>JAPQWN010000005.1:10827500-12150238 GCA_028538565.1 Umbellularia californica
ATATTTTGATAGGAAAAACTAACTTTGTCAACGTCAACTAAGACCCATCATGTAAATTAAATACATAGGGTGATTAAAAATTAAAAAATAGCATCAAATGACAAATTCATTTTAAAAGAATACAAGTATGGGACCTGCTCTCCTAAGCTCAAGCTTAGGATAAGGTAAGCTCAAGTGTGTGGTGGGACCAACTTGGGGACCCTCATGGTGATGGAGATGGGGGGATTTCAAGGACTCGTTGAGATCCTCCTCTCTACAAAAAAATCAGCCCCAATCGTAATTTCTATCATTTCCATAGGGACCCAAAAGTTTAATAATCAATAGTCCATTCGGATTGATACATAGTCGATCCAACGGTCTAGTAAATTCGGATTTGACTAAAGATGAACCCCACAAGCATAAGCTTACGAAATTTTCTCCTAAGTTTGACTTTGAGAGGAGAGCCTGCTCTACAAGTATAAAATCAAAAGAAGATATTATTAGACATTCAATTCAAGAAAAAATTAATATAGAGTGCATGCCAACATGCTTTATAATCATTCACCCCCGGCGCACATTAGCCTGCTAGCTGCAGCTACTTCTAGGCTCCAGCTTTCACGAAGCTCGGCAACGGTGGAGGAATCGTCGGATCCTGTTTTCGTAAATAAGTCTAAGTTGGTGAGCGGTTTCGGAGATTTATAGGGTTTTGTTCTCTCCTTACTTCACTTCCCGACGTTGACGTTTTCCTCATTGTTTTTTTGTTGTTTTGAATCTCTCTCTTCTTCTCCTCCTCCTTCGCACAGCCTTGCTTTTCATCAAACAGGTATTGGTTTGTTCTCTTCTGTTCCTTACCCCAAATTGATCTAGGGTTTTGATAGAGATCGCATGCGAAATATCTAGGGTTTCTATAGCAATTGAAAGGAAAGATCTCTTTAGATTTGAAGTGCAGATTGGGATTGATTATTGGATGTGATAGATTGTTTTGATGATTTTATCTACTTCTGATGAAATAAATCTTAGGGTTTTGTTAGAGAGAGGAATGAAATATGATAGAAGTGTTAGAAGGATATGGGGGGATTATGATATGATCGTGGAAATCGAGATTTTGACATGTATTTGTATGTAAAGGACTGCATGTTTTTACGTTTTTTTGTTTCAATTCGATTTAGGTTGCTTTTGAAGGTATTAGGACTTGTAATTAGGTTCTGGTATAATTTGTGAAATGGGTGTGTTTGGATGCTGTTGTAATCTATGGTGAAAAATAGATGGTTTTGTGGCCAAATCTATAGCAAAATGGACATGAATTTTTTACTGCTTAGGTTTTGGTCCATGTTGCCATTTTCTTCAGGTGGATCCTCAATACTTGTAAACCCCCCAACAAAAAAAAAAAAAAATTAATAAAATTTTTTTTCCAGAGGTTTTGATATCCTCCAAAATGCCATGTTGAGGTAAACAATGTTGCTCAAAGATCTCCATTTTATGTGGATATTCATTCACCTTTTTCACATCTCACATTCGAATCATTCCAATCTTTGGATATTCGCCTTTATTTCTTGAGTTTTAAACACTTCTTTTTAAAATTCCTAGGAATTCAATTACTTACAATTGGGCCCTTAATGAAATCCTTAAATTTCTTAGCAAAAATAAAAAGTAAAATAAATAAAAAAAAATCTATGAACTAGGAAAAATAAAACAGAAGAGCAGTGTTTATTGGCTAAACCGAGGCGAGTCCGACATTTTCCATGGGGTATGCCTTGATGCATGCTAAACATTTAGTTGGTTAGGTTCTAATTGGCAGCTCCTTACATCGATCTAAGTAGGCCAGATATTAATCCACATTTATCACAGAGAATATTCTACAAAGAGAGGACTGCTTGGGCCCACCTTTGATCAGTACAACCCCCTTTTGCTACTCTGCATTCAATGATCAGGCATGAGGACCAATTTTACACTCATTGAGCCCTCACTCACCACTGGATTGAAATTTGAATCCTAAAAAAATCTATGGTTAAGACGCCATTAAACTTTTGGCTTCCACTTGTACAAAAGGAGACCTTTCCATCTGCTGACCCGACCTGGCCTGCATAATATACTAGTTGGTTGTGGTTCAAGCTTTCCTAACCCACATTTAAACGGGTCGGGTTATCTCGTTTAACCTGCACAACCCATTTGTATTTTTATTATAGTTAAAACTTATACCCATACTTAATTCTATGGAGTGTATCCTTTTATTTTGATATGATATTTTTTTTAATGAAAACTTTATTTTATTTCTATTAATCTTGTTATTCTATTTCTTTGGTCACTATTTTAAAAAATGCATACTATACTCATTGTATAAATAATTTATTCTCTTTCTTTTTCCTCAAGTGACCATTTGTCAACTTAAGAATATTTTTGTATGCTCTTCTCTCTTAGGATGATTATGGATGTGAAGAAAATACAATGAATATGACATAAATAAAATAAAATAATCAAGTAATAGCTGAATTCATGCTAAGTTTTCACACTATTTTATCCTTATGCCGGCACAAGCTAAAGAAAATGGTAAATTATGACATCATGACCGCCTAAATTTTCAACCGAACGTCAACTTAGCCTAAGTATATGAAACAAATTAATATTAGACATATCATAACCCAAATAGAGCTTGTCAACCCCAAGGGGTTGGCCGAGTGGTCAGGGTTCTTCCGGAACGAGAGGTCCTTGTATAAATCCCCAGTATCCCCCTCTTCAGAGAAAAAAAAAAATTCTTATCCATAGTGCCTATCATGATAAATTTTAAATTGGACCAACAAGATTTAAAAAGTTAAAAGATTATTCTTTTAGTTCTTATCTTATTTTTATAACTTATCGATTTGGGTCTAATTTAAACTTTAGATATATAGTTAATCCTTAGATTTGGGTGCAAGTTATGCGGGTAAATTTGACCCAAAATAACCAGCGAGAGTTATGTGGGTTAATGTGGATCGAGTCGGGTTAACCCACAACGGGTGCGGGTTAGGGGTTTCTAACCCGTTTAATAAACAGGTTGGATACGGGTTAGGAGTATTGTAACCCGTTTAGCCCAACCCGACCCGTTTGTCACCTCTAGATAGACATATCTAAGTGGGCCTTGCGAGTATGGGCTGTGCAAGCTAGATTACATATTGCTGTTCACAGAACATTGTCCCAGTAACCCCTTTAAACCTGACATTGTCATTGGCATGCGTAAATATTATTTTTTATATAAATGTGCATGAAACTTCAAGTCTTATGTAAATTAACATCAATGTTTATGTATTTATTTTAGTAATTTCAACTTTATTTTAAGTTGAAAACCCTAAAAACCCATAAAGTATCTTTTAATCTATATAAGCAAATTTAAAATAAAAGATTAAGATGGGCATATGGTCCAGCTCTTGGGTGGCACTGCCTAGCCTAATTGGGGTACGGCACTGGAAACAGAGGCAAAGAATAAATGACCACTGGAAATGTATGCCTGCAGGCCTTTGAATTATCTCACCTATCTCATGGGCCTCTCCATTCTTTCCCTTAATCTAAAAGCGTCTCATGCACAATTCTGGGATCAGGCATGCATGCACAGCATTGAGAATGAGAATGAAACTAGAGAGACGCTTGCGTGATATGATGACTAATATGCTGGTATATTATATCAGGTACTAGAAATACTTTACAATACACTTGTAACGTAACAAAACAATTCGAACAGGGCCAAAAACCGTCCCACAGAACTCAACTACAAATCGCGCAAACAGCAGATACCAGATAACATCAAAAATAATGAAAATGTAAAGAAAGAATCGCCGGGGATGCTGTATGATCATAGCATATCTATACAGGGACCTTGGAGAGGGGGCGACAAAACAGTTGGCATGAAAACAGTGCACCAAAATGTGAATGCTCTGAGTAATCCACTGCCGCATCTCGTTCAGTTGTTAGAAGTGAAAACAGAGCAAACGCCACAAACAAAGCATGAGAGCTAAAGGTATGTAGGTGCACAATGAGACATCTATACATGATCGTGGGCAGGGCGGCCGATTAATCTGCACTGCTCAGGAAGCAATTAACATACTACTTGCCCATTCATTGAAAGTAGTTCCCCATCAATGCCACATCCATTATGAGCACTTTCGCCAGTTGTCTTTACCTTTACAGACTTCACCTGCACCATCAATGGAAATTATTCAGCTGCATCAAACTAAACTGGATGATTTCTACCTAAGAATGAAGATATCTAAAACAAGGCAGGAAGCAGAACTTATGTTCATCAAACTCGCTTCCTATTACATTGGGCAGAGAAAGTCAAGAACTCAAAAAAAGATGGTGTCCATCAATGTCTGTGTGCATTGGGAGAACTGAACTTTTTATAAATGCAAGGAACTCATGTAATTGGAAATTCAGAGTCAATTCTAAAATGAATCAAGTACTCAGACATATAATGGCAACAAGTCTCTGGCTGCCAGTTGTCAGCGGGGAGGTGGATGTGATTGAATCAGGGGAGCCTGTCCCAGGCTTGAACGTGTCGCCCTCCATAATTAAGAGATGTGTTTCCATGGTGCCAAGCACTGGTTTGACTTCAAGCCTTCTGATAGGAAGAATTGTATGATCAGACTTTAAAGCAAAGCTCCTTCTCTAAGCTTTTAAATGCTCAGGCCTTGAGAAATGAGCCCATGTTTCAGTGATCCAACCAGATGCTCTGATAGGCCTCTACCACCAAGGGGCCATGCCCCCAAAATCTTCTCAATGGAACATTACAAAAAGAACTACAACAAGGTACATGAAAACAGCAACATGATATATTTTTACAGTACATGTGGAGCATTTTCACGAAAAATTAAAATGGTTTTGAAGGGAGAGTGATTTTCTCCCATTCCATGTTCACGTTTTCCACAGCTATCATTTCCAAGATAAAGCATTTTCCTCCAATTTTTCATAAAGGAAGCTCGGACCAAATAGGCAGAAACACATTTCATTGCAGAAAATGTTTCTCCACACCAAACAATAGAAATCGAACCATATCGCAGAAGGGAAGAAAAAACTCTGGAAAATACATGCCAGAAAGACTATCCTGCACAAACGTGGCCTTAGCATCATCTAATCTGGATTTGGTGCAAGGTTGGTCCACAGTTCCCATCTAATAATGGAAAATATTCATACAGATTCTAACCTAAAGGAAATTATGCATATCCCTTGGATCATGGATCATGTAGCCCTGCTTTTACACTACTACAGAAAATAGCAAGATTTTTTCCAGTGCAGATTTTAGAGTCAACGTCTGGTCAAATGATACAAATATTTTGACAACCACCACGCAACCAAAATGTGAAAGAGATATTGTTAGAGCCATACCTTGACATATTCTACGCCTAAACTTAAGGAGCAAAAAAAACCTTGCAAGCTTCAATCTTCCATTACCATGAACCAATAGCAAGTCTAGAGTGTTGTCGTCATGCTCTGCTTTTGGTGCAACCACCTGAGAACTCTGGACTGTCTTGCATGAATGGTTGCAGATGAGAACACCAAGTAATTGCCCTTTCTTGGTGACCCATTTCTCTTCAAACTTAGGAGCAACCTCCTTTATTGGCCCTACTTCTATCTCCTCTGGTGGAACAGGCAGTTGAACAGGGTTCTCATCTCCCCAGTTAGGCTCAGTGTCCCATTTAGGTCCAGCGTCCCACTTGGGCTCAGCATCCCAAATTGGACCTGG
This sequence comes from Umbellularia californica, assembly GCA_028538565.1. NCBI lineage: Eukaryota > Viridiplantae > Streptophyta > Magnoliopsida > Laurales > Lauraceae > Umbellularia > Umbellularia californica. Next base: position 10,833,190 of record JAPQWN010000005.1, read on the forward strand.
ATCAGACATTGTCGATGAAATATCCTCTCTGTCATTTACAGCTGTGTTTCCCCAAGAACATCTAGAATCATTTGTAGCCGTCAAGCCTGTCCAACCCTTATCAGTCCTTGACTTTGATCTGGTCCTTGGCCAATTTGGAGTGGTTGAATGAGGTGGTTGAGGATGAATAACTTCCTCTGGTTCCGCCATTACATTGCTTTTTCCAGAGGATAGGCATTTTGTTTTTGGATCAAGTCCACGCACGTACTCAGATGGCTCACTGCTAGCATGTGTGCTACAAGTCATGTCCAAGTCTCCAGACATTCGACTTGGAGTCATGATTGAATCAATACTTGATAAACTAGAAGCCCTAGGGATACCCTCTGTTTTTGAATTCCTCATAATGTCTGGATAAATATCCATCATATCAAACCCCTCTTGATCTACATGAAATTTTACTTCAGGGTCTGCCTCCGACACAGGAAGATATTCCACTTCAAAACTGTACTTTGGCAAGCATAAGAATTTGAGGAAACCAGCAACAAAGTAGCGAAGAGGACCAAACCGCTTCTGATATTTTTCTGAAAGCTCCAGAACTGCACCCGAAGAAAAATAAACAGTAAACAGATCTGAAATTCTCTAAAAATTACTGCATCACAATCAGAAAATGCACGAAGTGATGCTTGTGACGTAATAGGTCAGTCTCTTTAAGATAGGGTATTAGGGTGCACTTAATACGATGCAAAATAAAAATATGATTGGTTTGCTCCAACTTCAATATGATGCAAACCATCTATCTACCTCCATGGCCTCAACCCAATGGAATATCCACCAAAGCATAAATTACTCAGATAAACATGACGAGCATGCAACAACCAGCAAATAAAGAATTGCATAGACAATAATGAGTGCATGACATAGCAAATGGACTACATATTTCAGTCATGTGATTTTTTTTAAAAATATATATATGCCATTAATCACTGGTGCACAGTGTGATATTTCCTTTCCGTCAAGGGATAAACAAATATAAAATATGTGCAACTTCAAAGGCTATTTGTCTTAGAAGGAACAAAGCATCCATGAACTAGCGAAGCATGCATGCCCAACACACCCTGAACACCATTCTTGGCTAAACAAAACAATAATCCAGGAGCAAGATCCCAAGCCTTCCAATTGTCAAGCAAAATTGAACACTCATTACAGACTAAAACCCTATATACCACTAATCCAGACTGTAGGATTTAGAAGACATATAAAGCAGTCCAACAAGACCAGTATAACCCTGGTCCCTGCTTAAGAGCACAATATACACTCCAATGCTTATGTTTTTAACAAATGAAAACAATTTTGAAATCAATGTCGACACATTTGTACTTTACAAAGACATTTCACAATCCAGTATGTAAGGCTAGACAAAGGGGCTAACCTGGCTTGCGTCAGGGCAGGCTTCCAGGTCAGCCACAATATCAAGGATTTTCTAGGGTCCAGCTCAGGCCCCATCATACAGGGACAGTTGTTTAGTTAAAGAAGAAAAAAGGAGGAAGAAAGGGAAAAAGAGGAAGAGAGGCAAGAAAGGAACAGAAAAGGGAATTGTGCATACCATAAAAAGCATGCCCCCTCTTGCAAATTTATTAAGACAATTTTATGAGATCTACAGAAAAACCTTCTGTAGCCACTTGATTCCAAATAAATCCTCATTGCAAAAAACTTTTTACCAAATAACATGAGTCAGTCTCGATATGCTTTGCACGCTCATGGTTGACAAGATTAGAAGAGAAATGAACAGCCACTGAGAAACTGACATCCATAATTCAAGTCAATATTATCCACAAGAGTTCATAGACTGCGTTAACCATCGCCCGATACTTGGCATCTGCACTTGATTGAGCCACCGCATATTATTTACTCTTCCATGTAACTAGGTTTTCCACCAACCAAAGAACAGTACCCAACAGTTTTGCATCTGATCATCATAAGAACCTGCTCTATCTGTTTTTTTTTTTTTTTTTTTCTTTCTTTTTTACACTTCAACGTCAAGATGATCATGATTTGAATAAAATATACCACACTGGGGGATTCTTCAGATATCTTAAAATTACCCCGCTGATAAAGTATGGAATCAAGCAAAAGAACACCACAATCATCTCCAAGACAATGATTCTTCTCAATAGGTGTATCAACCAAACACACACCAAGATTCTCAAGAGTCATGAAGTAAATCCAAGGCATACTTGGCCCAAAAATCTTCAGCTGCACAAATCCTTAATGTCAGATTCTCTCCCACAAAATGGTTTTAATGCTTGGACCCCGTTTAGGTTGTTAGATGCAACTGCTACAGCATTAACACATACAATAATGATGGTGATAGCTAACTCCTCTTGGAAAATAAAGTATAGTCTACTCTAAATGACTTTTACAACAGGTGAATTTTCACACTGCCTGAATGAACTTATCGAACCATGCAAAGAGTGATTGCTTTATTTGTTTTAAAATATTTTTAAACTTTAAAAGCTGCCCCTGGCTGTGCTGAAGGTGTGAATCCTAGTAGAAGATCCATCTGTACTTCTTATAAATCTCCATGAAACACACACATTTTTTTTTTATATAACGCGAGCGCACACATTTTTAGCATCCAGTTGATGTTGTGGCCATCACTTTCTTTCTTTTTTTTTTTTTTTTTGCTCTTGTAAAAATACTCACACATCCCACCCACAAATTCGCACAAGTCCCTCACCATCAGCGTTACAGCCAGGGATTTATCCCTGGTCATTTCTGTGGAAGGGAGGTGCCTAACCACTGAGCTACCAATGGATTGGCAAGGAGTGGCCATCACTTACTAGCAGCAAAAGATACAAACCAAAATTGTATTCAAACTCTGATATGGATGCAAAATTATCATGATAATCACAACTCCATGTCTGTGCAAAACCTTTTAACCACATCTGAGCCTTGTATCTTCCGAGTCCTCAGTTCTTTCTTTAGTATATGTTGGGGTGGTGGTTTATTATCAACAGATATCATATGAATTGATTGGATGGTTATAGTAATAATTTCTTACCATAAGATATGATAAGATCAATTCTAGATAGTTTCTTTGCTTATCTGTTTATTGGTTACATCAAATGTACTTTATAAATAGTTTTTATTTATCAATGAAAAGTATAGCACTTTAATGTTGTCATCTTTATGATTTTTACATGGTATCAAAGCCAAATCGATCTTTAACAAGTTGAGTCAAATAATTCTTCATTCTCAGCCCCTGACCAGGTCTGAGGGGCCATCATCCTCTCTTGAATCAGTCGACTGCAGTACAACTGCTAACCTTGGCGTCCTAGTTTGCTTGCATCATCATTGTCTTGTTTGCATTTTTATAATGGTACCCCAGCCCAGGGGGCTGGGACCCAAGAGAGCCCACACAAGTGGGAAGAGGAAGCCCACGCCGTAGGAAGGACCGCCCACATAGAAGCCTTACGAAGTGGGAAGGATAGGTAGCCCACACATGTGATAAGAGGGCCATAACCAGGGATTGATCGCCGGGCAGATGGGTATAATGTTGGGTTGCCCCTTGTTGTAACGTTTGTTATTATCACAACCATTTGCCTACAGATTTCCACCCTCTATGCTGCCCTACTTCGTGATTACTGTCTGTAAGTATTTGCTTGCTGACCAGCACATTAGGAAGTCCCACAATCCCATCTTGGTCAGCCATCTCTTTACTGGTTGCAGAAAGTGTATTCTACAGAAACTGATAAATCCCATGATATCATGGGATCTGGAACAAAAAAGTTTATTTTTAACAAATGCTGACCATAGTCAAGCGACTCTGGTGACATTATCTGAATTTCAGTCATGAAATTCGGAAAATCGGTTTTGAGGACGATTAATATGTCAAAATCCCTATTAGTAATAACTATGAGATGGTCTCTTCTCTCCATTGGGTTGACAAATGCCTCTTTACGATTGATATATCTCTTCATCGAAGGCCATTTTTTAATTTAATTTAGTTTCCTTGTTGATTTAAATTTCCGAATTCCAGTAAATTTCTAGGATTTTCTGGTTTGTTTGATTTTGAGCCCTCTTGGTCACTAATTGGGACTGCATTAGTTGGTATCAAAGCAAATCGATCTTACAATTTGTTGTTGATTCCATCACCCAAAATAATGCCTCCTCGACGTGGATGTGGGCGTAGGTAATTGGTCCAGAGTTAGGAGGGCAATGAACCAGATCCTAGGGATACTGAAATACAGAATTTAAGAATGCAAGTTGAACAATTGACCTCAAGCCTATGCCTATGGGACATCCGAATCATCGTGATGATTTTAATGATGAATTGGAGAGTGAGGACTTTGATAATCTGTTCTATAATCAGTCTCCAGTGAGATTATACCGATGTATGGAACTCCAAACACCATGCTAGAGAAGACAGTGTATGAATCTTCAATGTGAGCCTTGTCAACTAGCTAAATCTACAAGCTCTTTCTATTATATCAGTGTTAACTAAAGGTATAATGAATATCTATCTCTGATTTGTTTAGATGTCGGGGGGCCAGCAAAAGTTTGTACCATTTTTAGGCTTCAGTCTTTAAAGTTATTCATTGATGATTGCAATGTGCATGGGTTCCCTTTGCTAAAAACTAAGCATGGAGTGCTTCCCATCCTTTAGGTGTGGCTGAGAGAGAGGGAAAAAAACAGATTTCTCCTTGAGGTGGCCCCTGTACTTCTCGTGAGAAGAATGTTCTAAAGTGATATTGGAATGGTGTTTTTGTACTTACAGCTTCATATCTAATTTATAATTTGCTCTACTGGCATCCACCTCCATTGCTATATACATAAAAACATAAATTATGGTATTTTTTTTATTACTGTAGTATTAACTTCTTTTCAGCAATTTACCAAGATAAGCGCATGTATAGTCACTACAGCTTCAGCTTGACGTTAGCCTATCGTAAACCATTACATTTAATCAACTAACAAATTGTTTAGAAAGAGCCGCACAATGCAATATAAATAACTCAAAACAGTTAACAGAATCACATATTGACAGCAGCAAAAAAAAAAAAAAAAAAACTGTTCAGAGACAGAAGCACAATGCAATATAATAACTAAAAATAGTTAACCCAGTGTGGTATTGACAGGCCCATAACAAGTTACCATCACTAACAAAACCAAAATATGAGACTGTCAGCCCATAATGAACAATGCCAGTCTGTATCCACTCAACAGCCAAAACATCCGTACGTGTAAGCCCACCCTGTCCACAGGATAAACAGCAAAATATAAGAGTGAATGATATTTTAAAAAGAAGAAGAGTGTACAATCAGCCCAACTGGCATGAAATTTTAATCAGTAAAAAGAATCAAAACATAAAACACATTCAATTGCGTGATAAATAAAAAGACATAGGATGAGTTTTAACTGTTCATAGAAAGGTGCATATCTGCAAACCAAAGCCCTTATTTAAAATGCGACTAATTAATCACTTAAGGGCCCTCTTAGTCGATTGAGATTATGCTGGTCTTCTTAGGCCTTGTTTTATGAGTCTTCAAGGATGCATTTGGCCCAAAGCCTGCATCGAGAGGGGAAACACTCTGAGGAACCAAATTATTATCAGTAGACGAATCAAAACATAAAACACATTCCATTGCCTGATAAATAAAAAGACATAGGAAGAGTGCACTTTAAATATTCATAGAAAAGGTGCATATCTGCATTGCAGTGCCCTTATTTAATATGTGACTAGTTAATCACCTAAGTTATGGGCCCTCTTGAGTGCACCTGTAGCGAAATTGGTTGGTTTGAACAGCCTTTTTTTTTTTTTTGTCTTTTTTTTTTTTACAAAAAGATGTTCTTGGGCCATTTTTTTTATGAGTCTTCAAGGATGCATTCGGCCTATAGCCTGCATCAAGATGGAACCACTGTCCATCTCCCCATTATAATGAAAATTGCCCAGGCCCATACATGAGTGGGGCATTTATTTTGAACAGTTAGACTTCTAATAGACGGCTCCACTATGGACCTCAAATATCTCATGGGAGCCCAAAGACACTGCATTCGTGAGCCCAAGTATAACACTGCATTCATGAGCCCAAGTATAACAATGCCTGTACTGGAAAAGGAAAACATACCATAAAAGGGCATAACCCTGTCCTTCCATTGAGATAGATAAGAGGAAAAGAAAAAAGGGAGGGAAAGAGGAGGGGAAAGCAAGGTAAGAGGAAGAAGACAATGGGCCTTTCCTCAGCTCAAGTGGACAAGCGCTCAATTTGTGGATGAGCGGGTGGGGGCCACCCAATGTTTCATCCGAGTGAACCACACCTTATGGGGCAAATTGAGCAATTTGCACATAGCCTTATGGGCCCACCTTGGGTCACATGAATTCATGGAAGGTAGGAATCAAAAGATCTAAATGTGACTGACCTATGTGCAAATTTTATGTCCATCAAATATCGTAACTCCTTAATCTGTGGCGCTCAAGTTTAACGGTTTTAGAATACATCATTTTTTAAATTTGAATCCAATGGTCAATCCCATTCAGATTGGTTTTAATAAAAATGGGATCGGTGACATTCAACGCACGTGCACAGCAGGGGTGTGGGGTGTTGGTGTATCCCATTTGGATTGATTATAAGGGAAATTTTCAGGTGGACCGTCAGCATCTAAGCTATTTACACATGAGCTCACTTGAAAATTAATATATATATATATATCTATTCAAAGGTAGGGTTAGGGTTTCTGAAGCTCTCTTGATCTCTCTCCCCCCTTTCTTGCTTTGGTTTTTTTTTTTTATTAAAAAAAAATCATTTGGCTGGAATTTTCAGCAGGAGAATTTCTGACTCAAACTTCTAGATTTTGGTCGAAATGAAATTTGGGCTGATATTTTTGGAGAGAGTTACGATATGAACTTCTGGCTCATCATCATGCAAACATCTTTACAAAAGCACCTTCAATACAATGTAAAGCCTACCAAAAACGCTAATGATCAAAAACTACATTAAGGGGGAGAGTTGAAAGTAAAGCACTTTGAGCCCCTGAGCCCCACATAAACCCCCACTCTACTCTTACTGCATCTCCACTTATTCAATGCTTTTAGACTCAGAGATAGGGACTATTAGGAAAAATCACCTGAAATCCTCTTGTATTAAGTTAGAAAAATCACCTGAAATCCCCTTGTATTAAGTTAGAAAAATCAAGACCTCTTGTAAAATGTGTAGGTAAATTATGATGTCCCAGCAAACAACTTCTATAAAGACCATGCATAAGATTCCCTCATCTTAATCAACAAAGAAAACATAGCTAAGATTTATATTTGGAGAACAAGTTCTCCACTGACAAGTCTTACATTCCCCCTCCATGCTCTTCCTGTCCTCCAGCACTTCAGCACTTTACATACACCTTGCCTCTCCCTAAAGTGGCCCAATTACGTCCTTTGACACTCTCCAATCTCTATCCACAAGAGAGACGTAGTAACCAAGAACAATCCCGACAGTCTTGTGTTTCTTTCCTGATCGGTATAAATCCGGACACATTGCCAACACTTCATCCTAAATTTCTACTGTCGATGCCAAATAAGAAAAGAAACTTCTTCCAACCCAAGTTTCCCTCTCTCACCCTCTCCACCCTTATCCATTTCATAGGAATTCTCCTCCTTTTCCAATCCCTCAGTTTCTCCCCTAACAATTTAACACATGCTCCCTAGTCCCTAGTGTCCTTTCTCAAGTTAAAAGACTTCTTTTTATCAATTTCAACCTACCCCACAGAACAAGATTTTTGGATGAGAAAAATAGAACATTCAAATTATGTAATCCATCCATTATCTGTGCTCTATGACGAAAAATTAGTATAAAAATCAGAAATGGAGACACTCTTCAGTCGTGAAACAAGCAGTTACTACTTACTACGACAATGCTTAGTGGGTGATAGAACAATAGGCTTAGATTGTTTTTCTTCTTCTTTTCTCAAAATGGAATACACCAAAAGGCATGAGAGAGAACAACAGAGAAAATTACAACAAAAGGCAGGCATGAAAAATTAAAAGATACTTACATGCACAACATTCTTATAAAAAATATAGACGATCGAAGAAGCTATACAACTGAGCAACATAGAGTGAGAGAAGCAACCATATATAAAATCTATGTGCGCATGAGTGAGAGAGAGAGAGGCAGCACGAAATAAAAGAATTTGACCAGGTCAGTGGTAGTCAAATTCATTCCCATATTAACAAACAATAGTTACCTTCACAATAGCAATTGCAGCTGAGATGGGATCCCTAACTCCCAGTACAATCCAAATGAGTGAATTATCAGAACCAGAAGGGATTATGCCAATTGGAATTGAAATTGCTTCTTTCCGGTCATTTCTACTACTTAGACCGTTCAGAACCTACAAAATCAGATACATAATATTAAATTGTATTAACTGTAAAACTGGCTCAAAACCAGGCGGAGACTAATTCAATATAATTATAAATCAAATAAGAGGACCACAGTACATCAAAGAAAAGGACCATATCTCAATTCTCAACTTTGTTGCAGACCCAACCATCACCCTAGTAATTAAAATCCTATGGAAGTCAAGGTCTGATCCACATCACCACCTGATATCCTTCACCCATTACCTCTCTAATAATCCTGTCCTGGAGCCCATTCGACCACCATTTCCTATATATTCAATTCCTTGCAAACAAATCGGGCACTAAGTAAACTGGTCAAGTGTTACTTTGATCCCTGCAGTATCTCATTGTAGCACCATGAGCTGATTAAGAAAGAGACTGCCAATTTGTCTGGTATTGATATTGTAAGCGAGATGTAGCTGGAGCAGTGGAAAGTCAGCCTTCCTGCCATTGAATTATGAAGATTGTGCGACCACATGCTATATTGACATTACTTCCAAGTAAGACAATTCAAGAGTCAAATTTCCCCATGTGGTGGGATCTGTCTACATCAAAAACTAAAAGTTTTTTACACCCTCTTAACACTGTTGGATGCAAACCCTAACACACATAAGGGAGATCTAAAAGGTGGCCAGCTCTCATAACATTGAATTAAACAAGCAATGGGAATAAGAAATTACATTACACAGAGCACCCCCAGAGGACATCCAGAAAAAAGTATAACATGACCAACAATACAGTTCTAAATTTGCAGAACATAACTCATGAATCAACCAGGAACAGCCCTAGGAATCTACAGTAATAAACAATTCAAAATAGAAATGGCATCAGTGGATGGAATGCACCAATGATAAGCTGTGTCATGCCATATGATTCTGCATTGACAAACTGGGAATCCATATTGCGACCGGTTTCCGTTGTCTGCAAGTGCAAGATGATAGTTGTTAAAAATAACCATCTGATTGAAAGCTACACCGTTTGCTTCCAAAGATTATGCATGATCAAAACACGGTATCCAAATATTCCCAGAGTACTCTAGTGGGAGAGGACACCTCGCGCAATACTGCAAGCTCTAAGAAAGCACAAAGCTCATCGCATACATTGTCCTCTCTCCATTTCACTCTGCTCCCTCCGCTGCAACCGATCCATCATTAGGGAACCCGAAGCCATGGGCACATCCATTCTGTTATACCCAAGTTCCAATTCCTTTTTCTTCAACTCTAGCATCATCTGCTCGTTTTCAAGCTTCATCTTTTCATTCTCAAGCCTATATTTGTCTAGTTCCTTCTCTTTCTTCCGGCAGAATCTCTGCCATTTGAATCGCTGATTCTCTAGTTCCAAAGCTTGAGCTTGGATGTTCAACCTCTGCTCCTCCAGCTGTAACATGCGGTTTCTTATCCACTGCCTTTGCATTGTTTCATTCATCTCCACCATATGATTCTCTGAACACAACCGTTTTCCGTATTCATGGGTACTTGGTGGGACCCATGAGTTCATGTCTTCCATATTGTGATGCACCCTCATTCTCTTTGGAAGGCGGCTAGCCCCAAATAATCCATCTTCGCCATGGATATTAATATTCTCATCTCCATCATCATCCCCATCATCAGAGGAGTCCTCATCCTGGTCATTGCCGCCATTGTCATCCCTCACATGCTTGCCTGCCTCCCGACCATCTCTACCATTCAAAACTGATTGCAAACATTGCTGAATAGATGGATCATCCAACAGATGTATGCGATTCCCATTATGATATGAGCACATTTCTTCATAAAATAGATGTTTTGAGCTCAAGATCTTCCGAACATCCTCCTTCATCTTCTCAGAGAGGTGGGTCATCGAGTCCAAAAGGATTGGGTTCTCAACAACTTTGCAAGACGTGCCCCTGCCAAGCACGTCAGTGAGCCGCTTGTACCGCTTGTTCAGGTCATTGAACTTGTCCTCACATTGTTGAGGCGAGACATAGCATCCTCTACCAGCCATAACCCTGGACACAGCCTTCCACTTCCCCTTCTTCTGCAAGAGCACCAGCTTCCTCCTTCCGGAATCTGGGCCAGCATCTTCACCAATGTAAGAAACTATAGTAATAAGAAGCCTTACCATTCCATCCGTCCATTTCATTCGCTGCCACGGGGAGTTTTTCTTTCCCTTCCCACCATCATCTTCATTAAAGCTCGGCTCATCCTCATCACTAGTGCAGTTCTTTGCCCTATCTCCACTTATAGAGTTTCTATGACCACCAGCTACCATCCCCAAATGTGGCTCGCCATCTTGTCCACCGTGGGATCCCATAGAGAGAGGGAAGACATCTTGGAGGTGCTGTTGATTAAGTGATTGCTGATGAGGATGCAAAGACCCTTGTATGTCTAAGACCCCGTATGGGCCAGAAATCAAATTTCCGCCGGACATATTTCCATACATTCCCAGCACCAAATAAATGAAACTCTATATTACACCTGCCAAGTCACAGGCTCAGTTCAGACACACTTTTAAAAATGTCATTGAACAATATCCACAAAAATAAAGCAAAAACTCAACAAGAAACCACCAAATTACATTACAATGGAGAAAGACAATCCCATGCTGCCATTGTATCATGCTGGCAGCAGCTTTATACCTGGTTTAACTTGTCCGAAGCCTTTCTTTGCTTGACCAAAGCCGCTCATATCACACCCCAGCTTCTTTTTAGGCAATGGCACAAAGTTCGTTTCACCTGCAGTGATATGCACCATTAGACTTATCATGCGTGAAATATAGAGCATATTTTCTGTACAAGATCAACCAAAATGGTGCCCATCTCAAGTTAGAATGAGGTTTGGGCCAACTGCCAACTCCTATAGAAAAGGGATGGTGGTGTGTCATATGTGCGGCTTAGATCAAGCAAAGATGGGCTCCACACATTAAATCAAGTGATTTGCTGCCATCAATACCATACTGCCAGTAGCTTAATAATATTTTTCTTCAACACAAGTAACCAACTGCTTTCCACATAAAATGGAGATCTTTGAGCAGCATTGTTTACCTCAACATGTCATTTTGGAGGATATCAAAACCTCTGAAAAAAAAAAAAAAAAATTTGTTGGGGGGTTACAAGTATTGAGGATCCACCTGAAGAAAATGGCAACATGGACCAAACCCTAAGCAGTAAAAAATTCATGTCCATTCTGCTATAGATTTGGCCACAAAACCATCTATTTTTCACCATAGATTACAACAGCATCCAAACACACCCATTTCACAAATTATACCAGAACCTAATTACAAGTCCTAATACCTTCAAAAGCAACCTAAATCGAATTGAAACAAAAAGATTAAAAACATGCAGTCCCTTACATACAAATACATGTCAAAATCACGATTTCCACGATCATATCATAATCCCCCCTTATCCATCTAAAACTTCTATCATATTTCATTTCTCTATCTAACAAAACCCTAGGATTTATTTCATCAGAAGTAGATAAAATAATCAAAACAATCTATCACATCCAATAGTCAATCCCAATCTGGACTACAAATCTAAAGAGATCTTTCCTTTCATTGCTATAGAAACCCTAGATATTTCGCATGCAATCTCTATCAAAACCCTAGATTAATTTGGGGTAAGAACAGAAGAAAACAAAACAATACCTGTTCGATGAAAAGCAAGGCTGTGCGAAGGAGGAGGAGAAGAGAGAGATTCAAAAGGACAAAAAAAAAAAAAAAATGAGGAAAACGTCAATGTCGGGAAGTGAAGTAACGAGAGAACAAAACCCTATAAATCTCCGAAATCGCCCACCAACTTAGACTTATTTACGAAAACAGGTTCCGACGATTCCTCCACCGTTGCCGAGCTTCGTGAAAGCTGGAGCCAAGAAGTAGCTGCAGCCAGCAGGCTAATGTGCGCCGGGGGTGAATGATTATAAAGCAAATGGGCATGCACTCTATATTAAATTTTTCTAGAATTGAATGTAAAATAATATCTTCTTTTCATTTTATACTTGTAGAGCGGGCTCTCTTAAAGTCAAGCTTAGGAGAAGATTCCATAAGCTTATGCTTGTGGGGTTCATCTTTGGTCCATCTAAATTATCCAAATTCATGACCCCCTTAAATTGTACATGTCTACCAATTTTTGGTCAAATCCGAATTTACTAAACCGTTGGATCAACTATGTATCGATCCGAATGAACTAATGACCATTAAACTTTTGGGCCCATATGAAAATGATAGAAATCACGATCGGGGTTGATTTTTTTGTAGAGAGGAGGATCTCAACGAGTCCTTGAAATTCCCCCATCTCCATCACCATGAGGGTCCCCAAGTTGGCCCCACCACACACTTGAGCTCACCTTATCATAAGCTTGAGCTTAGGAGAGCTAGTCCCATACTTGTATTCTTCTAAAATGAATTTGTCATTTGATGCTATTTTTTAATTTTTAATCACCCTATGTATTTAATTTACATGATGGGTCTTATTTGATGTTGAAAAAGTTAGTTTTTCCTATCAAAATATAAAATTATGCGTATAATATGACAATTCAGCTTTTAATATGGAATTGACATGTGGTGCGGAGTAAAATCAATGTCTCAGCCCTCAACCCTAAAACTTCTCCTATAAAATCTCCCCACTCTTATAAAATCTCTATTTTTCTCGTAAAATGTCTCCCTCATCACTAAAATTTCTACTATAAAATATCTTTTTTCCTCCTTCAACCTCTCATCTCCCATAAAATCTCTTTTCCTTTAAAATCTCTCCCTTTCAAATACAAGATTTTATAATTAAATAAGAAACTTAAGAAATTGATCCTTGCATCTAAAATATCTCTAAACTTTCTATCAAAGCTCTCTTAACGACCAAACTTTATATCACTAATAACAATCTCATTCATTTGATTATGCATGAATTATACAAAACATGAGGATATGCAGTCTTCTCGGTCCTCATGTGTCTTCGAGTGGCCTTATGCTTGTTGATCTAAACTTCCTACCATGATTAGACCATGCTGAAAAAAAACCTTCCTCATACGATAATCCCAACATCTTGATTGACAACCTGCATAAAGATTATAATATAAAAATGCAGTAGCAATCTGCATGAGATGCGAAAAGGTGAATATTCCAACGACTCAAGCTCTTCCCATTTTCATCTATTCTACAACATGGGTTCTTAATTGATTGAAGTTACAGCTACTCCGCAACTATATTCCACCACTGAGAGTTTGGTGGTCAATTCCTGATAACTTTCAAAATGAAATTTATTTAAGGCTTGATCCCTTTGATAAAGGTAAATTAATAAACGCAGTCATTGAAGGTCCATCAATAATGTCTTTTGATACTACTATAGAAACTTCCATTGATGAATCTAATGATCAATTTATTCCTCAAATTAATCGAATTTTTAATCCCAGTACTCATACATAAAAAAAAAAAAAAAAAAAAATTATTACAGTCGACCCACTCCAATGAATCTCCAATTTGAAGAAATTCCTGATATTGCAAATTGTAAATATGATGGTAGTTCATTAGTCGAATGGAATATAGATGGACTTATTGAATATGGTATTCTTAACATTATGCGAAATATGATCATCTATACAAATGCTTGTCTAATTTATGGTAATACACAAACTCAAATCATAAAAACAATTATAGTTGGATTTACTGGCCAACTTCATGGCTGGTGGGAATATTATCTTACACCAATTCAAAAAACAAGTATACTCAATTCTGTTAAATTAAATGAAGAATGTAAACCTCTTCTTAATGCTCAGGGTCAACCAATTTCTAATGCAGTTGAAACATTAATTCATAATATTTTAATCATTTTTTCTGGAAATGTCAGTGATCAAATTGAGAAATATAGAGAACAATTAATCAATCTCAGATGCAGAATTTTATCTGATTTCAGATGGTATAAAGATGTCTTTCTCTCTCTTGTATTCCAATTATTCAATTCTAATGAAGATTTTTGGAAAGAAAAATTTATTTCTGGCCTCCGTACTCATTTTGCAGAAAAAGTTAAAAATGTCCTTAGAGAACAAAATAATGGAAGATTAAATTATGCAAACTATACATATGGTGATTTAATTCAAAAAATTTGTCGTGTTGGTATGTCTATATGCAGTGACATGAAAATTAAAGCTGATTTACACAAACAAAAGAAAATTGGTAAACGAGAATTAGGAGATTTTTGCTATCAATTTGGTTATGAACCTTTACAAAATCCAGCAAGTCGACCTCGTCTACCTTCTCACAAGAAAAGATATTTTAATAAAGAAAAACCATATAAAAAATATCATAAGAAAAGAAAGAATGAAAGAAATGATTCTAAGAAAAGAAACTCAAAGCAAAAACCTAAAAAAATTTGATTATACATGTTATAAATGTGGAAAAGAATGACATTTTGCAAATAACTGTTTTAATAAAGATGCAAAAAAGAAAATCAATGGATTAGATTATCATTCTCATAATTCAGAAGATGAACAAGATATCTGTCTATGTTGTGAAAGTGATGAAAATTCCTATGACTCTTCCTCCTCATCCTCTTATTTTTCAATAAATGTATTAAGTGCCCAAGATGAATTGATTTTAGAATTAATTAACAATATTTCCTCTGACGAAGAAAAACAAAAATATATATTACCAAAAAATGCTTGAAGATAAATCCTTTGAAAAATCATCGAAGCAAATTAAAGATTTTCAACTAATTTCAATGAAGGATATTCTCTCTACAAATCCAAGCTCTTCAAAATCATTAACCATTCAAGATCTCCATAATGAAGTCAATGAAACAAAACATAAAATTGCAAAATTAAAAGAAGAAGTAACTAAGGAAATTGCTAAACTAAAAACAAGAATTGAGATCCTTGAATTAGGAAAAAAATTTAGCTCAAACAATCAAGATGAATCTAATATCGAAAAAGACTTTGATGACGAAATTCAAGAATTTGTAAACTCTATTACTAAATATCACTACCATAAATGGTATACAACTGTTACCCTCAAAATTAAAGACTTCAATTTATCTTTTGATTGTTTAATAGACAGTGGAGCAGATGTAAATTGTATTAGAGAAGGATTAATTCCTACACGATATTATGAAAAAATAAAAAATTATACCATTGGCACTGCAAATGGAAAAAATATTATTGTCAATTACAAAATTCCAAATGCTCATATTTGTAAAAATGGAAAATGCATTCAAACTCCTTTTGCTGTTACAAAAGTTTTAACAATTGATGTCATTTTAGGAACTCTTTTTTTTATTAAAAATCCAGCCTTTTTCAGTAAATACAGATGGAATCCATACAACAATTGATGATAAACCTATCAAGTTTGAATTTATAGAAAGTCCAAGGCTTGGAAGAATAAATGGAATTAATATGTAATTTCATGCATATTCATATTTCAAAAATCATTTTAAAGCTTTTTAATAATTATTTTATTCTTTCTCTCCATAGGAAATCAGTTATGTCTCAAGATAAAGGCAAACAATCCATTGAGTCCAATTCAGAACCTACTCCTCATAATGAAGATCTTCCTTTTCAAATTCCTTTCCCATCATTTTATCCAGCTCCATTTCCTGCTTCTCAACCCTTATTGATAATATTTGGATGCATTCCTTACTGGCCAATATAATTTCTTAGTAAGAAAGCACCTCTCTGACCTTTCTAATCTTATCAAATATTTAGAATAAAAAATTCACATGCTTGAACAACAATGTGCATCATCATCTATCCCTCCACTTGAATACAGACAACAAATCCTGGAAAAGGTTGATACCCTTCTTCCAGAAGATATTGCTGCAAGAATTAGAGGTGAAACTCTATCTTGTCAGATAATGGAGCGCTTAATCAATCATGCAGCCTATCTCAGATGGGCTACTGGTTTTCCAAAAATGTTTCTGCCCGCTGAAGAATTCAATATTTCTTATATAGAACAAGGCCTAGTTCATCGCTTTATTCTCGACAGAGAAAATTTATCAATTCATCAACAGCTGCCTGCAATTGTCAAATATGCTCTCGCTGCCTTGGTATCACCAAACGCCACCTGCTCATAACAATCTCTTCCACTCTTGGGGAAAGAGATGAATTCATATTTTATCAGCCATATCAATTATGGACAATCATGAATTATGAAGATGGAGATTTGTTCTGTCAAAAATACAGCATTCCTACAAATGATTATGAACATCTCCCCGACAGAAATTGGAATCAAGCTGAAAGATTTGAATCCTCAAACGCTGTAGATATCAACTATAGCTTGGAGCGTCTTCAATTCTATAATATTCAAGCAGATCAAAATCAACGATTCATTAATCTCAAGCGACATCTTGAATTTGCTCGCACTTTTAAAGCAATTTGGAGTGATGGGTGTCGCATCATATGCATTGATGAAGATCTTGCTGTAGAAACATTTATTTATTATGATCCATTTAGAGCCGGCCATACAGTTCTTGATGACATTCTCGAATCTTTTCAAGATGCATTAACTCTTCAAGTTACTGAAAGAACTAAACGGCAGGTGATCAAGTTATTTCAAAAAGAGCTTGAATATGGCGTATGGACTCCCAGTCCTCAATCTCCAAGTTATTATTTCCTAAATGATTAAATCAAGATTATTCAGTAATTATCAAATAAATTTCATTCATGCAAATTCCAAAGCAATCATTTCAATCAAATTCATGCAAATTTCAATGCAAGCCTCGCCATTCAATGCAGACATCACAATCCAATGCAGATACTGCAAATTTCTATGCAGCAACAGAATCCATGCAACCATACAGGTGTCTTTTTTAATGCAGTGTTTATGCAGTCCTTCGGACAGCACAATTCTCCCATGAAGCCAAGTGTCTATAAGTACATTCCAAGAAATGACAAGTTGTCCTTGTCTTATTCATAAAAGAATCTTATAATACAACCCAATTCTATAAGCTTCGTATGGAAAAGGCATTTGCAAATAAAGTACAAAGAAGTACTTGGTACTTATATATTCTCTCAAAGTACTTTATATACACTCATGGTACTAGTGATTCCCATCAAGTACTAATGATGTCATCAAAGCAATCATGAAGTTCCAATCTCAGATAAAGTCTCCGATTCAGGAAATACAGAAGCCATCATCCATCTGCACCAAACATGCTGCAGCCACAGTGATACAGTGCCAATGACGTATGAATCTTATCTCCTTGCGGATTCCAACTCCATTTCAAATGTAATTCAGAAATTGTATCTATAAAAAGGGAATGTGAGCCCTTGTCTCACAACACCATAAGCCATTTTCTCAAATAAAAAGGGAACGTGTGAATAGGAGTCCGCTCAAGCAAACCACCTTCTGTAAACATCCGCTCGAGCGAACTTGATACTGTCTGTCATCGATTGAGAGAACAATATTGGTCGCTCAAGCGACCAACTTTCTGTGCGCCATTCGCTCGAGCGAACTTAGATCTGCTAGAGCGAACCTAAAGTTGATGCTTAAGGTATTTCCAACCCAATAAAGGGTGATTACCAATCCGGTTTCTCCAGGAGGACTAGTTGAGTGGAAGTGAAGCAATATCGTATGATTATGATATTGAAACGAAAAATCGAAAGGAAAATTTTTTATTAGGGAATCTGTTTTGGAAACGTTTCACACTTTTCATTTCTTGCATTGTATTTAAATGTGCAAGTGAATGTCGTTCATATTGTTTATGAGTTTTTGTTTTATACAGGAACAATTGTATATTTGTTTATATTCCACATAATGTGTTATTTGAATCCCTTGTGAATTTTATGTGATTGAAGTTCACAGGAGTAAGTATGCGATGCGATTCGGGATTAACTCGGATTAATCATAATCTCGGGCTCGGGTCATATCAGGCTTTAGCAGAAGGCTGGATTTGCAGTGGCCATAAGCTAGTCCTGTGTCCTTTCCATATGAAAGTATGGGTGTTGTCATTATCTGTAACAAACTTCAACTTCTGCAGCCAAGGACGACCAAAGAATATGTGTGTGACTTTCATTGGGATGACATCACATTTGATTGTGCCTTCATAAGAGCCCAATTTGAAAGGAACCATGCACTACTACCACATGAGTTAAATATATAATTTAAAATAAAAATAAATAAATAAAAACATATTATATATAAGGGTGGGCCACGTATAGCAACAAAACTCAAACCTGCCACGAATCAAGAAAACCATTCCCGCTCGGTCCCCATTTAAACCCCACCAATTGATGAGCTTTAGCTTTACACATACCCCACTACACCTTCTCTAGTTATTATAATTTTGTTGCACAAGTACCCCACACTAGAAAAAAAACTATATCCTATCACCTTCTTTCACTCTTCTTAAACGTGCATTACACTTGAACTAATTCTAAACAAAATGACTCATCCGGTAACTATTGTCTTTCATCATTAATTACTTGTGTATCAAGCTTTGTTCCTGTGGTTTAAAAGGGGAGGATAGGAAGGCATTGGTTGCGTCCAAGAGGCGGGAAATTACCGTATATAGTATAAAAAATTATTTAGACTTTTTTCCCCAAAAAAGGAAATGTCACAGTGCCTTCAGTTATCTTCTATTCTTCTTCCTCCTGGAGAGTTCTCCTCCACAATTCAGATCAAGCTAGCATCTTCTCTCACAATGTCTTCTACAATAAGAGTGAAGATTCAAAGATGGCTGCATATAACCCATTTGTGGTAGTTTTACAAGAGATGGTGTGAAGCCATTCTCTCAAAGTTTCTTCCACAGTTTCATTGTCTCCTCCATAGCTTCTTCTCTCACACCAATGGTACAAACCATCTGAAGACCTTGCAAAGAGGCAACTACTCAAAATCAACAGCCTCCACCACCCCATCTTCTATTTTGCTCAAAGCCATAATAACAGTTCCCTTCTCATCTGGTAGAATAGCACCAACACCCGCTTTCTGCATATCTTCAAATGTGGCACCATCAACACTTAGCTTGACAACACCCAGTGGTGGAGGATGCCAACGTAGAGCTTTCTTTTTTTGAAAATATTCTTTGATACCCAAACTCTTTTGAAATCTTGAACCAAAGCAAGTGCGACTCAAATGCGGGAACTAATGTAAGTGGGGGAATATAGTTGCAGAGTAGCTGTAACTTCAATCAATTAAGAACCCATGTTGTAGAATAGATGAAAATGGGAAGAGCTTGAGTCGTTGGAATATTCACCTTTTCGCATCTCATGCAAATTGCTACTACATTTTTATATTATAATCTTTATGTAGGTTGTCAATCAAGACGTTGGGATTATCGTATGAGGAAGGTTTTTTTCAGCATGGTCTAATCATGGTAGGAAGTTTAGATCAATAAGCATAAGGCCACTCGAAGACACATGAGGACCGAGAAGACTGCATATCCTCATGTTTTGTATAATTCATGCAGAATCAAATGAATGAGATTCTTATTAGTGATATAAAGTTTGGTCGTTAAGAGAGCTTTGATAGAAAGTTTAGAGAGATTTTAGATGCAAGGATCAATTTCTTAAGTTTCTTATTAAATTATAAAATCTTGTATTTGAAAGGGAGAGATTTTAAAGGAAAAGAGATTTTATGGGAGATGAGAGGTTGAAGGAGGAAAAAAGATATTTTATAGTAGAGATTTTAGTGATGAGGGAGACATTTTACGAGAAAAAGAGAGATTTTATAAGAGTGGGGAGATTTTATAGGAGAAGTTTTAGGGTTGAGAGCTGAGACATTGATTTTACTCCGCACCACGTGTCAATTCCATATTAAAAGCTGAATTGTCATATTATACACATAATTTTATATTTTGATAGGAAAAACTAACTTTTTCAACATCAAATAAGACCCATCACGTAAATTAAATACATAGGGTGATTAAAAATTAAAAAATAGCATCAAATGACGAATTCATTTTAGAAGAATACAAGTATGGGACCAGCTCTCCTAAGCTCAAGCTTAGGATAAGGTAAGCTCAAGTGTGTGGTGGCGCCCACTTGGGGACCCGCATAGGGATGGAGATGGGGGGATTTTAAGGACTCGTTGAGATCCTCCTCTCTACAAAAAAATCAGCCCCAATCATGATTTCTATCATTTTCATATGGGCCCAAAAGTTTAATGGTCAATAGTCCATTCGATTCGATACATAGTCGATCCAACGGTCTAATAAATTCGGATTTGACCAAAAATTGGTAGACATGTACAATTTAAGGGGGTCATGACCAAAAATTGGTAGACATGACCAAAATAAGTTTAAGTTGGTGGGCGATTTTCTTCAGGTGGATCCTCAATACTTGTAACCCCACAAAAAAAAAAAAAAAAAAATTTAATAAATTTTTTTTTCAGAGGTTTTGATATCCTCCAAAATGACATGTTGAGGTAAACAATGCTGCTCAAAGATCTCCATTTTATGTGGAAAGCAGTTGGTTACTTGTGTTGAAGAAAAATTATATTAAGATACTGGCAGTATGGTATTGATGGCAGCAAATCACTTGATTTAATGTGTGGAGCCCATCTTTGCTTGATCTAAGCCGCACATATGACACACCACCATCCCTTTTCTATAGGAGTTGGCAGTTGGCCCAAACCTCATTCTAACTTGAGATGGGCACCATTTTGGTTGATCTTGTACAGAAAAATATGCTTTATATTTCACGCATGATAAGTCTAATGGTGCATATCACTCCAGGTGAAACGAACTTTGTGCCATTGCCTAAAAAGAAGCTGGGGTGTGATATGAGTGGCTTTGGTCAAGCAAAGAAAGGCTTCGGACAGGTTAAACCAGGTATAAAGCTGCTGCCAGCATGATACAATGGCAGCATGGGATTGTCTTTCTCCATTGTAATGTAATTTGGTGGTTTCTTGTTGAGTTTTTGCTTTATTTTTGTGGATATTGTTCAATGACATTTTTAAAAGTGTCTGAACTGAGCCTGTGACTTGGCAGGTGTAATATAGAGTTTCATTTATTTGGTGCCGGGAATGGATGGAAATATGTCCGGGGGAAATTTGATTTCTGGCCCATACGGGGTCTTAGACATACAAGGGTCTTTGCATCCTCATCAGCAATCACTTAATCAACAGCACCTCCAAGATGTCTTCCCTCTCTCTATGGGATCCCACGGTGGACAAGGTGGCGAGCCACATTTGGGGATGGTAGCTGGTGGTCATAGAAACTCTATGAGTGGAGATAGGGCAAAGAACTGCACTAGCGATGAGAATGAGCCGAGCTTTAATGAAGATGATGGTGGGAAGGGAAAGAAAAACTCCCCGTGGCAGCGAATGAAATGGACGGATGGAATGGTTAGGCTTCTTATTACTATAGTTTCTTACATTGGTGAAGATGCTGGCCCAGATTCCGGAAGGAGGAAGCTGGTGCTCTTGCAGAAGAAGGGGAAGTGGAATGCTGTGTCCAGGGTTATGGCTGGTAGAGGATGCTATGTCTCGCCTCAACAATGTGAGGACAAGTTCAATGACCTGAACAAGCGGTACAAGCGGCTCACTGACGTGCTTGGCAGGGGCACGTCTTGCAAAGTTGTTGAGAACCCAATCCTTTTGGACTCGATGACCCACCTCTCTGAGAAGATGAAGGAGGATGTTCGGAAGATCTTGAGCTCAAAACATCTATTTTATGAAGAAATGTGCTCATATCATAATGGGAATCGCATACATCTGTTGGATGATCCATCTATTCAGCAATGTTTGCAATCATTTTTGAATGGTAGAGATGGTCGGGAGGCAGGCAAGCATGTGAGGGATGACAATGGCGGCAATGACCAGGATGAGGACTCCTCTGATGATGGGGATGATGATGGAGATGAGAATATTAATATCCATGGCGAAGATGGATTATTTGGGGCTAGCCGCCTTCCAAAGAGAATGAGGTTGCTTCACAATATGGAAGACATGAACTCATGGGTCCCACCAAGTACCCATGAATGCGGAAAACGGTCATGTTCAGAGAATCATATGGTGGAGATGAATGAAACAATGCAAAGGCAGTGGATAAGAAACCGCATGTTACAGCAGGAGGAGCAGAGGTTGAACATCCAAGCTCAAGCTTTGGAACTAGAGAATCAGCGATTCAAATGGCAGAGATTCTGCCGGAAGAAAGAGAAGGAACTAGACAAATATAGGCTTGAGAATGAAAAGATGAAGCTTGAAAACGAGCAGATGATGCTAGAGTTGAAGAAAAAGGAATTGGAACTTGGGTATAACAGAATGGATGTGCCCATGGCTTCGGGTTCCCTAATGATGGATCGGTTGCAGCGGAGGGAGCAGAGTGAAATGGAGAGAGGACAATGTATGCGATGAGCTTTGTGCTTTCTTAGAGCTTGCAATATTGCGCGAGGTGTCCTCTCCCACTAGAGTCCTCTGGGAATATTTGGATACCGTGTTTTGATCATGCATAATCTTTGGAAGCAAACGGTGTAGCTTTCAATCAGATGGTTATTTTTAACAACTATCATCTTGCACTTGCAGACAACGGAAACCGGTCGCAATATGGATTCCCAGTTTGTCAATGCAGAATCATATGGCATGACACAGCTTATCATTGGTGCATTCCATCCACTGATGCCATTTCTATTTTGAATTGTTTATTACTGTAGATTCCTAGGGCTGTTCCTGGTTGATTCATGAGTTATGTTCTGCAAATTTAGAGCTGTATTGTTGGTCATGTTATACTTTCTTCTGGATGCCCTCTGGGGGTGCTCTGTGTAATGTAATTTCTTATTCCCATTGCTTGTTTAATTCAATGTTATGAGAGCTGGCCACCTTTTAGATCTCCCTTCTGTGTGTTGGGTTTTACATCCAACAGTGTTAAGAGGGTGTAAAAAAGTTTCAGTTTTTGATGTAGACAGATCCCACCACATGGGGAAATTTGACTCTTGAATTGTCTTACTTGGAAGTAATGTCAATATAGCATGTGGTAGCACAATCTTCATAATTCAATGGCAGGAAGGCTGACTTTCCACTGCTCTAGCTACATCTCGCTTACAATACCAATACCAGACAAATTGGCAGTCTCTTTCTTAATCAGCGCATAGTGCTACAATGAGGTACTGCAGGGATCAAAGTAACACTTGACCAGTTTACCTTAGTGCCCGATTTGTTTGCAAGGAATTGAATATATAGGAAATGATGGTCAAATGGGCTCCAAGACAGGATTATTAGAGAGGTAATGGGTGAAGGATATAAGGTGGTGATGTGGATCAGACCTTGACTTTCATGGGATTTTAATTACTATGATGGTGGTTGGGTTTTCATTTCCTATCTCCCCTTGATTCATTTCCCATTGAAGGGTAGATTATTTGGTGGTCACTTTTGGATATTCACCTTTTTCACATCTCACATTCGAATCATTCCAATCTTTGGATATTCGCCTTTATTTCTTGAGTTTCGAACATTTCTTTGAAAAATTCCTAGGAATTCAATTACTTACAATTGGGCCCTTAATGAAATCCTTAAAATTTCTTAGAAAAAATAAAAAGTAAAATAAATAAACAAAATCTATGAACTAGGAAAAATAAAATAGAAGAGCAGTGTTTATTGGCTAAACAGAGGCGAGTCCGATATTTTCCATGGGGTATGCCTTGATGCATGCTAAACATTTAGTTGGTTAGGTTCTAATTGGCAGCTCCTTACATCGATCTAAGTACGCCAGATATTAATCCTCATTTATCACGGAGAATGTTCTACGACGAAAGGACTGCTTGGGCCCACCTTTGATCAGTGCAATCCCTTTTTGCTATTCTTGCATTCTATGATCAGGCATGAGGACCAATTTTACACTTATTGAGCCCTTCACTCACCATTGGATTGAAATTTGAATCCTAAAAAAATCTATGGTTAAGACGCCAATAAACTTTTGGCTTCCACTTGTACATAATGAGACCTTTCCATCTGCTGACCCGACCCGGCCTGCATAATATACTAGTTGGTTGTGGTTCAAGCTTTCCTAACCCACATTTAAACGGGTCTGGTTATCTCGTTTAACCTGCACAACCCATTTGTATTTTTATTATAGTTAAAACTTATACCCATACTTAATTCTATGGAGTGTATCCTTTTATTTTGATATGATATTTTTTTAATGAAAACTTTATTTAATTTCTATTAATCTTGTTATTCTATTTCTTTGGTCACTATTTTAAAAAATGCATACTATACTCAAGTGCCCATTTGTCAACTTACTTAAGAATATTTTTGTGAGCTCTTCTCTCTTAAGATGATTATGAATGTGAAGAAAATACAATGAATATGACATAAATAAAATAAAATAATCAAGTAATAGCTGAATTCATGCTAAGTTTTCACACTATTTTCTCCTTATGCCGGCACAAGCTAAAGAAAATGGTAAATTATGACATCATGAATGCCTAAATTTTCAACCGAGCATCAACTTAGCCTAAGTATATGAAACAAATTAATATTAGACGTATCATAACCTAAATAGAGCTTGTCAACCCCAAGGGGTTGGCCGAGTGGTCAGGGTTCTTCCAGAACTAGAGGTCCTTGTATAAATCCCCAGTATCCCCCTCTTCAGAGAAAAAAAAATCTTATCCATATTGCCTATCATGATAAATTTTAAATTGCACCAACAAGATTTAAAAAGTTAAAAGATTATTCTTTTAGTTCTTATCTTATTTTTATAACTTATCGGTTTGGGTCTAATTTAAACTTTAGGTATATAGTTAATCCTTAGATTTGGGTGCAAGTTATGCAGGTAAATTTGACCCAAAATAACCAGCAAGAGTTATGTGGGTTAATGTGGATCGAGTCAGGTTAACCCACAGCAGGTGCGGTTAGGGGTTTCTAACCTGTTTAATAAATAGGTTGGATACGGGTTAGGAGTATCTTAACCTGTTTAGCCCAACCTGACCCGTTTCTCACCTCTAGATAGACATATCTAAGTGGGCCTTGCGAGTATGGGCTGTGCAAGCTGGACTGCATATTGTTGTTCGCAGAACATTGTTCCAGTAACCCCTTTAAACCTGACATGGTCACTAGTCTGCGTAAATATTATTTTTTATATAAATGAGTATGAAACTTCAAGTCTTATGTAAATTAATATCAGTTTTTATGTATTTATTTTAGTAATTTCAACTTTATTTTAAGTTGAAAACCCAAAAAACCAATAAAGTCTCTTTTAATCTATATAAGCAAATTTAAAAATAAAAGATTATGATGGGCATATGGGCTAGCTCCTGGGTGGCACTGCCTATCTTAATTGGAGTACAGCACGGCACGGCTGTGCCGATTTGAAAGTGGGCCATGCGTCTTTGACAAAAGTTCAAATCTTATCTTTATTTGAGAATTTTGGAGGTCTTTATGTCTTCTTGTAAGAATCCCTTTTGTTTTTATATTTTCTTAAAAATAACTTTTTGAAACATTTTACTTTCCACGGAATGGGACAAAATATCATTTGGACGCCAGGCGCCAAAGCATACGGTAATTTTGGACTTGAGTAGTTTGGATTTCACAGATACACATCCGAGATATTATGAATTCTATTTAAATGAATCTCTTTATAAGAAAAATCATAACAGATAAGTTATATCTCTATTTTTTAAAAAGAAGATAAAATAAAGTCAATATTAACAACCCTTTTTTGCCAGTGGAGGGTTTCCAACCTTTTGGGCTGGACTATTCCCTTAAGGCCAGAGAGAAGCCGGGTAAAACCACTGTGGCCCCTAGGCAATAGCACAAGTGGACTCAACCTTCAGTCCCGACCACTCAATGAACCCCGTCTTTAGGAATTAAAATATAAGGCCGACTTTAAAAAAGTTCATTGTATGTGGAGCCCATATATATAAATCACTATCAATGATCCACTTTTAAAAATCATGAACATTAAGGAATTTCTAACCATAATAGATATATTAAAATTCTAATTCCACCTAAAGAAGATTCATTTTAACTTGATTGGATAGAATTATTGAACAAGGTAGATTTTTTCATCTGAACTCTTTAATCACATATCCATAGTAGATATATATTAAAATTTGGATTCACATAAAGAAGCTTAACAAAAGTTGACTTTGAATTGATTGATGGAACTTATCTCTTGAAATTGATTTGAGACCCAATTTCTCAAATTGATTTGAGATTAGAGTCCAATTTTGCAATCTATTAGTAAATCGGACTCCAAGTTCGAAATCGATGCCTACGTCTATAATATATATTAATTGTGTAACATTGACATTATGCATTCAATCAGAAACAAAGGCAAAGAATGGATGACCACAGGAAATGTTATGACTGCAGGCCTTTGAATTATCTCACCTATCTCATGGGCCTCTCCATTTTTTCCCTTAATTTAAAAGCGTCTCATGCACAATTCTGGGATCAGGTTTGCATGCACAGCATTGAGAATGAGAATGAAACTAGAGAGACGCTTGCGTGATATGATAACTAATATGCTGGTATATTATATCAGGTACTAGAAATACTTTACAATACACTTCTAACGTAACAAAACAATTCGAACAGGGCCAAAAACCGTCTCACAGAACTCAACTACAAATCGCGCAAACAGCAGATACCAGATAACATCAAAAGTAATGAAAATGTAAAGAAAGAATCGCCGGGGATGCTGTACGATCATAGCATATCTATACAGGGACCTTGAAGAGGGGGCGACAAAACAGTAGGCATGAAAACAGTGCACCAAAATGTGAATGCTCTGAGTAATCCACTGCCGCATCTCGTTCAGTTGTTAGAAGTGAAAACAGAGCAAACGCCACAAACGAAGCATGAGAGCTAAAGGTATGTAGGTGCACAATGAGACATCTATACATGATCGTGGGCAGGGCGGCCGATTAATCTGCACTGCTCAGGAAGCAATGAACATACTACTTGCCCATTCATTGAAAGTAGTTCACCATCAATGCCACATCCATTATGAGCACTTTTGCCAGTTGTCTTTACCTTTACAGACTTCACCTGCACCATCAATGGAAATTATTCAGCTGCATCAAACTAAACTGGATGATTTCTACCTAAGAATGAAGATATCTAAAACAAGGCAGGAAGCAGAACTTATGTTCATCAAACTCGCTTTCTATTACATTGGGCAGAGAAAGTCAAGAACTCAAAACAAGATGGTGTCCATTAATGTCTGTGTGCATTGGGAGAACTGAACTCTTTATAAATGCAAGGAACTCATGTAATTGGAAATTCAGAGTCAATTCTAAAATGAATCAAGTACTCAAGACATATAATGGCAACAAGTCGCTGGCTGCCAGTCGTCAGCGGGGAGGTGGATGTGACTGAATCAGGGGATCCTGTCCCAGGCTTGAACGTGTCGCCCTCCATAATTAAGAGATGTGTTTCCATGGTGCCAAGCACTGGTTTGACTTCAAGCCTTCTGACAGGAAGAATTATATGATCAGACTTTAAAGCAAAGCTCCTTCTCTAAGCTTTTAAATGCTCAGGCCTTGAGAAATGAGCCCATGTTTCAGTGATCCAACCAGATGCTCTGATAGGCCTCTACCACCAAGGGGCCATGCCCCCAAAATCTTCTCAATGGAACATTACAAAAAGAACTACAAGGTACATAAAAACAGCAACATCATATATTTTTACGGTACATGTGGAGCATTTTCACGAAAAATTAAAATGGTTTTGAAGGGAGAGTGATTTTCTCCCATTCCATGTTCACGTTTTCCACAGCTATCATTTCCAAGATAAAGCATTTTCTTCCAATTTTTCATAAAGGAAGCTCAGACCAAATAGGCAGAAACGCATTTCATTGCAGAAAATGTTTCTCCACACCAAACAATAGAAATCGAACCATATCGCAGAAGGGAAGAAAAAACTCTGGAAAATACATGCCAGAAAGACTATCCTGCACAAACGTGGCCTTAGCATCATCTAATCTGGATTTGGTGCAAGGTTGGTCCACAGTTCCCATCTAATAATGGGAAATATTCATACAGACTCTAACCTAAAGGAAATTACGCACATCCCTGGGATCATGGATCATGTAGCCCTGCTTTTATACTACTACAGAAAATAGCAAGATTTTTTCCAATGCAGATTTTAGAGTCAACGTCTGGTCAAATGATACAAATATTTTGACAACCACCACGCCACCAAAATGTGAAAGAGATATTGTTAGAGCCATACCTTGACATATTCTACATATGGCAATGAAACATGTCGCCCAAACTGAAGGAGCAAAAAAAACCTTGCAAGCTTCAATCTTCCATTACCATGAACCAATAGCAAGTCTAGAGTGTTGTCATCATGCTCTGCTTTTGGTGCAACCACCTGAGAACTCTGGACTGTCTTGCATGAATGGTTGCAGATGAGAACACCAAGTAATTGCCCTTTCTTGGTGACCCATTTCTCTTCAAACTTAGGAGCAACCTCCTTTATTGGCCCTACTTCTATCTCCTCTGGTGGAACAGGCAGTTGAACAGGGTTCTCGTCCCCCCAATTAGGCTCAGTGTCCCATTTAGGTCCAGTGTCCCACTTGGGCTCAGCATCCCAAATTGGACCTGGATCAGACATTGTCGATGAAATATCCTCTTTGTCATTTACAGCTGTGTTTCCCCAAGAACATCTAGAATCATTTGTAGCCGTCAAGCCTGTCCAACCCTTATCAGTCCTTGACTTTGATCTGGTCCTTGGCCAATTTGGAGTGGATGAATGAGGCGGTTGAGGATGAATAACTTCCTCTGGTTCCGCCATTACATTGCTTTTTCCAGAGGATAGGCGTTTTGTTTTTGGATCAAGTCCACGCACGTACTCAGATGGCTCACTGCTAGCATGTGTGCTACAAGTCATGTCCAAGTCTCCAGACATTCGACTTGGAGTCATGATTGAATCAATACTTGATAAACTAGAAGCCCTAGGGATACCCTCTGTTTTTGAATTCCTCATAATGTCAGGATAAATATCCATCATGTCAAACCCCTCTTGATCTACATGAAATTTTACTTCGGGGTCTGCCTCTGACACAGGAAGATATTCCACTTCAAAACTGTACTTTGGCAAGCATAAGAATTTGAGGAAACCAGCAACAAAGTAGCGAAGAGGACCAAACCGCTTCTGATATTTTGCTGAAAGCTCCAGAACTGCACCCGAAGAAAAATAAACAGTAAACAGATCTGATATTCTCTAAAAATTACAGCATCACAATCAGAAAATGCACCAAGTGATGCTTGTGACGTAATAGGTCAGTCTCTTTAAGATAGGGTATTAGGGTGCACTTAATACGATGCAAAATAAAAATATGATTGGTTTGCTCCAACTTCAATATGATGCAAACCATCTATCTACCTCCATGGCCTCAACCCAATGGAATATCCACCAAAGCATAAATTACTCAGATAAAAATGACGAGCATGCAACAACCAGCAAATAAAGAATTGCATAGACAATAATGAGTGCATGACATAGCAAATGGATTACATATTTCAGTCATGTGATTTATTTTTAAAAATATATATATGCCATTAATCACTGGTGCACACAGTGTGATATTTCCTTTCCGTCAAGGGATAAACAAATATAAAATATGTGCAACTTCAAAGGCTATTTGTCTTAGAAGGAACAAAGCATCCATGAACTAGCGAAGCATGCATGCCCTACACACCCTGAACACCATTCTTGGCTAAACAAAACAATAATCCAGGACCAAGATCCCAAGCCTTCCAATTGTCAAGCAAAACTGAACACTCATTACAGACTAAAACCCTATATACCACTAATCCAGACTGTAGGATTTAGAAGACACATAAAGCAGTCCAAGAAGACTGGTATAACCCTGGTCCCTGCCTAAGAGCAAAATATACACTCCAATGCTTGGGTTTTTAACAAATGAAAACAATTTTGAAATCAAAGTCGACACATTTGTACTTTACAAAGACATTTCACAATCCAGTATGTAAGGCTAGACAAACGGGCTAACCTGGCTTGCGTCAGGGCGGGCTTCCAGGTCAGCCACAATATCAAGGATTTTCTAGGGTCCAGCTCAGACCCCATCATACAGGGACAGTTGTTTAGTTAAAGAAGAAAAAAGGAGGAAGAAAGGGAAAAGGAGGAAGAGAGGCAAGAAAGGTACAGAAAAGGGAATTGTGCATACCATAAAAAGCATGCCCCCTCTTGCAAATTTATTAAGACAATTTTATGAGATCTACAGAAAAACCTTCTGTAGCCACTTGATTCCAAATAAATCCTCATTGCAAAAAACTTTTTACCAAATAACATGAGTCAGTCTCGATATGCTTTGCACGCTCATGGTTGACAAGATTAGAAGAGAAATGAACAGCCACTGAGAAACTGACATCCATAATTCAAGTCAATATTATCCACAAGAGTTCATAGACCGCATTAACCATCGCCCGATACTTGGCATCTGCACTTGATTGAGCCACCGCATATTATTTACTCTTCCATGTAACTAGGTTTTCCACCAACCAAAGAACGGTACCCAACAGTTTTGCATCTGATCATCATAAGAACCTGCTCTATCTGTTTTTTTTTTTTTTTTCCTTTCTTTTTTACACTTCAACGTCAAGATGATCATGATTTGAATAAAATATACCACACTGGGGGATTCTTCAGAAATCTTAAAATTACCCCGCTGATAAAGTATGGAATCAAGCAAAAGAACACCACAATCATCTCCAAGACAATGATTCTTCTCAATAGGTGTATCAACCAAACACACACCAAGATTCTCAGTGTCATGAAGTAAATCCAAGGCAAACTTGGCCCAAAAATCTTCAGCTGCACAAATCCTTAATGTCAGATTCTCTCCCATAAAATGGTTTTAATGCTTGGACTCCCTTTAGGTTGTTAGATGTAACTGCTACAGCATTAACACATACAATAATGATGGTGATAGTTAACTCCTCTTGGAAAACAAAGTATAGTCTACTCTAAATGACTTTTACAACAGGTGAATTTTCACACTGCCTGAATGAACTTATCGAACCATGCAAAGAGTGATTGCTTTATTTGTTTTAAAATATTTTTAAACTTTAAAAGCTGCCCCTGGCTGTGCTGAAGGTGTGAATCCTAGTAGAAGATCCATGTGTACTTCTTATAGATCTCCATGAAACACACATTTTTTTATTTTATATAATGCGCGCGCGCACATTTTTAGCATCCAGTTGATGTTGTGGCCATCACTTTCTTTTTTTTTTTTTTTTGTTTGCCCTGGTAAATATACTCACATCCCACCTACAAATTCGCACAAGTCCCTCACCATCAGAGTTACTGCCAGGGATTTATCCCTGGTCATTTCTGTGGAAGGGAGGTGCCTAACCACTGAGCTACCAATGGATTGGCAAGGAGTGGCCATCACTTACTCGCAGCAAAAGATACAAACCAAAATTGTATTCAAACTTTGATATGGATGCAAAATTATCATGATAATCACAACTCCATGTCTGCGAAAAACCTTTTAACCACATCTGAGCCTTGTATCTTCCGAGTCCTCAGTTCTTTCTTTAGTATATGTTGGGGTGGTGGTTTATTATCAACAGATATAATATGGATTGATTGGATGGTTATAGTAATAATTTCTTACCATAAGATATGATAACATCAATTCTAGATAGTTTCTTTGCTTATCTGTTTATTGGTTACATCAAATGTACTTTATAAATAGTTTTTACTTATCAATGAAAAGTATAGCACTTTAATGTTGTCATCTTTATGATTTTTACATGGTATCAAAGCCAAATTGATCTTTAACAAGTTGAGTCAAATAATTCATCATTCTCAGCCCCTGACCAGGTCTGAGGGGCCATCATCCTCTCTTGAATCAGTCGACTGCAGTACAACTGCTAACCTTGGCGTCCTAGTTTGCTTGCATCATCATTGTCTTGTTTGCATTTTTATAATGGTACCCCAGCCTAGGGGGCTGGGACCCAAGAGAGCCCACACAAGTGGGAAGAGGAAGCCCACGCCGTAGGAAGGACCGCCCACATAGAAGCCTTACGAAGTGGGAAGGATAGGTAGCCCACACATGTGATAAGAGGGCCATAACCAGGGATTGATCGCCGGGCAGATGGGTATAATGTTGGGTTGCCCCTTGTTGTAACGTTTGTTATTATCACAACAATTTGCCTGCAGATTTCCACCCTCTATGCTGCCCTACTTCGTGATTACTGTCTGTAAGTATTTGCTTGCTGACCAGCACATTAGGAAGTCCCACAATCCCATCTTGGTCAGCCATCTCTTTACTGGTTGCAGAAAGTGTATTCTACAGAAACTGATTAATCCCATGATATCATGGGATCTGGAACAAAAAAGTCTATTTTTAACAAAATGCTGACCATAGTCAAGCGACTCTGGTGACATTATCTGAATTTCAGTCATGAAATTCGGAAAATCGGTTTTGAGGACGATTAATATGTCAAAATCCCTATTAGTAATAACTATGAGATGGTCTCTTCTCTCCATTGGGTTGACAAATGCCTCTTTACGATTGATATATCTCTTCATCGAAGGCCATTTTTTAATTTAATTTAGTTTCCTTGTTGATTTAAATTTCCGAATTCCAGTAAATTTCCTGGATTTTCTGGTTTGTTTGATTTTTGAGCCCTCTTGGTCACTAATTGGGACTGCATTAGTTGGTATCATCAAAGCAAACCGATCTTACAATTTGTTGTTGATTCCATCACCCAAAATAATGCCTCCTCGACGTGGATGTGGGCGTAGGTAATTGGTCCAGAGTTAGGAGGGCAATGAACCAGATCCTAGGGATACTGAAATACAGAATTTAAGAATGCAAGTTGAACAATTGACCTCAAGCTTATGCGTATGGGACATCCGAAACGTCGTGATGATTTTAATGATGAATTGGAGAGTGAGGACTTTGATAATCTGTTCTATAATCAGCCTCCAGTGAGATTATACTGTTGTATGGAACTCCAAACACCATGCTAGAGAAGACAGTGTATGAATCTTCAATGTGAGCCTTGTCAACTAGCTAAATCTACAAGCTCTTTCTATTATAGCAGTGTTAACTAAAGGTATAATGAATATCTATCTCTGATTTGTTTAGATGTCGGGGGCCAGCAAAAGTTTGTACCATTTTTAGGCTTCAGTCTTTAAAGTTATTCATTGATGATTGCAATGTGCATGGGTTCCCTTTGCTAAAAACTAAGCATGGAGTGCTTCCCATTCTTTAGGTGTGGCTGAGAGAGGAAAAAAACAGATA
The DNA here is from genome assembly GCA_028538565.1 of Umbellularia californica. NCBI lineage: Eukaryota > Viridiplantae > Streptophyta > Magnoliopsida > Laurales > Lauraceae > Umbellularia > Umbellularia californica. The sequence goes on from JAPQWN010000005.1 coordinate 10,866,693, forward strand.
TCTCCTTGAGGTGGCCCCTGTACTTCTCGTGAGAAGAATGTTCTAAAGTGATATTGGAATGGTGTTTTTGTGCTTACAGCTTCATATCTAATTTATAATTTGCTCTACTGGCATCCACGTCCATTGCTATATACATAAAAACATAAATTATGGTATTTTTTTTATTACTGTAGTATTAACTTCTTTTCAGCAATTTAACAAGATAAGCGCATGTATAGTCACTACAGCTTCAGCTTGACGTTAGCCTATCGTAAACCATTACATTTAATCAACTAACAAATTGTTTAGAAAGAGCCGCACAATGCAATATAAATAACTCAAAACAGTTAACAGAATCACGTATTGACAGCAGCAAAAAAAAAAAAAAAAAAAACTGTTCAGAGACAGAAGCACAATGCAATATAATAACTAAAAATAGTTAACCCAGTGTGGTATTGACAGGCCCATAACAAGTTACCATCACTAACAAAACCAAAATATGAGACTGTCAGCCCATAATGAACAATGCCAGTCTGTATCCACTCAACAGCCAAAACATCCGTACGTGTAAGCCCACCCTGTCCACAGGATAAACAGCAAAATATAAGAGTGAATGATATTTTAAAAAGAAGAAGAGTGTACAATCAGCCCAACTGGCATGAAATTTTAATCAGTAAAAAGAATCAAAACATAAAACACATTCAATTGCGTGATAAATAAAAAGACATAGGATGAGTTTTAACTGTTCATAGAAAGGTGCATCTCTGCAAACCAAAGCCCTTATTTAAAATGCGACTAATTAATCACTTAAGGGCCCTCTTAGTCGATTGAGATTATGCTGGTCTTCTTAGGCCTTGTTTTATGAGTCTTCAAGGATGCATTTGGCCCAAAGCCTGCATCGAGAGGGGAAACACTCTGAGGAACCAAATTATTATCAGTAGACGAATCAAAACATAAAACACATTCCATTGCCTGATAAATAAAAAGACATAGGAAGAGTGCACTTTAAATATTCATAGAAAAGGTGCATATCTGCATTGCAGTGCCCTTATTTAATATGTGACTAGTTAATCACCTAAGTTATGGGCCCTCTTGAGTGCACCTGTAGCGAAATTGGTTGGTTTGAACAGCCTTTTTTTTTTTTTCTTTTTTTTTTACAAAAAGATGTTCTTGGGCCATTTTTTTTATGAGTCTTCAAGGATGCATTCGGCCTATAGCCTGCATCAAGATGGAACCACTGTCCATCTCCCCATTATAATGAAAATTGGCCAGGGCCCATACATGAGTGGGGCATTTATTTTGAACAGTTAGACTTCTAATAGACGGCTCCACTATGGACCTCAAATATCTCATGGGAGCCCAAAGACACTGCATTCGTGAGCCCAAGTATAACACTGCATTCATGAGCCCAAGTATAACAATGCCTGTACTGGAAAAGGAAAACATACCATAAAAGGGCATAACCCTGTCCTTCCATTGAGATAGAAAAGAGGAAAAGAAAAAAGGGAGGGACAGAGGGGAAAGCAAGGGAAGAGGAAGAAGACAATGGGCCTCTCCTCAGCTCAAGTGGACAAGCGCTCAATTTGTGGATGATCGGGTGGGGGCCACCCAATGTTTCATCCGAGTGAACCACACCTTATGGGGCAAATTGAGCAATTTGCACATAGCCTTACGGGCCCACCTTGGGTCACATGAATTCATGGAAGGTAGGAATCAAAAGATCTAAATGTGACTGACCTATGCGCAAATTTTATGTCCATCAAATATCGTAACTCCTTAATCTGTGGCGCTCAAGTTTAATGGTCAATCCCATTCAGATTGGTTTTAATAAAAATGGGATCGGTGACATTCAACGCACGTGCACAGCAGGGGTGTGGGGTGTTGGTGTATCCCATTTGGATTGATTATAAGGGAAATTTTCAGGTGGACCGTCAGCATCTAAGCTATTTACACATGAGCTCACTTGAAAATTAATATATATATATATATATTCAAAGGTAGGGTTAGAGTTTTTGAAGCTCTCTTGATCTCTCTCCCCCCCCTTTCTTGCTTTGGTTTTTTTTTTTTATTTAAAAAAAATCATTTGGCTGGAATTTTCAGCAGGAGAATTTCTGGGTCAAACTTCTAGATTTTGGTCGAAATGAAATTTGGGCTGATATTTTTGGAGAGAGTTACGATATGAACTTCTGGCTCATCTGGCTCATCATCGTGCAAACATCTTTACAAAAGCACCTTCAATACAATGTAAAGCCTGCCAAAAACGCTAATGATCAAAAACTACATTAAGGGGAAGAGTTGAAAGTAAAGCACTTTGAGCCCCTGAGCCCCACATAAACCCCCACTCTACTCTTACTGCATCTCCACTTATTCAATGCTTTTAGACTCAGAGATAGGGACTATTAGGAAAAATCACCTGAAATCCTCTTGTATTAAGTTAGAAAAATCAAGACCTCTTGTAATATGTGTAGGTAAATTATGATGTCCCAGCAAACAACTTCTATAAAGACCATGCATAAGATTCCCTTGTCTCAAATAACAAAGAAAACATAGCTAAGATTTATATTTGGAGAATAAGTTCTCCACTGACAAGTCTTACATTCCCCCTCCATGCTCTTCCTGTCCTCCAGCATTTCAGCACTTCACATACACCTTGCCTCTCCTTAAAGTGGCCCAATTACGTCCTTTGATACTCTCCAGTCTCTATCCACAAGAGAGATATAGTAACCAAGAACAATCCCGACAGTCTTGTGATTCTTTCCCGATCGGTATAAATCCGGACACATTGCCAGCACTTCTTCCTAAATTTCTACTGTCGATGCCAAATAAGAAAAGAAACTTCTTCCAACCCAAGTTTCCCTCTCTCGCCCTCTCCACCCTTATCCATTTCATAGGAATTCTCCTCCTTTTCCAATCCCTCAGTTTCTCCCCTAACAATTTAACACATGCTCCCAAGTCCCTAGTGTCCTTTCTCAAGTTAAAAGACTTCTTCTTTTTATCAATTTCAACCTACCCAACAGAACAAGATTTTTGGATGAGAAAATTAGAACATTCAAATTATGTAATCCATCCATTAGCTGTGCTCTATGACGAAAAATTAGTATAAAAATCAGAAATGGAGACACTCTTCAGTCGTGAAACAAGCAGTTACTACTTGCTATGACAATGCTTAGTGGGTGATAGAACAATAGGCTTAGATTGTTTTTCTTCTTTTCTCAAAATGGAATACACCAAAAGGCATGAGAGAGAACAGCATGAAAAATTAAAACAAAAGGCAGGCATGAAAAATCAAAAGATACTTACATGCACAACATTCTTATAAAAAAATATAGACGATCGAAGAAGCTATACAACTGAGCAACATAGAGTGAGAGAAGCAACCATATATAAAATCTATGTGCACATGAGAGAGAGAGAGAGAGAGAGAGAGAGAGAGAGGCAGCACGAAATAAAAGAATTTGACCAGGTCAGTGGTAGTCAAATTCATTCCCATATTAACAAACAATAGTTACCTTCACAATAGCAATTGCAGCTGAGATGGGATCCCTAACTCCTAGTACAGTCCAAATGAGTGAATTATCAGAACCAGCAGGGATTATGCCAATTGGAATTGAAATTGCTTCTTTCCGGTCATTTCTACTAAGCAGACCGTTCAGAACCTACAAAATCAGATACATAATATTAAAATGTAAAACTGTAAAACTGGCTTAAAACCAGGCAGAGACTAATTCAATATAATTATACATCAAATAAGAGGACCACAGTACATCAAAGAAAAGGACCATATCTCAATTCTCAACTTTGTTGCATTTGATGCATAATAACAAATGTCTAATGCCTTGTATTCACAGCTCAGGAAAACAAAGACCATCACCAACAACAAAAAACACTTATGGTAAAACTTCTGTTTTTTTAATGGTAACTTATGGTGAACACTTGATGCACATAAAGTTTACTAATGGAGAAGGATCCAAAATCCATGATTTTTCGGTTTAACATAACTTCTACAACATTTGAAAGGAACCATAATGCAACAAAGACAGGATCAGACCAACATTTGACCACACTTACTAAAATAGAGGCACAGAAGTTGTTTTCAAGTTGTGGTCATTCTTAAAACTTGATGACTTTTCACCTTAATTTTAGGAACCAAATTCTAGTGTTAGGAGTCCTTGTAATGTGTGTCGTAATCCTTTTCTTTTTGCAACAGTATTGGTCACTGTCCCTTTTCCTTGGGGTTAGAAATAAAATAGGGACTACCGTTCAAAACCATAATAATAATAATAATAATAATAATAATATATTATTATTATGACAAAGCTTTCAAAAGATCAACATAAAAAGTCCATATATGGGCCAGAAGATTCTAGTCTAGAATAATCATACAATTGTTTTATTAATAGAGTGCCTTGTAGTTGAGAATAGTTTCCAAATTTTTTCCCCTTCCCTTCACTGATAATCTTCCATAATCATTAATTTTCCATTGTAAAGGGCTCATCTATTGGTTTTAGAGCCATTCTTGCTGCTATCAGAGAAGCTGCCATGGGTTGTACCTACCATAGTCCCCTAATCTTCAATCTCAGCTCAACATGATCATGTGGGGATATCAAGTCTACGGGCAAACTCCTCCGTCAGTCCATAGATTGTAAATTTTCCTTGGGCTAAATCCTACCATCATTAATTAGTTCTTCATAATAAAGTCCATTCCATACTCTAACGATTATCAAGGATCCTGACATCATGATGGCATAGTATGGAAAAAGGAGGCTGAGGGCACTGCCAAATGAATCAGTAGTCAGTTTGGGCTGTATTATCAATTGTAAACAAATATACAAAATCTTACCCATTCATCAGTCCTTCCAGAAAAGTGAAGTAGGTTTCACAATAGCTAAACTGGATAACAGGATTAGGAGGAACACTGAGGAATAACAAGGGAGCATTGACCAGGGATTTTCTAGGCTGGTTGGAATAGGTGATTCCCAAATAGGCAGTGATTTTGGCCATCAAAGAGGTAATCAAAAGTGCTAGTAACATTTATTTTATTTTGGGCAGCTGCTCATTGAACAAGATTCAGTCAACTATGTATCATGGGCAGAAAGCAAACCCAATGAGTGACTTGAAATAGGAAACGAGTGTAAGTTAGCCAAACATGCAGTGAAGCTGCAAGAATAAAAAATAATTAATATCAATGCAGGTACACTAACATCAAGATGAGGTCTTTTTTATTGTCTCTTTTTTTTTATCAATAATGAAGTGCATCCAAATATCCCTGATTTAAATTAATGTATCAATTTTTTTTATTAATTATCCTACGCTTTTGGATCCTTGATTTATAATACTTTTATTTAGTTTACACGTTAAAACTAAAGATACAATTGTTTGATTTCCTCTTTACAATCAAATTGAAATTTTGTTGTGGGTCCTAAGCCATTTGAGAACTATGAAGTAATAAGTAGGACCCTGATTTCCTCTTTATAATCAAATTGAAATTTTGTTGTGGGTCCTAAGCCATTTGAGAACTATGAAGTCATAAGTAGGACCCTTGATCTTAAAGTTATTAGGATTAAGATGTCACCTGGTTGGTGGGACCCTTAAAAACTCTTTAACAAAGAGAGGCGGGACTCAAATTCTTTAGCACTAGGGTATGCTCGACAGTCATAACCCACAGAGGGTTTGCACATCTCCTCATTAGATCAAAAGCCTCTCCGTCCCTCCCAAAAAAGCCTTCCCTTCTCCTCTCTTTAGCAAGTCTTCAACCAAGAAACCTAAACCATAGGCGAATTAGGAGGAGAAGAAAGAACCAGCCATTGGAGCCTTGATTTATGTCTTTTAGTTATCCCCATATTGATAATGCCACCGAATTCTATACAAGGTGAGTAGAATCTCTTATCTGTTGATTGTAATGAAGTCTCTTTTCAATTTTCAGATTATGGGAACACTATTATCTATAAGTCCTTGAGGAGATCATATGTGACATGAGGGATTAAGGGGTATTGATGAAGATACCTGCTGGCCGAACCCTAAACTGGTGTTTTAGGGCTGGCCGAACCAGATATTGGGCTTGGGGGTTGAAGCCAAACCTCTATAGGCCAGATTTGGGTGGGCTGTGCCCCAACTATGGGTTTCTGTATAATGGGTGAACCATGTACATGGTGTTTCATAGGAATATGTGAATGTCAGCTTGTAAATTCAGAGGTTTTCTCCATATTTATGCCATAAGCTAATGATTATCAAGGATCCTAACATCATGATGGTTTAATAATAAAGAATTGATACATGCTTGAGATCTGAACTTTAGAGCAGTAGTATTAACCAGAATTTATATGTGAAGTTGGACCTGAAAGCATGCTAGAATTACATGATGTTGTGTAGGATCTATGGGAGATGGTTCTGGTACCGGCTATGCTATGCTATGGACCTTGTGGTCGACCTATGTTATGGACATGCTACATTTATAGACCCTTGCTGGTTGTTATGTTATTGACCTCCTTTGGTCACTATGAAAAATGCCATGGACCCCAACAGGGAGTAAGGAGTTATAAGGCATATGATGGTGATCTATGATATAACCTGCACCTTCATGGGCAAGAATATGTTGACCTGTGCTATGATGCAGATAAGTGATAACCCATGGAAAAAATAATGATGATGATCTCCGTAAGTCACACAAATTGGACCTAACGCAGCCTGTGAAACTCATGCGGTCAATTTTAATGACGGTTGTCCTTGTACATTATATGTTGATTTATTTACATTATGTGCTCGTAGATTTGAAAATCTATTCACCAGTGTATATTGATGAGTGGTTTGCCCCACTTCATATAACCAAAATGAAGGAGATCAAGAGGACCACGATGATCAGCCCATAGGTTTCGACATTTGCGGTTGAGAGAGCAGGCAAGACTGATTAGTTTAAAAGGATTAGCCTTATTACACATATAGTTGATTTAATTTCAGCAATTTAAACATTATTTGATTGTGTAAAGACTTTCTTTAGTTTTGTTGGACAATGGTTTCAATGTTTCATTATTAATTGGATTTAGACTTCTTCATAAAAGTTTGATTAAATGGGTAAATGCATGAATCTTTATGTGAATATTGATTTAACTTATGCATGGTGTTTGATATTTATTAGTCACGATCCGGAATTCTAAGGGGCCCAGGCTTCAGGACGTGACAATCCATTTTCCCAACTCAATATTCTAATAGTCATTTACATCCTATCTTAAAGATAATTTCCATGTCAAAATAAAATAAAATAAAATAAAACATCTTTTTTGTCAAAAAGACTCACTGAATCCAATTGAGCATGCATTAGCTAACTACTAAAGCTACTGAAACATGAAAAGTAAGCCGCTGCAGCAGTTCAAACAACTGGCAGAAAACTGTTAAGGAAATATATAATAAATGGTAAAGCAACAGATTTTTAACAAAGAAGAAGACTGATCTTTCCAAATGACTAACCTCATTTATGATTCCATCACCTCCAACACATATAATACCTGAAAGGAAATTAGAAAAAGTGAGGACCATTCATTAACCAAAAAAGGGGATGTGTTTCAGAGCATGATTAAGTACTACCATCAGGACATGTACTGAAGTCAACATTAGAAGCCAGGTTTCTTGCATGACCGGCATAATTTGTTTTTTCAATTTCCATCTGGAATCCTGCAAGCTGTCACCAGTTTGCAACTATGAAATAAACATACAAAACCTGAATGGTAACGACTAAATTGCAACACAAGGTTCATGATTCTATACAATGAAAAAGACTAACTAAATGAGTAAAAATAGACAGTTACATTGCACTAGGCAAAGGCATAATAAGGCTGCTGCATTTTCACCCAAACTGAGAGTGTGTATGCCTGTGACTCATTTTAGATGTACTCGTTTTCTGGCAAAAACAGGCAGGGGAAAGTGCATCATAATATGGAGTCTACTTTATAATACAGCAAACCTAACTGACCACTGATTCAATTTTTGGTGCCCTCAAACTCTGCATCCACCTAACATGAGATTTGATAAATCCAAGTTCACCCTTAAGTACAGACTGTACGTGTACAATAAATATGTAACTTCATTGATTAAGTCCTGATATGGACATTGAACCAGACAGCTAGTCACAATTTTCAGGTCCATACCAAAATTTAAGCCACTTCATACAATGAGTATTCAGGAGAATGCACTCAAGTATGCTCACTGTGGAAATGAAGCCATAAATCACTTTGCAATGGGCTTAAGATCCAAATTCACAGTAATGTTTATATTGTTTTCATGAAACTTCCAAATAGTATCCTCAAAGCAACAATTGAAAAAGGATATGTGCAATCAAAAGAAGCAGAAGCAAACATTAAACTTAACCTTAATAAATTAGTTGGACATCCATTTCTAATGTTCCAAAAGAATTAGCTGTTGCATTTCAAACTCTCTTAAATGGATAAAAGAAAAATGCCTTCAGCTGAATTGAATAGGTAAGTCTGAAAGTAGCTGAAATCTCTATGGAAGTAGCAAGCAATGACTGAACTGTTAAAAGCACTAACAGATGCATGATCTTTTTCGTATATAGACAGTAAGTAGCAGGGAAGAATATAAGCAGGCATGATAAACAATAGAAAACTAGAGACAATTAAAGCCGAAGTCATAACAAATGAAGCAAACCTTAAATATTGGTTCCACTTTGCCATGAAAAACTTTAGTAGAGCGACCATGTCCAGAGCGTGGATTTAATATCACAAGAATCCTGGGAGGACTTTTACACTTAATATAATGTTCAGGCGAAAAATCACTTGGAACTGTGTCAGAACCCTGCTTCTTGGAAGATCCCAAAGGATGACGTAAACAATTGACAAAACACTGCAGATCAGCAAAGCGACCTACCCATTGAAGGGCTTCCTCAGAACTAGAAGCCAAGAAGCGGAAGTCCTTTTGCCTTCTCTGAGGTTTCAAAAAACAAGATAAACCACATGATCTCTTTCTTATTGGGTATGAATGCACGGTAAAGTGTCTCAGCCCAGAATTGTAAGACACCTGCTCAAGTCATATAGCATTAACTGTAAGGGCCTGATCATTTCACTGGAAAACAAGCAAAGTCAAACTCGACTTCAAGCAAAGCATGGCATGATCCGTCTGCAAAAAACTTACAGAAATCACATCCTCAAGATAGAGCATATGAGACCCCCAAACTAATGCCTTCCTTGTAAGCCTAGCATCAACGCCTTCCTGGTCTTTAGTTCCAGTTGAAGTTTGCACATCAGCACTGGCACTGGTAGGTCTCTTATCCAGAGCTAGCTTCCCTACGAACACTTCATCTCCCAATAAATCGGATTGCTCATCTCCTATGTCAATCCTGTGCTCCTGTGCTTTTACTTTTTCAGGATCTTCACTGGCAACAATGACCACATTTTGCCTTGAAGATTTTACCTTGCCACGTTTTTCTGGAAATACAGTTGGGGAAGAGTGCTGCCCTGTTGCTATCTGAGAGCGCTTACTGCTCAAACGGCGCAAAGGCTGCTGCGGTGGCACTCTCAAGGGACTAACATTTTGCAAACGAAAACCGGGCTTCTGCATGTTTGTCCTGCAACAAGAACACCAGCAGATAGCTAAAAACCACAACGACGTATATAATTGCTAATAAACCTGAATGACATGTACAATAGAAGTCCCAGAGAGAGAGAGGGAGAGAGAGAGAGTAGAAAATTAAGGACATGACTCACAGGGAAACAATTGCTAGAATGCAAGTTCAAGGACCCAAAACTTGGCAAACATAATAGGTACTATAAGATAACCGGTGAGCAAATAAAGAAACAGTGGAAAAGGGCAGACAGCAAAAACAATGACAAGGTTCCAATTCTAGTATAGGATTTGGAATAACTGAGTGGAAAACAGAACCCTAGAAAGGTTATAACTAATAATCCCAAAGACGGTAAAAGCTACTCTGTCATAAATATCATTATAAAGGAAAGTTCTCTCAATAACTACCACATTGAGGGGATTTCACATTAATGCGATTTTCACTGTGACAGATATTTCAGTGAGCAAAGCCATGTCCTTACCAGATTTTAGGGAAACAATTTTACCTCTGTGCATTCTTCTCAGGGTGTTCGCCCTAATAAGTGTCATTGTTCGACACAAAATCTTTCAGCAGTATTTTTTTCCTTTCTCAAAGAAAAGTTGACTCAAAACCCACAACCTCATGGATATGACACTAAATACCTTCCAATTGTGCTTCGGGCTTCCCTTCGACAGCATACTTCTCTACTGTTCAATTTTGTGATATACTTTATTCTCTTTATAAATGGGACACATATTAGTTACTGATCCTGAAAGAGGGAATAAACCCCCCTCATCAACCTGGAAGGAATTTACTTAACGACGTTTAGGATTTAGAAACAAAAGCAATGAAGCATGCAATAATTAAACACAAGAACAAGAAATATGAAAGAGCCTGTAGGACAGTTGAAAGGTGATCACTGTAACAACCACAAGTGCAAGTCAGTTTACCTATCCCGCAGAAAAAAAAAAGGTAAGGGATGTAATACTCCACAAATTTCATGGAACAAATTTCATGGAAAATTGACCTTATTTCCAACAACCAATCCGAGAGTGAGATTTAGAGAGAGAGAGATGCTAAAAAGAGAGAAACCAACATCTGGAATTAATTAAAAAAAGATATCTATTAACAATCAGTGGAGGCTCCAGCCTACACGAGAAATGCAAGAATCCAAGTATTATAGGCTCTGATGTACTCGGGAAATAATCATTAGGCTATTACTTTTCATAATGATATGTAATACATCTAAAGAGGTCAATGTAATGGTTAATCCTTTGGCAGAGTTTCTCAAGTCTCTAAAGATTTGTATAATTTCCAGTCTATTCTAGTTGAGAACAATGATGTGTTCCAACGACTACAAAGATGCAAGTGCTTTTAGTTTTCTCCTTTCTTGTGAGGTTTTTCTTCTCACAAAATGCCACAATAAGTTCTATTTGTTTTTTTGCTTAGCTAATTATGATGTTACTCACCCAAAAAAAAAAAAAAAAAAAAGGAAACAACCAAATGTCTGCAATGAATTGGATTCTCCTCAACTGGACTTATCTAGCAGCAAAGGAATGGTAGAACATTCAACCAAGCTTCGAATCATGGTTAAATTGATCGCCCTGGTAATCTCAAAATGTGCCACTTTTCTTCTATCAATCCAAGAGAAGCATTTACCCAAAAAAAAAAAAAAAAAATCCAAGAGAAACAAAGGAAGCTTTCTCCTGATGAGTCAAAGCTTTCCTTCAATGATTGTAGTAAATGCAACATAAACCAAATGAAATAGTGAAAAAGAATCATCTGTAAATGACAAAGGCAAAGCGACTATATCCGACAAAAGTAACACACCTTCACAAAGATGGTCAGGGGCAATTGTCTACGCTCTACTCTTATATGCCAAGGGCAAAGTTGTTTTCTTAATTTCCTTTGTAAACAAAATGAGGTAAATTTTGGCGCTTTTATGCAAGACAATAACCCTAGAGGGTATTGACTCTTATTATTGTGGTGTGAAGGTAATTTATATGAACAAAATTTCATTTTTTATTTAGGATTTTCCAAACTCAAAACGTTTACTGCCTCATCTGCTCATTCACAACTGAATATGATGCACATATACACATGGGAAGGGACTCAAATGTTAGACAAGCCCGTGGATTTTTATCATGGAATATTTTAAGTCAAAATGCATCAAAACTCTGTATTATTTTGGTCGTCCCTGTCAGGTCATCTAACATTAAAAGGTTCACTGGATAAGAAAATCAAAGGAAGCACCCTGTGCTCAATAATCAGTTAAAACAACTTCTCCAAACCTTTTCTACATCAAATGAGCTCCGTCCCTCTGGTTAGGTAGGTTGATTAACCATCCAGTGGTGCCAAATTTACGACGACCTGAAAAGAAGTGACCAACAAAGACAAAACTGGTAGCTTCCATTCAAAACCTACACGACTTGTGGCATCATTCCATCATGGATGCTCCTGCACCAATTCTCCTCTTGGTTAAAAGGAGTTAAGAATGATCTCTTTTTCAAAAAGAGAGATCTATCTGTTTTCCCTGACTGAGATTATATTTCTTCAAGTTCAATAAAAAGGCAGTTCTATGTCTGTCTTTTACAAGGAAATACGGAATCTACCATTCATCTTAAATAAATAGACCAAATCTTCAAATATATCATAAGTTTTCAGTCGTAAAGAACTTAATTTTCCATTTCCTGCAGCTCTTCTACGTTGTGCTGTTCTTGTAGCATTTTATTTTCAACAGATTTTTCTTTCACCTGAGTAACTGACAGCTTTATCAACTCAATAATGAAAAGGTTGCCAAATGATAGTAATCTTAATGGACACCACTATGTTGTCAATTGCATATAGGCATTCTTCTCCTGATTATTGAACAGAATAAAATATATTTTTTTTAACAGAATAAAATATTATTGAACAGCATTACACCAGACACAAGGAGAATCACAAGCAAAATAGTTAACAAATCATACAATTAACTCGACAAACACTCCCAGGAATAAAGGTTTCTATTTTTTTTTACCAGTCTAAGAATTTTTTACATAAGTAAAAAATTATCCCTTCAAAAAAAAAAAAAAAAACCAGTATAAACCATAACCTATTATCCCATTTTCTTTTTATTTTTTAAGGTAAGCGGACTTAAACCTGCAACCTTCTGCATTGTAAAATGAGCACCCACCAGTCAAGCTATGGGCTTTAAACTTCATTATACCAAACAAAAGCACTCATTTTAATACACGCATAAATGATTCACCAAAAAATGCTCCGATTTCATTAAACCTAATAACTAGATCATAGAGCAGTCGCACAACTCAGCCTGCATAATCTCGCGCACTTTGGATGGGTAACAAATCCAATCTAGATCAACAATGTTTGTTAACAACAACTTAGCCTGCATAATTGTGCCAAAAATGCAGTTCCCTCTGTCTCAAACCTAGACCACATTTGACTTCTCATTCCCATCTTAGTACTCCTACATCATGTTAAATGTTGCAAGCCAAGTTTTACGCCTAGTATCAGCAAGATTCTATTGGATTTGGCTTCGCGTTAAAATCCATAAGTTCAACTGCTGACAAAGCATTCTACCTATTCCATCCCTCCCACAAGAGTCCCATCTGCAAAGATTCTCCATTTCCTGACTTCTAAAATATTTAGCAGTGCAACTCACTACATTTCAATGCAGAATAGACAAATAAATGCTTCTCTCAAACACTTGAACAAATATCAGAAACAAAGATCTAACCAAAGAACCAGCTGAAAGCTAAAAATTCAAAAACAAAATCTCGGTCACCACTGCAATGAAAAAGTCTTAGTTGCAGCTACGAAATCTAATCTAAAGCAACATTCAACCAAATAAATCTTCTCTTTTGACACGAATCACAAACAAATGCATTCACAATCTGCCAACTGCAAAAATGCAACATCTATGAATCTCTTCCCAAAAAAGATCCAAAAAAAAAAAAAAATCAAGGAACAAACAAAGAAGTAGCAAAAACTACAAACACAGTCATCTGATTTGAACCTAAAAACTTCAACTTTCACATCATCCAAATTCTTCTGAAATCAGTCTCCACACAAACTCAACAATCTAGATCTCTCCTAAACCCACAACCAAAAACAACAGCATCAGAAACTCAACCACAGATATCGCAAGAACCAGAAACAACATCTCAAATTGAAAAGAAAGAGAGAGAGAGAGAGAGAGAGAGAAAGAGAGAGATTGGAGAAGGAGAGGAAGAAGACGAACCTGCAACAGAACCCCCATCCACCGCCCAATTCCCCCAAATCCGAGACGAATCGCTTCCGAAATCCACACCTCGTATCGTTTTCGGTAGCGGATTTCGACAAAATCCAGTCAAAAACCCAGATCACGTCGATTCGTAAACCCTAGCGAGAGAGAGTGAAAACAAAGGAAGAGGGGAAAAGAAGAAGATTTATATAAGAAGGCGTGTCGGAGACGAAGAGAAGAAAGGGCAGTTTTGGAATTTCCTTTTCTTCTCTTTTCTTCTTTCTTTCTCTCTTTTTAGAAGTAGAAGTAGAAGAAGAAGAAGAAGATGGATTCATGACGCCATGATCAGAGAGAGAGAGTGAGAAGGAAAGAGGGAATGGGAGTTGGAAAAAATGGGAGAGGGGGTGAGCTGTAATTATGCGAAAATTAAGGGGGTGGGTAAGGAATTATTGGCTGTTGATTAGGTGAGGTATGAGCCTGGATTGAAACGTAATTGGTGTATTTTTTTGAAATTATAAGATGAGTGAGGTTGGAATGGAGGCCATGGTTCGTTTGTTTTTGTGGGTGGGTTGACCGTACTGATGTTGTTGGCGACTTCTGCTGACATTTGGATCCAGCTGTGATTTACCATCTGACCCTTGGGATTTGTTTGAATTTTTGTGGGTGTTTTTGGATGGAGACTTCCCCCATGGATAAGTGGATTGGGTTGGGACTATTTTTAGTAACAAAATTTATAATCTTCCTTGTCAAAGAATTTATTAGCTCTGGCCCAGTTTGATGAGTTGACTCAAAAGGCATAACGAAGTAATCTATACAATTTTTATTTATTTATTTTTAGTTTGACGTACGTTTGCCTCGTAATGGTTGAAGTTTAAATATTTCTCATAAGATTGTATTTATATTGAAATTCGTAGAAATTTTGTTTAGAAAATTTTGAAATTCTCAATATCGTGAAACTCCTGAATGCTCCATTTATACTTGTGCATCTTCTTGATGTCACATTATAGTAAAAGGTGAGATTAAGTATTGAAATAAAGAGGGAGAGAGAGTTGTAAAGTTGTTATTTTCTATATCGACTTCACTTTACTACACTTTACCATGTTTGAACTTTACTTTATCATACTACTTTTTTTATCCAGACGTGGTAAATTACATATAAATTAAAACATTTAATAAGAAGTAATTCTAAAAATAAAATTTACTTTAATCGTAGTACCTTCTAAACAACTTAATTAAGATCTATAATATTCTTCAAAAATTACCAAATAATCAAAATATTTTAGTATTTTAGTATTATATTATTCTATTTTATACTATTTTATTCTTCCAATATTTAGATTTGTACACATTTTATTCTATAAACATTCAAATGGGGCCTAAGTTTCAAAGTTTTTATGTTGTAATTTAAAGGTGCCTTAAAATTTATATGGCAAGTTTCATTTTGAACCATTAGTTTATGTCCTCGTTCTTCGTTATCCAAGGCTTGAAACTAACATTTGGCATTTAATGATGTAAGATGCATGAATTATGTGACTATTGTTTGAACATATCTTTTGTTATTCTTCGCATGTTATGTGTGGTTTTGACTATTTACTATTACCCTTAAGAATATAATATAAAATGGTGGATGACATGAAATACATGTAGGATTCGAACTAACTATAATTTACGTAAAGAAATGGTAGATTATATGAGGATCACACTACCGTGTCTCCATAAGAGCTCCTTTACAAGGCTTAATTTGCTTAATGCAACAACATTGAATCAAACTCTGTCCTATGAGTGAGAGCGTGGTAAAATATCACACTTTTTTTTTTTTTTGGTAATCAAATATCACACTTGAAATAATGATATTAATAGTTGGATTTGAAATAACCATGAGGTTGTAGGTCCAATTTAAAAAAATTACGGTATGTTTCTTTACTAGAATTTCAAGAATTTATGTTTAGAGAATTTCAAATTCTCCAAAAGCTGTCACTTAATATGGAATCCCAAAATCCTTTTCTTGGTGGAGCATTTGAAATTTCCAAAAATAGTAAAGTGATTGAAAGTCAAGGAATTATGAACTTTTTGGTGGCTAAAATTTGAAATTCTTCCGAAATAAATATGACATTTTAAATTTTAGGGGACAAGCCATCACATCACGTCTGGAAAAAAAAAAAAAAAAACTCAACGTGTCAAATTCTTTTCATAAATTATGGTAAAACACACAAACACACTTGGTTGTTAATTGGTCGGGAGAGGTCGAGCCAAGGTGTCTAAGTCCAACATATTAAAGTACAAAATCAGGCTCAACCCAACCCTTGCATTGTCCTAATTTGGGTAATTTTTGAACTATTTCTCTTTCTACATTGCAATTAACTAACCTTGTGTTATTATATCTTTAGAGTGTGTTTGTGCAAAGCCGTGGAAGAAGAAACCCTCTGCATTTACCGATGGGTAGATGAGAAAATCTATAGGGGAAACAGGCACTTCATAAGCATAACATTTAGGATTCTTCGGGGATTTCTTTGTTGCACCAAACAAAAAGGACTACAATGCCTTGTCAGCACCCCATTTCCGCTAAAATGGGCTCTGCACAAACAAACCCTAATGTTGAATACAAAGTGTGAACAATCATATTTGGTGCAAACTGAAGTAAACTTGATTTTGATTCATTCAAGAGGATTTTACCAAAAAAATAACTTTATCTGGCCAGTGGACCGAACAACAACCAAAAAAATAATTAGCCTAACTCACACAAAATAGGGAATTTGTATAGAAAAATTAACTTTTCTTTACCATTTTTTTTGTGTGGTCGACGTCGACCTTTGTTTTTTGTGTTGAGGGTCGCTAGTCGACCTTAAGTCGATATGTTTCCTCATCTTCTGCCTTCTTCCTCTCTTCCTCATATCCAATCCAATGATGGGGAAATTCACATGTCCACCTCAAGGATTACCTGAATAGGAGATGGAGCTTGGCTGAGCCAAATTATCACAATGTTAGGGGCTAGGGATGTTTTTAAGGCTTTTTGCATGCATGCCCCCCAATGAAAATTTTTTGTTCCTCCTATCCCCCTCCTCCCCGAACCTCCACTAGCGCAAAAAAGAGTAATTCATACCTAGCAACTTCATGATTTCTAGCCTTCCTGTTTCACAACCTCCTCCACCTTCAAAAGATGTATCCTTTTTTTTTTTTTTTTCATCTCCCATTCCTTCCCCCAAGAACTTGTAATAAAATCATCTCAAACCTTTTTGGATAAAGACTAATAAGAAACAGGTAACTTGACCGAACAAGCCCTAATCAAAGTCACCCTACCCCTTGATGAAGAGTATAGCCTTTTCCAAATACAGGGCTTCTTTTTAAAACTTGGAGGTTAATGTATCATGAATTAGACTTCGGTTCAACCATGACCCAAAAGGAAGCCCCAAGTATATTGAAGGGGAGGAGTGAAAGCCACATCAAATATTTAGCAATTGAGAGCACCTGAGCATCACCCAAACTAGTCCCAATAATAAAGCTTTTGCCCAGATTCACCTTCAAGTCCTGACATTGCTTTAAAACATCAAAGGATTGCTTTGATTACAAGTTTACAACAAAACCATCAATGTTTGTGATAATTTGGCTCAACCTAGTTCCATCTCCTCTTCATGTAATCCTTGAGGCGGACATGTGAATTTCTCTATCATTGGATTGGATTTGGAGAAGAGAGGAAGAAGGAAGAAGATGAAGAAACATGCCTGAAGAAGATGAGGAAACATGCCTGCTCAGGGTCGACGGTGACCCTCGCTATAACAAGTGAGGGTTAAACATAGAAAACAAAGGTCGACGTCGACCACCAAAAAAATGATAAAAAAAAAAAAAAAAAAGTTGGTCTTTCTGTATGGATTCCCTATTTGGTGCGAGTTAGGCTAAAGTTCCATGTTCGGTCCACTGGCCACATAAAGTTATTTTTTTGGTAAAATCCTCTTCATTCAAAGTGAAAAAGGCAATAATTACGAAGTTTAGATCAATATATATACGAAGCCAGAGGCAGAAGTAAGGTGCCAATGGTTCAAGTCAAGTTGAGCACTGCATGTAATATTTATAGCTGAACCTTAACCCAACCCATTTATTAATCTGAATTGAAAATATGAAAAAAAAAAAAAAAAAAAAAAAGAAAAAACTTGGAAGTTGAAGATGTCAACCCTAACCCTCAATAACAAGTCAACTCTAATTGAGTTGATGTGTTACAATCTTATAGCAAAATTAGTTTGGTAACTAGTGGGAATAACGAGAATAGCCTTATTAACTTTGCTAAAAATGCCAACTCAAATCCAACCCCAACATAAAAAGAGCTTAGTTGAACATGCAAGTCTACATTTTTGGCCTATTTAACTTAAAGTTGATTCAAACAGATGTTTAAATGCTTTCGACTGTTTGGAAAAATTTACATGAATGTTTATTTTAATAGTCAATCACTTTTAGAACCTTTTGCCTCTTTTTAAAAAGTATATATTTTTTCAAATAGACATGAATGTCTAAAGCAGTTAGGAGATTTTTCTTTTCCTTTTTTTTGTAAAAAAACTTTATCTTTTTTCTTTTCTAAAGTTTGCTTATATAAAGTTCACTATCCGATAAATATGCATGTGCTACTTTCACTACCCTACAAATTCGCTTGTATCTTTTGAAATCTTTACCTCTATAGCGTTTAATAAGATAGTGTGAGTGCCTAAATAATACGGACTTGATTAGGCGAGTGTTAGAGTGGTGATGCTGCTGCTATATTGCTTTGGATGGATTAGATGCCTTAAACTTGAAAGAGAGAGAAGGAACAAAGGTCAGAGCCCCTGGCTGCTGTCAGCCGAAGGCACTCTGATGCCTAAGTTAGTGCGGTCACTGAACAAAAGGAGAGTGAGTGGGGGAAAAGAGAGAGTACTGCATAAAGCGTATGCTATGTAAAACGTACCTCTCCATGGAGCTTACCCATGCATATATATAGACAAGTGTCCCATCAGAAGCTCCCTTGGTGGAGGTAGGTGGAGGCACAGTCCCATCAGTCAATACCTCGGATCCTTAGTGGATGTAGGTGAGAGTATTATCCCATCGGATCGTTCCCCAATCTCGAAAATAAATGCAGACACGACCGTCGTATAGAATTAACCCCTTATCGATATCCGGCGG
The DNA here is from genome assembly GCA_028538565.1 of Umbellularia californica. Classification (NCBI taxonomy): domain Eukaryota; kingdom Viridiplantae; phylum Streptophyta; class Magnoliopsida; order Laurales; family Lauraceae; genus Umbellularia; species Umbellularia californica. The sequence continues at coordinate 10,885,586 of JAPQWN010000005.1, forward strand.
CCACCCTATCTGACAGTACGTTCTGCGACATAGTTATACCATCACATAATTAGGACTTGTCATTCAGTGTTCACCTCGGTCGATAGGGTCGAACCGGAGAAGTCACCGAGGTCGGGGGTGCGCAAGTTCGGGCACTGCTACCGAGATGCGCAAGGCCAAGCTCAGAGAAGCGTGGTCGGTACCCTTATCGAGGCCAGCTTGGGCTCGGTGCCAGCTAGCACAGTTGCTCTCGATATCATAAAAACACCCCACACAATTGCCCCCTAGCTCATGATCTCTTAAGAGTTCTTCAACTTTCTAAGGTCGGGAGCTAAGTATTAGGGAGTAATCTAAACACCGAGCTCGTAGCTCTTCATCTTGACATTAATTGCTGATGTCCGATCCTTATCAAATCGCTTCACCTGCCAGAGCGCGTCGATGTCGTTTCGCCTACCCGAGATGATCAATTACCCTGGCTGGATTACCGCGGAAGGCGCATCGTCACTGCTACGTGTCATTATCTGATCGGCTGTACGGCTGTTATGAAGCAACACATACGGTTTCTGAAGCGATGGTTTGAATGCGCGTCCTCGAAATCCGAAAGGGCGCCCTTCTTGCTTTATTTATACAAGTCCTCTCCTCCTCTTTTTCCTATTTTGACGTTTAGAAGAGAGAAATCCCTGTTTGCGAAAGAGACCCCCTGCGAAAAGAGATCTCTGATCTGTTCCCAGCAAGTCCCGGAGCCCTTCGCATCTTTTTCAACTTCGTGAGTCTTCCTTCCGTTCTTCTTCCTTTGTTTCTATGATTTCTGTCCTTCCTAGGACCTCTGTTAGGATTCCCACCCTGTAGGATTTCTGCCCTCTTTTCCTCTATTTTCAGTCCCTCATCTTCTTTTTTTCTCCCAGTCTTAGAGATGTGAGTATACAGGCACTGGGTAGATACCCCTCAGGCCATAGAGGGGTTTAAGACCATGTACGGGATCCCAGAGGAGGTCCTGATTAGGGTAGTTGACCCAGAGGACGCCTTTGACGGCCGATCCTTCCGGAATGGCTGGATGCCATTCCCCCTGGTCGCAATAATTGAAGGTGGGGTTAGGTTTCCCATCCATCTGCTTTTGAGGACCTGTCTTCGGAAGTGGAATCTATGCCCCTGCCAGTTAATGCCCAATAGCTTCAAAGTAATAATGGGCATCGTCGAATTGAATAAAATCCTAAGGATCGACCTCGATGTCCATGACATCGAGGACGTGCATGATCTGTGCAAGTCCGCGGAAAGTGACGACTACTACTACCTTCGAGGGAAGCCTAGGAAGGAGCCATTCGTTCACGATCTGGAGGATTCGAACAAGCACGCCGGGGACGACCGTATGTTCATCTCCGTAAGCTGGGAGCTCGGAGAATCCGAGACCGCAGAAGCAAGGGCGCACAGGGTCCCCCGTCGCCTCGGGACCGCCCCAAGTAAATGCCAAGCTCACAGTCCTGTCTTTTTTTCTCTATCTTTATTTCCACCGAGCTCACAGTTTTCTTTTCTTGCCGAGCAGGTCACAGCCAGAAGAAGAAAGAAACGAATTGGTCCGGTGGAGAAGGAACAACGATTGGTTGAGGCCGGTGAAGGCGTACAAGGGCCATCACGGTCGGGCAGCCTGCGATCTGCTGGGATACGAGCCTCGATACCGCTCCTTCATCCCAAGGAGGATCGGATCATCTCCGTCGATTGAAGAGCCCGCCGACGTCAAGCCCCTACTAGCCCTGGGAGCTGGGGTTTCCACCTCGGGAGCCGAGCAGGAACCCACCGACCCTCAATAGGCCGTGGAAGCATACCCCTCCTCCCCGAGTTCCAAAAAAGAGATGTCGCTGGAACGACGTCGACCCCCTCTACTAACTGCGGGCCTAAAGTCCAAACTATTCGGGGGCTGAGCTCCTCCAGCCTCTTTGCCCCCGGACACCAGCTCCGTCCCCACGTCCGCAGCCTCTGGCGCCGCTGGGTCTTCTGCCGCACCCGACGCTTCCTCAAGCGGAGCTCAACGGCTCCCTGCTGACGTCCCGAAGAAGAGAGTTCCAGCAAAGAAGAGGCCCAGGTTGGAGGGGTCAGCGGAGCAAGACTCCAGGAAGAGGAGCACCCCCCGGAGAAAAGGACCAGGTCAGAGGGGCCGGCGGAGCGGGGCCCTGGGCCGGACCCCTCATCTCGGCTCATCGGACCAGACCCATGGAGGCCGTACCTCATGCTTGAGCCTGGGAGGCCGTTGATGGTGGAGGACCGGCTGGCTGCCAATTCCTCCGTTACCGCGGCGCTCTCCAGGGCCTGTGCACTCCCTCGTGACCTGGAGAGGCACGGGAAGGCCAAGGATGTGGGACTGCTGATGACGTCCATGCAGGCGTCAATAGCGGTGAGTCTTGCTCTGTCATGAATTTTGTAAAGTTTTTTACTTCGGTTCCTTATCTGACATTTGTCTTCTTTTGCAGAATGTACAGAGGCTTCATGTGGTGTTGGAGAGAGCCCTTTAGAACACCACAAGGGTCTCCCAACTGGAGGTGGAGAAGAAGAAACTCGGAGCCATCCTGGAGGCGAGCAACGAGAAGTTGCAGGGGTCGGAGGAGAGGAATGCTAGTCTCGCTGCAGAGGTGGATTCGGCGGTGGCTAAAGTCATGAGGCTGAAAGCCGAAATGCATGAGCTAAGGGGGGCGGCCAAGGTGAAGGCAAAGAGGGCTGCCTAGCTCGAGGTTGAGATGATGAAACAGAAGACCGAGCTGAAGCCTTGGCGAAACAGAAAGTTGACGCTGAAGCCTCGTTGCAAGCTGAGAGGAATGCCGCGGCAAAGCAAAGGGCCGACGTCGAAGAATCGCTGCATGCCGAGGTGGATGTCGCCTTTCAGGACGGAGTGGACACTGCAACGAAAGATTACGCGGCTCAAATAGAAGGGCTGAGTCAAACTTTGTTCGAACTTGGGTGCAGGGCTACACTGAAGGAGGTGGGGATCTTCGAAAATCACCCCGTATTCAAGAACCCCCCCAAGTTCGAGTCATCCGTGCCCGAGCCCGAGTCCAGCTCCGCTCCATCCCTTGAGCCTCCCTCCGACTCTGCTGCTCCGACTCCTTCCTCTTTTGGGGTTCCTCCAGCCACAACCGCGACTGAGACGCCTGCAGATGAAGCCCGAGATGCCGGTGTCGGGGTGGCTGAAAAAATGCTTCTTGGTGTATTCCTTTTTTCTTTTCTGTACTTGGGGAGTTTGAACTGTAAACTGCAATCTTTTTTCAGATGTAAATATTTTTATAATGAATACAATCCTTCCTTTGTAACTTCTGTATGCTTTTTTATGTTTCGACGAATACAATTATTCACTTCTCTTTCTCATCCTTGCCCTCGAGTTTCGAGTGGATGTGTCTGATCCCGAGCCCACATATGCTGGCTATTTCAGCATGGTCCATTGACCGGAAATGTCTTGTAATCCATTGAACTCGATGTAATAAATGGACAAGCGCGAGAGACTGAATCTGGTTCCATAACCAGAATTGTACCAAGGGACCAAAATAAGATAAGTAATCGAGTTTGGCTCCTCAACCAGAACAATACAGGAAATTAAGCTAGGTTCCATAACCAGAGCGTTATATGTAACTGAGCTCGGTTCCTTAACCAGAACAGTACAAGTGATTGAGTTCGGTTCCGCAACCAGAACATAGTAATTGGGCTAGGTTCCATAACCAAAGCAAGATAAATAATTATGCTCAGTTCCATAACCGGAGCGAGACAAGTAATTGGGCTCGGTTCCATAAATAGAGTAGTACAAGAAATTGAGCTAGGTTCCATAACCAAAGCACTATATGTAACTGAGCTTGGTTCTTTAAACAGAACGGTACAAGTGATTGAGTTCGATTCCATAATCGGGGCGCTATATGTAGTTGAGCTCGGTTCTTTAACCAGAACAGTACAAGTGATTGAGTTCGGTTTCGCAACCAGAATATAGTAATTGGGCTAGGTTCCGTAACCAGAGCAAGATAAATAATTGGGCTCGGTTCCATAACCGGATCAAGACAAGTAATTGGGCTCGATTCCATAACCAGAGCAAGACAAGTAATTGGGCTCGGTTCCATAACCAGAGCAAGATAAATAACTGAATTTGGTTCCACAACCAGAACACAGTAGTTGAGTTCTGTTCCGTAACCAAAACTGTGATGGCTGGTTCCTTAACCAGGCCGATATAGCCGGTTCCATAACTGAACTGGATGCAGACTCCGAGTTCCGTAACTTGGTCAATATTTGAAAGCAACAAAACATATCATTCTACAAGAATTAATTTTATTGATTTCAAAGATGGAGTACAGTCTAAAAATAATACTTCTTGAGGTGTGCGGCATTCCATGGACGTGGTAGCTCCCTACCCTCTATGTCCTCAAGCTTATAAGCTGACTATCCAGCGGTCGAAATCACTTAGAACGGCCCGTGCCAGTTCGGCGCCAGTTTTTCTTCGCTATGGTTTTTATCTGCAGGAAGCGTCTTCTTCAAGACTAATTCTCTAATTGAGAACTTCTTTTCCTTGACCCTCTGATTGTATCCTTTGGCCAGTTGCTGCTGGTAAGAAGCTAAGCAGATGGCTACTGCATCCCTTCGTTCTTCAGCCAGATCAAGCTCTTTGGCAATGTTTACTTCGTTTTGGCCTTGGTCAAACAGTTCTGACCTGAGAGTGGGGAGGCCGACCTCGAGTGGGATCATGGCTCCCATCCCATAGCCAAGGAGAAGGGTGTTGCCGAAGTGGAACGCCTCGGGGTAGTCCTATACGCCCAAAGAACGCTCAGAAGTTCTTCCACCCACCCCCTTTAGCTCGGTCGAGCCTCTTCTTGAGTCCGTCGAGCATCACTTTATTGGAGATTTCAGCCTAACCGTTGCTTTGTGGGTAGGCCGGAGTGGAATAATAGTTTCTGATGCCGAGCTCCTGGCAAAAGTTCCTAAAGAAATTGGAGTCGAATTGGGTCCCGTTGTCCGAGATCAGGGCTCGAGATACTCCAAATCTTATGACGATGTTTTTCCATACGAAGTTTTTCGTGTCCTGCTCGGTAATAAAAGACAGTGCTTCGGCTTCTATCCACTTGGTGAAATAATCGATGGCTACTATTAGCCACCTTTTGTTCCCTGGAGCTCGGTGAAGTGGCACCACTAGGTCTAACCCCCACTGGGCAAAAGGTCATGGACTAGAAAGTAGGCTCAGGTCCTACACTGGCTGATGGAGAGAGTGAGAGAATTTCTAACACTTCTCACATTTTCTGGCATAGAGTTACGCGTCCTTTTGCATGTAAGGCCGCCAGTAGCCTTGGCTGATAGCCCGATATGCTAGTGACCGTCTTCCAATATGGCTGCCACAGATTCCCTCGTGGATTTCATAAAGGAAGTCTTCGACTTTACTTGGGTGAACGCACTGGAAGTTAGGGCCAGTGTAGGACTTTTTGTAGAGTTTGACATCAGGAGATAACCAAAATCGAGTTGTCTTCAGTCTAATTTTGTGAGCCTCACTCTTATCTTCAGGAAGTTGATCATCCCTTAGGTAGGTGACGATCGGGTCTATCCGCTTGGACCGAGGTCAGCGCACAAGACTTGCCGAGGTGGCTGAAGATCTGTGATCGGTTTCTCCAACGTCCCTACTTCGACAGTTCTTTTTCTTCCAGCCTCGACAGCAGAGGCTAGGTAGCGAGTGCGTTGGCATGAGAATCAGAATCTTTGTCGATCTGCTTAACTTTAACCTTTTCGAACTGAGAGAGGAGTTGCTTTGCGTGAGCTAAGTAGGCTGCCATCCTATCGTTGCGGGCTTGGTATTCTCCGCTCAGTTGGCTCGTCACCGGCTGAGAGTCGCTAAAGACCACCAGTTGCTGTGCCCCCAGGATTTTAGCACTGTCAAACCCCGCGATCAGTGCTTCATACTTAGCTTTGTTATTGGATGCCTTGAAGTCAAGTGTTAGGGCTTGCTCAATTACAAGGCCCTATGGAGATTGGAGGACGATGCCTGCGCCAGCCCTTTTTAAGGTTGAGGACCCGTCAACAAAGACTTTCCATGCTGAATCGAGGAACTGTTTCCAAGACTGTTCATGCTCTGCTTCGATCTCGGCAGCTTCCTCATCCCCATTGACCCCCAGTTCGGTATCGAGCTGTCTCGGTACCGAACTAAGAGAGGTGAACTCCATAATGAAATCTGCCAGAACCTGGGCTTTGATCGCCGTTATAGGTTGATACTGGATATCATATTTTCCCAGTTCGACGGCCCATTTTGAGATCCTTCCAGAGAAGTCTGCCTTTCTGAAAAGGGACTTAAGTGGATGTTCTGTAACAACCATTATGGAGTATGTCTGAAAGTAATGAGAGAGTTTGCAGGAAGCACTGATGAGCGTTAGTGCAAGTTTCTCCAATGGCAGATATCTTGTCTCGGCGCCAAGCAAGATCTTGCTCGCGTAGTATATAGGCCTTTGTGCCTATCTTCTTCTCTGACAAACACCGAACTCACTGCATGATCCGAGACTGCTAGATATAAGTACAGCGTCTCTCCCTACTTTGGAGTGGACGGCAGGGGAGAAGACAAATAGTCTTTGAGTTCCTGAATGGCTCGGTCGCACTCCGAGGTCCACTGGAACTTCGAGCTTTTCTTTAAAAGTTGAAAGAAGGGGCGGCATTTGTCTGAAGCTCTGCTGATAAAGCAGTCAAGTGCGGCCGCCATCCCTGTGAGCCTCTGGACTTGCTTCGCGGTGGTTGGACTTTGGATAACCTGGATCGCCGAGATCTGCTCTGGATTGGCTTCAATCCCTTTTCTGGTGACCAAGCTTCCTAAGAATTTGCCGGAGCCGACGCCGAACGCAAATTTGGACACATTAAGCTTGAGCTGGAACTTTTTGAGGACAACAAACGTTTGACTCAGGTCTGCTAAGTAGTCCTTTGTCTTTTTAGACTTTACAACCATGTCGTCGATGTATACTTCCATGGTCTTGCCGAGTTGGGCGTGGAATATCTTGGTTACCAACCCCCGGTAAGTTGCCCCCGCATTTTTTAACGCAAAGGGCATCACTTGGTAACAGTAGATGCCTCTAAGTATTATGAACGTGATTTTTTCTTCATCTAGCCCATGCATCGGGATCTAATGGTAACCTCGGTAGGCATCGAGGAAACTCATCCTGTTGTGCCCGGAGGTTGTGTCGATCATTTGGTCAATTTTTTGGAGCGGTAAGCTGTCCTTGAGACAGGCCTTGTTGAGGTCGATGAAGTCCACGCAGACCCTCCAGCTCCCATTCTTTTTCTTGACCACCACTGTGTTGGCCAACCTCTCCGGGTAATTGACTTCCTTTATTGCTTCGACCTCCAACAGCGTTTTGACCTCTTATATCACGGCTTCGGCCTGTTGGACCCCAGTTCCGCAAGCCTTTTGAACTATAGGTTTGTGCTTAGGGTCTACTTTCAGTTTGTGGCACATGATTTCGGAGCAGACCCTGGCATCTCGTAGGGGGTCCAAGCGAAGACTTCATTATTCTGTAACAAGAAGTCGAACAGCTCGACCATTTCGGCTTCTGCAAGCTGACTGCCGAGCAAAAAATATCTCTCAAGATCGTTGGGATTGATCCTGACTTCGGTGAGGTCATTGTCGTTCTTTTCTTCGGGAGCTCGGCCGACAGCTTCAAGCTCTGCTTCTAGCTCGGCCATATGGACTTGTCGTGGTTCTGCTTCGCCAGGAACCACATCCATTAGGCATTGCTTGGCCATCTGCTGGTCGCCCTGAACTGTGATCACCTCGACTCTTCCGTTTACGTTCTTCAACGGAAACTTGAGTTTCTGGTGATGGGTGGAGGGCACCGCTTTCATGTTGTGCAGCCAAGTCCTTCCCATTATTACATTGTATCGGGATGGTGCATCCACCACTAGAAAGTCAGCTGTCATGGAGGCGCCCCCAACTTGGACTTGGAGGGAGACCTTCCCCTTGGGGTATACTAGTTTGAAGCTGAAGCCCACCAGCGGAGTGCGGGCTTCTTGCAGGTCTTCCCCTGTCAGACCCATCTTTTTGAAGCAGTCGTAGTAGAGGATTTCCGATGAGCTCTCAGGGTCCACAGGGATCCTCTTCACCTTGAAGTTCTTTAACCTCAGGGTCAGGAGCAGTGGATCGTTATGGGGAAGGTGGACCCCGTCCAAGTCTTCATCCAAAAATCAAATCTTGGGTTTCTCCTTCCGAGCCTTTTTGGTGGAGGGACCGAGCTCGACCGTCATTACTTGCTTGTCGTACGAGGCCCTCCTGGCCTCGGCACGAGCCTGGTTGCTTCCCTTGGGAGCGGGAGCTAGGTGGATGATGTTGATGATGCCCTCTGCTTCATCGTTGTCCCGATCATCATCGGGTTGGCGCTGGTGAGCTCGGTTGACTCTGCCATCTTCTTTGATGAAGTCTTTCAGGTGCCCGTCCTTCATGAGCTTTTCGATGTGGGCCTTGAAGGCCATGCAGTCCTCGGTCCTATGCCCGTTTTGCTTGTGGTAGGCACAGAACTTGCTCTGATCGCGGGTGGAGGGGTCACCCTTCATGGGCTGCGACCACTTGAAGAAAGGCTGTGTCCTAATTCTGCCAAGGAGTTTGTAAATGGGCTCCTTGAAGATTATATTGACAGCCTTGTATGAGGTAACAGTTGGTTTTGGCTTCTTGCTGCTCTCCGAGGTGGGAATCGAGGGTGTCGTCGAGCTCATCGACGTCCTGTTTCGGTCCACCTCCTCTTTCCAGTATAACTTCTTATCCTTTTTGGAGGATCTATTTTATTGCTAGATGCCGAAGCTTTACCGAGCTCGGGCCTCATCTTCTTCCTGGTCGATGAACTGATTCAGTGCTTTCATAGTGACCACGAGGAACCGTACCAGGTCCTTGTGAAGCTCGTTGCCTGGTAGCAGAGCCTGCTTGAAAGACTTGATGGCCACTCTATCTGCGGCATCTTCTACCTGGCTGTAGATGGTCTAGAATCTTTTGGCGAATTGAGTGATGCTTTCAGTCCGCCTCATTCTGATGGCCATTAAGTCATCATCCATCTTCTGGATGACCCTATGTGCCTGGAACTTTTCTACGAAGGAGTTTCGGAGTTGCCGCCAGCTCGAAACTGACCCCTTCGGAAGCGTGCAGAACCACCGCAAGGGGAGGTCGCCCAAACTGGAGGAAAAGACCTTGCAGTTTAGGTCGCCGACATCGCCCCAAACCAACATCCTCTGGGTGAAATGCCGGAGGTGCGCGGCTGGGTCTGAAGCCCCGTCGTATAAATTGAATCTTGGGACGTTGAACTTCTCAAGGAGTGTATAGTCCCTTATCTCCTGAGAAAATGGAGACGTGCTATGGTCATCGGTGTCGTAGGCGTTCAGCTGATCTCGGGTGAAGCCGACCACCTCCATGTTCTGCTGGACTGTCTGTCTGACCTGTCGATTAAGCCATTCTCTCAGGTCGAAGTCATCCTCTGGTCTCTGGCGCTGCTTTTTGGGGCCATCGTTGAGATGACTGCTGCTCGAGCCTTCGTCATAGGCTTGGTCGCGCCTTCTGTTGGTCAGGACTTGCTTCAAGTCATGTTTGACCTCCAGGGCCCGTTGGGCTCGCTGGCGTACCTTAGCTAGGGTCTTAACCTTCTCACGGAGCTGTCTCCGGAGTTGGTGAATCAGTTTTAGAGGTTCTAGGCCCTTATATCCCTGAGGAGCACGTCATCTTCGCCCTCGGGGAGCACGTCTTCGTCGTCGTCCTTCGGGAGCAAGTCGTCGTCGTCCACATTGTCTTGGTGACGAGATTGGCGCGACTTGGACGGCATTGCTGTATCGTTCCATTGAGAACGCTCCGGAGGGACAACAATGTCTTGACGAGGTTGTTCCAGCAGGGGAACATCCTGACGGGGACGCTCCGCAAGAGGAGGATCTTGCCGGAGGCGTTCCAGCAGGGGGTTGTCTTGTTTGGGAGGTGCCGTCACCCCCTTCGACAACGAGCCCGATTGAGTAACTGGCTCCCCCACGCTCATCGCACCGGATTTTCCACCGGTCCTCTTCTGGTGGGGGATTAATGGCAACTGCCCTGGTACCACTGGTGGTTGCATCACCGGTGGTGGCAGTGGAATGAGCAAGAATGGTGGTGGCGGTAAGGACCTGGATGGCCCGTCGCCTTTCCCTTTCTTGGTTTTTGGAGGCATGGTTTTTAAGGATTTGATTTAATTCGATCAAACGCTTCCCACAGACGGCGCCAATTGTGAGTGCCTAAATAATACGGACTTGATTAGGCGAGTGTTAAACTCATGATGCTGCTGCTATATTGCTTTGGATGGATTAGATGCCTTAAACCTGAAAGGGAGAGAAGGAACAAAGGTCAGAGCCCCTGGTTGCTGTCAGCCGAAGGCGCTCTGATGCCTAAGTTACTGCGGTCACTGAACAAAGGGAGAGTGAGTTGGGGAGAAGAGAGAGTATTGCGTAAAGCGTATGCTATGTAAAACATACCTCTCCATGGAGCTTATCCATGCATATATATATATATAGACGAGTGTCCCATCAGAAGCTCCCTTGGTGGAGGTAGGTGGAGGCACAGTCCCATCAACCCATACCTCGGATCCTCAGTGGAGGTAGGTGAGAGTACTGTCCCATCAAATCGTTCCCTAATCTTGAACATAAATGCGGACACGACCGTCGGATAGGGATAACCCTTTTATCGATATCCGGCAGCCACCCTATCTGACAATATGTTCTACAACGTAGCTGTACCATCACATAATTAGGACTTGTCATTCAGTGTTTACCTCGGTCGATAGGGCCGAATTGGAGAAGTCATCGAGGTCGGGGGTGCGCAAGTTCAGGCACTGCTACCGAGATGCGCAAGGCCGAGCTCAGAGAAGCGTGGTCGGTACCCTTACCGAGGCCAGCTCGGGCTCGGTGCCAGCTGGCACAGTTGCCGAGCTGAACGAAACCGATGTCAAGTTAAACCTAGTTGGTACTATTACCTGAACTTAGAGTAATCTCGGTATCAGGAAAACACCCCACAGAGATAATTTTTTCAATTGAATCAGACATACCAAATAGTCCATTTCCATAAGGGTCCAATTGAAACAACACTCTTTTAAATAGATTTAATTGAACTGACTCTATTTCAAACTGATCGGATTTACTAAACAAACCCTCAATTAATTGGTTCCACTCATTAATTGCCGGTTGTCACCCCTACGTAAACTTGTCATTTGTTATAAATAGTAGTTGTTTAGTTAAAAGAAACTAAAAGAAAATCTAACTATTCCTGACTTATCCATCAATGCAATATCATTTGAACATATATAAGTAGATATTTTACTTAATTCATTATATGTAAATATAAAATAGAGGGTTTTACAAAAAAAAAAAAGAAAAAAAAAAACCTTTAGCCAAACCCACTCCAAGCCAGCCTTCCCCGCCAAAAACCTTTGTTTTTTTTACAATTTTTCTCGAAGGTCGATGTTGACCCTCATTTTCTTTGTTGAGGGTTGACGACAACCATCTTTATGACAAGTGAGGGTCGACATCAGTCCTGATCAAGCATGTTTCTTCATCTTCTTCCTTCTTCATTCCTTCTTTTATCTCTTTTTCAAACCCAATCCAATGATGAAGATGGGGAACCATGTGTCCTTCTGCTCGCCATGAAAGCCACCCACTATTACTAGTAAGAAAGGGTGATGATTGATTACTGTGATGCCAGCCAAGGCAAGGCCCTTCAGGTGGATGGCACATTTGTGATGGGATGGGATGTACCTTGATGATCATACTGACCAGATGACCATAGAGACACATGATTGGAGGACCTTTTGAGAAAATGCAAAGACATGGTGATGTGTGGTAGTATACTGTAGACCAACCAAATTTTCACTTTCAACGGTTAAAAGAGTTGTGTGATTGGGCAGCTAGTATCATCCTACAGTGTGTTCAGTCCATCCACTGATAGGGTCTGTTTGGCTAAAATGATCGGTCTAAATCTCAGAAAGATTTTCCACAAACTAGTATAGGAGGAATTTGTTGGAAAAATGGCTAAGAGCACCACTACTTTTGTCAAAGTTTGAGCAAAAAACTAAGTGGGACCCACTTATCCTTTTTGGCAGGAATACATGGGAATGTATTCTACTCCATGACTAGATTAATGACATGTATTGGGTTGCTCTAATCCATTAAGGAATGAATGAGAAATTGCCTCCTAAACACCACTACTTGAACATGTTAAACATGGAAACAAAGGAAGTGGTGAACTTGCTTCCCACATTGCTTGGGAGTAAAACATTCATTGGGTATAAATATACTTACCTTGGTAGTATAAAATGAGCCCCAAGGGGCATGCGCTCCGCCCCGCACCGGGCCGGGCTTGGGCTTGTAGCAGGCTCTTTACCCTTGTTCGCTCTGGAGGAACCACCTGCAAAGGTTGGAAAAGAAAAAGATCGTCATCAAAATGACAGGATTTCGCTAAAAAAAAAAAAAAAAAAAAAAAAAAAAAAGGGTCACTTTGTCCCACCAAAAATCTGGCGAAATTTTGGCATGACTCCGGGGCAATTCCAAAGAAAAAGGAAATACCCCGACGGAAATAGAAAGTTTGAAGATGGGCTCAACATCGCTGCGAGCTCCGAGACTCCAAACTTTCGAAACCTCAAAATCTCCGCAAAATCAAGAAGGGCTCAACATCACTGCAAGCTCCAAATTCCCAAATTTGCAAAGATTTTCAGGTATGCTATCATGCTCAATCTACAAATAGTACATGCATGAACATCTAGATTTGCACAAAAAACGCATTATCATGATGAGCAAAAAAAAAAAAAAGAGAAGAAACTTTCTCGAAAAAAGGGGGGAAAGAAAAGAAAAAAAAAAGAAACTTTCTCAAACAAAAAAAAGAGAAGAAAGAAAACAGCAAAAAAAAAAAAAAAAAAAAAAAATAGGCCACGTGGCCGTACGGACCAGATCCGTACGGATCTGTCCGTACGGCCCACAAAAAAAAAAAAAAAACGTGAAAAAAAAAAAAAAAAACAAAAGAAGAAATCACGTGGAAAAGAAAAAAAAAAGAAGAAGAAAAAAAAAAAAAGAAGAATAGAAAGAAAAGAAAGAAAGAAAAAAAAGAAGAAAGAAAAAAAAAAAAGAAGAGAAGCTTTTTTTTACCATCCTATTCTCTACATAAAGTTTTCTTGAAAGAAAAAGAGAGAAAACTTACTTGAAGCCATTGATGGAGAAGAAGAAGGAAAAAGCTTGAAGATCCTTGAAGAAGAAAAACTCTTGGCCTTGGAGCTCTCTTGAGATTGTTGCAAAAGAAAGCAATAAGGGCAAGAGATCCTACCTTCCTTTGCTTTTATAGGAGAGAGCAAATCAAAGAAGGAAACAAAGAAGAAAGGTAAGTGTTACTAATTAGTAACCTTACCAAAAGAGAAGGAATTAGAAAGATTCTTTCCCAAAAAGAAAGATGTCTTTGAGAGATTTCCTCCCAAAATCAATCAAATGAGAGATTCTCTCCAACAAAAAAGGATATTGGAGATTTCTTCCCAAAAAGAAAGATACCTTGAGATATTCTCTCCCAAATTAAGGGAATATGAGATATTCTCTCCCATAAAGATATTTTTAGATATTCTCTATCCAAATGAGATATCTTTAGATATTCTTTACAAAAATGGCCCCACATGAGATCTAAGCCATCCTAAAAAGCTTAAGGTCCCATGGGCTAGCCCATATGAGCCAGGTTTGACCACCTAGGCACTAAAAAAAAAAAAATGGGCTTTTAGTCAGGAAAAAAAAATCCCTCTTACCCAAGAGCATACAAAAATGGTTCCATGCCTCTTTTGAGTTGATTGAACCATACAAAAAATTCCAAGCCCCATGAGCTTCCAAAAATCAAACCATCCAGCCTCATATACCAAATTGAGCCAAAATCTTGAAATTGACATTTCACAAAAATCCAAACCCTGATCCCCCAACTTGCCACATACAGCTTGTTAGGTCACAAGACCAAAACAAAAAACCAAACCCTGATCCCCCAACTTGCCACATACAGCTTGTTGGGTCACAAGATCAAAACCAAAACCCGATCCCCTAACCTGCCATATATAGCTGGTTAGGTCACAAGATCAAAAACAAAAACCCAAATCCATATCCCTGATGTCATCTTCAAAACTTTGCCTCGAGATGGTGTGTGATTCCCCTCACTACCATAAAATTCCCCTGGAAGCTCAAAGGCTACTCTACCAAAGGAAAGATTGCTCAAAGACTCTTGGTCAAGACACAAGCTCTCCTTCAAAAATCTCTTCGAGGCACATCGACTACAAAAGTCAAGCAACTCGTCGCTGTACCTCGAGGGGGCATTTGTTGACACCAAAAATGTCACTTTGCCTCTTCAACATCAAGAAAGCTGCATGAAGTCGCAACCTGCCATAAATAGGCAATGCAATTTCTCCAAAAAATCAAATCTTGTCAGAATCAAACAAAAACTGCAAGATCCTTCAAGATAGCCAAGAGAAGAGTACACATGAAGTTTCGGGCCATTTCGACAACATTTGGCCTAACTTCACTTCTCCGACAGCTAAAATGGCGCTCCCGGCGGCGACATCATCGGAGACGTTAAAACTTCGATCAAAGCCTACAGATGACTCCAGCATGTCTCAAAAGGGCTCTATGCCAAATTTCAAGTCAAACCGACAACGTTTGACCCTCCATCAATGCTCGAGCAGCAAAATCAAGCCTCCCGGCGGCGGGAACCACCGAAGCCTTCGCTCATCAAACCAAGTGCATGAGTGGCTTCAACATGCTTCTAAAAGGCTGCACGTCAAATTTCAGGTCATTCTGACAACGTTTGACCAGGTTTCGATGCTCCGAGAGAAAATCAAGCCTACCGGCGGCGGAGCAACCCGGGACCATGACATCCAAAACGGAGCCCATGGAACGTCTCAAAATGACTCCAATAGGCTCCCCGTCAAATTTCAGGTCAATCGGACATCGTTTGACCGCACATCAAAGCTCGGCATTTTCCCCGCAGCAAAATCAAGTGAAGCATCGACGGGACCCCAAACGGCTTCAAAACTCAAACAAAAGCCTATGGTTGGTCTTATTTATTGCTCAGGAGGCTTCACCTCAAATTTCAGGTCATTCCGACATCGTTTGACCAAGTTTCGACTTCTGGCGGAAAATCAGCAGCTCTACGCGACAAAGTCTTCGGCTTTCCCGGAAAATTAGAAACTTTGCACTCTAAAAATGCAAGGATTCTCATCAAGTTTTCTACAGGGAAATCAAGCCAATAAATGAGAAGAAATGTCAAGAAAAATACAGAAGAAAACGGCGACGAAAAAGACCTCAAAACGACCGCAAAACGGGCTCCGAAGGGGAAAAATCCCCCAGGGTCGCAGACCCCTGCGACCATGGCCCATGGTCGCCGGCGACCATGGAGGTCCGGGTCACCGGATTTTCCGCCGGTGACCCGTTTTTTCCGTTTTTTTTCGCGTTTCGCGCACTTTGGCCCCTGTGGTTCCCTGAAAATGTGATTTTTAGTGCTTGAAATTGACTCATATCCGACGACATCCGTCAAAATCACGGGTCAACCTCCAAAAGCATAAAATCATCAGTGATCGCTCCAAGATCGCCAACCGGCTGACCAAGAAAGTGCACTTTCTGTCCGACCGATCGTGAAATCGACAAGACAGATGTCACCGGCCCGCTCTTAGCTATCAATGTCTGAAGCTACATGTTCATCCGATGTCGATCAGCATGTAGATCCATCGATGACCGTCGCCAGAAGAATTCCAGAAGACACGACATGGCCCGCGACTCTTCAACTGCTCGGCGACCAATTAATGTGGTTAATTGACTAGCTTTATTGCAGTCATTAATTCATTTCTTTGGACGGCCCAATCAGAAGCAAGCATTTGGGAGTTACAAGTCAATTGATTCATGGCATTTAAACCATGAAACTCCTCCCATTATGGTAATTAAGGTGATTAAAAGCCCTTAATCTCCATCGGCCAATCAGATTCAAGGAAAAAGGAGTTACAAAATCAAGAAATAAATCTTGTAACTCCTCCCATTAAAGCCATTAAGGCTCATAAACCCTCCTAAATGGCTACCAAAGGCCTATAAATAGGAGAGCATTCCATTGAAATTGAGATCGGAAGATCGGAAAAAAAAGGAGAAAATCAGGATCAGAGAAAAGATCAGAAAAAAAGATCAGAAAGAGATCTGAGAGAAAGAAAAAGAGAGAAAAACTCTGCTGAAGTTCTGCACCGGCCACCACTACAAGGTGACAAAAGTCCCTTGGGGGGGGCACCCCCCCCAAGGTCCTTGCCTTCTCCTGCTGCCTCCAATGGCTTAGACGTGGCTTTTCAGCCCGTCTACTTAGCTTTTTATTGGACATAGGACCTTCTCTTGGTCTTTGTCCTCTAAAAACCTGAGGTTATAGCCAAGCCAAGCGAATCAAGAGCATCTTCTGTTCTCATCTGCATGGATGATGGCGAAGCCCATACATGGCTTGCGACCGTCAATCTGAACGAGTCCCCCACAATCTCCTGAAAAGTTAGATCTTCCTTTTCTTGCTTTTCATTGTAGTTTGTATTTTTCTAAAAGAGACAAAAATCACAACTCTTGTCTTTCATTATTGATGAGAATTGTAAATCGGCTATAAACGCCAAAATCGGCTATAAATGCCAAACAAAATCGCCTTTCACGGCAAACCAAGAAAATGTCTCTTTTCTTAAATATTTGTGCAATGGAAAACTTGAAAGAAGTTGATTTCCTTTTTACTTGCGAAGGTTGATCTCCGGATTACCACTTGCAATTCCAAGTAAAATAGAAAATCTGGCACACCCACACAAAAGAAATGTTGATGCACGCTTCAGGGCCCGCCAGGGCGCGAAAGGGTCGGACCCGACGGACTCCCACGTTCCGCCGACCCCGGTAGCCGCCCCAGCAGGCGCCTCGGAGCGCGTTCCATCATTGCTCTGATCCATTAAGGAATGAATGAGAAATTGCCTCCTAAACACCACTACTTGAACATGTTAAACATGAAAACAAAGGAAGTGGTGAACTTGCTTCCCACATTGCTTGGGAGTAAAACATTCATTGGTTATAAATATACTTACCTTGGTAGTATAAAATGAGCCCCAAGGGGCATTCCACTTTTGTGGAGGAAGGAGGACCTAGATCAAGGTGGGGTCATCACCACACGCGCGCGCCCCGCCCCGAACCGGGCCGGGCTTGGGCTTGGGCTTGGGCTTCACGAGCGAGTTGGGCCTGGCTCGGCCCACTACCCATTTATTTTTTGGAGAAATTTTATTTAATAAAATTTCTTTTTGCAAATGGGATGTGTCCCTAGTGGTGTGTGTCCTTTCGCATCTGAAAGGGTGTGTCCAAACCCATGAGGTGTGTCCAAAGAAGATGCATCTGTTCACTGAACACTCATTGTTCTGAACAGATGCAACCCCCATTGAAGAGACCTGAGCTATTTATATGCATCTCGTACATGCCTTTTGACCATCCATTTTCACTGCTGTTGCATTGCATTTCCGAGTCATCATTGTGAAGAGAGAATACTGCTGCTACACTTTTAGTTCGCCAGTCACACAGTTTGTAGTGTTGCAGCTGTTGTGGTTCTAATCATTGTATCATGGGAGACAAACGCTGTTGAAGCTCGTAAGCACCATTGCGAGGGCGAATTTTATCTTAAGGACATAGTATATAACACTAGCCTTGATCATCCATCTTCTGTAAATTACTGGACTTCAAATACTCTGTTTTTGCCTTCAAACAGTGAGTGATTTTATACTGTATTTACTTGTTGTTTAATTCACTGTATTCAGACATGTCTCCTAAATACTGAACTATTACTGACTGTACTCGGTACTAACAGAATTATGTACCAAGGATGCATGTGATGTTTTTCAAATTTTTTTTTTTTACCATGCTTATGGGTTAGAGAAGGTTTGTTGTAGTGCTTTTTATATGACTGTAATATTAGGCTGGCATTGATATAAGCAGTCTAACAGAGAAGCAACTTGGAATCCTATGGATTTTACTTTATTTTTATTGCATGAAAGGATTTCTGCCCCCTTTCAATGAGGGCCTTTCATGGCTGCATTGCAGGATTTTCAGTCCTGTCTTCAGGTCCCCATTTGTCATGGTAGGAATTGCAAGTCCCAACTTGAAGGAAAAGTGCATATTTAGCGTTTGCAAAGTCTCAAAAAGGAGACCCACATCGCCCTGCTTCTATATGTATTGGCACTTGAGGTGGTGTGAAGAATCAGGTGACAAGTTTTAAAATATGTGAATCTTTCCATCATTGGATTGGGTTTGGGGGGGAGATGAAGAAGGAGACGAGGAAACATGCCTGCTTAGGGTTGACGTCGATTCTCACTTGTTATATGGAGGGTCGTTGTCGACTTTCATTGAAATAGCATATTTTCATGTGTGCATTCTATGCTAACACACCTGCCTAGGTGATGGTTTAGTGGAGTAAGATGTGGGTTTACTCCCAAACTTTATGCTCGATACACACCCACCCCAAATTTAAGATAAAGAGAGGATGATACCAATCCTTGAACCCTGGACCTCTTGCATGTACTCCTAATCATGCAACCAGTGAGACAAAAGGGAGATTGGCTACCCACCCCAAATTTACCTGCTGCACACATTGTGGGGTCATGCATGCACCTGAAGGAATAGCCTTGTCAACTAGAATAACATAGGGATACCCTCGTCATAAAATAAAATCTAATGCGAACACAAGCTCTTGTTAGAATGAAGTTTTGCAATGAGACAATAAAGAAATAACATTTGTTTTGTGCAATATGAAGTTTATGGACGCCAACAAAAGGGATTCTAACTATCACTCATAGGAAATGGTTTTGTACAGCGCCAAAGAAACATAATTTAAAATTGTACTACTTCCTTATAAAAAAAAAATAGTATCACAAACATTAGAAAAACGAAAAACGCAAAAATTAAACACTTTTCTACCTACAAGGATCCTCGTTGTTGTATAACATATCCTATAAATTAAAACAATGGCAATGAATCTATCAAGCATGTCAAAATGAGCACATTTGGTAACATGTAATGTAAGGAATTTCCAAATTTAAAGATTCCTTACTACCCTTGGAACAATGATTCCTCATGAAGTTTGTATAATTGAAAATTTCACATTGATTTCGGTGTATATCGTATATAGCTTAAATTTCTTTTTTGTTTTGCTTTGGTGGTGTAAATCTATAAAAAATAATTGAGGATTTTTAAATCTTGTGGGGGAGTT
Organism: Umbellularia californica; assembly: GCA_028538565.1. Lineage (NCBI taxonomy): Eukaryota > Viridiplantae > Streptophyta > Magnoliopsida > Laurales > Lauraceae > Umbellularia > Umbellularia californica. The sequence goes on from JAPQWN010000005.1 coordinate 10,904,796, forward strand.
TCAATATAAAAACCCTCCAAAATGAGGAATTTTACCGATTCTAGTATTTGAAAATTTACAATTTGTGAAATGGGTTTTTTTGCAATTTAATGAAAAGTATCAATCTTTACCAACCAAGACAACCATAAATTTCCCCTTCTCTTTTTATAAATTGAGGATTTTCAAAAAAAAAATTCAGAATCGAAAAAAGTCAAAAACCCGCCAAAACTAGGATTTGCCAAATGGTTTTTTTTTTTGACAATTTCATGAAAATTGAAAATCTTTTCCAAACAGGAGTACAAGACCATAGATTTCATTCATTGGAATGACCGGCACCATGCGAGTGACGCGTCCATCCCTATTCCCTACCAAAATGGTGTCTTGTTGTCTTTTCACTGCATTGAAATGGAGCTCCATCCGTCGCCGAAACGGTGTCTTTTCTTCTCATTTATTTATATCCTTCTGTAGTGACAACTGTGTCTACTTAAATAGTGCAGTTTAAATTTCAAGTGAATCCCACCCACCGCATCCTCATTTCAAGGGTCAGCTCAATTGGCATATGATCAAGGTTTACATGGGAGGGTCATTGGTTTGAAACTTCATTCACTCACTAGAATTATAGAGGAGTTTATTCAACTTCCTTTTGAGTTAGAAGAATTAGTCCAGCCAAAAAAATTGAAAACCCTGCAATAGTAAAAATAAAAGAAAAACACGCCTCATCCACAAAGGTTGAAACCTTACAATAGTAAAAATAAAAATAAAAAAAACCCGCCCCATCCACAAAGGTTTATCATTCACCACTGCACCGACCCATGAGAGACCCAAAAGTTGTCTCCTAGCCCCGTCCGTGACACCCAAATGATGAAGACGGACTAGCAAAGGCCAACATTGAATGAGAAATGTCCCCCACTACAATCATTGCAATCCAATTCCAATGTGGTCCATTCAAGTGGGGCCCACAGTCAAATGGCCCATCCAGACATTTGATCATGGAGAGTTCGAGATCTTCTCACGTAGCTATTACACAGGAACCATGTAACACTTGCATAGGCCCACGTAACTGTTAAGGATGAATCACATACCCTCCACAAATCTCGATTCAAATGGAGCGGGTCTCACCATTTGATTGACCATCGTGATATTTGCCGCCTTTTAGTTCTACGTCAACACTCAATTACATTTTCAATTCCAGTGGGAGCCACTCCTTTGGTATTGACATTTGAGGAAAAAATTCATTATAAACCGTCTGAATTATCTTTACATGGACCCTAGGTCGGACTTACTGGCAAGTATTAAAATTCCCATGTAGAGGATCCAGACTCTCAATCATGTATTCATGTGCACTCTGTCCAAGGAGGAACTGCATTTAGATGACGTCACAGTGGCACTGGGGCTAAAGTTAGATATCTTCCTAAACTCCACAACATCCAATATTCTATTTCTCCAGAGTCAGCCAGAAGAAAGCAAATTCTGGCAATGTATTTTATTATATGATGAAGGAATGCACTCTGGAGTCTGGACCCCTTTTCAAAAGCTAAAACCCTAGAACCATGTAGCATAGATGCCAACATGGTCAGGCGAACTAGTGTACCTGAATTGTGGTCCTAAGTCCCAAACTAGCATGGATTCTAGTTGTGAAATGGCATCCATTGAACAATCTTAGGGGCCCATTTTGATCTTTCAAAGTCGGTTGCCTTGTCCCTGATTTTAATTCCCTGGAAATCTGGTTACTTTTGTTTGGGTGCATTAAAAAAAAACTATACAAAACTGTGCCTAATTGGAGCTCTCAAGTTTTTCAAACATACTAAAGATCATTTACACATAAATTGACTTACTTGCACTGGGTTTATGAGGAACTTAGATGTTGGTACGGGTGGCAATGGGTCTGGTTTAAATAAAAAACTCTTGACATTTGGTTTATCAATTTGTTTGTGAGTTTAGCTGCCTGTGGGCTCTTTGGGTCTCAAAAAATATCTGATGTTGTTCCATTTTTTATAAAATATTTTTGATATTCGGTGAAATAATACAAAGTAAAAACCTTTACTCTTAATTTCTTCTAGGGTGTTAACATATTAAATAAAATAACAGAACAAATCTAAAGGTGATAAAATGGAGTTTTAATGCAATTTAGATTCAGACTATAATGGCTCCCAACTTATTATATGTTTTGAGAGATACTTCTGGATTTAGACTGATTTCTGAAACTATGCTTGCAAATAGATTGATCGGATACTCCCATGGAGTAATTACCATAGCCATTGCCTTGCTAGCCCAAAAAAAAAAAAAACCCTAGCCATTGCCTACATGAGCAGATTTAGTTACAAAATTGGTCTTCTCTCTTTGGTTTCTACCAACTAATTAGTAGCCTAAAATTCCTGTGTTATTGTAAATAAAAGGGCTTTTTTATTGATAGGCCACCTTATATTTTGGCCTATTAGGGAAAAACCTGCTTTTTGACTATATATATATATATATATATATATATATATATATTATAAACCTCTTATCTTCCTATTAGAAAATCACCCAAAACCTCATGTGGCGTCCTTTGTTTCTTCTTATTTTTTACTGATTTTTTTGTTGATGATCGTGTTCGGCTTTTTTGAAAATCGACTATTTTCCCTAACACGTGAAGTTCTTGCCTCTTCCACACACAAGGTGAGTTAGGCTATTTACTGGGCAAGTGGCCCCAAGTAGAGAGTGTTAGCTCGAAACCGCCACCTCGGATTCCTAAGCCGTGGTCTTAGCCACTTGCAGTATTCAACAAGCATCTCGTGAGTTTATTTAGGAAAAAAGAACACCCCTGAGAACTTATTGAAATCAATGATGTCATATTTCACTAAGAGGAGTAGTAAGACCCACTTAGATGCATGCTAATCATGACATGCTAGTATGACGGAAAGGTATCATTGTGGATAGGGCTTTGCATAACGATCGTATTAATTATCATAATCAATTGATTTAGGAATCTTAAATTTAACTTTCCTATTGTTTTTAATGAAGTTCAGATTAGTATTAAATTACGGTGAGTGCGACTTACTAGGAGTTTAACGAGTGTGAGGGAGTTGGATTTGTCAAAAGGCATACAATATTGTGGAAAAGAAGTCATTTATAATGCAATCCAGGAGAGATAAATCTTAGCAAAACGTAACTATGTTTGAAATAATTCCATGCAAATATCATGGGCCTAAAAACTCAATCCAAATTCTACCAATTGTAGGCCAGGATTGTGTTAAGTCTAATTTGGCCCAATCCATAAGCACTTTCCCCTTTTATTTTATAGAAATGCTTGGAATGTTTGTAGATAGGTCTATTGAACAAAATAGGAATAGTTTCTTTTTTATCATTGTAACATAATCACATTTTGGTTTTAAAAAATTGAAATTATAATCTCTATGTGTTGATAAGTGTGCATGGAATAAGCTATCAATCAATATTACTTATGGGTACCATTAGGCAATGCTCTCTTTTTTTTCCTTTCAAGAGATAAAGTGAAATACGTGGGAAAGTATATCCAAGGATCATAAGATATACTTTACCCATGCTTGATTGGGCACAATAAGTGGGAATAAAGTAAAGTCCCAATCGTTCAAAAAAGTTTTACTTTTATTTTACTAGCCAAAAAAAAGAAAAGAAAAACCATTACTCCATGAAACAAAAGTGAATTGGTTACTTTCATTTGTTGACTTATCTCACTTCAAATTACTTAACCCCATGGAAACAATATATAGTTTTACTTTATCATACAGTGTATTTTTTCATTACACAATTATTATTTTTTTCACTAATTTGGCATTTATCTTACATTACTTCCTCTAAAAATTATTCAAATACATATGTAAAAATAATATACTATTATCGGTATACACTTTTGTCATGATAAAATTTCAAGGATGTTTTTTCTTAACAAAGGACACCATAATCTGGTCAAACCCTATGATGAAAAAAAAGTTTGCCAGGTTCCTTTATGAAGAAAATAGGGAATTTGTAGTACTTAATGAAAAAGTAGGTGGGACACATAAATTTGAACCTAAACCAAGGCCATGCAAAGTGTCCCTTTTGATATTCAAATGATCCTAGTTTTCATTTTTTTTTGGCTTAAACGTTAATTCAGAAATTGTATTGCATTTCAAGTAAAATCAAAGCCATTCAAAGACACTTGTTTGACACTATTTACCCTTGAATGATTCAAATTCAAAATTGCACAAAGCACTAATATGAGAGTTTACAACATTTAGAAACCCCATTAGAAACCTAATGTGTCTAAATGACAATGTATTGTGCAAATTTATTGCAGTAAATTCTACTAATTGAACGGTTTTGAACGTCTCAAATTATATTCAATCTTGACCAAATGGTGTAGGTGCGAACCGGGGTGGAACTACATAGGGGCTCGGGGTGGCCATGGCTTCCCAAAAATTTGAAAAGAAAAAAAAAAACACTCTTGGGGTATTGATGAATTTCACATTTATTACATTGGTCCTCCAATAAAATTGAAAATGTTATAAAATTTTAAATATTTATTTGAGCAGTGACCCTTACATAGTGGTTCCCTAGGTAAATTTTCTGATTCTGCCCCTGGGTGTGAAGGAGATACTTTTGATCACAGTGGAACTCATGCATGAAAAAGGGAGGCACCCCCACACAGAAAAAAAAAAGCCCTTCCACAAAGTTTACCAATATTAAAAAGGCCTCTTTTGTTTCCATTTGCACATGTAAATCCAAGGCATTGATCAAATGACAAGCATCCATCGATGCAAAACAACTTTTGCCCTGTGCCCATCAACTGTACTGGTCAATGCAGCTGGTGACATGTACTGATCTACCAGGCCAACTGCTTGTACGGTAGATGGTGAGTAAGACAAGATATAGGTGTCATCCAAAAATTACCTCCTTTTATCAAGGCCTACAACACTATCTGGCAGAGTGGCAGCCCACTGTAGGCCAAACTAATGGCTCATTTCTTACTCCTATGTGTGACAGCAATTAATGCATTGAGGGACTTATATTCGAAAAAAATTGATGAAGCCGAATTACATATACCATCTGCTGGATGGATAAGTTCTAAAAATAGCTGTTAGCTTTTGTTTGTGGTTAGAGCTGATGGCAGGTCTCAATGAAGTAAATTTGACTACTCCAGTTGACATTTCTCCTTTCCCCATGTCGAGAAAACAAGCAGTTTTCTCTTTATGATTCGAATCCACCTATTTCACAAGAAGAAACTTACCAAGTTCTCAAGGGCAAGTTCTTTTTGAGATTCACTTTGGTGGGGTGCCATTTTAGTTTTCATGTAAGAGGCCCACCCATGATGGATCCAACTTCGACGAGGCAGATGTTATGTAGAATAATTAGATTTAGCCTAGTTGTGCACTTTTATATTTTTTCATCACAATAAATCTGCATGATAGTTTTATAGTAGAAAGTGACTATTCTAATGCGATTTCTAGAGTGTCAAAGTTGAAGAAGAAGTCGTGAAAATCTTATTTCATCTTCAATAAAATCCATGCCTTTCTTCATGAGTCTAGATTTACCAATGCTTGGTAGAACGTGCGTTGGTTGGGGCACTCCCTAACCACCAGAAGGTCTTAGCATCGAAGTCCGCTAATGTATTGGGACCCTAGGCTATTATAGCCTGATGAACCCGATGAGTGGAAACAGAGGGAGGCCACCACCTCGGAGGATTTAGTCAGGTGCTCAAAAAGACCTTGGATACCCCCGATTAGCAAAAAAATAATAATAAAAAAAATAAAAAATCATGAGTCTAGATAACCTCTCTTGCCAAATTTTTTTTTTTTTTTTTTGGGCGGGGGTGTAAACCTCTCTTGTACTTTTGCAATTCTTTTACTCTCTTTCAATTTCTTTGTATTTTTATTAATCTTTTGCTATCGTTTCAAAAGAAAAAAAAAAAAAAAACCCACACAATAAATAGCCACTCACCGTCGAGGTTTTTAAAATTAACCTCAAGAATCATTTGAAATGATTGATAATATAGAAACTCTTAATCATATCATAACTATCCACTTCTATATCACTTGATTTTCTTAAGGTGGTCCTCCTATATTAAGTTTTAGGGGATTTCTTCTAATCTCCTCCCATCAAAATTAAATTTCGAAAGAGTTCGATTGCCGTGTATAGCAAAACAAATAGATGAGTCCAAAATACTGCACAAATGAACTGTGGGGATGTCTGTGTGCACGTGTCATTTTGGGTGCCTTTCATTTAGTTCTTTGGTTCGGCCCCACTGCCTCTTTGACTGTGGATCATGACTTGGGTTGTCCGCGTACGGGAGAAAAATGACATCCTTTTATAGACAATGACTTGTAATTCATTCCAATTAGAGCCATATGCACCACTTCTATAATCTATGACTTATTTTGAGTCCTATGACTGATTTGGTTTGTCTTTTTGTCTCGAAATCAAACCTGGCTCCACTGAACCTAGATGTTCAAAATATATTATTTATTTGATGCTGGATTTGTATCTCGAGTAGGGTTGTAAACGGGTCGGTTCCCGTTCGGGTCCATGCTGGCGGAACCGTTAATGAGAAAGTGGAACCGGATCCGGCCCCGTAACCGTTTCGGAACCGGTTTCTTGGCTTCAGAACTGGAACCAGAACCATATATGGGACGGGTCTGGATCTAGGTCCGGGTATAGGTAGAGAATGATATTAAAAAAAAATGGTTTTTAAAAGAAATTTTCGAAACTTTAGGTAGTATGTCGGGTTTCGGGTCCACGGGTCCGAACCAAGGTGGAATCGGACCCGGAGCCATTTACTTATCGGGACCTAAACAAGGACCCAGACCCAATTTTTAACGGGTCGGAACCTCCTGGTAATCGGAGAATCGAAAACCCTTTTACATCCCTAACCTTGAGACGGTCCATGTCCAGTAAAAGAAAACTGATCTGGGTCACCCTTGTTTCTACTTGGACATGACCCACTTGTTTTCCTTCATGCATATTTGACTTTGATGGTGCTGGTTGCAAGAAAATGGAATGTAGTGGAGTAAATGAGCAGCTGGGCTCATTTAATTGAGGTGGCTTTAAGCTAGAAGTTGTTGATGGGTTAAATAAGGTGGACTGAGGTGTGTAATGGCCCACTTGAGATGTCAGATGAAGTTGATTGCTGATGCTGATTGATGACCATCTGCACCAACTGGACATTAGAGAAAACCACAGTGTATTGGGATTCAGCTCTACTTTTGTAGGATGAACGATCGTATCCAGATCTGAAATGAATCATCCAAATCAAATTAGGCAGTGATTGATTTGGTTTGCATACTGAAAGTGATGTTAATACTAGCACTGGGGGGATTTTCTCCAACTGAAGCCTTTGCAATAGTAGAACACCAGAGCCCGCAACAATAGGGTCCCGCTTTTGTAGATGAAGGATATTTAAAATGCTGTACTATTATCGTGCGGGGTTATTGCATGTGAAACTTCTGCTATAAGTATATTGGACCTTATGGGCTCCAAAATAAACTTTTTTCATTTTTAATTTTTGAATTAGATCTGAGATTAGGATTGCAAACGGGTATCTTATTCTCTGATTATCCAGAAGTACCGACCTGCAAAAAACTGGGTCTGGAACCTATTTTAGGTTCCGATTCATAAACGGGTTCTGTTTTGGGTCCATATAAGTTTCGAGTCATGGACTCGGGACCCGGCATATGAGCCTTTGATGTTGCAAATTATACCTTAAGATCAACTTTTTTATGACATTTTTATTTATAATATTAGAGGTAGTAGACTTAATGTACTGTTATAAGTTGAATGATATGCTTATTCTAAGAAAAATGAAGAATAAAGAGAAATTAGAATTGATTTTGGAATTAGATTCCAATCCTCTAAGTGGACACGGATCTGGTTTCGGATTCGGGTTTTCCTATAGGAACCGTGTTTGGAACCAACAAAACAGGTTCTGAGTCAAAACCGGATCTGGATCCTGAACCTGAACCATTATTTATAAACAGGTCCGGGTCTGGGTCCACTATGGTTCTGATCTGGAACCGTCTCATTTGCAACCCTACCCGAAATAGACCTTTTAAACATAGAGATGGCGCTTCTAAAACAACAATTGAGTTTTATGTATATGAAACAAGATTTGTAGGATTTTTTTTTTCTTGTGAAATAAGATTTGTAATCTTAAAATGTATCTTTCATTAACACATCGCCACCCTATTTAGGATACAGATGCTCACGTTTTGGAATTCTTCCTTGGGAGGGCCACATTTAAAAAAAATGCATGTAATTTTAAAAATATGTAGTTTTTTTTTCTTAACTTTTCGGGGACCATATGTAACAAATTTCTAAAATCTCTTAGGGTTTTTAGAAATTTTGGAGGGCCAAGGTCCCTGCCAGCCCCCTGCTCCGCCAGTGACAATGATCCAGATTTATTTGCAATAAACTTCTTGATAGTTTATTTAGCTCTTCTTGGCTCAAATGGGGTTAAGTTCTTGGCCCACAGCTTCATCCAAGTTATTGGTATGAAATTCCTGTGAATTGGCCAAATTGTGGCTTGATCCACATGCTCTATATGGAATGTATACATGCTTAAGGGTTCAGCGGTTCTATGTATAAATGTACTCTACCTAATAAAATTGTGTTAGTAAAAACTATCCAGATCTATTGGCCCAAGGGTCATCCTTGGTGCGCCATGCTCGCCTTCTGCTTGAGAACGCTTAGGTCCATGTTTTGCTAATGTCAAGGGTCAATCCGTGGCACTTTGGGTGCGATGATTAAAAAAGACTTGGGAGACACTTGAGACTTGAATGTGTCTTTTCAAATATCTCTAATTTTATGTCTTTTCAAAAACAGTTGTGACATTTGAATGAGATGCGCTTCTTGGGGTCCTTTGAATGGATGTGCCCCAATTTTTAGGATGCCTTTCAACTCTATTTATTTAGGCCCAATTTGTGTTTTGAATATGAATAGAATGCATTATTTTCAAAAGCATGTTGGATAAGAGCATTTTTTTTCTCCTTTATTTTTACTTTGATTTTAAGGGCAATTCCATATTTCTGATTCTAGTATGCAGACTTCGAATTAGAGCTGTGAATTGTATTATGGAGATAGTTTTTCATCAAAACCATCTGCACGTAGGAAATTGCTGCTCTTAAAAAAGCATCTTAATATTAGTGTGGCTTGCCCATTTTTCTTTTGCTTTCTTATTCAATTTCTCACATTCACTTTTATTCACTAATTATTTATTTAAACTGTTTATTTGATTTTTCGATTACACATTCTTTGTAAGTAATTTCCCCAATAGATAAAGATACTCGTGACCACTTTGGCTATCTCACATTTTCTATTTAAGAATTAGTTTAACTGGGTAGAACACCATATATTTTTCTTAATACATGATGCATTAACCTTAGATTTATTTATAATGCACAAAAAAAAAAAAAATTAAAATCAATGGGGGTCTAGTAACATGACACATGGACATTATTTATTTATTTTTATTATCCAACTTTGTTGATATTCCAACTACTTGATTTAACAAATGTGGGAACAACCATTTTTTTTAAAAATTCAAAACCATGGATTTCACACACACAGCCTTTTATAGATATCGATTTATGCACCTCAATCCCTGCCTTCCCTTGATTGGTGGTGACTAAAATGAGACAATATTTAAGGGCATTCGGCGACGGGTCCCTAAACATGCCACTTTATTGCCTTAGATCCACAATCTTTTTTCATAGTGTGATAGGTCATTTTTTCAAATTTGAAGACCTAAAATATCTAATTTACCCTTTCTTCAAAATCATATCCCACGATTAGTGGGATATGGCATTAATGATAGTCAACTACCATTTAATTAGCCAAATAAATCTCAAAATAACCAAATAAATTTAAAAAAATGTAAATAAATTTCAAAATATGAAAATAAATTTCAAAGATCCAAATAAATTTCAAAAAATGTAAATAAATTTCAAAAGACGAAAATAAATTCCAAAAGACGCAAATAAAATTGAAAAAATGCAAATGAATTCTAAAAAAACAAAAACAACTTTTTAAAAAAAATAAATTCGAAAGAAAGCAAATAAATTTTAAAAAAATGCAATAATTTCAAAAAGCGCAATAAATTTCAAAAGAACGCAGAGAAATTTAAAAAGATGGTAATAAATTTCAAAAAATTCAAATAAATTTCAAAAAATATAAATAAATTGCAAAAGATGAAAGTCAATATAAAAAGACCCAAATAAATTTCAAAAGATCCAAATAAATTTCAAAAAATATAAATAAATTTCCAAAGATGAAAATCAAATTCAAAAGATCCAAGTAAATTTCAAAAGATCCAAATAAATTTTAAAAAATGTAAATAAATTTCAAAAGACGCAAATAAATTTCAAAGGACGCAAATAAATTTCAAAAGACGTAAATAAAATTAAAAAATGTAAATAAATTTAAAAAAACGCAAATACATTTTGCCAAAACTAAGATAAACCAATTTTCCAAATTTCAGAAGAATTTGCCAAAAACTAAAATATTTTTGCCAAAAATCAGTTAAATTTATTTTAAAAAATGCAAATAAATTTCAAAAGAACAGCCTGAATTTAATTCAAAAACTTAGTTAAAATTTTCCAAATAGAGATAAATTTGTCAGGAACTCAGCTATATTTTTCAAAAACTCAAATAAATTTACCAAAATCTCAGATAGATTTGTCCAAAACTCAGATAAGTTTGTTCCAGAACTCAGATAGATTTGTCTAGAACTCAGATAAATTTGCACAAAACTAAAATAAATTTGACAAAAAATGAAAAACTAAGATAAATTTGACAGAAACTGATTTCCTTCTCCTGCTGCCTTCCTTCTCTAGCGATGGCACAGCACCGTCGACTACGTTTGGCAAACAATCAGGAAACTTCACTTCTACAATGAGCCTGGCAGGCCTTCTTCCTTCTTAATTGATCCAACCCCCATCAGAACCCAATCAAACCCATCAACGCATGCTTTCTTCTTATTTTCTTCTTATTTCATTCTCTGTTCTGCTCGAACCCAAATTCCCCCTTCTTTCGATCAAATCCTCATTGCTTCCTATGCCAAGAACCAAATTCCGACGCTGCTTCCATCCTCTGATGAAACATGGTCTTGGTGGTGTAGACACCATGTGCTTCGTCATTTACTCGCCAAGATCACCATTTACACCACGATCATTTAAACCAAATGGCGGTGTAGACGAAGCAGCGTCATTTAAACCAAACATGTTAATATCGTTGGATCTCACCGGCAAGATTTGTCCAAACACCACGTGCTTCCCGTCCAGCCACTGCCTCTTGGCGGTGTAGATGAAGAACTGCGACCCGTTCATCCCCGGCCCATCGTTCGCGATCGACAGGACTGCGGGCCCGGTGTTCTTCTTGATGAAGTTCTCGTCAGCCAACTTGGCTCCGGCCCATCTCCTCTCTCCTTTCTCCTCTCTCATTTCTTCCTCTGTTTCTTTTTTGCACTAAGCACAGATCCAACATGTCCGGGTTGAAGAAGAAGAGGGATGATAGAAGATTTGAAATTTGAAAATTTAAAATTTTATGCCTAAAATGGTTGAAAGGGTAAATCAGTCATCAAAATTGTATCCAGGGATATCTCGCCGAAATATGTCTAGTTGCATGGACTACAGGCTTTAGAGAAAAAGTTGATGGACTAGAGGCCTTACAAGTCCGATATGAGGAACCTTTCGCTAATTATCTCCAATATTATTTAAGGCTACCACAAATCTTTTCAAACTCATGAATTCCTTTTCCTATAAACCACACCCCACAACTATTTATTGGGCGTTGGTTTATTGGCATAAGGCATGTGTTTGCTTCCCACATCATGTGTTCAACGCTCTCCCAGATTTAAACAATATAGAAACTATCAAAAAATATATTTGATTGTAAGATTAACAGAGTGTCTAAAGCCCAATTCTATGAAAAAATATTCACACATCATTTTTGTGAACTATGGGAGGCAATGGTTGGTTTGAGTTGGTACATGGGCTTATTTCATAGGACATTGGGGACCTATTTATTAATAGAGTTGTGTTGACCTGAACCCAGAATTCTTAGGTCAGGTTGTGGGTCGAAAATGTTGAGCTTCTTGTGGTCGAAATTGGGTTGGTTTGGTGGGCTTGATAATGCACATTAGTTGAGCCAAACCTGACCTGTATGTTAATCAGGTTAGACGTGTCCTGTTTGGATCAGAAAAAAAACTAACCAGAAGGTCAGCCTAGGAAATTCTCCCCTTTTTACAGTGGCAGATGTGCTGAAAATGAATTTTACTGCCAGTACAACCCATCTACATGAATCTAGTTCTAAATCACAATCAATTTGGATAATTTGGCAGCATGGATGATGGATCATTTCATATTTTGTTCCTTCGGCAAAGAGATGGCCACGGGTTTGGGCTAAATAGTTAGGCCCAACTCTAAAATCTGGGCTAATTTCAGACCAGGAAAAAATTATGAGGTCGAGCACTGCCAGACAGACTCATATTAAGTCATTCTGGTTTCAATTCGGATCATTTAAGGCCAGGAAAATTACGCGGTCGAGCCCTGCCCGACCGACTTATTTTTGGTTATTCTGGGTTCTAATCGGGCCGAGCTCTAAGATCCACATCAAGACCCAAGTAGATTTGATGTGGCCAAATGCATCATGTATATGGGTTGCAAACTTCTTACACCTATGTCTCAGTTTGACCGTCATCATCAATTTGAATCTGTCTATTTTGGGCCTTGAGAAAAACTAATATAAACTTGGGCAAATAAAAAACTTCTAGATGGGACTTTGTCCAACCATTAAATGGGCCGCACCTGATGTGTACATATATGCTTAGAGGCCTGACCCGGCCTGATATATTTGAGTATTTGACACAGAGGGGTTGTATATATTTTACAAATGGGCCTGGACTGGGCACAGCTATGGATCCAAGATAAATTGAGGGGTTCGGATGCCACAAATGACAATGCAGATCACTGAAGAGAGTTCTCTGCTGTCAGCACTATAAATCCACAACCAGTCCAGCCTCTAAAATCCAAACTAATCAAATCAGGGATAGATCCTTGACATAAGTCAAACTTCACTCTTAATCAGAATTGGGTTGACCGTCAGAATGATTACTTGTAAAACACACGATCAAAATAGTGAATTGAGGAAGACCATCAGAGTTGATCATGTTACTAAATCCATCCATATTGGGAGCAATCATTCTAATGATGGCTCAACTTCATGTGCGCGGGGGCTCTCCTTTCCACTTGCGTGGACTTCTCTTCCCATATGTGCGTGCTCTCGTTTTCATGGTGTGGGCTTCCTCTTCAGACATGCGTAGTCTCTCTTGGCCCCTGATTGATTGAGAGAGAGAGGAAAATTAGTTATTTTTTTTTTCTATTTTTACAAAAAAGATGTGTCAACACTGAATAATGGCACAGTTTTAATGCAGAATTCTCTTGGGCTCAAATACCACCTTTATTAGAGTTGGTTTTTGAGCCTTTGATTTTAGAGATGGTCCCACCCATTGATTGATTGATTGATTGATTGAGAGAGAGAAAGAGAGAGTAAAACGACTGTTCAACAGGTCTGTCCAATCCATATATGCATGCATACAATTATGTGTACAGATGTATATTCTCTAACTAAACTGATGTCCCAGTTAACTAAACACCTTCTCGTTTAATAATTGCTGCACATGGGAACTCGCTGGAGTCCCATTTGTAAGTTAATGGACGATGAATGTAGTTCTAGCTTTTCAGCTGGTTATGTACAACTTTTGTGGAGACATACAAGAAATGAAAGCAACCTTTTTAGACATGGTAGGCTGGCCAATACCCCCACAAGAAAGAATCTACTACATGGCTATGTTGCAGGGTTTGGCACCCTACTTTGCTTGGTCTAGTAGACATGGTTTTGCACATGGATCCAAGTGGGTTCTCCTCAACTGCATCATTCCCATAACTTCCTCTTTTATCTTATTAAGTAAAAGTTCCTCAAAGGAAAAGATACATAATATCAATATCTTTCACAAGGGAGGTACCTCACACGAATTTTTCTTTTTTCCTTTTTATTGGCAACAACTGATTTTATTATTTCTACCTAAAAAAATTAATTTTATTAACAGCAAAGAGCTACAAGGGGAAACATGAACACCGATTTAACCGACTAGAGAGTAATAAGATAATAAAGGTATATTGAAAACGGCGAAAAATACATTATATCCACCTCTTGTTTGGCCAAAGAGTATCTAAAAAGCATTTTTCAAACAATTGATGTGCTTATTAAATTTCACATGGATATAGAAGTCCGTGGTTTGTTCTCATTAAATTGAAGCTGAAATCTCTACAGGAGGAAATCACGTACAAAAGAAGAGTTCATTGAATCATTATCCAATATTAACTTGACATGAAAAGAGAGTCAGGAAAAGTTAGGATTTCTGCCTCATTGGATTTCAAAATGCCGAAATGTTTGGAGAACATATATAGCCAAAAAATCCCCTTCACTCTTTCCAAGGACTCCCAATATTCCGGCTCATGATACCTGACACACAAAAAAAAAACCAATTTGGACAGTTGTTCAATCTATTCACAATGTTGGGTTGCACTTAGAAAATGTGATTTAAGAAATCATGAAATCTTGAGCAAGGGTTGGAATGATTTTATAGGGATGTTTTCCCCCCTTCCCTAACGTCAAATCCACAATTAGAAGCTTCCATCACCTATTTCTAAATGATTAGCATGCAGCAAGCAATCCCATGAGGAGCAAAAGTATTTTTACTCGCAAAAGGAACTTTGCGATAGAAAATATTCTATATTAAGAAGGTTGACAATTATAGTTGTTTGGTAATGTTTTACATTTGGATTAGGTTGGCTTTGATTTTAGAAGTGAGGACGCCTGTATCTCTTCGAGTTTGATGTTTGGACCTAAAATTTATCGTGCCGATGCTCACCTACTTTTGTGGCGATTTTCTAGGGAAGCGTTTGTGTACATGCTGATTGAAAACTAGTTCTGCAGAAATATAAGTTTTTTTGACAAAACTTATTCCATTTGTGTGAAAGGCCAGCCGCACCAAAACATATGTTTTATTGTAGTGCGAAATTTAATTTCTGAAATCCTCACTTTTTCTGCACAACACGGCAACAAAAATGTGCCCTAAACTAAATATAAGGGAAAAAAAAGAGGTAAAAATTACATCTCATTACATTATGGGGAAATCTCAATATAAAGCCTAAGTTTTTGGCAGTTTACAAAATAGGACAAACAAATTAACTTGGGTTTTCATTTTAACAGTACCAAAGTCTTCCAATGGGATTTCAATTAAGGACATCCAACTAAAATCCCTTGTCGCTAGTGACATCTATCCTCATGATATTTTCAGAATGTGTTAGACCAAAATGCATGCCCTTTAGGGCTTTTTCAAAACAAATCCCTAATCAATATTTGCAAATCTTAAAAGCTTATCAGCCATATTAGGGGAATGAATGATAACACACCACCATCTTACAAGCTTCTTAAACTTTAAATTTTGTTGTGAACAAAGTAAATCATCCAGTACTGAGTGCATAAAATATTATCTAGCTCCAGTTTAAAGAGAGTATGCCTTAGGGGTCATTTGTTTGCACTCAATTACATATGTAAATGATTTACACGGGGTAGCCTTGCGGTCGCTATTGATCTCCATTGAAGGAGGAGAGGGAAGAAGAAGATGGGGAAGATGGAGAGAATGGAATGACTGGGGGGCTAGGGATTTGTTTTGAAAAAGCCCCTAAAGGGAATTTTGGGCATTTTTTTAAAATGGGAGGAGAGATGTTGCCCACAGCTGGTGATTTTAACTGGATGTCCTTAATTGAAATCTCATTGAAAAACTTAGGCCTTATTATGAGAACCCAAGTTTTGTTTGTCCTGTTTGGAAATTCCCAAAACCTTAGGCCCTATTTCGAAATATATATACGATTGATAATGAAAAATCTATATAGTATCAATGAGATAAATAACAGAACTAGCTACATTTATCATGAATTTTAACAGATATATTTTTAAAATCAAAATTTACTTAGGTTATCATAATATAAAAATTAGATTATCATAATATTTCAATTTAACTTAATAACCTCAACCTTCTTAATGTTAAATATTTCCAAGCAATAACAACTCATGACACATCACCAAGTCATGTATCGAATGAGGAAAGCTTCTTTTGTCCTTGGTGTTTGATAAATCGCATGAAGTGTTGCATGAGTACCTATAACAACCCAAAAAATGCATTCCATTAAAAGCTACCCAAGGATAGAAACTCTCCTCATCAAGTCAAGATCTGTGTACACCCTGAAAAGACTCTAAAATCTAAAGAGCTCTAATTTATAATTATCATTAAGCATGGAGCACTAGACATGAAAAACCAGCTATAAGTTACACCTTTTTTTGATGATAGACTGTACCTTTAGTTCAAGGTTGTAAGTCTGTAACTTTAGCATCTATGACCAATAGTCTCCATCATGCCAAAGTTTATACCCAGAAAAGAAATAAACAAGGTATTGGTGCATCGTTACAAAATAAGACTATAATAAATACCACTCAATTGTTGTTCACATGTTAAGGGTAAGTTGAGACCCAATTGTTTAGATTTAAGAAAGAGTCCGTACACACACGGAAAGACAGCTTGCACAAGCGGAAGGAAAGCCCACACAAGTGGAAAGAGGTGGTGTACCTAGGGCTTAAACTCTGAACAGCCAAGTGAGCACTACCGCCACTTACCGGTGAGGTAAGTGGCCGTTTTCTGTTTACTCCGATAAGTAGCAGTTCTTTATTTACTGATGGAAATGTGAACTTTACTATTTAAAAGACCCAAAGAACTCAAGAATTGTGTCTAGCTACTGGGTGTAAACAAATCAAAAGATGATCCCTTGCAGGTATCTTTCTCTGGATACACAAATAATTTGTGAATTTTTTTGGCAGAGAGCAGATAAGGGTTTTGAAAGCCAATAAAAGTCAGAGAAGAAGAAAGAAATGGTGGGTCGCTATCTCAATTAATAAAGAACATTAAAGACCTCGTCGGCAGGAACAATGGTGGAACCAGGGGGCCACTATGTAAAATAAAATCTTTCAAGGGTACCCAATCTGAAAAAAAAGAGCATAAATTTCCCTTAACATTTGGAAGTTCCAGCTCCAAGCTAGGAATGAAGAGGTAATGTCTAGCCTACTAAACAAAGTTAACATAGGATATAGATTAAGATTAAAAAAAATGAGATCTTAGAGTGCACTTCTCTCATCTTCTAATCATTTGATGCATATATTTTTGAGGTTGACAGCTCTGTTGATTCCCTAAAATGATTGAGGATGTCATGAATGTATATTTTGCCAACCCTCCTTGAGCCCATCTAGGCCACATGGAGTGCAAACTACAGATTATTATGTTCTCCACCCCCATCTGAGGGTGGCAATGGGTTGGGTCAGATCGGGTTGAGCACCATGGGTCATCTGTATTTGCTTAACTCTGGACCTAACACATTTATTAATCAAGTTGAAAATGGCAACCAAAATTAAATTGGGAGCTTGAAAGGTCAAACTGAACCCTTATAATTAACAGGTTCATTCAAGTTTAGGTTGATGGATCGTAGGTCAATGAAGCACCCACGTCTAATAGATCGATTCGAACTTGACCCGTTTATCAATCAAGTACCCTAAGTTAGAAATGCCAAACTGAAAATAAGAAGGATAAGCCTAGCCAAAAATTACCGAGTCGATCGGGTTCTGAGTTGGGCCCTATTACATCCAAGTGGGGCCAATCATATCAATGGTTTGGAGAAACGAATTACTTGTAAACCCAAGTATATTTCAGTGGGGTCCATCATAGAAACGGCTTGGATAACTGAATTTTGAGCCCAACTTTTGTAAATCGAAAACTATAATACACTTCACTTTCACTTCACTTCACTTCACATGTTCTCGGGCGGAGCATTTTGCATAACTCCAAATTTTGAGGCTATGTTTCAGTATTCATGAAATAAAATACAGGAATAGAAGGAAAAGGATAAAAGAAACAAGAACATGATCCAACCAAAAAAATATATATACCCAAGAACATGATGGGGCCCACATTGCATATGGGTACAATAAAGCTGAGGGCAAGGCATGTGCAGGGATTGAAATGGGGATAAGGAAAGATGAAATATTAACAACCCCATGCTAGATGTCAAAAGACAATGCTTTAACTCATGTTGGAGTCCTATGGAAGAAAATAAAACATAGCTTCTTTTTTTTTTTTTTTTTCGTGAGTGAACAAGACCACACCCTCTTTCTTTTAAGGCTTCTCTACTGGATAGGGTTGGCTGGAAGGCCCTACCACTTTGAGGAATCTTAGTCACACCCCTTCAACCCCAACTGTAACAAGTATATACAAGAAACAAAGAGAATCTGTAATTGGGATTTTTACCCAATGTGAATACCTGGGTATGTATTTCGAAGTCGTTAAAAATGAAGAATAACTTTTTATCCGAGTGGTAAGGAGCGTTAGTTTCTATCTGGCTGTCCGGGGTTCGAACTCATGGTACGCCATCTCTTTTCACTTGTGCGGGCTCATTTTCCACTTGTGTGGGCCTTTTTCTCCCTTGAGTAGGCTACCTTCCCACGTATATGCGGGCTCTCTCTTGGGTCCCAGCCCCCTTGGCTAGGGTTAAAAAAAAGTGGTTAAATTAAAATGAAGAACCTTTGATAAAGATTGATTCAATAGAAGATGAGAAATGAATATGCGGCCAACACCCAAGTAAGTCCAAACCTGAGAAAGTCAAGGTCCTATTTACATTTCTTTCATATCTAGAATATTTAGTATACATTTGAGGACCTTAAAGTTATCTAAATCCTAGCCTTTAGATAGAGCGTGGATAGATGTTAAATTTGGATGACTAGGATGAGGGAGATAGGAAGACTAATGGTTCAAAGCATATATGCACAATGACAATCACACAAGTGGGGTTGTTTCCAACTAATTGGATTCGTATCATATAACACACTAATATTTAAATTAGAAATATTGAGATCTACCTCTCACTATTTCTATGTAAGGTGACAACTTTAATACCTCGCGGGACTCATCTATCATTAATCTAATCCTTTCGATTGTATATAAAAAAAATCCAAATTTTTTGGAACTCACAAATTCTCTATGATCAGCATTTGTCCTTTGAATTATATTCATTTTGAGTTTGATCTTTATTAAAAAAAGAAATTTAGGAAATTGTATTTATTTAAGGACACATTATTGTGGCATTGGAGAGATCCGGATATGGGGAGAATGGTTTCTGCGTTCAGTAGAAAATCAAGTCTGACACCCTCAGAAATGGGTTTCTATGGAATCAAGGAAAAATCAATTATTTTTTTGCTTTTTCTCGTAAAAAAGCAGTGGCACTAAACGTAATTTTTGCTATACCAGGGAAAACCCTTGTCGCTTTCCCTGAAATGAATTTTCTCCCCAAAATCTAATCTACAACCCTTCCATCACACTATCCCCCATAATTGGCATGTTTGTAGGTGGTTACTAAAAGGGTCTAAAACTTTTACCTCTCAAAGAAACAATGATAGGAATCTTGAAGGTAAAAATTGACCTACATAAATACTACTATTCACACCTTTAGATGAGATAAAGTAAACTCCATTCCCATATTATCTTTATGTCTAATGCATGGATGATAGTACGACTTATGCACCACATTCTCATTCCAATGAAGCAATGATAACTTCCATGTAAAAGAGTTAAATGATGCCATTTTAGAAAACTTTTCTAAGATGGTTTCTAACCAATGATAAGCATATATTTAATGCATAGAAGCTGGAACTTAGGTGGGTGATAGTGATAACTCCCATGTGATTCTATTTGTTGAGAGAGAGAGAGAGAGGGAGGAATCTTTTTAAGTTGGCGGGAATATAAAATATCATTTGAAAATGAAGCTACAAAGAATAACAGATGGAAAAGGAGCTAACCCACATGTTACCTTCATTATAAAGAATGCAAAAAAGAAAGCAACATTGCTGCATTCAATTAAAAAGCAGAAATTTGACATACATATAAGATCTTCAAAATTCTAGGTCATGGAAAGATGTACCATGTGAATTAGATGAAAGGAATCAGTGCTAGGAAATGAAATTGCTATTAAGTTTCTTCAGCTAGCCATTCTTACCCGAACCTAAAGGTGTTAGTAGAGGTAACATAAGTACTTTTCAATATACCTCTTTGGATGGGGCCAACTTCTCAATAATTGGGTTGGGTATAGGCAGAACTATGGAATATAACACATTTGTTATATATTTATAGGATCAATCCATCTCCATAACAGGATCCATAGTGGGTCTAGTGTTATTCTCTCTGTTCTTGGTTTAATATTATGAAGTTTTTCTTACAAAAAGAAAGAAAGAAAGAAAATAAAACCTTTGTATATATACTCATATTAGCTAGCATAAGGCATAGGTTTCCTTCCAATGTTGTGTGTTTGACACCCCCTAGATTTACATATATAGTGCACGTGGTGCCTGGTTGTAAGTGTGGCCAGGAGATTAGTCCCATCTAATCAAATACCACGGGGATTTAAAAAAAAAAAACAGTGGATTTAACGAATATACAAGTCGGGATCTAAAAATAGGAAGAACTATTAAAGTTTCATCAAGTCTCAGAATGGATAATAAAGAAATAGCCTAGTGGTTGGTTGGGGGTACATTTCTCACCCAATTGCCAAGAGATCGATTCTTGAGTCATCTCTTCTTCGTGTACACGCAGTTTTCTCTCCGAAATGTGTAGGTGATCTCTCACTCCATTGTGTCCCCTGCAGTTCCCTCCCATCAGTTGGGTCTCTGGGCTTTCCAACCACCTTGACTAGTATGATCCAAGCTATTTGCACTGCTATAACTTAAAAAAAAAAAAAAAAAAAAATCCCAGAACCATATTAGATTTCAGATGCAGATCCCTATAGTTGTGCACACAATGGTTCTTAAACTTGGTGGTCCTTTTCTCATGCATCTGAATTTGGATCCAAATTTATTTAATGGACTAAATGCTAATGGTACCTAACCAACCAGTGCCTTGATTAATTAGGTGGGTGGCGTGTGGTATGTATAATCATAAATGGGTCGAGTTGACCCATTGACTTGCTTCATCTACCTGAATCGGGGCATGGTCGGAGACCAATTTTAGAAGGTCTTGATTGTGGAAATTCAGGGCTACACGTTGCCAAATTGTCTGATGTTTGTGATGAGGATGAATTTGTATTATATGGTGATTAGATTAAGTTATCGAATTTATAGTGTTATTAGAATTAGATTTGATTATAGTTATGGAAAAAACCTCAGGTGAGCACTGGTGCTCACAATAAGGTGAATGCTGCTTGCTTAAATACCTAGTGGGACCAACATGGTAGCCCATATGAGTGGACCATAAAACAGGAACCCTCCTAATGGTCACGAATCTTGGGTGTGACACCCATCCGCATGGACCCGACAATTGGGTCAACTGTGTGCTTGTTGTGGATGATGAAAACTTGTCGGCTTTTGATCAAGTGGTTAGAATGAGGATTCGTGACCATTTAAAAGCAGAGAGCCTATCATTTATCATTACCATTTGAAAGAACATGGCGGGGGGGTCTTGATCTTGGTGAGTAAACTCTAGATTTTTGTGGTCAAAATTGAATGGTGGGATGGACATCTCTCTTATCAATGTTAAATTAGGGTGGGTGACCATTCAACGAGAGATAATTCAATATGGTTTGGGTGCCATTTACCATTGCCGGCTTTAAGAAAATGAGATTTAAATACTTCTCAACTTGAGAATATAGTTCAAATAACTGTTAAAGTGGTGCAAAGGTTGGTTGATCATAGATGTACCTAGGTGGGCCGCTTTTGCAAAACCATTAACCCTCTAGCTAATATGTGGAAAGTCCACCCACTGACTTTTCACATGTCCCTTGTGCCCAAAGTTGGTGAAATAGTTGGTACTAGTCATTCGGTTGGTGTCTCTAGTCTAGTTTGTTGTTAATTTGATTTGAGAAGAAAAAGGGAAGTCATGATTTAATAAAGCAGAAGTAGAGGACAAGGTTTGGTCCAGATAGAGCCCTCTTATAGCTAGGGAGCAAGCAAACTACTTGAGTATAAAATGTTTTGGCATGTCTACTTGTCCTCTTCTTGTAAAAGATTGTAACTTCCATAGACTTGAAACAATTGGAGCTTTCTGATGTATATATCATCTGTGGGTTAACCAGAAATCTTGCCTGGGGGGGCAACATAAATAAAAAATAAAAACTCTAAAATTCTTTATACCATTGGGGGTTTTTGGGCTCTGGTTGTGGAGATGTGAACAAAATAAAATTTCGATTAGATTGTGGTTTTCTTCAAATTTCTTGGGAGGCCATGGCCACCCCCAGCTCCCCCTAGTTTCTCCTCTAGTTATAGAACCTTATAGAAATTCGATCTAATTAACATGAATGGCCAAAATGGTTTCATCTGTTCCTTGGATTTTGGAGAGAGAGAGAGAGAGATGGCTTTTGTATCCAAGCCAATGTTGAAAAAAAAAAAAAAAAAACCGCAGTGTAGCAACATATCTTTGAAAATGATTAAAATTATGAGGGTAAAAGAAGAAAAATGAAGGATCATAAGATGTTGAAGTCATCGTTGACTCAGCACACACACTAGAGGGGCTATGTTGGTGACACTATATTGGTTAGGGTTATAATTGCTTTCATTATGTAATTGGATTTTCTCCATTATACTATATTAAAGCCTAGGGCTTTTAAGTTAATTTTGACTGGAACTTCTAATTTTGACCATAAGTTATACACATGATGTTCTACAACCAACTCACTTTCTCCTCCAACTTCCAAACATGTATTTGTTAACATCGAATCTTTTTCTCATTTTTCACTCTATGCAACAACTTCATCTCCATCCGAAATCTCATTTTCCTCTTTTCTTTCTACTCCACTTCTCCTAGGTCATTTCAACTCTACCGACTCTTAGAATTGAGAAAAGAGGTGCTCTCATAATCTTCTCTTCTTTTATTCTCTTTTTAAAATTTTATGTTCTAACTGAACAAATCACTGTTAGTAAGTGTTTGAGGATGGTTTTGCATGTTCTAAAGTATTTCTTAATGGATCATAGAATATATTTTGCAATTTTGTGAACATGCCCATCCTTAGCACGGGTTATTGTGCTAGTAGAGTATTATCACAATAAACCTAAAATATCAATAATATTAATCCAAACTTCCTATATTGGTGCTTTACTAAATTTAACTTCAAAGCGTCTACCAGTAACATTAAGAGTGGCTCCTTACCTGAGTGGTAAGAAGCATCAGTTCTTACCTGGTATGTGGGCTCTCTCTTGGGTCCCATCCCCCTTGGCTGGGGTGCCAAAAAAAAAAAACTTCAAAGCATCTATCTCAACCCAGCTCATTACAAACTACCAGCGGAAAAGACTATGATGCACAACACAAAGTGTAATTCAAATTGAATAATAAACTTAAAGTAAGTTTAAAACCAAATTAGTTATTATAATATACTTGATTTTGAATAATCATTTCAAAAGATAATAAAACAATATATGAGATTAATGTTTAACATAAACTATTGTTGATATTGGGTCCGCCTTTAGTTTGATGTGTTAAATGCATGATTTAATCCCTTCATATTATGCATCTTGATCAATCTGATAGTGGACTCAATTTCGTTTTGGATATGAGTGCATTTCACTCATATAAAAGAAGGTAGAAAAAAGCATTAAATTTAAGCGCCTTGGATTCACATGTGAAGCCCAATGATAAATTCATGGGATTAGGCTTAGCGTATATATGTTTGGATACTGTCCTTACGAAAGAATCTGTGCCCATTATCCACGATTTAGAGGAAACACTTGGTTTGGAAAAATACTAGGCAAGAAGCGAGGCTTTCCAAAATCCTCAAAAGGCCCTAAAATCAGGGATTTCCTAATTTTGGCAGTGCTACAATAAATGGAGCAGTCTTTCTTAAAGATTGTTTTTTTTTTTTTTTTTTTTCTTTTTTTTCTTCTTCTTCTTCTAATTTTTAATGGCCCCTCGTCATGATCCAACCATCCATCCTATTTAAAAGGCCCAAAATGGGTGCAAGGTCAAGTATCAGCTGTTGATTCATCACGAATTTTAATATGCTTTCAAAAAAGTCCAAACAAGAAAAGATCATTTGTGGACTTTTGTTAGCTTCAGTTGCACAATCCGAACTGTTAATTCTCTTCAGAAGGACATTAAACGACTAGTGGGTTAAATTTAGTAGCTTGATTTATCATGGATAATGAGAAAATCATTAAAACTTCTGACCGTTGAGATGCCTTAGTGCAAAAAACAAAAAGGCGAGTTTTTTGCGGTCCTTTTTTTTTCTGTTTTTTCATTCTTGCTAGGGGTGGAATTTTAGCCGTAGATTCATTATAACTTTTGAGATATTTTTGTGTAAAAGCCCATACCTAAAAACTGTTTTTTTTTTTTCTAAAAAATTCATGTAGGCCACATTTGCACAATTTGAATAGTTCATCATCTCTAAAAGACCAAAAACAGGTAGTGGGTGAAACTTTAGGGCTTGATCAACATTGGATTGTGAGAAATTTGCGAAAAAGAAGAACCTTTGGATGACATATAGTGTAGATGATTGTAGGATTCTGTGGTGTTTGCTTAATGTGGAATGTGATGATTTTTCCCCTAAAAAATCCTCATTAAGGATAACTTGGTCATAGGGAAACAACAGAATCCTCTAATTAGAGGATTTCTTTCTCATGCGTGGACGTGCAGTACCCAAACGTGCCCTTCAAAAGAACCCTTCCATGCCCTCATGAGAGCATCTTGAATACTATTTCAAATGTCATTTTTGTGCTTCCGTAACATATTTCTAGTTTCTTTGTTCTTCTTCTCCTCCCTACTAAAATGTTTTCTTCCCCACCAATCTTCCTTGTGTCTCTAGTGTTCAAGGATGGGCACACTCTCTTATTCATAAAAAAAAAAAAAAAAAATTGATTTCTCCCTCTCTATTCCATTAGAGGGAAACCATAGAACCCTCTAATCTCTCTACATTCCTCTCCCTAACCTAATCTAATCTTACCCTAACCTAAGATAGACTCATCTTCCTTATTTCATGTCCAACCTTCCTGACATTCTTCAATACCAAACAAAAGTAAAAAATAAAAAATGCTGGTAAACTGGATATGCACTGCGTTGGGTGGGTTCAGGTGGATGATATTTTACCTGGTTAAGAAATGAGGTTGGGATCCGATTCAATCCAACCTCTTCTTTCGTATCATTATTTTCACATATCAAATCTGACTTATGTGGGATAGGTAGAGTGGTACCTCTGGGAACAAGTATGACTTAGTTTCGGTCATTATTGTTTTTTAGCGCCTTACTTTCGTCCCGATGCCAAATTTCTGCCTAAATACTGGTCTAGGAAATTTTATCTTGATTTTCATCCTGGATTTATTTGGTTTTTCAAGAGGTATAGACAAAAACTGTGGAAAGATAATATCAATGAAAACTTTTTTTTTTTTATTATTATTTTACCTATGCTTGGTGGGTCACAATAAGTGAAAAGTAAAGTCTAAAACTTTACTTTTACTTTTACTTTCTCACTACCACAAAACTTTACTTGATAAAATACAAGCAAACTAGTTACTTCACCAGTTGTTAATTTCTAATTTTACTCGTCTCGTTTAAGTCCTAAGGTTCAAATTAGCTTACCCCATGAAAATAAATGTCAATATAGTCTATCAAAAAGTACATTTCTTAGTTACATATTCATTATCTTTATCACTAATTCGACATTTACATTAGAATACTTTCTCGATAAATTATTCAAACACCACAAGGTAAGGACACGTTTGTTTGTATGGAATTGGATTTCCAAGAATTTTAAGAAATGTAATCCAATCAAAGTGGCTAAAATGAAAAAACAGAAGGTGAAGATGCATAAATAGCCGTCAGATAATCTCCTCTATAACAAATGATTTCCCAACCAGCACTTCAACAAATAAAATCCTTCAAGTGTGTCTCTTCTATATCTCCACTTTATATCGTTCACCCTTCACTTTCATTTTTACCATAAATCCTTAAAGAATTAATTTCGTGCAAACAAACGTGCTCTAAAAATGAGAAAAGGAGTATGGCAAAGGAGAAAGAAAGTAGACAGCACAAACTTACCAGAAGACAGTCGAGTGCATAAGAATTAAGAAGAGAGGACGGGAAAGAGAGAAGAGACCACAGGTTCATGATAAACAATGTGCACTTGAAAAAAAGAAGAAGAAAACGAACATAAACAGTGCATCAGACACTCCCACTACAAAAACTTCAAAAGGAAAACTAAACTCACACCCAGCACCAACTTTGTCTACTGCCACCCCACTACTTCTGCCAGACTTCCATCACAGTCATAACAAAAATGGAGATATAATAAAAAGAACACAAAGAATGCAAATGGAAGAATGAAGCACATATTTTCATATCATTTAACAAGAAGAAAACTAAAGAATACTGCCAATTGTTTCAGCTGCTTCTTGGGATTGCTCAAAGATTTTTTTATCTTTTACTTCTTAATTCAATCTTTGTTTATTTCTGCCTTCCACTCCTTTTGGTGAATGGAAATGGTCTTTATTTCACAACAAATCAATAAAATAGCAAATGATATAGAAGAGAGAGAAGGGGAGGCCATGAAATAGAAAGACTACCTATAGATCTAACAAAGAAGACTTGAGGCTGTTGAGATCTGCTAAGTACATATGGTACATAGGAGAAGAAATGTGGTTTTGATTGGGCTGAAATCTATAGGACCACAGCCAAGAAGGAACCTGCAGACGGGTTCCCTTGCGCGGAGGGGCTTGGGTTGGGCCTCTGATATTGAATCTTGTATGCCATCTTCCCATCTCGTTCATTGTCATCGTCGTCGTCATCAAAATCATCATCATCGTCATTGTCATCTTCATCGTCCTGGTCGATATTATCGCTGTCATCGAGTTTATTGTAGCGTTCCATCGCTGCTTGCTGTTGTTCTGAATGATGATGATTGTGTTCCTTTTGATCATGATGATCACCTCCCACGAGTTCTTTCACAATGTCTTCTGGCTTCAATGCAAAGCAAGTATCATTCCAATTCTGATTGGCAAAATTAAAGAAGAAAGATTTGAAGGTCAATTTAAGGAAATCTGGAGAATTGATTACCTTCTGCACAGATCCTTGTTCGAAGAAGCTAGGCGGCAAACCTCCATTGCAAGTTGTTTCAACTTGTAGAGAGCTTCCAACTCCTGAACCTCCGCCATTTTTGTTATTATTGGTCTTGATTTCAATTGTAGTCTGTGACTCTGGTGGTGGCAAGATGGCAAGAACGTTGCGGGCTTCTTGCGGGTTGGAGCTTAAACCTGGATCCATCTCTTGTTCTTGGTTGGCACCTAGGCCGGTGGCACCACCCTTTAAAAGCTTGCTGCGGTAGAGCGCATCCAATTCATGGAAATAAGGGCAGGTCTTGGAGTCTTCGGGGCGCTTCTTTTTGCTCTCCTTCACTTTCTTGAAGTACTTGTTGATGTTCTCCCATTTCTCTTTGCATCTCTTCGAGCTACGCTTGTAGCCTAATTGCTGCATCCCTATGGAAATATCTTCCCAGAGAGGGCCTTTAGGCCCAGATTCGTGGTACTTGGACTCAAGTCTTGTTTTTAGCTTGATGAGAGCAAGAACTTCAGCTTTAGGCCATCGAGACGAGGTGGGATCAATGCTCACACCCGTCGTCTCCGGCTGATCTTGCTGAATAAGGACTAGTTCAGAGGATTGCGCACGATGGCGGATAGCTTCAGCGACTTGAGATTGTTGTTGTGGTTGTTGCGGCTGCAGTTGAGGTGGGGAAGGTGGTGGATTTGATTGTTGTCGTTGTTGTGGTTGCTGCTGCTGCTGCTGTTGCGTCTGCAATTGAGGTGGGGGAGGTGGTGGATTTGGTTGCAGAGCTGGGGTAGCTGTGTGTATTGGAATCTGAGTGATTATCTGAACTGTCTGCCCGGTGATCTGCTGAAGAAAGGCAATCAAAGCGGCGTCTCTCGAAGCGGAGATGGCTCGCTCTTGGGCCATGATCTCCTGCTCGCGGGTCAGTCTAGCCATCTCCTGCCGCTTCCACGCCTCCTCCCTGATCATCCTATCTTGCTCCCTCTTCTCTATGGTTTCAATGAACCTTTGAAGCATACCCTCTTGCTTCTCCACCACCTCCTTCATCAGCCTCTCGAAGAAGACCTTCATCTTCTTATTGCAGCCACTCCCCATTTGGGTCCTTCTCCTTTTCCTTGTATCATCCATGTTTAGGCCCTCTCCAATATCATCATCATCATCCTCCTCCTCCTCCTCAGACCCAGATGAGGAAGAGGTGTTGGATGAGAAGCTGAAGCCGGCGGCAGCCCCGTAAACACCAGCTGCCGGTGTGGTGGCTGTTAAATCAGGCCTTTGAGAGGTGACCAACGTGGGGGCTGGAATAGATGATCCAACCATTGGGTTGTTTCCAATCATGATGACTGAAATCGGAACGGCTGGCGTAGTAGTTGTAGCCGTGATGGAGGTAGTGTTGCTGCTGCTATGAAGTGCCTCTAGCTGGCTGGAAAACCGATAGTTCTTGGAGTCTTGCCGGCCTGCGCGCCCTTCCTTGGTTCTCTTGTAGTATTTGTGCACGTTCTCGAACTTCTCCTTGCATTTCTTGGCATTCCTGTTGTAGCCAAGCTCAGCTAGCTTCCTGCAAGTTATCAAAACCCAGAAGAGAATTATGAGAGAGGAGGAAAAGACCCTTATCACCTAAGCTGTAACTGTGATGAAAACAACTACTTCTTCACTTTTATAAGAAAAGAAAAAGGAGCTGAAACATATGCATGGGCTGTGGTCTCCCCTTTTTTAACGTTTTGGGGTTGTCTAGATTGAAGGAATATTGTGCAATTGTGTGTGAGAGAGAGAGAGAGAGAGAGAGAGAGAGAGAGAGAGAGAGAGAGAGAGAGAGAGAGAGAGAGAGAGAGTTCTCTCATCAAAAGAAAGTGAGGCCCAAGACAAGAAATCAGATCAGCTAGGCTCCTACTTTTTTTTTTTCTTTCTTTGCAGTCTGTGAGGCCCAAGCACAATCAATTACTGAATTCTGCTTTTTGGGTCTACCCTAGCTTTTCAAGAAATCTGCAGATCCATGAATTCTCAACAGGAGATGATGAAAAAGGAATTGGAGAGGTGAGAAAGAATCACAAACTCAGGTGATGAAGAAAGATAATTACCTAGAAACATCCTCCCATAGAGGCCCTTTGAGAGTGGCTTCCTTGAAGGTGGCATCCATGTCCGACCTTATCTTCAACAGCGCCACCGTCTCCTGCCGGGGCCACCTGTTTCCAGACGTGGCCCCTCGCTCTACATCATCCCCCACAAGTGCGTCCTCATCTGGAAACCCGCCTGCACTTGATCCCAGTTCATCAAAATTGGCACCGGCAGGCGGCCGGCTACTTATCGGCGATGCTGCCTCGGCCAAAACGGCAGAGGCAGCATCTCCCTGTTGCTGCTGCTGCAACTGGTCCAGCATGTGGCCCTGGCTTCCCGCGTAGGACACCGGCGAGACCCCATATTGAGACCCGCCTTGCTGCATCCTTATGGCCCTCCAATTCTCCCTCAATTATTTTCTTCACCTTCTTTTTCACCCTTATCCTAACTCTTTGTAGTTTGATCTTCTTTGTTCCTCTCTCCCTTACTCATGAGAAAGGATAGAGGGGACAAGGAAGAAGGAGATAAAGATAGTATATGAGTTAAGGAGAGGGGAATTGCAGGAATTGAATGGAGTGAATTTTGGAAGTATAAGAAGTGGTGAAAAAGATGTAGAGACAACTGGAAAGAAAGAAAGGGAGAAGTTCATACAAGTTAGTGCTGGAAAAAATAAGATTATTTTAATAAAATACATTTGAATCTAAGGCAAGCAGTAATGGGTTAGGAGGAGGAGGAGATGGGAACAACTGAAATCAAATGCATATGAAGAGAGAGAGAGAGAGAGAGAGAGAGAGAGAGGTGATGTTGATGATGGTTTGTTGTGGGTGTCTTTGATATGATAGAGGAGAGAGAGAGAGAGAGATGAGAAATGAAAAAAAAAAACAATGGAGATGCTTTGTTGTCAGCTGCTTACTTTGCTGCTGCTAATAATAGTTAAAACTGAAGAGATAAAGAGGTGACTGCCTTCTCTCTTCAAACCCACACTCCTCCCAACCCCAAACACCCCATCACGCTAGGAATCCGAATATCTCCTGTTAAAATAAAACTGGCCAGAGCTTCTCAGCTCATGCCAGTAGTTAAAAAAATGTGGTGGGGACAGAGGGAAAGAAAACTATAGAATAGAATAATGAGAATATCAAAATAATTCTCAAGTTTTGACCTAATTACAGAGAGGGGTTCTTGCAGTTGAATTGCCTGAATTGAACATGATGTGAAAGTAATGATACAACATAAATTAAAATGCACATTCTTGCACATGAGTCTTCAAATAAATATATGCAACTATTTAGATTTTTTTTTTTAATTTGTTAAGTCAACCCTACATGATCACTAAGGCTATTAATTCTCCATCTAATGGGCCTTAATAGCATGGTCGGACACTGTAGTCTATTTTCTCCTTATTAGAAGGTGCTCACTATTGCAACCTTGACAAGGTTGAATGTATGAGAGTCTTGGTCCCAACTAAAAAAGAAAAAAAAAAAAAACACTTTTGACTCACAAAGGGAGCACTATCTTCATATCTATTATCTCAAATCAGACTAGCTTCACTATGCCCTAATAATAGACACTTTACTATCCAGTTCTTCATCCAATTTGACTCCAAATCTTCGTCAAATTCACCCAAAATTTTCTGCCCACATCACCAATAAAAGGGAAAAAGAAGAAGAAAATGGAAAAGAGAAGCAATATATGGGCAGATATAAGAAATGTCTATAACCCAGCTTTAGCCACCACTTTCACCAAGAAAATGAAAACAAAGATGAAGGTAAATATGAAAGGAAAGAAGTAGAATAGTGGACACAATAAAGTTGATGGATGTAGGAAACTAATGAAATAATTGGAGAGTTGGAAAAGGTTTACAATTTTGAAGAAGTTTTTACTAAAAAAAAGTTTTGGAGAAATTGGTAGATCTACACTTCATTTGCATGAATTTCGATAGGAGTTATTATGATCAAAGGAAAATACCAGCCAACACAGTTAACACACTCATGGATGAGTGTTGTGAGTTTCGCACATGTCAAGGATTGACCTCTCAGTTTCAAGTTTAAAAGTATTTACTCTTAACCTCACCACTAGCCCAATGTAGCATTAGAAAAAGGCAAGTATCTATTTATTAACTCATTATTATTATTATTATTATTATTATTATTATTATTATTATTTGCTATGTCGGACATGATACTTCTAACGCAAGGACTAAATGAATGATTCTTGGTTGTGTGCATCTGAGAACGGCGACTTACTACTAAATGCACCACAACTTACCCTAGTGGTAAGACATGGCAATTCTCATAAGAAGGTCTAGGGTTCAACCCCCCACCTCTTCACATGTGCGAGTTTCTCTCTTTTCACATGTGTGAGTTATTACTCCTTATATGTGCACGTTTCTCTCTCCTCGTATATGCGAGTTATCACTCCTTACATGTGCGAGTCCTTTTCTCCTTGTACGTGTGCAAATTATCACTCTTCCTCGCATGTACGAGTTCACTACCCGTGCTGGCGAGTTCTCTTCTCATATGTGCAAGTCTCTCGAGGACCCAACCATCTTACTAGGGATAATTCTCTTTTCATATGTGCAAGTCTTTCGAGCACCTGGCCCTCTTACTAGATATATATAATATATATATATATATGTACGTGCCTAAAAATTACGGACTTGGTTTAAGTAGTGAAGAGGGTTTACAGACAGGCTGTTTAAGCTGGACAGGAACGTCTCTGATGATCCGAAATCTGAAAGGGAAGAGAAAACAGCGGTCAGGGCCCGAGGCTGCTGTCAGCCAAAGGCACTCCGACGCCTGAGTTAGTGTAGTCACTGAACTAGGGTGAAGTGAGGAAGAAGATATGGGTGAAATAAACAGGATGTAGACTGTATATCGCTTACCTCTTATGGGGCTCCCATGCAGGTATATGTAGGAGAGAGTAGAATGTTCCATAGTGGAGGTAGGTGAGGATACTTGTCCCATCAGCCCACTCCTAGGATGGTAGGTGAGGATACTTGTCCCATCGGACGTCCCCTCAACCCCCTCACATAAATGTGGACGTGATAGGGAAGGTCCCTTATCAGTACTTGGCGGCCACCTTCTGTCAGGGAGGCTCTGCCATGTAGCCGTCCCATCTCATAATGGAGATCAAGACGGACAACATCCATCTCGGTTAAGTAGACCGAGATGGGAATTACCGAGATCAGGGGATGCAGGAGGTCGGGCATTGGTACCGAGGCGCTCGGGGCAGAGCCCGAAATGAACGAGGCCGGTAAGCAGACCGAATCCAACTCCAACTTGGTGACAGATGGCACTTTTGCCGAACTGGAATAAATCAGGCCGGAGTAACCCCTAATTGGTATTTCAGTGCCGAGGCAGGAGATTACCTCGGTATTTCGTAAGCACTCCACACAATATATATATATATGGGAAGTGCTCCTATGAGAGACACTCTCACCAACTTGGTGAGAAATGGGTGGGGGCCCTCACATTTAAGTTGGGGGTCCTTGCATTTAAGTTGGTGAGAGTGGATATAGAAGTGAGGGCCCTCACCAATCTCTCATAAAGTTGGTGAGAGTGTCTCTCATAGGAGCACTTCCCTATATATATATATATATATAAACCATGGCGTGTTGGCAATAGTTTGAAAAAAGTTGGAAACTTGGCTGGCTATTTTGATGTTATTGGATTATATCAAACCCTTTCATGTAATTAGGATGCAAAACGGTGACTATCCTGAAACTTTTCTAGAACAATATCAATAGATGCGGCAGGGTACAGTGTGCGTCTGGAGTCTGCTTTTTTAATGGTGGTGATTCCTCTACAGTTCAAAAGCCAGATGCATATGTGGTGGTAACCAGGCTGTCTGAGTAAGATGTGGGTCCTCCTGTTGGTGGTGTACTGTAGCACCATTGAACCCTATGTCACATACATCACATTCACATGTGAATTATTCTATCAAAATATCTAGATAATTATCATAATATCATTATGTATGTTGTTTGTGTCCCGATATTTTCAGAATATTAGAAAACCCATGTATGATGTGAGAAGAAAATCACCCATAACTCAAATATATTTCAAAGTATCCTGATCATATTCTCATGGTTGACATTACAACTTTACAAATTTCAAAGTATCCTGATATTCTCATGTTGGTGGTGATTTCGTTATTCTGCTTTTGAATTAATTAATTTTTTTTTTTTTTTTTTACAAATTTCATTATTCGGTGAGATGGCAATTTTTGTAATTTTTACAAAAATAAAAACTCAAATGGAAGAGTATGTCTGTCAATCCAAACCCTTGAATCGGGATTTTCTAAGTGGGTCTAAGCACGGTGATCGTGAGTGGACCATTCAGGACCCACCACATCACTGTGGGTAGTCCTTACTTGAATGCATGACCGGCTGCCTGTAGTGATGTGGCGGACTGAGAATGGTCCACTCACGGTCACTGTGGGGTTTTACCTCACCAGATCCGAACTCCCCAACCCTCCTATGATGGTACTCTACCATCTCCCGTCCTTAAAAAGCTAGTATAACAAGCGCTTTTACTTTTCTTAAAAAGCTCTATGGCCAGACTAGGACAAAATTCTGACAAACCTATAAATTTGAGGGTCGGGTTTAGACAATACCAGCCCTTGATCAGCCCAGTCCTCTTGTTTCCTTATTTATATATGCAGACTTATTTGAGCATACATGAGGGTAGTTTATTTGAGCATAATTCTTATGTGGTTCTTATATACTTTTTTGAGGAAACTACGAAAAAAAACCCCATACGAACCCATAGGTTTGATGAAAACCCGATAGCTTGTCGGAGACAGTAGGGGTCCTCAAGTTCCTTTTGGTCTTTTTTTTTTCTCATCATTTTACAATATGGTCGATATCGACCATTTTGTAGCATTGACCATCTTGCCCAAATGCTCCTTTCGATACTGCTGGAGGAAGTAGTGCTACACCCTAGACCTGCAAGCTCGAATCTGGAGAGATATTGAATTTGAAAAGTAAGAGGGCCCAACAGTGGAATTCGGAGGGGGTGGGGAGGGACTCACCGCCGCTGTAGGAGACGGCGGAGAAGATGCCGGCGAGGGAGTAGCTTCGGGAGGTGGGGAAGGCATTTCCGGATTCTTCTCTGACAAATCTAAGTCGGAAAACCGGCGAGAAAAGGTGATTCTCCGGCTGAAAGCCTAGCTCTTTGGTTCTCTTTCGGCGGTTGGGCTTCGAATGTCCGGCAAGAAGCAGAGAGATTTCGTCGGAAACCTCAGAGTATTATCTTCGTGGACTCGTTGTCTTTTTCGTTTTGAAGGAGTTCCGAGATTTGCAAAATCTACATCTGGGGTGGATCTTTTATCTGGTTCGTTTCCATTCTTCTCTCTCTCATAATAAGTGATCAAGAAAGAGGTGGAAACCCAAGAACAGATTTGACACATGCTTGATCTTTTGATTTGGGGTGCACCCATTTTTCTCATAACTGTTCAATTTTTAGTTGTAGTGCTCTCTCTCTCTCTCTAATAGATGACCTTTTTTCCCTTGAAACATGTAGTAGAAACCTTAGAAGAACCAGAAGGAGAAAACAACAACACCCCCCACAAGAGAAAGGAATCAAAGGCAACCAAATCTCTTATCAGTAACACCAAACCATCAGAATCATCAACAGCAGAAGCAGCAAAAGAAAACGCAAAAACACAAGTTCATTATCAATTGCCATGGATATAATTTCAACAACTGAAAATTCCCACTTGGAGAGCACCAACACCGGCACTGTCACCGTCGCTGCCGCCTCAGAGTATCGATCATGACTACTTAGCTTTAATAGTCGATATCGACCAATTTGTCAGTTTTTTTTCTAACCTATAACTGTCTTTTTCGTTGAACACGACAGAATGATTGATATCGACCATTACTACTTCTTCATAATGGTCGATATCGACCAATCTGTTAGTCAGATTTTTTTTCCAATATATTACTGTCTTATTTGCCGAACACTATAAAATGATCGATATCGACCATTCACAATATATATATATATATATATATATATATATATATATATATATAAGGCACTTGAGGACTCCTCTCGTCTTCACTATGCCACTGGGTCCTCGTTGTTCCTATGGGATCCTATGGGGTTTTTTCCCATAGTTTCCTCTAGTTTTTTTATATGATATTCTAATCGTAATTATCATGTGATTTTTATGTAAATAATCCATATGCATGATTCTTATATTTGGGTTTTTTTTTTTAACAATGACTTATCTACATATAGATGTTTATGTGGACTTATTTAAGCATGATTCTTATGTGAGTTTTTAACATATAACATGAGTTCACTTTTATTTAGTTATTAGGTCTAATGTTTAGCCTCATATTCATATTCAACTTCAATGGCCCACCTCTTTGATGGGACATAGCCTAAATAACAAAGTGCTACAAGATTTCAATGGAATTTAATTTATAGAGGAAATTAGAGACAATTCTTTTCTTTTCTTCTTTTATATAGGATCTATTTATTTTTTTAATTACTGAATTTATGAGAATTTAATGCAATACATTCTATACAAGGATGATATAAAAAGATTAAATCCACCAATACCATCAAATAGTCTTCAGCTTGCATAGCAAATGATTGCCTTCCCATTGCTCTACTAAAACAATTTTTAGTAAATTAAAGTGAGATTTCTATCTACCATCATGTTGCTAAATACATTGCATTGATGGTCCCAAGCTTGATAAAGGAGTGTTAGCTTCTGGTTGACACTTAATGCCCAGTGGCAATGTTGAAAAACAAAAGACTTTTCTCTCTTCAAACCCCGGCACGAGAGGGTCATATAAGGGCCTAGAGTGTGCAGACTCTCTGAGGGCTTTGGACGGCTGCAAACCCAGCCCACATATGTTGAGAGTTAGGCTTGGATAACCCCAAACCAGGCCCAACTCTACCCTTTGACACCTCGACCCAAGAGGTGGAAAATCACTTTCTGCATTCTTATATAGAATGTAGAAACACATTCCCTTGTGAAAAATGTTTTGTTGCACCAAAAAGTGATACCCAAGAAGATGGAAATCTTTCATTTTCATTAACAAGCACAAACATGCATGTGAATTTGATTGTTTCATTAATTCCAGCTCTGATTTTCTAGTCACTGTGATTGTTATCTAGTAAATTTAATTCTACTGAAACACTTAAGATCTCATTTATTAAACTTTAATGCATGTAAAGCACCCTGACTGATTAGTATGAATCATGCCTAGAGACGATGTTGTACGTTCCTTAAAGTTTCTTCAATTTTAAAATTATAACCCCTGATTGATGTACAAGATTGTAGTAGATCCATGGCAATAACACCCTAAAACGAACTTCAATTGAAACATGATCAATGTCTATTTACTTGGGGATGACATGCATCAATTGACCCACTAAATCGACCCACTAAATCAACACACATTGTGAAATTGGGGTTTTCATGGGGTTGGCAGTGGTCCCTTCAAAATCATGATACCTCTTGGATTTTTAACTTATGGACTCCTCATTTTTTCCTCTCTTCACATGGTGAGTCTCTCTCTCTCTCTCTCTCTCTCTCTCTCTCTCTCATCATAAAAACATGGACTCGATCCATGTGTGAAAACTAAAAATTTTACCATCCCCAAAGGCTAGGGCCCCTATGTTTGAGAAATCTAACATATGTTCTAGAATTTATTTATTCATTCCAAATGATCTTATGTGCTAGAACTTCATTTCTTTATTCCAAATTATCATCTGCCAAATCCTCCAATATGTTTCACTTCCTCATATCTGTCTTTACTACTTCCATTTCATTTTCTTTTTTACGTCCATTCATGTCCTTTGTGGCTTATACCCTATCTGTTTTTCTTTATGTACCGTTGACCTCTATAAGAAATCTTTCCTCAAGGATGGCATTGGTGGGCAATATGTTTCAAACCTAGTTAGTCAATCCTAAATGTATCTAGAAAATACATGTTGATGATACAAGGAATCAACGTGATCCAGGCATCACACCTGTATCATATTAACATCATTTTTTTTGGGTACCCCAGTCAAGGGGGCTGAGACCCAAGAGAGAGCCCGCATACACACGAGAAAGTAGCCCACTCAAGTGGAAAGGAGGCCCGCACGAGTGTAAATAGAGTCTGCACAAGCAGGAAGAACTGATGTACCTGAGATTCAAACTTCGGACACCCATGTAAAAACCGATGCTCCTTATTAACATCCTTGATATGGTTGTTATGACCTAATATACAGGTCTATAAATGTTGATACTAATTTTTCATTTTTTTTTTACTGCAAAGGGAGAGTAATTCACCAAAATAAATGCCAAAAAAAAAAAAACCCAAGTACCTACAACTATTACAAGCTAATATTAAACTTCATTCCTAGAGTGCAGACACACAACCTTCCACTTTAGTTCTACCTTGATAGCATCACGCACGCAGTCTTCAGAGCCTATAAATGCTCTTGGAAATGAATGCCGAGATATGAGGAGGCAGATTATGTACCATTGTGAACATTAGGGCAGTTCACTTTGCAAAGGTCATCTGCAGTTTTCCTGACAAAATTGTGCCCCCCACCTCCAAATCCGCTCTCAACATTTTAAAAACTTTCCTCCAAGAAATCATTGAGTCCCATTGAAATGCTGAAGGGACTCCAAGAGATCATCAGTATACCTTCGACAAGCATACTAATTTTTTACTTTAATTAAGTAAAGTATAAGTCACATCAACATGGCCGATACTTTGATATATATAACTGACGCGACCAAAAATGAAACTTTTTATACAAGTAAATGCACGTTAAATTATAGCGCCTCTTATTCTCTATTTTTTTTTAATATCAATAAAAATAACATATATATCTAATTTTATTAAAAATAAAAACATAGTCTAATTAAGTCCTCTCTGCTAGTACCAAAACTTAAAACCATCCATTCATCGTATAAAAGTAAACGTGGTGAGAAACGCACATCAAATCTCTCTCCTTACCGGAAGTAATGAAGAGGTTAAACAACACAGTACTACAGCTGTAGAGTGGGGCCCGCACGTGAGAGGGTTGGAACATGCAACGCGCCTTTCGCGGGTCCCACAAGTTGCGCGGCGGGATTTCCGGCAGCTCGTGGCGCTTGCGCTGGAGCTTCCACCGGTCTGGTGCGTTATATATTTATAGAGAAATGATCTTGGCGGGTGCACCACAAACTTTGGTGTACCCCCATTGAGATATTTCCACTTACTGTCCCACTTCTCTAAATCCAAACTGTTGATCGAAATGATCCTTCACCCAGATTGAAAACAGAAGGAGAGATGACTGAAAGATTGAGCCAACCGAGCAATTTACATCATCTCAATGAATTAGTATGATGTTTGATCATAATTATATTAATAGGAGGTTGCTTAGTTGATTGGTAACCTGTACGTCACCTTGGTGTCCATAGATGAATCCTTGGGTATCCTTTTTTTCTTCTTCACTTGTGTGGGCTATCCTTCTCACTTTGTGGGCTTTTTTAACCCCTTGTATGTGCGGTCTTAGCCCCAACTCCCTTCGATGAGGTTAAAGAAAAAAACAAAAACTATCTTAATAGAAGCCAACCCATATCGGAGATATCTGAATGTGGACCCTTGAGGCTGCTTCACACATAGAATTCTTCAAAAGTAGCTCTGCGAATTATTCAATGTCCCCCCACCTAATTGGTACCAAGCCAAATCTCATCGGGATCAACCGCGGGGACAACTATCATATTAGAAAGGTGTAAAAGATGTGATTAAAATGAAAATAAGAAGATTTGGTGGGTTTTAAATACAAGGAATGTTCCAAGAGATTATATTGAGATTATTAAAGACATGTATGAATGAGTAGTAACGAGTATAAGAACTACTAGTGGAGGAGAGACATTGAAGTTCTCAATGACCATGGGTTTGCATTAGGGGTTAACTCTAAATCCTTATCTCTTTGTATTGATTATGGATGAGTTAACTGCTCATAATCAAGAAGAGGTACATTTGTACTTGTTATTTATGGATGATATTGTGCTGGTAGACGAATCAAGTGATTGTGTAAATGCAAAACTCGAGATATAGCGGGAGACTTTTTAATCTAAAGGCTTGAAAATAAACTATACAAAGACGGAATATATGCATTGTAACTTCAATGGATATATAAAAAGAGATGAAACTATTGTGAGAATTGAAGATCATAAGATACCATAAAGTGATTTTTCGGCTACATTGAGTTTACAATTAGTAAGGATGTAGAGATTGATGAATACGTCGGACATTTGATTAAAAGCGTGATGGTTAAAGTGGAGACTTGCTTCTACAGTGTTTTGTGACTAACAGATGCCAACAAGATTGAAGAAAGAATTTTATAGGACAATGATTAGACCGGCTATTACCCATGGAGTAGAATGTTGTCTAACCAAGAAGTAGCATATGCATAAAAGGATGTGCAAAGATGAGAATGTTGATGTGGATGTGCGGTAAGACTAGGAAGGATGAAATTAGAAATGAGCACTTCTAAGAAAATTTAGGAGCAACAACAATAGAGGATAAAATTAGAGAAAACCTGTTTGAAATAGTTTAGGCATGTCCAACGTAAACCGATAACGATGCTAGTAAGTAAAAGTTAGACCATGAAGGTTGACGGCCCACAAAGGAGAAATGGTAGGCCAAAGAGGATTTGTATGGAGGTAACAAATAGAAATGAAGAAGTGTAACTTATCTAAGGATTTAGCTTAAGATAGATCGGAATGGAAAAAGGGCGTTCATGCGGCTGACCTTAATATAGTTGTGACAAGTCTTTAATAATGATGAAGAAGAAGAAAGTTAACAATAATATTTTAATTGTGACCAATCAGATGGTGGGTTTAACTTTAATTAGGGAAAAGATTGACCTATGATCAATAGAAGTAGAGAGATGATCATGAGTAATGTAAGTATCAAGGGAGGGGTCCATCGACGAAGCAATAGGCCTTTCAAAAGAAGCTCCGGATGTGGTCAGATCTCGAAGAGATAGATGCACCACACTTAATTTGGTGCACCCGCAAACACCGAATCGTTCCTGCCCACATCTGGAAATATCGTGAGATGATGCTCTCGGAATCGAATCGCGAGATTTCTGTCAATGATTGTGAAAGAGGCAGATGCCGAGATAAAAGTAGGGCTCTTGCAAGTTGCATCTCTATCAACTGCTGTTAGCATTTATTGTGGGACCCAGTTTGTTAACTGGTAGTGGGCCCCACCATCAGAGCACGATTTGCATTGACTGCCCACCCCGGGCCCAGATTCACTCCTCTATTATACCGGATTGGTGGGACCACCTCCAGGTGGACACTATCTGAAGGACGTACGTACAATCCAAAGGCCTTAACTGCCCACTTCTGATGTTTACTGCTGATGTTTGAGCCCATTAACTCACCGTGAGATCCCAGCAGTGGGGCCCTCTTCCCCTCCTCATGTGCATGATCTGACCTGTTCCCGGGCCCATGGGCCCCACCTGTGGCTTTCAAATGGAAGAGACGAACTAATTAGGGGCATTTGGCGACAAGTCCCTCGACGTTGCATTTTGTAGTCTACGGTCCATCATACTTTCTCGTAGTAGTGGCAATC
This sequence comes from Umbellularia californica, assembly GCA_028538565.1. NCBI lineage: Eukaryota > Viridiplantae > Streptophyta > Magnoliopsida > Laurales > Lauraceae > Umbellularia > Umbellularia californica. The sequence goes on from JAPQWN010000005.1 coordinate 10,945,577, forward strand.
CTCATTTAAAACTGAGACAAACAAAAAGCCAAAAATGCCGCTTTATACGTATGCAAAATCGTTACGCTCAAAATCACTTCAAAACATACAGAACGTCATTCAATCTGCAAACAATTCAGTTAAATTTATTTCAAAACACACAAATAAATTTGAACAGGCGTAAATAAATTCCAAAATACACAAATAAAATTAAAAAACACAAATAGATTTCATAAAACACAAAGAAATTTGCCAAACAACTCAGACAGATTTATTCAAAAACTCAATTAAAATTTTTAAAATGGAGATAAACTTGTCAGAAACTTAGATAATTTTTTTGAAAATTCAGATAAAGATAAATTTGCCAAAAACTTAGATAATTTGCTTATTTGAGTTTTTGGCAAATTTATCTGAGTTTTTGTCCAATTTATCAGTGTTTCTATGAAATTTGTTTGAGTTCTTGGCAAATTTATTTGAGTTCCTTTGAAACTCATAAATTATCTAAACTTAGATAACTTTTTAGAAGAAGAAGGATGTTACTATGTGCTAGGCTTCTGCTAACAGGCAGAACAAAACAACCCAGAAAATGAAACAGAAAAATCTCTTTACAAACTACTTATTTTCAAAACTCAGATAAATTTTCAAAACTCAAATAGCAACAGTTTTCTTGCAAGAAAGAGACAGAGACCCCTTTTTTGTTGCTATGATTGTAAGATATAGACTTACATGAAATGGAAAAAGGAAAGAAAAGGCAAGATAGCAATGGATTTTTGTGTTATGTAGAACCCGACGTCGGAGAAGGCCGGGACTGGTCACGTTTCCATCGCCGAGCCGTCGCTATTGTGGCTAGTGTAGTCGGAGATGACCGACTTCGATTTGCAGAGCTCTCTAGTGAAGTTCCTTGTTCTTAGAGAAGAAGACGGAAGGGTTTCTCCTAGACAACAGAGAATGAGAGAGAACTTGGCATAGGAATGTAGGAGAATGGAATATTTGAACTTTTAAAGTTCAAAGTTTTATGCTCAAACTGTTGAAAGGGGCAAATTAGTCATGAAAATATATGATGTGGCACATTATGTACCTCTCACCAAAATATCTCCTGTTGTATGAACTATAGATATTAGAGAAAAAGTTGTTGGACCGGATGCCTTAGAAGACCGTGCTTAGGGACTTGTGCCTAATTTTCCCAAGTAATAATGAACATTGGGTGGTTAGGTTTTGGAGTTTGAAGACACCATCAATTGGACAACTGGCATTATCTAAAAGATAGCCGCTAATGTAACAATCAAGCTTCTCTTTTCACATACCTTCCCTTTTCACATTTATTTTCTTTCCGAAATTTCTCTCTCCGTACCTCTATTGTTCCTAAAATGCCCTTCTCTTCCTTCTGAGTTCACTCTACATCTGCCCCCATCCTTGCCGCCGCCTTCTTTCTCTCTCCCTCTCTCTACCTATCCCAAACGCCGCCCACCGCCCTCACTCCGCCGGAAGGGACAGAGGTGGTTGGGGTGGGCTTGCTGAGTGTAGAAAGAAGTTGGGGAGATCAAAATTTTGTTAGAAGTCTTTTTAGGTAATTTTACACAGGGATATATTGATCATGTAAAAATGGGTAGTGAAAAAAGAAGCTTGGATCGTGGCATTAGCGGCTCTCATTATCTAATTCATAATCGTGCCAATAAGAGAGACAATTGGGTCAGTCCAAGCCCGAACTTGCAATGCAAGACCCAACTAAAAGTAAAATTAGGATTGGACGTGCTTGGGTTTGGACTGAACTCGAGCCTTAATTTTGAACCCGCATTCAATCAGGCTAGGTTGATGTTCAAGTTTAAGATGCTTGCATTAGACTTGATTTGCCTGTTCTTTAATAAATGAATGTATATGATATGCTTGGTAATATTATATATAAAGTAGATATATTTTTCGAAAGAGAAGCGTGGGATGCCTCACTGATAAGAGGCATTGTTTCTCACCATGCTTGCTTTTGGCTAGTTTAGAAATATGATAGTTTATTACTCTTTCCAACTTAGAGGTAAAAAAAAAATGAAAAACACACTTCTAACTTCTGATTAGGAAATCAAACTTAAAAAGATTTGGGTGATGACCCGACCCGACCCGGCTCAAGTCAAATTGTATTTAAGGTAATTTACGAATTAGGACGTTTCCCATTGGAAGATGCTCAAGTTTCATTTGTTGGGTTTGAGTCTGGGTTTATATTCAGGTCTACTTCAGGCTGACTCCACTTCAACCAACCTGGGGTTAGTTCCACAAGCTGGTTCTGGTGCTTTATTGATTATAGGGTTGCGATTTTGTTCGAGTCAAAACCAAACCCACAAAACTTGGCCTCTGATCGAAAGTGAAATTTGAGTTGATCTTGTCTCTTTTAGGTTGGGCCTTCATGAAATTTGAACGGGATTCAGTTTTGGCCTTCAATACCAGACCCAGATACATGGGTCTGGGGGTTGAAGCCCCCATCCATACCTGAAAACCCAGTCTTTCAAAAGACCCCTGCATATTCTAAAATTTAATATGATTTTTTACATTTGCCCCTACCTCCAATATTTATTTCACATGGAGCCCCCAAGTTGGATTTCCTGGGTCCGCCCTTGGGTGTGGAGTTGCAACAAAGGGCCCATCAATGCAGAGGACAATAATTAATGAGGAAACTTGAAAATTAAAAATCCGTTACAAAGACAATAAAGGATTTAAAACTAAAATAGATTGAAAGATTGAAATGTTGAAAGATCTTCCATTTTCCAGTGACTACTTACAAATAGAGCAATTAATTGAATTAATACATGTAGGAACTTGAATTTCATTATGAAACCTTTGTAAATATATTTGAAAATAGGCACAAACCTATAAAATAATTAGTAGGAGAATACAATAAAGGATTCTATCATCAAAAGGAAAACCAAAGTATAAAATAAACGTAAAAAGGAAAAAGGTAGTTAACTAGGTTTTAATGAGTTATTAAGAAAAGGTCAGCGTCCTGAATGCCATATTAGTATAATAAAATAGTCATTTGAGAAAATAATAAAGTTTAACTTGGTACTAGGAATGGAAAAGAAGAATGGAAATCAGCTGAAAAGCTAAAATAATGAAAAAAAGATAATAAAAAACTAACAAGCTCCACCAGATTAATATACTCAACTGCATATATAGACTTAATAAATATATGTCAAGATTTTGAGCTTTAAAGTCCAAATGCAACAACCTTTAGGGATGGCATTAAGGATAGACCTGAACATGACTTTACTTGAGATGTCCCGTACCTAAATTGGTCCCTTGGATTAATGACATGTAATACCAAATTCACTGGTGATGGATGGAATTCAGGTTGGATTGATAACACTTTACTATTGTTGGGTTTATGTCTTGTATTTTGGATTTATTAGAGTGGACCATTGGGTTAGCCAATGAATGGGTTCAGGGTCAAGGGTATTTTGGTCATTGTACCGGATTTTCTTGGAGCCCAAGAAAGCAGAGATTATATATACTATGCAATATATAACTCTAAACTCTGAAGAGAGTCAAGATGAGAGTCGTATGTGGTTTGCCGAACCACGTAAAATCTTCGTTTCTCTCTTGTATGGCATGTTTAATTGATCACAGGTTACATGCTTTCACATGCACGGACACAACAAGTATTTAGTTTTATAAGATACACACATTATATGCAAGTCCAAGTATAAAATAAATTGCATTTTCTTCTTCTTCTTCTCCTTCTCTCTCTCTCTCTCTCTTTCTCTCTCTCTCTCAATACTCAAAATATCTATATGGTATAATACATTTCAATACATTTACTAGGACTCAACCCTCCAAACTCACGACTCTAACTCTTCAAATGTTCTATATCAACTATGCTAGCCGAGCTTTGTACATAATGTTTTAATAAGTAAACATATATAAGCAGGGAAAATCATCTCCTCCTGCTTTGTCCACGTGCACATGGTGCTTCCGGCACATCAAGATGGTAAGATCCACAATGCACACGTGGTCAGGAGATACTGCGCATATGTACTGAGTGCAAGTGAATATTTTCCATATAAGCAGGGTGGGGCGGGATAGTCAAAACCCAAATCGGACTTGAAACCGACTCTCAAGTCAACAAATACAAATTCATACCTATATTGAGTCCAAAAAAAAAAAAAAACAGACTATCAAAACCAATGTAGGCCCCTGTGCAAATCCTTGAGTGCAGAGGAAATTAAATTATGCCCATCATATTATTTTCTTGAAAATGTCTTATTGTGATGCTATCAAGACAAATTCAATTTTCATTAGATATGTATTTCTTGTGATATTATATGCAGGAAAACAATGCTTGAAAGAAAGGTTTCAAAAGGAGGAGGTGCAGTTGTTTTTTTTGTGTTTCATTTATTTATTTATTTATTTTTAGGAGGTGAATTTAAGATATGTTACACTGATTACTGAAGGAACAAATGTGGTTATGATGACTTTCTAAAGTGCTTTCTTCTATTCCTTATTTCTCCTCATTATTGAAATGATTAATATAATATTTTGCTGCATGCTCTATTTTTAAAGAAAATATCTTATAATATTCTCATGAAAAAGAATTGAAATTATCCTGATATTATCTCCCATTGATATTAACCCCAATAACTTGCAACATTGTCCCAAACATTTGGACGTGTAAAAGCAAATGCAGGTGTAACTATTATTGAAAAAATGGCTAAGAGCACCATTATTTTTGGTTAACTTTGAGCCAAAATCAAAATGGGACCCACTTATCATTTTAGGTGGAAATACATGGGAATGTAATCTACTCCATGAGTAGATTAAGGACATATATTAGGTTGCTCTAATCCATTAAGAAGTGAATGAGAAATTGCCTCCTAAACACCACTACTTGAACAAGCTGAACATGGAAATAAAAGGAAGTGGTGAACTTGCTTTCCGCATTGCTTGGAAGTAAAACATTCCTTGGGTATTAATACGCTTACCTTGGTATTATAGGATGAGCCCTAAGGGGCATTCCACTTTTGTGGAAGATAGAGGACCCCCACTAAGGTGAGGTGACCATCATACGCGCACGCACCCTAACTCGCACCAAACCGGGCTTGGGCATCACACGCAAGTTGGGCTTGGCTTGGCCCACTACTCATTTAAAATTTTTTGGAGAAATTTTATTTAATAAGAATTTCCTTTTTCAAGTGGGGTGTTTCCAAAGAGGTGTGTGTCCATTCACATATGAAAGGGTAAATTTTTTGGAGAATTTTTATTTAATAAAATTTTCTTTCTTCAAATGGGGTGTGTCGAAAGAGGTGTGTGTCCATTCGCATATGAAAGGGTGTGTCCAACCCAAGAGGTGTGTCCAAAGAAGAAACATTTGTTCACTGAACAATCACTGGACTGAACAGATACAACCCCATGAATAGACCTGAAACAGGCTATAAATTTCATTTTATCCATGCCTTCTTGCTCATTTCATTTCCGTTGTTGTTGCATTGCATTTGATCATTATTGAAAGTCAAGAAGAGAGAGTTCTGCTGCACAGTTTGGTTCAATTGTCACACAGTTTGTAGCTGAAGACTCGTAAGCACCGTTGTGAGGGCGAAATTTGTCTTATGGACATAGTGTTAAACACTAGCCTTGATCAACTTTCTTTTGCGAGTTTCTGGACTTCACAACTTCAACAACAGTACTCTGTTGCTGCTTTCAAATAGTGAGTGGATTTACATTACTAGATTACAATCTGTAATTCTATTTAGTTGTTATTTTGTTTCACTGTGTTACAAACCTATTTCCTAAATACTGAACTATTTCTGTATATACTTGATTCAACAATAGACATGATTGGCAGTTGGGCTTGGATCAATAACCACAAATACATTATTAGGTGGTCCCATGCAACCACATTGTCATTGAGGTCCACATGGTTTTAATAGCCAAACTGTTTTTAGTTTGGAGTTATTTCTAATTTTCAGAGCTGAAGTAATCCATAACCTAGTTTCCATAACCTAGTTTCCCAGATAAGACATCCTGCAAGACTCTGAACTATATATTGTACTCTTGTCTCTGGCATATATAGCCTGACAACTCTCTTTTATCATCATTCTTCAATTCATCTTTCTTACACCCTCAAACAGTACCCCTGTGATAACAGATGTCATTGAACTCCTATTAAGATGAGGCCTTATTTTTTTGGTATAAAGTTGAGGCCCTATTTGGTATCTCTATTCACATAGATGTTAAAAAGAAAAGGAGCCATAAAAAGAGAGGTGAAAGTTCTTATTTTGAAATGGGGCTTTCCATTTTAGGAATATTTACCTATATTTCTCTAAAGAGGGTGAAAGGTAGCTACGTATACAAAATCCTTCTATTTTTAAACATCTACTTGCTTTAGACATTTGAACAAATAGAAGTTGTAAAAAGAGATGCCAAACATGAGTGTGACATTTAAGCAAATAGAAGTAGTTTATAGATGCCAATCATGGGCGTAGTTTTCTTCTTCATAGCAAGAAGCAATCCTTGCATCTTTGTCTTCTTGGTGATTTTTTAGACCTTTCTTTTACACTACCTTTTCCACGAGCCACTTTAAAAACCCAAAACTTCTAATCTGAATGTAGTACTTTAACAAAATTTTCTAAGCCAGTAACCACTACATATTCTTCTTGAATGTCAATTGGCTCTTCAACAGGTAGCAATCTGTCTTTATCAAACTTTGATTATACTCAAACATCTTCATAACATCAACATCATTCTTAAATTAGTCCTTGGCTCATTATTTAAAGGGAAATTTTAAAAAAGATATAAAACTTTTGGCTCATTTTCAAAAAAGTACATGAAAATTTGAGTATTTTAAAAAAGTATAAAATTTTCCCGCTTCTTTTAATCAAGCTCTCTAGATTAAAAAAAAAAAAAAAAAAAAAACTGAGAATGATAAAAATAGTTTTCCTTTAATATAATTATTTAAGAGAAATGATTAAATCCAACCCAAATGACCTACAGCCCGCTTCAAATACCTTTATGCATAGATGGTTAAAAAAGGGTCAGGATTCCAAATGACTGAAAAACTAGCTTTATTAAATGGTTATGATAATCAAAATAAAAACGGCCAATTTTGAGGAGGAAAGATGTTAAGAAAAGAAAGAAACCTGTCATAAGGGAATGATATTTTTGTCATTTTTCAAAAAAATAAATTATGGAGTGGATTTAAGTGAAAGAATTGTTTGAGAACTTTTATACTTGTTTGAAATATCCAAATCTTCATGTACCTTTTAAAAAATGAGCCAAAGATTTTATATTTTTTTTGGGATTTCAATTATTTAAAGGGACATTGTACTTTTCTTGAGATTTTTACCTAGTATGAATGTGAAGGGTAAAGACCTGCTAATTAAGTAGAGGAGGTGGTTGTAAAAATTAGAAAAGGGAGGGGTTGTATGAACATACACTTACATCAAACAATGATGTCAAAATTAAGATAAACTATGGATCTAAGTCCCTTTTTTTTTACATACAAATCAACCCATCATTCTATATTACTCTAATTAAAGAACAATTCATCTTTGTACATATATATATATATATATATGTAGTTATATAGATGACTTGGATCAACTAAATAAGACTACAGCTTGGGGCAATCAAACTCATTTGCGTAACAACTCCCGTGCAGTAATCAGCATATAATGATCATTTCTCAAGATAATAATGCATTTTGTTCTGCTTTTCAATTGGAAGAGAGTTAGTTACCTCAACCTACCTAGAAATCCTCATAAGCTCTTTTTTTTTTTTTTTTTAATATTCAATTGGTCCCTTCTACTTCTCCTCTCAAAGGGGAGGAGTTTAGGGGACGATCAGACTATATATTTTGTCAAAGATCTAAATCATTCAAGTTTAAGCACGGACCAGGGTGCGTTTAGGCTGTCTAATTATGGTATTTCTGTGATTATTGACTCATGATTCCATCTAAGATGATAATAAAATAAGAATTGAATCTCAAGATATACAGTATTAGGTCTGGGTTAGGTCCAAGTTCATCATGGACTGAAAACCTAACCCAATTTGGATGAGCAATGATCCTAGGTTTTGCATTCAATGGTTTGTCCTCACCTTTTTTTTTTTTCCTTTTTATGAAGGTCAGTCCTCAAATGATCTTAGCACCCATGTCCTGAAAGTTAATTGGCCACATTTATATATATATATATATATATATGATGAAAATTGGCTTTTGATAAGATCTAATAATGAATAATTATCATGTTCAGTGCCAAATTATGGCCAGAGCTCAATCAAGTAGGGAGGTGCATATGAAGGGGGATTGATCATAGGTTGGCCCCTACAGAAATGGATCCACTAAAGGAGAGGCCTATTTTGTTTGGAGAGTTTGCCTACAAATGAGAATTGCTTATCCACTTTTCATCTTGATTTGTGTGCACACTGCTTAAGTTGTGTCACCATCAAAAGGACTTGTGCTTCAAGTTTTGGTTACATAATAACAGAAAGGTACTCAGTGGTCCCTCATTTCTTACCCAGAGAAGAGGCCCCTATCAATTTCAGCAATGGTACCACTGCATGGACCACTTGAACAATGGTCCAGGCACATGAAGACTGTTCTTCAGTAAAAAATAACAAAGAAGATGAATATGAATGCTGCTTGATTACTAAGAAGAGACCAATCAGGCATTTCCAGTCACAAAGGCTCCTGTGTGCTTGCATGTGGCGTGTGGTCCTCAGCTGTTAGTTGTCCAGATGGTAATTACATGATCCTCTGTTTTGCAGAGTTCTGGGTTTTAGGCCCTTTTTAGGGTTTTGACAAGTTTGGCCCATGGTTTGATGATTCAGACAATTCATCCTGTGGTCCTCTTAGTGGATGGCTGAGATTTTCCGGATTAGGATCTTAAAGTTGCTGCAAGTGATATCTTCAATACCAGATGTCAACCAGTAGCTAGGCTTTTATGGACTTGGGCTCAACCTCGCCTTTTAATGACTAGACTCAGCCCATTTGACATGTGTGTGTACATGTGTAAGTTTCTACTTAAAAGAACACCCCTTGTGGGCTTTTGGTGTGCACCTCTAATTGGAGCTCATCCAAAAGGAAAATTATTTAGCATCTGTTTCTTTGCATTGAATACAAAAGACATCATGATTAAAATAGCAACAAAGACCCGCGCTACGCCCATGTCTAAAAATAAAAAATAATTCAAATTTAGTATTTTCTTTAAAATATTATTAATAAAAAATAAATTCAACATAAATAAATATATTATTTAGCAAAAACTCTTTGCAGTTAGCATCGAATCATTCTTTATTGTAATAAACCCATCAAAACAATATAAAGATAACAAAGTCAATAAAAATAAATCATATGTTGAGAGAGGAAGTTTGTAACAATGAAAAAACATGGAAAATGATAGATTAGAGAGGAAGAGAGAAGAACTTTTATGGAATTGGATATTTTATCGTGTTCTATGGAAATTGTAGGACTTCTATCCAAATATCATGAAACCATTCTTATCATAATAAATATGTTAAAAACTATAAAGAAAATAAAATCAATCAAAGATATATAATATAGTGTGAAAGAAAGAGGAAGTGATTAAACCCCAAGGGGTTGGCCAAGTGGTCAGGACCACAGTTCCTCTCTCTTCCCGACCTAGAGGTCCTAATATCGATCTCTGATTCTCCCCTCTTCAAGAACCGAAGATTGAGTCCACTAGTGCTGCCACCGGGGTTTTACCTGGCTTCTCTTTGGGCCCGGGGGGATTAGTCCAACCCAAATGGTTGAGAACCCTCCGTTAGCCAAAAAAAAAAAAAAAGGAAGAAGAAGTTATTAAAAGGGAGAAATATGAAAAATGAAGGATTAGAAAAAAAAAAAAAAAAAAAGAAGAATATCGAACTTTTATACAATTTGGTATATTCAATATCTTCAATGAAAATTGAGGGACTGCTTTGCAGATCACATCTAGTAGTCCTATCATCTGATATAATGAAGAATGAATGAGAAAGTTAGTACGAGGGAAATTTTGAAAAATTAGTAAAGATAAAGTAAAAGAGGGAACAACTTTTACACAATTGAATATCTTCATAGAAGATCATCACATCCCTAAAGAATGAAGGTTCCTTTTAATAAAATCCATGTTGGCTGGGTTGGATGGGTTTTTATCTTCACAGGATAATGGGAGGAAATCTGGGAAAAATATGTGATTAGAGATGTTAAAGACAGTTAGTTTAACATTTATATAATAGGCTTCCAATTTGATTTAAATATTTACTTAGAGGCAATGAACTGTTGAGGATTTGATTAAATTGAATCGAATTTAGAAAGAGCCTGAAGTGATCTTTTATCCTAAATATTACGAGTTCTAAATGTTAAAATTAAATCATATGCTCCCAAACCTGGCATCTATTTTTATTTGAATGAGAGAATTGTTTGGATGTTTTCATATGTTTAACCTCTCAAGGAAAGATACAAATTTGATAGGAATGTGGCTTTTGGGCTATTATTACTCTTTACTGAGATTTTTGGGTTTTGATTGAGAGGGTGGAAGAGGACTGGCATCATATTCCTAAGATTAAGGGATTGAATGTTTCTTTTGAATATGGAGTGAATTCAAATCTTAATTCTTTTAAATATGTGATTCCATATGACGTCCGTGAGAGCTTTGATGTGGCACCAGGAGGTTTGAAAGCGCTGATGTGGCACATTGCAAGGAGATCCTCTCTATTGCTTTAATATATATAATTAGCTCCACCTGAGGATCGTTAAAGAGATGATCTTAACAGGGGTGAATGATATAAGGCATCGATGTAGGTGAGACTTTGACTTTTTAAGATTGTAGATGACACCTAGACTTTTCCTAGGATTTGGATTTGTAGGGTGATAATTAGGTATTATTCTCACATCTTCCTTTGTTTCAATTTCCATTAAAGGAGGTCGATGTTCATTTTTGGATATTCACCTTGTGACTCTTCATTTTTAACCACATATAGCAACTAAGTCCTAACGATTTTATTTCTATAGATGGTTAAAATTAAACAAATAAAGGTGAATCACAAAAATGACCATCAAATAATCTCCTTATTTAATGGAAATGAGTGCCCTGTTATCATTCAAATCCTAGGAAACGCCAGATCTCCATCTTCCTTTTCAACTACTTCAATCCCCCCCTCCCACCCCCCACAGACCCCCAAGAAAAAAAAAAAAAAACAACCAGGGGTGTACTCTAAAATGAAATATCTTTAAAACCAATTATCCATTTAATGAAGGGTACTGGTGTTTTGGTAGTTGGTGGTCTCTTCTTCATAATGAAGAGACTACGACGTTCTGGTGTGGGATGATGAGAAAAGTGAAGTAAAATGACTTTCCAAGGCCCACCCACTCAGAAACAAGTGCCAATTTCGAAGCGTATGGCCAGCTCCATTGGCCAAGGACTCAATGCCTTAGAGAGGTCTTGTATTCACACTAACCATTGTTGACCACCTCCCATAATTTTACCCAGTACATTTGAATTAATTCTTGACTGGCCAGAATTGAGTGCCCTTCGGGCTCAGGATAATGGCTCGTAGATGGGGCATAAAATATAGGCCCGCCTGGGTGCATTCAGATTAATAATTGCATAGAGGAGAAATAGGCCCTAGCACTAATCCATTTACAAAAAGGTTTTTTTTTTTTTTTTTTCAATCCAATTATATGGATTTATGTTCATCAAACCATACCATCTCATGTGGGGCCCACCCGCAAATTCATAGTGAGGCCTACCTAGCCACTACTGAGTACTGCCTTGCATTGAGGTCGGTGGACCCCACTCACTACATAAGATGAAAAATGTAAAACAGTGCACAGTGCACAGTGCACAGTGCATGTTTGTTTGATTGACCCATGACATTTAAATGGTAGGTGTTTGGTTGATTAACCCATGAGATTTAAATGGTACGTGTGGGTTGTTACTGCTTTTGTGGGTCGTTTGCATGCCACGAGCCCCATTTTCAATAAGAAGAATTTACAACCACACAAACCCTTGAACTGGTTTATGAAGAACTTAGTATTTTTTATCTGATGAGCATTTCATTGATGTGAAGTTGTCTTCCTCTGACAACATTTCTTCCTACTGTTTTCATGAATGTAGCAGTTGTGATATGGTGAGTGAAGTTGCCTGTCTGATAATCTGCAGGAACTTCATTTTTTTTTTTATTTGAAACATTTCAACCCAGAGTAGAATTTGTCATTAATATGAAGGTAAAGATGAAGTTACCCAGATCAATCCAATATTGACAATTAACAGTACCTTAACTCGTTTGATCTACTCTGATCATCTGCATAGTTTCAATCCAACATTGCATATCACCCTATGGTCATAATGGTGTTTGGGCATTCACTGGATAGGGCACGGAGAAAAGTAGATCCCACCTGAGGGATTTTATCAGAACATATTGAAGTTTGGACAGCCATAATATATCAGTACAAATTGAACAAAAGGAAAAACAAACAATTGGGTACCCATGCTTAAGTACATCAAACAAGATTCTTTGACAGTGAAAAGGTTTATTATAAGATAATAGAAAACAAATATGGTTGCAGATCGGGTTGCCGGGAGAAGAACTCTCAAAGCTAGCTATAAATAGATGGGACAAGGCTTTGATAATGATAACGAAAGAAATAATACTTTCATTGTAAAAATATTTAGCATTTTATTCTACTTCTCAACTTGTTAGCTCTCTTCTCCACTAGTGTGTATAATGGCTTTTATTGCTTTGGTCATTACATTGTTATGGTGGGTCTCTAAAGAACTATGACTGGGTTCTAAATCATATATGATACCATCTATAGCAGCCTTCAATCTTAAAATTCCACAAATTGAGCAATGATATTCTAAATGAACTTGCAGTGTCTAAACCAACTCAGGAGTCTGACATGGGCATCCCTAGGGTCACATATCCACATGGTATGGAGCTGTAAAGGTTAGGATAAATAAGCAATGGCTATAGGGATATATAGATTTTACACCCTTACCTTGCATGAGACCTTTTAATAGATTGAAGCCTATTAAAAACAAAACTGTAAGGCCCGTTGGCAAAGCGGACCATATCATGCATGGATATGGGGTGGGCCAAGAGGACCGGCACGCTACTGATTTCCATGTCCCAGGGGCGTTACACACTCTCTCTCTCTCTATCTCCCTTTCTCCCTCTCTCTCTCTCACAAACACACAACAAATACAAAACCTAATATCTCTCTCTCACTTTCCTGAAATCCTACATCGACTATAGAGAGGAAAGTGAATGGGATTATATATAGAGCTTACACCCTTATTTTGCATGGGGCCTTTTAATAGATTGAAGTGTATTAGAAACAAAACTGTGAGGTTCGTAGGCTAAAATGGACCATATCATGTATAGATATAAGGTGGGCCAAGAGGACCAGCACGCTACTTATTTCCAAGTCCGAGGGCGTTACTCTCTCTCTCCCTCTCTCCATAGGAATCTAAGCTAAATGAAGGATACACTGTATGAGCAACAAGTAAAAAAATAAAGTTCAAACAAACCCAGCCAGATAAAAGGACTGCCAGTACAGAGCATCACTCGGTTTCACACGTGTTCCCAACATAAAAAGCATCGCAGGACAGAAAATTAAAATGTGCAGTCCTTCTCTATCAGAAAACTACATTCAAATCCTGCTGTAACAGTTTTAAAATATTACAACAAAGGCCCTATAATTAATGCCAAAAACATTTCTATACTAGTGTTCAACTCAACACATTTTTGGGACAATTCTAGGTACTGTTCATCACTGAGTAAGACATAAAGCATGCATACCTATAGCTACTTAAATTCATCATTAATAAGTAAAACACAGCAATTGTAAAAAAAAAAAAAAAACCACTTTCTTTTAATTTATCTCTTTTGAATTTTTTCTTCTTCTTTTTTTTAAGGTTATTGAGCTCTAGGGTACCTTGATTTGACTATACCAAGTCCCATGCAACTTGGCCAAGTCGACTCTGAAGGGTGAACGAGCTGCTTCCAGAGTCGGGTTTTTTTTTTTTTTTTTTTTTTTTTTTTTTTTTTTTCTTTTTGGGGTATAGGAAAAACCAAACAGCAAGGTGGTTCAACACATCAGAGATGTCACAAATTTGTGGAAAAGGTTATACTCAAAGAAACTATTGCCAAAACGCTACCACAAGTCGTGCTTTGGGTGGTGATGGGCCAAGCCCAAGGGCCCAACTCATGTTACAAGACCCGGTTAGCCCAATAAGGTCCAGGCCCAAAGGAGTCCGTAGGCCTGGCCACGTCATCAAGAGAGCATCCGGGAGCCTCACCCTCACCGCTTTGGAAACAGTCAATCCACATCCCGCTTTTACCAAGTCTTGTGGAGAATATTCAAACTGCCTCGCCCATCGAGAGCAGTTCGAAGGCTCCTTGCGAACGTTGCTGTAAAGTCGTCCCCATCTGTTAGGGGAAGACTATAAATAGAAGAGCCCCACCAGCACTTTAGGGGCAAGCAAGATTCTCTCTTCTACACACTCTCCTAAGTTTGTAATCTCTGAAACACTTGAGAATTAATATATCCGGCGACCTCTGCCCTTCTGAAGTGGACGTAGGTCACACTGACCGAACCACTATAAATCTCTCTCACCTCTTAATTACTGCATTCATTGTTCATATCTGACACGTGGTGCGCGAATACATTTTTGTGCATCATCAGGTGGTGTCCAAATCAAACATACGAGCAACAAGCAATTACAACTCCATAAGCTCGACCTCAGCTGGCCAAGTGTTACAACGGCAATCAACCAAGGCACCAATCCAATCTGTATCCCCAATGCCAGATGATTTAGTCAATAAGATATTCTTTTTTCTTTTTTCTTTTTTTTTGAATGGTGATTTAGTCAAATAAGATTTTCAGGAATACGAAGGAGGTGGATGGCCTTACAAAGACGAAGGACAAACTCTTGTCATGTAGAGATTGATGTATATCCTGAAATGGGAAGCAGACACACAAAGTATAAGGCTCTAGGCATTAATTAGATGGATTAGTGTTAATAATTAGGATTAAGGCTAGTTACTCGAGCTCAGTGACTTTACATGTTAGATTTAGCCATAAGACAGTTTGGTTTTACCCTACCGATCATCGTGCCATAATAGTAATTCAACATAGCACGAGAGAAACAGTTAATTCTCACAATTGGTCATTGCGCTTGGTTGAAAGAAAGCCAACGGTGTGAAGCTACCATGTGTCAGATTATGACTGAATGCCTCTAAATCAGAATCAAAGCTAAAGACGCAGCGCTGGCGCTTGCAGACCCTCAGTAAGGGCCTCTTCGGCCCCCATGGGCCTGTGCCATTGGTGAAGCCCCCATGGCGAACCATCCGCCCCACACTCAGCGCTGGAAGACCGACAGAGCGTGGGCCGAGCACCCCAACCCCAGCCGCCACCATTAAGGATAGTTTCGGTGAGTTTAAGGGTAGTAGGGGGTATTTCATAATTTAGGGAAATAGAAGGGGTTAGATGTAATTCAAGAAACTTAGTGCAGTTGGGTGATTTGGTAGTTCTCATCATGCATGTCATCCTTCATGTTGGGCTTGTCGTGGTCCGGCGGCCCAAAACCTATCTAAAAGCCCATTTTCATTTTAGTCCCCAAGGACTGTATTTGTAAATAGACTAAACTTTCTCTACAAAGACCCCAACTCCTTCCTTTTCTCCCTTTACCTCACTACACCACTTTTCTTCTCTACTCTCTCTATTAATTTAAATTTCTAACTAATTTAAAGCAATACAATAGTCCCACAAGCTCGCTTGAATTAAACACAAAATAAGTATGACACTGTAAGGGCAATAATCAAGTGAGATGATCCAAATAGGGCGTGTGCGGACCAATCAAAGATATGCTAATATGTTCAATGTAGTTTTAGCACAAGTGTATGTGTGTTGTGTCCCAAAACAAGAGGTGTATATCTAACTAGCACATGCATCTCAATGAATCAATAAGTGGAAATGAGGCATAAGAGAAAGATGGACATGCAAGAGTTTATAGTGGTTTGGTCTCTTGACCTTCATCCACTTCTCAAGAGTTTCCACTTTTGGTTCCACTAAAATGAGGCAAACCACACACGTAAACCTCCAATCAATCACATACACACCTATTGTTTATATGGTGGTTCAATCACAAAGTTCTAATCCACCAACCCCATTTTTTTATAGTGGTTCGATCACAAAGGTGTAATTCACTTTACAACCCAATTTTCAAATTGAAACAAAGAATACTTGCCTCTTGTACTCTGTCTTGAGGATGTTCCTTGGCGCTTGAATGAATCTCCAAGTTTTGACTCCTTCCTTTGCTCCTTGGTGATGATGATGCTCCAAGATGTGCACAACCAAAGAGGCTTGAGAGTCTATGTCTAGGGGAGAAGATCTATAACTAGATAGGCTCAATGTTCCCTTAGAATGCTCTTAAGTAAGCCTAAGTAGAGCACAAGTTTGGACAAAGAGGTCTCAAAAATCCAAAAGTCATGTTAATTGGAATGAGCTTAAGTATATATAGAAAGCTCTCCAATGGCCAGTTGGCGGTTAGCCTCCTTCAAATTTTGGTTAACAGCAACCCCCATCGGCTAATGTAATGCCCCACCCTTCACACATGCATGATATTGTCCGCTTTGGCCCATCGGCCTCACGGTTTTGTTTTTGATGGGCCTCAAGCCATCAAAAGGCCTCATGCATGGTAAGGGTGTAAGCTCTACACATAACCCCATTCACTTTCCTCTCTATAGTCGATGGCCCCACCCTTCACACATGCATGATATTGTTCGCTTTGGCCCACCGGCCTCACGGTTTTGCTTCTGATGGGCCTCAACCCATCAAAAGGCCTCATGCAAGGTAAGGGTGTAAGCTCTACACATAACCCCATTCACTTTCATTTCTATGTCAATGTGGGACTCCGAGGCATCACAGCTAAAATATTGGCTACTTTGACTTCTGGTTAAAACTGCATTTTTGCTATACGGCAAGCTCACGACTAGTCATAGGGTGCTTACGGTTAGCAGTGAGCCCAACCGAAGTTAGAAAAAATTTCAGGTCAAGCTTACTGAAACAACAACCGTGAGCTGACCATAGACCTTGTGGTTAGCCGAGCCCCTACACTGAATTAAGCCATATACTTCGCTCAAAATTGCTAGTTAAACCTTTTTTAATATGCCATTTAACCTAAGGGTCCTAGGGGCCATTTCTTGGTTGGTTTAGGGTCCCATTTACCTAAATAGGTTAGCACACACATGGAGATCTTCCTTGATGAGATCCGGGCCTTCCAAGACTTGTAGAGTTGCCTTCAAACTTGATCTTCCTTAAGTGACGCTAAGAGGCAAGGTCTTGGACTAATTGACACGGAATTGACAACTAAAGGGTGGGCATATATAATTATGGACCTAACAGTTAGTTGTAATTTCAGAAACTTAGTGTAGTTGGGTGATTGGGTAGTTCTCATCATGCACGTCATCCTTCATGTTGGGCTCATCGTGGTCCGACGGCACAAAACCCATCTAAACGCCCATTCTCATTTTAGTCCCCAAGGCCCTTATTTGTAAATAGACTAAACTTTCTCTACAAAGACCCCAACCCCTTCCTTTTCTCCCTTTTACCTCACTTCACCACTTTTCTTCTCCACTCTCTCTACTTCATTTCCATTGTTATCGTCCAACCTCAGGTCTCCTAAGGATTTCAAGCTCTCCCAAGGCTCCACAAGCTCCCAAGCTCATTTCCACCTTCCCCATTGTCACAGCCCCGCCCAACTCAGCATGAAATTGTCCGCTTTGGCCCACGTGCACGCACGGGGACTTCCCAGGAGGTCACCCATCCTAGTACTGCTCCCGCCCGAGCACGCTTAACTACGGAGTTCTTACAGTTTCCGGGGCCGCACGGTTTTAGAAGGCCTCATGCTAAGTTAATACGGGGCTTGACTTATAAGCCCAGGGTTAGAACTTGGATATTTCTAATGCGGGCTAACGGAGACTCACCGTTTGAAGCCCGTGGTTGACACGCTCCGCCCCGTGGTTAAGGGTGCCGCCCGTACCAAGTTCTCACATTCTCCCCCACCAGAAATAGAGCCGTCCTCGGCTCTGATACCAATTGTCACAGCCCCGCCCAACTCAGCATGAAATTGTCCGCTTTGGCCCACGTGCACGCACGGGGACTTCCCAGGAGGTCACCCATCCTAGTACTGCTCCCGCCCGAGCACGCTTAACTGCGGAGTTCTTACAGTTTCCGGGGCCGCACGGTTTTAGAAGGCCTCATGCTAAGTTAATACGGGGCTTGACTTATAAGCCCAGGGTTAGGACTTGGATATTTCTAATGCGGGCTAACGGAGACTCACCGTTTGAAGCCCGTGGTTGACACGCTCCGCCCCGTGGTTAAGAGTGCCGCCCGGACCAAGTTCTCACACCCATCATCTTGCTAGGTAAGCATGCTCTCCGCAATCTTCATGTAGAGTTCATTTATTCATGTTAGGTCATGCATTCACAAATTAGTAGAGTTTTTCTTTTTCTTTGACATGTAGCAGAGTGCGTTGGGGCTTTGGATTAGGGTTGGGGCTTTGGATTAGGGTGGATGCTTGTGTAGTACAAGGACTTGGAAAACCTAGGCACCACCACAAAGGGGATTTTGTGCAAAAAAGTGGAAGGCAAGTAGATGAATGTTAATAACATAATGTGTGTGCTTTGCTTACTTGATTCCATGCTTTTAATCATGCTAGCAACCCCATTTAAGCTCATTGAATGTTCATGTGCTAGGTCAAAGCTTTTGAAAGGGCATTAATGGTGTTTCATGAAATGGCCCTTAAAATGGTAGTTTGGTATGACAAATAGGTGTATTGGACTGCCATTAGGAGAGATTAGAAACCTCATTGGATGTAAGTACTAAGTATCACAACCCCAAACACAAATGTCTACTTATTTGGAGTCATGAGAGTCTTACACATGCGAGTACGGGTATCTATGAGAATCCCAAGGTCAAGCAACAAAAGAAATAATAGAGAATATACTTAATAACATTTTAAAAAATGACATAATAATAGGTCCAAAAAGTACTAATGGAAGATTCATCACTAATGGAGTATAACTCCTAGTTACATTAAAAGGAAAATTTGTATTCCATGAAAGATGAGAAGAAAAATTTATCACAATTTCAAGGAAACCTCTCTTTTCAACTCATCCCAAGCGTAATGTCTCATGCCGAACTAGGGGTGGCAATTTTGCTCCGCCCCGCCCCACCCCGGCTTGCCCGCTCCGTCCCGCGCGGATTTTCCCCGCCCCGATCCTTAGGTGGGGCGGGGATGGGGAATAAAACTGTGCCCCGGAGGCGGGGCGGGGCAGGGATGGGTTTGCTCTTTTCCCTGCCCCGCCCCGCCCCATTACCCCGCCCCGTGTCCCGTCCCGTACCCCGCCCCGCCATTAAATAAGTTTATATATATATGTATATATTTGTATATGTATATGTATGTATATATGTATATGTGTGTAACAATCTAGAATATATTAATATATTTTAAATAAGGTAAAACATTACAAAAAATGAAGTTTGGTCTAGTGGTAAGGCAAACCTCTAGTTACTCCCCCACCCAAGTTCGAATCCGAAGTCTTGCATATTTAAAATTTTTACAATTGAGGGGAGGGGCGGGGCGGGGACGGGGCATATCAATTATCCCGAAGGGCGGGGTAGGGTAAAAGAGGGGCGGGGCAGGGGCCGGGGCAGGGAAACTCAATTCCGTCCCCGATCTGCCGCGTTGCCATCCCTATGCCGAACTATCTGAAAAGTGCTAATAAAGAGGTGAGCAAAACCAGCTCAATAAGTGGAGCCTTAGTCATCTCGTCCAATTTTGAAGTCTAGAGAGAGCAATTTAGTTTCCAGAAAATCATTCAATCAATAATATGAAGTCATGACAATTTTTAAATAATAAACAAGCTGTTACAAAAATTATATTACAAATATCAAATATTCCATGAAATAATTTTTTTTAATCAAAATAAAGTGTAATAATCCATAAATTGGAGTATAAAAAAAATCATGACATACAAAAAAAAGATAATTAATGAGAACACAACAATGTCTCATTCGCACTATTTAACACATACTAGGCCTCGCAAAACACGCGGCTTCCCACGATCAAGCTAGCCTTTATTATTATTTGGCTTCACAAAACCCGTGGCATCCCACGATCAAGCCCATAAACATCATAATTTCAATGATCAATTCACAATTTACTTAACCATCACGCTTTAACTAACATCAACATGTTAATTTGACATATAAATGTGAGATAATTCTTTCACATTATTTAACCCTTACTAGGCTTCACAAAACACGTAGCGTCCCACGATCAAGCATTTATTATTATTTCGCTTCACAAAACACATGGAGTCCCATGACCAAGCCCATAAACATCATGCTTTTAATGATCAATTCACAATTTCCTTGACCATCACATATATCGTAATTTACAAAAGTTTTAACTCACATCAACATGTTAATTTGACATATAAATGTGATAAAATTTCTAATTCGCTTGGTCATCTAAAGTCTTGTAAACATAACTTTTACTTGATATACTTTAACTTTGCCATTTAAGTGAAATTAATTTCTTAAACAGTTTGTCAAATTTATTGGATCCAATAGTGAAAGTGGATCTAAGGTTTGAGCACAAATAAGTCTGATATGATCAAAACAAGGCTTAAAAATGACTTAATTACACAAATTAGAATATACCAACTTCAATTATCAAAACTCTTAACCGTTAATCATGTTTTTTTAAGTAATATTGTTCTAATAGTTAAGGTGGATCAAAGATCCGACATCAGGTGGGCCCGGATCCATCAAATCAAGGTCTCAACGGTCATGATCAGGCTAACATGGCCAATTAGAAAATGCATCAGTCATAATCCTACTTATAACTCACTTAGATAAGCATTCTAAACGGCGTGGATTGGTCTAAATCCTTTGTTTGTGATATTAATTAATGTTTTGCTTTCATTTATTAATTAATCAAAATAACATGGATCTTGATTATTTTTGGTCATTTTCTAAATCCAGCATCTAATTGAAGTTAACCCAAGTCAGATGCAAGTTTTGGATGGTCTAGATAGTGGTTTTGAACTTCAGTACATACTATGTTGTACCAAGTTAAAGGGTCTAGGGCTTTCTTTGGTCTTTAATTGAGTCATATCTGGATATAATCGGATCTAATTGACTACACCAATAAGCACGGTTTAATAGGCCCGATCATTTTGAAACATATCCTAAAAATGAACTGGACCCAAAACAGGTCAGACCCAACCTGACCCATCCTGCAGGCCCATTCTGTCCAGTGGAGACCAGTTGGGTTTGCAGGCGGCCCGACCTGACCTGAACCAGCCTGGAAAATGCCTAGGCGGGCTGTCAGGCAGGCGAGTCAGAAAAACCGACCCGACCTGCGCCCAGGCCAAAACCAAGCGGATTGAGTCAGTCTGCCAAGCCTAGTCTGGCTCGGCCCAGGCTGCTGGCACCTCCTCTTCTACCCCATTTGCCGCACAGTTTGCAGCCAAAATCCTGACAGTTTTCCTTTTAACAAAACAAAAATGAAATATATATAAAACATTGAATTAAATAGAACCATGGATCTAATATTAACATGCATCCTTAAGATCTAAACAAAAGAGAATAAATCTAGCATACCCATATTGTATTAGATCTACAGAGACTTTTTTTTTTTTTTTTTTTTTTAACATAGATCTAAATCAAGTAAAGATATTTCAAAATCATAGATTACCACATAATTTAAAAACAAAGAAACTAAAAACAATCCTAAACCTAAAAATTGAAAGAGCAGGCTAGAATCCCACTTACACGATTATGAGCAAGGATGAAAATAGCGGTAGTGGTAGGCGTAGCAGCCCGCTACCCAAACGCAACGTAGTGGTGTGATTTGAAAAAATTGTCAAATAAATCCGAAAAGATTGTAGAAAATCAGGAAATTGGAAAATGAGAAAAAAAAATTTTCAAAAGTAACTAAGATAAGGGGGTGTAGCAGTCCCCTTATTGTATAAGGTCCTGTATCGCTGTATAAATAGGAAATATTAATAATGCTCGTTTTTTTCACATGTATTCATGTTGCTTAAACTAATGAAAATCTCATTAAAAAAAAAGAAACCACTATGTCATGAAATCAAGACTTAAGACTTAAGAGTACCTCGAGAAAATAATACATCTAGCAAAGGGGGTGTCTAATAGAATGTACTTACAACAGAACCATTGAGAAGAACTCTATGTATCGACTGTAATTTGGCGAGATCATGTGTTTTTTTATGTTATTTTAAACATAAAATGATAGAAGAGTTTTGTAAACATGTTATTTGGAGAGAAGAAGAAAAGAACTAAGTCTTATTGTGCATTTTAAAAAAATTTAGAAAGTAGGAATCCTTAGCGGCCCCGTAGCGGGCATAGTAGTCGCTAAGGATGTGAACGGCACTAAATTCCATTTAGTGTAGCAGTCCCGATATAGCAGCCGCCACGTTTGATCTATGATTGTGAGACTCTAAAAGTCAAGAGTGAGATCAAGATCTAGGGAAGCCGAAAGGCATGGACATCTTTGAGGAAGAAAAGATGACGGAAAGAAGGCTTTTTTAAAAATCTCTTAGAACATACCGGTAAGAGGAAATCTTAAACAATATCCCTTGTTATATGCCAAACCTCGTTTTCTTCACTCCTTTTCTTTCGTTAATTCTTCCCTCTCCTTTCCTCAATTCTCATTCCCTAATAATAATAGGAATGAATCTCTTCCTCTCTTAACTCAGTTGCCCAAAACAAAAGATTTTCTTTTAAACCAAAATAATATTTTATGAGATTTTCTCTTCCTCTCATTATATCCTAAATTAAAGGCCATTAAATTAAAGGCCAAAAATGCAAGTGTGAAACCCAATCAAGGACCTAATCACGTGGTCTGAACAAAGTTTTGGTTTGATATTTTGAAATCCATCCCAAACCCTTAATAGGTTCAAGTTCTAAAGGATACGGCTTGCAGTGGAGGAGCCACATCAAGTCGTACGCTTCAAGAGGGGCTAACCATAAATTGCATTACGATTAGGTCTTGGCTAACTGTAGGTGCCCTATGGCTACCCACGAGATGGTCACGGCTAGTTGTAAACCCTCTCTGTTTGAGGGTTACTATAGATCCTGAAACCATGCCTGACATGGTTTGAGCTTTGGCGACCCCCCAGCTAGCCGTGTTTCAATTCTATCTTGGGGTTTTCGTTCATCCTGAGAGTGTGATTGCCAGACCTAGACTTACGGTGACCTTATGCCACGGCTAGCCATAGGAAGGTTTACGGCTAACCGTAGGCTATTTTTCTAGGATTGAGACCAACGGTAAGGTATGTGCGAGCTTCATATCTCCTTACGAGTTATCTGGTTACTCATGTAGGACCTGTATTGTACTCAGTGAGTGGTGAAGCGGACCTCCGAGATACCTTTAACCTTTAAAGCACCAAATGCATTACATAGGCTATCCCGGAACCATGCAGCCACTGTGTTAGACAATATGGGCCCTACATGCGCAAGGCAACCCCTAACCCTAGGTTGGCTTAGTGTGTATCCCTTTGACACATGAATCATGAATTTCCGGTTAGGTTAGTATGTCTGTATATTACATGACATCTACATGTATCCATCCCTCTTATCAGTCGTTATATTGCCTTATTTCATGTATGTCGGACTTAGCATGCATTGCTTTCTATGGAGCCCAACTTTGGTTAGCATCTCACGGGAGATGGTTTATGAGTAGATGATTTGTTATGTTAGGGTGTGTTCCGGGCTAGTGGAGGGGTATGGAGGACTATTGTGTTGTGATTATGATTATGTTTTGGATGAAACGCATGTGTGGAGTAGTTCCTCTTTGTTTTGCTTTGTTTAGTTGCAACACTCAATGAGAGACTAGCTAGACACTATGTTTGTGTGAGATCTTTGACCCTTCGAGTTAGGTACCACTCGGCTAATTCAGTCTCCCATGGTTGGGGCTTAATTGCATGCATTGATTTACCGTCTATAGATCGAGTATGTGCTATGCCATCTGGATACTCGTACAAGCCCAACATATTCGTATTGGACCGATACGACGCTTGTATTGGTACTTGATATTGCACTGATATCTCTAGGGAACAAGTTTAACATATCCTACTTAGTCCTTTATTTCATATAGTTCTTTTAATAAATTTGCTTCACTATAAAAAAATGCTAGAAAGAGACAAAAACAATGATAATTCCATTGATTCAAAGGGTGATCTAAAGAAAAAATTAGGACACCCATATCCGTATCCGTGTCCTAAATTTTCAAATGTGGTGAGTTGATGCAATCCTAGAGTTAGAATCGCAGGTGCCACGGCACAATTAGGTTTTCCGTAAAAAAAAATCTCAAGTAGAAAACACTCTCCAACGATAAGTCCCACGAGGGAAATTCTATTAACTAAAAAATAAGATTATGATCTCTACAATGCCATATATATAATAATAGAAACTTAGGGGCTAAGAAACAATCCCAATCAAACTAGGAAACAAGATAAGATAAGAATCCTACTAAAATTAGGATTCTACTCCCAATTAAAACTATTTACTAAAATTAGAACTAATAACAATTAAAAATCAGAATTCCATGGGTCCCACGCGTGGCCCATAATTTATCTCCCGTGAAATAGTGGCGCTGTTGTTGAACTCGGTTCTTCTTGATGTTGCTTTTGTAGACATTGCGTACTTGAAGTCCTTCCTTGGTGAGACGGGCTCTTAATCCTAACTTCGGCAGTTCTGGTTTCATTGGATGGAGTGTTACTCGCCTTCCACCATGCATTTATGTATGTATTGTCACGCATGCTTTTAGTTCCATTCTTGTCATACATCCACGGGAAACCCAACAAACACCACTATCCATGCGTAGCACATTACACTAAACTCTATATATATAATCTTTACAAATAGAAATAGTAACCGGACATGCATATCTCACTTGCACTTCATGACCTGTCGTTAACCATCCAGCAAAATAGGGACGATGATGCTTTCGAGTTTTCAGCTGCAATCGATCCACAAGAGCTTGTGATATAATGTTTTCACAACTTCCACCATCAATGACTATTGTGCATGCCTATCCATTGACACTACCATTTGAGCGAAAAATATTATTTCCCAACCATTTCTTCTCTGTATTTGTTGTCGTCTCTTTGATGACCTTGAGAGATTCACCTTCATAGGGATGGAGGATCTCTAATTCCTCGGTCTCGGCCTCAATTTCTTTCCCTATAGGATCATCTTGTGTATCCTTCACTTCACTTTCATTCTCAATGAGGTGGATGCATTTAGAACATTCCATTACACAGTGCCCCTGTTGTTTACAATGAAAGTAAGTGATCCTATTATGGCCTTCAGGCTTGTTGAAAAGCTTTTCTGAGGAACCACTTGGTTTAGAATCTTGCATTGAAGAACTCTTTTGCACAACCCATCTAGATGCATTAAATTCCGAGCTTGATAATTTTCGATATCCTCAGCCTTGATAGCGTACTGGATGATCTCATCAACATTATCGAAAATTTTGAATGTCAGGATATGTTGTGTATATCAATTCTCAACCCATGAAAATATCTATCAACTAACATCATCAGCCTCGTTCAAGTCACAATGAGCTTGCATTGTCAGAAGCTCTTCAGAATACTCAACAATTGTTTTGGATCCTTGTTTCAAATCATAAAAATTTAAACGCAAATATCTGGAGTAGTTGAATGGAAGGGACATTTGCTTCAAAAGATTTTCCATTTCAATCCATGTCTCAACATTATCTATATCTTTGTTCCTTCTCTTCTTTTACAACTCGACCTACCATATCACAGCATAGTTGCAAAATCAAGTTGCTACCAAAGTAACTTTATGGCCGTCGGTCATTGGTTTTTGCATAAAAATATTTTCCATTCACACTAACCAATCCGTAAATTCAGCTGTCTTTAATTTTCCATCATATTCAGGAATCACAAGTTTAATTCCTAAATCTCGATCAATATTGACTGCCCGTGGATCTTGTTAATCCCAATTATTTCCTCCATCATCCGGGTGATTATCCACATGAGTTTCCATATTGGCTAATTGGGTTTTCATCCTTGCCAGAGTTTCTTGGATTTGAACTATCGTTGCGGATAATTGATTAACATCTTCCGATAACTCTGCAACAGTTCTAGTCTATGCCTATGTGTTTGTGGAGGAAGACTCCACTTCTACCTTCTTATGAACCACCATAATTTTTTTAAAACAATCAAAAATATCTGACTAAGTTGATAGGTAGATCTACTCCCACAATCACGTAGGTGAAGACGGATTTGAAATTTGACGGTGGATGACTCGAATATCGTGAAAAGAAGATTCAACCGTTGATCAGGTCAAATCTGTGGGCCAAAACTTGATGCTAGTTGTTGCGGTTCAAAATATTCTCCTGATCACTCTCCTCCATTTTTCCCCAACCATCAGCAAGCTCATTTTGATCACCATGTAAAGGGTTATAGACACGAATATTGTCCTCAAACTCTCCATCACCACCTCCACTACCTTATTTTTCTTGCTCATTCCTGCCGTGATTATCTTGTGGTGAGTTGTTCTTACTAGAAGATGATGTTTTGCATTGTTCTTCTTATTTTCCTCCTCCTTCATGAGTGGCCTACCTTTGACTTTGAGTCCGAGTGCTCTTGCTACCTTTTGTCTTCCGTTTGTATTAGAGTTGGGTCCTTAACCCATTGTATTAGGGTTGAATGTGAAGTTGATTGGTCTTTAGCAACCGTGACACGTGCCGATCTAGAACGTGTCATCTCTGACTCACGGCTATACTCACGTTGATGACGTGGTGATTCTTGCGACGACGACACTGCTACACTCTTTGTCGCGACCCCAAACTAGGTTAGCGCTAATGACGATCCATAATCCGGGATCACAAGTTGCACACGCAGGACGGTGAGGTACATTTTGCTCGTGCGGATTATTTCCCATAGGTTTCCGCGGTGAGAATCCTAAGTAGGCCTCACGAATTTAGAAGTAATAAATGGTTGATCATGCAAAGAAGGAACTTCAAGCTTAGTGGTGCCAACTCATGGGATCATAACACGACATATTGGGCATGTTGAAAATAACAAGTAACGTGAGGGGTAACTCTTGGGCAAGCCTACACACCCACGATCATACACAGTGGATTGAATACCCTCACTATCAAGCAAGACACGATGCATAAGCACGGGGTATTGAACATGAGACTATCTTGTGTTACAGAAATAAAGGCAACATGTTAAGTCACAATCAGAAACTGGACGAGGCCTATGGTCTCCAGAATATCGGGTAGCATTCCAGCATGGAATGACTCAACCCGAAAGGGTAAGAAAAGGGTCGGATCCGGGTATTCGAGAAGGAGCGGACAACTAAATTCTCGCATTACATCCCAAACACCACAACTGTGGATCTTATGTCAAATGGTAAGCAAGGCAAGTAAATGCTCCCTAAAACCCGTGTGCAAGTGACAACTCCCATGTGCTAAGTGAAGGTTGGGTATGGTAGGTTTAAGGAGGAATCATGCAATTTCAAGGAAGGCATACACCATGTATGCAAAACGAGAACTTATAGGTTAGAAAAGATAAATCAATATAACGGTCCAGGAACTATTACAAACTACTAAACCTAAGATACAACTGTCATTGACATGTCGGGGTAGTGGGATTTGGCATTGCACACACTTAGGGTCTAATCGCCAGTTAATTAGTCTCTTAGTGTTGTATTGTGAAGTCCGGCTTTGCAAAACCCTAATTATGTGAATCATCAAGTCTTTCGTACACCTACATGCCTCCGGACAACCCACCTAGGTGAGGACCAAGCTCAAAGAACATCATCGGAGTCAAACAATTCATTTCGGTCATGTATGGTTCATGGGTTCCAAAACTGGCCCCTAAGGTTCATCGTTCACGCCAAGGAACCGAACTTCATGTGCATAATTCTTAGGGTTAAAGGGGACTAAATCCACCTAAAAATAATTAGGAAGAAGTTGAGAGTCATTTGGTGTTGAATCGAGGCCAAAAAAGGCCATAAAAGGGTAAAACAGGGGCTTCCACATTGCACGAGTGGCATTTCTAGAGCCCCATTGCACCCACTTTTGGGGGTATACGGCTAGCTGTGAGGGGTCCCATGGTTAGTCGTAAGTCCCATACGACTAGCCGTGGCCGTGGACCCTACAAGGGGGACTTCCTAAAGGGCTTCGGAAGTCCACTGTAGTGGGCGGTTTTTGGGGTCCGTGGCTAGACATATCTTGGGGGGTTTTAGGGGGAGTTTTAGTCAATCAAAAGGCATCAAATTACATCATTAAACTTAATTAAAACACAATTAAAACACTTAGACCAGAAGGGTGAACATAAACATGCTTAAACACTAATACACACAAAGTTAGAATTTGATTCCAAAAGACATTGAGCATGCATGTTACAAACAACAAATTAAACACTTGCCTCGAGTCCAAGCACGGTCTAAATCACTCTTAAAAACTTCTAATCACTACTTGAACTCCTAGAACAAGAAAGACATTAAAAAATAGCCCAAAATTGGCAAAAGATCAAAGAATAGGAATAGATCTTGCATGTTGGAATTCATGAGTTATTTGAGGCCCTAATCAACATATCAAAAGATGAGAGAAAAACTCTTACTCTAAAGTAGCCCTACAGCACAGCTATTGGCTGTTTGGAGGGTTGTTGGCGGCGGGAAGACGCAAAAATAACATAGAATTGAAGCTTGTGATGTGTAGAGTAGAATGGTGGTGGTCAAACTTCAATTTGGCAAGAGTTTCCTTTAATTATAGAGGAAGGATGCAAGAAGAGGGAGAGAAAAGCTTCAGGTGGTTACAGTCGTTCAGCAATGGAAATGAAACAAAACAGTAGCTGGTGTGGGTTTATATACTTCGTGGAAAGTGGGTTGTGGGGCCCACCACTAGTCTAACTTGGTTGGCTTGAAAGTTGGTTTTCTGGGCCTCGAATGCGATTGACAAAGAAGAGAGATATTCATGATACTAAATATAGTTTCTTAAAAGTATAAATTTGACATGGTTTGGGGGCATTGAAATTTGGGCTCAGATTTCCAAGTGAAAAGACTATTTTGCCTCTCATGATGAAATAAGTGTTTTTGGGGATTCGAATGGGCACAGAGTGAACACAAAAATTGTTGGAAATAATATTCTCTATGAAATGAGCCCAAGAACTGAATTTTCCAGAATTTATGGATAGCCCCCACGCTTTCCCGAAAATACGCATAGGACCCTAAAAGTCTCAAACTAGGTTCAATGGCTCTCAAAATTTTCCAAAGATATTCAAAAACTATTATAACTCACAAACTTAAACAAATAACATCTAAACTCACTAAGAGAGCTAACAACACAATTAATTAAACTAATCACGCAATTAACGGGCTTGGGTCTTACACTTGCCCTTTACCTGCGTAGTAGCATATCCATGAAGGGGAATTTGGGGTGGGAAAGTGCGTTCTTATTCTCGATCCGACTCAACAATACCATAGATTCATTGAGGAAGTTTGTATTGGGTAATACTACATCCTCTCTTTCAACCAACCATTCATCCAGAGAGTCATTTTCTTCAAATATATAATCCAAACTAATTGGATCATAGCCTCCATTGTCTCTTGCATTGGAGGTGTTCTAAGAAGTCATAAGGAGGGAGTCTTGTTTATGTTCTCTAACATGTGGGGATCAAAGACTCTAATGAAGTGAAAGTTCTGGCAATATTAGAAGCTATTTGTATTTTTCATGCCTCATTTCATCATTATCTTATTGTGGAGAGTGATTCTCTAAATGGTTTTTTATGGGTGAAATCATTGAGGGGGCCATGGAAAACACAATTTCTCTTCAATGAAATTAGTCATCTAATTTATGACTTGCAGGTTACATTTCAACACATTAGTAGACTTGCAAATGGGAAGGCAGACATGTTTAGCTAAGCAATAAGTACCTCTTTTATATGTAGTGTGTGGCTGGTTCATTTCTCTTGTATCGGTTCCACTATGGATGGTGTTTTTGTATTTTTTTAAAGTTGCGTTGTACTTCTTTCTTTAATACAATAAAGAAAAGAAGTATGTTGCATGACCCATGATGTCATGATCAAGTGATAACTAATATTGAGCATTTAGTAATACATTGAAATCTAAAATAAATGATTTATTACAAAATTCAAAATACTAAAAATAAGATTAACCTGCAGCGTGTATATCTTGATATAATTGGTTATTCCATCTATGGTCAAAAAATTTCCACAACTTCTCATAATAAGACCATATTTTTCTCTAGATATTTGCTCTATAGCAAGCTTCACTCGATCCATGGCATCATACACATAGTCCATTGTGGATTCGTAACAACATCTACTAATTTCAGCACCTTCACAAGAGGTGCGAGTAAGTATGTAATTATCTCTGCCCTATACCAGAAATATGTGCCTAGAACAATTTCTTATACATGTCATGACAAAGGCAACCTTGAAAAGATTGAGTTCACATAATCCGTGCTCGTCCAAATTTGCATTATGTTTTCTTTGGACCGCTAAAGACTTTCTAAGGCCACAAAATGCATCACAAATCTTGTAATACCCGGCCTTGGAAGCAGGGGCGGACCTACATGTAGGCCTAGGGGGGCCATGGCCCCCCCTAAGTTTTCAAAATTTTATTTTTTACTATTAAATTTTTTGTAATTTTTCACTTTTACCCCAAATTGTTAAGATTTTCTTTAAATAATTTTCATTTGGCCCCCCCTAATTCCATTATCTAGGTCCGCCAGTTGGAAGCTCAAGACACCAACTGAGTTCTCACAAAAGGTTGTTCATAAACTGATGGTTGTAAATCAAGCCCCGTAACCATTTTTCCCGCAGCAAGTTTTTTTTGGACATCTTCTAATTTACCAATATTCTCCAAAATATAAGATTAATACAATGTGCCTCACACACAACACCCAAACAATATGCGGCATCATCTCGTGCAATATCTTTCCCACAGCCTTAAAGTTTGTCGCAATGTCCATCACAACTTGGACAACATACTCGTCCCATCCGCCTTCAGTTATCTATAATGTTCTATCAAGCTATACAAATATCGGACATCCATGCGATGTCTAGATGTATCTACTAACCTAATAAAAAATACTCATGTGACACAATAAGCTATGAAGTTAATTATATGCCGCCTATTATGGCTTGTCCATCCATCGCACATTAGCGTACACACATACTCTTTCCGTGTTGTGAAATGGTCTTCCAAGTATCTCCTACAACCGGCATGTTCCATGTCAAGGTGTTTTCCGCTAATCTCATAAGTTTTAGAAGCAGGTTTAACTCCGAGGCCCAGCTCGGCCATATCTACCATGGCCCGATAATATGGTGAAATAGCCACATTTGGTAGAACTCGATTATGGTGGAAGAACTTTGAGATTGCTCGACCCATTTTCATAGCTCTAGTTTTCATATTATCCAGAATTGAACTAGAAATCATGGGTTGCTTCATTCTTTAGGTCCTATGTAAGAATGGATCCAAGGACTCTCTCTTCGTTGTGTCCTCAAAAGAGTCCGGAGCTCTAAAAGAGCCAGCCTCACCCCGTCACTCAACCATACAAGCCTACTCAAGTTCATAAGTTTTACAGTTCGCTCTCAATCCCCTGTTTAACTCCCTATCATCATCATCAGATTCATCATCAAGCAACCCTCTCTTCATAGTTTTTTCTTATTTTCTTTTTCTGACTTCTTTCCTTGTACAATATCCCTCATGCATTCCTTACTTCGGCGGGGACATTTGGATAACCTTTTGTATCTCTTGATATATGTGCAAGATGCTATTTAAATCCATGGATTCCACCACTCATGATTTTTTTACACCATTTACATTTATCCTTGTGATGGTCCCCACCAACCATCTCTCCATGTTCCCATAGGGGGTCAACTTCTTTCTCCTTTTGTGGTGCCATTGTGATCTAAGAAATTTATTCTGAATAATTAGAAAAATAAAATAATAAAAAAGGTTACTTAACCATTGACACAGTAACATAATTATAAGTTAAAATAATCAAATATCTCAATTTCCTCAAGTACGTAAAATACAATACACTACTTAACTCTAACATCCTTTTAAACATAATTTAAATAAAAAATATTAAATTAAAAAAATAGTAATTTACATGCTTATTATTCAGTGAAAATATTGAATTTTTGCACGACAATGTATAGATCTAGGTGAGGATCCTTAGTACTGCAATTTACATTACTTACTTATGTTTCTAAATTGGAAGAAACTTCCAATTTAGAAAAAAGACTCATTTTTATACATGTTAAATAATGTCTTTTAATTAAAGAAATTACTATTTGTAAGTGAACACGCATAGATCTTATCTTAAAACCATATATCATATTGGTAGGCACTTTGACATTTAAATATCCTGAAAGAAAAATAAAAAATAATTAAAAATGTTTTTACACATTTTATATAATAACTTTAAATACAAGAAATTGAGAAAAATACCACTTTTTGGGTTACATGCATTATCTAGGATTATAACCATAGATCTATGTGGTACACACTCAAAATCTTAAACTTAAACAAAAAACAAAAATAAATAATAATAATAAATTAATTTTCCTTTTTTTCGAAAAAGGACCAAAAAATCATAGAAAATTCATTTTTTCAACAAATCAAGGGTGGAAAAATCATCTATAAGCAAAACACCCTTCCTATCCTCTATTCTAAATAATCTATGCATGTAAAAGGAAAGAAAAACATACCTCAAACTCCAAGAATAAAAACTCCTTTTTTGGATTAATACTAGATTTGATCTTTTGTGGGCTAAATCTCTCAAAATACAAAGATGTGTTCTCAAGTCTTCTGAGAAATGGCCTTAGCATCCTTGAAAACCCTAGAGTAAAGAGTATCTAGAAGTTGAAATGGGTAAAAAAGACCCATTTCGGAACTTTTATAGTTGGCCGAGTCCCATCATTCCAATACAGAGTCGGAGTAACTCGACTCCACCGATTTCTTATATCATGGCTAAACAGGTGATGAAGTGCAAGTACAACATACATGCCAAGCTACTTACTTTTGCATTTGGCAAAAACAATAACGATATAGTTTGGTGTGATATACTACCAATGGATAGTGGTGATATGTTGTTTGGTCACCCATGTATGTATAACAAAAATAAAGCTCATGGCATGTATGGCAACAAATACATATTTGTGCACAATGAAAACCAAGTCACACTCCATCCAAAGAAGCCAATACCACCAAAGAAGCGATCAAGAGCACGGGCCACTAAAGAAGCACTTCAAGTACACCATGTTTACAAAGGCAATATAAAAAAAAATCTAGTTTGATGTCAAACTCTTCTTTCAACCTAGGGGGAATGATGCCGGACAGATAAGCCCACGTGTTGGGCCACCCCAGATAGTTTGGGATTATTTTTTATTTTTTTCAATTCATCAATTATTTATTATTAGGTTTCTAATTTTATTGCTTGATTAGGTTTTCTTAGCCCCTAAGTTTGCTTTTCCTATTTATATGACATTGAAAAGAAGAAATTCTTAGACTTATAATTAATAGAATTTGAGTTTGTTGCATCCCTCGAAGGCGTGTCCTTGTGTTGAAGTCTCCGCGGAGACCTCGTATGGTGTGTGCAAATGTCACAGTCCCCCAATCAGCAGCTTGACAATCTGTGTCTCTATAGCACACAGACATGCTAGAATACTCAAGAAGGTTCCGGAAGCATGTGGAAAGTCCTTCGGGTCTAGAACATTCTAGAGAACCCCGGAACACTATAGAGATCTTGAGCATACACTAGAACTTTCTAGAGACATAGTGTGTGTAGATCACATAAGAAGTCTCTAGACCATTGTATTTTCTAGAAGGCTAATAATAGCCACACACTTGTACATAATTGTAGCCACAAATTGTAAGGGCCTTGCCCTATATAAAGGGGTGATCACTCCTCATTTGTACACAAGCCAAACTTGAGCAATACAAAGCATTCTTAGCATTCTCTCAAACTCTCTTGCTTCCTTTGTGTTCTAGTCTTGCTAGTTGTGTCCCAAACCCTTGGTGAGCAAGGTTCAAGGCTAACTTAGGCATACAAGAGTGAAGTCTCTAGCCTAAGGCCGCACGGTGTGTGCACTAAAGCTTGCAGCCCGTGACACAAACATGTACTTCGGCACTTGCACGCAAGCCCTAACCCTAGGGCTTGCGTCGGAACCATAGTTGTTAAGTTCGTTTCGGACCCTATTTTGGTTTGGCTCCGAGCCGAAACATTTCGGATGATTCGGCATTTCGACTTTCCAATTCGGAAATTCGTTTCAGAAAATACAATATATATATATATGGAGAATTTTCATATGCATCCATCCCTCACCATAGGGTGAGAGACACTTACATAATTGGAAATATTTATATGCAAAAGAGGAAAACCTATATATGGTTATATGCTGAAAAAAAATGTTCTTGTACAAAGAGGGAAAGCCATGTAAGTGTCCCTCACCCTATGGTGAGGGATGGATGCACATGAATGTCCCCCTATATATATGTACTAGTCATTGCCCGTACATGAAGGCACAGCGCACCACGCTTTGAGCACACTAAATCTAATTACTCTTCTTTTGACCACCTAACAACTAACACCGCCCATAATTTAACAAATTTAACTCAAATTTTCTATGTGGCCCATTGAATCAATCAGCTTCAAATCAAGCCCAGCCGGATTTTATTTTTTTAGGTAAAACAGCCCAGCCAATTCGACCCTCGTTTAACCACCATTGAATACCTGAAGTGGCCCACTACTATAAGCAGTCTAGTTTAATTGCATGCAAGCTACGTTTGCATCTGCTACTAAAACAATCCAAGTTAGCCCAGATTCCACAATCCGTGAAAAACAGCATATATATGTGAAGGGGCAAACTGGTAAGTTGTGGGCCCAAATTCCACACCGTTCAATCACTCAATTGCAATCATATCCGTGTATTTAATCATATCTTTACTTGCAAGGAAGTTTTGAAAAGATAATGGCACGTTTCGTAATTTCACAGAAAACCAAGGACACTCCTATATCTTCTGGGAAAAGATAATGGCAGGTTTCATAATTTCACAGAAAATCAATGGCACTCCCGTATCCTCTCGTCCTTAGTAAAAAGTTACTGTCTCTTTGTTTTCAAATAATTACAAAATTACCAAACTCTTGAATCCCTTCTCAGCCCTAGGATTTATGTACAAAAATATGTACATAAATCCAAGGGTCCAAAATGTCCAGGGATTCAAATACTGCTCTCCCTTATTATATAGATATATATTATAATATAAAGAAATTTCATTCTAGTAAGCACGAAAACTATAATTTTCAAATGATGGTATTTTTTTTTAATTTCCATCAAATACATCATCCTCATATATCGCAACAGAAAGTTAACTAACCATCATGATCAGATTTCATAATTATAAAATGGGCCAACTCAGATCTCCTAATTTTAAAACATAAAAAAATAAAAATAAAAAAAATAAAAACACAACGTTTTGCATATCTAACGAAGGGCATACATAAATAAAAATTATTAGAAAATGGGGAACATATGTCAAAATCCCCTATTTCATTAAATAAAATTGCACTTAAAACAATACTTTTAATACACAAACAAAATTCCAGGTCATATCAAGTGGTTCCTTTGGATTATGTGAACGTGAGCTCATATGATTTGGGTATCTTTCTCTTTTATGTAGTGGTGCATTTTGATGGTATACTGATACACAGTAGGGATGATTCAGATAAGAACAAACATTTGTAGCCCTCATAACAGATTGCACGGAAAAAAAAGAAAAAAAAGAAAACTCAATTGGTTGAAGGAAACTTTTTAAAGTTCTTCCTTGATCAAATAAAAATTGTCTACTGCTCCATTTTAAGCCACATCAAATTTTGAGAAGATATTTGAAGTAGAAACTAGAGAGTGATACATCGTACGCTGGTAATTGGGTGTCACTTTCTCAAGAAGATAGGCCTCTCAGCTCTTTACAATGAAAAATCAGGTGATGCTTGTAAGATGTGGTCAATGTATGAGTCGGAGTTATATGCAGCAGTTCAGGCCCTGTGTCATTGGATTAAGCATTATCTGGTGCAAAGGAATTTGTTTTAGACCATCAGACATTGTTTCATCAAGGGTCAAACTGATGCAAAACACATGTATGCTAGATGGATTTCTATCTGCAATTTAATTTTGTCTTGAAGCATAGGCCGGACCAACAGAATGAAGTGGCAGATGCATGAGCCAGAGGGCTTTGTTGCTAGTCACTATGAGCAATGAAGTTGATGGGTTTGAATATTTGGACCGATCTTTATGCAGAGTGCCTAGGAAAGTTGCATGCATAGGGTGACTTCCTATTTCACACGAGCTGTTTAAGCATATACGTACACAGGTTCACTACAGGAGCATCTTTATTATGAAGGAGCTACATGGGGGAGCTAGGATTAAGGTCACTTGAGGCATAATAAAACTATATATAGCCATCATGGAGAAGCAGTATTATCAGCCTCAGGTGGAGAAATGTCAGAAGATTTGTCTATCCAGAATAGTCATATTAGCCAAACAACCAAGTGTCAGTGTCAAAATACTGCTTATTTACAATCCCCATTCCATAGAGGAGGCACCATGGGAGGATTTATTTATGAACCTTATTGGTTCTTCTGCAACTTTATGGAGCACTTAGATATGACCTCGCAGTGTAGTGATGCATACCATCCTCAAATAGATGGCGCAAGTTGTGAATCGAACATTGGTGAACATTATCATGGATAAAAAAAAAGCGGCCGCCACGCAGTATATCGGCCGTAGCGGGCACCCGTGGCGGCCCGTAGCGGCCGCTAATACCGTGGCAGGGGGTATAAAACCCCCCCTTTTGACGAAATTGGGTTAAAAAACCCTCTTTCTTCCTCTCTTACTGCTGTTCTTCCTTCTTTCTTCCTCCTAAGTGGTCCCAAGTGTTTCCTAAGTGGATTTCTTCAAGATTTCTTGCCACCAAATCACCAACATTCAACTATTCAAAGGATTTTAAAGATTCTAAACAAGAATCTTCACCTAGGTATGTGACTTTTTTTCAACTTTTGAGATTATCACTCTAACTACTATGAATCACAACATAATGGCATCATTGTCTTGTTTTATTGTAGATCCATGCTTCCTTTTGATCTTGCATACATATCTTTTGTTTTTTTCTAAATATTGTTATTTTTATTTTTGGATTTTATGTTATTTAAGAAAAAACCATTATCACTTATGGAAAACTCATGAAACAACTTTAAAATAACTTCATATTGTTAGATCTATATTTCCCATAGATCATTCCAACATATATTGCTTGTTTTTCAATTTTTTTCTGTTTTTTAATTTTGAATTTTTTTATTTTTGTAAAAAAAAATTATTTTTTGTAATTGAATGTCAATCAAATGTCTTGAAAAGGGCTCCTAGATTATAGATCTATGTTTCACATAGATCATTCCAACATATATTGCTTGTTTTTCAATTTTTTCCTTTTTTTATTTTCGAATTTTTTTTATTTTTGTAAAAAAAAATTATTTTTAGTAATTGAATGCCAATCAAATGTCTTGAAAAGTGCTCCTAGATTATAGATCTATATTTCCTATAGATCATTCCAACATATATTGCTTGTTTATCAATTTTTTTCCTTTTTTATTTTTAGATTTTTTTTATTTTTGTAAAAAAAAAATATCTTTTGTAATTGAATGCCAATCAAATGTCTTGAAAATGGCTCCTAGATTATAGATCTATGTTTCCCATAGATCATTCCAACATATATTCCTTGTTTTTCATATTTTTTCCCTTTTTTATTTTCGGATTTTTTTATTTTTGTGAAAAAAAAATTATTTTTAGTAATTGAATGCCAATCAAATGTCTTGGAAATGGCTCCTAGATTTTATATCTATGTTTCACATAGATCATTCCAACATATATTGCTTGTTTTTCAATTTTTTTCCTTTTTTTTTAATTTCGGATTTTTTTATTTTTGTAAAAAAAAAATATTTTTTGTAATGGAATGCCAATTAAATGTCAAGAGAATGATTCTTAAATGTTAGATATATGTTTCCTCTAACATGTTTTTTTGTTTTTTTAATTTTCAACATAGTACTTATTCATATTTATAGATATTCAGTCTTCTATTGTGCATTTGTGTTTGCCAATTGATTTTTGAAAATGCCTCGTGATATTGATCCTCCATGGAGTTTTGGTGAGGCAGTTGAGAACAACAGGTTGAAAATCAAATGCAAGTTTTGTGAGAAAGTAACCAATAGGGGCATTACAAGATTCAAACACCACTTGGGCCACATTTCTGGTAATGTTGCTGGCTGTACCGAAGTACCGGAAAAAAATGTTAGCTTTGGTTGGCCAAAACAAAACTAGAAAAATAGAGATAAAAGAAAAGAGGCAGCAAGATGTTGATGCTGCCCGTTATGATGTATTTGGGGATAAAGGTTTATGGAGGCTGCACGCCGAGAGTCCATCATGAGTCACCAAGAAGAATATGAACGTCGTGCATTTGCTGAAAGTAGCAAATATTATGATGCAGGGGGCTCATCTGTTGTGCCAAGCAGGGGCAAGGGCATTGCGGATGCCATGCGTAGGGCATTTAGCACCCGGGAACGGGATGTTGATGTAAAAGTTATTTCTACTAGAAGAGCAGTTCCTCCCCTTGTTGATCCTCTAGCATATAGAAAAAAGGGGGCTAAACAACCAAATATATCAAGTGTTACGAAAGGAGTTATGAAGGGTGCAAGAGATAGTTAGCTAAAGTTACAGCAAAATGGCTAATTCATAAGAACATACCACCTACAACAATAGATTCCCCATATTTCCAAATAATTCTTGATGTTGCCGCCGAAGCTGGCCGAGGAATACAGTCGCCATCTATTTATGATGTGGACACTAAATATCTCGAAGAAGAATATAAAAAAATAAAGGCATGGGTGAAGAACTTTTGGCCCATGTGGCAACATAATGGAGTCACCATTATGTGTGATGGGTGGACCAGCGGCACACAAACACAATTAATAAACTTTTTGGTACAATCAGTTGCTGGGTGTGTCTTTATGAAGTCCGTGGATGCATCTGAACATAGACGGACAGCTAAATATATATACACTCTTATGGAGAAGGTTGTAGATAGTGTGGGATAGGAGAATATTGTACAGATTGTTACAAATAATGGCGATAATTTCAAGGCAGCCGGTAAGATGTTGGAGAATAAAAGACCTCATCTGTTTTGGACTCCATGTGCAGCACGATGTATAGATCTCATTATGGAAGATATTAGAAAAACGAAGAAAATTGCTAAAGTTATCAAGGCATGTAGAGGCATTACTAGATTTACTTATGATCATTCATGGCTTTTGAGCTTGATGGAAAGATTCACAAATAACCATGCCTTGATACGTCCGGGATCGACTAGGTTTGCTACCCATTTCATTGCGATGAAGAGCCTTGTAAGGTTTAGAACAGAGCTGATTCAGATGTTTGCAATAGAGGAATGACTTCGTTCAAAATGGGGCAATGCAACAAGTTGTCTGGAATTTGAAATCCCTAACTTGATGAGAGACAATAAATTTTGGAAGAAAGTGTCTAATTTATTAAAGGTATATGAGCCTTTAGTTAGAGTGTTGCGGCTTGTAGACGGTGACAAACTAACAATGGGATATATATATGAAGCAATGGATCAGGCTAAGCAAGCTATCATGGAAAATGTTATATACCATGATGAATATATAAAAATTATTGATGCCCGGTGGAACGACCAGCTGCACCATCCATTGCATGTTGCAGGTACTCGTTACTCAATAACACTATTTGATAATTTTAAAGCAATCTACCTCTCTTTGATTGATGTTTAATCAATTAATCATTTTGCATTTCAACTTGTTTTCAATATAGGTTATTTCCTTAATCCCGAATTCTACTACCCCAATTCCCAACAGCACAGCGATGCAATAGATACGGAGTTGAGGGTAGGATTAAGGTAAGTGTTGAAAAAATTGTTAGGAGTTGATGATTCAATCGAAGCCATCCAAGAGGTGAGTTAGTGATTAAGATTTGAGATGACATATGTATATGCTTGAGATAGGTCTTAAACATGTATGGTTTATTGATTTAATCCTAATTTTCACACTGTAGATATCTACATACACACAAAGGAGAGGAGGCTTCGCTTACCCTCTAGGAATAAGGGCGATTGGAAAGATGCCACCTGGTATGAACAAAAGACCCAATCACCCAACCTATTAGGCCTTTGTTATTTATCTCTCAATTGATTGGAACTTGGAAGGACTTAAGGAATATCTAATTATATTTATTTACATTGAATTTCAGCTGATTGGTGGAAAAATTTTGGAGAGAATACTCCAATTTTAAGAAAAGCGGCTGATCGCATCCTTAGTCAGGTTACAACTTCATCAAACTATGAAAGGAATTGGAGCACTTTCTCCTTGATCCACACAAAGTCCAGGAATTGGCTTACTATGCAAAAACTCAACAAGCTTGTATATTGCCATTACAATTTGAAGTTGAAAAACAGAACAAGAGAAAGGAGGGCAAAGGATGATCCGAGCTATTGTCCTATTAGTTTGGATCACATATTCAGAGAGGACGATCCCTTACTCCCATGGATAGTCGAGATAGAGGATCCATTGCTAGATTCAAATCCGAGCTTTCAGGAGGAGGTTAGAGATTTGCTTGA
Organism: Umbellularia californica; assembly: GCA_028538565.1. Classification (NCBI taxonomy): domain Eukaryota; kingdom Viridiplantae; phylum Streptophyta; class Magnoliopsida; order Laurales; family Lauraceae; genus Umbellularia; species Umbellularia californica. The sequence continues at coordinate 10,986,339 of JAPQWN010000005.1, forward strand.
TGAAAATATGGGTGAGGCAGAGGGTGCCTCACTTGGAGGAGAAGGCTCAAGTGCACAGCCGTAAGGCCTACAACCACAACTTAAAGGGAAAGAACCTGCTAATGTTGTGTCATCTTCTGAGAGGACAAGTACCACCATCTCTTCGAGTAACCATGGTAGAGGAGATAGGGGAGATCGAGCAGAAGACACTAATGGGATAGGTGCTACTAGTGAATACTACCAACATGATCAGGAAGATGTCATTCCTGTAGAGGAGGTACAGGACTTTCTGAAAAGAATGGAAGTAAACCGTGGTTATCAACGGCGTCGGAGAGTCTCACCACCTGCTTCTGGAGGTAGTAATGAACAATGATATATGGGTGGAGGTGTTGGAGGACAACAAGCGGCATCATGGGCTGAAATCGTAGAACCCTAGTTATAGTGGACAAGGACCCTCACAGTATTTTGACTATTTTCCATATAGTCAAGTACAACAAGGAGAAGAACAGTCTTCAACTTCAGGGTCCTACTCATATGGTGACTTTGGTGAAACGCAATATGGTAGATATCCACCTCCACCTCCTCCAAGTTCTTTTGATGCGGGTGTGGTTGCCTTCTTTGGATTTGTGGATCCCAATGCTCATCAATATCAAATTCCATATGGTGCCACTAGAAATGATTACACTGATGGGGATGAGGATAACCATAGCCCCTTGAATCTTGGTAGACGTTCCTTTTGGTGGTGATTAAGGTATTTCTATTTCCTTCACTAACTCTCTATTCTTTGTAATTTTTAAATTGGCGTTGAATGTTGAATTGTTGATTGTTAATCATTCCATATTTCATTCACTTGATTGAATTTGAACCTTGAATGTTGAAGTATTAATATTTAATTGTTCAATGTTCACTAATGAGTATTGAGTATGACTAATGACCTAACTCTTAAGTCTTCTTAATTCTTATGCCTTTATTTCATGTTCTAGTTTTTTCTTTTATGAGCTTCCCATTGCTTTTTAAGTTAGCATGACTAAGAAACATGAATACATGTGAAAAAACTAATCATTACTATTATTTTCTATTTATACAGTGATACAGGACCTCATGTATTCAGTGCACCGCAACGCCTCCTTTTCTTACTCACTTTTGCAAAAGAACTATATTTTCTTTCATTTTACAAATTTCTGGATTTTTTGGAATTTTTTCAAATTTTTTTGGCGATTTTTTCAAATCGCACCGCTACGCCGCTACGTATCGCCTGCTTCGTAGCGGTTTGGCGCTGCCCGCCGCTACTGTTATTTTCATCCTTGAACATTATAAAGTCTATCAAACAAGGATCCAAACAGATGGAACTTTTTGCTTGCACATTTTATGCCTCCAATACTATAGTGAAAAGTGAAAAGTGAAAAGATCTATGGGGAAGTCTCCTTTTAAAGATTGTGTAGATGTATACCAAAACATATCTGGGACTTGGTGGCAAAGCTAAAATTTCCAAGAGCAGAGATAAAAGAAGAAACACAAAGGAGGGAAAACTCATCCAAATGGAAGGTATTGGTGTCACTTTGGTATTCCCCATCGTCCACACGTCCCCACCCAGCAAGGAAAAAAAAAAAAAGCAACAGCAGCAGAAGCAGCAAGAAGCATAAAAGAAGTAGAGAGAAGAAGGAGATCTAAGTTAGTAAGGCGTACCTAGCACCACAGAAGACGATCGACTGCAGTAGCTCCTCCATCACGTTCCAGCCATCACCCCAAATCACTACTGCTTCATGTCTCCGTCTCCTTCAGTCGAGTGCAATAGACAGCCGAGTGCTAGAGCCTCCAGTCCATCTGCCAGCGTCGAGCACCAGCAACTCCACCATCGCCCAATGCAGTCCCTCGACCTAGCCACTACTGCCTTCGCCCATCTCAGAAGTACATAAGAGGTGAGGCATCTTCTATTTTCTCTTCCTGCACGAACTCGAAGATAGATCATGAGAAACCCTCACGTACCATTCTCTGGCACGAACAGAGCCTGAGGCAATTTGGGCCTGATTGTCCAGTCCAACCCTGACCAGAGTTGACCCATTCCACCTAAAACTCAATATCATCAGTAGATTTCGGCCGACAGCAATTATGACCAGATCGACAGCCAAAATTTCTTTCTGCAATTATGGGGCCATCCACAGTCGTTGGATTTTAGATCCATTTTCCTCGCTGTGTTCATGGAAACTAGATTTACTTATTACATTCAAGCCAATATGAAATTCCATATCAATAAAACCTACAATGCACTTCAAAGAACCAAATATGCACTTAGGGCATGTTTGTGTACACACTCTTTCCGCGAAAATGGGAAGTTGTCACGTCAGCAAACTCCATAGAATTGGAAACATCGAAAAAGGATTTCAGTGAAATTAAAAGTTCATATTTGGTGCAAATATTTCTTCCTCGCTAAATTGGTGCTCATGTTGTTTGGTGTGGGTGTGGATTCCTTATTGAAAATCAAAATTCCCTACTTGGTGCAACAACTTTCCACGGAAAAATAACTTAACCTATATAGAATTAAATTATCCATTCAAATAAATTCCAAATCACTACCTACAAAGAAAGAGACGTTCTAATATAAATTCCCATCAGTCCATTACCTATGATGCACGGAGACATTAAAATGGGAGACGTATCGTGTCGTATCGTATCTGATATGTTACTTTTTTGTGTAAAATCCGTGTCCTTTTCATATCCATGCCGTATATGTGCATCATAGTCCATTACAAAACATCCAACTGACATCCAATTATAATGGAATGACTCTTTGTTAATTTAAAACAATTTAATGCCAACATAATGTAGCTTGAAAAATGCAGTGGAACAACGAAGCAACAACCCAAGAAAGAGGCCGCAGAATGCTTTCTTCAGTAGCTGCTGTGATAAGATCTGAGAATTGTTGCTTAGATTTTTCGAAACTGATTTATGTACTAGATGAAGACTATCCTAGGGTCTTTTGAAATAAAACATTTGGAGGAAGGCGGGGGCAGGGGGATGGGGCAGTCTCTTTGAGATACATGGGGCATGGGTCTGGGGCAATATGAGAGTTTTGGGATTTCTCCAGCCCATCTGGGGCGACCACTGATCACTTGGGTCTGCCCCTGGTTTTGAGCGTGGGAGGAGGCGGGGTGGCTGATTTGGGTGGGGTTGGGACCAGGCAGCAGGGGAGGTTAAAGAGAGAGGGAGAGAGAGATAAGCAAACTTATTGATGATCGGCGACGAAGATGGGTCTGGTGTGGACGACGAAGATGGAGCTGCTTCAAGAGAGTGGTCAACGAAGTAGGGCTTTGGTTGAGGCAGAGAAAAAAGTGTGGAAATGAGATTAAATAGTAGTGATGAGTTTTCTGAGAAAAAGGAATTCCCATACCCCCTGATGGTGATGACGCAGCCTGGAGGCCACGATGAAGATCTACACCTCCGACGGTGAGATCGAGCCCTAAGACTCAAAAGCCTAAGATTACTTAGGGGAAATACCCCTAAGTAACTTATTAACAATATAGCATAACTTACAATCAAGCACCCATCTCTAATTATAATGGATGAATGGTCTAAATAAAGAAACTACCATTATTCATTGATTCCTAAAATCACTCCCTAAAATCTCTCACTAAAATCTCTAAGTAAATCAAATCACTAAAATATTAAATTACTAAGATTAATAAACTATTTAAATAAAGTAAATCATTTTTGGTGGGGTCCATGAGGGGCCCACTTCTTCTTGGATCTCACTACATCAACTCTCCCCCACTTGGAAGAACTCAACTCCGGCGAGTTAAAAGGTTGAGAACATAAGAGAGAATCCGACCATAAGTTCAGAAAATGTCTGCTTGGGTCGAAAATTAAACGTACAAATGTTCGCCTCTTCTTTTGATTTGCATCTCCATGGCATAGCGTGGGAGTTTGACACAATATGTTCAACCATCTAAAAGTAGGTCGGAAGCGACGCTTCTACTGGTGTCTGAATGTAGTGCGATCTTGCACATTTTCTATTAGAGACTGCAACTGTAAAATCTGTCATATATGAGTGCAATCTTCAAACTTCCATTGTTGATCCCTGAAGATGAAGTCAATGTGAGGGACTGCAACAACATGATCTTCTTGTGAAATTAATGGAACAATCGACTTGATTTCTGAAGACCCAATTAAATTTTCTGGAAGGGACATGACAATTGGATCCAACGGATGTTCAATCTTCTTGCTAACTTGGGCAGAGTCTTCAATATATGCTTGTCTTTGCTCTTCCTCAACCATTTGGGGCTCTTGACTCACATTAGGATGACCAATATTGGTTGTACCCACGAAATCATCATGGCCATGAACTAGCTCTACAATGTCATCTTTGTTGTTCGAAATCAACTCTTGTGGTGCAATCAAGACTACTTTTTCAAGGTGTTGCTCTTTTTGCGGCGCTTCGGATGAAGGTGCAGACGACGACAAAGATGGTGATGTCATTGGCATGAGTCTACTCCATCTTCCATTCCTGAAAAGGGTATATATGTTTGCCTTTGTATCATGATACACTTTCCGATCAAAAAGCCATGGACGTCCAAGAAGGATATGAGCAATATTCATATGGATCACATCACACCAAATCTGATCTTCATAGCCGCCAATCTTGAAACATACCAAACATCTGTGAGTCACGGGAATGACATGACCATTAGACCATGTGACTTAGTAGAGCTTAGGAAGCTTCTCAGTTGGCAAATTAAGCTTGTCAATAACCTCTTGTGCGACAAAATTTATTGCACTACCATTGTCAATAATCACATTAACAACTTTGTCAATGACTATCACCATCGTGTGAAATTTCTTATCTTGTCTCCATGCTTCTTCTTCTTCTTCATTGGTATTGAGGAGTCTGCGAATGATAAGAGTGGAATTTTCTTCTCTTGCAAAAAATCTCTCCACAATATGAGCCCGGTGTTGACATTGTTGCCTGCGAGACCTTTTAAGCATGCACTCAACACGGATGGCTTCTAAGTATGCCTCTTGACTGGTTTTGCAATAATTCATATTTTCCAAGATATCTTATCGCAAGCCTTAGACATAACGAGCTAAATCATGTCTCTTATCTTCCTCCAATTCGCATGTCATACAACTCTCGAAAGTGGTGGGAGTATTCATCAACCGTCCAATTTCTTGCGTCAAGTTGAGAAATTGTTCAAAATAGAATTCATTTTCAAAATACCAATGGTCATATTTGCGCTCATACAGAATTCTTTGAATTTAAATGGGGCTCCCAAAATTTTTCATATTTGACTCAAATCAACTATTCAAATATTGCTCCTTGTAGATGGACAATTGTCTAACGAAATGGGCTGGATTAATGACACCCTAAAAGGGTCGGACTAGAAACGGGCCCACCTGACTCACGCTACAAAATTCTGCACGTTTCTATCTGTGTCTTTTTTTTTTATTATTTGCTATTTTCGCAGGTTTGGGCTTGGGCTTAGGTTTTGGTTTCGGGAGAGGTTTTGGAAAAGGATCTGGGCTTTCAGTGAGGTGTTTTGTGGACTGGGAAGTAGGGTTCGGGAGATGTGGGTTTTGGGGGAAAATTGATTTAGGGCTTGGATTTGGGACAAGAGTGACTGATGTACTATGATGGTGATAAACGGTTGGATAGAGTATTGGTTACAGTGATGGGGAATGGGTTCCGGATGATTACAAGGGTAGCAGCTGCATTGGAACAGGGCTGTGAAAAGAGGAAAATTGATGTGGGTTCTGATTTTGCTGGGCAGAGATGGTCTGGATGATGATGATGATGGGTTGGGATGATTTGTGGAGGATGATGATGATGCAACTGATGGAAGGGAACAGGGTTCGCGGTTACCTCGAATCGGCGATCCAAAATTGGATCTTCGCTCTAATACCAATTGATGGCGCAGCCCGAAGGCCACGGTGAAGATCTACACCTCCGACGATGAGATCAAGCCCTAAGACTCAAAAATCTAAGATTACTTAGGGGAAATACCCCATAACTTATAATCAAGCATCCATCTCTATTTATAATAGAGGAATGGTCTAGATAAAGAAACTACCATTATTCAGTGATTCCTAAAATCACTCCCTAAAATCTCTCACTAAAATCTCTAAGTAAATCAAATCATTACTAAAATTAGTAAACTATTTAAAGAAAGTAAATCATTCTTAATGGGGTCCATGAGGGGCCCACTTCCTCTTGGATCTCACTGCATCAGATGGGAAATCCATTTCCATCATTTTTAAGGAAAACGCTGACTAGGCAGAAAAGTGTTTCTGTGGAATTGTTCTGCTCCAAATACATGAAAATTGGGTTTCCCACGGAAAACCACCCACTTTTATGCAGAAAAGTGTTACACAAACTTGCCATTAAATATGGAACATGCTATGTTGTTATTTGAAGGTGCAGATTACACACATGGAGTGCCTTAGGGTTCGATCTCACATCCACATAACATCTGGCCATCAAACGAAATTACACATTAAGTTGTACACAGCAGCTACAGATGGACCAGCGAATCGAAAGTTCATCATATTGATCTTTGATCTAGGTGGATATTTACCAAACTCGAGGTCGGGTTCTTTCCAGGCTGGAGAGAATGATGCAAACGGACCCCATGCCACATGTGTAGGGCCCAAGTAGATTTAGGATATTTTATTAAATAAATATATGGCATTAGTTTTCTAGTTTTATTTAAGGAATTGTAATTGGGATAGAATTCTAATTTATTTAGTTTCCTAGTTTAATTAGGTTTCTTAGGCCCTAAGTTATGTTTTTCCTATTTATATGGCATTGTAGAAGATTATTTTCAAAGTTCGATTAATTAAATTGGGTTTTCCCCACTGAGGTGCGCCTTATTATCGTCTCTTCGGAGAATTTTGATGTAATGCCTATGAAAAGAATATTATTGTATTTGCTTACGCATTAAAGGTACAGTGAGCAAGCCTCACATATGGAAGGTGAAGTTTTATTCTTCGTGAATTCGTACTTGACCCGAGACAGGTGCGAATTTCACGAGAGTAAGCGTGTCACACCTGGGATTACCCTTCGCCAGGTAAACTTGGAGACTTTTGAAGTGTCTACAAACACGCGCTTCGGTGCCCGATCGTGCTTCGACACTTTCCTGCAAGCCCCAACTCTAGGGCCTACATCAGTTACACATCTAATATATGCAGTTTATTATATTTTCTGTATATACAAAACAAAACCAGAATTTTTTCATATTTAAAAGCCAGTCCACAGTACCCCAATAATTACAAATGGGTCCACAAGTTCACTCCCCCTTCAAGCTAGGCATTTGATATCTACTATGCCAAGCTTGGACAATGCATATGATAACTTTCCTACTGAAACAGCCTTAGTAAGGAAAATACCAATTGTTCATTAGTGTGAGCGTACTTCACTTTAGCATCTTCGCTTTCAATCTTTTATCTTAACAAAATGAACATCAACTTCACATTGTGTGAGCGTACATATAGTGAACACTGGATTTTAAGCTATCTATCATGCTGAAGTGCTATCAAAATATAAATCCATGGGACCTTCATGCATAAATCTAGCTCATATAGCAAAATATGCTGCCACAAAATTCACACATTCCAAGTGCCACTGTTCAATACTTTGCTTCAGAATTGGATTTGGATAACACTGGTTATTTCTTGTTTATCCATGATACTAGATTTCCACCAACTATAGTGCAATAGCTGGTTGTAGATCTTTTATCTGTATTTGAACCTACCCAATCTACATCTAAATATGCATCTACCATTAAATGTACATATCTAGAGTACAAAATCCTGTATTGGTAACTTCTTGCACTTTAAAATCCTGTACACAACATTTAAGTGATCCTGTTCTTGGGGTGTAAATGAACTGACTAACAATATTATGATCTGATGTCATTAAGTACTTCTCTGCAAACTGCATTGATGCTGTAATTCTACTGAATCAGGGATACTGGTTTGGCTCCGAAAATTACTGTTTCTGCCACTAACCCTTCTTCATTAATCACAATGGCAAAACGTTCATATGCAGGTGGTGGTTGATCATTTCCAAGCATCACATATCTGCAATCTACAATCCTCTTGTCCTTGAAGGAGAACAAAAAAACAGTACCAATTGATGGAAAGGGTCCTGGCTTAAAACTTTTGCCTGGACGGTCTCATATTCTGGATTACTTCCACCTAATACTTCATAGATGTGCCGATTTCTATGGCTTTCTTTTGGCCAGTAGTGATAGATTCGTTTAGCTCAAGTTCTCTCCATAGTCCCTAAATATGAGAATAATAAACCCTTAAAGAGAGAGTTAAGTATTGGGATCCAAGTACTCGTAGATTCTGTTAACTAGAAGAAAAAAGAAAAACATCCACTGCGTGCAATGTAAAAACAGTAGAAAGAAGTCGTCCTTTGATGCCTGAGTTTCTTAAAAAACTTTGAGCAGTTTTCAACACCAGTCAAACATTGTGATGCTTGACGCCAGCAATACCAAAGCAACAGCAACACCAATGGAACTAGTCAAACAAGTTTGTACCCTTAATTTCAACAATCGAACAAGACCTATGAAGTTGAACGAGCAGTCTTAACAGCAATTGAACAACAACACATATAATAGTCGACCACACCAATTGCATCAGAAAACCCTGTGTCAGAGAATTTCCAAAGAGAATAAATTCCAATCGAACAATGGCTAGAAATGACAGTAGAACATACCCAAAGATTCAGCAGCCTCAAAAAACCAAAAAAACATGAATTTTTTTTCTCAGTCTAAACCTTTAGAATTAGAACCCTTTGTAATGCAGTCTTCTATCGGCTTAGTGCTCTGATACCCTATGGATAAATATGAACCTTTAGAACCATTTGTAATTGTAATATCCCATATCAAGTGGGGAATTAGGATGGGAAACAATTAGTAGAAGGGCCCAGGTGGGACCCTTAGATCTTGGTTGTTTTTAAATTAGTTGTTTTAAATCCTTAATGGATTAGAAGAGGCCACGTGAGTTAGCCTTAGGATGAGAGGAGACTTATACATCAACTCAACTTAGTGGCTTGCGTGAGATGTATCTGAGCAGAACTATATGTTCTATTTGTGAAGGACTCTCTACCTTCACCCTTTGTGCATGTATATAAGCAAACCATCGACCCTAGCAGTGGCATTCAACCTTCTCCTTCTTTTCCTTAGAAAGGAAATCTAAGAGAGGGTCTTGTTGGCTGGAATTCAGGGGAAGAAGAAGGCAATCAGCAAAGGGACGATTAACGGATGTCCTACTCGTGCCCTCACATCACAAACGCAACTGTCATCTATAGAAGGTGAGTGAATCTTCTTAGATAATGTTTATTGATGATATGGATGTTTGGTATTGAGAATTGTTCGAGTGCTGTGTAATGGAAGTGTACAAAGGGTGACGACAAGAAGTCATCGATCTGGAGTAAGTCAATCTCTGAATTGCTCAATTGTTGGGTAATGTTAATACTCTGCTTGTATGGAGTTTTAATCCATAATACCCATTGTATAGGCATGAAACTTGAAGGAACAAAAGCATGACGGGAATCCTAAGAATATAAGTTGGGGCTTATGGGACCCTGTGGCCCACCAAATGGGAAATCTGGTCCATGGATTCTGAGGTACACCCATGGGCGACCAAGACAATTCTGGTCTTGCGTAAATGGGGGAGAAAACCCAAATTTGGACGACAGTGGTTGGGGGACAACAGGGCCCACCTAGTCATTGATCAGCACCCCACATTTTGAAAGGAGCCCAGGCGACCTAGTGGGTGGTGGTCCCATATGGAGTAGGCCCCATCTGCCCACCATCCAATAATCTCAACTTCGGGAGGCGTGAGGGCTTATCTTTGGGTTATTTCTTTGTTAATAGGACTGTGGGGCCCAAAAGGACTAAATAATGTTAAATATGAACCATGTGTATTCATGTGGGGCCCTGGGCGACCCTAGGGAGCAGGCCTGATCATACCTTAGGTCAGTGGGACCCACAGTACCTCAAGCCAAGATGTTCCCGGCGTGATTTACTATTTTCTTTATGTCTCTATGTATGTAGTAGTAGTATGAAAGGAGTCTGTAATTGGAGACAGCCTTGGACTTGGACTTTGGGTACCACTACAATTTATCCTTTATGTTTATTATGATAAATTTTATGGATTGTTTATTTGTTGATATTGTGTACTGTCCTGTTTATAGGGCCACCCTACACTAATAACTACCAGTCATGACTAGAAGTGGGGCAGCGACATGTAAATTGTGTAGGGGGCTGGTCCACACTATTGATTTGTGTAAGTTATGGTTATTTATTTGAATTATGGTTATCGTAATGACATGTCTAGACAAGTGAACATGGTAATGAAATATTGTGCACCGGATCCTAGATGTGGGATGTTGGACTTGATGTCCGGATAATTTATGGATTTGGACCATGGTGGCCGTTGTGTTAGCATCATCGATGGACGCAGTTAATGAGCTAATGCCAGAAGGAGCATGTGAATATGTATGATCAACCTTGGTGGCGTAGTAATGTGCACGGGGCACAAAGATGTAAAGGGATGGGCTTTAATTGTACTTGACTTGTTAATCTAGACTTGTGCGTTTTATTTGATGTTATGTTCTGTGCTCTATAGGTAATTAGGAAAATTCATTCACCAGTGTTACTGATGTTGTGCTGCCCCGTTCAGGTAATCACGTTGCGGGTGGGCCAATGCAGAACAACGTTCAGCCCATAGACTTTGGCCTACATGGTTGAAGAAAGAGAGTGGGAAAATTCAAATAGTTAATGGAGGGATTAGCCCTTGTTTAGGAGGTTTTATTCAATGTTTTAGGACATCATTGATTTGAGTCAGAACATGAGAATTTTTACTTATTCAAAGATTATTGATGTTATTTGATTTTTATAAGTTAATTGAAATTATAGTTTTATCTAAATGCTTAATCCCTTGTGAAAGTTATTTGATGAATGTATGGTGAATGTTGCCAAAGAATCACAATTCGAAATCCTACAGGGCCCCGGAATTTGGGGCATGACAATAATGCAGTCTTCTATCGCCTTAGGGCTCTGATACTATGTGGATACTGGATCCTAATCGATCAAAAGGTCACTAAGATTTATTCCTTGAAGGTCAACCTAGTCACATGAGAAAGAGAAAGAAACACAGAAAAGAGGAATTCATCCAAACGGAAGGTATTGGTGTGTCACTCAGGTTTGGGCAGACATCCAATGTATAGTTTATTATATTTTATGTATTAATAAAACAACTTTTTTCCATTCATTTCTTGTTTTTTAGAACAATAGTAACCATTAACCAAGACACACCTAACTTCTAATGGAGAAGGAAAGTCAAACTAATGAGTAGAGCACAATCGTGTAGAACCTAACTACAAAGACAACCGTCCATGCCAAAAGAAGAAATACTATACAATCAAAAGTTTAAACAAACAATCAGGTTTCGAATATAATAATTTTTCTATTATATTTCAAATATCATGCAGGGATTCAAATTGGTTAGCACTTAGCAAGATTCTTTCAAAATTATTCATATTGCTTTGAGATCTCTTCAAGTTTTGACTGAAAAAAGAGGTCTTCCAATTTTCCAAATGCAAATTCAAAACTCTATCCCAACAACTTTTGCTGATCTAATTAAACGTGAACATCATCCATAGTGTATCTCCAATAATCCCACCGTCTAAAAAACCTGAAAATAATCTCATAATAGCTGCAGAAACTCAGATATCCAAAAGAATCACATAACCTCACTACTTCAGCATTAAAAACTACTGCTTTTCACTCCATTAGTGCTTTCTAGATGAGACATCTCAGTTTATGATATAGGTAAATACCTTCCGAACAAAAAAGCGAAGGCAAAGAATTCAAATTTCCTAGCTTGAAGTATGCACGCTCAATGTCTTCATCTCAGCTGTGTACATCTAAATATGCCTCTTTCAGTGAAGAACATTCAAATTTGGTTGTAGATATTTTATCTGTATTTGAACCTGCCCAAATCTACATTTAAATATGCCTCTACCATTAAATGTCCATATCTAGAGTACAAAATCATGTCTTGGTAACTTCTTACACTTTAAAATCCTGTACACAACATTTAAGTGATCCTATTCTTGGGGTGTAAATGAACTGACTAACAATACTACCAGTTATAAATTAAGTACAATCACCTACCCACAAGTCTTTTGATATGATCTGATGTCACAAGTACTTCTCTACTCAATTAGGGATACTGGTTTGGCTCCTAAATTCATGTTTCAGCCACAATAACCCTTCTTCATTAATCACAACGGCAGAACATTCTTATGCTGGTGGTGGTTGATCATTTCCAAGCATCGCATATCTGCAATCTTCTTGTCCTTTGAGGAAAAGAAAAAAAAAAACAATACCAATTGATGGAAGGGATCCTGGCTTAAAAATTTTGCTTGGACGGTCTCATATTCTGGATTACTTCCACCTAATACTTCATAGATGTGCCGATTTCTATGGCTTTCTTTTGGCCAGTAGTGATAGATTCGTTTAGCTCAAGTTCTCTCCAAAGTCCCTAAATTAAGAATAATAATCCCTTAAAGAGTTAAGTATTGAGATCCAAGTACTCGTAGATACTGTTAACTAGAAGAAAAAAGATAAACATCCACTGCATGCACTGTTAAAACAGTAGAAAGAAGTCGTCCTTTGATGCCTGAGTTTCTTAAAAAACTTTGAGCAGTTTTCAACACCAGTCAAACATTGTGATGCTTGACACCAGCATTACCAAAGCAACAGCAACACCAATGGAACTAGCCAAACAAATTTTTACCCTTAATTTCAACAATCGAACAAGACCTATGAAGTTGAACAAGCAATCGTAACAGCAACTGAACAACCACACATATACTAGTCGACCACACCAATTGCATCAGAAAACCCTGTGTCAGAGAATTTCCAAAGAGAATAAATTCCAGTTGACAATGACTAGAAATGATAGTAGAACATACCCAAAGATTCAGCCACCTCAAAAAACCGAAAAAAAAACATGAGGTCTTTTTTTTTTTTTCTCAAGTCTAAACCTTTAGAATTAGAACCCCTTGTAATGCAGTCTTCTATCGGCTAAGTACTCTGATACCCTATGGATAAATCTAAACCTTTAGAACCCTTTGTAATGCAATCTTCTATCGCCATAGGGCTCTGATACCATGTCGATACTGGATACTATTCGGTCAAACAGTCAGTAAGATTTATTCCTTAAAGGTCAACCTAGTCACATGAGAAAGAGGAGAAACACAGATTAGAGGAATTCATTCAAACGGAAGGTATTGGTGTGCCACTCAGGTTTGGGCAGACATCCAATGTATAGTTTATCATATTTTACGTATTAAAAAACAACTTTTTTTCATTCATTTCTTGTTTTTTAGAACAATAGTAACCAAGACACACCTAACTTCTACTAGAGAAGGAAAGTCAAACTAATGAGTAGAACACAATTGGGAAAGACAAACATCCATGCCAAGAAGAAGAAATACTATACAATCATAAGTTGAACAAAAAATCAGGTTTCAAATATAATACTTTTTCTGTTATATTTCAAATACGATATGCCATCTTACGAAACGAAATGAAACACATTATTTAGGATACAATTATATAACATGCAGCTATTCAAACTGGTTAGCACTTAGCAAGGTTCTCTCAAAATTATATAAATTGCTTTGAGATCTCTTCAAGTTTTGACTGAAAAAAGAGGTCTTCCAATTTTCCAAATGAAAATTCATAACTCTACCCCAACAACTATTGCTGATCTAAGTAAACATGAACATCATCCATAGTATATCTCCAATAATCCCACTTTCTAAAAGACCTGAAAATAATATCATAATAGCTGCAGAAACTCAGATATCCAAAAGAATCACATAACCTCACTACTTCAGCATTAAAAACTACTGCTTTTCACTTCATTAGTGATTTCTAGATAAGACATCTCAGTTTATGATATAGGTAAATACCTTCTGAACAAAAAAGCGAAGGCAAAAGAATTCAGTTTTCCAAGCTTTAAAGTATGCACACTCAATGTCTTCATCTCAGCTGTGTACATTGAAACCATCTCAGGTACTTGTGTTCTTTCACCACGGCCTCTCACTCAATTTCTTCATGTCAACTGTGTACATAGAAACTATCTCAGGTATTTGTGTTCTTTCACCCACAGCCTCCCAAAATGTAGATGTCTTGATAATGAGTCGATGGAGGATTTAATCAGAAGATGAAAAATGTCAAAGCACCTGATAGACCAAGTGTCCCATGGTATGAAGTCATGAGAGTAAATCATGCCATCCTTCCATTAGTATTCACACAGAATCTACTAATGGTCCGGAAATTCCCCCCTCACATTGCCCAACCATTATTTCCAGAAGCTCATCACTTGTATGGTTTACTTTGCAGCAGAGTCGTCTCGGTACCTGATTGAGAAAATTCAAAGTTTGGTTAGGGCCCATTATAGCTTACAAAGAAAACCACAATTTCCACCTACACTTCTCAATCATCCAAAATTGGTTAGTCTCATTTATATTTCTAGCAAGTTCAAAACCCGTTTAAAGATGGTGAAAAGCAAGTGTCCAGTGTCCACTTCTATAATTACAGAAAGCACGAAACTGAAAGTCAAGAACTACTAATATAATTGAAATTGAATGGAATATCATAGCAAAGACAAGAATAAGAAACGCACCAAATGCCAATTCTCACTAAGTGGATTGCCTAGCACGCGGATCTCTTTCACACTTGGCAGTGGAATCGGGCGTGGAAAGCAGAACACTTTCCTTTTCAGATCATCTCGCCTGCTTCTTTGCGTGTATGAACCCACAGTCACATTCCCCTCCTCACTGACATCTTTCAAGAAGAACAGAAGTGGTTTCTTACAGACAGATCGATAAACATCCCGAGTATCGAACTCGAACTCATTCTGGTGATTGACCCTATTCCAAGCTGAATAGGTCTGCTCAGACCTCTCCAAGTCTCGTGGCAGGACAATGATGGGAAACACCTGGACAACATAACCCAATGAGACGGAGAACGTCAACCGCCGCCTGCGGTCATAGCAGATAGCCCGCTGCAGGAAGCTTCTTGGGTCAGCTCTCATTGCCTGCGTGAAGAGCTTTAAGCTATCCAGCAAGCTTAAACCAGGGTAAAAGGGGTCGACTGCCTCGACATGGTGAATTGAAACAAATGGGGCAATGGGGTGTGTGGCTAATAGGCCATGGGCATTGCCTCTAATATCGCACTGCAAGAAACCATCTTCAATTCAAATTGTTTGCGGCGAAACCAATCACAATCACAATCACAACAACAATTTTAAAGAATGCGAAGTTCCATTGCAATTGAAATCACAACAACTATTTCATAAAAAAGAGCAAGTCACATTGCAATTGAAATTGAGATTCAATCGAATTACCTGATGGAAGCCCAATTCGCGGGTGAGGGGGATGCCGAGCTCGGAAATGCAGGCGTGGAGGCGGTCATCGCTCCCATACAGCTTAGGATAGCGCTCGAGGCACTGGTCGAGCGTCCTTGACAGTGCCTCCGCGAGCGGGTAGCTAATGGCGATCCCACCGCCACCAAACGCCATGGAATGGCTGAAATACGTGTTCGCCGAGTGGCTCTCGGATGGGCTCCCGATGTAAACCATCTCCCTGTGATCATACTTGTTCAAAACCCTAACGAGGTTCTCGACATTGAAGATGGTGTCATCGTCGCCGAGGACGAACCAGCGGACGTCGGCGAGGCCGAGGCGGAAGCACTCGGCGACAATGCGGGAGATCCGGAGGCCGGAGGGGTGGCCGGTGGGGTTGGTGTACCGGAACCGGGAGATGTCTTCGGAGACTCGTATCGGCGGGAGGTCGTCGTCGTCGTCGTCGGACACGGATTCCTCCAGCCAGACGTGGCCGCGCATGGCGGTGCCGGGGCGCCACCAGAGCTTGAGGAAGTTTTTCCGGCGGTTGAAGAGCTGGGCGGAGCCGGCTATTCCGAAGACGATGTGGCGGAGGGAGAGTTCCGGCTCTGGGTCGGAAGGCGGAGGATGTGGGAGGAGGGGGGGAGGCGGGGAGGGGAGGGGGCTGCCGTCCCAGCGGCGGAGGTGGTGCCAGCAGCAGGCGGAGGTGTTGGAGAAGACGAGTGAGAGCCATGCTGACGTGGCGAAGACGAGGGAGAGGACGGCCAGGATGGCGGTGGTGATGCGGCTCTGGCGCCATCGACGGCTGCTGCGGTTGCGCGTTGCGGATCGGACGTTATGGGTTGGGAGCGCTGCTGCAACCATCATCTTCTCCTTCCTCTATTTCTGCAACTCTCATTTCTGTCGTGGTGAAGAAGAAGTAAGAGACAAAGATATTGTAATATAAATAAGAAAGGAGAAGGGAGTGTTTGTTGATCTCTCTCTCTCTCTCTCTCTCTCTCTCTCTCTCTCTCTTATTTTTTCCCTTTCTCTCTCCTTTTGAGGTGGTGATGATTGTGTGTGGGGAACAAAAGAGAAAGGGCTTCTTCTTTCTTCTTTCTTCCTGGGTGGAGAGGTTCTAACATGTATAAAAGAGAGGAGAGAACAAGAAGAAGGCTTTCATTTGACATGTGCATCATCGATCAAGTAGTGATATTCAGGTGCAGCAGTTCTCAGGTATTATATACGGGAAAAAGTTTTCATACAATACGTGAAATTTAGTTCTTATAAAAGAAATTTCTTGTGGTGCCTCACTACCAACTCATCCAAACCTCTTAATAATTAATAGGCCTTAAGATAGTCACTAATTTTAATGAATGGCACACATCTGAATGGATTGAACCGTTAAATTGCGGGTTAAATATTTTTTTAAATATAACCATTTAACTTGTGGGCTACGGATGAAGAGATTATGGGCATTGACTTGGGGTCAAGGGCATGAATTTGGAGTCAAATTTGATAATTTGGGTGGTCTCACATGGATCTTTTCATCCCTCAGTCTCATCCCCAAACGCGACCCACAATTAGGCTCCACAAAAAATTCTCGTATAATATGTGAGTAGTTTCATCCCCAAATGGGATCCATAATTGGGCCCAAAAAAATTTTTCTAGAGTGATAACAATTACCACCCGAATATTGTGTGTGTGTGTGTTTTAATGTGTGATGCTGTGATGTGATTTTTGGTTTGTTGTGGTGGTTGTTGTGTTACGTGTGTGTAATGGTAGGAGGTTTTTTCGGGGGTCTATTTTTTGAAGTTTGAAGCGCAATGGACGGAGGTTGTGTCGTGCATGCGGCGCGTGGCGTGGATTTGCGAACGTGTCACGGTAGTTGATTTGATGTGTAGCCGTTGGAATGGTGGGACCGTTATGATTCTTGGCCTGTTAAGAGAGTTTTGAATATGGTTTGTATTTTGTGGTAGGGAAGGGAATAGGTTGGGGAACGGGTTGGCATTACCCACCCCAACCGGTCTCAGGTTTTACGGTTGTCATGCCAAATCTGGTCCTGGATTGGGTCAAATTTGTTAGTGGTTGATTGATTAGTAAGAAATATAACCTTTAGGAAAAAGAGCCTAAAATGTCACTATTTACTATCATCGATACTAATAAATTCTTATGCATAAACAAAAGGTTACTTAGTAATATATATAGTAAATACATAGAAGGGAGGCAGGTTAGACACACCTAAAATTCAAACCCGTGCTTAAGCTGACTCAGGTTATGTATGAAAAAACCTGTACCCAACCTGATCATACTAACACACTATCAAACTGCCTCTAAAGAGATGCAGGTTGGGGCGGGTCTCCAATTAAACCCGACTCATTGCCATCCCTAACTTTGTTTCTCCAAATCTGATGTCGGTTTTGGGATCTCTGTTTCTCAAGTCTAAATGTATGAAATCGATTGAGAGGCCTTATCATGCGCACTCATCGTGCACTGGGCCATGGCGCTCACCTAGCTATGGGCCAACTTGGGGCCCCACCTAGGGATGATACCAAGAGGGGTCATCAAATGATCACATGGGGCCCTTGATCAGAGGCCTCAAATTTTCACCATCCAAATCAAATGCATAATAGATCCTACTGTCCAACAATCCATTCAGTTAGATGCCAAACCCATATGACCATTGAAATTTATGGTGCCCCTATGTGGTCCACTCAGATGGACCCCGGGCATTTTTTTTATGGCAAAGGAGGAGCAAGGATCAAGGATCCCATATGAAAATGACCTTTTGCGTCTAAACTCTAAAGTGCACAAACAAGGTGGCATTAAAATATTTTATGCCGACAAACGCCTTGTACGATTGTTTTAATCTTTTCTAAACTATATCGGACACTATGTAGATTGAAACCGTTACATATCTTCAAAAGCTCAAACATGGTCACTACGTCAAATTTGAACTATTGTCTCAGAATAGATCCTGAGATATTTATGAAAAATCACTCGCCCTTAAATATGCATTCAGGGACTTATGTGGGCCTCTATTTCAAGATCAGAACTATTGATCCTCTTTGGAATGCCGAAAAGAAACGGTAGGTCAAATTCTAACCCTTAATTCATTGTAAACTGTGTAAAGTGATTGGGTTTCGCATGATTAATTCCCAAGTCCATTTTTTCATTTTTCTTTTAAATTACGGACAACTGAAATGACATTTGGACTGTTGGATGTCTTCGTAACCTCAAACACGACTATAGTGTCAAATTTGAGCCGTTAATTTGCCATGGATCTCGAGATATTTGTGAAAATGAAAAATGTAGGAGCCTTACAACTATATTTCTGAATTTTTGTGGCCCCCCAAATCATGATCCGAACTATCGATCCTCTTTGAGAGGCTAAAAACAACTAGGGTATGAAATTTTATGCCTCCATTGATCATAGATCGAAATTTGTTAAAAACGACAGACCAGCAACTTTAATAATGCCTACTTCAAATAGTCTTGTTTGTCTTACCAAACAGTGTATTTATAAAACATCTACTTTATGCAAATCTATTTCATACATATAAGATTTTCCAAACAGCTACTTTTTACTTATTATCCTATCTAAATTATCTATTTCAAAAAAAGGTCTCAAGGCTTAAGTATCATTTTTTTTTTTCTTTTGGTAGATGGGTGTTTTCTCCCTTCTTGGTAGGACGCATATTGTTGATATTTTTATAATGAGTTTTTTTTTTTTTTTTTTTTTTTTTTTTTTTTTTGTATATGTGATATAGTCATATAAAAATACACGAGTAACATGTTCTTGTATATTTTCTCCTTATTTTCGTATATGAACACACCGAGAGCAATATATTTCTCTCTTCTTTTTTTACCTTTTCATGAGACATTAAGGTGTGTGGATAATGGGTTTTACCTTGAACATTTTTATTTCTTTTCTCACTCCTTATTTTGATGTTTTGGGATAGCACTCAAAGAATCACTTCCAACTCTATTGAGATTCGAAGATATAACAACAAATTTTATAATATCATAAAATGAAGCAACACGAAGAACCTGTAACGTGGATTCAAGGTGAAGGTTTACTTTTGAGAGACGGAAAAAGAAAAAGACTCTTATCAAAAAGTATAGAACTTCAAAGTGGGAAAATATCTTGGAAAAACCCCATAAGATAATAATATTGCTTTCCATTAGAAAAAAAAATGGCTTTGATCGTTGTGGCTTTAAGTGTTCTATTTCATAAATAATTCAGTATCTCATATTTGAGAATGATACATGTCCTTTGCTGCTGGTAAGAGAAAAAAAAGTCACACAACTGTCTTTGTAGCCTTGTTGTAGAGATCACTCCAAATAGTGGCAACTTAGATTCAGAAGATCTTGCTGCAAGATTAATAAAGACTTTTTTTTTTTTGAGTGAAACGAAGTCTGTCCTGGACTCAATACCAAACTGAATGCAAATTGTAAGACTTGTGCCATGGCTAACCCTGTTGAGGAAAATCAGGGTTTTTTTTTATTTTTTTGAAAGAAAATGCGTCACAACAAATATAAAATAGTGGGCCGGGGGTAAATGAAAAACAATTTTCCTATCAATATCATAATCTTCCCATTACACACCCTTATAAAACAATTTATTTACTTAGGGCCAATTTGTTCGCACCCTACTGATTAAGAGCACATTTGTGTAACACTAGGAGCCTGGTGTTCTGAAGAAGTTCTGAATTCTCCAACATAGTGAAATTTCTAAATTTCCCTTTATACTACTCGAGCATCAAGAAATCCCAGCGAAAAACAATGGGGGCTGGATTTCTAAAACTCTTGTCAGGGTGAAATTTTGAAATTATTGTAAACAAACAAGACATTTGCCAAATATCAGGAGACAAGCCATCACATCACGTCAAAAAAACCCCAACATATTAAATTCTTATAATAAATTCTTAGTAAAGAAACAAGCCCTGTTCTTGCACTAGGAAATTCCCTCCAAATAGGAAAATTGTTTTCCTACTGCAAAGAACAATAATAGCTTTTCACAGCTTTCCTCTTTAGGAAGTGTGGCTGCATGGTACGTGAGAAGAGGGTTGTTATGTGCACACTTCTTTCACCCTATTTTAAACAGTAAAAGAAAATATGTAGGTTCACTTCAAGGGGAACCTTGGCCGCCTGTCAATGGGATGGGATGAAACAGGTAAAAAGCCCGGCCCGGCCCGTCCCAAGCCCGAAATTACAGGGCTTTTAAAAAAATTTGAGCCCAATGGGCTGGGTTTGGACAATACATTTTAAAGCCCGGCCAAAATGGGACTGGGACTGGACAGAAACAACCCAGCCCGTTCAGGCCCGGCCCGGCCCGGCCCGCTGCAAAGTCTTTTAAAAATAAAAAAGTTACTTCGTCATCCTTATTGTTCTTGTCAGTTAGAACTAAAAATGCAATGTCTGTTCATCACTTCTTCTTCAAAAAGGTGAGTAATTATATGATATTTAGACGGAAGGAAGTGAGTCCTGGGAATCTACCGCTCAAAAGTTAGAAAAGAATTTTTGATAGCATTCAAATGTGATGATGTACAACCAGGCCAAGTTTTCTTTGACAGCTAGCAATGTGTTGGGTGATTAGTTACTTAGTTCACTTTCTCACATGTTAACTCTAACTCATATTCAAGCTCACCAATAGGAATTCGGTGCTTTCTATCAATCCCAAATACGTTCACTTGGTTTGGTTTTTGGGTGAACTAATCCATAGTCAAGTTGACCAAATCCGATAAATGAATTCAATCTTCTAGTTAGGTTCTTTTGTTAGGTTTTGCTTATCTCCAAGATCGGGCTAATCCCAGGCCCGGCCCTGTCCCAACCCGGGCCCGTACGGGACGGGATTAGATGTAGGCCCGTTCATTTTAGAGCCGGGATTGGGCAACACCAGGCAGGCCCGTCCTATTTTCGGGACGGAATTGGACAACCCAAGCCCAGGCCCGTCCCGTCCCATTGACAGGCTCCAATAACTTAACAAGAAGTTGCTACAATATACGATATCCCTTTCATTAATCTATGCCCTCTTTAAATGCAAGATACATACGCTCATAACTACCACAATTTATAAATAACACCTCTACCTCTAACATATACACACCACCACTTCACCCACTACTCACACTCCTACAAGCATGAAAACTGCTCATATTCATATGCAAACCACTTAACTTCCCATGACCCACTACTTTTCTCATGACTCATGCAAAACAACTACCCACACCTCATGCTAGATACCAAAGAGTGTACCTTCATTGATGGTAAAGTTGAATAAATAAATAAATAAACTTGCTCTTCTTGGTTGTTATAGGTAAGATTTTACAGAAGTAAAAAAAAAAGACATAATAACAATAATAATGATGATGACAATGAGAGCCCAGGATGACAATGGACACCATTTACTTACACAAAGAATCTAACTTGATATAACTAGCTAACTTAATCCAATACATCCGTGGATGACAAGGAACCCATTTACCAGAACACTATCCGACAATATGTTCTTAATAACTGGGTATGGATGACACTGGACCAAATACAAAACTGGCAACGTTTACATCCATAGTCGAGCAATCCACCTTTCCTTTTTCTCCACTTCTGTGGTTTTGTGTTGTTCATTCAAGGCATATTTAAACCACATACAAGTTAGGAGCCAAGATAAATTACACTTGCAATTACTGGATATGGAAGGAACCCTCCTCTTCCACAGGCTGCACATCAGAATACCTTGACATATAAGAGATTAAACAAGTCAGCCTTTAACCTAAGGGGAGAAAAACAAAGACCAGCTATAAGCATCTTACATTCTCCAATTAGGAAATAATTTAAGGACATAAACTCGACTATGAATTTCCTGCAGAAGTGGCTTCAAGTCTCATCTTTACTTCATCAAGGCAGGCTTGAAGATCATTGAATTCCTCTGTATCTGAGAATCTCACAGCCTGAAATGCGCAAATCTACTCTTCAATCTTAAGAAATATTATGCATGTAAAAAAAGATAGCTATAGGCATGTTCTATCAATGACATTGACATGATTACTAGAAGAACTTAATATGCTAATCTGGCAGTCTCCTTCAACAGGTCCAGACATGTAGATAAGTTGCTCCGGAAAGTAGTGGTCAGCTTAAGTTAAGTCTGAATGAATGGAAACGTATAGATGGGTCAAGAAGGCTTGACAGTTCATTTTTATAGATGGGTCAAGAAGGCTTGACAGTTCATTTTTGTTTAACAGTGGACTGACTGGTGACTACTGGCCTGGGATGGGGCAATCTGCATCCCACCCATCCGAGAGAGGTGGATGTCCCATGATTGCAACATGTGCATAAAAACAAATTGGTTTGAACTTCAACTTTTAGGAACCCAATTTTTTTCATTTTTCCAATCGGTTTGAACTTCAAAGTGGAAGGGACAAATAATAGTATGGTACCCGGAATAAATTCTTACTTAATGACATAGATAATGGGGCCTACAGGTAGTATTAGTATGATGATGGCAGTAGAAGATTGATTACCAATGCTTAATTTGATTTATCAGTATGACAATGAAAATGGAGTTATTTGATGATTTTAGGTATCATATTTATTAGGCTTCCACAATTATCCAATAAGGACTAAAGATTATGGTACAGTTGAAAAAGATACACTCATTTAGCTTGAACTTCCATAAAGATACACTCATTTAGCTTGAACTTCAATAAAAAGGCCATTACCCAGTGCAGGTTCTGCCAAAACAGGAGCTCCTTGGAGGGTGCAGACCGGAAACATACCGGGCAATTTTGCACAAAGTGGCTGCTCCAGGTCTCGTGGCTCCCGAGACTTTTGCCATTGCACCAAAGCAATGACCCTTAGCTTGAACTTCAATACAGTAGTGAAAAATTAGCTGCCCCCATAGCAACAAGTCCCCACCAATCTAGTTAATATTATCGTTTGTTGTTTAGTTTTTAATGTTACTATGAGCAATAAGTTAAACATAGTAATTATACATTGGTAATTGTGTGTTGCATGTGTTAAATGATCTCCCATCAAACCATTTTGAGAAAAAAAAACTCCCATCAGCTACAAGAAATGATGAACATCACACTAGCCTTAAGAAAAACTAAATATCTAAATAACTCATTTAAGAATAAATTAAATTATCAAATTTACACATTTTTAGCATTTTTGTATTATTTATTTATTTTTCTTTATTCATTTTTTTTTTGGGGTTGTGACAATTTTATGCTAGATATCAACCTACCAACGCAACCCTCCTTCACTCGAGCTTGGGACCAGCAGTAAAAAAATGTTGTTTGCAGATGATATAGTGTTGGAGGATGAATCAAGGGACAGAGTGAAGGAAACTCAAAGATGGCAGGAAACTTTAGAATCCAAAAGCTTTAAAGTAAGCCATACAAAGACAATATATGGATTGCAACTTCAGTGGGAATTGAAGCACAGGAGATACCACAAAGAGATCCTTTCTGTTTCATTGGCTCGATAATATTAGTAAGGAGGGGGAGATTGATGAAGATATCAAACATATGATAAAAGTGGAATGTTGAAGTGAAGACTTGCTTATAGAGTACTTTGTGACTGAAGAATGCCAAGAAGATTGAAAGGAAAATCTTACATGACAAACAATTAGACCAGCTATGACCTATGGAGCAGAATTCTGGCCAATCAAGAAGCAAAATTTGCACAAAATGGATATAACAAAGATGAGAAAATGTTGAGGAGGATGCGTGGTAAAACTAGGAAAGATAAAATCAGAAATGAGCGCTTTCGAGAGCATTTAGGGTAGCAACAATAGGGGATAAAATTAGAAAAATCCATTCGAGATGGTTTACGCAAGTTGGCAACGATGCCGGTAAGGAAAAGTCTGGGTATGCAGGTTGATGGCCCACCAAGGGGAAGTGGTAGGCCAAAGAGGACATGGATGGAAGTAGTAAAAATAGACATAAAGAAGTGCAACTTATCTGAGGATTTAGCTAAGGATAGATCGAATGAGAGAAACAAAATTCATGTAGCCGAGCCCAACATAATTTGGTCAAGGCTTTGATGATGATGATGATTCTTTTCTTTGTTTTTAATTTCTTCCCGACTTTTTAAGACTAGTGCAAGTAGCATCCACTCCTCCTGGTCCTAATTGGCACAATGATTGGCAGCGGAATACAAACCCTTGCCCAAACTCTAAACATAAAATGGTCCACTACACATGATTTTTCTTGTAAAAGTTTCTCTGGCAATTTCAACAAAACAATGGCATTGAGGCATTCTAATCCTTGAATGACAATCAGCTATTCCTTTCAAATGATCAAATGGTGTTTGTGAAGCAACCCACTGCACCTCCAACTGACTAGGTCATGGGTTTGTTTTACTTTAGTTTTGTGTCAGTGTGTGCTTTGCTTTTATGATTCAGAGACAGATTCTAATGAAAGAGTTCGGTTTATTTACAATTAAAGTGACTTTCAGTACCGTCATGAAAAATGGGAGGAAAACCCAAGACAAGAATTCAAGAGAAGAAGATCCTTTAAACCTATTGATAACTGAGGTAGATGTGGTGTGTTATCATAATTCAAGAAGTCTGCTTTCTCTGCTTTTGCCTTTTTGAGTTATTCCTAATTCAACAGCCAAAGTTGCTACCTCTTTCAATTAAATTTGTATCACAAAGTTCTTTGATAAATGCACCCACACACAAACACACACATTGATAAGTAATGGTAAATCATATTAAAGAGGGAGGATTACAAAGGAGAAAGCAATCTTCCAACAAAATGATAAATATACTCACATATCAGTTCAAGAAGGAAAAGAGGACTTCCATTTTAGTAGTTTTGTGAAATCAGGTACTTTTAAGGGGTGTTTGGAAACCGTATATTTCTAAAGATTTTGTTATATTTTCTCCTACTTTAGAATATAATCTACACACCTAAAAACTAGGTGTTTGGATAACTAGGAAAGTATCCTATAATATCCCACTTCTTATAAAAACCTTCATATTATAATATTCAAGTATATGATGTATTAAACAATCTTTCGTTCATATTATAATATTCAAGTATATGATGTATTAAACAATCTTTCGTTAAGAAAAGAAACCAAAACAAAGGTCAAGAGTATTTACAAACAGAAGTGAAAGTTTATGAGAAACTATTACCATGGTGGCCCCACTACATTTTTTAATATTGATGGTTTCTATAGGAATCCTACTATGACTCTCAATATTAGATGGGTCCTTTAGTGTTTATAAATTTTATGTGGGTCCCACGGCCCTGTGATAATTATATAGTTTCTTTGTTAATTACTAATATTAGGTGGGTCCTACAAATATCATATTAGGCAGTTTATACCATGATTACGCCCATTAATGGCCCCCCTAGTGATTCCTATAATTAGTTTGGTTAATATGACTATTAACATCAAATGGGTTCCACATTGATTTTCAATAAATGGATTCTTCAATGATGTTTAACACTCAATAGAGCTCTCTGTTATAATCACCATTGGATGTATTACATTATGGTTATTAACATTTGGTGGACCCACAATGATTAAATAACATTGCTCGTGGTTTTTAATATTTAGTCTAATGATTTTCTAATTAGATGGGCCCTACCATGGTTACCAATATTAAATCACTCTAGTGTGACTACTAGTTAGTGGGTTCTCATTGGGTCAATCATCCTTGTTTCTCTATTCATTTATTGTTTCAATGCATCATTTAATGAAAATGTTATAAATTGCTAAACACATTAAAGATATAGTGAAATTTGTAGAAATTGCCAAACACCATAAATGACACATTATTATAATATCACACTACTTTATTCTCAGTTAATGAAATCTTACAATATTCAAATTTGGTGATATTATGTTATTCCTTTATCCAAACACCCCTTTTGAAAAAGGCCTTAAGTTTTTCGCGTTTTTCATAAAAGGACACAAAAAACTTAATTTTTCAATTCTAGGTTTAAGTTTTCCATTCCTCTTTCAATGAAGAACATTCATCCAAATAAACGTGTTGCCAGAGACTTTTCTCTCAACTTTTTAAAAATGACCAAAATACCCCTCCTTTTCTCCCCAACCTCTCCTCCTTCACTAGCTTCCTCGCACCAATCGATGGCAACCTTACAACGGCCACAGGCGATCCCATTTTACATATGTCTGTCGAAATAATTTTCATGGAATTTGCTCTAGTTTTCTAATAGTGATTGCAGCAAGCATAGCAGCCGGATGCCAAAACGCTACTCGGTGGTAGTGGTGATACATAGTGGAGTAGTGGTGTGAATTGAAAAGGTTGTCAAAAAAATTTGTAAAAATATCCAAAAAATCCAAAATATTGGAAAATGTTAGAATTTGATCCTTTTTTCCCCTATAATAACTAAAATAGGGGGTGTAGCAGTCCCTTCAATGCATAGACATCTTGTATCACTGAATGATTATTAAAAAAAAAACAATATTAATATAATTTTTTCCATGTTGGTTAGTTATCCTAATAAGTTAGATTCTATTATGCATTTCTAAATTCAAATTTCAAATAAGGAATTTCGTACAACTGTATATAACAAAGGATATATAAATTATAAAATAATGCTCCCAGCTAAAAAATAAAATAAAATAATGCTTGAATAAAATTTGAAGGTCAAATTTAAAGTTTAAACCAAATAACAAATTAACTTTCATCAAACAAACAATGTATTGTTGTTGAGTGTAGAGAGAAGAAAACCTCTACCAAAGGGGGTGTCTACAGGATATACCTAGGAAAGAGCCGTTGAGAGGAACTCTCTGTATCGACTGTAATTTTATGAGATCATATGTTTTTTGGTGTTCTTTTAAGCATAGAATAGTAGAAGAGTTACGTAGAAATGTTAATTTGGAGAGAAGGGAAAAAAAAAAGGAAATAAGCCTTATTATGCAGCATAAAAAATTTTGAAAAGTAGCAATCTGTCTCACATTGTAGTGGCCCCGTAGCGGGTGTAGCGACGCTAAATACCATTTAGCATAGCGGTATTGGTTGGTACACCCGATATAGCATAGTGGCCGCTATTTTGATCCATGGAATGTATGTCTAGCTTAACTTAATGCAAATTGAGAGAATTAAAATCCAATAAAAGTTAGAAAAGGGATTCCTCATGGGTGCAAAATCTTCCCGTCACCCAAATGCTCTTCAGATACTTTCGGAACTTCCTGGAACTATACTCTGCACAAAACCTAGGTTAGAGAGAGAGAGAGAGAGAGTAGAAGTGGGAAGGCACTCCAACCACAAACAATCACTTGGACCAAATGACACCCATGATATGAATTCATGACAATATCAAGACAAACAAATGGCACACCCCTTGACAATGGTGCCACAAGTGGGGCATAGTCATGTCGTGGTCTCTGGCAGAGAAAAATTTATATCCCACCAATCACGCCACTCGCATACATTACAAGATGGAGGAAGGGGAGACAAGGAGAAAGGGGAAAGTAAAGGGGGAGGGGTATTTTGGGTATTTAAAAAAAGGGATAAAAGTCACTGGCGGCAAGTTTATTTGGCCTGATGTCCTTAATTGAAAGGGAAATGGAAAACTTAAACCTTGAATTGAAAACTTAAAAGTTTTGCGTCCTTGAAAACGGAGAAAAACTTATGGCCTTTCTTGAAAATTTCTTTACTTCTTATGATTTGGAAAGATACCAGAACTACTGTAGGACTATCATGATTTACATGCCTACATCCATGATTCTAAATTTACAGGACTTGCGCAGACAGTTTTAATACGGTAGATCAAAAGAATTTGCACATTAAAATACTAAAAACACACACACACACACACACACACACACACACACACACACACAGAGAGAGAGCAACTAAAGATGCAGAGAATGGGTAAACTGTCGACTAGATGTTACCTGCTTGACCGTGTTTCTGAGATGCATTTCAGCTGCAGCAAGCTCTCGATGACTACCTGTGGATGAAGCAATTTCCATGTATACCTTGCAAAGTTGCAAGGAGGCATAGGCAAATCTCTTGAACCGATCTTGATTGTGCCAAAGATCAGATCCCTTGGGGAAAAAAGGAATTTGTTAGCAACTAACAGAGACCTGCTCCAATATGCAAACTCACCTAAACAGAGATTTATTACATGATACAAAATCTGCTCACTTAAGGACATTTAACTTGCTCAACATGATTTATCAAGATTGCAATGGTGAAGATAATGAAACTCCAAAATGCCCAAAAGATATGCATTGATCAAAGCTAAAAATAAAGAAACTCAAAATAACACACTTCATTAGCAGAGATCGTTACCACACCAAAAGAAAATATTTTCATAATATTATATCAATAAAAAAGAACCAGATGCTGGATCTTTGTATATTCCAACTTGAGGATTTGGATCCATAACGATTACATTCTGATTATATATGTGTGGTGTGTGTGTGTGTGTGTGTGTGTGTGAGAGAGAGAGAGAGCGTCTACTTAGCTTTAATCATTTAACATTTAATAGCCTCTCTTGCATCTTATTTCGGATACAGACCCGGATACAACACATCCAGATTGAAATTGCATCCAAGCCCGGATCTGGACTTTTATAAAGACAGATCTAGGTCCAAATCCACCATGGCTCTGCCCCAGATCCGACCCGTTTGCATGCCTATCTAGAATTCTGCATGACCTATGAAAGAAAGATGTATCTCTATATCTCATTTGAAATGAAAATAAAAGGAGAATTTACATGCGCAAAGAAGTGAACTCAATGTAAACCTACCTACCTAGCTATACACACACACAACTATATATAAATATTTCCCATATTTCCTTTTGCAGATTGGAAGATCCCAGGGAGTCCTTTCAAGGAGTCCTTGAAAGGGAGTCCTTGGAAGATCCCAAGAAATGAGTATTTGATGTTCTGTTACAAAATTACTTACTTGATGCAGCTCGGGGGGTTTTCAAGGACTCCCTGGGATCTTCCAATATGCAAAAAATCAGCCCCAACCATGATTTCTATCATCTCCATATGGGCCCAAAAGTTTAATGGTCAATAGCCCATTTGGATCGATACATAGTCGATCCAACAGTCCAGTGAATTTGGATGTGACCAAAAGTTGGGGTCATGTGTTTGGTCAATTTGGATGGACCAAAGGTAGGCCCCACAAGCATGAGCTTATTAGATTTTAGCCTAAGCTTGAGCTTAGGAGAGCCTTACTCATATATATATATATATATATATATATATATATATATATGGAAGATGCTACTCTGAGAGCATCTCTCACCTTACTACAAGAGATAGGAGTGGGGGCCCTCCCATTTAAGTTGTTGGCATTGGATATTAATGTGAGGGCCCCCACCCTTATCTCTTATAGTAAGGTGAGAGCATCTCTCATAGGAGCATCTTCCATATATATATATATATATATATATATATATATATGGGAAATATTCAAGTGCATTTATCCCTCACCATAGGGTGAGGGATGCTTCCATAAATGGAGATTTTCAAGTACAAAAGGGGGATTTCAAGTACATAAGGTGAAGTACAAAAGGGGGATTCATGTGCAAAAAAGGGAAAGTGCCCTCACCCTATGGTGAGGGATGGATGCACATGAATGTTCCCCTATATATATATATATATATATATAGAGAGAGAGAGAGAGAGACGCAACAGTAATATGAATATTTTTTAATTAAGTATTATGAATATCTATAATAACCTTGATGGAGGTACCTGGTACGATCTAACTTGCTTCAAAAGGGCTTCTGAACACATTGTAAGATCCCCTTTAGCTTTGTGCCACCTTGCATATAGACCCCATATATCATCTCCCTTGCCACTCCGAACAATCTACAATTACAGGAACCAACATAAATTTGATGATCATAGATCAAAGACATTACAAGTTACACTCGGGAGCTGTACGCTCAGATTTATCATTACTAAAAGAACAAGATATAGCTATAAATAAAAAGCTAAGTAGAAAGCTTCCAAAACGAAGTAATTTTGTAACAGAACATCAAATACTTATTGCAGATGACGTGGGTGTTAAATAGTCAAACAAGCAAGCACACAAACGATAGGATAAACCTCTAGAAAAAGACTTCCAAGTCAAATGGTTTTTAAAATTAGCAAAATGAAAAATATATAAGGAATGCAAGTTTAACGGTTCTAGAGTAACAAGGATCTGTTCAAGATTCAAAACAAGTGAGCCATAGTGAGATAGGTTTCAACATCTAGAAGCAATCAGAGGGCTGGGAAAAGTGGCTCAAAGGGCTGCAATCAGAAAATTGGTCAGAATTCACAAGGCGGATCTACTCCTTCAAGAGTCGAAAATTCATAGAGAACTTGAAAATATTGTTTTTAGTGTTTGGGGATCCAGAAGGTGCAGTTGGGAGTGGGTGCCTTCGGAGGGTGCCTCGGGAGGCCTCATCTCTTTTTTGGAATGAGGCCTCTTTGAGGAAGGATGTTTCTTCATCACAAAGAGTATTGGCAATTAAATTTATTTGGGTGGATGATAACTTCACATGGGCGACTGCCAATGTCTATGGTCCGAATGACGAGTCAGCTAGAGGACAGTTTTACGATAATATTCTTATATTCATTCACTTAGGCCAGTTCCATGGTGTGTTGGCAGGGATTTTAATATGATTAGGTACCCTCCCGAGAAAAAGGATGCAGTATTCTTGTCAAGGAGTATGGAACAATGGATAGGTTTTCAGATTATATCAAGGGGAATGCATTTATTGACTTGCTTCTTTCAGGATCCAAGTTTACGTCGTCAAATAACCAAGCCACAATGGCTATGAGCAGGATTATTCATTTTCTTATTTCTAAGGAGTGGGACTGTGGAAGGACCACTTCCTGGGGCAATCCAGCCAGCTTTGCCTAGAGGAGTTTCAGATCATAGGCCAATCAAGCTTAATACTACTGAGATAAATTGGGGGCCAAGACCATTTATATTTGAGAATTGTTGGCTATTGCAGAAGAATTTCCTTTCATCGGTTAAAGAGTGGTGGAGGGTTATGCAGGTTTCAAGTTAGCGAAAAAACTTAACACTTCTTAAAGTTACGATTAAGGAATGGAAACAAAGAAGTTTTGGGGAGGATTGAGGCTTCTAGGTCTTCCATTTCTAAGGAGCTTGAGAAGTGGGATTTGATTGAGGATAGATGTTTGAATCTAAAAGAGAAAAATGCCAGGGGTTTGGTTCTGAGTAAATTATGGGACCTAGACTGTATGGAGGGAGTCTCATGGAGGCATAAGTCTAGAGCATTGTGGTTGAAAGAAGGGGACAAGAACTCGAGGTTTTTCCACTGCATGGCAAATGCTAGAAAAAGGATTAAGTTCATTGGTAAAATTCAGATGGATCGTGGCTTTACTATTGTGCTAGAGGAAGTTTAAAGAAGAGATTGCTTGTCACTTAAAGAAGTTGCATGCGAGTGAGGTTTTCCCAGGGCCTACCCTAGGGGGTTTGTCTTTTACTTTCATTTCTGATGGATACAGATTGTGGCTAAAAAGGGACTTTGAGGATGCAGAGGTTAGAGTGGTTTTGTCTGAATGCGGGGGAGATAAAGCTCCAAGGCCCAAATGGTTTCAATTTCTCTTTCCTTAAGGCAGTTTCGGATTTTTTGAGTAGTGATTTTTGTAAAATGTAGACATAATTCCATAGGAAGGGCAGATTGAATAAGGAGATAATTGCTACTTTTCTGACTCTTATTCCCAAAGTCCCTAATGCGATGGATCTTGAAGAGTCTAGGCCTATAAATTTGGTGGGCTATGTCTATAAGTTGCTATCGAAAATCCTTACCAACAGGTTAAAGAAGGTGTTGTCGTCCATTATAGGTCCTTGTCAAGGGGCAACAGACAAATTTTGGATGGAGTTCTCATTGCTAATGAGCTCATTCATGCTAGAAAGCGGGAGTTATCTTCAAAATAGATATGGAAAAGGCATATGACCATGTATAATGGAGTTTTGTGGATTATATGTTGAGGAGATTTGGCTTTGGGGAGAAGTGATCTTGGATTCGAGAATGCATTTCAATGACGTCCTTTCGGTCTTGGTAAATGGATCTCCTTCATGATTATTCAGAGCATCTAGGAGGCTTAGACAAGGGGATCCTCTTTCTTCATTCTTGTTTACCATTGGGGCTGAGGCTCTAAGCACTTTACTTTCTAAGGCTAAAGATTGTGGCCTTACAGGAGGCTTTGAGGTTGGTAGAGGAGCAAAAGTTATCACCCACCTTTAGTTTGTAGATGATACAATTATCTTTAGTTCCTCAAGGGGTAGGGGCGGGGGGAATGTGTCTTTTAGGAAAGCCTTCCATTTGTCTGAGTCGTCTGAATTTGGGTCTTGGGTCAGTCTTCTTTCAAATGTTTTCATTTGCAGGGATGTAATAGATTCTCATATTTGGAAGCTTAGTCCGTTCGGTGTTTTTTTCCTGAAAGTGTTTTACATGGTGTTGAAGGCTTGCCAGAAGCCAGGGTTCCTTCTTCGCTAGTTTGGTACCGCCTAGGGTGGAGGGTTTTGTATGTTTCGCAGTCTCAAGGAAGGTCTCTAGTCTCTGCGGCTGATAATCTAAGGAGGAGAGGCTTTGTTTCCGAAGCTATTTCAGACTTATGTGTGATGTGTGGGAAGGGAAGGGAGACAGTGGACCATTTGTTTATTTGTTTGTGCATTGTGAGTTTGCTCATTCTTTGTGGTGTAGGCTTCTTGTGCGATTGGGTATTTTTTGGTGCAGCCCAGGATCTTTGGTAGGGATGATTGAAGCATGGAGGTGTTCAAGTTTTTTTTGGGTGCGTGTTGATTCTCTGGAGACTCATTCCTTTTGTTGTCTAATGGTCGGTGTGGAAAGAGAGAAATGACATGTGTTTAGAGGTTCTTCATCATTAGTGTAGAGTTGTCACTTTTGGTGGTCGCGTGAATTTCCAAATGGGCCACTTTCAAGATCGAGTTTGATAGTTTAAAGGTAGATGGTGTGTTGCAATAATGGGAGGCTTCATTATTATGTGGAGTCAAGTGGAAAAAGGTAATTTTTTGGGTTCCCCCTATTCGAGGTGTGCTCAAGTTCTAGGGTAAAGCCTAGGCCAGTGGGTATAGGTGGAGTGCTTTGCAATAGTGAAGGTATAGTGTTGGCATTGTTCTCGAAGATGTGGGTTGTATGGAATCTAACGAGGTGGCGGTCCTAGCTATTTTGGAAACTATCCGAATCTTCTCTTTCACTTCTTTCAGTCAGATTTAGTGGAAGAAAGTGATTCCCTTAATGCCATCTCATGGGTGTCATCTTCGACTATGTTTCCTTGTTAGCTTCAATCTTACGTAAATGAGATTAGAACTCTGTCATCTATGATTCAAGTGGTCTTCCAGTAAGTGGCAAGGTCGGCCAATGGTTTTGCAGATTCGTTAGCTAAGCAAGGGGTGGATAGGTCTTCTGATTTGGTTGCTTTCACTTCGTAATTTTGTTTTTTGGTACAATGCTTTTATACCTTGTGTCCCTCTTTCCCTTTTAAGAGGGGGCTCTCAGTAATCTCCCTTCTTCACACACACGAAATCTCCCTTCTTCACACATGAAAAAACATGGAAGGGCCTTCATAAGTATAGCATGAATAGGATCAGTACAGTGCGGGCAAAGTATGAGAAAGCAAGAGGGGTATAAGATGATCATCAAGTGCCACTTCTATCAGAAAAAAAAAAGACATTTAATAAGACAGCAGCTAGACCTGCATTTCCAAATGAGCTCAAAGTAGGAAAGCAACAAAGAAACAACAAGAAGACAAAAGTACATGTAAATGAGCTCAAAGTATGCTCAGATGGATTTATGAGGTAACAAGGAAAGAACTAGAAATGAATACATCAGAGGGAGTTTATGGGAGGTCCAATAGAATGAAAGATTCAAAAATAGCAACCGAGAAGATTTGAGCGTGTGATTGAAAGTTGGAAGTGTTGCAAGTACAAAGAACTAGGATAAGGGAGAGGCCAATATGGACTTGAAATAGTAAATGTGAAATTGGATTGTGGAGTGACAAGGAACATAGAATAAATATGGTCAGTGGAAAAGTAGAACTCGTAAAGAGAAAACCAATAAATGGGATAGGGCTTCAATGATGACAATGTTGATGATCAAACCTTATCAAACTAGCCTAATCAATGATAAAATAGGAGGTGCAATATGATGCTTGATTTAGAAAAGTAGTGTTTCTCATTCAACAAATCATGTGTATAGGGCGGGGACCCCCTTTTCAAACAATAAGGCCCTGTCACTGAAATGAACCATTCCCCAAATATATTCATCTATTGGATTTTTTTAACTATCCAACATTCCAACCACTGGCTTGCATTTATAATTACAATAAGGGACTGTTTGTTTCCATTAAAATGGATAGGATTTGAATATATAGGATTCATACCATTAGTGGTTACAAATTGAAGTCAAAGTTTAATTTTCAAAAACAATATCAAATAATCTTTCCTTTTAGGAAAATAGAATCAAAACATTAGAAACGAAATACTAGGGTGATGGCCAGTACATTCATTTCCCATCTTCTTTTGATTCTGTTTCCCAAAGAGGAAAGGTTATTATTTGGTTATTTTTAAAAATTCACATTTGATCTTCATTTTTAAACACAAATGGTATGAAATTATGTATTTGATTCCTATGTATTATAACGCAAACAAACAGTCCCTAAAGAGTACACATTAGCAAGGGAAATAGGAAGTTACAATGGTGCATGGGAAAATTGTCTAAGGCCTCACCCATCCAAAATAAGGTCCATCAAATGCATGACTTGGATCACCAAAAGATAGGCACCATATTAACAGTTCATACAGCAGACCAAATGATACAATCAAACACTATACAGTTCCTCAAGACAGAAAATCAATCCAATAACAGTATCCATACCTGCTGTAGAACCTTTCCAAGCAAATTCATCAATTGCTCAGTTTTCCGTGATTCTGCCATTGATACATCTACAGAATCACCAACAGAATTGCCTGGTGAACTGTGGCAAACAGAATTAGGATCTTCCACCACAGTCGAAGGAGTAATAGTAGTCGTAGAACATCGTGCTTCCATCTCCACCACTAACTTCTCCAATAACTCAGAATCTACTCTTTTGTTGTTGGTCATTTCTAAAACCATTTTGATAGCTTCTAGCGCCTGCAAAAAAGACCTCTCAATTACTGTTGAGCTTTACCATTATCATCTTTTGTTTCTACAATTAGACCAGCTCCATCTCATGAGTATATCTCATGTATTTTGGTTAACCTTTTGTGGGGTTTTTTTTTTTTTCCAGCAGAATGTGTAAACTTGTTTAGAGAGTCCATTTATTCAAATTCGGAGTGTTAGACAATGTCAAAATAAAAGGTGCAGCATTAATTTTTGAACACAGAGCATGCCTAGTAAATAGCCTTTTCTTCTTTATTTATCCTTTTGTTCACCAATTAAGTCTATAAAAAAAACTCAAGTCTATATGCTTGCTTAACCCGAGCAGCAAATCATCTTTCAATCAATAAAACCCAGCAATGTTGCAAGGATCAAAGAAGCTAGAACACAGTTAAAACTCTCAAAATGAAGCATAATGCTTTTAAGCTTAGGAAATCTATATTTGGGAACCTTTTTTTAGGGAAGGCTATTTAAATATATGCCCGAGAAATTTCCACAACGAGATTTATCATAATATTGACGAGCCCACAGGACATTTCAAAAATGCTCATTTTTGCAACCACAAGGATGTGGGTTGTCATTTACAAC
This sequence comes from Umbellularia californica, assembly GCA_028538565.1. Lineage (NCBI taxonomy): Eukaryota > Viridiplantae > Streptophyta > Magnoliopsida > Laurales > Lauraceae > Umbellularia > Umbellularia californica. The sequence continues at coordinate 11,022,439 of JAPQWN010000005.1, forward strand.
AAAAAAAAAGGCACAAATCTAAGGAAAAAATTGCTTTCGTCAAACCTTTAAGGACAAATGACTCCAAGTAAAATCAAGACCGAAGAGATATTGAAAGAACTAAGGATCATTTAAAGTAGTTACCATTGGAGGGTGGGAAACATTCTTCCATTTCAAAATCTGGATATTGAGTGGCTCAGGTCCATTGATATTAGTGCATTAGCATATAGTGTTAATAAGATCAAGAATTATCAATGCTAAAATCCCCTAAAAACAAGTACAAGTGGGAGCATCTAGACCTCTCGTATTGTTATAATGAACAACTAGACAAGCATTATGCAATGAAAATGATTGCATGCACTAATGTGAGGGCATCATGATGCAAAGTGTCTATCTTCTTTTTTTACCTTTTTTCCTTTTTTTTTCATTGGAGAGAGAGATAATGAAGGTTAACTACTAGAAAGAGAGAGTTTAGAATGAGAGTAGAAGCGCTATGCAAAGAAAAAGACAAAAATAAAGCAAAAGGGATGTCCATAAATTGCCGATCTTGGACATGGATTTGATTGATTTAATTCCATACATTCAACTGTGGAGTGTAAAATCCCAACCCTAATTAATTGTGTTTAGTGTTAATTATTTGTGTTTAGGGCCTAAGTGATTTGGTTTTAGTGTTAAGTTAATGTTTTAGAAGTTTGGGAGCGTCTGGAGTGAGTTTAGTACTTGTAGGGGGTTAGTTTGCAATTTTGGAAATTTTTGAGGGTTTTACCGTCATTTCAGAAAAATATGATTATGGGCTCATTGGGTAGAGGATGTGAGAAACTTTCAAGTAGGACCCGAGACCACCCAACCTCTAGAAATCCCTCACTTTTCCCTTAATTCATTGGCCAAGTCACTTGAGTGAAAGACTTTCTTGAAATTTCCAAAAATCTCTCCAACACAAAATGGGGATCAATCCATTGGCAGCTCATTTCCCCCTTTTCTCCTCTTTTCTTCATCTTGCTTATCTCTCTCTCAATTTCCCTTGCTTCTCCATTGATCAAGCTCCAACACAAGGGCAAATCAACACTTCCTCTCCATCAAACCCTTGTCATCATCAACCTCAAGCTTCTTTTCTCAAATCTCCCATTTTGGTAAATAGATCTCCTTGGATTTCTTCTAGTTTCAGCTCAGTTGAGTTAGAGAGATTGCATACAAGCTTAGTTCTTCCTCTTTTCTTGGATTTTGTTGTAAGGTTTGACTTTTAAGTTAGATTTCAGGTGTGGGTCCTTCAAGAGAAGATTTCATAGCTTGGGTGCCTTAAATTTCAAGTGTTTCTTCATTTGGACTAAGGTGAGTGAACAAATATATGTAAATTGATATGCATCTGTTCTTATTGTTGATTCTTGCATTTAATTACATGTTAGCTACCCTTTTGCGGGCTCATTATGTTTTATTATGGCTTTGGTGTGTGGAATTGGGCATTTAATGTATGGCTTTAATGTGGGAGTGTGTGTACGTAGATAGGGGCAGGTTTTGGCCATTAGAAATGCGGTTGAAGACTCTCAGCTGAAATGGGGTGATTTCCCCCAGAATCAGAACAGATTCAGCTCAGAATTGCATCTGTGAGGGCTACAGCTAACCCTAGTAACCCACAAAGGAAGCCATAGTATCACACAACGGTTGCAATTCCAGAGAGCTGTTTTTCATCCCGTTTGATCTACGGCTAACTTTAGTACTCCCTACTGTAAAACTCAGTTTTCCTGCATTAAGGAACCTGGAATTTTGGGAGTTTTAGCATGCATTAGGATCCCTAGCATTGCCTAATGATGAATATGCATGAGACTTACAGTAAGGGGATGCATGAGCTAAACATCTCCTTACAGATTATCTGGGAAGCGAGTAGGATATGATACCAAGTTGGATGTACAAAGATTATGGGATATTGATGTCAATCAACATCAGGGGTACCATGGTATTACCCTAAGGACATCAAGAACCCTGGGGATCGCGTAGGATCAAATAGTACCGTGTTCATCCAATCAAGGACCAAGGATTGGATTGTAATGGTTTCCCTTGACTTGTGCATAATTTGAATACTAGTGTATGCATTTCCTTCTTGTATTATCTGTGTGCTACAAGCATGTATCCCCTTGGTAAGTATTTGTACCAGTTGTGAGTCACATGTAAGAACATAGAATGGACTTAGGATTCCCCTTGTATACCCTTGTTGGGTTATCCATTAGTCTGTCTTGTTATAGATGATTGTATTGCTAGTTGTATCTGAGGCTGGGAGGCTTAAAAGGAAATGTTCTGGGCGAGGACTACTCAAGGATATTCTTGATGGATGATCTTGATGGACTTGATGGCTTGGAGTCTATTCACTCAGTTTCACTGATTGTTGTTTTTGCTGCCCCAATCCAGGTAACCAAGATTTATAAACCGTGGATTATCATGAGGATCAAGGGAAATGTTGTGACATGCATTCCTGAGCGACGGGTTCACATAGAAGATAAAGATGAAGGCCTAGTTTTCATTTTTTTAATTAGTTGTTTTTGTTTCATTTTATTCTATGTTCAAATTGATATTAATATTTGAATTTTTAAATCTTAAATAAAGAGTTTTTATTAATTAGATAAATGCCTAGAATTTTATTATGCAAGTGGATTTGACACATGTATGGACATGATACTTTTGTAAGTCTTGATGCAGAATTCTAAGGGCCCCGAGTTCTGGGTCGTTACTGTAAAGAAGCAGGTCATCAGGTTGGGTCAACAACCCAAGTATTGGGTCAGCCCAGTCCAAGTATTGGGTCAACCCTTGTATGAGTTGTCATTAGATTAGATAAAGATTTAGTTTACTTAAATATGCCTGTAATCTTGTAATATGATCTTATCAGATCCTCTAATTTAGGCTTTACTGTTATATATGTACATCTCTTTGATTCATTCAATACATGAAAATATTCTACAACTTTTCTCTCGTCAGTTGTCTCTTGTATGTTCCTGTCTTGGCTTGATAGCATCTAACATGCTGATCAAGGAAATGACTCCATTCATGACTTCTTCATCAAAATGACTGCCTTATGGGATCAACTGGCCCTGATGGAACCTACTTTTAAAACAACTGATGATGCTCACACATTTGAAGTCTATAGGCAGGAGACTCACCTGGTTCAGTTTCTTATGGCCCTCCGCCCTGATTTTGAACATGTTCGTGGTCAGTTATTACATCGGTCACCACTGCCTTTTGTTGATACGGCTCTCTCCGAACTTCTGGCAGAAGAGCAAACTCAATTTTCTCTTACAAGGAAGAAACATGTGGAACCCACACATGTCCTGTCTGCAAATGTCAGTACCCCACAGAATGATCGTTCTTTTTCATCTGGTACCAATGATTTTTGCAACTATTGTAAGAAGAAAGGACACTAGAAACGGGACTGTCCCACCAGACCTCCTAGGCCAAACAATAAGTACAAACAATCTGGTCAACAGCCCAATCGTACTCCCATGCACTCTTATCCACAGCGACCCTATGCAGCAAATGTTACTGAAGATGATAGTTTTGTACCTCCGCAAATGGATCTTTCATCTCAGATTCAGGCTATGGTTGATGAGCGCATGCAACAATTGTTTCTGGCTTCCTCCACTGGTTCTGCTTCTCAGACATCCACTACACCCTCAGCCTCTGATTCTGCTATGACCATTTCTGGTCCGTCAGGTATTCTAGATTCTCCATGGATTTTTTATTCTGGTGCATCCTATCATATGACAAATGATGTTTCCAAACTTCATACTTGTTATACCCCTGCTAGCTCTCTCACCATCCATACCGCTGATGCCACTCCTCTCTGTCTCCGTTATTGGCTCCGTATCAAATAAGTTGCTCTCTCTCACTAATGTTTTGTGTGTTCCTCACCTGTCTATCAACTTAATCTCTGTTAGTCAATTAACTTCATCTGGATTTCTTGTCTCATTTTCTTCTACTGGCTGTTCTGTGCAGGATCCACGCACCGGGAGACAGATTGGGACAGGCCTTAGGTCAGGAGGACTTTACTATCTCCACTCACTGCACCTTCCATCTTCCAGCATATCCCCTGCAGCTCTCGTTTCATCTACATCACCATTTGCTCTTTGGCACTCTCGTTTAGGACATTTATTGTTCAATAAAATGAAGTTTTTATTTACTAGTGGTGTATTTGGAAAAATTTCTGTCTCAGACATTTCTACATGTTTTGGTTGCCAATTTGGTAAACAACATGCTTTCCCTTATAATAAAAGCACTTCTTTTACTACTGCTCATTTTGCTTTGGTACATTCTGATGTCTGGGGACCTGCCTCTCAACCAACGAAAGGTGGTTCCACTTATTATGTGCTATTTATTGATGATTTCACTAGATATACTTGGTTGTATTTAATGAAAAACCGTTCTGAGTTATACACTATTTACACTGCTTTCTCCACCATGATTTCCACTCAATTTAACACGAAGATTAAAATCTTCAGGTCTGACTCAGGGGGAGAATACATGTCCCACAAATTCCGTTCTTACCTAACCAGTCAAGGGACTCTAGCTCAATTATCCTGTCCTGCCACACCACAACAAAATGGTGTAGCAGAACGGAAACACCGACATATCATAGAAACTGCTAGATCCTTGATTTATTCCTCACATGTTCCTCTGCAATTTTGGGGGGAAGCAGTTCTGACTGCAATCTATCTGATTAACAGAACCCCATCCTCTGTATTATCTGGCACATCTCCCTATGAAAAATTGTTCTCCTGTAAACCTGACTTGTCCTATCTCAAAGTTTTTGGTTGCACCTGTTTTGTTTTGTTACATGATAATGAGAGAACCAAACTTTCCCCAAAATCCATTGTCTGTGTTTTCTTAGGGTATGGCATCGAACAGAAAGGCTATCGATGCTATGATCCTAAAACCAATAGGTTAAGGGTCTCTCGTAATGTCACCTTCTTGGAACACATACCTTTCTATACATTACCTTCGCAATCCCCTTCTTCTGAGCAACCTACAGTCTATCCCCTTGATCCCTTTCCAGATCTATTTCCCTCTGATACCCCTTCCCCTCGACCCCTGCAGGTATATCATCGTCGTCCCAAACCTCTGTCTGCTTCTTTGGAATCTGCAGATCCATCTCCTCCTTCTGATCATGGGCCTATCTCCTCTGCTCCAGATGTACGGGATCCTCCTCACACTCAAAGGTATCCAGTGCGCATCAGAAACCCTCCCTCTAGATTTGCATTTGTTTGTACTGATCATTTTTCTCCATCATATAAGTCCTTCCTTGCAGCCATTCATACCTTGACAGAACCACAATCCTATAAGGAGGCCATTGCTCATCCGAACTGGAAGTCTGCCATCGCTGAAGAACTTGCAGCTCTGCAGAAAACTCAAACATGGGATCTTGTTCCACTTCCCTCTGGGAAACGGGCTATTGGCTGCAAATGGATATTTAAGATCAAGACCAAATCTGATGGATCTATTGATCGATACAAGGCTCGCTTGGTAGCCAAAGGCTACACACAAGAATATGGGGTAGATTATGAGGAGACTTTTGCTCCGGTTGCTAAGATGACAACTGTCCGCACCTTTATCTCTGTTGCATCTGTTAGACACTGGCCACTCTATCAGCTCGATGTCAAGAATGCTTTCTTGAATGGATTCCTTCATGAAGAATTATATATGCATCCTCCTCCAGGTGTCGAGAGACCTCCTCATTATGTGTGTCGCCTAAAACGTGCGTTATATGGTCTCAAACAAGCCCCTCGTGCTTGGTTTGAACGGTTTAGCACCAGCATCATCAACATTGGTTTTTCTCAGAGTACTCATGACTCCGCTCTCTTCACTCGCTATTCGCGATCTGGCTGTGTTTTCCTGTTACTTTATGTTGATGATATGATTATCACCGGCAGTGATGCTTCTGGTATTTTATCATTGAAGCGTTTTCTTCATCGACAGTTTGAGATGAAAGATTTGGGTCATCTGCGGTACTTTCTGGGCATTGAGGTTGCCTACTCTCCCACGGGATATCTTTTATCCCAAACGAAATACTACAATGAAGTTCTTCAACGAGCTGGACTCACAGATCAGAAGCCTGTCTCTACTCCAATTGAGCATAATCTGAAGCTCCGAACTACTGATGGAGATCTTCTTCCTGATCCAACTCGTTATCGGGAGGTGGTTGGCAGCTTGGTTTATCTTACGATTACCCGACCTGATATTGCCTTTGCGGTACATGTGGTCAGCCAATTTGTTGCGCACCCAACTAATACTCATTGGGCTGCTGTACTGCGCATTCTGAGATACTTACAAGGAAGTTCCAATCGTGCCCTCCTTCTCTCCTCCAGTCAAAATCTTACTTTGCATGGTTATTCTGATTCCGACTGGGCTGGAGATATCAATGATCGGCGCTCTACTACAGGCTTTTCCATTTTTCTTGGCTCCTCTCTCATCTCTTGGAAGAGCAAGAAACAGGAAGTTGTCTCCCGATCTTCCACTGAAGCTGAATATCGTGCTGTATCTCACACCACTACTGAAATTATTTGGCTTCGCTGGTTACTTCAGGATTTAGGAGTTCTTGTTCCTAAATCTACCTCTCTTTACGGACAGTGAAAGTGCACGAAAATTGGCAACCAACGATGTCTTTCATGAACGATCTAAACATCTTGAAGTTGACTGTCATTTTATTCGACAACATGTTCGGAGTGGTACCATAAAGCTCTTTCAGATTTCATCAGCTGCTCAGATCGTAGATTTTTTCACAAAGAGCCACTCCACCTCTCGTTTTTCAGAACTAGTTTCCAAGCTCTCGATGGTTACTTTCTCCCATCCAAAGCTTGAGAGGGGGTGTAAAGAGGCAAGTCATCAGGTTGGGTCAACAACCCAAGTATTGGGTCAGCCCAGCCCAAGTATTGGGTCAACCCTTGTATGAGTTGTCATTAGATTAGATAAAGATTTAGTTTACTTAAATATAGGGGTGTACATGGATCGGATTGGGCCAAATCCGTCACCAATCCGTTACCAACGGATTGACGGATTTCAAATCCGTCACCGATCCGTTGGTATTAAAATCCGATCCGATCCGATCCGTGGATGAACAGATCGGATCGGATTAATCCGTTCAATCCGTCACTGTACATTATATGGAAAAATAGTGAGTAGGGAAAGTATTATATGGAAAAATGGGTAGGGTTTTCCGGTTTTGGCCTTTTGGGGATAAATAGTGATAGGGAATAATTACATTTGAGCCCCTATAATTTTTTTTTTTTTTATATTTAGACATCTTAATTTATATCTAGACCCCTTATTTTTATTTTTTATATATATTTAATGTCAACGGATCGGATCGGATTAAATCCGCGGATTGAGGATGAAATCCGCCACCGATCCGTTGCTAACGGATTATAGGATTTTCAAGCCGTCACCAATCCGTTTACCTTCGGATCGGATTAAAATCTGCGGATTGGATCGGATCGGATCGGATTGACGGATTGACGGATTTTTTGTACACCCCTACTTAAATATGCCTGTAATCTTGTAATATGATCTTATCAGATCCTCTAATTTAGGCTTTACTGTTATATATGTACATCTCTTTGATTCATTCAATACATGAAAATATTCTACAACTTTTCTCTCGTCAGTTGTCTCTTGTATGTTTCTGTCTTGGCTTGATAGCATCTAACAGTTACAATGCAAGACTTCCACGCTAGAGGTAAGCTTTCCAAAAGTCAGGGTGCCTCACTCATCACCCTCATTCCTAAGAAGACCGGCGCTAACTGTATCAAGGATTTCAGACTAATTAGCCTGCTTGGAAGCATGTATAAGATCTTAGCTAAGGTGTTGGCCGGAAGGATACAAAAGATCTTGCCCTCGGTTATTTCTCCCTCTCAAGAAGCTTTTGTGCATGGGAGGAAAGTCCTTGATGGGGTTCTTCAAGCCAATGAGTGCATCCACTCGGGATTTAAAGATCGGGAGCCAGGTCTCATTTGCAAGCTTGACTTAGAAAAAGCTTTTGACAGAGTAGACTAGGCTTTTCTTCTTTATCGGTTGAGAAGAATGGGATTTTGGTGTATGTGGATTCAGGAATGCATCTCCTCAGCTAACCCTTCTATGCTTACAAACGCCACCCCAAAAGGGCTCTTCCCAGGTCGAAAGGGTCTTCGCCAAGGAGATCCTCTCTCCCCCTTCCTCTTTGCAATTGTCAGAGAAGACCTTAGTCACATGATCTCAGTTGCTCATGAAGAAAATCTCATTAGCGGTTTCAAATCGGCAGCGAGCACTCCTACAGTTACTCACAATTCACAGATGACACACTCCTATTTAGCGATGCTAAAGAAGATCAAATAAAGAACGCGATTGTCATCTTCAGGTGCTACGAAGCTGTTTCAGGCCTAAAGGTGATTTTTTTTCAAGGCGCTTTTTTCGAGATTTCTGTAGAGGACTCTCGCCTTGAGAACCTTGCTAAGATTATCAGCTGCAAAGTGGGATCATTTCCAACCTCTTATCTAGCCCTCCCAATGTGCACATCCAGAATGCCTAAATCCTTGTGGGATTCAGTGGTGGACAAAATCAAAAAGAAATTGGCTTCCTGGAAAACTAGATATCTCTCCTTGGAGGGAAGAATTACCCTTATCATATCCGCATTGGCAAACCTCCCTATGTACTTTGTCTCTTCTCAGATGTGCAAAGTCACTGGTCAGACGCATAGAAAAGTTGAAGTGGAACATTCTTTGGCAGGGCAGGGAGACAGTAAATCCCACTTAGTTGACTAGAATTCTGTTTGTACTCCAAAGTAAGGTGGAGGTCAAGGAAGGCCTCTCCAGGAAATGAATTCAGCGCTGATGGAAAAATGGTTATGGAGAATTTGCGAAGAATCGGACAGTTTGTGGAAGAATGTGCTAATGGCTAAATACAATGTGAGAAGGCCGGGACATCCCTAATCACTATCTAGGGAGCTCAAGCATGTGGAGAGCCATCACCTCATCAAAGAAACCTTTTGCTACCTCAGTCAAGTGTCAGATTGGAACCAGACACAGCATATCTTTCTGGCATGATACATGGGTTGTTGATAGGCCTTTAGCTAAGCAATTCCCTCAATTATACAGCTGTGCCAGAAACCATAAAGCCAAGGTCTGACACTACATGGAAAGGACCCCTCTTCAGACCCTTTGGCGCCCAATTTTCAAGAGGAACCTTCGGGAGTCTGAAGAGGCAGATCGTTTCAGCCTTCTTCATGTTTTGTATCGACTTTGCATCCCTGAAGAGGGTAATGATAACAGAGTTTGGACTCCATCTAGGGATGGCAATTTTTTGATATCATCTTTCTTCTCCACCTTATTGACCCATGCAGCTTCAGACACTCATTGGGATCATCTTTGGAAAACTAAGGCCCCTCAGAGAGTGCTTGCTTGCTTTCCGATGGCTTGCCCTTCGACGGAGAATTCTCATATGGACAACCTTCATTGGCAGAAAGTGCTCATTGTTAACACATGCCCAATGTGTCTTTCCGACAAGGAATCGGTTGATCATTTACTGCTTAATTGCACTGTCACACCTAAGCTCTGGAATATGCTACTTTGCAATTTTGACAGCAGCTGGGTCCTCCCTCAGACCATCAATGACCTATTTGCAGCTTGGATGTGCCTTACTGGCTCCTCGAAAGGAAAGGCTTTGTGGCGTTTATCTTTCCTGGCAATCATTTGGACTATTTGTAAGGATAGAAACCAGAGATGCATTGAAGGCAAAGCCACCTCCTTAGAAGACATCTTCATCAGAATGAAAATCAATGTTGCTCATTAAGTATCTATTTCTCCTGAGTTTTGGGGAGTGCCATCCGACTTCATCATTTTTTAACTGGAGGGAAGTGGTTGTGTCTTAGAGTTCACTCTTCTTGGTTTTTGTTGAGGTTTTCAATTTGCCTTGTTTAGCTTTTTTTGAATGGCCTATCTTATTTCTTGGCCTTAGCTTTAGCATGGGAGCTTTTGATTTTGCTACCCTACCTCTCCCTTTTTGTTTGGTGTTTTCTGTTTTGAGGGCTCCTTTTTTCAGCTCTGAGCTTCTCGGTATAAGTCTGGTGTACTGCTAAGCCTCTTTTAATACAATTCACCATTCAAAATTTTAAAAAAATAAATTCTAACTGTTATAAAAAATAATAATAATAATAACGAGCGTGTGGGTGTGGTTGTTTCTATCCGTCTGTAAGGTTCAAACGCTACCAAAATTCATCCTTTGGACTGCCAACTCAACAATCACTTGCATGTAAACATTAAAGAGACCAGGAACCCCAAGGAAAAATTCAGGCAAAGCAGCCCAATGAGAAGTCAATGCATTAATAATCAAGAAAAAAAATTTTAATGATCAAGATGTTGTTCCTCAAGAAGTTGTACAAAGAATGTCATCTAATCCATCAGAGATGTACAGATCCACCTAGTTCTGCAGAGCTGTCAAACTAAGATATTTGCACTTCTGTCTGAGCATTATCATTTTCTTTTAGATGAAGAAGAGGGTTTACCAATCCTTGAACCCTTGACCTATTATGCATGCTTCTAATCTTGCAACTATAGAGATGCAAGAAAGATTGGTGTCTGCACAATATAAGAGCAGAGCAAGGATTTCGAGTCTCATGATTCTAAAATGCAGAGGGGAAGTTTTGATTTAGAGTAGAGACTGTTTTATGATTGCACAACAATTTGTTAGATGAAAGATGCAGTGAAACAATTTTGAGCAACTTTGTGCCTTCTTAACCATTGGTTGCATAACCAGGCCATACGATGGATGATTGGATGGTATCAAGAAAAGACTGCTTGTTCTAATTGATGTGGACCACTTGTTTTGGTTCCATTGGTAGGATAGATAGGATCAATAGGTTTGAACAAAATGATTTGGCCAAGACATGGGAAATCCAAGGTTGGATCCAGGATGGACATTCCGAATGGATTTACTCATTTTCTGATGGGTAAGGCCCACTTCGGGCTTGGACCTATATTTTAGAAGTCGGGCCAGGGATGGATATACCTCAGCCCAGCCCCATGAACACCCCCAATCTAGTTGACCGTCTTTGAGAAATGCAAAGCATTGAAGTTGTGATGCACAAAATGCCATGAACACCCCCAATCTGGTTGACCGTCTTTGAGAAATGCAAAGCATTGAAGTTGTGATGCACAAAATGAACGGCCTAAAAGATGATTTTGATATTCTTACTATGAATCAATACAGACTTCCCAATTTGCTAACATTTTATGAGATGGTTAGGATCATATCATTAAACTAATTCTTGAGAGCCACGGACAGTGGAAGTGACAATGTGGACATTTGGATTTGATATCTTTCACTTCAGTTGCAGTCTGGATTCGACCACCCATTTTCTTCCTTTCAATACAGATCAACAGAAGCAATCTTAGATGCTATTGAGAAATATGGGCAATTCTAAGTGCCCTCAACAGGATGGGGCGGTCAAGAGTGGTAATTAAACATTTTTTTGGTCTGCTATCTATCTTAACTTCTTTTTTTCCCAAACAGTTAGCAAATGGTTAGAATCAACTCATCAAAATGCTATCTACGAATATTAGACTATCCAAGGCGGGATGTTCATATCGGCATGTCAAATGGTCTTGAGAAAGATAAAAGACTTGAGTTTTTTCTTTCTTTTTTTTTTTTTAACGGTAACAATAATTGCATTAAAAGAAGAACTAAAAACAACCAAAAAAAAAAAACACGAAGGGAAAACAACAGAAGAAGAAATCAGGGGGTAAATAAGCTAATACCCACCAACTGAACAGACATAACAAAACAACATAAAAAAGAGAAGAAACAAAGAAAACCATAATGAAAGACTACTGCGCGGCTAGTAAACCTAACACATGGTCAAAATGAGAAACAAAAACATAGGTTTTACCTGACTAACATTGCCGATGTCCATAGCAACTTGGCTAAAATTCTCCCACATTTGCCAGGAGGTCCGCCTGTTAAGATTTGCAAAGTAAACAAACTGAGTTTCCCATATACTGATGGCATTAAGTATGAAGAAAACCTTAATGATTAGTGATCATCACATTGGCTCCTAATCCTAGTACATGTAAAGAAAAAGTGCTGGACAGCTACCAAGTAGAATTTGAAAATACAATAAGATAAATCAGATCAAGTGGTTTTGGAGTGGCAAACAATTTGGAAAATGGCAGAGAGACAAACCTGAACTTTAGGGCTTCCTTGAATGCAATAAAAGCTTCCTTGCTCTTTTTTTTTATCATTTGCCTGTAAAGTTATTTAATTAGCAACATTTTTCTTTAATTTTATGATCAAGAGTAAGAACCTAAAAATGGAAACCGTGCTACCAAGTCTATGTTAGGGCCAAGCACAGAAGCATCATAGATTAGGGCCCGTGGATATTTGCAGAATACTATTTATAAATTTGAACATTATCAGATTTTTTTTTATTTTTTTTTTTTGTGCTTGATAGGGAGAATTATATTAAACAGCAAAAGGATACATACAGATAGACACATACATCCAAAAGCAGATAAGCTAGAAACCAACCAGTACTAAAGCTAATAACTGACTGCGAAAAGGTCCAAGACCAAAACAACTGAAACAAAACAACCAGACTACCAACCACTCAGCCCACTCCCCTACTATTCTACCAAAAGGACCCTGAAGCTCCTCAGTGTGATGCCAATGAGAGTGGACATTTTGACTGCAAGAATAAAACAGTGATATATTGCAATATTGAGCTATCTGTGCTGTTTGATAAAGCTACAGGTTCCACCATTTTGAACTGTTATTGTTTTGGTTGTTTTCATAATTTCAACCAATGTTAAGAAGTATGCTCAACTACAAGTTGCATATCAAACTTGCATGCATTACTCTATTTGGACACAAACCACATTCATACGCAAGTCTATGATGCCCAGATATGGCATGGATACGGTAGAGACATGACATAGACATGGTAGGGACACAGATTTTACATGTAAAAACTTAAGTATAGAATACGATACAACACGTTACCTTGCCCATTTTGAAGAATCCGTGCATCATAGGCGCAAGTACTGTTGGGGATTCCTAGGGACATGAACTACCAAAGGATCCAACCTATAGACCAAAAAGAAGGATCCAACCCAAATCAACATGCTGTGGACCAACAAGATCCAATCCGCATCCAACCATTTAAATGGACTGGACCTGTTTTGGGCCCAGGTTTGGTGGGCAGAAACCATGGGACCTGCCATCCATTATTTCTGGGCTGCCAATCCTATTTGGGACTGAATGGCTTCATTTGGTGGTCCAGACGAAGCATTTAAATCCTGACTTGGTTCACTAATTAATTACGGATATTTATAATTAATCTTGGGGTTTATTTAGGGCCCATCTTGACAGTCCAATCTATATTTTGGCACTCTTTTCTTGATTGTCGCAGATCAAGAACCCATTTGATCAATCAAAATTATCTAAATAATTAAGGGCTTGATCGGTCACACAATCCCTCAGCTCCTCCATCACATCGCCTCTTACCATTAAGCAAAACGCTCAATTCCCAACATTACACAAGTACCCTCTTAGAACCGAATGCAGCCTAAAGGGGATCTGCAGAAACATCATCCTATGCAATATTTAGGGCGGCACTGATGAGACACTGATCTTGTTTTCCTCGTTTCATCCTACCAGGCTTTAGACAGCGCTCTTTCTCCTTTATCCTTTCATTATGCTAATGAAGAGATGAACTCGAAAAGGGAAGTCATGATCTCCTCTTCTGAAGAGAATACTAGAGCGGGCATTGCCAAAGTTCTTGCAGGATGTTAGCTTACAGGGTTGAGGATTTTAAGAGTGGCATATCATAGATTCAGAGGTGCCTTCATCTTTTAGCTGAAGAGAGGAAAGAGAGAAGTTGATAGAATAGATAAAAGTGGAACGAACATGTAGGTACGAAGAGAATGTCACTAGAAAAGATGCCCTGAAATAATAGATTCAATATGGTCGATTATCTTCAACAATATAATCTTTAATACAATACATAGTTTTGTTTTGTTTTTTTTTTGGACATATTGTAATCTTGTATTACCAAAACAGCTATTTTATAGGCTATACAGTCTCCATACACTCCCATTCGAACTAGTGTAATGGAATAAATATTAGATGATAGTAGGACCATCACATATGCACACGCATGCATGCACATACACACACACAGACTTTACAAAGCTATATTTGGCAGTAACTAGTATCATGTGCAAAGTTAAACAAGAAAGCAAGAACTCTTCTAAGCAGAAAGAAGAGATCAAAAGGGCAAGTGGCACAAACTGAAGGATCATATTTCTTGGAAAGAGAAGGCAAAAGAAAAAAAAAATCCAAAAGCAAGAACATACAAGCAAGCAATGTTATTCCATGCCTCTCCGTTGTCAGGATCAAGTTGCACAGCATGAGTAAACCCGACCAATGCTTTATCAATATCACGATCCTGCATCATCCAAATAATTTGAAAATCAACTGCAAATATCTCTTTGATAAGGATCTAATTTATATGAGCATAAACCCATAAAGAAACTTTAACCTCTTTAATTACCATGATTCAAGATTATATATTAAGTAAAAGTGATAAGGGCACTGTGCACAGATACTTCAAATAATTCAATCAAGCATAAATTGTTCACACACATCTATGCAAACCAAGCACATGCACATACCCGTTCCTGCACAAATGAATACATGCAGACGTGCACAAACAGAAGTTTCTATGATTTTATTTGTAAAGACATGCAGCTGCCATGTCATATCTATATCTAAGCGACCAATAAATAAAGTAATGGAGAAAACCAGTATTTATCACCTTCAGCGCTGCAGCACCTAGTGCAAACCAGCCATCTGGAAACAAAGGGTTTATCGCCAATGCAGATTCCCTGAAGGAATCATCATAAATGCAGAATTGATAAAAACATGTATAATAATAGATGATGAAGATCACGTTGAAGTATGATGATGATGATGGTAATAGCAATAAAATAGTGGAAATAAAAAAGGAACTTAAAGTGCAAAAATGATTACCAAAGATTTTTGGATTTCTCATAATCCCCCCTATTGTATGCGCTACGAGCCAAAGACCGCTGTCAATTAAGAAGAGCAAGTGAGCAGAAAAAAACAAGTATGATATTATCTTAAAAGATGGCTCTAAAGCATTTTAATCACCTTAGCTCGAGCAGACTTATTGTTTGAAACTTCCAGTGCTTTGCTATAAAAAGAATCATCGTTTGTGACATCACCCAAAGAACACCTGGAAACAAAAATGTTACAAAAGTCAAAAGACGACTGAAAATAAGAAGAAATTTCGACACAAATTGACAAATATAATGCCGTGATTTCAGATATATTGTAGAAACATACTACCAGAAGAGCCAATGCTAACCCTTCCCCAAAATAAACTAATATATTTACAAAGTTTGGAAAAAAAATCTGAAATGACTAAAATAAATGAAAAGTAAAAAGAGTAGGAACAAAACTATGTAAATAGTAGAAACCAACAACAAAATAATAATAAATCAAAAAATTCAAATGAAATTAAAAGAAATGATATGCAAAAGATGAAAATCATTCTATGAACTCCATTCTAGAGAAAATAAATTCTATTTTTTGAAAGGTGACATTTAAAATGCTACATGGGAATTTTTATCGCAGACTCGATTTAATAAACTATAACCAATCCACAAAATTCCGATATAACATCGTCTGGACATTGAGATATGCCTCCTGCTGAGAAGTCTGAAACGAAGAACAGAATGTACACCCTCATATTACTCCTATGATATAAGCCATTGATAGTAAAACACTGAACATTTTCCATTGCAGAGCCATAGTAAACTATAATCTAACAGCTAAAACCAAAATTCTATGCAAGATATGCTCTCAGGCATTAACAAAAATATAGTAAAATGAAGATAAAAATCAGTACAACTTTATATCTGACTTTGTAAGTGCTGGTAAGTTTGATGTTCAAGTAAAAATCTCATTTAATTTGGGAATTGCGATCAAATACATGAAGACAGTAAGTTAAAATCAGATCTATTTGATACAAAACATCTAAATTTCAAGAATTGACTAGTGCTTGCTGAGTCACTAACCATAATCTTGGATCATTGGGCATATGACGTAGCCGAGCCCTGATGAGGTCATCAGCTGCTGCCTTCTTCCCTAGTAGGCTGTCATATATATATCAGAACTCGCATCAAACCTCCATTCTAATTGACAAAAGGGGTGATTTGCAAACATTACACTCAAAGAAGTGTATCAATTCAGACAGTTAATGTTGTAATACCAGTAGCAATGTATTAGATTATCCCATAACTCCAGATCCTCGAAAATTTTAAGTGCTTCTCCAATCATACCACAACTAACCAAAAGTTCGCCATATTCTCTGAAAGTTGAAAAGAACTAGTCAGTCATCAATCATGAATAGGTGGAGAATTGCGGGCTGAGGCCCAACATAGAGCAAACATAATGAACATTCAAACTGTGCAGTTATTATTGGAGGAAAAGGCCAGACGTATACTTCCGCAATGCAGGGATTGTAGGGACATAAGTCCCATATGCAAAGTAAATTCTTTGTACTGCTCCAGGAAAAGCTTCATAAACCTCCTGGACCTGAAAAATAGAAGGGCCATATTATTAGAATTTGCAAAGTATTGCACAACAAATGATGTTGAGACTCAAGAGAACCCCTTTAAGAAGATACACCTAATTCGTTAAAACTAGCCAAAATAATATTTCGGACTACAGTGGCTAAAGTGGCTAAAGCAGCACATATGTATGTTTTCCCTATTTCAACTATAGGAGATTCAGCCACAGGTCAAATTTTGATTGTGATGGTCCGTACAGTAAACTTGATTCAACTATGAGCTAAGTTGATTTCTTGATTAATGGGCAGCTCGATCAAATTTTTATACACCAACTAAGCAAACCGAAATGAAAAACTAAATGCCGAAAAATCTTGATAAATTTATACGGCTTTCGAAATTCAAAAGGCAAAAACTGAATTGCTCACTCAAGTACCCAAATGATTTACAGCTGAAACTAAAGCTTTTACAGGCTAAGTTCTAAAACCTAGATATTGGCATTTGCTGTATCTGAACATCATTTAATATAACTTCTAACTCTGCCAGTTGTTGGCTTTGTTGTTGGCTTCTAGCTGCCAGTCCTAACCCTGGATAAAGGTGGAGGGTTGGATCAGGCAGTTTGACAACCAGCGTAAAACTTATGTCACAACCCCAAACATGAATCCTAAGAAGACTGGAATGGAGAAACAGAATTCATACAGCTGACCCGAACAGAGTTGCGACAAGGCTTTGATGATGATAACAAATATAACAGCTAGAAACAGATAATCTGTATAAGTATAACAAAGGCTACATAAACTAAATCGATGTCACAAATAACATACATAGGTTAATGATAATGAAGTAATTAAAGGGGTTTTAGATTTTCTCAAGTTATAACAGGAAACTATAAACAAAATGCTGAATGAAATTGAAAATAAGAAAATAGATTAAAAAACAAAAAATGAAAGATCATATTGATTATTATACACATCTATAGGTAATTACTGCAATTATTTGGTTCTGAACATACATTTTCACTTAGAATGGATAGGATGAAATAGCAATTGTTTTTCCAATAATATCGAGAAAAGCAGATCATGTCAACATGGTCAAAACTCCAAATGTTCCAAACTAATTAGGTAAATCAGAGAAGACCAAAACACTCAAGTTTCTATGAGCCACCACTCAAAGGGCCTGCTTGGTTGCAAGCATTCCTGACAGGAGAATTTCTGACGCCAATAAAATTGTTGTCTCAATGGAATTACAAATGACTCGTGAGAATTCTACAAACTGGAATTCCAAATGACAGATTTAACATGTAGAAGTTTCAGATATCCACTTTTTGGAATGCTACTCGGCCATTGTCGTTCCAGATCCAGAATTCCACTTGTGGAGACAACATTTTTTTTTTTTTTGATTGGTTACTTTCATAAAAAGGAGCAAACAGTACAAGAGAAAAGCACTAAAAGCACAAAACAGGACAAACAAAAACCTAACAACAAGCAACTAAGGCCCTATCATAGCGAAGGCCACCTCTTGCCAATGATACACAATTTGATCTAAAGAGTATCCCCTAAAAGAAGGAAGAATAGACACCCAAAAAGCTACTAAAAACTTCGATTTCTCCACCAGTCTGCTTTCATTAACTGCAATTCTTTCAAAACATCTTGAGTTTCTTTCCTTCCAAATTGTCCAAATCACCGTTAAAATGACAACCGCCACATCACTTTGCCTCTAGGGTCCTCAACATTTTGAATTCTCCAAATGCTCGAAGACAAGAAATCCCACATTGCTTGCAACCAAACAAGCCCAAAGCTACCCAAAAGCTTAAGCAAGCCATTGGTAGCATTCCCACTGACACAAAGAGGCATTTGCTTTTTCTTTTTTTAGCTGAGAATGTATACGGGCCCATTTTTAGTCAGACAAGAAAACATAAGAATCAAATCCTCGCCCACTTTTTGTTTCCGTGCCATGAGGTGTGCAAAGCAGGGACACCATTTTTCACCTAATTAAATCATATTTATCATGTTTTACCACAATTCTTACAAAAAGAAAAAAGGATCTTCAACATAATATGTATCTGCAGTTCTGCACTATATATGGTTTGAGAAAAAGCAGTGTCAACTGTCAATATTGTGATATTCAGAAAAGGCCAGTGATATTTGTTACAGTGGATTAAATAATAAAGCGTGTTCTATAAGAATGCCGAATCAACACCCATTAGACAGCGATAGAGATACATAAATAAAGAGAGAGTAACAAACATATTTTCAGACAATAAAGGTAATGAAGAAAAAACTTATGTAACATTTTTCCTTACGAAGTGAATTTGAACTGATTGCCTAAAGAAATATATTGAAAGTATATATCAAAGACAACTACTAATTGCAATTTTTGATGCTCTGTGCTGACGGAAATAGGGACTACCTATAGGGTGTAGAAGATAACAAGGATGTAGGCTAACATGCCCTAGGCCAAGCCCAACAAAGGCCCATTACAGCCTCCCACCTGTGGGATTTAATCAATCCTCATATAGCTGATTTCTCTCCTTATGTATTCCTTGTATAGACTAGGATTGATTCTTTCCATTCTTTCATTATTCTAATTTGTACTCTTAACATATTTAGTGCCTTGATTAAGGTCTAATGTCATTATAAAATAGAACAGTCGATGATCCAAGTGACATCAACTTTCTCTCCAACTTTCTTCTTATTCATCTTCTTCACATTAACATGGTATCAGAGCCATAATATCTTGTAGATCTCATCTACATCATCAAAGCAAACACAGATCAAGGATCTGGGCTTTTTGGAAGAAGAACGTAGGTGAAAACATACTGTTTTCATCATCGTGATCATAATGGCCCACCCGCGATCATCACAAAATCCACAAATCTCTCTCCAGCCTTGGTCACCCATCTCTCCTTGTCTTTTTGGAGATTTTTTCAGAATTTTTCAGTGATCAGAGGTAGGCCTTTTGATCCATCTTGTGATTATTCAACTTTTTGATATAGTTTTCATCACAGCCGCACAAAATCCTGGATTCTGACTGGATTTTTCTGCAACCTACACTGCTGGAAAGGGATTTTGAACCTGGTTTCTAGCCTCTCATCAGATCATCAATCAGATCTCTTTGTGGGCCCCACGAAGGGATCCAGCCAGTAAAATCAAGGTTGCCTGGACTGTTTTTTTGGTCTTTTTTTTTTTTTCAAAAATTGAACTTGTGGGTGCTGTCTGCGATTCGAAGTCTCATCCACTATTATTGAAGTGTTGTCTTGGATCTGGGGGTTATTTGGAAGCCTTATCTTGCACTTGTGCGTACTGTGTGCAACTAGAATCCTCACTCTCTTGGATCTGGGGGCTGTTGACGCGTCATCCACTACTATTGAATTGCTGCTGGTTGTTTTCTTCTTCAGCTACTGCTGCTCTTTCTTTTCTACTACACTCTGGAATGGACAAGTATGATGCAATGGACAAGTATGATGCAATGGCTAACTCTGCTCTTCTAGCAACCCCCAATCCGAAGCCCACTCAATGCTATGAATGCAAAGGCTTCGGTCATATTGCCAAGAATTGCCACAAGAAGTTGGTTAGCCGATACTGCAAGCGGTCCGGTCATCTTATTGATGACTGCCGCAACCTACAGCGCAAGAATGAGACACGGCCTAAGAAGCCTCCCTCCAATCTGTTAAGACAAAATATTCCATCCGCATTCCAGGCTCAAGCACCATTATTTGATACAGGAAGCACTTCATCTAGGGCTGTATCCACCATGACTCCTGCTCAAATTCAAGAACCGATTCAAAGCACAGTCACCTTAGTATATGCATCTATGGGCTTTTCTAGTGGTCAATATCAAACTCATTCTCATAAAGCTTTTCCTGCCTTTCATTCTTCTGCATCTCTTTCTTCTCCTATTACCTCATCCACATGGTTTTTAGATTCAGGAGCCTCAAATCACATGACATCTGTAGAACATAGCGTTACAGATTCCCATCCTTACCTTGGAAAAGAGAAAATAATCACTGCTAATGGTGATCAACTACTTATTTCTGGAGTTGGTACCATTATTTTATCTAGTGTCTCTGGCCAATCCATCACCCTTTCAAATGTTTACTTTGTTCCAAAATTACTAGCCAATCTACTTTCTGTAGGACAACTTATTGATGATGGCTATCTTATTCACTTTTCTTCCTCTAGCTATGTTATACAGGGGCGATAAAATGGGAAGGTGATCGCGATGGAGAGTAAAACATGGGCGTCTATTCTTGCTGGACATTGGACATCATTCTTTCTTTACTTCTTCTAATGTCAATAAATTGTGGACTGTTTGGCATAAATGTCTAGGTCATGTGAACAATACACATTTGATTTCCTTGTTTAAAATTGGTTGTTTGGATTCTACTATTGATGATAAAATGATGTCTTCTTTATCTCAATCAAAGTGTGAAACTTGTTGCTTAAGTAAAAGTCACATTTTGCATTTTTCTGTTCATAATTCTCGTGCTTTGGCATCATTTGACAATATTCATTCAGATGTTTGGGGAATTGCTCCTACCTTGAGTAGGACAGGATTTAAGTACTATGTCACCTTTATCGATGATCATTCTCGTCATACTTGGATTTACTTTATGCACTTAAAATCTGAAGTCTTCTCCATTTTTCAAAAAAATTATAACATGGTCCAAACCCAATTTCAGAAAGCTAATAAGATTCTAAGATCAAATTCCGGTGGAGAATACATGTCTCATGATTTTTCTGCCTTCCTTTTTGATAAAGGCATTCTTCACCAAAAATCTTGTCCGCATACTCCTCAGCGAAATGGGATTGCGGAAAGAAAGAACAGACATATTCTTAAAAATGTTCGTACTCTGTTAATTGCATCCTTAGTACCTCCCAAATTTTGGTGTGATGCTGCACAGACTGCTGTGTATCTTATCAACCGTCTTCCGAGCACTATTCTAAGAAAGACTGCTCCTTACGAAGTTCTCTTCGGTCATACCCTTTCATACTCACTTACGTGTTTTTGGTTGCTTGTGTTTTGTTCATCTTACTCCTACTAAGCGCACTAAGTTATCACCACAGGTTGCTAAATACATCTTTCTGGGTTACAATAATGAACACAAAGGGTTTTTGTGTTATGATGAATTGGAGAAACGCATGCGAATCTCTCGTAATGTGATTTTCTTGGAACAGATTCCCTTCTTTTCTTTACGTTTGGATAGTCATCCTATTGTTGTGTCCTATCTGCCACAATTCTCAGAGTCTGCTTCTCCATCAACTCTTCCCAAAGTCTATGTCCGGCGGAACACAGTCCCTCCTCTGGTGACTCCCTCTCTTGATCCTCTCCCAGCACCACCTACTGAATCTTTAGGTAATAATATTTCTTCTGATAGCACCATCTCTCTACGACGCTTTAATCGTCCTTCTATTGCCCTTAACCGCTATGGATTTCCTGCTCTTCTTACTTCCTTGTATATTACTCCTATACCCACCTCATATTCACATGTCTCAAAGATTGCTTACTGGTAGGATACTATGACTGAGGAATTGGTTGCTCTTGAAGCAAACCAAACATGGGAATTGGTATGGCCCCCGATGGAGCCTCTGTTATTGGCAGCAAATGGATATACTCCGTCAAAGTACACTCTAATGGGAGTCTTAATCACTACAAAGCCAGATTGGTCGCATGGGGTTATAAGCAGGAATATGGAATTGACTATGAGGAAACATTTGCACCAGTGGCTTAAATGACCACCGTTCGTACTCTTCTGTGTCACGGCAGCCCGCAACTGGCCTTTATGGCAAATGCACATCAAAAATGCTTTTCTCCTTGGGGACTTACAAGAGATTGTTTATTTAAAACCTCCTCCAGGTTATGCTTGTCCTCCAAAGCGTGTTTGTATATTGTGGATTGCTCTTTATAAACTTAAACAAGCTCCCAGGGCTTGGTTCGATAAATTCCGGGCAACAATCCTTCAAGTCGGATTTTGTCAAAGTCACTCTAATAGTTCTCTCTTCTTGCGCTGGACACCGAAGGGCTACACATTCCTCTTAGTCTATGTTGATGATATGATTATCAATGGCAATGATATTGCTGGCATTACGGATCTCCAACACCAGCTCACTCCCCACTTCAGAATGAAGGATCTTGGTCCTCACTTACTTTCTGGGGTTCGAGTTTTTGCGTAACAAATCAGGCATTCAGGTCCATCAGCGTAAATATGCTACCAATTTGATTACTTCGGCAAGACTTGATGATGCTTACACTTATGATACGCCTACGGAATTGAACAGCAAACTCAGTTCAGATGATGGCCCTCCCCTGGATGATCCCTCTGTTTTCCAGCGGATAGTTGGTAGTTTACTCTACTTAACTATGACTCGGCCTGATATTTCTCATAGAGTTCATACGGTTAGCCAATTTGTGAGCAATCCTCACAAACCCCCACCTTGCTGCTACTCTGTGCATACTCCGCTATATTGAAGGCACTCTTAACAATGGTCTCTTCTACCCTTCTAGTACTTTTCTGCGCTTATCAGCTTATGTGGATGCCGATTGGGCTTGTTGCCCTAATTCTCAGCGCTCTACCACTGGCTGGTGTATGTTTCTTGGGCTCGTAGAAGTACAAAAAGCAAACCACCGTTTTAAAGTCTTCTGTTGAGGCCGAATATCGGGTGATGTCGTCTGCTAGTGCTGAAATCATCTGGCTACGCCGTCTTCTCAGTGAATTCGGTGTCATTGTTGGTAGCCCTACACCTCTTCATGGGGACAACACCAATACTACCAGAATTGCCAACAATCCGGTCTTTCATGAAAGAACGAAGCACATTGATATTGATTCTCACTTCATTCGTCAGTGTGTTGTTACTGAGAAGATAACTCTGCCTCATGTCTCTACTCTTAACGAGTTGGCGGATATCTTCACAAAAGCTCTCCCCAAAATGCGTCATCATGATCTCACTAGCAAATTGATGTTTTTAGCCTTACCACATCAATTTGAGGGGGTGTAGAAGATAACAAGGATGTAGCCTAACAGGCCCAGCCCAACAAATAGCCCCCCACAAGTGGGATTTAGTCAATCCTTGTATAGCTGATTTCTCTCATTGTATAGCTGATTTCTTTCCTTATGTATTCCTTATATAGACTAGGATTGATTCTTTCCATTCTTTCATTATTCTAATTTGTACTCTTAACATACTTAGTGCCTTGATTAAGGTCTAATGTCATGATAAAATAGAACAGTCAATGATCCAAGTGACATCAACTTTCTCTCCAACCTTCTTCTTCTTCATCTTCTTCACATTAACATAGGGAGTACTAGGATGGCCTGTGCTGGTTTGAACTTACCCATGCCCTCCTTGATCAAGCGCATGTCTTACCATAGTGACAAGCCCAGAGTAGTCTCAATTGTAACTGGTGAAGAGAAATGGTAAAGTACTACGAAGATGAAAAACCAATCTGAATAACCATTAGTTCCGTGCAGATTAATATGATAACACAAAGCAGTCTTATGAATGGTAGTGACTCGGTCATGGGCCAGACCACAGCATACCAGGCCCGGCCCACCTTGAATAACAGAGGCCTGAGCCGACACATCACGTGTGCCTTAAGAAAGCCCAGGTGAGCTTTCTATCACTATTTTGAGCTTTTTAATTGTTTGTGTGAAAAGTTAATGACCTACATATACTATTTATTCAGGCCAGCCCAGGTGGTAGGCTAAAAAAAGTTTTCCATTCCCTATACAATACGTTTTGCTTCAACCTAGATAAAGATGACTGGAAAAGAAGAATTCACAGAGCGAACCCCAGAGAGACAGTGATGACAATGAAGACGGTTTATAAATGATATCGGTAATTTTAATGCTCGAGAAAGAACGAAATCAAGATCTTAGAGATGCAAAATAAATGTGAAATTGGACATCAAGCAAAACAATGTCGATGCTGAAGAGCATGTGCATGCCAAAACAAAAAAATAGGTGTACGCTAAGAAATTTGTACCAAATTATCAAACATCAATAGTGCACGTTGCTTTGTGCCACTCCGAGTCGACTCCCATCGAATGCGTAGTATGTCACAAAAGCACCTAATCTGGAAAAGAAAAACCACCGTTAACCATCAGTTATAACTGAAAAGGAACTTAAGCCTGCAAATTGAGATTTACAGGTTAGGAAACCAAGATACCACATTATTTTTCATTTTTATTTAGCTAAAATCACACATTTATCCAGATATTGCATTTCAACTAGATTAGTGACACTCTGACAAGTATCAAGAAAACATTAAAAAAAAAAAAAAGTGACACAAGCAATTCGCGTGATAAGAAAGGTCGGGAATTACTTCATGTGTCTCTGGTCTTAGGTGTGCATCACATGTGATTAGTTCAAACGCCATTCGACAGGGGGCTAAAAGGTTCCCTTCTCTTTAAAAGGTAGTTTTTATTGGCCACAATACAGAAGCAAGTAATTGAGCTTAAACAGTGATATCTAGAATATTTTAGTGCATGAAAGATGCCAAAAACCCCATCATTTTCTATAGACATGATGGCACAATTGAGCATTTACAAACAGAAGCTGACTTACAATGGGCCTAGATATTTGTGAACAGATGGTCCCATAAAATCAATTCAAACTTAAATTATACCTGCATATGACAGTGCAAATCGAAGAAAAGGAATTCGAACTTAAATTATACCGGCTTATGCCCCAGGAGGGCCCCACAAGAAAGTGAACTTGCCATAACATGAGCTCATGTGCTCACTAGAGGGAGCCCTATACATGCATGAAAAAACCCCAAAATCAAAGACTCCTAATGAAGCTAGTGCCTCTCTCTCTCTCCCTCTCTCTCTCTCTCTCTTCAATCCCAGATAGATGCGATAAAGCCATAAGATGAGGAACCTGGATGAAGGTTTAATACTTTTATGTTTTCCTTTCAAATCTAGGGAAATACATTGAAAGTTTGAAACAAAAGATGAAATTATGAATTTCACATTAATTGCAAAACACTAACATGTTTTCAACCCTAGCATTGTGCCCGATGGATCCTAATAATTGCATTCTGTTTGGACTCAACAGACCTTCTAAACTCATTGAAATCTACTTAATGACTTAACCATATGACATCAGTGTCACAAAATGACATGCATTGGTGGTAAACGTGGGTAGCCATCATGTTGGTTTTGAAACTTATTTCTATTAGCTCCTGACAATTGTATTTTGCAGTTCTATTCTTGTTTCTGTATTTATCACTTAAGTATAACACATTAAGCAACCCTAGATTGATAATAAGGCTAAGATGATGATGATGATGAATAATCATCTCACATTTTCTCAAACTAAATTACAAGATACTGGAACCTATTGAGTTATTTTATATCATTGCAACTAAATAAAATGATTACCAAAATCCCAAAAGCTAAACATTAATTTGGCGCAATTTACATTTCCCTAATCCATTAACATAACATTGTTGGCTAGTAGTCATATGTAAGAAATGATAAAATGAAATGCTAGAAATAGAAATTTCAAGATGTTTACACTTACAATATAGTAAGATAATTGTTGAGCATCAATTGCCTCTATATAGGGGGCCATATGCCATCCTGCACCATGAAATCATTGCAGACAAACCAAAAAAATGGTGAACACAATTTAATTTGAGAAATTACAAAGATAATTCCCATTATGCTCCCATCTAACCACAAATTCAAACTAATAGGTTCATCTCCACTAACCAAAAAAACGGTGAACACAATTTAATTTGAGAAATTACAAAGATAATTCCCATTATGCTCCCAATAAACCACAAATTCAAACTAATATGTTCATAATGCACTTTTGTAATGTTAGAAACTAAAATTAAACCAAAACTAGCATACTCCATCATAAACACTATGGTTAAAATGAGTACACAAATAATTTAGGCATATACGGCCCCAAAAAAAAAAAACCTTAAAAGTGGGAAGTAGAACTGAGGACCCATAATATCATATGAAGATCTCGCACCCAATTTTCCATTTTCTTTCCCATTTTCGCCATTATTTCACTGATGTAAGTGAAACCCCATAATCCTCAAATCAGCAGAAGAGAAAAAAGAAGGGAAAGAAGAGGAGAAGAAGAAAAATGTGCAAGGCATCTTCCTCATCCAACTTCTAGCCAACTTCTAGATTCAAATTCAAGCAGTCATAATCAAAACTCACAAAACTTCATCATCTTCTCCATTCATCTCCATTGGCACTGTCTACAGTCACTTCATTCACTGATCCCACACATCATCCCATCTCCAGTCCTCTTAATCAAACAAAGCCTATCCATCACTCGACCCATCTTCTCATCTCTTTTCATCTTCCCATGTCAAACCCACCGATTTCACCTTCATACTTTGCAAAACCAAACCATCGCTTTTCATCTTCAACATAAACCAGACATGCTATTGTTGTTGTATTGCTCTTACAAGAGACAGGTGACTAATGATATTGTATTTTTTACCCTCATCTTGTTGTTATTTGACTAATATTGCTGATGTTTTTCATTTCAGCAACACGTATTCCTGCCCCCATTTCTCAACAAGCTTTCAACAGGTAGCTACACAGTTACAAAAAGATTGGTTCTCAGGCTTTTTGTATTTCTGAAGTCATGTTCATGTGATGGATTTCTATGTAAACTGTATTTGCTTCAACTGGAGATGTTACATAAACTGAGTATTTGAACACATGTACAGACAGTTACAGATGAAATGAAATGTTACATGATATGTACAGTTAATTGGATTTATCAGTAATTTGTTCAAAGACTACTTCAGTTCAATCTTAGTTATCTTATTCAGTTGGGTTTTAGCTGCCTTAAATACTTGGATTTCAGTTGGATTGGACGAAATGGCATACTTGAAAATCACATATAGAGTCTTCAAATTATGCCCCCTCCATATTCAATTGTTGTACACTGATATCAACAAATAGTGGGGGGAAACTCAGTTCCTGTATGCTGCTGAAAATGCTGTATCTGTGTGTATTCGTCAATATCGGGGAATTTATTCATCGATATCGGCAAATAATTCATTGATATCAATGAATACTGGTAGGAAACTCAATTCAGGTATGCTTCTGAGAAGCCCCTGTCTATGTATGTTTGTTGATATCGACGAATTTATTCATCGATATCAATAGAAAATTCATTGATAAAGGCGAACAATTCACTGATATCAACGAATAAGGACAGGAAAACCAGTTCCTGTATGCTGCTGAGAAATCCATATCCATTTGTCCCCTGTTCATGTGAATCATTGATATTGACTAAAGAACCACGGTATTCTGTTATTTTTATGTTTATAAATGGTTTTCATTGCAATTCTATGGTTCAACCATCCACCAAAAAATTCATCCCCTATAAAAACATAATGGATTTCTTGACCAACAACCAAAAAATCAAAGGGATACACCACAAACACAGTCCATTTTAAAAAAAGAAACATAGTTCCACCATTCACCATCCACCAAAAAATACAACGTATAACATCAATCTGCAGAGATTCGTCTCCTCCTGGTCCATAAAAAGGCTGGAAAGTGGGGGGAAGGATAATAAGTAGCAGAAAAGGAGGAAGGAAATAACAGGAGGAGACAAAATAGATGAGGTAACTAGAGAAAACGGTTCAGAAGGTAGCAACAGGGGAAAGAGAAGGGAAAAAGAGAGTAGGAGAAATCAAATAAGTTAGGTCCGGTAAAAAATTTTCAAACATTTACTGATATCAGCGAATGCCCAAAAAATTCACTTATATCAGCGAATAAGGGTAACAATGTCAAAAATAAATAAATTTTGGGCGGGAGGTCCTCAGACGATATTACTAATAGTTTGGGTCCTCAGTCATACTTTCCACTTTTAAAGAGTTGTTTTTTTTTGGCAAATCCCCCAATAATTATCAACTATTCATCTAAGCTATCCATGAGCAAATAGAGGTGCTAAAGCCAAAACAAATATAATGGTGAAGATGTATGTGAGACCAGAAATATCAACAAAACGGAAAAATATAAGATCCTTTTAAATGAATTCCAAAGTTCCCAATATCCTCATCATTTATCATACTGTTTTTGCAATAAGTGCTGCATATATCATCATCACTAGTGTAGGGATCCAATGACACTACCAGAAGATGCAACTATCTGTACCATATTGTCACAAGCAAGAAACTGCACACGAGTGTGAGAGATGTGTGGGAAGATAAATGAGTCCCCAGTTGGAGTAGGCCTACGCCAAGAGTCCACACCAGTGTTGAGAAATTCGTTTGGGTCATCTTTTCGGTTTAGCCCCCCAAATCGAAATATTTTGGCCGATTCGGGATTTTGAAGAAATGATTCGGATTTATATTTCGGAAAAATATAAAAATTTAAATAATATATATACACATAGAAAAATATATGAATAAAATAAAAAATATGGTTTCATACATATAGTTTATTCTTCTAAATCAGGGGGCAGATAACAGCTGAAAAAAAAGGAAGGGGGGGTGGGGGGGCGGCGCAGCGAGCTTATAAAAAAAAGCAGCAAACTGCAAATATAGCTGCCTAAATTATAAAAGCTATACTGACCCAGCCCAGCCAGCAAGAAAACAGCAGCTGAGCTGGCCCAGCCGAACCAGCAGATAAAAGGAGGCACATGTTGAAACAAAAGGGGCCAGATAAAAAGCATAACAGGTGTTGACTTCGGTTCAACAGCTCTGGGCAAGAACGAAAAGAGAAAATGCAAAAGAAACGCCCATCGACTTCGACAGCAGCAGCAGAAGACGAAAGAAAAAAAAAGAAAAGAAGCAGCAGCGCCAGGTGATTCGACCGGCAGCAGGTGCTTCTTTCCTTCTCCTTCTTCTTCTTCTTCTCTTTTTCTTCTTTTCTTGGTCAAACAAAATGACCAGCAGCATATCCCGTTGCTGCCTTTTCTTCTTCTTCTCAAACGAAAGGGGGCGAATGAGAAGGGAACGGTTAAGGTTTCTTTTTTCCACTTTTACTTTTTGGGTAAAAAAATTTACATTTAGCATGTGAAGATTATATTCCTAATAATTAAGGGGTCATTTGTTTGGCATGCAAAAGTGTTGCACATTTCACTGCAGATGCTCACATTCGTTTGGTGTGAAAGTGGTACACATGTAAATGTTGTGTGAAAATGGTGTGAAAATGACACCATTTTCAGCCAATGATTTTCACACGTCACCTCCTATGAAAGAGTTTGACACGGCACTCTGGGCAGTCTGGTTTTTGCATTTTTTGAATTTTTTTTTACGGCCCCCAAAATAAAGATCTGAACCATTCACCCTCTTCAAAAGGCCAAAAAATGGCCTAGAGGACCAAATTTCAACTGTTGAACCATCACATACTGTAAGAAGCGTGCGAAAAACAATAGGCCATTGATTTACATTTCTGGAACATGTGGGCCCCATTTTCTTGATCTGAACCATTCATTCTCTTCAAAAGGCCAAACATGGGTAGGGGATCAAATTTCACAGCTTTAACTCGTTATGGATTTTGAGAAATCTTGGAAAACTATCTGAACATCGGATTGCATCACTATTAATCACTGTTTTGGCATCCTTAAATTATCAGCTCTTTTTTTTTTTATAATTCCGGTGGGCCCATAAAGCATGATCTGAACTGTTCATCATCTTTAAATGCAAAAAACAGCTAGATGGGTAAATTTCATGGCGTATGAGTTATGTCATTATAGTTTTTGAGAAATTTGTGAAAAGTCCAGACCATTGGATCTTCAATTCTGGACTTTGTGGGCCCCATTTTCAAAATCTAAACCGTTCAACCTCTTTTGAATGCCAAATATGGGTAGGGGGTAAATTTTCAGATCTTAAAACATCACAGATTTTGAGAAACGTGTGAAAACTGAAAAGCTTCAAAACATTGGATTGGTCATAGATTCACATGTTTAATGGTGTGAAAAGCACAAACAGTGGAATGTCTTTCTCATGTGAGCCTTTTTTTTTTTTTTTATAACCTTTCTCATGTGAGCCTTTTGCACATGTAAGGTCCTTTACACATGTGAATCATTTTCATTGCAAACAAACAACCCCTGATAATAAAATAATCCCTATCGTGGAACAATAATATCATTTACAACCCATAAAAGCTAATATCAATATAATGACATTAGGGGAAAAACTGAAAATTTAAGCATAACATCATTTAAAAAGTTATTCACCTGCATTTACGATAGGGGTTAGGCATATACCTTGCAATTCATCATCAACGTTCATGTTTTTTAGTAGCAGGCCCTGTGCCAGGATGATAGCCTGTTCTATTCCATTTAGAGGCATCTTAGGAGCATTTCCATTGTGAATAGTACTTTGATCAGTTCCAGCAGAATTCCCATTTTCTACTAGCTTAGGAGTCATCAAAATATCACAATTAGCATGTTGCTCGACTGAATGTGAAAACATTTTCTCCGCCGCAAACGCAAAGCTACATCGATTGAGAGTAGCACTTTCCATATTGTTTGGATCACCACTTTTATTCTCATCTGTCTCAGCAACAAGCACCATTTGAGCCCTTGCCTCTGCCTACATCAAAATAATAATGTAAGATCTTTACTTCTTCCTTTTCCTTTCTGAAAGGTAGCCAATTAATTTTCCAAGAATAAATTTAAATAAAAAGACCTGGTGAACTCTTCGGAAGCCAAGAACACCGCTGAGAGAAAGACGCAGCCCACATGCTTCCTCAGCACGGCTGAAGAATGTCCTGAGAAGCAAAAGTCACCTTATTAATTTGCAATAAAAGATTGGAAAATGATTTGGGACGTGTCAACAGAAAAAAAAAAAAAAAAAGCCCTTTTCAGCCTCAAATAGAGTGGTTTTATAAATTTACGCAATAAATTGATGGGTTCATTAACATAATAAAGATGAAATATGCGATAACATCATGCAATAATTCACTGAGAAATATTCCAAATCATACCAACAAATCCATAATTTTGAACTGACCAAAGAAACTTAAGAGAGCTTGATAGTTATAAAAAAGGGTCAAATTGCATAACTTCAGAATCCGTAGATTGCTCAAGAAATATTAGTTTCTGTGTCCATTTAAATATGTGTGTATAGTTGTGTATTGGGTGTGCACGATCTTACCGTGCAGACTGACTGGCTGCTGGAGCCCCACGGGGATGGAAAGATCCAGGTTGGATCATCTCAGATATGAAGCAAGTCAATCCAATTTTCCTAACCCCTTTTCTATCTACCCAAGCCACAAACTTCCTAATTCCATCAAAAGATGGAGAGCAAGAGAGCCTAAACCAAAAAAACCCAAAGCTTGGGCGTGCAACATTCTTAGTTCATTCCACATTCCCACACCCTTCTCTTCTCTCTCTCTCTCTCAAATGGGCCGTCCCACTTCCCAAGGGACC
Source organism: Umbellularia californica (assembly GCA_028538565.1). Classification (NCBI taxonomy): domain Eukaryota; kingdom Viridiplantae; phylum Streptophyta; class Magnoliopsida; order Laurales; family Lauraceae; genus Umbellularia; species Umbellularia californica. The sequence goes on from JAPQWN010000005.1 coordinate 11,054,380, forward strand.
AGGACCTTGGCCAACCACCACCTTGGGGTTTCTCCATCCATTCCACCTTGTCTACCACCATCTTCCTTAGCCTCCTCTTCTACTTTCGCAAAGATCAGAAGCGCTCAAATTTTCAAGAAGATGAAGACCAAAGCGATGGAAGGCTAGTTTTGTTTTTCCGGGGAAACGGGTGATACTTTTTGTAGTTTATTTGTGTTATGCGTAGATAGGATCAAAAACAGATTTGTTTATCAATTGTAATGTAATGGAATGATTTTGGTGATGATTGCCTAATTTTACATATTATTTGATGTCTCATTTTTGAGTTAGATATATGGCATGCTTAGTTACACTACGGATTTGTACAAAAGATCAAAAAGTGCAATGAGTGTTTTAATAATCATTCTAGAAGTTAGTTGTTTAAAATAAATCCGTTTTGTTCTTCTTCTAAAGTAGATTGACGACCTACTTTGGAAAAAGAGGTTCGATGCTATTCGTACTTCCAATTATTAGGAAGAAGTGTCTTATCAAAAAAAAAATTATCAGGAAGAAGTAGATCCCCGATCCCTGGAAATTTATTTATCATTGTTATTTGTTTTATTTTTAATTCTAATTTTATTTATTTATTTATCTCCAGTTGGGTGTTCTAATTTGTTTACTTTGGTTGCAGATTAGGATTTTTAGATCTAGGTTTTTAGATTAGGATTTATTTTAATTGGGATGCAATCATTGTAATTAATTTTATTCAAGAACCCAATTTGATGTATAGATTTTGTTTAGGCTAAGTTTAGAGTTTAATTAGGATAGTTCAAGCGCGGCATTGATTTCCATCCCTGTAGATCAACCTTGGACTCACGGAGATTATTACATTGAAGACAACCCTATACTTGGGGTTAGATCATTCGGACACAGCAAAGACTTGATTCTATTTTTTTGTGGTAAATGACGCATTTTATAACATGCAAGGAGACATATGATACACCCAACATGGCCAAACTTGTCAAGCTGCATGGGGTATCTAAGAGTATTAATTCCGACAGTGACAGCAAGTATGTCGGGCACTTTTGGAGAATAATGTGGAAGATGCTTCGTACCAACCTATCCTTTAGTAGTGCCTACCACCCACAAACAGTTGGGAAACTGAAGTCTTGAACAGAAGCGTTGAAAATATCTTGCGCACATCATTAAAAGGCAATCCAACACAATGGGAAACTATGCTTCCACATACCGACTCCATTTGGATTGTTTATGAGATAACCCGACTAATGTAGTTGATCTTATTCTAATTCTACCACAGGACAGGTTGGTGTGGAAGTAGCAGATTTGACCAAGCATATCAAGCGCATTCATGATCAAGTGCGTGCACAGATTGAAAAGATCAATGCCCGTTACAAAGAAGTTCCTGGCAAACATCCAATTGGTGTTTGATGAAGGTGACCTTGTGTCAGTCTACACGAGGAAGGAGCGACTTCTTATTAGGATCCATAATTACCTAATTTAGTAACCTGGGTTTCGAATCACGAATGGTTCTTCGGGAACAATTCATGATTAGATTTGTTAAAATTTGGGATTTGGAGAAACTGTAGTTTGGTGCAGTTCAGTGCGAAGAAGATGAGTTTCATTGAACCTGCGAAGGTTTTAAATGAAAGTTCTGAGGAACCATGTGATGGGGCAATACACTTAACACATACTAGAGGTTGGCCCGGTGGGCCCACCACAAAAGGGGGACACGTTAGATTAGTTGTTAGTAAAAACTCAGTCATGTCAAATATTATTAAATCATCCAATCAAAGGATATGAAAATGTATGGGTGACAAAGAATCATTGAACAGGTAAAAATTATTTCCTTTGATTGAATGACCAAACATGTGTGATGAGGCCTATTTTTTACATATCGCTAATCCATGAAGCTCTCTTCCATATGGCAAGACCATTGAACCAGTTCTAAATTCCATAAGTCCATCATCTCACTATGCAAGGAAATTTCCATTAACAAGTGCATGTATGGAAGCCTTTACTTAGTGGATGTTAGTTAGACATTGTAGTAGGCAGAAAAGACGGTACGTGACTGGGGGTTATATTCCTTTTTAGTCCAGATCTCTTTTGGCATGTTATAGAGAGTATTTTGAGTTCATCCCTATCAATTAATTAGTGGGCCTCATCTAAAATCTAACCCGTTCAAAATAAATATCATTGTATGCATTATCTATGAGCCAAATTTCACAGGAAACGTATTTGAGGCCACATAGGATTAATCATGTATAAAACATATGAATAGAACATAAAGCACATAGCGTCCAATATAGAGACGTATGAGTGATCAATATGTCATTCTGTATAATGCATGTTGAAGTGAAATTTAAAAGAGACAAAATATTTTTTTTACAATGGGGATGCTAAGCCAACTCCTTATTAGTGTTTTTCATTAAATAATTGATGTTTATTTAGGCAAGAAGCGTCTTCACATAGTACCATCAAAATTACTTTGTGGGCCTGCCACAGGCCATTCCAATTGTGGAGGGTAGCAATTGGAAAATCTAAATAAGACATGGTGTTGTGCGTGATATTAACCCCATGAGATCACCATAACCCCTTAACATATGGCTCTCAAGTTAAATGGTTTTACGAGAAGCCATCTTTTTTTTTATTGGAAGAGCAAGATAACATTTGAATCAGTGTCAAATTTGGGCTTCTAGCAATTCAAAGGGGTAGCAAATATAGCATATATATAGGGGACAATTTGACCATATTATGGGGGCATCAACCCTAATTCCCCCAACTCCTTCCAGATCTACTGATGATGGAGTAGTAAGATTGCAGATCAAGCTACTCTATGGATGGATGACACGTATCCCGACTTTGATCGTCAAGATGGAACGTCGGATTACCATTCCAATAACATCCAACAGTTGCATCTCCTTGGATATTTCTCCTGATAGATGGAAGGCCCGATGTGTGCAAGGCCCACACCGGAAGTGCCACATGGGAAGAAATCAAAGAGTTACGTAAGTCAAAAAGGCCCAAGTGAATTTTATAACAAGTACTACAAGTGAAGGGGATGAAATAGGAAAAGGGGGGCCTGCAACTTAAGTTATAGTGGTCGTGATATTCATACACATATACCTTGCGCACAAAATCCCATGCTCAATTCATTGTGTTGACTTGTTTTTTATTTTTCCTTTTTTATTTTATTTTAATTATGGGATGATGTCATCTTTAGGGCTTCATGTTTTTAAAGACAATGTCATGTTCTCTTCTTCTTTATGTCATGTTATGCTATGCTATTAAATGAAAAAACCCCTTTTCGAGTTCTCCCTAGGTCTCCATTGAAAAGCTCACAGGATCTTCAATAACGCCTCCAAATCGGAGTTTGGTGAGAGCCCAAGTAAAAGAATCTTCTTCTCTTCTCCATATTTATTTTCATTTGAGGTTTCTCTTGCACTCAAACCCTACATATACAAACCCCCCATCAACCACCAGCCATCTAAGATGGTAGATCTACCCCATCTCCACCATTAGATCACTTCCAAATCACTACATCCACACCACCACCCCTTGATTTCATTATCCATCCGCCCAACCCTTAGATCCGACCATCATAGCCATCATCCTCTTAGCAGCCAGCCATCCTTTTGATTAGATCCATTGGATCTGATCCATTCATCCGTATTTCACCGATCTACCATCATCCCATCAAATCCAGCCATCCAATCCACGATCTCAACCAACCAAACCTATCTTGATTCTACCCCTGCTTGACCAAACCCTAAGTGGGTCCCACCAGACCTGGCCGAACTTTATTGGCCCCACTTGAACAGCCAACCCATTATTGGAGGTGTCCATTTTGGCCATAATTCCTACTATTTTCACATCCTACAGTCCAATTAGCATAAGACACCAGATCTGAATTTATTTTGGGCCTTGAACATGTTGAGGAAACATTAATTTCATATATGAATTTTAATAAACAACATCTTATTACACATTGTTCAATTGCACCCAAGTTGAGCCAAGCCCTTTGTTCAAGGCCTCGAAAACGGGCACAAGTAATCCACATAAATTCGGTATTCCCTAAGCAAGCGGAAGTTCTAACTTCCATTAGGGATCCTTCCTTCTCACTACTAGAGGGGCATTTACTGCAGGGCTTATGACATTGCCTTGGATCATTACAAATTACTTACTCAATTTTCAATGCTAGATGGTGTGGATGGTGTGATTTATAATTCAACATTAATTATTAATTTTCAGTTTGATCTCCTCATTCCATATTAGGCTAGAATTTTTAGCTGTCCTGCATCACCATATGTGGGCCACGAGGCCTAGAAAATAGAGCGGACTACATATAAGAACTATTAGACCTATGAATCATCACTAACTTTATCAGATTACATATTCAAATTTGTGCATCTAACTCGAATTAGAATTAAGCGGATTGAAAAGCAAACTAAATGAGCCTACCCTATCGAATTTTCGAATTGGGTCAACCAGTGAACTGTGAACAGTGAACTTGACTGCAGACTAGTCGAACTGATAATTAGGTAACTATGTTAGGACCAACCACAAGTCAAAGCAACGCAAGATTGGACCTTGCAAGGTGCTCGAGCGGATCAATGATAATGCATACAAGATAGAGCTTCCAAGTGAACTCAACATCTCCAACATCCCATTGCGGTGGATCTTTCACCTTTCTATTAAGACAATTACTCAAAGTCGAGCTCTTCTCAAGCGGGGAGGATGATGCGGAAGGCTTTAAAGATCAAGTGATTGAACAAGCATTGGCTTTCATGAAGGCATTGATCAAAGAGCTCAAAACAGCCCACTTTCACTATGATTTTGCTATTCCTGCCCCAGGGACTGTTTTAAATTCAATACACCACAATGTGTATTTTGGAAAACCTAGCAGTTTCAATTCAAATGTTCACACAGAAACAGGGGCCTTATACCTTTTTGGGCTAGGGTAATGATCACAGGGCACCACTGGGCCCAAATCCACTTGAGCCCAGCACCCTGAGGTGTGCTTATGAGAATACGGCTCAGGGCAGGGCCTACCTTCCTAATTGATGGGCCATGAGGGGCCCAAGACCATCCTCATGCAGAAGGTCTAGGTCAGTATTGTTTTAGGAAATTGCTTGTTTTTCTTGGATTTCTCGCTACTGGCTGTTTCTTTCCTTTAATATAGACTAGCACAATAACCTGTGCTAAGCATTGGTATGACCCACATGGCTAGGGTCTCTGCTCCATCTAATTACTTTTGATATTTTTTTGATAAATGATAAAATATAAGTATTGTGTGGTGCAGTGGTCGGTTTAGTTATTTAAAAAGGCAAGAGGTCACGAGTATATATCTCCCAGTCTATACAGTTTTTTAGATATTTACCAAGGTTCAATAAAAAAAAAAGTCAAATTTTAAAGGAATCTAGTCAAAATTGAATCCAAAACCCTCTTCTTTAATATATTATAATTCTCTGAGTTGTTAGTTAGAGATTTATGCCAAGCCAAAGATTAGGTGGGAATTGTTGTAATTTAGGATTTTTGTGGCACTTTAAGGGGATGTTACAGTCGACTGTGGAATAGTGCAGTCATTCAGTTAACTTCTTTGAATTGAGAATTGTGTTTTCTCTTTCTCTTAATCTCTGTGAAACCTTCCTTACCATTGGTGCCTTTTGTACATGGTGTTCACTGGTGAGAATTAGAAGTGATTGAGTGGTTTGCTCACCTTCCTTTCTCTCCTACAGTCATCAAGTCACAGTCATGACTGTTTTATTTACTGCTGTGTAGCAGTACTTGGCGAGTTAGGCAGTGCTGGTTCAGTTAATACCCGGGGACTGCATCATACTACGTCAAATATCTTAGATTTAACTTGCTCTTCTTTTCATCTGCAAATTGCAATTATGCACGACTTGTGATCCCCTAAACAATCCTTCTAGAGGCAACACTCAAAAGAACATAAGAATATTCAAAGATGAGATCTTCCAACAGGTCTTGTCGTTGAGACTTCAGAGTGAAACTCTCTCTCTCCCTCTCTCTCTCTCTATATATATATAGAGAGAGAGAGAGAATATGAATATATATAGAGAGAGAGAGAGAAAGGAGGGAGTAGTTCATTCATATTCTGTTATTTACCTTTTATTTACAAATTTCCATGTTTTAATAATAACAATACTGACAACTACGCAACGAGAAAAATAAACAACTTCGATATCAGGAAGCTGGTCATAACTCATAATATTGAAAAGGCCCAGTACAATCATGAAACACCAATTAAAATGGGTCCTTTTATTGTGGGGGTGGATGCGTGTGAGGGAGTGTGGAAGCAGTATGCTACCCTAATAATTCCATGTACAAATGAGAACAGAAGTTCATTAATTGTTACTGTTGTCATTCCATTTCAGATGATTTATTGTCATTGGAAAAATATATAACCAAATAAAAGATGAGAAAAATAGATTATTCCAAAGTAAAATAACTACTCTAGAATATAAAAGACAGTTTCACCAACTTGGACTAGACTACCAAATAAAACTCATAACCATCTTTTACCAATAGAACTATAAGCTAACTGATTAGCAATGAAGTAATATGTTATCATAACATTCTAGATGTGCAAAACAATAGCAGTATTTTTATATCATGTGTGATGGTTGAATGTTATTTCCGAAAAAAAGGGTTTGTTATTTGAAAAAAAAATGATAAAATACATTATTCACGAGTAACATAAATTGGTCAGGTCAGAAAATATGAGTTCACAACTTGTATTACTCGAGTAGAAAACATATTGCAATGTTTCCTCATCAAAAGAGCTATTAAGGTATCTAATTAACAAGGAACTCACCTTGAAGAGTCAACTCGACCATAAGTTAGTTCTGCTATTCCTGCTTCTAAATACGCCATGGATAAAATGATTGATGCTTCTCCCTCATGCAAGTTTTCACCCCAATAATTAGATATGGAGTCCAAATTGCCAAAATGATGTAGGGTTTCACTCATCCATACTCGCAGTGGGTCATATAAAGAAGATAGTCGTTCATCCAAAATTCTTTGCTGAAGAGAAGTAAGTCTCAACAACCACCACGAAATGCTTCTAGTTCCACTTAAACAAGAATAACTCCCCTCCATGGACAAGTCTTTCATCTTGATTAGTAACATCTTTGCATAAACAATGTACTGCAGCAACGAAAACAACAATGGGAAGCATCATCACAAGCCAAAATAGTTTAAGATTCATGAGTAAGACCTATGTAATATGACCAAAACAGCTTTTGAGAATTGAGACTTGATTCATAATGACAAATTGACCCCAACATAGTTGTGACAAGCCTTTGATGATAAAGATGATGACGAATGACTAATTATCAAAATGCATAAGGAACAAGTAAAAAAAGTCCCGTCCCTATTTTAGTAACACAAACATAAGTCAGATAATGAATAGATTCCAATGCATAACAAGGAAAGCAATGTTTCTCGAAATTTTAGTAAATCTAGAGAGAATTGAGAATCCTGGTACGAGGATGAGAGATGAGTAACTAAAGGTAGGACTGGCCTGCTGTACCATTACCACCAAGTGGATTAGCCGTTTAGGGATTGTTTGTATGCACTTTGCACTCATGTTCATTTTGTGCATCACCATGTTTGTCTGCACTCATTTACACATCATATGTGTAAATTTTGGTACGAAAATAGTGTACAAATGTGGCCATTTTCATTCCTCTCTAGGTGTGTAATGGTTACACACTTCGCATCACAGAGAGGCACAGTATAATTTCCACCCAGGAGAGGAAATGGTATCAAACCACATCGATACCTTTCTTTTTTTTTTTTTTGCGACTGTTTGGGCCCCAATTTTTTTATCCTAACCATTCAAATCTTTTATTGATCCATTCAGGCCCAAAAGGTTTAGTTTCATGTCTTAAACTTCAAAGACTTTGAGATATATGGAAATTTTCATATGTAATCCAACCCATTTAATACCCTTTTTTTAATAACTTGTTCAATACCCATGTGAACATGGTGCTTCCAAACACTTTGCAATATGTTTCGCATGATTTACACTTACAGATGTAAATCTCATTTTCACACCCATGCATAAAGGAGAAACAGCCCTTAACGGGCATGACTAAAAGTGGCACTGTGAAAAGTTCTTCCAAAGATCATTATGTTGCAGAAACATAACCCTTCTTTTTTCTATTGTAGCCCCATAATATAATTTTTGAACCAAATCAGTGTGATGGGATAAGGCTAATATAATGATAATGACTACAATGACAACGATGATGATGGTAAAATGATTTTGTATAAAATGAAACTTGTTACAAAACACACACACACACACACACACACACACACACACAATTCAAGGAAACAATAGCAACCAAAGTTTATCAAACAAATGAATTTCAACATAAAATAAGAGTAGAAAAAATCGGGTGACCCACAGATAGATAATTTAATTTTAAAAAAAAAGACAACTTTGCCCGGACCCAGATAGATAAGGCTATCAGACAATAAGTGAAAAAATAAACAATTTACGTGTAGAAATTAGCATGCTGCACTTATGACTGTTTATATTCAATGGGCATAAAAAGGAGAAAGTATAATTTCTCCTTCTAAGTATAGTAATATAATAAACTTGTTGAATTACCAGTTGCGAGGCATCTCCCTGTCCACGGTAGAACCAGGGGTTGATCCCTGGTTCTGTTGGATAGAGACTTGGGTAGTGTGAGTGTTTGTGGGTGTGTAAGTACATACCAGAGCAAAAAAAACAAAATGCATAAACAAGATAAAACAGAGTAAGAGCAACAATAGCAGAAGAGCAAGAGGGTAAATAGCTGCAATATACCTGTAAAAGGGAAAACTTTCCCAACACATCAGAACCGCTTGCCATGAGCTGCTTACGAGCCCACATATCCCACTGCTCGCTTCTGCTCACTGCTTTATCTTCTTCCAATCCCCCAAACCGCAGCGGAAACGGAGAAAACTTCCCCACAGGCCTATTAAGACAAAAAAAAAAAACACAAACCCACTCATTAACCCAAAAAATCTATCAACACCAAATATGAAAGACAATCAATCCAAACAGAAAAAAGAAAAAACTAACCCCGTTACGTTACACTGAGTAAAAGCAAGAAAGGCGGCGACTCCAATACACATAAGAAGAACCGCCCGGAGCGATCGCTCTGCATCATCTTCCTCTGTCTCTAGGACACTAAGCCAGGCATCAGAGGCATTCTCCTGCAAGAAAGAAGATGCACTCGACTCGGCTTCGCCGTAGAAGCGGTCTGCGCCCTCGATGGATTCGTCGTAGAAAACCCGGGATTCTGCAAAGGGGAAGACGAGGCGAACTGCGTCGGAGGAGAGGGCTGCGAAGTAGTCTCCTTTTTCGATGGAAGAGAGGATGCCTTCGATCAGGAGAGGGAGGGATTGGTGGTTAGGGGTGGCGGAAGGAGGAGGAGGAGGAGAAGGGGGGGTTTTCGACGTTGGAGTGGGGTAAGAACATCGAAGGAGGCGGAGCTCGAAGGCTCGAGCGATTTCGTGGTTCGTTTTGGCCATTGCGCGCGAAAAGGGATGTGTGTTTTAGGGTTTTAGAAAGGTTTTTCAAAACTCTCGCGGCAGATAAGACGATGAATGTATCAATATCTCCGGTTCTTACATATAGTAAGATTTTTAGAGTTTGATTTGAACAAGGACATGTATTTGTACTGGTGGTCCAAATACTGGAACTAATTTGGAAAGTGGAAAGTGGAGTCCTTCCCTACTCTTCCCTACTGCTGCCACGTAGATGGGCGAGATGCTTAAGAAAAGGGAGAATTTCAAAAAAGTTATTAACGCAGCGTTTGGTTCGCTTGAATAGTTGTAGGCAGGAATAGAATGGAGATCGGAAGAATAATGGAATGGAATGAGGCATGAATAGTCAATTCCATTCCAGCGTTTGGTACGCTGAGGAATCAACCCAGTAATAGAATTATGATTCATATTCCTGCATTTGGTACGCTAAAATGCTACCTGGAATGGAATTAAATTTACATAAGATTTACCAAAATACCCTTATTAGATTCTACTATCACATTTGCATTGTTTGTGGTAGATGATTTTGAGGTGGGCCCCATAAAGGTGTAGTGAAAAAGTTTGTAATTTCTCATAATATATTTCTCATAATAATATATTATTATATTATATTATACTATTTGGGGGTGGGCCCCACAATGTGTAGTGAAAAAGTTTGCATTATAATATTTTGGGGTGGGCCCCACAAAGGTATAGTGAAAAATTTTGCAATTTCTCAAAATAATATATTCTTATATTATATTATAATATTTGGGGGTGGGCCCCACAATGGTTGGGTGAAAAAAATATTATATTATTATTATTATATAATAATATATTATTATATTTTATTATAATATTTTGGGTGGGCCCCACAATGGTTGGGTGAAAAAGATATTATATTATTATTATATAATAATAATAATATTACAAGCGAGGGTATTTTGGTCTCAACAGAAAGTTAGAAATGAATGGAATGGTGATTCCTTCCGTTCTTGGATGGAATGGTGATTCCCTCATATAAAGGAATGAGATTCCGGAGGTAATGGCCATTCCGCCCCTTTTTGGCGAACCAAACGCTGGAATGATCATTCCGTTGGAATGACCATTCCATTCCGACCTCCATTCACGCGAACCAAACGCTACCTAAGTTTCATCTTTATTTCAGGAAATGACGTAAGTTTCAAAACTTTTCAAATTAGTCTTTAAGTTTTTCAGAAAGTTTTTAATTAAGAACATCTATCTATTTAAAGTCATTTTTTGGCAACTTTTTTCCTATTTTTTTAAAAATACCCAAACACCCTTCATTGTAATAAAACTCTCATTCACTTCCTCTATATTCTTCTCATTTCCCTCGCCAGTGTCTTCACGGTGAACAAGGACACTCAGTATTCATACAGTGACTGGTTGCGTGTAGTGGCTGCCGAAACCATGTCATGGCTTTAAATGAAGGGTAATTTGAGTGTTTTCAAAATATTAAGGGAAAAGGTCACTAGAAAATACATTTAAATGGCCGGATATCCTTAATTGAAAACTAGCAACAAAGTCCCGTGCTAAGCCTAGGCCAAAAATAAAAACATATTATGATTTAAGAGTTTTTTGAAACATTATTAAGACAAAATAAATCTAAGATAAAAAAAATATTATCTTTGAATATTAAAATTTATTATCTTTGAATAACAAGTACAAATTGTTATTCCAGAGGTGGGCAGCTATCCTATCTCTCCAATGATGCAAAATAAAAATGAAAATCAACTCAGATCTAATATGTATTATTGCTGCATTCAAGAATTACAAGTCCCAACTAAGGAAACGACAGATTCACCTAGCTCGGCCCATGAACACCCCTACTCTTTGAGAGGCTAGGGACCCACATAGCCCACTTGCCGACCAAGTTAGGCCTACCAGATTCAAGCCCACCCTTGGTGACTCAATGAGTTGGGTTGATTCTATGGTTTGGCATATCTTTTAGTAAGAAAAAATTATAAACTTCTGGTCCAACAATTAGAATTAGCAGTTTTTTTTTCCAGCTTTTTTCCTGCTAAGACTCATAAGTTCTGATAAAGGCACTGTGCAATTGTCTTTGAGTCCTTATAGAACCATAAGAAACTTATGAGAAAAAAGAGGACTACATTTTCACCCCTTTTTAGGGTGGTACTGGTATCAGGACCTTTGTAAAGGACAAAAGAGAAACCATTTAAAACAAATGAGCATAGTTGGTCCCATTGTATTCGCGTCATTAGCTATGACACATTGCTTATTTACATGATTATCATGTTAAAATTTGTGTTGCCCAACCAACCATAGGGCCCACTTTAGGTTAAGGAGTTTGTAAATATTAAAGATTAGTTCCTTTCGAACTTGAAGAGTTTAGATGGTCATTAAACTCTAAACTCTAGAAAGAGAATTTGGCTTATCTTTCCAAAGGATAAGTACGGATATCTAAATCATGAAATCAATGTCATCAAATGATTATTAGGGAGATTGTGGGTCCATGTGATCGTCAAAGGATAAGTACGGCTTATCTTTCCATCAACTTTGAGAGTTGTGGGCCCATGTGATTTTAGAGATATCAAGAAGATCTCAAGATAGGCATTTTGAAGTATTAGAGTGAATTAAATTTAGTTTTATGAGAATGGGGAGATCATCCATGTTTGAGGATGATAAAGAAGAGAAGCCAACTCCATGCTAGTTACATGCAACTTTCATTTGAATGGAAGATATCTTAAGGTCCAGTGGAATGGGCTTTCAACTTACTTCTCCCCATGTAGAATGGGCTTTCAACTTTCAACTTACAATCTCTTTCCTGCGCTCCGCTCTTTTTTTCGGAAATCACCATCAAACCCATCATGGGAAGTCACTCAAGTCGGTCAAACTTGGTCAAACACAATACCATGTCAAATACTCCTTGGAATGGGCTTTCAACTTACTTCTCCCCATGTAGAACAAGTTGGGCTCTAGCTGCCCATAATCCCTCTATCTCATTGTCCACCTACGTGTTGTAATCAACCACAACATACAATGTTTGTTCTCATCTGACGAATGGCATATTGAATGGGGGTGGCACCAACTATTTGAATCCGAATTACTTCATAACACGCCACGTATTGTGTCGTTCCACGATCCAATAAAACACAAGGACGATGGACGACGAAAAGAGAGCACGATCAACTTTCCGCACCTTATCAACAAACTTTTTCCCGTAGCAATGATAGGGTCGCCAATTGAACTGCATATAATATGAGTTAGAAAACATTAGCGAATATCTACAGACAGTATAGTATGTTAAAAAGACTACAGCAGGATTTCAAACAATGGAAAAAAACAACTTTTTTCATTACCCCATCAGCCTTCAGATTGATCAACTGATTTCTAACTTATTTCACTGTTGCAAGAGCTGGGTGTTCTTCAAACCTCTTCTGCCAGGTCTTAAACAATGGAAACTATATATCCTTCTTCCAACTATCTGCCGGTTTAGGACACCGCCCAATCGACATCCTCGTGTAAGCCCATAGCTGCACCATTCCACAAAATATTTAAATGTTATATAGGATTGAATTAATACCACATCCATACGATGTTAAGAATGAGAAAAGGGACCTGTAACAGCTAAAAAAACACGGTGAGTGTCCTAAGTTGGTGTCCTTATTCCTCTCCGTGTGCATTCTTCCCCTCCTCTCCTTGTTCATTCTTCCCTTCCTCTTCTACCCCGGTCTTCTCCTTATTCCACCAAGTAATGTTTCCCAACATCCTGTAAATATTTGCAAGACAAGTCGGTGCCCATGCATATGGTTTAAAATCTTTAAACAACTCAAGCAGATAGGTAGGGCCTCGGGCACTAGAAGTTTGCGAGATGATTTGGCGGGACACCAAAAAGAAGAGGTAGGCCCGTGTAGTCTGAATCTCATAGTCCATGTATTTCCTTTCTTCTTCTTCTCCAGTTCTTCAGCCTTGAAATTGTCCTCAAGCCACTTAAATTTCAATGTCATGCCAACGTAGTCAACCTTCTTTTGTGGGGTAATACCGAGTAACTCCTGACATACTGTTTGAACTAACCTCCCTGGGAAAGTTCGACCCATTACTCGGTCCCTATCAATGGGTAGACCATATATATAAGCAACGTCCTCCAACATTATAGTTGCTTCTCCAGATGGAAAATAGAATGTATTTGTTTCAGGACGCCACTTCTCTACCAATGCAGTGATTAACGTGTGGTCTATGACCATACGACTTATCTCTGCCAAATGATGGAGACCCGCCTGCCTAACATATTCCTTCTGGGTGTTTGTAAGCCCCCATATTGCTGTGTCCGGGTTTGTTGGGATGCACCTGAGGTGACCGAACTCCTGATAGTATCAAGTATTACAAGGCTAGTTAAGAATCATATACTAAAAGAAAATACATTACTGATTGATAAAATCAAGGATGAAAGTCTATATGTAGTTACAATATATCTCTCCCTGACGAATTCCTTCCGATATATGGTTTTGTTGGTTATACAAAATAAATCTCAGAGCCTCGACTGGCTATTCTTCGTTCGTCTATAAAATAACAAACATAACTATTAGTACATTGGAAATCACAGGTGCCTTAGCACAAAAAGGGATTGATATTTGATGCAAAATATATTTCTAAGCGAAGATTGCAGTTCGCACTCTAACACTATGCTACAGTTTTCTATTAACGGCTATAATTTGTTCATTATTATAGATGACATATTTCCAAATGCATATAAGATTAAAAAAAAATTACTTCAAAACAGAACTCAATCTATCCTTTTGTCATTCAAGCTTCTAAATTCCAACATTTCTACTACAGTTAAAATGCCATCGCTTGGATGTTCCAACTTCCACCAAAGCAAAACCATATTTCAAACGGACAAAAGAAAAGCGGAAGGTGCCCATAGATTGCAGGTTCAAGCAATGCTAACTATCAAAGAAAAAAGGTCAAAAAAGACCACCAATTACACCATATCCATAGATATTCGAATGGACTTCCATCAGGGTTAGAAAATGCTATATGAAGAAGATTTTTCAAAACAGGAAAGATCCTACAATGAGTTTTGATGCAGACAACTACTGATTGGGTCCTTGTAGTTTCCCATTAGAAAAATATATAATCTTTGTTTTAGGAGCCCGTAAACTTATTGCATGATATTTTGCAATGCTACACTTGACAAGAGTGTCCCAATAGCCTCAGAAACTAGGAAATCATTGTCTCTCCTTTAAAACGAAGAATGGCATAAAGACAATCTAAAGAAGCTAAATCTCTACATTAGACAAGATAAATTGATAATCCACCCAAAACCAATAGAATACTATTAGTCACATTTGATGCCCATTACTGACCTTCATGATGCACAAATATATACACATACCCACTACAAAATAAATCATCATATCAGATAAACACCATGATATTGAAGTAAGATAATATTAACAAAAGCATATTCAAAACACCTTCAGATTCAAATTCCACTTCCTTATTTCCCATAACAAATGTCTCTTTTCATAACAAGTACAAACCATGAATAATAATAGTATGAGAACAGCGAAAAACAATACCTTGAATGTTGTTTTCTCTTTTTTTGGGCAACAAAACTAGAGAGAGACAAAGATATGCCATACCTGAAAGGAGATTGAGAGAAGGCAACCCTCAAAGGAGGCTGAAAAAGGAAGAGAGGAGGGTGTTTTGGCTTTTAGGAATGTAGGGATGGTGTAGGGTTTAGAGGAAGGATGGTAAAAGGCAAGCCTAGGGGAGACAAAGGGAAAGAGAGGGAGAGAATGAAAGAAAAGAAAGGTGGGTAAAAGATTGTTATCGCCCATCTTTAGCAGCTACAGCATGTCTCCCCCTCTCTCAACAACTTTGAAAAATAAAAAGGAGTTCAGATCACCTGAGTGTCTCCCACGCACTTTCCATGAGTATGATGGGTGGAGCTCCACCAAATAGCCAACCAAGTTATAATCCAAATCGTTTAAGAATAATTTTATCTCCTTATGCAATAAACTTTAAATTGTCCCACCATAAAATTGAAGACACGACGATAATATGATTTATGGATATGATTAATAATGCATAAGTTTTTTTATAATCACATTAACTATGTGCTCAATCTTAGAGTGGGATATAATTGTTTTTGTTGTAAATTTTGAGAATATATCATAGGTGGGGATCGTATTCAATATATTTGATGAAAAATATATTTCTAAGGTTGCAAAATATATTTCATAACTTTCATTCAACAATTACAAATGTGGACTGTTAAGATGAAGGCGTTAGGATGATTGGATGAGGTTTATTTTTTGCACATAACTACTTCCCATTAAGATCTTTCAATTTTCTTTACCACTAATGATTAGCACACATCCAATTAAGCTATATAAACTTTGCTCACATGCCGCAAAATCTCACTGGTATATATGTATATGCCAATGAGTGATTGTACTAAGGATTATTATTATTATTATTATTTATTTTTTTGTAAAAATGTAGTAAGGTTGTTCTAAGAAGATGAGGCTACATCTTACACTAGGGGTGCACAAAAAATCCGTCAATCTGCAAATCTGATCCGATCCGCGGATTTTAATCCGATTCGAAGGTAAATGGATTGGTGACGGATTGAAAATCCTGTAATCCGTTAGCAACGGATCAGGGGCGAATTTCATCCTCAATCCGCGGATTCAATCCGATCCGATCTGTTGACATTAAATATAAATAAAAAAATTAAGGGGTTTAGATATAAATTAAGATGTCTAAATATAAAAAAAGAGAAAAATTATAGGGGCCCAAATGTAATTATTCCCTATGAATATTTATCCCCAAAAGGCCAAGAATAAGAACCCTAGCTACCAGCGGAGAAAACACTCTTCCCTCTCCCATCTCTTCGATCTCTCTCTCTCTCTCGTGTTTTCTTTATCTCCCAAGAACAAGAAGAACCCTAGCCACAACAACAAGAAGAAGAAGGAATCCATTGCAGTTTTTTTTTTCCTCCATTGTTTTAGGAAGAAACAGCTTCAAATAGGGTTTGGCAGTTTTTTCCCCTTCTTACATTTTTAGATTCTCTCTATCTGTGTTTTCTTTTTTTTGGTAGGGTTGTTGGGGTTTTATTTTTCATTGTTTCTTCTTACTTTTGCTTTTACAGTTTTTTTTTTATACTTTCTAGGGTGTTGAAAGCACGAGATTCAGTGATTTGTTGCTGCTGCTATTTAAGGGAGTAATATTACACACAACTTCCAATCTCCTAGTTTTCCAAGGGCAATATTAATCTAGGGCTTCGATGTATGGACATAATCCATGAAAGAAGAGTGTGAAGCATAGTGTTGATATCTTTGTCTTCCTAGATTTCTGATGTTAGAATTACTAATTTTTTTTAGAAAAGAGTTGCTCAACTTTTTTGTTATTTTACTAGTAGAAATACCATTTTTTTGTTCTCTCCCAAATCATGAAATCCTGGGAACTGGGGCTTGCTCCCTTCATCCTAATCACCAACCCCGCTCTTCTCCTGATCTGCCGATCTGGTTTGCATTTTGTGCAAAAAATTGAGAGAGAGAGAGAGATAAGGTTGTGTAATGTGCTATATATATAATTTCTAAATGTACCATGAACTTGTTTTAGGCACTAACAAAAAAGAAAAGACAGTGTATAAAAGAAGATAAAAGCCATGGATGAACTCTAGCTACTACTGGCATTTAGTTTACTCATGGCTTTTTTCCCATCAAATAATTCATTTACAGTACTCCAAGCATCCTAAATATTGAATGGTGATTACTAACTGAAATAATTGTAAGGCCAACTGAATAGTAACCATAGCTAAATTTGGAATGCAGTTGAAATTTATCGTAAGAGAATGATTTGTGCTGCAGACACATATTACTGAAAGTTATGTTAACATGCTGTGTTATTAGTCACTTTGTTAGATAAGGATCTAATAATATTTCTAACGCATGTTATACTTGACAATTTTGTTGTGTGAGATGTTTCTTAGCTCTCTTCAAATTTCTGTGCTTATACTTGCATTTCTCCCGCGTGGTTTATGTTTTTATTACTTGAAAACAGGGCACATAACTTGAGATTTAGGGATTCATTTCATTTTTTTCATAGTTCATTTAAAAGTTTTGTATCTCTCATTCTGAATCTTTTTAGTTACAATGAAGCTGAATTTTGTGTCTTTTTTCTCAGATGTCTAGCACTGGTGAGCACTTTACTCCTAATCCTTCCAACAGAATGACAGTGAGTCAGTGACACGACCCCAGCCGGAGTCAGTTGAACCACAGACATCGAAACCTTCAGCCACTGCTCTTCCTCCTACATGGGCTTCTAGTGCTGTATTTAGTGAGGTAAATACTTCCAAAAAAAGGGGTCGAGTATCTGAGGTATGGGCACATTTTAAAAGGCCTAAAGATTATGACCATAAACTTCCAATTACTGTCAACTGTTTGTATTGTGATGCTGCTTATACTTGGATTAGTTCTAATGGGACTACTACTTTGAATAATCATTTGAAAATATGTATCAAGAATCCTTTAAATGAAGCAGCAAACAAAAAATAAAAGCAGATATCATCATATCAATCAGTAAAAGATGGTGAGGCTGTCAGTAACATGGTTGTTTGGAAATTTAATCAGTCTGCATGTAGATTGGCACTCGCTAGAATGATAATTACTGATGCGTTGCCTTTTAACTTTGTGGAGCATGAAGGGTTTCGTAATTTTTGTAGCATCATACAACCAAGTTTCAAACATGTGTCACGTGTTATAATTGCCAGAGATTATTTGGAGTTGTATGATGAATAAAGAAAAAAAATTGAGGGACATGTTGACAAGCCAAACACTACAGATTGTTGGACCTCACTCCAAAACCTTTCTTATATGTGCCTTACTGCTCATTTTATTGATAAAGATTGGAAATTGCACAAAAGAATCCTGAACTTTTGTGTCATTTCTAGTCATAAAGGTGAGTCCATTGGTCGAGCCGTGGAGGAATGCTTGGTTGACTGAGGTATTAAGAAAATTTGTACTCTTACTGTTGATAATGCCTCTTCCAATGATACTGCCATTCCATTTTTAAAGAGAAAGTTTGCTAAAAAATGTGACAGTTTTATTTTAGGTGGAAAACATTTTCACATGAGGTGTGTTGCACATGTTCTTAATTTAATTGTGAGAGATGGGTTAACTGAATTGAAAGGTGCTATAACAAAAGTTCGCGCTGTGGTTAAGTATGTGAGGAGTTCTTCACAAAAACAAAAACTCTTTACAGCATGTGCGGAAAAAAAGGGAATAGAAAGTGATAGTTTGTTGTCTTTAGATGTTCCAACTAGGTGGAACTCTACATTCCTCATGCTAGAAACAACAATTAAGTTTCAAAAGGCTTTTGACAGATTGGATGAAGAAGATGATAAATTCAACAAGGAATTTGATGAATTGGAATTAGATGGACCTCCTTCTCCTATGGATTGGGAT
The DNA here is from genome assembly GCA_028538565.1 of Umbellularia californica. Taxonomy (NCBI): domain Eukaryota; kingdom Viridiplantae; phylum Streptophyta; class Magnoliopsida; order Laurales; family Lauraceae; genus Umbellularia; species Umbellularia californica. Next base: position 11,073,357 of record JAPQWN010000005.1, read on the forward strand.
GATTGCAAGCTAATAACAAGATTTCTGAATAAATTTTATGATGTTACTAATCGATTGTCTGCTTATTTGCATGTGAGTTCAAATTTGTACTTTACTGAAGTTTGTGACATTGTTGGATCTTTAAATGAATTGTCTATGATGGAGGATTCTTCTTTGAGGGGCATGTCTGTTAAAATGATATTGAAATTTGATAAGTATTGGGAACCCATTGATAAAATGAATATGATGTTATTGGTTGCGATTGTGTTGGATCCCCGATCTAAGTTGAAATATGTGAAGTTTTGTTATGGCTACTATTTCAAGCTCGAAGTATCTCACGTGATTGAGTTAACCCAAAAGTTAAGAAATGCATTAAATGGTGTTTATGAGGAGTATGAACAATATGGGTCAGCTAGTGCATCATCTTCAAGTCAGACATGTGAAATGGAGGGTGGCCAATCAAGTTTGAAAGCAAGTGACCCTTCATCAATGTTTGAGAAACATTTGGAAGAAGAAGAATGTAAAGGAGATAAATCAGAAGTGGACACATATTTGGAGGAAGCTTGTGAAAAGATACATGGAAATACAAAGTTTGAAATTTTGAGTTGGTGGAACACAAATTCGGCTAGGTATCCTGTTCTTTCTCAAGTTGCACGGGATATTTTAGCCATTCATGTCTACAGTTGCTTCTGAGGCTGCCTTTAGTACCGGAGGTCGTGTCCTAGATCGATTATTTAGTTCTCTTTCCCCTAAACTTGTGGAATGCCTAATTTGTACACAAGATTGGTTGAGAGTTTATGATACATCAGTTCTTGCTGTGGAAGAACTTATGGATGAGTTTGCTAATCTGTAGACTCTGGACTCAGGTATTTTTATTTTTATAAAATTATGTTTAGTTATCTTCAATGTTTAATTAAATTATTCTAATATAGTACTTGATGTTCGTAGGTTTCACAAGTTGATATCAAGTGTGAAGTTGAAGCTGGTGATGGATGCTGAAAGCAGGGGTTGACACAAAGGGCAATACACCATGAAGCTATGAGGAGCCTGGGATTGGTTGGATGACTAGTTTCCTTTTTGTTGTTAGTTTTGTTGGGCTTTTGTCTATGGTTCCTCCGAGCAACGTCATTTGTTTAAATTGGCTTCTTGAAGCTTTGAAGTTGATCTTTGTCTTTCTTGTAATAGAGTTTGATTTGTACATAGTCATAAAAAGTTGTAGATTAAAGTGTAGTTTGAAGGTTCCATGGATCTCTTTTATAGGTTTTTCTTGTATTTGTCACTCTTGCATCATCATTGCCTTACCATATATCTGAGTCTGTGTTGTTGGTTGTATATTTGGGTTGCATATTCTGATTGAAATATGGGTTTCTTTTTTTTTTTTTTTTTTTTTGCATTTAGTAAGTTATTTGTGTTCATTTGCTACATGTATGATGGGGTTTTATTTGACAAGATGTGTTACTGCTGAGAGAGTAGTTCATGGTTTTTTTTTTTTTTTTTTCCATATAATGTACAGAGACGGATTGAACGGATTAATCCGATTCGATCCGGTTATCTACGGATCGGATAGGATTGGATTCTAATAGCCACGAATTGGTGACGGATTTCAAATCCGTCAATCCGTAGGTAACGGATTGGTGACGGATTTGGCACAATCTGCACCAATTCGATCCGTGTACACCCCTATCTCACACTGTAGTGATATTCTCGCTAGCGGACGAAAATTCAATAACATGAAAGTGAATTATGCTGTTACATGATTTTTATGGTTTATGGCAAGTCAAGAGCTTGTATAAACTTTACTAGTATGAATTGTATTCTCACTTTCGTGTTACAAAACATTTTTTAACAACTAGCCCCATAATTAAGTTAAAAACTTCAAAAGTTCTTACAGAGTTTTTATTAGGCAAGCATTATTTTGTATAAACGAAGAAGAGAGTGTACAAATCCCCCACCACAACTGAGCAAGTAGTAACTTATAACATTTGTCAAAAGTTGCAATTTCTTAAATTCTCACAACAACCTTCATCCACCACTAGCTTTGTGCCACATTGCACCCACCACCTACAGTGTGGCCATTGTGCCATACAAGTGCCTCTTCATTGACACACATGAATGCCACTTTTATTGTGGCTAAAAGAGAGGATTTACACACCACATGATTTGACACACCACATGGGCATGTATTCCCACCATAGAAAAGTTGTCTGTGGCACACCTCATTGGCTTACACACCGCATGATTTGACCCACCACTCAAAATTCTCTGTACCCAACTTTCTACTAAAATTTAATAGAAATGATGGATGGTTCCAGGCATATGTATTGAGCCACTGAAGAGAATTAGAGGGAGACATCACATGGAAAAGGATTGGAGTTGTATGCATTACTTGCAATATTATAATGTAGTGATGGTTAAGGATAGAGGGGAACAATGGAAGGTATAGGTCTGGTGACAGAAATATACTAACCAAAAGCAGCATTACACATCTGAGAATTGCATTACAATATGGAAGTGTATCATTAGACTAGAAAATATCAGTTTTAACAGCTAGGGAATATCAATATTAGTATTCCACAACATAGTTAGAGTTGGTAGAGGGCTATGCTGACAGCAAAACACCAACAATGCATTGAATTTCTATGATAGTGTAGGTTGATTGTGGGGCCAATAAGATGATTATTAAATCATGAGCATTAGTTGCAGGATACAACACTTTGTGACACTGCCCTATTGCATCAGTACCTCCTTATTCCTCGTACTGAATTGTCTAGGAAATGCACCAGCATTTGGTTGGAACTAGGAAGTAATAGTCATGTGATTAACAAATGTAGGGAAACTAGTGCCAACTTACAAGGGTATGAAATGTTTGATAACTAACATGAAATTCATTATGCAAAAATATTAAAGCATAAGCACTCACCAAAAGCCATAAAATTACAGAAATCCAAATTACCTCTTCCCAATTTGAAACAATCACAGTACCCAAACTGCTGCCACTACCAGCAAGTGAGGTACTGGTCAATATATTTATCCATTTCTTTTTTCAGTCATATAGGTTTCACAAACAATATTAAAGATGTGTTGGAGAAACATAAACACTAATATAATGCACAACAGTTTGTGATTTAAATCTTTTTTAATCAACAATCTGTATATGGACTCTTTAATCTCTCTCTAAACCTTTTTTAATCAGCAATCTGTACATGGACTTTTTAATCTCTCTCTATGTATGTAAATGTATAACCAATCTAAAATATCTCTATACCAATAAAGGTGTGAAACCCAGATCTAGCAAACATTCGTCATTATCAACATCTCTATGCATTAAGAGGGTTTGAAAAAAAATCCAATCAACAAACCTAATAAGAAAAAATCACTCTGAGATCGTTTAATCTAGGGATGGGTTTCATGTTTAAGAATAGTGAAAAAAAAAAAAAAACGAACTTGCAGTCTCGAACTAGTGAAAAACACCGAAATCTCTGTTTAAACCTAATGCAAACAAGTGAAAACGATTAAAATACATACCTTCATGTTTAGAATTTATGGACTCAATCCATCAGTTGATATGATAAATTGATTAATTTATTTAATTATCAATAAAATCATTCATTTCATGAGATGAATGGTGTTTTATTACTTAATGCACATGACCAATACATATGACATAATGGTTCATGAGTTGAATCGGGTCCTGTTAGCATATTAGATGTGATATATGTGTATGGATGAGATCCATATACTGGAGACATATGTCACAAATCTTATACTTAAATATCTTCACAACCAGTGACGAAACTGGGCATCTCATCTGATAAGGTTGCAGCACTTTGATCACTATGAGATAGTGTGATTTGTCTCAATCATCATAATGAAAGGTTTTGGATAATGATGCTGGTACATTGGATGTATTGAAGGACCATGAGAAGCACCTTATGGAATTTTGTCTTGATTATAAGGTCTGCTCTCATAATTCCCTAACAATAGGCTTTCAATCCTGAGACATTGATGAACTTAAGTTTCTATTTATTCATTTGCTTTGAGTCACCAATGAGTGAGGCCAACTGTGGGTCAACACCTCGGTGCCTTGGGTATATGGTAGTAAGACTATGGGAATATTGAATGATAAAGATGGAATCTATCTCTATTATCCCCTTGTGCCAATTAATTGATTTGTCATCTCGATTAAGAGTTAATTGGATAGTACTAATGATCACTGTGATTAATTGGGGCTCAACGATAATAAGATGTGGAACTAAGATTGGAAGAGACAGATTTATTCCAATTGATCCATGGATAATGATAGAGGGGCCTACTTGTGGTAATCAGGAAGTTTAGGGTCTTCATTGTAATTTATTCCTAAGACTGTAGTGCAATTGCATTTATATAGTGGTGTTATTTGCAATTAACTGTGTGCCTGGATTGCACATGAGATGTGGGGTCGCAGTGTCCCAGTTGGAGCCAGTTTTTTATGGAATCCCTAGTGGTATCCACGCTAGCCCAAGTTATTAGAAAGATACTAATCCTACTTGAACTCTAAAAAGGAAGGAATTAGAAAGTTACTATTTCTATTTGGAGTAGGACTTCTAATAGTGGTAATAGTATACTTACTGATTGCTGTGGAAGCGAGACTTTTGTTTCAATTAGGAAAAGAGGAAGCTTGAAATGATATAAAAGGGAATGAACCCCCTCTTAGATGTCCATCAATTAGAGAAAAATGTCCAGTCCCTTTTGTGTGCAATTGTTGCACATCTCTCTCCTCTCTTCCTCTTCTAGTTCATTGGAGTTTATAGTTGGGTTTTCTCTTGGAGATTCCACCAATCTTCTTGAGAAAAGAGATCTAATTCGGGTCATAGCGTGAAAGGCTAAGAGGTGTTGGAGATTCTGATTTTATTTTGTATAAGAGTTCTATATAAAAAAAAGTCATCAAATTTTCCATTAGAGCACTACCGGGCTCCAAAGGTATGATCTACTCCTTGCATGTTGTGGATTGTTATGGATGTTTAGTGTTGCTTGTTTCTATCCTTTAAATATAATTTTTTAGTATACATGATCATGAGATTGATGATTATGCATACTGGATATGGTTTATGGCCTTATGGGTACTTAATCCCTGTATCAAGTGGGTCAAAAGTTTTGAAAATCTATCAACGAGGCCCACCTACTTCCAACACTTGCTAACTGTGTATAAGCTTTGAAAGAAGGTGCCAAACGATGCTTAGGACCACTGCCTGGGACCAACAAAAAGGAAAGGTGTTGACGGGGACTGTGGAAGAGGAAAAAGGAAAAAGGAAGACGACGAAATTGGGAAAAGGGGGTTTCTTGCGGTTTTAGTAAAATCGCATTTATTGTCGTTATTGACAATACCAATAAACATCTTAAAAAACAGGAAGGGGCCCTCTAAACTCCTTCTGGGTTGTCCACCTGTACATGGCTCACTATGGGGCTTTTTCCCGTAGTTTTCCCCAAAAAATAAGAACAAACCTCCTTTTAAAGTATATGGCAAAATATTGCCTGAAAAAAGAATTTTTTTTTAAAACTATTATAGGGTTTCAACCTTTTCGGCTGGATTAATCGTTCTGGGCCAGAGGGAAGCCAGATAAATTCCCTTATAGTGTCTGTGTGACAGTGCAATTTCGAACTTACAACATTCCGATGCAAAGTGTGATCCTAAGCAAATTGAGGTACACCTGAAAAACATAAGATATTATATTAGTGATCCTATTTCTCCTCGCATACGTTCACATGTCTTCAAATATGGTTTTGTGGGAAGCATACGAACAGAAATCACTTTACCGGTGAAGTTACCGAACAGGCTCAAAATCACTTTACTGGTGAAGTTACCAAAACCAGGGCTGGGTACCCTGAAAAAGCCAAAACCCTTCTAAACCCCGCCCATCGTTCCTCTCCCCCTCCATATACCAAAAACCCTTCCAAAACCCCTTACATATCTCTCTCACAGTTCCTTTCTTCTGCTTCTTCTTCTTCTTTTACCTACTCGACCTTCTTCGAGAGCAGAAATCAATGGCGACTCGGCCCTTGGGAGCGATGGAAGTTCCGATCCTCGGCAGCGATTCTACTCAGTGGATCGAACTCACCGTCCCTTCTTCATCTTCCCCATCTTCCTCCGAGCCCTGCGCCCCTCCCACCGAGAACGCCGCCTCTTGCCACGTCATCGGCGACCCTCCCTACTATCTCATCTGGTATCTCTCTCTACTCCCCATCATTTCCTCCATGGCAGAATCTTCTTGCTTCGTATACTTCATTTTTCTGAATCCACGTGACCATTCAAAAAGAGGTTGAGATCGCGCGATGGGGTTTCCACCTACGCTCTGGAATTGTAACTGTACATATGAATTTCTACTAGATTGTGCGCAAAACCCAAAACCATTGTTGGGTCCTTGGAATTCGGTTGCTCTTCGCGCGGGCAGTGTCACAAATTTTTTTTCTCGTTTTGGGAAAAGGTGGGGATGTTTTTTAAACGAGGGGTTTTGATGGGAAATCTCCGCGCGGATAATAAATTGACATTTGAATGATAAACATGATATGTAATGTAAGTAAAAGTTACTGTTATAAAGGTTTTTATTATTGATTTTTCGATAGTTTCAATTTTTATTGTTCTGGCTTTTCACTCATCACTGTGACTTTTGTCGCGGTATTATAAAAAAAATTTCAATATTTGGAAAAACTGCACTATTGTGAGGAAGTTGCTGTTATGGGTAATTGTCATGATAGTATCAATCTGCTCAAATTGTGGCCAATATTTGGAATGAAGGAATTTCCATTTTTCCACCCACTTTTTAGAATGCTCTCTCTTGCATATCTTGAAAATGAGTGCTGTCATTGGAAAAGTGTGACCAAGATGGCAGGTTGCTCTTCTTGAGAATAATGCCACTACCCAGCTTGCTACATCTGCTTAGAGCGCCAAGCCTAACAGAGCAAAATGTTTGTGTTGGTTAACTTCTCATTTCTGTTAACGTTAACATAATGTACTTTTATTTTAAGCGGGAAAAGAGGGTGCATAATTTTGTTTGCATTCTTTACTTGTCCACATTTTGGAATGTAATGCCGTCATTGAATTCCTGCCACAGGCGTATCCACAAGAGTCTCCCACATGCGCTTGAACTGTTGGAACTTTCTGGTTGTGAAGAATTACCCAAGGCTGGACTCCGCCTGATGTTTCCACATGCACTCTGTCCATTTGCTTTTGTCTGTAAAAATGAGGTTGGGCAGAATACAACTGTTTCTTTTGTATTTTGATTAATTAGATTTAGAAGCTTTGGGGAGCCTTAACCCTGCTCAAGGTTATCGTATGTGTAGGTTGGAAGTGCTGCAAGCAATATGTATCTTCTTTATGCAATGACGGTTTCTGGAGTTGCTTATCTTTTCAGACTGCAAAATATCTGTGCTTACGAATCCGGTTCAGTTTTTCCTCAAAATGAGTTTGTAGAGTATAATCTACAAACTGATCTGCAATGCCCGAAAATAACATGCATCGCAGCAACTTTGGGTTGCTTAGTAATTGGGCGTCATGATGGATCAATTGGTTGTTATCAACTTGGTGTACTTGATCAGAGATCGCCTGGTATTGTTTTTATTTATTTTGTAATTATCTAGATGAATTACATCAGTTTCATTATGTTCATTGGAATATTTGTTCAATAAACTATCCATTGTTGTCTCAGTTGGACTTGTAACTTTTAAGCAGCGTATCGGCGTGCTGCATGGCAGTTCTTGGAGCTTATTTGTTTATTTATTTTTCTTTTCTTGTAATAGGTATGCACATTATTTATTATATTACTCTGCATTGCTGCACAGGTTTTATGCATGAGCTGCGTGATGATGTGGGAATGGGTCGTTTATGGGGTCTCATGGCAAGGTCTTGTTTCCATTCTCTTATATATGATTCCTAATGATAGCAATAGCATTGCAAAAATAGTTCTGCCATGTTGATTTAACCCTTCTTTCATTTGTTTTAGCTAGAGAATTTATCTGAACTTAAAAGCTCTCTTGCCTTCAACATCATCACAGGCACAAAAGTATTAATGAAATGATTTTTACTTTTCCAAATAAAAAAGAGAAGGAAAAGTTAGTGGAGAAACAATTCTATTATTCCACCAATACTAAAATCTTGACAACTACTTTTGGTTTTCAATGATTGAGGGCCACCTTTGATTGATCTGACCCATTTAAATCACACATTTGTGTTCATAGTTTGTGTCACAAACTTTGCTTCAATAGGAGCAGTAGGTACCATTGGATTCAAATGGGCAAAATGTGTATTATGCCTAGGAAATTTGATCAATCTAATGGTGAGGATGCAGCCAAGGTCGTCCTGACCCATGCAAGCCCGGGCCATAAATTTGTGCCCAAGACATTCTAGTTTCTGGTATTTCCCCATCCCCCCAATTTAGTTTTTTTTTTCCTCTAGTCATTACACTAACGTGGCATGTACGAATGAGAATGGTTGTTTGAGTCTGCCTAATTTGGAAACAAAGATTCTTCTTATTCCTTTGGAGTGAGTCCACCTTCGACATCGACCGAGTCCAACACCAAATCCCCACCTCAGCAAGTTCACAAGGTGCGCCCATAGATCATAGTGTGAGTCCACGAGGTGCAGGCTCATAAGGTGCTACCCCTGGCTGCACCTTACAGTGTATATCATTGAAATCAAAGTGAAATTTGGGCCGGTTATAAAGATGGTGGGTTGGTTATAAAGATGGACACATGTTTAGTGGGTGGGGCTAGATCAAGCAGAGGTTGGATCAATCCATAGAAAATCATATATTAGCTGCCTAATCTCAACAAAACCATGCGTCGCACTGTGTGTGTTGTTAATAATGATTCCCAACTTACTCTCATATTTGCTCATTAAATAGTCATCTTTACTTGGTTCTATCTTATTTTTATTGTAATGCAAGAGATGCCATTTGTTAGGAAATGTATTATGGTTTGAATCATGCTCTTGTCCAAATGCACATTTCTATTTTAATCTCCTGTGTCTTTGTTCATTATTTAACAATGATTAAAAGAGTCCATGATGTTCAATATCTAATGTGTAGGGGAAGAGTTGTTGGGGCTGTGCAAAGTTTGGTAGTATCAGAGATAAATCTGAGAAAATTGTTGTTTGTGCTTCATGTGGATGGGAACTTACGTGTATGGGATCTTCATGGTCGTGTCAAGCTTCTTAATTTTTATGTAGGCCTGCTGCAATCATCAGGTAATTCCTATGATCTTTCCCTATTTCTATTAGTACTCATTTTTTCTACTCTTTCGTTTCAAGATTTTTTTGATCGATTCTTCCATTGTTTAAATGAAAGTAGACTACCTTTTCACTGATCAAGCTTTCTTTATTTAGGTCACAGTTTATCGACCTAGTGTATCAGCTGATTTCATTCAGTTATCAGGTTCTCCAGGAAACCCAGTGGGTCAACCAGGAATATGTAAATGAACATATTTGTATACAACTACTATATAGTTACAATAACAAATTTTAGAAAAAAAATTAAATATTTGTGAAATATAATTTTTCCTAAAAAATACACATGAACTTAAATATGAAATTGTAATATCAATTTTCATTTCTCAATTAATATGTTTTTATTTTAGTCTGACATTTAAGTATGGTTTTAACCTTGATCATTTATTATGTAAATGTGAAAATGTCTCCTTCAGTATTTATTATGTAAATGTGAAAATGCATTTAAGTTGGCATGGCTGTGTCATTCTACCTAGGACAATGCGGTTCCTGACCATAATTGTCCAAATGGAGCTTGACCCGGTCACCTAATATGTGGCTTTGTTGTTAGGGTGAGGGTTGACTCAGCCATGCTTCTACTTGGACAACCGGATTGGATAACCATGATTATGCATTATAATACATTTTTGGTGTGTCGAGTCAAAACATAAGCACCATTACTATGATAATTTGGAGGCTAAATGCATGAGATGTAGATATAGTCATATAGTCTATGATGCACGGATACTTCAAAATGGGGAAACGAATCGTGTCGTATCGTATCCGAGACTTCACACTTTTTATGTGTAAAATCCGTGTCCCTGTTGTGTCTATAGCGTGTCATTGCCGTATTCATGCCGTATCTGTGCATCATAGCATATAGTTATTGGTATCCCATCCTTAAAATTCTATTTGGATACTGATCTATTAAAAAAAAAACCTGAAGAATGTTCCTAGATTTTGACCGTGTGAGAACATGACCCACATTGGGTGTCGATTCTATCTACTCATCACATGTTCCCAATGGATAGCGATAGGACAGTGGAAGGTGAATTGATCTATGTGTAGAACATATGAATAATGGAATGGCTTGTGGCGCTGTGGAAGGTGCTCACTATTGCAACCTTGAGGTTGTTGGTTTGAGTCATGCGACCAATAAAAAAACATTTAAATAACTAATTAGTTGTTACTCGTTTTAAAGGGTGTATATTACTCTAGTTGGAGTAAATTTAAGTGAAATCTAAGAGAGTTGGATTTTGGAAGGGTGACCCCAATGTTGGTTAGATGAAGTGTAGTCAATCACATTATTTTTAAGTATGACGACCATGGTTGGCCATTGGCATGCTGAATGATGTCAAGAGAAGAATTGACATTACTAACTATAGTAATTGCTAATTTACTCGTCTTTGCAGTAATCTTTCTGCTTGGATTTACTTGAACAAAGTAGGCCATGAGATTTGCCGGTTGCTTTTTAGCTGATTGTTGTGCCACGCAAAATTGACTAATTCACTCCATTTTCGAGTTTTATTTTATTTTATTCATTTGCATTTGACTCCAGTTTAACAAGCAAATTCCTTCAAAACTCAACTAATGAAATGATGAGGTGGCATTCTAGATATTGATAAATCCATTGCTGTTCAAAAACAACTAATTCACTCCAGACTCCAAAGTTCAAGATTTTTATTTTATTTTATTCGTTTGCATTTGGCTCCAGTTTAAGAAGCAGATTCTTTCTAGGTTAAACTCCTCTAATGAAATGATGCGGTGTTCCCAATCTAGATATCGATAAATCCATTTGAATAATTTGCAACACATTTCTGATTATTTTTAAAGCGATGCTTTTCATCTAGACTCTATCTCTAAAATAGATGATTTATGACCACTGCTTTTGTTGACGCATGTTTTTTTTTTCTATTTATTTTATTGTATTTTATATTATTTATTCTTGTAAATAGCCTGCATTTATGCCAACCCTTCTATAATTTCAGGATTTGCATTCTCAAGATTATGGATTGGTGATGCTAGCTATGATGCAAGTTTGATTCCACTTGCAATCTCTTCTAAAACTAATGCGGTATGTTTCATTAGTAAGAAAAAGTTTTATAAGTTAATGTGTTTTAGCGTGGGGACAAGTACAGCCCCTTAATCATTTCGGTAGGGTATTACCAGCGAATGGTCTCATACACTTTGGACTTCGTTTCAGTGAAATAAGTGAGTTTTATTTATTTATTTATTTATTTATTATTATTATTATTATTATTATTATTATTATAATCCTTGAATTAAATGTATACATACATGGAAATTAGCTGGTAAGCACCCGTGCATGGTGCGCACTGGAGGTGGGGCCACCTGATGGTCATTTTGAATGGACCACACACGGACCCCCTTCAATTGCACCGGATTCCTGGATTTTGCTCCCATCCAAATGGACTGGACCATTGGATTGACTGATTTTTTAATACTAAACCGTTGAACTTGTGTGCCATGGATGAAAGGGTTTGGATGATCTGATGGGTGCCAAACTCTGCAGAGAGGTAGGACCCATCAAGACCTTTCCATCCAATTGTCCCCATCACCAGGTTGGGCCCATAGTGAAGTGCGCATGGGCGTACACCATAAAGGTCTGCAGGGGATGCACCCTATACACACACACAAACAGATTTTCTGTGTGTTTCAAACACTGGAATTTTTGTGATATCTATTTTTTTCCCTTTCTGCTGGGTCCCAACCGGTAGTCAAGGAGACTAAATCCCGAACCAAATATAGATTTTATATGCTTCACTAGAACATCCACCTCTCTGATAGCACCCATGAGAATATGGTATAAGAAGCTTGGAAGTTCCTTAATATGGAGGTCTTATTTGGACCTGCACATCTAGTTTTTCAATAAACATATTCTTCACATCTAAAGGGGTAAATGGGCTGACTAGCTCGCCTGGATGCAACCATCCTTAGTAGGGGTTCTGGCGCTGTGTGTCAAGTTGGGACTTCATCTTTAGGCTTAATAAATAAATGAGCCGAGTTTGGGGCAAGATTTTCACATTCCTATTGATGCTTAACATAAGCCTGCATAGAGACCCATTTCTTATTGTTGCAGGCCAGGTTTGGGCCCAACATTCAGGCCTGTAGTTGGGCCTTTGTGACATTGCAATTGGATGAGAGGATTAGCTCAATCAAGGCACCTCCAAGCCTAGTTTACGACACACTGTATCTAGTGTTTCTTCTTGGATATGAGTCCACTAACCATAAAGGAACACGGAAATTTTATTAATTTTGTGACTGTATAAAGAGAAGATATTCAAGGAATCAACTTAAGGATGTGCTCAAGTTGCACTCCAGTTCGGACAAAATTTAACGAAATTTGTAATTGGCTATTCCTTGTCACAAAATGGTTCAAAACTTATCCTAATCATGTTAGATTCACACAATTTCGGGTTCCTGGAAAGTTAACAACCCCCTAAATGGTTTTAATGTTGATTGGAGTTCGTAGACAATTTCCTTATTTTTTTGTTGCGGGTGGTCAAGTGGAGTGGGATTTTAATTTTCGGTGGGATATGACTGGTAGAGAACTTGCTGATTTCACTCGCATGACGGCCTTATTAGACAATGTTTATGTTAATGGTGGAGGATCTGATGCTAGAGTTTGGAAGCCGGCGGTTAAAGGTAATTTCTTAGTTAACTTGTTTTACAATACCACCTCGAGCATTAGCTTTCTGTTTCGTAGTGACCGGCGAGATCTCGTAAAATTCTTACTTTAAACAAGTTGATGAGCCGTCGGCATATTATTGTCAATGGGTGGGAGGTTTAGGATCCACCTTGGAACTCATCTGCTATATGGAAAGGAATTCTCTCGGTTAAGGGACTTTTCAAGGAGAACATCAGGTACCAAATTGGATCGGGGGAGAGGATCCGTTTTTGGAAAGATAGGTGGGGAGGTGAGGATCCGTTTTGTGCTCTATTCCCAGACCTGTTTTGGTGTGCACAAGATAAGGAAGCAACGGTCAATTCTTATATGAGTACTATTGGAGGCCAGAGAGTTTGGTGTTCCACTTTTAGAAGGAACTTGAAGGACTACGAAGAAGCCCGGTTCATTGATCTCCTTAATTTCCTGAACAACTTCACCATTCAAGACAGTATAGCAGATGATATGGTGTGGATTGCCTCTAAGAATGGATCCTTTTCAGTGTCTTCTTTCTTTCAGACAATCTTAAACAATCCCAGGGATAGGAGCGGAGTGTATGGCATTTGGAAGATGAAAGCTCCTCCTAGGGTGCTCGTATTTGGGTGGCTTGCTCTTAGGAAAAGAATCCCTACTATGGATCTTTTGAGGAAGAGAGGGATGATGATAGTGAATGGATGCTCGATGTGCTTGAAGGACGAAGAATCCGTGGACCATCTCTTGCTAAATTGTAATTCAGCTCAGACTATATGGATGACTATAATAGGAGGGTTTGGTTGCTGTTGGGTTCTTCCTCATTCTCTCCCCGAGCTTTTCCTAGCTTGGAAGGTTCCAATTGGGGACCTGAGAGGCAAAGTAATGTGGTGGTTGTCTTTCCTAGCGGTGATTTGGACGATTTGAAAGGAAAGAAATTCAAGATGTTTTGAAGGAATTGCAGTTAGTAGAAGCAGACTGGTGGAGAAATTGAAGTTTTTGGTAGTCTATGTTAAATGGATCAGTGCTAAATGGGTCAGTGAGACAGCCCACTTGTGGGACAAAATAATCTCACGTGTGTAAAGATATGTATCATTTATTTTGGCCTTATTAGGAGATATGATTAGATTGTAATTAGATTAGAATGGCTGTAATTTAGATGATTACTACAATCATGGTAACTTGTATAGCAACTATATTTCTATATGAAGGAACATCGTGACCCTCAAAGGGATCAACGAATTCACTCAATCTCTTCTCTCTTCTTCCCTCTCTGGTTCTGACATGGTATCAGAGCTTTAAGCCCAAAACTCTATACAGAGTTCCTTTTTGAGTGATCTACTTCATCTTCCAAGCAGTGGAACTCGTCCAGTATCTTCAGTAATCAAGAAATCTTCATCCACTGTTCTGATCAAGGTCTGATCATACGTGGCCCACCCCAGATCCACACTGTTGAATTTGGAAATTGCAACCACTCTGGTCGTCTGGGTCTTCCGGTATTTGTGGACATTTTTTGAGGATTTTTAGCATCACAGAGGTAGGTTTTCTACCCATTCTAGAGAAATTTCAGTTTCTGCAGTATATTTTCATCACAGCCGTACAATTTTTTGGATTTCGCTCTGTTTGGTGATCAATCTGGCTTGTTTGGTGCGAATTTTTATCATTCATTACTCTATGATCTCTGATTAATCAGAAAACACATCTGTTGTGTGCTGCAACCCATTCTATATTGGAATTCATGGTCGCCTGGGTCAATTTTTCTGGAATTTTATTTTGTTTTTCAAGTGCTGTCTTTTCTGCTTGATCAATTACAAATATTAGAAGCCTTCTCACAGCTGGTCAGCATTTCTTCTCAGTTTGATCTAAGAACAGTTGGTTTTGGTTGAAAAATTCCCTGATTAATGACATGGAAAAGCATGATATTGCATTGATCAAATTTAATGGAAAAAATTATACTTCCTGGTCCTATCAGTTTCAAGTCTATCTTGAGTGAAAGGAAATGTGGGGACTTGTTTCTGGATTAGATCCATGCCTTAAGGAAGATGAGAAAAAAATACTCTCATGGCATGCAAAGGATGCCAAGATAAAAACCTGGATTCTTGGTTCCGTTGAACCACAATATATCGTGAACCTTAAACTTTACAAGACCTCCAAGGAGATGTGGGAATATCTGAAACAGGTATATCAACTAGGGAACTCTGCCTGTCAATATCAACTTGAGCTGGAAATTGCTCAGTATTCCCAAGGCACTTCCTCCATCCAGGACTACTATACGGATTTTCTCAATCTTTGGGCAGAATATGATGAAATCAAATACCTCAATGTATCTGAGGCAGCTCTTTCTGAGATTCAAAAATTGCAAGCAACTTCTCATAGAAATGAGTTCCTCATGAAGTTGAGATCTGAATATGAGATTATTCGTTCCAATCTGATGAGCAGAGTTCCATCTCCATCCCTGATTGAGTGTCTTAATGAACTCTTGCGAGAGGAACAAAGCCAACTCACTCAGCATGTTCTCAAGCAACAATCCCCAGGAAACCCTTTTGATGTCGCATATGCTGCCACTGTCAGTCACACTCCTGGTGTTTCTCATGGTCCGGGAGGGACTGTTCATCATACTACTTATGCTACTAAAGGACAACCTCCTACAAAAGATCTCAGCAAAATCCAGTGCTTTGGCTGCAAGAGTTATGGACACTATGCCTCACAGTGCAAGACCAAGTTTTTTAATTACTGCAAATCAAATGGTCATGTTATTAATGAATGCAAAAGGCGGCCACAAAATCGTCCTCCACGAGCATATCATGTAAATATTGCAGATGCTACTACTTCCAATGATAGTCCTTCAGCACCGGTCATGCCTTCACCACCTCCTGCCTCAAATACTGCTCCTCAGATCACTCCTGAGCTTATTCAACAAATGATCATAAATGCCTTCTCTGCACTTGGCATTTTAGGTAATCACCAATCCTCTTCCTCCCTATGGTTTATTGATTCTGGAGCTTCCAATCACATGACCTCCTCCACCACTCATCTCTCTAACATGCAACCATACAATGGCAATTTGCAAGTCCATACTGCTGATGGTCAAAAGATTCCTATTACAGCTACTGGTGATATCATTCATTCATTACCTCTCACAAATGTCTTTCTATCTCCTCATCTAACTACAAACCTTCTGTCTGTTGGATAACTAATTGATGATAATTGTAATGTTTCCTTTTCTCGTTCTGGTTGTGTTGTGCAGGATTGAGTGTCGGGGATGGTGATCCCGAAGGGGCATAAGTGTGGACGCTTGTTTCCTATTGATTTGTCTTCCTCTCAAAATAAACAGATCTCTGCTTTTTCCTACTTTTCTCCTCAAGATGTTTGGAGGCTCTGGCATAATAGATTAGGCCATCCTCATTCAAAATTGTTATCTTTAATGTTGAACACTGGTAGTATTAATGAAAATAAAATTTCTTTTAGTCACATTTCTGATGAATGTTCAGTTTGCAAACTTGGAAAAGCAAAGTTCTTCCATTTTCTTCCAAATCTACTATGACTTCAAATTGCTTTGACATTATTCATAGTGATGTCTGGGGGATTACTCCTGTATTATCTCACACACATTTCAAATATTTTGTCACCTTTATTGATGATCATAGTAGATTCACATTGGTATATTTCTTGCATTCTAAATCTGAAGTCTTTGATGCTTTCCAAAAATTTATGGCTTATGTTGAAAATCAGTTTTCTACTCGCATAAAAATTCTCCGATCTGACTTCGGAGGGGAATATATGTCCCACTAGTTTCAAACTTATTTGCAAAACCACAGGATTTTATCGCAGCGATCATGCCCTTACACTCCTCAACAGAATGGAGTGGCTGAACGAAAAAACAGACATCTTCTCGATACTGTTCGTTCCATTCTCTTAGAAATCATCCGTTCCAGCAAAATTTTGGACTGAAGCTTTAGCTACTGCGGTTCACTTAATCAATCGCTTACCATCTCATCACCTCGCCAATCAAACACCATATTTTCGTCTCTTTCATACAGATCCTACTTATACCCACTTGCGTATTTTTGGATGTGTGTGTTTTGTTCATCTTCCTCCTACTGAACGCACAAAATTAACTGTTCAATCAGCTAAATGTGTGTTTCTTGGCTATGCATCTCACCAAAAAGGGTATATCTGTTATGATCCTGTGCTTAACCGCCTTCGCATCTCCCGAAATGTCACGTTTTTGAAAATCAACGTTTTTTTTCTACTCATTCCTCGCCTTTACCTTCTTTTTCTCATCTACTTGCTTTTTCTGACACAATATCGTCCCCACTCATTGTTTATGAAAGACGTCGTCAAAAGGATGCTCCATTACTGCCTCCCCCTCTGGATGCCTCGCCGGCACCTGATCTTGCCCTCACTTCATCACATACTGTTTCATCTTCAGTTCAGTTTTGACGCTCTGCTTGTCTCTCCAAGCCTCCGGACAAATATGGGTTCACTCACACATCCTTGCTTGCTACCCTCTCCTCCATTGCTATCCCTACTTCTTACTCACAGGCAGTAAAGCATGACTGTTGGCAAAAGGCTATGCATGAAGAATTAGCTGCACTGCAGGATAATCATACCTGGGATATTGTTTCATGTCCCTCATCTGCAAAACCTATCGGCTGCAAATGGGTTTTCTCAGTCAAACTCAAGGCCGATGGCTCATTGGATCGTTATAAAGCACGGTTAGTCGCATTGGGCAACTGACAGGAATATGGCATCGATTATGAAGAAACATTTGCTCCGGTTGCAAAAATGACAACAATCCGTACTGTTCTTGCCCTTGCTGCTTCTCACTCATGGCCTCTTTACCAATTTGATGTAAAAAATGCCTTCCTTCATGGTGATCTCAAGGAAGAAGTCTATATGCACCTTCCCCAAGGTATTACGGGTGCCTCGGCAGGAGATTGCGCACGCTTACGATGCTCTCTATATGGTCTTAAGAGATGCTCTCCTTCAGTTTCAGTTCACTCAAAGTGGCTCTGATCCTTCTATGTTTCTTCATCGCTCCTCAAATGGGATTACGGTCCTCTTGGTTTACGTGGATGATATTATCATATCTGGGACAGATTCTGGCATGATCACCCATCTACAAGCACCCTTACATGAATCTTTTTATATGAAAGATTTAGGGCCACTCACATACTTCTCCCAAAATCCATGAAGAATTAAGAAGGTTTTTGATGAATGGTTCGGATTGTAAATTAGGGGCCCATGGGAATAAAAAATAAAGGTTTTTGATGGACCCCATGGGAGAAAAAAATCACTGTGAATTGTTGTGTACCAGTGCCTTTTGCATTTGGGGCTGTGATATGGTTTTACATGTATGGGGCTGTGAAAAGGCCTCATTTTCTCACTTGATTTACTTATCACATGCGTGAATTGCTGCAAGCAAACGTGACACACGTGTAACCATCATGCATGCGAATTATTATATGTAAATGAGTGCAAACAAACGACTCCTTATGGTCTCTTTTCTCTTCTTCCTGGATTAGTGACACTTTCTTCTATTCAATTTGAGTATTTTTTTTAATGGCCTTTGGGGTTTGAGTTTAAATCAAGTTTGGTATCGAAGGTTTTCATATTACATAAAACGTTGGAGAGCTATATTGACAACAGCTAGTAGGCAGTTGGGCCTAAAAAAAAAGGACCCATGAACCCAACCGCACCCTAAAAATGCACTCCAAGGCATCAAGGACAGGGTTCTTGAGTTGGGAGAGGACTACATTGCCAAAGGCCATAACATTGCACCTATACCTTTGTTTGTCCAAAATATGCACTTACTCATTGGCACTCTGAAGCACATGATTGTAGGAGACATTGGCCGAACTAGTTTCCTATCCTTGTGTTGACTTTATTATTCTTGCATCCAAAAAATAATTACTGTAATTGTTTAGTTAAAAATTTTGGGTATTGCTATGTTTGTTTTGTGGCATTTAAATTGGAAATGTTATTGTTGCATTCATCAAATCTTATTTTATTACGCTTTCTTTAGTGAATGGTTTCTTGCATCTACTTAGCCATGTCACGTTTTGATTCTAATTTACGTGAATTCAAGCGCCAATGGTGGTTCTATGGTTCATGGAAATGAAATCTGACCTGTAAGTGCAACTGTGAAGGAAGCAGCTACAGCGATGATAATTGTCCATCACCTCCAATTTGGTTCGGGGGATAAAGTCACTCTTGCAGCAGAGCCTTCAACAAAAACTATCCCATTGGAGGAGGTAATATGTTGTTAACTTGTTAATGCATTGTTTTGTATCCTCTTTTCCGTTTCTGTAAATTAGACATCTGGGATAGGTTTTCTATGTTGCATAATGATAAAATCAACATGTATTGGTTCCATTAGGGGAGGCTGATTGACTTGAAACTTACTTGTAACAAGCTTTGGATACTTAAAGAAGATGGGTCAATGTTGTATGACTTATATCATACTGATGTTAACATGTAAGTACAAATGTCTTCTACATTGCATGACTATCTGTCTTTTTTTTAATCTTCAAATCTAATGTATTTCTTATTCAATTTCGTTCTTGGTTTTTCTTCATTCAGTAAAGAATGTTGTAAACCTCCCCTTGAAAGCAACCATTCTTTGTATTTAGTTGAATTCTTATATTTCATGTATGTAACTAGTAAAAACTATCTGTAGATGCATTATATACACATTTGGTTTTCAGTATGTAAACTTGAAATGAAACCTGTCCTTCATTGAAGCATCTTCCTCATCACTACTGCTCTCCAACCATCTCATCAGGCTCCTATAGCAGAACTGTTTCACCGGGGAGTATGGAGTCTTCGAGTATTGTTTATGGTTGGTTGTCTGATAGTCCCTGGGGGCTTGCATTGGGAAGGACTGTCTCTCCTGTCCTTGGGTTGATGCACATTTCTTGTTTTCAGCTTTACATTGTGCTATGAGGATCCCATTGTTGGTTTCTGGAGCCTGAAATCTTTTCAATATTAGAGTGAGTTGTTTTAATGACAGTTGAAGGGCGGAGATTAGTAGTAAGTAGGATATGGGGAATTTGATGCTAAGACAACAATTTATTTTGTTATAAACGTCCTGAGTGGATGTTTCAACGCATTGTTTATCTCAAAAGCACTATGGTAAGGAATGGAGGTAAACATACTTATATCAAGGGGCAACAAAAATGGAAACCAGCAAAATATAGCTTTTGTTCATCTTAGATAAGGAGCCCAGAAGGCCATTGAGGCTCTTTATGGGGTAGTTTTAAAAGCTCAATGATAATAGTTGAATATAAGTAAGTGTCAAAAAGAGGACTTGAAAGTTAAGGGACCATTAGCCATCTTAAAACTCAATCTCGAACGAAAAGGTGAACGAGTGTGAATGGAAAGTCAACCCTTGTTAGTCCTTGAATCTTTTGTTTTGGTCAATGTCTCCATACTCTCTATAATGTCACAAGAAAATGCAATATTAAAATAAATAAGCTGTCATCTCCTAGGATTGGATAAGTGTAGGTATCCACCGGGCTGCTAGCTCAATTGGTAAGGGATATCAAATTACTCGCCGTGTTGGTTTAGGAAGCTATGTTTGAGCCCCAGTTGGAACGGGGAGGTATTGGCCTGTACCCTTAATAAAAGTATGTTAGGATAAATTATGATTACCAAAAAAAAGCAATTTAAGTATAGGTTTGGTAGCCCTATGGTGATTCTTAAGTAAATGATAAAACCAAACAATCCAATGAAACTTTGTAGAGAAATTGGCTAGTTGATATGTTAAGATGGAACAAAGACGGATAGTGCCATGGCGTAGATGTTGGTGAATGAAACGACAATCAATCTCTATGTGCCTTGTGCACTTGTGAAAGACCTTGGTGTGTCAGTGGCACTCTTGTCACAATATAAACAGTTGAGATGTCACATATAAACCCTTATTGCTTAGTATCCACCAAGTCATATAATGATGAATGAGAAATGGCCCGATTGGTTCTTACTCCAGGAAAGAGAGGAGGAAACCAATAAAGATATGGAAACTAGCAGTGGAGATTCGGTTTGTAACATCACCCGCTCATTCCTTGTCTAAATAAAGCATGGGAGCAAGAGAGTGGCGGAGGAAAGGAAACCAGCCTGGACAGAGTGCCTTGTGAATATTGGAGAATGTGAAGAACAAGCAAATGTACAGAAGCTGAAGAGGTCACAAATGGGCTCAAAACAAGAAATGCAAATGTGATATTCAGGCAAGTGACTGTAAGATAGAGACGGCTACATACTACTTGCCAATAACAAGTGGAATCAGATTGGGGAGCTCCATCTAAAGGTGTCATCTTGGTATTCAATTCAACTGGAGCGGTGGCAATTTTATCATGTTTAAGAACAGGGTGTTAGTGTAAGTAAGCTCTTAAGAATGTCTTAAGAGCGTCAATACTGGAGCGATAACCTCTTGTCATGATCATTCATCCACATACAACAACAAAAAGGACCTTGGTTAGGAAAATCTTAAGGATCACTCTAGGAGGAGCTGATTTACACTGTTAGGATAGGGAACAGGCAGGCAAATGTTCTACTAATCCCTGTACAAGACCTTATGCAAATTGCCTACTCCTGTGGGTCTGGAACTTCCATGGAAAGTAATTTGGAAACTCCATGTTCCATCCAAATTGAAATTCTTTACTTCGAAAATTGTTCATGAACAATTGTTTGTGAAGGATTATGTATCCAGAATTTTACCATAAGTGGAACCAACATGCAGCTTGTGCTGCTCCCAAGCTGTGAGACCATTGATCACCTTTTAGCGAATGCTCTTTCACACACAGTTTGGTAATGCTTCATTTTGTAAACCTACCTCTGATGCTTCCTTTTGAACTTGCTCAGTACATCATGACATAATATGCATCTGGGTAACAGTTCTCTTTTTTCTATGGAAAATGAGAAATGCATACCTGTTCCAGTTGTAACCCCTCTACCCAAAATTGATTAAGCAGAAGACAATGCACTCGTTTTTTAAATGGAATGTAGCTAATTCTATTCCTCCAGTAGCTTCTTGTGCAGGTTTACAACCTACATGGTGGCTTCCGCTTCCTCAAGGATTCTGCTAGCTTAATCTTGATTGATCAATTAACCTGCTCATGATAGCATCTGGTATTGGTGGTATTATACCTGATGCTGCTGGAGGTCTGACAGCAGCCTATTCTGGCCTCATTTTAACTAAACATCTATTGGATGCCGAATTACAGTCTTTCTTCCTAGGAGTCAAGTTATGCCTCAATAAGGGCATAACTAGGATAATTCTCATTGGAGATTGTCTTATTTTAATTGAATCCTTGGGAGAAGGCCAGGAATCTGTCCTGGGAATTCATTGTGAACTGGAAAAAGCCCATAGCCTTGTCTATTCAATGATATTCTCATTTACAACATATCAAGAAAGGAGCATCTTGATCACTTGAAGAGCATCTTTTTACTTCTTCGCAGGAAACGATTCTATGTTAATATGAAGAGGTGCACTTTTATGAGCAACTCTGTGGTTTTCCTCAGCTTTGTTGTATCTTTAAAGGGCATACAGATGGATCTATCCAAAGCTCATGCTATTCTCGATTGGTCAATTTAGACCACTACCACTGAAGTTCGAGTCTTCATTGACTTGCTACTTTCTATAAGAGGTTCATTTGAAATTTCAGTAGTAATATGGCTCCCATCACCGAATGTATGAATTTGGGAGAATTTAAGTGGGCAACTGCAGCAATTCGAGCCTTCAAATGAATTAAGCACAAGATGATGGAAGCCTTTGTATTGCGACTTCCAGATTTTGATAAGTCTTTAAAGTTGCTTGTGATGCTTCCAATGTTGGCACTGGAGGAGTTCTTAGCCAAGAAGGTCACCAGGTTGCATTTTTCAATGAAAAACTCTCCAATGCTAGGCGTAAATATTCACCAAATGATTTGGAATTCCATGCCGTTGTGCAAGCATTGTGACATTGGCGACATTTTCTGGTTGGAAAAGACTTCGTCTTATATTCTGATGATGAGGCATTAAAACACTTTCAATCTCATCAGCACATTAGTGATCATTGAGTTAAGTGGAGTGCCTATCTTCAGGAGTTCACTTTCAGTATCTGACCTAAGTTGAACAAAAATAATATGGTGGTTGATGCATTAAGTCATTGGAAACATCTCCTCACCACTATGACAATCACTGTACTAGTTTTGAGCTAATCAAGCAGGAGTATGGAGATGACAGATTTTGGCATTATCTATTCAGATCTTCTTAATGATGACCAATACAAGAACACAGATTACAGTATCCATGATGGTTTCTTATTCAAAGGTGCCAAACTTTGTCTACCTACCACTTCTATTCGAGAACATGTTGTTCGAGATTTACATTCAGGTGGTTGTAGTGGTCACTTGGGACGTGACAAGGTCCTTGCTCTTGGGGATGATTGTTATTATTGGCCACGCATGAAGATTGATGCTATCAACATTTGTGAAAGATGTCACACTTGTCAATTGGCCAAAGGAAACAAAAAGAATACATGGTTATATCGGTCATTGCCTATTCCTCATGCACCATGGGAAGATATTAGCATAGACTTTGTGTTAGGCTTGTTAAGTAGTTGTTTGTGTAGTTTCCTATCACCAATTGGTTTTGGGATTACTGGCAGGCAACTCTGTCATGGTATTAGAGCCAAAGGTCTCGAGTTCGAAACCACGCAGGGCAAAAATGCCCTATGCTGTGTTATGTGTATGTGCGGGCACAAGTGCGTAGGGCAAGAAGGCCCCATGCCGTGTTGTAGTCTCGTGTGGGCGTGTACTTCGAATTTGAGGCGGTGTGCCGCCCGAGGGGGGTGTTAAGTAGTTGTTTGTGCAGTTTCCTATCACTAATTGGTTTTGGGAATATTGGCTAGCAACTCTGTCAAGGCCTGCCAAAGTCGGCCAAGAAAAGTTGATTCAATCTTCGCTATGGCCGATCATTTCTCTAAGATGGCTCATTTTATTCCATGTACCAACATGATGGATGCCTTTAAATTTGCATAATTGTTCTTCAAGGTAGTTGTTTGTCTTCATGGACTAACAAAGACAATTGTCTTAGATCGTTACACCAGGTTCATGAGTTATTTTTGGAAGACTGTGGATGATGGCAAAGAGAAGGCTCAGCTTTCCTACTGCTCAACACCCTCAAACCGATGGCCAAATAGAGGTAGTAAATTGAAACCTTGTACATTTGTTACGGTGCCTTGTTCGTGGTTGTATGGCAACATGGGATCAAGTTTTACCCAGGGCTGAATTTGCTTACAACAATTCAGTCAATCGCTCCACCGGCATCTCACCATTTGAAGCGGTCACGATTGTTCGCCCTCATTTGCCTATTGATCTTGTACCATTACCTCTTGAAGCGCGACCTAGTGTTGAAGTGGATAATTTCATCAAAACACATGCAACATGTACATGGTGAAGTTTGATGCTATATTGTTGCTAGCAATGATAGTTACATGACCCATGCGGACAAGCGTTGTCGTTTTCTGAAGGAAGATGGTTATGGTCCGTATCCATCCGGACCGATTACCACCAATAACTAATAAGAAATTACATCCACTTAATGTTGGTCCATTCAAAGTTTTGAAGAAGCTTAGCACCGATGCTTAAACTCTTGATTTACCTTCAGATATCGCCGTCAATCCAACCTTAAATGTTGCAGATTTCACACTCTGCTGTGGGCATGACAATGCTGAAGAATCTGAAGAACAGAGCATTGCCTTACCAGCAACTCCTCCACCTGCAGATAAAATCATTTATGTTCTCGATGATCAGCTTGTTTCTACTCGACAAGGAGGATTCCAACAATTCCTAGTTCGATGGCAGAATCGTTTGATCTCCAATGCTACATGGATTATTGCTACTGACTTCCAGCATCTCAATCTGGATATCTAGGAGTTATCAATCTATTAACTCGCCGGAGTCAAGTTTTTCTAAGTTGGAGAGAGTTGATGCAGTATAGACCATATGCCTAAGAAGTCATTTGGGCCACACCATTGACCCATAGGTCAATCTAGTCCATTGGATTCAGTCCACAGGCCCAATTTGATTGAGAGCTATTGTGGCATTCTTTTTTTATTTTTATTTTTATCCTATTTCTATTTTCATTCTTGTTGAATTAGGAAACTATTTCTAATTTTTATTCATTGCTTGATTGGGATTAGCTAGTTTCCTATTTTATTTAAAAAGTCCTGCTTGCTAAGGGTTCAATCCTACTTCTCTATATAAGGATGATCAAACCTCATTGTAGTTCATGCTTATTCCAATTAATCAGAGGATTTTGAGTTTTCTCTTTAATTATGGTGTTTCTCATTGTCTTGAGTGTGTCCTAGTGGCAGTCCATCATTGGATTTGATTAATCCTATTGGAGATTGACGCAAGCCAATCCAAGACCAGGACCTGCAGCCCCTGTTGGACCCACTTGATGGGGTCCACATGATCTCTGATTTTGAGATTCCTATCATTAGTTTAGTTAGTCTCTAAATTAGTAGAGTTGCTTGATATATTTGCTTCCTAAATCCTTTTTTGATTAAGATTAGATATATTCTTATTTTAGAATGTCTTGTTTATTTAGAACAGTGCTACTCTTTATAGAGAGAAGCCCCTCATTGTAAGGTGATGCTTTATTAATCAATTCAAGTTATCGTGAGTTTCTCTCTTGTGTTATGGTTTGTGCTGTGCCTTAGGGTTGGAATCCTTTTGGATTCGATAATCTCTTCAAGATTGATCTACACTTTCAATCGAGGTTTTGGGTTGCGCCAAATTGGTATCAAAGCCAAGATCCAGTCGCCGGGGAAGACATATGTTTGTGCTATTGATTTTTGATCCTGGCGGATATTTTTCAGAATTTGTGGTCGAATTCTCTCCTTTCTTATCAAGCTGTCAACTCGTTAGAGTCAAGTTTTTTCAAGCGGGGGAGAATTGATGCAGGCCAGACAATAGGTCGGCCAACCCATTGGGTCCCGTCTATAGGCCCAATGAGACATCTATTTAGTTAGGAGTATTATTTAGTAATTTGGTTTGTTTATGATTAATATTAGTTAGTTTCCTTTTTATTTTAGGCATTAGTTAGATATTAAGAAATATTGTGCTTAGGAATCAAGCCAACTCTTCTATGTAAGGATGTTAGGCCTCATTGTATTGAGAACGCTTATTTTCAATTAATCATCAACATATTTCTTTGCTCACGTGAGTTTCATGAATTGTTTCATGATTATTTTTGTGCCCTAGGGGCTGGAATTCATCTCTGGATTTGATCAATCCTTCGGGAGATTGATTTATTGCTCGATCGCGGATCTTGGCTGCGTCAATTGGTATCAGAGCCGAAGAGCGATTGCCGGGGAGACTCGGTCCTTTCTGGAAT
Organism: Umbellularia californica; assembly: GCA_028538565.1. Taxonomy (NCBI): domain Eukaryota; kingdom Viridiplantae; phylum Streptophyta; class Magnoliopsida; order Laurales; family Lauraceae; genus Umbellularia; species Umbellularia californica. Next base: position 11,099,609 of record JAPQWN010000005.1, read on the forward strand.
TCCCCTCCTGTCCATCCATCCACCTCCGTTAATCACCTTTAGCCTCACCCCAGTCCACCACATAACGCCATCTCAGCCAATTCCCATCACAGATAAAAAAAACCACCCCATCGTCCGAATCCCATTGTCCAACAAAAATCTCTGCACCGAGATCACATCACCCCGATCGATAACCCTTGCTCCCCATCGAAACCATTCCCAACTCACCCAAGCCCAAAACCTTGCCTAACGAACCCATCCCAGATCAGACCAAAAAAAAAAAAAAAATCCCGAAACCCTAATTCCCTAACCACAAACTTTAACCCATCGCTGATGCACTCATCCCATCAGACCCCATCAGACTCCACCAGATCCAATGGAACCCTCAAAACCCCACACCCTCATCCCTCTCCCAGCACCCAACCCAACAGCTTCATCAAACCCAAAATCTGCCACCCAGAATAAAAAAAAATAGAAAAAGAAAAAAGATAGCAGAGGAAGAGAGGAGAAGGAGATCTGAGTTGAGAAGAGTACCTAGCATTTGAGAGCTCCATTCAGTCCATTGCACCATCAGCTCTTGCTAGCGGCTCCATCGTCGAACGCAGCCAGCCATCATCCAATCTCCACCGCTATTGCCCTCTGCATCATCACCATTGCCATTGTCGGAGCACCAATTCACCCAACGCCACCATCCGTAGTCTCCCACTACTCATCGGAGCCGCAGAGGCTCCTTCCTCCGTATTTTTCTTCGAAGTCGAAGAAGGTAAGAGATCCTCCTTGTTTCTTATTCTCTTCTGCACGATCTCCAAGACAGAAGATAGGCTTTTCTTCCTCCTCCCACGTGTGTAACTTAGGCAGTTTGGGACTGACCTGCAATCTGGGCTTGATCTGAGTCCAGACCCAACCCAGCCCACTAGCTTAAAAAAAAAGGAAAAAAAAAGTCCATTTTAGAGAAGTTAAATTTTAATATCCTTGCATCCAAGTCATCATGAGAATTTTTGGACACTCAATTGAAATTCAAAGAATTCAGTATGAGCGTAAATATGGCAATTTGTATTTGGAGAACAAGTTCTATTTTGAGTAATTTCTCAATATGAAGCAAGAATATCTGACGGTTGATGAATATACCCGCCAATTTTGAGAGTTACAAGATATATGTGAACTTGAGGAAGATGAGGTACATGATTTTGGATCATTATATCCGAGGTTTGCGACCAGACATCTTGGAGAATATGAATTTTTGAAAAACTAGTCAAGAAGCATACTTAGAAGTTTTCCGTGTTGAACATAAGCTTAGACGATCTCACATGCGACAATGTAAGCCTAGAGAAGGAAAGTCTCAAAGACCAAGAGCCCATGTTGTGGAGACTTTTTGCTGGAGAAGAAAATCCCACTCTTGTCATTTGCAGACTCTTCAATACAAATAAAAAGGAAGAAGAAGAATGGAGACTGGCATAGAAATTTTACACACGAGTAAGACTCAAAGACGGGTCTGTTAATGTGATTATTGACAATGGTAGTGCAATAAATTTTGTCGCACAAGAGGTTATTGACAAACTTTATTTGCCAATTGAGAAGCTTCCTAAGCCCTACCAAGTCACATGGTCTAATGGTCATGTCATCCCTGTGACTCATAGATGTTTGTTATCATTCAAGATTGGCAATTATGAGGACAGGATTTGGTGTGCTGTGATCCATATGAATCTTACTCATATTATTTTTGGGTGTCCATGGCTTTTTGATTGAAAAGTGCACAATGATAAAGAGGCGAATACGCATACCCTTTCATGGAATGGAAAAGGGATTATACTCATTCCTATGAATTCAATAGCCCCGTCTTCATCTACATCATCACCTTCGACAGAGGAACCACAGAAAGAGCACAACATTGAAAGAGAAATTATGGTTGACCCACAAGTGAAGACAAAAAACATCAACGATAACATTGAAGAGCAATTTCATAGCAAAGCTGATTTCGTGGGTGCAAACAATATTGATCAAGGTAGTGTCACTTAAGAGCTGCAAAGGGTTGAGGAAGTACAAGATCAAACAAATATTGAAGACTCTGACCGGTTAGCAAAAAGATTGAACATCAGGTAGATCTCATTGTCATGCCACTTCTAGAAAATCATGGCATCATCGGAAATCAAATCCATTGTCCTAGTGGTTTCACAAGAAGATCAAGTTATTGAAGTTTCTCACATTGACTTCATTTTCAGGGAGCCACGATGGATATTCAATGATCATGATCTATTGGTACAAAGGCAACACCTGAAGCATCTAATAGTTAGATCACACATCCGAATTCACTTCATACATCAGCAATAAAGACACCTCCAACCTACTTTTACATGGAGGAAAAGATTGCATCAAGCTTCCAAGCTATGTCATGCGAATGCAGATCAAAAGAAAAGATGGAAGTTTGTGCGTTTGATTTTCGACCTAGGAGGACATTTCCTAAACTTGTGGTTGAATTCTTTCCGGCATTATCAAGCTGTCAACTCGCTGGAGTCGAGTTTTTTCAAGCCGAGGAGAGTTGATGCAGGCTGATTCAAGACCAGGTCCCGCAGGCCTTGCTGGACCTTCTTGATAGGGTCCACATGATCTCCGATTTTGAGATCCCTATCATTAGTTTAGTTTGTCTCTAAATTAGTAGATTTGCTTAATATATTTGCTTCCTAAATCCTATTTTGATTAAGATTAGATATATTCTTATTTTAGAATGTCTTGTTTATTTAGAACATTGCTACTCTATATATAGAGAAGCCCCTCATTGTAAGGTGATGCTTTATTAATCAATTCAAGTTATCGTGAGTTTCTCTCTTGTGTTATGGTTTGTGCCGTGCCTTAGGGCTGTAACCCTTTTGGATTCAATAATCTCTTCAAGATTGATCTACACTTTCGATCAAGGTTTTGAGCTGCGCTAGAGATGGTCTACTTTTTGATCGAGGATCCAGGGCTGTGCTAGAAACTCTTGAACCAGGCATGTGGGGCTTGCTTTAAGAGTCCATAAAAGCCTTGCTTTAAATTACCAACGTGATGGAAGATGAGGTAGTTCTCGAGGCACGGTCAGATGTATCTCTTTCAAGAGGAAACTGTCAGGAAAAACTATATTTGTATTTGGTACGAATCCCATATTGTACTCTCGTTTCTATCATTATACAACTTAATATCGATGATATTTAGTCTTGACTTTGTAAACCCATTTACAACCAATGCCTGTTTTCCATGAGGAACATGAAGTTATTCTTAGAGCATTTGTCTTTTTAAGAGTTGCAAGTTCTTCAGCAATAGCGGGTTGCATATGAGGAAACTTCCTTATAGGACGGGGGTTAGGATAAGAGTGGACAGCTGCAAGGAAGGATTTATAATCATGGAGAAATAATAATTGGAAGGAAAAAGCATGGCGTTTTACAGGAACGTGATTAGGAAGGGGGTGCTTGTGAGTGTTTCAGTCTTAGCATACAGAGCAGGAGGTACAACTGTACAAGTGTGGGCTCAGGAGGTTATTTGTCTAAAAAACTGGTGTCTTGAGTCAAGGTGGTGAACCTGTAAGGGGTATTAAAATATGTTGGTTCTGAAGGAAATAGATCTATTGGAAAAATAGAGTCCCCACCCACCCCCTTTCTTCCAGGTCACAAGGGTGAACCTGGTGGATAATAGAATGGTACATGTTCAAGAAAAGGGGCAATTCTGGTCATATGTAGTTGATTGAATTTTTGATCATAAAATCTACATTCTTTTTGTCAAACCCATATCCAAAGAGTGGTCAACTGGCAAACCGAGGAGAAAGTTTCATATTTTGATGCTTTGGCTGTAACACTAAGCATGCATGTCCAAAACCCCTAAGATTAATATAGCATTTTTTCCTTTAATAATTTCTCAAAGGGAGTTACAGCAGAAACGATATAAGTGTGATTAGTGAGATACTCTGCTGCTAAGGTAATTTCTTCCTCAAAACTGACAGGAACATGTGAGGAGTCAATTTAAGACCTGGCAGTATTCAAGCAATGCCTGTGCTTTATATCAGCTCTCTATTCTGTTAGTGTATACGGACAAATCAACTAGGGTTGACCCTTCATTAATCATTAGTGGCGCAACATCTAGATCAATCTCCCGAAGGATTGATCGAATCCAAGGATGGATTCAGCAACTAGGGCAACCTCACAAGAAGAGAAAACACCATAAAAGAAATCTCAAAGAAAACTTTTAATTGATTGAAAATAAGCACTTCCATTATAATGAGGCCCAACATCCTTATACAGAGGAGTTGGTTTAATCCCTAAGAAACAATATTTTCTAATATCTAAATAAGCCTAAACAAAATAGGAAACTCACTAATATTAATCCTAATCAAATTAAACTACTAAATAATACTCCTAAATTAATGGATGTCCCGTTGGGCCTAAGGGCTGGGCCCAATGGGTTGGCCGACCCATGGTCTGTCTTGCATCACTTAGTGAGAGAAATACGAACTTTGAATAAACAATATTCACCCCAGAATTGGGTTGGAGTCTTTTGATTTTGCCAGAAAGTTCTACAGTGTCAGCATACATTCCTTGCTTTAAATTTCACTTTTGCATTTTATATATTTCTCTCTGAAACACGTAGATCTGACAGTTACTATTTAATTAAATCTCATTAGGAAAGAGACATGCACTTATGGATTGCAGGAAGTCTTTGTTGCTGACCAGCTATTTCAAGGCACTGAACATGTTTCAGATGATTTGATATGGGCTACATGTTCAATATTTCCATCATTGAAGGTATCTGAATTCTTGTGAATAATCATTTTGTAATGGGTGTTAGTTTCTTTGTCTCCCTTTTACCCTGTTTACTGTTGGCTATGGGCCTATTTTCTTGGATGTTTTTTTTACAGGAATCATTACTCTTTTTTTCCCAGTTTGTATATTACTTTTCTTTTTGACTGGCATAATGTCAACCACAATCGCTTTTTATTTTTAATTTTCTTGTTGTTCCATTGCCTTCCATTTTTGTTTCTAGCATTCGCATTTTTATGCTTGGACATTTCTTTCAGAATCAGTCATGCAGCAAGTGCTGGATACCAAGATATTAAGAAAAAGAGGAAATATCTGCTCCTAATGCAAATATGAATCTTGTTAAATTTGTAGTAGCAGGCTAGCCAGCGCTGGTGACTCTACACCATGAAATGGCTATGCAAGAAGGAACATATGCTGAATATTATTGAAAGTGTGAGAAGCTAATAAGCATACAAGTATAGTCAAAGAAAGTGGACAGTTTGAAATGATAGAAAAACATGGGAGGGTTAGTCCATTGGAGAAAGTTTGTAATTTGTACGCTTGGACGGTCTGTCATGATCCTCTAGTTATATGGTGTTGACTCGATCATTTTCTTCTGCTTTAATCGCCGCTCTTAGTTTAGTACTCTTGGATAATTTAAGCAGTTGTTCATGGCTGATGTTTTCAGCATGTGCTGATGCCAAGTGTCAATGTTTTATATTTCTTAATAGTGGCTTATTGATATGGGATCCGCCTCTAACTTTTTTGCTTGTTACTCATTATGTAAAGGTGTATTTCTTGAAATATCATATTCATTTTGATATCTTTAATCATTATGTACTTCTCTTGCTTGTTTGTTCTGATGTGCAATGTTTAAAGCGCTTAAACTATTTTGCAGGATCAAGTTGTCCCATTTGTATCTTCTATTTTCTTTCGTAGGCTACTGCATCCTGGAGTTCGCCAAAATGCTGCTTTGCATGCAACCATTAAAAACCATGATAAACACTTGACCGAATCTGAGTTCCGATCTCTAACTATTGAGGGTTTGAAAAAGGAGTTTTTTTCAATTATGGAGAGTGAGGTAAAGATGTCTGCAACTTTTAAATGCCGATGTTAGTGTTACCTTCATCTATTTTCATTCCTCATTGATAGTTGGTTACTGTAGATTTTAGATGTCTGGATTGTAATCTAACCTTTTAAGTGTTCTATTGTGCCAGGGAGTTGCTGACAATCCAATTTCTGTTAATTATTATTGGAAGAAATTTTGCGCTCAATATTTTCATAATTGGTGTCAGAATAGTGTACCATATGGTTTGCTTCTCGACTCCTCTAAAGGAGCAATTGGTTTAATCCGGAGAAGCTCAGTTTCTTTATTCCGTTCTTTGGACGACATTGAACTACTTATTTATGGTATGCACTTTGTCCACATTCGTCACTGTACATTTATTATTTTAGATGTGGTTCCTCAGAAAATGGCAGCAAATGGGCTCATTGTTTGGGTTTAAATTTATTTATATATATTTGGTGTGGCCTGACTCTAGGTTTACCTGCCCCTTCTTAGGTTCTTTTGATGAATATGGTGATTTTCTAAGCTCAGAGCTGGTCCTGCCTGGCGATGATCTTGATTATGAAATTCTCTTTGAAGTGCTAAGATGCATTAGCAGTATCAGCCACCAATTGGGTAAAGCTGCTGCTGCTGTTTTCTACGAAACACTAGTCAGTCCACAAATCATATCTTCAGAAGATGTTATCTCTCGCTTCATGAAGATTTTGGAAACTGGATATAGTTCATCGGTGACAACATCCAACAGAATGCAATTTGGAATTGATCCTACTTGGGAGAAGGAACTTGCAGATCATAGGAACCAGAGGAAATTCTCTGTGGACATGTTGCTGTCCCTTTGTTCACTGTGCAAGAAAGCTACAAGCTGGAGTAGAGTTTTTGATGTTGTAGAGAAGTATCTGAAATATCTCGTTCCACGTAAATGTATGCTGAGTTCAGATTCAAATGAACACTTCAGTATCGGCACACAGTTATTGGTTCAAGCTACTTCTCAAGTTGCGAGAGTAATGGTCGAGTCTGCCTTTGATATACTTATGCTACTAGGTTACCTTGTCAACATTAGTGGGCAGGTATGTTTATCTGATATAGGAAATATATCTGGTGCCTGCCTTGATATACGTTTGCTACCAAGCTAACTGGCTAACGTTAGTGGAAAGGTATAGTTTTTGCTTTTGTGTCCACCCTTAGTTACTGACTAAAAAAAAAAAAAACCTTGTGTGTACCCGTGGTAGCTGTGTGCAGTGTACCTCATCCATGGTGGAGCACTTGATCCCATAATCTGTATCACTGAATTCTAAACCCCATATTAAGAATTTGGCTTCTGTGGCTTATATAAGTGAAAAATAAAGCAAGAAACCAGTATCATTGAGTCATACACTCATGTTACTTTCGAAACAAATGAGATGCATGATCATTCCGATATATTCTGGTATTATATTCTGGTGTTATTTTTCTAAACAAGTGAGATGCATCATGCATGCCATCGCAACGAAACCTTCCTACTCTAGTGAGAATCTGATGCAATCTATTTCTAGAAAATGGCAATCGATAATAGTAGTAGTATATAACAGCAGTACCCACAAACTAACTAAAAAGAGAAATACCAGATTGCTCTTTCTGATGTCTATAAATCAGAGGAAGTCATGCTGTGAAACTGTTTCATAGTAAGATCCCACAAGATGACCTTGAGCCTTCATTCCCACCTTCACAGATGAGTCAGACCTGTGAAATGTATGAGCACTGCACTGAGTCTGCTGAGATTTTAAACCTTGACCGCATAAAGACTAAAAACAGAGGCTCGCAGATGCAAAAGACCAGCACTCCACAACTTCAGAAGAGAGCAAACCGTTGTAGGCATGACCCTCTAGATTCCAATTTAAATAAAAGAAGTAATCACAAATTGCTGATGCTAGTGAGCAATGAAGAAGAAGATGATGAACATCTTCTGCAATCCACATGCACATAATCCAAATCAAAGCAATTCTTATGACATCAATGTGAATTATACAGTGTCAAAAATTGTGTCTAAACTCTAAAGCTACTGTTCATGAAAATGCCGTAACCTTCAATTAGGAATTCTCCACAAATAAAGAAAGCCTGCTGGTGAAGGTGCACTTTTTAACAACTGATTGGTCGATCAAGGCTTGGTACCTTAGAGTATGTTGTGATATAGTGTTGGTGGATAAATCGGGAGATGGCATATTGCGAAACTTGAGAGATGAAAGGACTCTTTAGAATCCAAGGGCTTTAAAATTAATTGTACAAATACAAAAATATATAAATTGGATCTTCAGTGTGGATGTTCAAAATATGTAACTCTTGTGAGAATTGAAGCTCAAGAGACACCACAAAGAGATTCTTTCCGTGGCTCCATAATTAGTATGGATCGAGAAATTAGGGAGGATGTCAAACAAAGGATAAGAGCTGGATGGTTAAATTGGGGACTTGCTTTTATAGTGCTTTGTGATCAGTGCATGCCAACAAGATTGAAGGGAAATTTTATGAAAGAGTGATTAGACCAGTTATGACCTATGAAGCAAAATGTTATTTAATTAGGAAACAACGCATGCAAAAAATGAGTATAAGAAAGATGAGAATATTAAGATGGATGTGTGGTAGAACTAGGAAAGATAGCATTAGAAATGAGCATTTCGGGAGCATTTATGGGTAGGACCAATAGGTGATAAATTAAGAGAGACTCATTTGAGATTCTATGAAGATGTCCAAGCAAGCCAGCAATGGCGCCAGTAAGGAGAAGTTTTCATTGATGGCCCCTTAAGAAAAAGAGGTAGGCTGAGCAAGATATGGGTGGAACTAGTAAGGAATGGATAAATAGAATTCATTTAACATAGTTGGGACAAGGCTTTGATGATGATGAAATAGATTGAAGCTGGAAGCCTTTGATAATTTATTTGCTTGATTAAAAGTATCATCATCCCCGCACAATAACCCCACAAGCACAATCCAAATAACAGAAAACCTGAGTGACTTTGTTGAGAGGCAAATGATACGAGGGACACTCCTTAGCGGACACTTGAGCACCACATCAGAAACCCTCCCAAAGCCAAAGTGGCAGCCTTCTCTGGTACCATTGTGAATATTTGGATGATAATCGCTCCAATATTGAGTGCAGAATCCATATGCTGGACATTTTTAAAGACTTATTATTCACCAACTGACCATCATTAAGACCATTATACTTCCATAGATGAACAGAGCTCCATGGGCCCCTCCTTCTCATCTTTAGCCGCAAAAGACACGTGCCCAATGTACAATTAACCACTCGGATAGATAGAATACCAAAACCACCTTCCTTTATAGAGCAACAAACTTTCCCCACCCAACTAGAGGATACTTCTAATGATCTTCTGTCATTCCAGAAAAAAAAAGACTCGGATTCTTCTCAGTTTGACTTGCCACCCCTAATGGAATGCAAAATAAAGATAAGAAATATATGGGCAAACGAGCTGGTGCTGATTTCCAATGGAGAAATACCAGCTTTTCCAGGAAGATAATTTACTTTTAAACTGTTCATCTACTTGATCTCACCGTTCTCAAATACTCAATGGCTTACCTAGTAACCAAAGTAGATTGAAGGCAACCTGGTTGATACCTAAACCTGTTAGCGAGAGAATCAACCTGACCTTGAATAGCCTAATTACAGTTGATTGACGGCCAAAATTCTCAATAAATATGAGTTTTCTCAAAGCCCTAGTTTATTGACAAGGAGAGAAAATATGTTGAATATGGATGGGAAGTCCAGCTTCTATTGTTGCCTTCTTTTTTTTGATAGGAGTGCCTATTATTGCTTCTGTTTGTTCTCCCACATAATTGAAGCTCTATTACACTTCAAAACCATTGAATAAATGTCTAGATGTTTGAACCTTGACCATATAAACACAAGCAAATGTAAATTGTCTAAAATATGCCTAATCTATCATGATATTTTAAAGGAAAATAAGACCAAAACCAAAAAGGCTTCTCAACGGGTAGCAAGCAGCTAGTTTATCGCAAGTGATGTTTCTAGCATGGGATGTGCATGCATGTCGGCAATGGCAATAATGCCATCGCACATCAACACTATTTTTGGGACCTATGCATGGATGGACCATAAGGATCTAAAGAATGAACCAAGTGGGTTTCCTATCTAGCCCCAACTCTCACTTCTTGGTTTTCTTGGATCAATTCTGCTGGTTCAAATAGTGCTCGCCTATCTGAACAACATGGTTAAATTGGTTGTCATCACTCTCCCTTTTTCGGGAACCCCCCTTGGTTAGAAGTCTTCTCCGATGGATCAAATCAAAGTTAAATGCAATGGCTGCTTGCTTGGGAATCCTGGCTTGGTTGAGTGAGTTACATTATGAGGAGTGGCGAAGGGGAGGCCCTTAGGGCCTGTTTGTTTAGCACAAGTAGTAGTAAAAGGTGGAGTAAAAACAGGCATCTGATGTGTGTGTGTGTGTGTGTTTTTTTTTTTTTTTTTTTTTTTAATTTTTTTGGATAAAAAAGTGGGATGGAGAAGTAAACTTATGATGTGATACTCCTCCACATGGCTCTTTTTTCCCCACAAAAAGGTGTGTACTTACGACAAAAGATGCTTTTAATCTACGCTCCCTCTTCCACATATACCGTACCTCAAACTATCCAAACAAGGATTTTAACTCACCTTTACATTTTACTTTACTATACCTAACGTTTTCTTTTTCCATGATTTGACATCCATCTCCCCTTTAGTCCACACATGTATAGACAAACTGGCCCTTAGGGCTCTGTGGGCTTGAATGGGTTTGCAGCCTTAAACAAGTAGTCATTCATCCTTCTAGTATGTCTTTAAGGAAATAAAACTGTGTGGGACCTTTTTGCTTACGAGGGTGTCTTATGTGTCTCCTTTGCTCCTTGTAATTTAATCAGCGGCCTTTTTGCAGTATTTTTTTCGTCGGCCAATTTCAATTAATTGTCTTTTCCAATAAAGACATGATACTTTTTCATGTTTACCATTAACCTAGAACTGCATTCATTTTGCATTTTTTGATAAGCCAGCTGCGTACAGTTTGTTGTTCTTTCACTTTTTGAAAGTAGTTTTATTTATTACATATTTATTCTTTTGTTTTACTGGTAATATACATTGAACCCACAACCTTAAACCTCAAGGTCACAATAGTGAGCACCTTCCAATAGTTTTATTACATCTTTTATTCTTCAAAAAGATAATTTACATTATACCTCTGTTTAAGAACATTATAACCTCGGCTTGTTAACTTTCTATTTATTTGAAGGTCCATATGGATCATGAAGATATCTCCCGAGTACAACTTCGGCTGATTCCAATGGTTCAGGAATTACTTATGCAGTGGCTTATTGTCCATTTGATGGGAACAACACCTTCAGAGTCATTACTTTTGGAGGATTTTAGCTCTCGTCTTTCATCATTACATATTGGTAATTCCATGTTATCTTTCGTCATTGTATTATGCATATGGAACTATACATATTCACTGGTCTAGCACTGCTGGCAGTGTTTACATAAAGATAAAATTATCGTTAATTTTTATGATACTACAGCAAAAAAATGATGAAAAGTAGAGGGAGGAGTTTCATATTAATATTTTGTTCTTATTAATATTTTTTTATGGGTACATATTGGCATTAAGGCACTGGTGGAGCTCTCAAATAAAGAGTTTGATCCCCAATGTTCCTTTTAAAATTGATAAATTAGTTTAAAACACCATAGAACAATGAAAGCAAAGCAACTTGATGCAGAGTGCTTAGCCTTTTATTCAATGCTCTTCAGATTTGTTCGACTTAATACTCTTGGATGCTTGAATTAAGCTCTCTTGATGCTAAGGTTGCTCTACATAGGTGTAGATTCCCCTTAGACTTGCTCCAGCCTCCCTATTTTATGGGGATATTGGGTGAGAATTAGGTATAGAAACCATTTAGGAAAGCTCCACTTAAATCTTGGATGGAACAGGCTTTTGCTCATTACTGTGCCCAGAAAAGGATATCGATCCTTTGGACACTGGCCCAAGGTACATTTTCCCGTGGGATGTTTGCATCGGTACCAACATTCCAAAAGCCGCTACACCCTAAATGCATTTGACCCACATTTTTAATGGTTTGGGTTTTCTTTGATGGCCTACTCATTTTTTGGGTTCAAATTCTCGGGGCATGACATTTTAAGATTTTATGTTGGGTTTCTTAATGGCCTCCTTTGTCATCCGGCTATGAAAGAGTCCTCCACAATATTTCTGCAAAGCTAAATAGGTGGTGGCCAGTGAAGTTATGGTTAGTTGGTCCATCTTTTCTGGATTTTTGATTCCCAAAGTTGCGTATTCTTTCCTTTTTCTTCCTTTCTTCTTTTATTCTTTGAAGTTTTGTGCAGGTTTAACTACCCCCAAAAAAAATTGTGCACTTTTAAATTTTTTATTAAGTGTTGATATTTTTAAATCAAGGTCACTTCAGTGCTAATTTTGTTTCTTTCATCATACATCAACTAGTAAAACTAATTATCAAGTGTTTTACTTCATATATCAACAAGTAAACTAGTAGGAATCCATTGGTAGCTCAATGGTGAGGCACCTCCCTTCCATAGAAACAACTAGGTATCAATTGCGTGCGTGTGTGCGTGCGCTAGACCAAAAAAAAAGTATTATTAAAATTTAAAAAGAAGTAATACGTCCTATTGCAAAAGTAGCTTACAGCCATCAACATGAAAGAAAATGAAATAAAAGAGGGGGAAAAAATTGAAGTAAATATGTGTACCTTTAAGGGCCTTTTTGTCTACATGTTTGGAGTAGTCAAATCATGAATAAAGTAAAAATAAAGGTTTTAAAGTAAAAAGCACTTGTTCACATCAGGTCAAATCATGACTAAAGTTAAAATAAAGGGGGTTAAAGTAAAAGTTTACTTCTATGCGTAAAAAAAGTGGCCAAAGGAGGAGTAAAAGGGTGGTTTCATATCCTAACTTTACTTCCCTCCACTATTTCCATCCAAAGTCCAAACAACAATAAAGTAAAAATGTCACATCACCATTTTACTTTTTCCCTTTACTATTATCATCCAAACAACAATGAAGTAGAAATGTCACATCACATATTTACTTTTCACTTCATTCTTCTATCTAAACTGCAATGAAGTATAATACCGTCACATCATGGCCTAAACAAACAGGCCCTAATAGGCAATAGGTGTTAATGATGGTGTCAATCCATCCTTTGATGATGAATGTCTTCCTTCACCTCTGCGATTTCATCCGGACAAAGTGTATGCTCGTCGACAAGGAACAAATGCCACTACTTTGCCTCTTCTGTAAGAACCGGCCCCGAATCCTGCTCCAGCATCAGATTCACCTTAACTTGCTATTCGTCGTTCTTCTCGTATCTCTCGCCCACCGGATCACTACGGTTTCTCTCATTCTTCATATTTCGCTACTTTATCATTTGTTTCCATTCCTACTTCTTATTCACAAGCAGCAAAGCAGGAATGCTAGAGACAGGCTATGGAAGAAGAACTTAATGCTCTACAGCAGAACCAAACATGGGTTGTTGTTCCATGCCCAGCCTCGGTTAAACCTATTGGGAATAAATGGGTTTACTCTATCAAATTGAAGGCAGATGGTACTTTGGATAGATACAAGGCAAGGCTTGTGGCCCTTGGCAACTGACAGGAATATGGCATCGACTACGAAGAAACTTTTGCGCCTGTCACAAAGATGACCACAGTTCGCACCATCCTTGCCATAGCTGCATCTCAATCCTGACCCCTTTTCCAATTTGATGTGAAAAACGCCTTTCTTCATGGTGATCTTAAAGAGGAAGTTTACATGCGACTACCTCAAGGTTTCCCAAAACCATCCGAAGGACAAGTTGCTCTTTTGAAACGGTCCTTGTATGGGCTAAAACAAGCACCTAGAGCATGGTTTGACAAATTCAAGGATGCTTTACTCAAGCTGCAGTTTCAACAGAGTCCTTATGATCTATCATTGTTTTTGCATCAGAAATCAACAGGAATCACCATTCTTCTAGTCTATGTAGATGATATCATAATCACTGGCACAGATACAGCCATGATTCAAGATCTCCAATTTTCTCTGCATCAATCTTTTCAAATGAAGGATCTAGGTCCTCTGCAATATTTTTTGGGATTGGAAGTTCACCACTCTGAGAAGGGATTGATTTTGCATCAACATAAGTGTACTATGGATTTAATTGAATCAGCAGGCCTGTCAAACTCTACACCAGTGGATACTCCTCTGGAACTTAATCTTAAAACTCCATAGTGACAGCGGTGATCCCCTTCCTGATCCGACATATTATCGCCAGCTTGTCGGTAGTCTTATATATTTGACTACTACTCGGCCTGACATCAGTTATGCAGTCAACTTGATGAGTCAGTATATGACCAAGCCCCATCATCTCCATTTAGCAGCTGTTCGACGAATTATTCGTTATCTTCTTGGCACTTCTCACAGAGGCTTGTTTTTTCCTGTTGGCACTCCAGTGACATTGACTGCCTCCTATTCTGATGCTAATTGGGTAGGTTTCCCTGATACTTGTCGGTCCACAACGGGCTGGTGCATGTTCTTAGGTGATGCTCTTATTTCATGGAAAGTGAAGAAACAAGACAGTTTCTAAATCATCCACTGAGGCAGAATACCGGGCCATGTCTGCTGCATGCTCCGAAATTATATGGCTTCGTGGACTTCTTGCGGAACTTGGCTTCTCACAAACATCTCCCACACCATTACATGCGGATAATACCAGTGCCATTCGGATTACTGCAAATCCAGTGTTTCATGAGAGAACTAAACACATCGAGGTTGCCTGTCATTTTATCAGGGATGAATATCTACGCGATGTTATTTCCCTCCCGTTCATCTCCTCCAGCCTCCAAGTTGTTGATATTTTTACCAAAGCACTTCCTCGACCACGTCATCAATTCTTGACCGACAAATTGATGCTGGTTGATTCCTCGGCATCAATTTGAGGGGGGGTGTTAATGACGGTGTCAATCCAAGCCCAAACTCGCAGGCCCATTTAGGCCCAGTCATTGTATCATTAGTCAAAGCACACATGTACATACTTAGTTTGTTAGCTAATTTTTAGGATCTGAGATATGATTAGATTATGTTAATTGGATGTAATTAGGGCATTCAGCCCCTATATATATGAAACACAGTCGACCCTCAAAAGGGCATTCAGCGCATTACTATATTTCTGTTTCTGTCTCTCACAATAGGAAGATAAATAAAACATTTATACCATCAGGAAAAAGAAAACACATGTATGGACCTGCAGAAACTAGACTTTGTTTGATCTGGTATTCCCTCAAAGTTCCATGATAATGGCCATCTTTGAAAACCACTATTAGCGTTAGAAGCTGTGAGATGATAGTCAAAACTACTATGTCTTTTACTGCACACTTAAATTCAATATTTGGAAATTTGAAACAATAGAAAATAAAAAATGCAGTAATTTTGATGCGGCTTTTTTTTATTCATAACTTCTGCATGCAATGCAATTTTCTGTCTTATTCATTGTAAGCTGGAAGAACGATTCAGGGGTGAAATGCTTTACCCAAGCCAAGAATTCATAGAACCAAATGGATATTGAATATCAAACCTTTCATGCAATGATTTGATCATGTTCATTAACTAAACCATTTTTTTTTACTTCCGTGCACTCTACCTTGTACTTTATAATTATCAATAATTTAGTTAGTTAGATTTCCCATTAAAAAAGGGTTTCATTACATCATTTGGTCACCAACTTTGGTTGGATAAGTATAGTTCCCGCCAGTATGTGATACAAGTACAACTGTTCTAATATACTAAAAATGTTAAGATAATTCTATTGTAACTGTACATTGCAATATCTACTTGGAAAATATGTAAAATAAAAGAAAGTATTTTAATGCTAGCTAAATATATATAATGCTATGAAGCTCACGATCATCATCAGCAAAGCTCTATCCATCCATCTGGGGTTGGCTTTGTGAGTTTTTTTCCACTCAATCCTTCTTTGGGCTTAGTTCTTTGTCAACTTCACAGCCTATATATTAAAATTTTGAGAGTCATGGTCTGTCAAGGGATGTAAACAGGTTGGATCCTGGAGGGAACCATGGCGTGCATGGATTCAGATCCAGATTCATTTTTTATTGGATGGATCCAACATGGACCTATATGTTGGATCTGGATCCAGCTTCAACTAAAAAGCAGGAGGCCTGGATCCGGATCCAAGACGAGAAGTGGGCTTATATGAGTATGCTTTGATTAATGGTCATGAAAATAGATCTATTGTGTTATATAAATGAAGTTTTCGTAATTGCATTATAATTCAAGCGCTGTATACTCTTGAAACATCAACATTATCATGCCCCAGAGATTCTAAATTATGACTCTTTTAATACATGTCCATAGTCGGTTGTGGATCCCGATCCATGGTTTAGAACCTATGATACCCGGATACTGCAAATTACTAGTGGTATCCGTACCGATACGGTCTGATACGGATACCGGTACGGGATACGGCTGGGATACGAGGGTCCAATTTCAGGATACGGCTTGTGTTATTTTTCGCCCAATATTTCGGCAGATTTTCCATTTCGGCCAATTTCTGTCTCTCTCTTAGTTTGATCAAAAGGGAAAACAAAAAAGAAGAAAGAGGAGGAGGAGGAGGAGACCCACCTCATTGAAAATTTGAAACAAATAGTGGGCCTCGTAATATTTGAGCTCTAAATTGAGATAAAATAAGCATTCCACCCAAAATAAATCCCTAACTAAATACTTATATTTATATATTTCTAGGAATGCCGTACCCGTATCCGTATCCTAAAATTTTGAAGTTGACGTATCGGACGCTCGTTCCCGTGTCCCGTATCCGTACCCGTGTCCGTATCCGGGCATCATAGTTTAGAACTCAGAACACACAAGGACTCAGATCCAAAAATCCCAGATCCTGTAAGCATGAACCTGGCTCTGGATCTGAGTTTCTCCCAGATCTGAGAATAGGTTCTATAATCCATGAACCTTTTTATTTCTGGATCTGAAAGTTCGGATTGACATTCCTAGGCCTGTCCATGTGTCTAAACTTTTGCCAGTATTTGGCATACAAGTTTATTGAAAATGGCATCCTTGCTACATAATTGTCTTTAGAGCTTTTAGTACAATTTGTCATGATCTTTTTCCTTGATTCTATATATGTCATAAAACATTTTTCTGATTGTTAAAAAAATGAGTGATGTAGTTTTGTTTTTTTACTTTTTATAATTCATGAAGTGAGCTAGAAAGTTTGGGTGCAATTAGGCATGTAGGACTTTTTCCTAAAAGCTTTACTTCGAATTTTGGGTTATTTTTGCTCATAATCATCCCAATTCTCTCCAGACAACAAGACAGATAAAAAGTCATGGGATGCAAAGCTTGGCACATTTGATTTCACGTTGACTTGTATACTTTCTCTAAATTACCATGGGTCCTTCGAAGATCAAGGCCACTTTTCCTCAAGCTCGTTTCCTAACCCTAGCAGCTTTATTAGTTCTGTAAGGAATCTCAGCAGCTTGATTGTTTGGGGTGGAACAGGAGAAGAATCACCAAATTTCTTCTTCCATACAATTGAACTAGCTACCATCCTACTTAAGCACGGACAATATGAAGCTGTTGAGGTTTGTCCTATTGGTATTATGTTTATTATTGTTTTATCTATTCAATGGTATTTGAAGTTACTATTTTTTTTTTCCTTTTTGCTTCTAGATCCTGCTTATTATAATTGATGCTTACTCGCGCAAGGAAAAGATATCACACAGTCTTCAGAGTACTGATAGGGAGTTGTGTGCTCACCTTCATCTTCTTGGATTTTGCCTTCTTGTGCGGGCTCATCGTGGATCACATGGAATCCTAAATGAGAGAAAAGTTCGTGAAGCAGTTCGCTGTTTCTTCAGGTTTCTTTTTATTCTATTTTCTTGAATTTTTTTGGCATCACATTTAATCATTTATTACTTTTGTTGAATTTGTTCATTGATTTCTTGTCCCTGTCTCCCAAATTGGCACTCATTCCATTTTGACATTCATCCCGTTATGACTCGATATTGGATTTACTTTTTAATTCCATCTGTTTTCACCCTTGACCTTTGAGGCCTCAAAATCCATTTTTATTTTAATCTCATTATGTTGATTTTTAGGGCATCCATAGTATATGAATAGACCTTCCTGTCCTCCTAGCCTCCTTGGTTGCCATGAATCAAGGTGGGCCCCATAAAGGTTCTCATCTAGAAGTATGAGAGCTATTTTCAATTGAACGAAAAGAACTTTATATGTACATTGATATTAAGATGTATTGAGAAATTCAACTTGTTACGGAGCACCGTTGTACCATTTTTTCTTGCTACGCTAGACTTCTTTTATATATATTTTTTGCATCTGTTTTTTATTTGGATTAGTTTTTTAATGTATTGGTTGTCTACTCAATATTCTCGCCATTCCACTACTAGTTTAGAGTTTAGACATTAGTTTTATGATCAAATCTTGCTTTGATGTAATGACTGGAAGAAGTAATTGTTCACACCTGTAATAGCTGAAACAAAGTAAGTATTTACAAACATGACTTTAGAACCTCTTCATCCTTGTCTTGGTTGTCACGATGTGTTTTTCTTGTTGCTATTGTAGATCTGATGTGAAAGTTGGCTGCTGGCCTACTATGATCAGTTCTTCAGTATTTAATTAATCCTACCATTGCGATTATTGAGTTACAGGCATTTACATATGTGCATATGCACCTGTACTTCACATAATTATTACATGGCATCTAATTCCTTTTCCGAACTCCCTGCATTCAGGGCTGCATGTGGACAAGGGGCATGTGAAGCTTTGCAACAGTTGTCTTTCCAGACGGGCTTGCCATATCCTGGTATACAATGTTTGTTAATAGGGTATTGTACTTACAAAATATGACTGCTAGAGTTCTTATTCTTTGTATTTTTTCAGTGGACATTACTTCTCCAGAGAAATGGAAGCTTCAGTACTATCAATGGACGATGCAGATTTTTGAGCAATATAATATGAGTGAAGGTGCTTGCCAATTTGCTCTTGCTGCATTAGAACAGGTTGATGAAGTTGTTAAATTGGAAGATGGTAGTAGTGGCGACACTGTTCCTGAATCTGCTACCACTATTAGAGGACGGCTCTGGGCAAATGTTTTCAAGTTCACTTTGGATCTCAATCGCTATACAGATGCATATTGTGCTATAATTTCAAATCCAGACGAGGATAGCAAGTGTATCTGTCTCCGGCGTTTCTTGATTGTTCTTTGTGAGCGTGGTGCAACTAAGGTTCTCCATCTATTCCTATCCTAGTATGATGGCTGTTTTATTTTCTTCATATTTTTATGGATTATGTTTTTTTAATTGCACTAGGGATGGCAACATACAAGGTTAAATGGCTTACCCACCCTGGCCTGCTCCTATCAGGGGCAGGTTTGGTTGTGGTTTTTTGGGGGTTTGTGGTGGGAATGAGTTTATAGATTTTGACTTTGGTTGGTTTCAGGGTGAGTTCTGGTTTTGGATTCCCTGCCCTCCTCCCAGTTATAATTACTTTATATATTTTTAATGGGGCATAACACATATCCTGTGTAGTTAATGGTAGAGGATATTTGAAAGGGTATAAGTTGGGTTTATAAGCAAGAGAAAATATATAATTTATTGTTTTATTATGATATTTTAATTTTTTATTATGATATTTTAGAATAAAAAATTTCTACCATGAAACCCTACCTGTCATGGGGAAGGGATTGGTATTTGCTAATTGGAAGCCCATCTAGGGTTGTGTTGGGTATGGACCAGGGTGGGTCTTAGTTGAGGCTGGTTCAGGATTTATCCCTATCTGTGCCACACCAGACACACTGCCGTTCCTCCTACGAAAATAGTACATCTCTTTAGTTATGTGTTCCTACTTCCTAGAAATATATCATTCTGGAAATGATGTCTGTATTCAATTGTTCAATATACTCGAATTTGTTTAGAGTTTCTGTGTATGTCATTATATTAATGAGCGAACACATTGTTTGTCTGAGCATTCATGTGCAACTGTTGTCATTTATCCTTCATTTATCAGTTCTGTTGTCATGATTTTGACTAACAAACACTCTAGACACACGAACTGGATCCCCTAAATAGAACTATTGCCACTTTGAGTATTGTATTTCTCATTACTAAGTTGGTTAGGTTTCATGATCATTTGAAGCTTGACTCTTTTCGTTCCCAATGCGCTCATGTACTTGGTTAAGGGCATTATAAGCATTTTTCTGGGGAAGAGTTTTCATTACTTTCACTGTCACTTTTCTCATATCCTTATGAAGCTGCTGCACTATCATTTTAATAACGTCCTCTAGCAGTGATCATTGGCTAGTTGGCACTGAGGCTTGTCTAAGCTCAGCCTCCTTGGTTATCAGGCTTTATGTTCAAGCATGTATCCACGGTTTTGAAAGTAAAACCTGGACCACCCTGTTTGGAAAATATATGTACTGTTAAATGATGTTGGGTTCTGCCTAGCTTGTGTTACTGATTAGTGTCTGCTAATTGTCTTCAAGGGTGAAGATCGCCATGTTGTATAATCTTCAGGAGAGTACATATCTTTATCTGTTGATGGTTGAAGAGTATGATTATCTCATGAATTTAAAACCCTAAACTCATGGACCATGTATTGGAGGAATTAAAAGAAAGAAAAAGAAAAATAAAAAATTGGATTAGAAGATTGAAGAGTAAGAGTAAGGGCCAAATGCAGGTCATGCAAGTTGTAGGCCTAGAGGGGACCACACAATTCCATTAGATTGCTTTGAATAAAAGTAGCAATATTAGGTTGCAAATCTTTGACTATGTCGATCTCCCCATATCAAGGAGATAAGAAAGTAGTGATTGATTAATGATTACCTTAATTTAGGCAATATGATTAGTGACTTATTACCATTTAAAAAAAAAATATATAAATTTAAATCAGTGTTGATTACCTTGATTTAGGTAATTAATTAGTTATTGATATCCATGACTTTAAGGTAATTGATTATTAATTGATATCCATGACTTAAGGGTAATTGATTAGTGATGGAATGTTATAAATGTCTTGTATTCCTCATTATGAATATCATAGTATTATTCCCTTGCAATTTTATGTGGAGGTCCAGCTCATCCTTGAATTTGGAAAAGTTCCCTTTATTATTTATTAGAATTGCCCCCAATGGTCCCTATACAAGGACCAACAGTTTTAATTCCCTTCACTGACTTTGTTTTTGGGGAATGTACAGTGGATGATGAACTGATATGATTTGACAGACAGACCAGTGAACTGTTTAGATCCAATAATTAAATCAAGATTAGTTGGAGATTCAATGGTTTGGTGGGGTTTTAGAGAAGAACCAAGCTATCAGTGGTATGGATGGTTTGAGAATTGATAGTCTTGGTTTTGTCAAATGATCTTTTGTGCATACATACACAACCTTAAGTATTCTGTACAAACATGGTGGAGGTTTGTTACAAGAGATATAACATAAGGAGAGAAGAGGATGAGAGGATAAGAACGAGCTACAAAAGGTTTATTGCTACTGTTGGGCCAGTTGGGCTTGGTTCTCCTGATGGACTTGTGTCTGGGCCTGATGGATCTGAGGCAATATGGGTCTGATATCATGATACCGTTGTTGGGTATCTGGACATCCCTTATCCTTTTAATCTACTATTTATAGATCTTGTACTGAAGCTGAATTTTGTCCTCAACCCTACTCAAAGATTTTGCAGTTTCGCATCCGCCCTTAACCACCCCCACCTCCCCACCCCGCCCCGCCCGTCTCTCTCTCTCTCTCTCTCTCTCTCTCTCTCCTCTCTTATGGACAAATATAACTGCTTTTGACTAGCATCCAATATGCACGAAACATATCAAAGCTGATTGTCACTTTGTTCGACATGTCTTCTTGGTACTATTTCTCTGCACGCTATCACCTCCCATCTCCAATTAGCAAATTTGTCCGTCAAAGCATCAACCACGTCGCTCCATGACTTTGTTAAAGGTAGATTGAAGTTGCGAACATCTTTGCACCTATTTGTGAGAGAGAGAGAGAGAGAGAGAGAGAGAGAGAGAGAGTCTTTGGTGGGAAAGGATATTGTGCTAGTTATTTCCATTTATTTTGATTTGAATAATATCATGAGTTTTGTTCTAGGCAGCCAACCAGCTATTTAACTTCTGGAATCCCAAGAAACACCGAAAGAATCGTCTAATGAATAATCTGAAGTTAGATATTTGTAGGTGGAGGCTTGGGTGACCAAATCTTGAGAGTAAGGGTGGCTGCCACTAATAGATCTTCTTATCTGCTGATTGTCCAGGCTCTTGTCTGTTGTTGCTCAATCACAACTCAAATCACTTGTCTTGTGTCTTTTCTAGAAACTGACGACGAGCCCTTCCATCACAGAGGGATTCCGACAAAAGCTTTGATCGTCTTGAGGAACAAATTCTTTGACTGACTGGAGAAATAGAAGCTTCACTCACTGGAGGATTTCATACAGAAGGTTTCAATTAGAGCAAGACTTGATGGAGCTTCCCAAGGCCCACTTATTGCTCTGATACCATGATACAAATGGTTTGGGAATGGATTGTCTTGGTTTTGCCAGATAATTCTCTATGCTATATACACAATCTTAAGCATACTGTACATACATTTAGGGGGATTGTCAATAGAGAAATATGAATTGAGGAGAGAGGAAGATGCAAGGACAAGAACAAGCAAAAAAAGGTTTGTTGATACTGTTGGGCCAGAGGGGCCTGGGCCTCCTGATGGGTTTGTTTGGGCCTGATGGACCTATTAGATCTAATGCAATAAGGATCTGCAATCAGAGTCATCCAAATTTCTTTTTCAATGATCAAATCAGAGATCATGTCGCACTCTACATTTTGGTAGAGGTAAACGAAAGAAATCTGCCTGCCACTTAAAAGACGTTTTATGTTTGTTTTTGATCCTGGAGGATGTCAATGTAACTCGAGGGCGACTTCTCTTCAATCTGGGGAGAACTTATGCAGCCATCAAATTTTCTTTTTCAATAATCATATTGGAGATCACGTCACACTCTACATTTAGGTAGAGGTAAAAGAAAGAAATCTGCCTGCCACTTAAAGGACTTGTTAGGTTGATTTTTTATCCTTGAGGATATCAATGTTTCTTCAATCCGGGGAGAACTTATGCAGCCATCAAAATTTCTTTTTCAATGATCAAAACATAGATAATGTCACACTCTACATTTAGGTAGAGGTAAAAGAAAGAAATCTGCCTGTTACTTAAAAGACATGTTAGGTTGATTTTTGATCCTAGAGGATGTCAATGTAACTCGAGGGGGACTTCTCTTCAATCCGGGGAGAACTTATGCAGCCTAAGAGTAGCTGCACCAAATTGGACTTTTGGATCATGGATGAGCTCCATGTTGAGACCCATAGGGCCAAGTAATATATGGCAGGAGGCCCATGCCCAATTAGTTGAGTAGTAGCTCCAGGGGCCCCTTCAACAATCAATTAGAAGATTTTTTTACTTTGTTTCTCGATTGATGAGGATCTTATCCATAGTAATTAATTTGTTGCTATCTTTAGAATCCTTGACTGACAAGGACGGTGAAAGTTATCGAGAGTAGTTATCATGATTAGGCTTTGATTGGTAAGATTAAGGATTGGAAGGATAGGTACAGATCATGTGTGACTCTGATCTATCCTTTAAAGGGTATAAATGAATGCATCCTCTCCTCTGAAGCACTCAATGAAATAAAAAGGAAATGTTCTCTCTCGATTTTGGTATTGAATGTCTATTGATGTGAGACCAAGACTTGCGAATGGGCTTATGCTTAAGCTTTGGATTAGAAAATATTCATTGGTTACCCTTCCTTCTCTTGCTGCATCATACTTTGCATTCCCACGAGGACATTGATGTCCCTTACCAGCTGAGCTCGCAGCGGGAGAATAGTGTGGCTTTTGCTTCTGTGTAATATCTGTATGGGGATTTAAATAGGGAGGGAGACATGACTTCTTTGCTTGTCACATTTATCAACTCAGAGATTGATTGAGAACATGAGGTATTCCTCTAGGGCGCACTTCCAAGGATTTATTTGGTAATATATCATGGAATGTTTGGTGATTCTTTGCTTCTTGTAAAGGCTAAGAATGCCATCTTTTCCAAGCCAGTGCTGCTATAGTTTCTGATACTACCGTTCTCTGAGTTGATTGGTTCTTGTTTTCAGCACTATTTGCATTATTTCTCTTGCTTGAATGTTTGCCTGAATTGTGTCTCATGCCCATCTTATGGCGGCGCCCATGGCTTCTTATCAGCTCACTTATTTGTAGAGGATATAAATGGGACTTGCATTGCGAATGTCTGTCTTATTGAGAAATTGCTGCTTATGGTTTGCAACTGGTACGACTCTTGATGTTACTGTTCTTTGTGTTGATTGGTTCTTGTTTTCAGAGCTATTGCATTATTTCTCTTGCTTGAATATTTACCTGAATCGTGTCTCATCACTTACTTATGGTGGTGCCCATGGCTTCTTATCTGCTCACTTATTTGTAGAGGATAAATGGGACTTGCAATGCAAATGTCATTCATTTATTTTTGAGTAATATCTTCTAATGGTTTGCAACTGGTACAAGTGCTAATGTAGTCATTTGTATGGTAGTATCATTGACACTTTGAACTTTGTTACATTGTAGGTCCTTTGTGATGGTGAGTTACCATTTGTCGGATTGCTGGACAAAGTCGAACAGGAGCTGGTTTGGAAGGTATGCCTAGAAACTAAGTTCTGAAGACAAATTATATGAGATTTTGGTCCTTGTTATCGAGATATGCGCAATATCCCTAGGCTTTCAGTTTGTCCTCCAAACCCACCCACCCACCCATCCCCCTCCCCTCTCCTCTCTCCTTTTTTCAGGCATGTGTGACCCTGTATGACCAATCCAATACTTCACACCCACCTACTACCGCTACCCCAAATTGTCACATGCCATGGATCAAGGGGTTAGGATCATCTGATGGCCTTGAAATTTTGCACACAGGTAGGTCCCCTCCAGATCTTTTGACTCCCCACCTCTCCCATGATTGTTGTGGCCCAAGTGGCTCCACAAGACTGTCCGCAACACAGCATGGCCCTTCAGTTTGTAACTTGGTGCTTATGGTCAATGTTTTGAAATTCAAAGGCATGAGGCAACACATCTCAAAGGTCAAAAGTGTGGCGTAACTTGTAAGATTCAATATGTAGGGCATAATGTCACAAGAATTTTTTTTTGGGAATGGTAATTTAAATGAATCAATTGCTTATCGGTACAATAGTAATATATTGACAAGCAAACAAAAAGAAACCTGATGCACTAAAACCACCGTCTGACGAAAAACATGGAAAAGCATAACGCTATAAACAAGAGCATGGTCTTTTAATAAAAAAAATAAATTATGTGGAATATAAAGTTTGTAAATCTAATTAGAACACATTTGAAGTATAAGTGTTTTAAGCCTTTTAATGAGTTAACTGGGGTGGATGTAAATAAAACCTAGTTATTTTAGTCTTAAAACAAAAAAAAAAAACCTTTTAAGTTTTAAAGTTACAAACTACATTTCCATTTTACTTCAAAGCATGATATCTTTATGTGGTGCACATCCAGTTATATGGAACGTGCATGTGATTGGAGCAGGTGTTTTGTCTGGGGTGTACGCCTCAAATATCTTCATGCATTGAGGTGTAAGCCTCAAATACTAGCCATTCCTTTGTCTTGAAGAGTCCTGGGGTGTTTTGGGGATGCCTTGCTGTATGGTGAGCCTTGAGATGCATGCATCATACAGTTCTAAAAATATTGCTTGTGGTCTGTTAGGCATACTGATGACTTGGTGGGCCTCACTTTGGATACATTATGCCTTAGCAGCAACTATGATTGGAGGATCCTTGCCTTTTAATTAATCTATTTGGTAGTTCATGCCGGTCTCTGAATGCTTATAATTTATATCAATTGGGTTGAAGAACTGTGGTCTACTGGATCATCAATCTGCACAACCAATTCATGGGGTGCCCTGTAGTTTCAAGGATGTTATGCATATCCATGGTCCACAAGCATACAACTTAGTGCCAAAAATATGCTCAATGATTTATAACTCTTTTTGATAAAATTGAAACCTGTTTGCTGATTACATCTATAAATGGCCATGTGTTGAAACTTACAGGCAGAGCGCTCAGATATAGCTGCAAAACCAAATCTGTACAAATTGCTTTATGCATTTGAAATGCATCGGCAGAACTGGCGAAAAGCAGCTAGTTACATGTATCAATATTCCATTCGCTTAAAAAAGGAAGCACCTTTGAAAGAGAATCTGCAGCTTTCCTTCGCACTGCAAGAGAGACTGGAGGCACTATCTGCTGCCATCAATGCTTTGCATCTTGTTCACCCTGCTTATGCTTGGATTGATTTGCCGCATGAAAACTACATCTGTCCTGATCAACATTCACCAAATAAAAGGGCTCGAAGAATCATGGGCGTGAGCTGTAAGCATTTGAAATTCCACTTAGAATTATGTTGATTTGCTTTCCACCTCTGGAGTATGTTTGTGGCAGTTTTCTGAAACTGGTCATATTGGTATGATATTATCACGAATTGAGGAAGGGATGCACATCATTTAATATATATATATATTTTTTTGGTATTTGAATCTCTTGTGAACTATTTATCAGTAAAATACAGCGATATCTTTTTTGTATGGTTATTTTTTTTTAAAATAGTTTTAGAATTTCTTGTAGTTTCAGCTGTCCTGTGTGTGTTTTCCACATCCATAGTGGAAATACCCAAAAATTTTAGAAAATCGCGAGAAGTTTCGTGGCCAATTATCACTGAGAGCTGGTTTTTTTGGTCAATGGTTGGCATGTGAAGCAACATGGACATGTGTGTCCCACATTGGAGGACAAGATTCATTATTTTAGACTTTAGTAGTGATTAGATAAGTTAGTAAAATAGCGCAACATTGATTTTTATTTATTTACATTATTTTTCTACTATTATCATTCTTCTAGTTTTAGGAATGTTGTTATCTCAAAATTCATTTCTGGGTTGTGATAAAATTTTTATGTTGGCTGTCAACCTACCTATCGCAACTCTCCTCCTTTATCCGGACTTGGGACTGGCTGTAAAACTAGATAGGTATCTTGGAGAATTGGGATTGTAGAGGATATGAGAGAGTGCATGGAGGATAAGGGTCCGGAGAAAGGAGGGTATGAGAGAGTGCTGTAAAAACTGCAGTTGGGTTCTTCTGCAGTCCATTCCTGAGTTGTTTGAGGAGTGGGTTTGCCCATAAGCTTCCCCCAAAGGCAAGATTATGTGGCGCCTTTCATTTTTGGCTTGCACCTTGACGATTTGGAAAGAGAGAAATAGGAGTGCTTTGATGGAACCAGTTCTTCCCAATATGATATCATCTTGAAAATGAATTTCTATGTTGCCTGTTGGGTCTCTATTCTTCCATAATTTTGGGGTCTGTCTCTTGACCCCATTATGTTCAATTGGAGAGATGTTATTTCCTCATGATTAGTCTCTGTCTGTTTTGCTTTAGGGTCTGTGCTGCCCCTTTTTGTTCAATTTTTTGTCCTCCCTTTGGGCGGTGGCTGTATTTTTAGGAATCTTCCCCACCCGCTTCCCAGTATAGATCTTTTATATTGTAAATCTTTTGATTTATACAAGTTACCATTTCAAAAAAAAAAAAAAAAAAGAAAGAGAGAGAAGAAAAAAAGAGAAAGGAATGAGTTAAGAGACATTATCTTGGATGTAATCTTGGATTCGACATTGTAATAACTGACGCCTACTTCAAAAAGAGAGAGGTATTTAATTACCTATAAGAGTGGAGCTAAAGGAGCCGGATAGACTTTTTTTTTTTTTTCAAGTTAGAAACATGACCGATTAGTTGTAAGGTTATTCTAGGAGAGAGTTTCACCACACACTACACGATAGTAGTTTTAGATGTGTGTTAGAAGTAAAAGGATAAAACGTGCTTTAAAACTAGGTGGAGGGATTTGAAAGGAGAAAGAACAACAATATTTAGGGATAAAGTGATGAAAGGGGGATAATGAAATTTGGTGGGAGAAATTATGGTGATGTGGAATCAAATGACTGATTTTGTCAAGATGGTTGCGAAAGAAGTGGTTGAAGAGACAAACAGGAAAAGATTTGTAGAGGTTCATGAAGTTGTTCGAGAGAAAAGATGTTAGCAAGTTTGGCGGGGACTAGGAATATGGAAAATTATGAAATGTACACGTGGGCAAAAAATAAGTTATGAAAGTAGTAAGTGATGCAAAGTTCAGATCATATGATGCATAAAGAGAAGCAGAGAAGAATATTTTTAAGCTTGTAAAAAAAAAAAAGAAAGGAAAAGTAGTAACTTAGATCATGTCAAATATTTAAAGAGCAATGCCCAAAAGGTTTTCGTGAAGGACAACAATATTAAAGAAAGGTGGAGATAATATTCTAACAGACTTTTGAATGAAGATTCTATAGGAGGCATGAGAACAAGAAGGATAATATGTTAGTCAGGCATAGCTTTTTACTGCAGAATTAGGGTAGTAGAAGTAAAGAAAGTATCAACATAAATGAAGTAGGAAAGGCCACGAGGTCAGATGACATTCATATGGAGGCTTGAAAATGCTTAGGAAAAGTTGGGTGGATTTGGTTAACTGGGATCTTCAATAAGATATTAATGACAAAGAAAATGTCGGATGAATGGAGAAGAAGTGTTGTAGTACTTATATACAAGAACAAATGAGAAATACAAAATTGTACAAACTATCATGGGATTAAACTTATGCGTTACATTGTGAAACGATGGGAGAGAGTAATGGAGCAAAGACCTAGACAAATGACCAAGATATTTGAAAATCAATTTGGTTTCATGCTAGGGCGGTCAATTATGGAAGCCATCTTCTCACTTAGGCAATTAATGAAAAATTACTGAGCAAAGAGGAATAATTTACATATGGCGTTCATTGATTCAGAGAAAGCTAATGACAATGTACCTAGAGGATTAATTTGGTGGGTCATAAATAAAAGTAATGTTTCAAGATGTTAGATTGTAATCATTATAGACATTGTATGAGGGAGTAGTAATGAGTGTGAGCATTTTGAGTTTCCAGTGACCATAGGTTTGCATGGAGTCGGCCTTAAGCTCTTATTTCTTTTCATTGATTTTGGATGCATTAATTGATCATATTCAAGAGGAGGTGCCTGAGTGTATGTTGCTTGTAGATGATATAGTGTTGGTGGATGAATTGAGAGATGCATAAGTGCAAAACTTAAGAGATGGTGGGAAGTTCTAGAATCCAAGGGCTTTAAAGAAAGTCGTACGAAGACAAAAATATATGGATTGCTGCTTCTTTGGGCATATACAATGTAATGCCTCAAAACCCAATACTCCGGATTTCACAGCCTCATCTTTTATATCCAAGTATGGGTTAAATCAGTGCAACGGAAATAACATTCACACAAGATAATGGGGCTTAGGCAACCAAGTTTAGTTAAACCATTTGAATTATAACCAAAATATTCAATGATCCATAAGTAAACGAGTTCGACTTACATATCAAACAGGACGTCTAAACCAATCTATTTACTGAACTAAATGGTCCTCAATTCTCTACCTCCTAAGCAGAAAATAAGTCATACAAATACAAACTATATGGATTGCAACGTTAGTGGGCATGTACAAAGAGTTGAAACTATTGTAAGGATTGAAGCTCAAGAGATACCATAAAGAGACTCGATACTTTTACTTGATAATTAGTAAGGATGGAGAGATTGAGGAAGATATTGAACATATGATAAAAGCAAGATGATTAAAGTTGAGACTCGCTTTTGGAGTGCGTTGTGATCAGCGCATACCAACAAGTTTGATGGAAAATTTACAAGTAGGGATGGCATTTTTAACCTGCCCCGCACCAACCCAGAGTGCCCGCCCCGCCCTGTATGGGTTTTCCCCGCCCCGACTCTTAGACGGGGCGGGGACGGGGCAAAAAAACATACCCCGAATCCCCATCCCCGCCCCGCCCCGTTACCTGCCCATAAGAAACCCCGTCCCATAAGAAACCCCCCATCCACATCTCCTTCAATCACAGTCGTCGGATCATTACCCCGCCCTTTGCCCCTATAGATACTAAATACCCCACCAGTCCTTCCATTTCCCTTCCCCGCTCTCCTTCCAAAGCCTCTCATACTCTCTCTCTCGCGAAATAGGGTTTTCTGTCAAAAAAGAGGGGTTTTCCGCCATGGCCGAACCAACAAAGAAGAAGAAGGAGCAAGAAGAGGAAGATCGAAGCCTAACTAACAAAGAAGAAGAATGAGCAAAACATGTTCCTGAATTGGAGAAAGAAGAAGAAGATCGAAGCCTCCAGAAATACGAAACCCTTCTAACGATTAGAGACTGGGGCTTCGATTCTTCCTGCAGAAGAAGAAGAAGAAGAAGATCTTGCGAAGATGCTGGCTGATGCCGATGAGCTAATGGAGAAGGGCTCCAAGGCCACCAAGGAAGGTGATTATGCTGAGCCCGTCGATTGCTTCAGCAGGGGCTGCAGGGCCGTTGAAATCAGGTTAGGGTTTTTAGTTTTTGAGCTTTTGATCTCTGCTAATATGATCCACATGCTTGGGAAGTCAAAGGGGCTAATATGATCCACATCGGGGCGGGGCCCCGCGGGGCATTTTGGGGCGGGGACAGGGTATTTAACATACCCCGAATTGCGGGGCGGGGCGGGGACAGGGCGTATCCCATGAGGTTTGGGGCGGGGATGGGGTGACCTAATTCCGTCCCCGATCCGTCCGTTGCCATCCCTATTTACAAGACAACAATTAGACCAGCTATGACCTATGGAGAAGAATGTTGGCAAATCAAGAAGCAAAAAACTCAAAAAGGGAGTGTAGTAGAGATGAGAATATTGAGGTAATATTGGCTAATTAAGAAGCAAGACATGAGCAAAATGAGTGTTGCAGAGATGAGAATGTTGAGGGTGAATGTGTGGTAAAACTAGTAAGGATAGAATTGCTTTTGAGAGCATTTAGGGGTAGCATCAATAGGTGATAGAATAATAGAAACCCGTTTGAGGTGGTTTGGACATTTCTAACACAGGCCAGAAGCGGCACCGGTGAGGAAAAGTTTTTCTACGTAGGTTGATTGCCTACCAAGGGGAAAGGCTAGTCCAAAGAGGATGTGGCTGAAAGTAGTAACAATAGATCTAAAGAAGTGCAGCCTATCCAAGGCTTTGGCTTAGGATAGATTTGAATGGAGAAACAAAACTCATGTAGCCGACCTCAACATAGTTTTTATTTTTTTATTTTTAATAACAGTAAATTTTATTAATAAAAGAAAGAGAACAACATGAAAAGAAAAGCAAACATCGGATGAACAAACAAGAAGACTAACATCTCAAGAAATTAACCAACCTCAACATAGTTGGGACAAGACTTTGATGATGATAATGATTCTTTTAGTTTTAGGATGATTCTTATGTGTATATAGTATGTTATACATAAATTTTGAATTTTAATGATCGCGGCGAACGCCTCATCTTGAGTTTGATGGTTAAGGCTAAGATAATGGTGATGATCATCAAAATCTTATCTTATATATCTAGAAAGTGGGATTGTCTGTATGATTTCTACTTTTCCACTCAACACAATCTTTGTAACTCCACCAACTGTCATGTCTTTTCTTGCTACACCAAATCTTTATTGGTCTGTCCTTTCCCATAGTTCCTGGAACTGTAAAATCTCAATGCACCTGTGTGGGTGCTGTTTCTGGTTTTCTATGTACATGCCCCCAAGCCCTTGAAATGGCGTTCTTTGATTCTCTACTGTTGGGGACACCTGTAAATTTAAATATTTTTATATATTTGTACAGACATATAAAAAGATTGCTAAGTTTGGCACCCCCGTATTTCTTCCTGATCCGATATATGCTAAGTTGCATGAGCACACCCACACGCATTGGAAACAACAGTTTGGGTATCCAGTTCATTAAATCCCAAAATATTAAATTCAACTCCATATTTAAATAAATTTAAGTAGATAATCATTATGAAAAGCCAATTTGAAACATTACACTGGTGACATAAGTACTTGTGATGTTTTTCTCTCTTTCAGCTGGGGTTTTGGAGTTAGGCATCTTGTATGTCTCTCTTGTACTGATGTTCTGCTTTTAATAAAATTTTAGTTATCATTCATAGAAAAAAGAAAAAAATTGTATAAATCTGAGTAGAGCCTGAGCATAGTGGAAGGAGTATAAATGTTAAAACCTTGAGGCTGTGGGTTCGAATCATGTTACCAACAAAAAGAACATGTTATGTATAACTATTCTTTAAATCAAGCATTAAACATTTCGAAATCAATATAGATTTTCAAACGAAATTAATTTGACAGCATTTTTGTAAATTAAAAATATCTAAACTTGCACTGTAACATAGTACTATTGTGAAGATTTGACATGTTTAGGATGCACGCAGCATTGGTATGCGTCCATTTGCAAACTGCAGTTACACAGATTCTTCGAATTACAGTGCATAATTTTTGGATTTATAATTTTGACAGCTGTTGTGAATGATGATGCACAATCTTTGAAGCATCAAGTTTGTGTTGATATTGAGAAGCTTGAAAATGATTTCGTCTTAACATCAGCAGAATATTTGCTTATATTGTCAAATATTAAGCCACCATTTACAGGTAATTTCTATTTTTTTCATTATTCGATTTATTCTCATTTTAACTTTTGGAGTTCAATAACTTTGACAGCTGGATCGATGAAACCCTGGATATTTACTTTATTTTTTCATTCCCTGTCAACCTCAGCATAGTATATTCTGAAACTAAGCATTTTCTCATTCTTTCTATTTAATGCAGGAAGTCAAACAATTCTATCAGATTTGGTGGATCTGTTGATCCAGGGTGACTTATATGAAATGGCATTTACAGTTCTTCTCAAGTTTTGGAAGGAATCAGGGTTGAAAAGGTGCATCTTTACTTTCATTTTTAGAACATTAAGATCTTAACTTGCATGCTTAGAACATTAAGTTCACAACTTATCATCATTCAAAAAAAAAAAAAAAGAAGTGAATAATTAATCTTAGGCATACATACATTTTTACATCTTGTTACAGAGAATTGGAACGGGTATTTGTTGCTATATCACAGAAATGTTGTCCAAGCAGAGTAAACTCTTCATTTACCGGGTAAGCAAGTTTGTTAAGGCTTAGGTATCCATTGTTATTGTTCTAATTATTGTTTTTATTTCCTGTAATTTGTCAACGTGCTGCTGTAGTTGTTTCATTTCTAAACAGTGCTTTTTATGGGGCATCATTTCCAATCGTTATGAACTTCTCATGTTTATATCTTGTAGATGTTATGGCAGGGCACAGGGCCTTTTGTTGACGTATTCTGAAGGTGAAACCAGCTTTCATGGTGCAATTGAAATGAGCCCAACATTACATCAATCCAAGGGAAACAGCCAGTGGGAAATACTTGAGCTTTACCTTGTGAGTAGCTGTTGCATCTCTTTTGTCCTGCATTTCGGCTTACCTTTGTAGTCTCTCCTGTTTATAGAGAATCTCATAATACGAGCATGCTATGGAAATTTTCTTCTGTATTAAGGATATTCATTTGTCATGATTTCTTTAATTAGTTTGAGTTTATTGAATATGTGAAACTGTATTATAGATGCAATATTGTGCACCACATTATACACTTCCTGGGATCTGATCCCTTGGTGCATACGACACATGCAAGTTGAAAAGTGAATTCTCAAACACACTAAGAGCAGTGCAGATGATGGCTGAAGTTTCTATGCATAGAGTTCATAGCTTTTCTGGATTTTAATTAGGGGAACTTATCAGAAAGACACATGTATCATGGCAGCAAGGAAACTAAAACTGTTTTAAGATTAGGTGGAATGACAGAAGTGAACCTTAAGGAATTTGGAATTTGGTAACTAAAACTGTCAAAAGGTCTCTCCTTCCCCTGTTTTTAGCCTCCATCAGTACTTAAAGATCTTTAACAGCATTCCTGCTTAACTAAAACAATAAAAAAATCTCTACTTCCGTCTTTCTTTTGACTTCTGATGAAGTTCTGATTTGACGCAATCGGACTGTTGAAGGGCCCAATAACCAAACCAGAAATTACTCCAGCCACTGCACTAGTATTTAGTAAACAAACCGAATTCCAGAATTTAACTGGCGAAAGGAACAATGCAAATAAAACACCGACTCACCTCAAAGAGCCTTCTTAATCTTCCAAGTACCCAATGATGCAAGGAGAGAAGAAAAGAAACAGACTGCTGTGTTTTCATTGGAAATATACGAGTGCCAAACATGAATCCCTAGCAGTTAAGTAATAATGTTCAAACCATCAAAAAACCTAGAAAACCCTAGTATTCTTTCCAATTAAGCTTCCTAACACAACTAGAACCACGGTTTGCACCCGGAGGTTGTGGGTTCGAAACTGCACTACCACACTGGGGCCACAGGGGAATTTTATCCGGCTTTCTCTCCTGGGCCCGTAGGGATTATTCTAGCCCAAAGGGTTATCAAAAAAAAAAAAAAAAGAAAAAAAAGAAAGTGTTTTCGTAATCAAATCAAGCAAAAATATAGAAAAATTTAAAAGAAATCAGAACTCTGGTCGTTCCTGCAGCATCTTGCAAATCTGACTGTGGGGCTCACATGGCCCATCTTTTGGTGAAATAAGTTATATGATTGTGTAGCATACTCATGGGTGATTCCTCTTGGGTTGTTTTCCCTTGAGGGATTTTGGTCCAGGTTGGCCCACAAAAACCAGCCCAAGAAACAGTCATGTTCTGGACTGTTGTGAATTACAGCAATTTCCTGAATTGTAAATAACCCCATCATTCACTGTTATAGTGAAACAGCCCATGACAAGTGATTTTCTTAAAATTTTGGAACCAGTTGGTGCTCAAATCTTCAACAATTCTTGTCAGGACCCTTGTGGGCCTTCTTAGGATGCTTGAATTGCTCCATGAAGGATTCAATTAACTCAAATTTGTCATAAAAAATCAACTTTGCATCGCTTTTATCAGTACTTAAAGATCTTCAACATTCCTGTTTAACTATAATCTTTGCTAATAGTCAAAATGCAGTTTTTATATCAAGTTCATCCATTTTGCCTTGTGTTATGTGATAACTTTTGAGCTGTGACATTAATTCAATAGAGAAAAGACCAATCATATCTGTATTACTATCCATTCCTACTGAAAAGGTTGCTGATATTTTTGATAAAAAAAAGTTGATGATATTCTCACTAAAGGCCTTTCAAGAGAAGTATGCAATTTTGGTTCTGAACAAGCCTTCAATATGTTTGATTGTTGATCATTCATCATAGCTTGAAAGAGAAGTGGAGGAATGGCATTTGTTTATTGTTTTTATTGTTAAAAATCTTAAATGTTACTTTGCCTATTCAAGGGTTTCATTTCCTCAGGAATTGTACCTCAATCATTTCCTTTCATTGCGTGAAAATTCACTCATTATTCTAGTTAACAAATGCAGGATAAATACCGAAAGCTACACCCAAGGTTACCCGTAACTGTTGCTGAAACTCTTCTGCATACTGATCCTCAGATTGAATTGCCTCTTTGGCTGGTTCATCTGTTCAAGGTAATTTCTTTTGTTCTAGTTTGGATTGACGAAGTAAAAATCATGAAGGGAGCCGCCGTAAATTGTAAAAAGTTGACAACAGGCTCCTGTCATAGAGACCGTGTCTTTCATTATGTGTTTTTTCCCCAACCGACTTTTCATATAGGGATGTTTCATTGTTTGAGTCCCCTTTTCAAAGTCAAGTGGTGGTTGTTCTTGTTGACTTGTTGGTATCATTATTATTATCGTCTTGAAGGAGGGTATTTTTTGTATTGCTTTGTTATTTGCAATTCTCATATCTTGTACTCAGGACATTTCATGGTGTGTGCATTGGATGTAACAACAGGGTGGGCGAAGGGCCATCTCCTGTGGAATGACTGGCGTAGAACCAGATCCAGCAACTTTATTCCGGCTGTATGTAGATTACGGTCGATATACAGAAGCTACTAATTTGTTCCTAGAGTACATGGAGTCCTTTACATCTCTGGTAACTATTTAATCTTTTGTTAAGGTTTCAAGTGCATTGTTTTTTGAGTACATGGAGTCCTTTACCTGTTTCAATCTTGCTAAATAATTCCTTGGACTAAGTGGCTACTTGAAAATGATAATGACTACACATATTGATGTGATCTTGGGTTCCATTGGAATCCTTAAATGATCTCACTGGTACAAGAAATTGGGATTGCCTCTGCACTCTAGGTATCATGTTAAATTAACATTCTATAAGCTAGTAGTGACTTGTTTTGTCTCAATAAACGTGTGTGCTGCTGAAACTGCAACCTTTTGTCGGCCAGCATTTTCAATTTGCTGTTATGAATGTAAAGATACAGGTCAGCTCGACCCATGAAGTGGGCCAACCCACCAGTCCAAAGATTACATGAGTTGTCTTGTGATTGTACAACTAAGAATAGATATTAGTTTCCTTAAACATTACTGTAATCATGTAATTAGATCTGGTAAACTAGGCAACATTGTATTACAAATACCCATCGTCAATACAAGGAATATACACATTCTCTTGCAAACTCTCTCTGTTGAATGCTTTTGGATTATACTCTGGATACTTTTACATGGTATCAGAGCTCTGGTATTTTGATCGTCCGTCCATTCAAGTCTGGGAGAAATTTCGACCAAGCACTGTTCGCCTTATCAAGCACTGAATCAAACTGTGATCAAAGGTGGCCCACCTGTTGATCAACCAACATCAGAAAACCATCACACCTTGGTCGTCCATCTTCTCTGGGAATTCTGCACATTTTTTCCAGATTTTTGGATCATCTGAGGTAGGCCATTCTACCTGTTTTGTAGTTATCTGATCTGAGCAAATAGTTTTCATCTCGGCCGTTCAAGTTTCTGATTACACAAGCTTTCATTAAAATTCCACCTTGAGGAGTTTCGGATTTTTGAAGCAGAGATCACTGTGTGATCTGATCATCAGGCTGATCATCCAGTGGGACCCACAGATCAGATCTGTGCTCAGATTCACATTCGCCTGGGCCTTTTCTTTGGATTTTTCCATCTGTTTTTGATCCGTGCAGCTGTGATCGTCTCTAGGGTCATCTTCCAAGCATTGGAAGCCTCTCTGTCATCATCTTTTTCAGACGGATCATCTCTGATCATCCCTGATCACCTCAGATCAGGCGTGGCCCACCTATGATCATCACAGTTCATCAGCGGAATAGCCACTCTATGGTCGCCTGATATTTCTATTATTTCTAGTGATTTTTCCAGCAATTATTGATCATCAGAGGTAGGCCATCTATCACATTTTCTGGTATTTCAGTTTTAGCAAACAATTTTCATCACAGCCGTTCATTCTTGTGGATTTTGATCCGTTTTGGGTGAGACTTCTTCTAGTAGTTGCGAAAATAGTCTACCATTTCATCTGCAGTCCTTGATCTGGCCATTGATCAACATCTGGGGCCCACGTGGAATTCTTCCCACTAATGACAGGGACGTCTGAGCTCTTTGTTTGCTTTTGTTCTGTCTTCTGTTCTGTGCACTGTTACAAAAAAAAAAAAAAAAAAAAAAAAATCACTGTTCTGCTGTTTTGGGTTGTGATCATTTTCGTTTGCTGTCTTCTGATCGCGTTGTATCGGGTATTACTGTCCAACTCGATGGAACCAATTATCCCTATTGGTCCCATCTAATGCAAAATTTCCTCAAAGGACAAAAACTTTGGAAGTATATTACTACGCAGATCCCTACACCAGATAGTAAGGATGCTAAATTTGAGGAATGGGAAGCTTCAGTCGGGAAGATCAATTCTTGGATTGCCAATTCGGTCACGCCATCTATTGGGAAACAACTGGCTAAATTCAATTATCCTAAGGATGCTTGGGATTATTTAGCCAAATTGTATACTCAATCTAATGCTGCTCGCCGGTATCAGTTAGAATGGGAAATAAAAAATGCAGACCAAGGAAATGACTCCATTCATGATTTCTTTATCAAAATGACTGCTCTATGGGATCAACTGGCTCTAATGGAACCCACTTTTGCAACAACTGATGACGCCCATACCTTTGAGGTATATAGGTAGCAGACTCGCCTGGTTCAGTTTCTTATGGCTCTCCGCCCTGATTTTGAACATGTTCGTGGTTTATTATTACATCGGTCTCCACTGCCTTTTGTTGATACAACACTCTCGGAACTACTGGCAGAAGAGTAAACTCAATTTTCTCTTACAAAGAAGAAACATGTGGAACCTACACATGTCCTGTCAGCAAATGTTAGTATCTCTCAGAATGATCGCTCTTTTCCACCTGGTACGAATGACTTTTGCAATTATTGTAAGAAGAAAGGACACTGGAAACGGGACTGCCCAACCAGACCTCAAAGGCCAACTAACAAGAACAAACAATCTGGTCATCAGCCCAATCGTGGTCCCATGCAATCTTATTTTCAGCGATCCTATGCTGCTAATGTCACTGAAGATGATAATCTTGTGCCTCTGCAAATGGATCTTACATCTCAGATCCAAGCTATGGTTGATGAGCGTATGCAACAGTTGTTTCTGGCTTCCTCCACTGGTTCTGCTTCTCAGATGGCCACTACCCCCTCAGCCTCTGGTTCTGCCATGACCATTTCTGGTCCTTCAGGTACACATGATGCTACATGGATTTTTGATTCTGGTGCTTCCTATCATATGACAAATGATGTTTCCAAACTTCATAATTGTTATACTCCTGCTAGCTCTATCACCATCCATACAGGAGATGCCACTCCTCTACCAGTCTCCCTTATTGGCTCCGTTTCAAATACGTTGCTCTTTCTCACCAATGTTTTGTGTGTTCCCTACCTCTCCATCAATTTAATCTCTGTTAGTTAAGTGACCTCTTCTGGATTTCTTGTCTCATTTTCTTCCACTGGTTGTTCTGTGCAGGATCCGCGCACCGGGAGACAGATTGGGACCGGCTTTAGGTCAGGAGGACTTTACTATCTTCGATCGCTACACCTTCCATCTTCAAGCCTCTCTCCTGTCGCCCATGTTTCCTCTGCCTCCCCTTTTGCTCTTTGGCACTCTCGTTTAGGCCATTTATCTTTAAATAAAATGAAGCTTTTATTTAATAGTGGTGTTTTTGGAAACATTTCTGTATCAGACATTTCTTCTTGTTTTGGTTGCCACTTTGGTAAACAACATGCATTTCCTTATAATAAAGCACTTCTGTTACTCATGCTCCTTTTGCCTTGGTGCATTCTGATGCCTGGGGACTTGCCTCTCAGCCAACGAAAGGCGGTTCCATTTATTATGTGTTGTTTATTGATGATTTTACTAGATATACATGGTTGTATTTGATGAAGAATCGTTCTGAGTTATATAACATCTACACTGCTTTCTCTACCATGGTTTTCACTCAATTTGACACGAGGATTAAAATATCCAGGTCTGACTCCGGGGGAGAATACATGTCCCACAAATTTCGTTCTTACCTGACCAGTCAAGGGACTCTAGCACAATTATCCTGTCCTGCTACACCACAGCAGAATGGAGTGGCAGAGCGGAAACACAGACATATCCTTGAAACTGCTAGATCCATGATTTATTCCTCACATGTTCCCCTGTAATTCTGGGGGGAAGCAGTCCTGACTGCCACCTATTTGATTAAGAGAACACCATCTACTGTCTTGTCAGGCACATCTCCGTATGAAAAATTGTTCTCCTGCAAACCTAACCTGTCCCATCTTAAAGTATTTGGCTGCACTTGTTTTGTTCTGTTGCATGATAATGAGAGAACTAAACTTGCACCCAAATCCACTATCTGTGTTTTCTTAGGATATGGCATCGAACAAAAAGGATATCGATGCTATGATCCTAAAACCAATAAGTTACGGGTCTCTCGTAATGTCACCTTCTTGGAGCATATACCTTTCTATACATTGCCCATTGCATCCTCTTCTCCTGAGCAACCTACCGTCCATCCTCTTGATTCCTTTCCAAACCTGTTTCCCTCTGATACCCCTTCTCCTCCACTCCTGCAGGTATATCATCGCCGGCCCAAAACCTCGTCTGCTCACTCGGAATCTGCAGCCCCACCTCCTGACCCTGGGCCCATCTCCTCTGCTCCAGATGTGCAGGATCCTCTTCCATCTTGAAGGTATCCATTGCGCACCAGAATCCCTCCCTCCCGTTTTGGCTTTGTTTGTATTGATCATTTTTCTCCATCATATAAGTCCTTCCTTGCAACAATTCATTCTTTGACAGAACCACAATCATATAAGGAGGCAATTACTCATTTGCACTGGAGATCGGCAATAGCAGAAGAACTTGCGGCTCTACAGAAAACCCAAACATGGGATCTTGTTCCTCTTCCCTCAGGGAAACGGGCTATTGGATGCAAATGGATATTTAAGATCAAGACCAAATCTGATGGATCTGTTGATCGTTACAAGGCTCGCTTGGTTGCCAAAGGATACACACAAGAATATGGGGTTGATTATGAGGAGACCTTTGCTCCTGTTGCTAAGATGACAACTGTCCGTACTTTTATCTTAGTTGCCGCTGTTAGACGTTGGCCGCTTTATCAGCTTGATGTCAAGAATGCATTTTTGAATGGATTCCTTCAAGAAGAAATCTATATGCATCCTCCCCTAGGCGTCGCGAGACCTCCTCATTATGTCTGTCGTTTTAAACGTGCTCTGTATGGTCTCAAACAAGCTCCTCGTGCTTGGTTTGAACGGTTTAGCACCAGCATTATCATCATCGGTTTTTCTCAGAGTGCTCATGACTCCGCTCTCTTCACTCGCTATTCGCAATCTGGATGTGTGTTCTTGTTACTCTATGTCGATGATATGATTATCACCGGCAATGATGCTCTTGGTATTCTATCCTTGAAGCGTTTTCTTCATCGACAGTTTGAGATGAAAGATTTGGGTCACCTGCGGTATTTTCTAGGCATTGAGGTTGCATACTCTCCCAAATGATATCTTTTGTCGCAAACAAAATACTGCAATGAAGTTCTCCAAAGAGCTGAACTCACAGATCGCAAACCTGTCTCTACTCCAATTGAACATAATCTAAAGCTTTGTACTACTGATGGAGAACTACTTTCTGATCCCACTCGTTATTGTGAGGTGGTCGGCAGCCTGGTTTATCTTACTATTACCAGATCAGATATTACCTATGCAGTACATGTGGTAAGCCAGTTTGTTGCCCGACCCACTCATCTTCACTGGGCTGCTGTCCTGCGCATATTGAGATACTTATAAGGAAGTTCCAACCGCGCCCTCCTTCTTTCCTCCAGTCAAGATCTTACCTTACTTGGTTTTTCTGATTCTGACTGGGCAGGAGATGTCAATGATTGGCGCTCCACAACCGGTTTCGCAATTTTTCTTGGCTCTTCTCTCATCTCTTGGAAGAGCAAAAAACAGGAAGTTGTCTCCCGATCATCCACTGAAGCCGAATATCGTGCTGTATCTCACACTACTACTACTGAAATTATTTGGCTTCGCTGGTTACTTCAGGATTTAGGAGTTTTGGTTCCTACATCTACCTCTCTTCTTACGGACAGTGAAAGTGCACGGAAACTAGCCACAAATGATGTCTTCCATGAAAGATCCAAACATCTTGAAGTTGACTGTCACTTCATTCGTCAACATGTTCGGAGTGGCACTATCAAGCTCATCCAGATTTCATCAGCTGCTCAAGTAGCAGATTTTTTCACCAAAAGCCACTCCACCTCTCGTTTTTCAAAGCTGGTTTCCAAGCTTTCGATGGTCTCATTCTCCCATCCAAAGCTTGAGAGGGGGTGTAAAGATACAGGTCAGCTCGACCCATGAAGTGGGCCAACCCACTAGTCCAAAGATTACATGAGTTGTCTTGTGATTGTACAACTAAGAATAGATATTAGTTTCCTTAAACATTACTGTAATCATGTAATTAGATTTGTTAAACTAGGCAACATTGTATTACAAATACCCATCGTCAATACAAGGAATACACACATTCTCTTGCAAACTCTCTCTGTTGAATGCTTCTGGATTATACTCTGGATACTTTTACAATGAACTCTGTGCAATGTGGCTTCTTTGGGAACTAAACTTTTCTAATAAATACCTGCAATGATTGCTAAGGAACCATTTTCCCTGCAAATTGAGAATCTAGATTCTTTCAGGCGAGAATGGAAATTGGGTTAATGGAAACCTGCAGGTGAGCAATCATTAAAATTAGATACGACATACAATGCATTTTAGGGTTATTGTTCTGCTATTTTTCTTTTTGACTTGATAAACTTTTCTAATAAAGACCTCCGCTTCATTAGAATTCTTCGCCCCCCACATTCTTGGAG
Source organism: Umbellularia californica (assembly GCA_028538565.1). Lineage (NCBI taxonomy): Eukaryota > Viridiplantae > Streptophyta > Magnoliopsida > Laurales > Lauraceae > Umbellularia > Umbellularia californica. The sequence goes on from JAPQWN010000005.1 coordinate 11,141,839, forward strand.
AGCATAAATAAGGCCTAGTCATATACTAGACGCATGATATAGAATCTTCATTTAAAAGTTGTTAAAATATTCTCTCCACTTTCTTAATATGTTGTCCTTCATTAAAACCTTTTAGTTGTCGCTCTTTATTACATTTGACATGTTCTAAGCCCCCACTTTTCCTTTCCCTTATTTTTGCATGCTTAAAAATATCCTTCTTTCCTTCTCTTGTTCCCAACTTATTATGTAGGTCATCTTATGGTTTGAATTTTGTATCACTTACTACTTTCTTAACTTTTTTCTTTGCATTTTGAAGCTTTCATTTAAAGCCCAATATTATGAATTCTTCATTTAAGGATGGTATGTAAAATTGGGGGCTCCTTATTTCAAGTGGGGTTCAAAGTCTTAGCCATCACTAAATTTTAAAGAGCTTTTTGGAACAACAGCAGGTCATCAATTTTCATGTCACTTGGAGCTTGATTGCCGGAGTTCTTATGGATAGCATAGATCAATGACCCATTGTCAATAGATTACAAATTTATAATCTATCCATACCAACATAAATACAATGAAAAAATAAGACTAGGATAGTGGATACAATCATATGAAGAACATCAATGACGTATATTAATATATTAAGATGTCCTTAATATATATATTAATATATTATAAATTCTGTGCGAATATTAAATATATTTAAGACATCAATGTTACTAGAAAAATAAACATATTGCATATCCAAATAATCAACCTTGCATGGTTAGGATGTCTCTTGAAGTTAAAAGAAGCATTTACAAAGAAAAAACCAACAAAAAAATAAATAAAATTGAATGCATAAGAAAACCCTATATGTATGGTCAGATGCCCTAATAACATTATGTTCCTTATTTTTATAACCTCCCCAAAGTCACAAAAATTATTGAGGAGGCTTCATTAATCACTACCAACCTTTTAAAATTAGAAGCACTGAAAGAAAGGAAGGAAAGGTAAAATATTACCAATATTAACCTCTTGGCTATATTTCCATCGAGTGCCTGAGATGATTTGTTTGAATCGTAAGCCTAAGATGAATCGTTTGAATAGTAAGTAAACAAGTATCGAATAGTAAGATCAAACCTAATCTGAAGGATTTACCTACAAGTGGGATTCATTACATAGATATGAATCTTTTTCCCTTTAAGACTTGATGCGAATCGTAGCATTTGGGATACAAATCATAGTATTCTGACAACAACGATTGGAAGTAGCTTCAGTTCTGACTCTCTAGGTTTCCATTCTATTAGGTAGAGTTCAACGACATTAACAAATTCAGTCTAGTGTAACCATGAGGTTTGGTGTTGGAACCTCAACAGAAGAGGCTTTTATTGGTCACTACTCATTTCAGTCTATAATGCACCAGGAGGTTGGCTCTGCTGCATCTTCACCAGAGCTTTGATTTCTCTTTACTTGCCTCAGACTATTATGCAAGCTTGAGGTTGGGGCCTGGTGTGTCTTCGATAGGTTTTGAATGGTCTTTTTTTTTTTTTTTTTGAAGTCTGTGGCACTGGCAGACTTCATCGATTTATAGCTGCAGCATTTGATGATCAATTACTGTGTACTCATATACCTAGGTGATTCAGATCTCGTGCTCGGCTGGCTTCCAGGATGACCAGCCACTTACGGTTATTTAGTGTGACAGGTGTTCTGTGACAAGGATTCTTCTTTCAATAAGCCAGTATGAATATTCAGCACAATGGATTATGACTGTAATGCTGTCTGATTGTAAAGCAGAAATCATATCAGCGTAAAGCACCTTAACTTCCATGTGCCAAACCATCATTAGTGCGGGTCTCTCTATTATACTGGTTTAGGTGGGAAAGTCAAACACTAGCCACCTAATGTGTTTCTCACTTTCTGCATGCTTCGAATTTCAGTGGAATGTACTCTGCCTAAACATTGAGACGTGATTCTGTGGCAAACAAGCACACCTTAAAAGACTAGATTGTCCTAGTTCAACATGTAGAGAGAATTTTATACAGTGGATTATACTTGATTATGATAGTTATTAATTAATTTTGGGCAGTTTGATTGACCGAAGTGTTGGTTGTAATATGTAGATGTCGACCTAGTAACAGTAATTAGTGATTGTGAAAAAGCTTTACATGGATTTTATTTCTTCTCTCTCTCTCTCTCATTTTTCCATATTCTTTCAGACTCATCTATGTTTATTCTCTCAACAGCCAGCCAATTTGAAAGACAATTATAGTTTTTTTTTTTTGATCGGTAACAGTAACTTATATTAAAAGAGAATAGAGTACAAACAAAGAGAACAAGAAGAAAAGAAAAAAATCATTCTTCATAAGCCATTTTCCAAGACATAAATCATTTTCATTTGCTAAGCTTATGCCACGTGCCACCCATCTTGTTGCACTATTTAATGAAACCTCTCTCTTAATTCACCTGCTGCAGAGATCAGCTGACGTCATTAATCGGAAAAAGATGTCTGCTGTCTGGTTCCCACATACAGCAATAGAGCGCCTGTGGTGCCAACTCGAGGAGTTGAGGAGATCCAGTAACATGGTGGATCAAAGTGAGAAACTTCAAAAACTGTTACATGGGGCTTTGCTGAACCACCTGAAACAAGTAGGATTCATCGTTTTCTTTTACAGATTTCTGGATTATTTGATATTTTGTTTTGCTCCAGGCATAAATTTATGTTTTTCCCCCTGATATGCAGGTAAAGATTGACTCAGAGGATGCTGTATCTTCTGCGCTTTGATAAAATTCTCGACTACTGTGCTCCTGTAAAAATTTCAGCGACCAAAAGCTATTCTGTAATTTTGTTTCTTAGGATGTCTACTGGGGCTTGATTGTTTATCAATTAATGTTGTACATTAATCCCAATTATTTTTGCTCTTTCTGCGCATTATAAAAAACAACGTTGATCTTACTATATTGGTTTTGATTGCTGCCTATTGGTGGTGGGACACTAAACTATAGGAAGTGCATAAGGCCGGTGTCTTCCTTTATGCGCAAGGGCCTGAACCTGCAACTCCACCTTAAGCGAGGGCGAGTGCTGAATGTTTGTAGCTGGCTATTTTAGTACAGGCAGATCATTGATCTTACTTTAGTAGTTCCAAGTCAAAATGGCGACCATCATTAGTTGCTTGCTTAAGGAACTGCTGAATTCGTTTCATCTATCACTTGCCAAGTTGTTTATTCTGTTATCACTAGCAGATTATTGAGGGCTAAGATGCATGGTTTATTCATATGTATTCACCAGCAGATTATTAAAGGCTAAGATGCACTTGTAGTTTGTATTAGGCTTCATGGGTAATTCAAGGTGGCCAATACAAAATGGTGCTTTAATGGGTTGTAAGGTTATGTTGCACTAATAGGTAGGTACCTCATCGCTTGCGTGATAGATAACTCTTTTGCCACCACATGAGACCCTCAATGATCAATCAATCCAAATCCCTTATACTAATTCTAGTGAATTGGCCCTCACCCTAGTTCGACACGAGTCATGATTATAGTCACCATTTGGTTGAATTTATTAAAACTGTAAAACAATGAGGCTGCTAAGTCAATGGCTGTGTCTGATTGAGATGATTTTTGTCCAAAATCATATCCAAAATGGGACCTTTCAATCAATTTATTCACCCATCAAATGAACGTCATATTGGGAGCAACATTCATGAGCACTTGTTTTACCAGGACATGGGACCGCCGATGATAAGCCCAACCCACCTGTACTCACTAATCCCTAATGAATTAGCTTTCATCTTTATTTGGGACTAATCTGATCTATACTCACAATTGAATTAAATTTCATAAAAAAAAATGTAACGGAAGAAATCGATGTATTTGTTTATAAAGAAAATCATTAAACTTTAAAGTCAATAAATGAATTTATATACTTTAATGGGACCCACTTGGATGCATGCCATTCACTGGATGATAATGTGATGGAAAGTTCTCTTTTAAGGATATGATTTGGGTAAAAATCATGAGTAACCACCAGTTTGGGACTGGTTGGCGAAGCATAAGTTCTAAGAAAAAAAAAGAATAAATAAAAAACACACAAATAGATAGGAGGACCCAGGAAGTATGTGAGCATGAGTTCGGCCTAATTTTGTTGCGACTCCGAAGCCAACTTTAAGCTAGGCTGTTGTGTTTGGTAGTGGTTTCCTCTTCTGTGGCACCGCTCTCTTACCACTTTAGGTAGGAAGTCTAGATCCTATCTCTTGAGTAAAACACCCCTAAAAAGGAGCTTTCTCTTCTTGTTTCCGTAAACTGTGTTGAGGAAACTGTGGATTGTCCCCTCCCGATTCCGTGGAAAATGGTGCTATGCAAATGAAGTCTAAACGGCCTCATTGGTCGCATTAGAATACATAAGAATTGAATATATAGGGTTGTTACAATTTGAACATAAAAGGTGAATTTCCAAAAACTAGCATTTAGGTTCATTTTTGGGAACTTACTTTTGATATTCATTTTTAACCACCCTATGTACTCAATTCCTATATATTTTAGTGCAAACTAACAGAGCCTAAATGCTTTTCAAAGTTGGAATTGGGGAAATACATTGATAGATCTTTCTTACAAGAATTTGAAGGTATTTCAAAATCTTCGGACATAAATTCTCCAAATTCTTATATATTTGTGTTCCAGTACTGTGAACACAGAATTATGCAAAAATCTAGGAGACAAGCATTACAATCATCTAACCCTACACCTTGTGAAATTTCACCTCTTGATTTGTGAAAACGAGTTCGAATCACTAGTTGACAAGGTCGCTTGAAATGGCTTGGCCTTCTTGAAACAAATTATGGCTATGTTTGAGGTCTACCCCCCTAACCCTAAACCTCCTCTCAAAATAACTTAGCACTAACCCAAATTAGACACACATCAAAGTTTTACTCATCCTTGGATTGTTTTTTCAGGGGGGGTTAAATTACTCATCCTTGGGTTAATTATCCAACAAAAATTCAAAACAGGCACTTCATCTAATGGTGAAAAATAGCCCAACTTACAAAGTGATTTCACTAGGGATTAAAATGATCAGTTATCCTTAATTTTTAACAGACCCAAGCCAGACATAAATTTTTATTACACCACTCTCCTCATGGTAAATATATGCGGGCATGATATTGGCAAGTAAAATAGGAGCTGAGATCAATACCATATTAATTGGTGCAAGGCCTCTGTAATCTTTTAAAGACTAAGGCCATATTTGGCAATTAAATCTTCGGGATATCTATCTCATGGTTTTCCACAAAGGCATGGAAAACTCATGCTTGGCAAATGGCAATTGTAAATCCTGAGGATTTGGGCCAATGAAAATCCTCATTTTCTTAAGTCTGACCCTCTCCCATAGGATTTGAAAATATTTATTTTTATGAATTTATCCACCAATATCAATTTTTGTTTGTTATATGCAATGGTACACAATGATATCAATGTGATATCCTCTCCTCATCTATATAAATTCTTAGTGAGGAATCCCTATTCCAAGGGCAATGAAGAATTCTCAAATCTGTGGGTTGCTTAGGAGCTTCTCACTTGTTACCAAATGTGTATGGTCATCAATCGAATGATTCCATAATATTATGATCATAGGACAATGGGTTTAGTTAATTGGGTGACTCACCTTGAACTGCTTCTATTAGGGGCTTGGCAGTGGCTTTTCAAATTTGGGAGGAGTATAAATTTATAGAATTTCTTAGGCGATCATGGTACAAACGCATGTGGGATAACCTACCTTCCCATGGATCGATCCTATGCTGTGATGTGAAATGAGATACCTGATATGACCCACACCCATCATAGGGGGGGTGTCACATGTTGGTTTGTGATGCATCTTTATTCTAACTGCTGTGATTTTTGGCATCCTCACATCCTTCTTCAACCTTGATAATTACAAAGTAAATGCCTCACTATCTTATAAACTAATTTATCATATCATTCTAATTAAATAGAATGAAAGTTTTGATTCCTTAAATAATCCTCCACACGCTCTTACTTGCTATTTTAAATCTTTGTTCTCATTATTTCCTACAGGATTCTACCTCTCTTGTTTCATGCTGTTTTAAAAGCTGGCAAGCTTACACCCACCCAAGTTCCTGTACCTTTCTTCCACACTAATCCTGCAGGATCAGTTCCAATATCACTATTTAAATACACTGCTGTTTGTTGTTCCATGCTTTGCACAAGCATGATGCTTTCTACAGAAGAAACATATATTCTCCTTGTGTTTGTTTGAACGAATACTATTCCAATTTCTAAAGGTCCTAAAGACCCATTGATCACATTTGAATGGTCTATTACTATATTTCTAATGGCCTAAAGCCCCATTCAGTAGATTTGAATGGTATATTACTATATTCTCTCACTTGCTTTCCTCCTACATTCCATACTTAAACAATCTGCTTAATGTTGATGGCTGCTTTTTTGTTTTCTAGCTTCCAATCTTTATGATTGGATTGGGTAGACCGGGTCGAAGATGACCCGAAAGCAGTTTTAGACTGATCTGGGCCCATGTGATTAATTTAGATTTAGGCAAATCAAATTCTATTTGATACAGTGGTTGAGATCGATGTCAGCTTAAAGCTAGGGATACTGATTAATTACATGCATGAACCTGATTAGTGTGTGATTGATGTTAGGAAGGAAACATCAATCAAACCACCATCGTCATCATCAATCCCTAGTATCTTAAATGTTCTTCTAACCTAATCTAGTTTCCTTGTCCTGCATTTTAACATTGGAATAGTAGAGAAGAAATTGGAGAGACTTTGTGTGATTTCCTAAGACAAACTATGACTTTTTCTAGCCTAAGTAACCTAAGCGAGATAAAAAAACCTGATTACTAATTTGATTACACCGGAAGAAAACCAAGACCTCATAGCCGTTCCCTCAGAAGAGGAGGTAAGGAAAGCCGTGTTTCAAATAGAATTCCTCAAAGCTCCAGGCCCTGTTGGTTACCCGGCTAAATTCTATCAACAAATGTGGGACTCGATTGGGTTGGATGTCTTAGCCCTTGTGCGAGACTTCTTTAAAAATAAGTACTACCTTATAGGGACTTCTTTTTGGAAGGGGATATTGTTAAAAGGATCCTGCATGATCATCATCCTTGGTAGGGCTGTTGGGTGTCTTTTTGTTGTCTTGTTCTTCCCTCTCTTCCCTGTTGAATTACCTTTTTTTTTTTTTTACCAAAAAATTGACACAACCAGCCTTCTTTATCCAGGCTTGGGACCACCAAGATCCCCATATCAAAATTTGTTATTCTAAGTAGATCTACCAAAGATTTAATGATAACTATGGAAAGCATAGGGTATATATTTTCCCAATTATTTTAGAGTTACTTTATGAAAGTGCAACATAAAAATGAAATTCTTTTTTAATGGTAATATAACCTGCACCTGCAATCTCAAAGTTGCAACAATAGGCACCTTCCATTGTGCCACTGGAACTTCACCCACTTTCCCCATCTCCTTCTCCTCATAGTAGCTTAGGTGGCTAACCTTCTTTGCACCCAAGGACGTGGAGGATCAAAGGCAATATCTGATCTCACTAGTTTAATATCTGATTACATTAAGATTCCCATCTTATCTAGAACAGATCAAGGCTATAATCTGATTATAGTGAGACTCTTATTCTCTATAGGCAACTGCTATATGCTTGATCTACCATGGGACCGGTGACATGTGGGTCACAAGATATCCTACATCTTTTAAGTGTGTGAACCAAAGAGGTACAGTGCCGTCCTTCCCAAATTTATGTCCAGTCAGAAACTTTAGATTTTTCATCAAATGAGCAAACTTTTCCAATTGTCACGCAAATGATTGGACGGTCCAAAATCCAGATTTATCACCGCTGGCAGTGACCCACACATCACGGTTGGTGATGCCCTTTATGGATTCGGTTGATTGTCAGAAGCCGAGCAAAATGGGGATTCTGGTCAATGTTAGGCGAATAGACGGTGTTAAATGACGGGAGAAGACACTGCAAGTTCAAACCATGCTTTATTTTAAGGTGAGAGATTGGTGGGGGTGCAGCGCAGAGTCCCTGACCAACCCACATGGTTGCACAAGTCATATCCCAAATTAATCTGGGTCATGCTCTATTTTAAGGTGAGAGATTGGTGGGTGCAGCGCAGAGTCCCTGACCAACCCACATGGTTGCACAAGTCATATCCCAAATTAATCTGGGTCAAACTCAATTACAGCTTTTCAAATCCAGGCATGGGATGGGACCACTACATTTGTAAAGGTGACATCCACTGGTTTCATGAAGGGCACTTGGTATATAAGTGGAGTCCATTAATCCCGCCGTATAAAATAATTAGTGGATGATCAGTATCATAAAACACTTGTGGCCGTTTTAACTGGTTAATGAAAGCGGATGTGAAAATAATCAACGTCATTAGAGTAGGGCCCACTGTTATATTGATCGAGTCTATATAAATGGTCTTATTTGAGTTACAATCGACCATACACTTCGTCACATCTGAAATAATGATGAATTGGCACTAAGCCCACTCTGGCAACCATCAAATCTATATTCTTACTTTTAACACTTTTCTACCGTTCATTTTGAGATTTATGAGGTTATTTTCATCCAAAACACAAATTTTGTGCTGTCCACCTCTACCTAATTTAGCTAAAAAAAGCTATGAAAGAATAAGTACCCCCTTCAACTTATTAAAAGGCAAAAACGATTATATCTAAATAAGCTCTAAATGAAAAAGATTAGCATTTTTTTTTTTTTATATATCCTCTTAAGGTGTCTATGATTTGTAAATAGGCCGTTGTGGTTTTAGAATTTGAAAATAGGCCCCTACATTTTGATTTCAATATGTTTCATGTCTCCAAAATTATTACTCCTAATGAGAATGAGTAACTAACATAAGATTTGTGTTGAACTTTTATAAAAGTGGCAGCTTTGCCATTCCATCTATTAAAAAAAAATGGATATATTATTATTGGAAAAATATATTATTATTTTATCCCAAGTCCCAACGGTCTCTCTCAATAACTCTTTAATGCACATGAAGCATAATCATGTATTTTGAAACTTTCATCAATCTAACAATGGGTCGTGCATGGATTGGACCAATTATAACCAATTATAAGCACAGGCGTTGATTGCCATTATGATCGATATGGATTTAATAAAATAGGCCCTGTATTGATAAAATAGATTTACGTATGGTTATTCTCCCCTGTTAAATATAATTATTAATGTTATAAGCTTTAGAGAAAAATAAGTCCAAAGTTTTGAGTTTAGGCATATGGGGACAAAGAAATGCGCATAAGTGTCATTTCACTCTATAATCTTTTAGTGGTTGGAAGGCTACTAATTTTGGGCACATGAAAAGTATTAAAATGAAATGGGAAGGGCTTATTTACAAATACTATTACCATAAGGGCCTATTTACAAATCATAAAAACTATAGGGGGCTATATGCAAAAAGCTGAAAAAAAAAAATAATTGGAGGTTTACCAAATGCTCTAACATGTAAATTAGTTCTAAATTACAATAAGAGCTTAAAGTTTTAGGGTCACCAAGTAAATAGGCAAAAGCTCTGCCCCAACAGGGGCCTCCAATCTATCATATTCCAGGTCCAGGAGTCGAAACTCTTAACTTGTCGAACATGCCTGAGGCCTCTCATGCCTTAAATAAACTCATAATCATATGCCTTGATCAATAGAAATCAGCCGTTCTCGGTCTATATCTGCGAGAATAAAGATACGAGAAGATTGAAGCATGCCTCATGAATAGAGATTGGTCCAAATCAATCACTATTTTGGCCACAACATAGCAGATTGAGGAGGAGCTTAGAAGATCTTTACCGAATAACGAAGATCAGTTAATTCAACCCTAATCAATCAAGATCATAACTGAAAGGTCTAGATAAAAAGATTAAGTTAGATTACCAACCTAAACCATTTGATTGTGGGTCCTAGGATTAAGATCAAGAACTCAACAATACTTCATCACTCTCAATTTAATTTATCGGGCTTACCTTCTATTTATTTCTTTGCTTATTTATTTCTTATTTACTTTGACGAGCTGGTTGGAATAACATAGTAGGGTTTGAACCCGAGCTGAATTCACAAAAATGGAGCAGTACAGAGAACTTGTGGGAAAGAGAATGTCTATTTGTCTCGGATGAAATCCTGGGACAAATCCCGATTCCACATGGGAGGGGTAAAAAAGTCATTTGCTGGTGCCCCTCCCATGTGGAATCGGGATTTGTCCCGGGATTTCATCCGGGACAAGTAGCATGGCTTTGTGGGAAAATATCTTTATGTGGGTCACCTCACACGGAAATTGACAGTTAATAGTGACTACACCGGAAAAACCCCTACTTTTGTAGCTCTTTAGATGACACTAGGTATGTTTCCGCGTTTTCTCTCTCTTGAAGAGGAGAAATAAGCAGAGAAGAAGGTCCTCTTAGGCTACCCTAGAGGCCATTAGCAGTTTCCTAAATGCTTTAAAAGAACATTTACATGAAAAGAGAGTTATTTGCCATTTAAAATGACAGGGAAGAGACGTTTTAAAGGAAAATGCTACATTAACAAGAGCCTAACGGCGGTAGTCAGTTTACAGGGAAAGAGAGTAGACTATTGGTATGATCAGAAAGAAAAAAATCCTCTTTGCTGACGTGGCTTGATGAGGAGAGAGTTCACCCTCTTTTCTCCCCAACCATAGTCCACACTCCACAGGTATGAGAATGGTATCATTCTACTCCTTATTGGTTTTAGAAAAACCTAAATGTGAAAACCAATCTAAAGGCTAAGCCAGGAGAGGCCAGGCCAAGCCAACCGTAAAAGAGTTGAAAACAAAACTCACCACCAGCTTCCAGATGCGCCATTTAAAAGGTAGGCTAATTCAATGTAAGAAGAACCTGGTTCCAAATCAAGACTACTTAAACTCTCTTCATACCTGCTCTGTTTTAAACACACACAAGCTAACATTACACCCAGATGAAAGTAACCCTCTTTACCATCCCAACACCTCTAATTACTTCCATCGATCCTAGTCACAACCACCATGACCACCATCTTTCCCCATAAACTATCATCTAAAGGAATATGTTAGGATATTTCCAATTTGGATTTTTACTGGAATACAATTTAAAAAAGGTTGGAAAATGAAACTAAATTTTAACCATTTTATAAACCAACCACCCCCCTAACCAAAAAAAAAAGAAAAAAAAAGAATGTAAATATAGAACGTTATTTACCATTTTACTGATTGTATTTCAATTGGTATTCCCATTTTCTAGTGTTGCTATTGTGAAATTTTTGAGAATATTGCAGACTTTTGAAAACTCAATGTTTTCTTTCCCTATAAGTTCATGCCAATGTTGTGACACTGAATTCACAACATTGCTACCATTCCTCTGTCCCATTTAAATTCCCCCCTTCAGATAATACTCACACTCAACTCACCTCTCTCTCTCTCTCTCTCTCTCTCTCTCTCTCTCTCTCTCTCTCTCTCTCTCTCTCATTCATGGGGTCTCACCGTTTTGAGCCCATATCAATATGCAGCTCTCAAGGGAGATCAAACCAGGCAGTGGCTGCCGATCTCGATGGCACCCTCCTCATCTCTAGCAGCGCTTTCCCTTACTATTTTCTTGTTGCCCTTGAAGCTGGTAGCACTCTAAGGGTTCTACTCCTACTGGCATCAGTTCCTCTCGTGGGTGTTCTTTACATGATTTTCTCCGAGGCTCTGGCTATCAAGATGATAATCTTCATCTCCTTCGCCGGTTTGAAGGTTAGAGACATTGAGATTGTTTCGAGATCGGTCTTGCCAAAGTTTTACACTGATGATGTCCATCCGGAGAGCTGGAGAGTGTTTAGTTCTTTCGGAAAGCGATACATAATCACCGCTAATCCAAGGATCATGGTGGAACACTTTGTCAAGACTTATCTTGGAGCTGACAAGGTTCTTGGGACTGAACTGGAGGTCACCAAATCTGGCAGGGCTACCGGGTTCGTGAGGAATCCCGGTGTGCTTGTTGCAGAGCTCAAGAAAGAGGCTCTCCAACGGGAATTCGGCAACAATCTGCCGGATTTAGGCATTGGAGACAGGGAGACAGATCATGATTTTATGTCTATTTGCAAGGTGTGATCCTATAGCTTCTTTGTTACTGCCACAATATTGCATGCCCCCTGCTAATGAATCTGAATCTTTTGATGCTAGCTAGGCCTGAGAGAATCCTCTTGGATGAAGCTTATAAATCCTATAAATCTCAAACACTCCAAAAAAAAAAAAAAAAAAAGGGTCCCCTTTTTTGCTTCGTCGAATTTCATACAAATTAGAGTTGGATCACTCCCAAGTTTATAATGTATTAAACACATGCTTTCGCTCCTTATTTTAGGGTGTTTTGACCATATGTTTTATACATAATCAATTTGATTGTGTCTCAAACTCTGATTGGGTTGAAACTTGAAGCTTCACTCACCACAAAGATATTGGAGCATACATCAGGAGGATTTGGACTCCTCCTGATACACATGCTGGCCGGGACGGCAATGACCCTCCTTTACTTGAGAATCCGGATCCGCTGATGATTGGATGAAACAGTATCCCCGTTTCTACAAAACAGTATCCGGACTATTTACTTGAGTAATCAAAATTATTGAACCTGAAAAAGCAACCCACCCCTTTTACATTTCTATGTATGGCAATGGGCCTTCTTTGATAAAATGACCCAAATATTTGGCCTGCTTACACTAATAAATGTCAATGAACCCTGTTTATTCAATTACATCGGGCACCTTTAATCTAACCTGTGAGTTTGTACATCCTATTGGGACATTCTGTTGATGGAACTATTATACGCAGACAAGACGATCGCAGCCCTGAAAACTGTTGTTAGATAGTGCATGTCGAAATCCACCGTTGAAGAGGCTGTATGATAACGTGGTAGAGAAGTATTAATTCCTCATTGAAAGTAGAACTTTACTTACATACTAATAAGAAAATCTCTGAGTTAAGGGCAGGGAATAGTCTCTCTTGCTTGGTCCTTTTGGGTTCATTGAATGTTGGTCTTCTATAGCGCTTAAATATTGGTTACATAGAATTAAGGTAAGAACCCTGTTGGGTTCATTTGATCGACTTAATATCTCGTATTTCTCTCTTCTGCATTCAAACCTTTCCATTTCCATTCCCACATGTCCCTTGATTATAGTGCATCTAACTGGGCCCAAAGAAATTAGTTTTCTCTTATAACATCCCTCGTGTGTGTTTGTGTGCATGTGTTACGTGCGCATGTGGATATGCATGTGTGTGTGTGTGTGCATGTGTATTCGTGACCGTGTGTATATTTTCTTATGACATCAACCTATTTTTCAGATGAAAGTGTGACGGCCCTAGATCGCCTAGGCAGGACGTGTAGGCTATGTGAATGTTGTATCAAAATTTCACCCACCTGATATACATAGTTCTGTGATCTGTGATTTGGGACCAGCTTATTTCAACCATTAAAAATACTAAAGTTGGATCACGGCCCTAGAATGACTAGCTAGGATGTGATGAAAAATTTCTTTCATTGTTTCTCTATGTTGTCCCCTACAATTACAAATGCAATACCATTTTGTTTTTCCATATTGTCCGATTGAAGGGGATATTGTGTGTGTGAAGGGCATAGTTGATTTTGGGGTTTAGCGGGCTTGGACCTTTCCTGAGCTAGTAACATCTTTGCTACTTCTTTCAGAAAGACTCACTAAAATTCCCCCCAAAAAAAAAAAAAAAAAAAAAAAAAAAAAAACATTGGCTCTACCCCTCTCCCCCTCTCCCTCTCCCTCCCTCTGTTTGCATTTATCGGGATATAATTTCATTATTGTTGGACAAAATAGATACCTACCTTCTAGAAACAATGGGTAACATAATATGGACTTATTTGTGCAATGCGGCAGAAGAGTAAAATTTGTATGATCACAAGTGTGACCACTTTTTGAGTGATTCTAAATGCACCCACAGGTATGGCTGTACACACCCACTTTCCCTTGTGTGAACAGTGATTTTCACTGTTCACACAAGGGAAAGTGGGTGTGTACAGCAATTTCAGTGGTGCATATAGAATTTCCCCTACTTTTTTCCCATGAAAAGGTTTCGCCGTAGATTAGGTGGGAAGCTTGTAGAAAATTGAAACGTTTTCCTCTTAACTCTCATGGAAATTGCATTGCCAACCACGTTCTGTGACACCATTATTTTCACAACAAACACCTCAATTGCCCCATCTTCATTTTTGTGAAATTTTTACCTATGAGAGTCTCACACAAGGGCAGTGCAGGGTTTTTAATCCCCACTATCAACTAATAGGAGAAAAGTTCCCCTTCTTTGCAAAGAAATAGGTATGAAATAAATATATTGCCTTAATATGCTTCGTACAAATAAATAAAGGGCTTTTATGTCATAATTTTAGGAAAATTTAGAGACCACTACTTGTTTTTTTTACCATCATAAATAATCATCTTCATTTTTTAGTTTTTGTAGATTACTACCTCTATTGATTTGAAATACTTGGTCAACTACCTTGACCATTAATCAAAGACAATTTCCAACTACTGGCAAGAGTCACAGTCACTATATTTTGTTCTAAATGCAAAATAACATAAATATATCCTCGAATTAAAGCCAATAGAACAAAGCGACATTAAATTTGGGTTACTTTAATTAAGAATAATAATCCCATTTTTAATCAAAATTAAGTTAGATCTAAGAAAGTTTCGTCCCATTACGGTAGAAAATGCCATATTTTGAAAATCAGTTAAAAACTAGCCATCAATCATCGGTCAAGATGGTTGGTTGAGATCTGTAGACTTACATAGGTACAAAATGTATGGAGAACTTCTAAGAGAACCAGATCCTTAGTTTTTAAAAGAAGGTTCCTCATTTTTTAATAGAGAAACTTTTGATTAGATACACCTTCAATGATCCAAACCTTCTCGTAAATCTTTCCCTCATGTATTGTCAAAAACCCAATTTGATCACCTCATTGGAATTGTATGGTTGCTTGATTTCAAAAATAACGAATTACTTCATTTAAAGGTTGAAATTCAAGGTCCCTAAGTAAGGGACAAGAATGACTTAATTTGTGTAGTTTTTGGTCTAGCTCCAATTGGAATCTAGTCTTATTCGGGTCCCACAAAAAGTGCATTAAAAGTAAAGGGCCAATTCCTTGTACTGATTTTTATTTGCATTGGTGTCTATATGCAGGAAGGATTCATAGTTCCAAAAACAAAATGTGAGCCTGTTCCAAGGGAGAAGCTCATGAGACCTATTATTTTCCATGATGGTCGTTTGGTGCAAAGGCCAACCCCTCTACTCGCCTTTCTTACCATTATGTGGATGCCTATAGGCTTCATCCTCTCCCTCCTTAGAGTCTATCTCAACATTCCTCTCCCTAAGAGAATCATCAGGCACACATACAAGATCCTTGGCAACAAACTTATTGTACGGGGGAATCCCCCTCCTCCCCCACAAAAAGGCCAGTGTGGGGTCCTTTTCGTTTGCAACCATCGAACTGTTCTAGACCCAATTCTCATAGCAGTCGCGCTTGGAAGGAAAGTGAGTTGTGTATCTTACAGTATAAGCAAATTCTCAGAGCTAACTTCACCAATCAAAGTGGTTGCCTTGTCAAGAGATAGAGAGAGAGATGCTGCGCACATCAAACGCTTGCTCGAAGAAGGCGATCTAGTGATTTGCCCTGAGGGGACTACTTGTAGAGAGCCCTTCTTATTAAGATTCAGTGCTCTATTCGCCGAGCTAACTGATAGGATCGTCCCTGTTGCCATTAATACTAAACAAGGCATGTTTAATGGTTCAACTATTCGTGGGTTTAAGCTGATGGATCCCTACTTCTTCTTCATGAACCCCATGCCGACTTACGAGATCACGTTTCTAAGGCAGTTGCCAACTGAGCTTACATGCGCAGGAGGGAAGTCGGCAATTGAAGTCGCAAACTACGTCCAACGGGTGCTCGCAGGGACCCTCGGATTTGAGTCCACCAACTTCACAAGGAAGGATAAGTATGGTTTTCTTGCAGGAACTGATGGTCGTATCAACTCCAAGAATGAAAAAGCCTAGAAAAGAAACTTAGATTTCTTAAGTGGTTTATGTATGTTTTAGATATAATAATGTGTTATTAACCTATTTTTATATATTTAAGTAGGGTGAATCTGGTTAATTTCATGTAGGTGTTGGATGTCATTAAGGCAAGCACAAATAAATCGTTTTCACAATTGTTCTTACTTAGATAAGATCACTAGAAGGTAATATGTGGATCATTTCAAATTTTGGGTCTATATAGTTAATATTGGGGAAATAGCATTGAAAATAAAATAATGTATACATAATTGGGAGCCTATTCTTGTTAGAGGATTTTACCCGAAAATACACTTAATGTGGCAATTGCACTGTAATGGACAAATTAGCCAACTATGTACCAAATAAGGCAATTGCCCAAAAAATCCTTTTTTTTTTTTTAATATTTTTTAGAGAGTCGATATCGACCCTCATTTTGTGTTGAGGGTCGACATCGACCCTGGACAGGCAGTCCTCATCTTCTTTCTTCTTCCTCTCTTTCCCAAACCATATGATTTGGTTTTTCTTTGTTTCTGCTTTCACTAAACCGAAACGAGAGTTGAGATTTAAAACAAAGCACTAATTGAAAAACAACGAGATAGTGACCCAATCTCTAACCCAATCATACAATTTCATTGTCTAAAAGAGATTTGTTTCTAATTTCTTGATATGGGTTGTTTGAATTGAAGCAACTTGAGGGATTTAAAAGGGAAGCTACCTGCTCCCATTGAAGACGGAGAGCAAAGGAAGGTGGAGTGAGTAAACCTCAATCACATATAAATGGATATTGATCAACCATACCCAACAACCCAAAATAATTTGATCGCAACTTTTGGGTCTTTGATGTGATTGAAAATGATAACGATAGCATCAGGATCGTTTGATAAACTTGGCAGCAGAGGTTTGGTCTGATAGGAGTCAGCTTCAGTTCCTCTCTATTAGGCCTTTTACTCCCCTCTCTTCCTTTGATTCGGTGAGGGCTTTAAGGTTTGGTATTGGGGCTTGGAATGGGTTTCAGGGTTTTTAATCACCATACAGGGAGTTTGGGGTTTTGTTTGAATTTATCTATTTTCTTTGGGTTGTGCTAGTTTTGATGTTGGGTTTAGGGAAGAGAGAAAGAAGGAAGAAGATAGGAAAAACATTTTTCTCCCCCGGCCCAAGGTTGACATTGTTCCTCAACACATAAAATGAGGGTTGATATCGACTCTTGAAAAAAAATGGTAAAAAAATGGGCTTTTGGGCGAATTTCCCTATTTGGTGCATAGTTGACTAATTTGTATGTTTCGGTCCAATGGCCACATTAAGTGATTTTTGGGGTAAAATCCTCTTCTTTTTATTAGTAACGTATATATGACTTAAACCTACCCTCAACATTGTCGTGTTAGTACCTCCCACAAGCTCTTATCAAATAATAGAAAATCTTTAGTTACAATAGAGCTATTTTTTTATTTAAGAAAAATTTTCTAATGGGGTTTTGTTGCAATCTTCATATATAATCAATTACTTATCTGTATTAATTCCATTAATATGGGGTGGGCCAAATGATTCATGTGTTAAACTTAAGTGTTGCCCACATGACCACACATCCAACTAAAGTGGGCCCCACATGGACGACCACGCACATTAACGTAGACACATAAAAGAGTCATCATAGGCCATCAAAGAAATTAAATGAAAATTGATAGATGATTACTACATAGACTGGGTCAAAGCTTATATTAATCTATTTGAGAAGACCTTTCCAACGATATATGGCATGTCATAATCTGATTGTTGGATGAAGAGTTATAGCCTGCCTCCATGATGGAGCAGCTTCTACCGAGGCATCTCTTACACCACCGAATAACATTTTGCCACCATGGCATTACATCCCATCAATGTCAATGTGTAAAGAGAAATGAGCTACTTCCACAAAATACGGTACATTGGCACCCACTTCCATAAAGAAGCCACTTCCATGAAGGCATGTCCAATGACACCCTATCTCCATGGAGGGATCACTTCCATGAAAGCGGGTCCTTTAGAACCTCACTTCCATGAAGGAGCCACATCCATGGAGGCATGTCCATTGGCACCTGACTTCCACGGAGGCATGCCTTATACCACCAAAGATTAATCTACCCCCATGGAGGGGGTCCTCACAGAGAGGTAACCATCATAAAAGAGGCCCTTGTGACGCCCCGGAGTCCCACATCTACTATAGAGAGGAAAGTGAATTGGGTTATATGTAGAGCTTACACCCTTTTCTTGCATGAGGCTTTTTGATGGGTTGAGGCCCATCAGAAACAAAACCATGAGGCCTTTGGGCCAGAGCGGACAATCTCATACGTGGGTATGGGATGGAACATTACAAATGGTATTAAAGCCAGGTTCTCAACTAGTTCGAGTGTGGGTCCCCTGCCGTAGTCTGGTGCAAGTGGGCGGGTCTCCATGTGGGCAGGCCAAGAGGGCTAGCAGGCTATAGAGACTGGCAGGCTACTGCACATGGACGTGTAGCCTTAAGGGGGGTGGATTGTGATGCCTCGGAGTCCCACATCGAGTATAGAAAGGAAAGTGAATGGAGTTATATGTAAAGCTTACACCTTTACCTTGCATGAGGCCTTTTGATGGGTTGAGGCCCATTAGAAACAATACCGTGAGGCCTGTGGGCTAAAGTGGACAATATCATACATGGGTATAGGGTGAAACGTTACAAATGGACCAACAACATGTAACCTCACAGATTTGGTTCGGTCATCTAGTCGTATAGGGCTGGGCGACATTTTCTTATGGGGGTGATCTAGATTTTAATCAGTGGGGCTCACTACCCAAGTGCCTTGTTACACCACGCGTGGAGCCTTCTCATTCCAGGATTGGGTTCTGTAATGAAAAGGGGGCAGGGACGGTTTTGACTTGGATGGGTATTGAAATAAAATAAGAGAGAATAGTGAGGACGTGGATGTATTTTGGATGAGGGTGGATGTATTTTGGATGAGGGAATCCTGTGTGACAATGTGACAGATCTTTTAACTTAATGTTAGAATATTTAACTTGCCCCTTGAGTGTTTTTGAGAATTTGGAAAAAAAAAGGACCTGGTTGTTTTATAAACCTAAATTAGACCCTTTTGGCTTAATTTGAGTGTGGAAAATGTTTTGGATGGGGTCCTTAGCTTTTCTAAAAATTATAAATTTAGGATCGTTATTTCTTATTATTATTTGTGAATTAATATTAAATGATATCTTTGGTTTTTAATGTGTTTAATTATATTTTTGTACTTTATTAATTGGATTATTAGACCGAGTAAATACCATCCAGGCAAACGGTATATTACTAATGTGGGGTTTAGTACTTCATATGACCTCGGGGAAGTCCTACTGGATTCGAGATCAACCCATCTCTGTTGGAAAACCTTTAATTGAGTCTATGCACCATAAATTGAAAAGGGGTGTGTTGATATTTTATCTATTAGAGATTATTGTGGTTGTATGGTATGAGACCTTACGTTTGACCTTAGGATTGGCTTGTGATTATTCCTTGACCTTTGAGTTTGCATACATGATTGAGATTGATGTTGGTCTATTAGTTGCATACCCTATGTTGATTGGATATGGACCGTGATGTGGCGTGACAATCGATTGAGATATTGTAGAGGTTAATTGAATGATTTGATTGGTATTTGATTGTGGATTATTGTGCAGCTAGCCATTAACTTTGACTAGGTTTCTGTGTCAAGAGCATTACTGGTCATTAGGTCTATTCTACTATGACATGTATATATATATAGGGAGATCTTCATATGCATCCATCCCTCACCAAAAATGGTGAGGGACACCCATTTTGGGGTTGTTTCAAGTACAAGAGGGAGGTACAAAGTACCCCTCTTGTACCACTCTTGTACTTGAAACACCTCCAAAAGGGGTGTCCCTCACCATTTTTGGTGAGGGATAGATGCACATGAATGTTCCCCATATATATATATATATATATATATATATATATATATATATATATTGATTGGGTCATATTCGAATGACTGCAATTGTATTTAGACGACTGATCACCGATGTGAGCGGACATTGTAATATCCAAATTTTGAATTGGTTTATCCGGCCTACGATCACGAACCGGTTTATGACCACTGACCTTCGAACGGGTTTTCCCGCTTTATAGTTAGGGCTGATCACCTAAAACAGTAGCAGTGCTTCTGTGTGATTATTGTATTTCTCTATTGTGTAGAATGGATGTAGGTTGTAAGTTCTTTTCATCATTGTTCCATTGTTAATCTCTTATAATCTTTACCTATCTTTACTCACATTGATCATGTGTTTTATTTATGAATTATGCTTTCGTATTTTCTGTTTACTTTGTTTATTGGTGAATAGGTACCGACCCCTACCCTACCTTGGAGACGTAGGAGGGTCAAACGTTCCAAGCATTTGAGCCAGTTGACGAACCTGAGTGGAGACCCGAAGATGGCTACGAAGCTGTCTAAGATCACATGGGAGTGACTTTCATCAGAAAAACTATTTTAGTAGCAATTCTTAATAATGAAAATAAATTTAGTTAGTTGTTTATTTAAGTTATTTTGGAAACTTTAAACTTTAATATTCGGTAGTTACATGTTGGTTTAATTTTGGATATTGATACCAATTGAGTTAAATGCTTCCGCAAATATTTTATTATGACTCATCATGTTTCGAAATTTTGTGGGTCCATATTTGGGAGTTTGTGTTGCATTAAACACAAAAAAATAATTATTTATTCATATTTTTCATGTTATCCCTTGGCTGTAGTTTGGGGACGTGACAACATTTGTAACGTTCCACCCCATACCCATGTATGATATTGTCTGCTTTGATCCACATGCCTCACGATTTTGTTTCTGATTGGCCTTAACCCATCAAAAGGCCTCATGTAAGGTGAGGGTGTAAGCTCTACATATAACCTCATTCACTTTCCTCTCTATAGTCGATGTGGGACTCTGGTGCGTCATAGCCCTCATGAAGGTGGCCCTCTCGGAGGCAGCCTTCATGAAGGTGAACTCTTGAAGGTGGCCATTCCAAAAGCGATCCTGGAAATCACGTAATTAGCTTTTGGAGCCCACTTACCTATGAAAACCCAAGACTAACCCGACGAAGGAAGGAGGTACACACTACCTCTACCGAAGGGGGCCTCCCGCCTGGAGCTCATGTAGGCAATACTCACTTACGGAAGTAGCTCTTGCTCACACAACAACCGAACGAGGGTCTCATTACTTGTTAGTCACGGAAGATCCTTACCAGCTGGAGATATTATGCATTACATCGGTGGGGACCACACCAAAAGGTCTATAAATAGCACCATTTCCTAGGCAAAAGGAGGGGTGAGGAAAGAGAGAGAGGTCAACAAGCATCCATTAGAGAGCAGGACATAGACTCCCTCAGGATCTCCCTTTTCTGTCCAAAAGGGTGTCTTGACGATAACAAGCAATAGCGTTGGGGAGTTATCAATAAGCTCAATGAGCTCTGTTTGATCCAACCCCTTGGCCATAATCTTTTAGTTTCCTAGTTCTCTTTGTAAAAGGAGTGTCGCGATTAGTCTCAAATCGACCAGGAGCTTAGTGTTAGCATAGAATCCCCACTTCTTATATCATTGTATATGTACTGGTTCATCTATTCATCAATGAAGAAGGTCCTTTCTCCGGGTCATGGATATAGGCATTGCCGAACCACATAAATCTCATTGGCATTTCCATTCCTGCACTTTACTTTCCATTTTACTTTCCAAGCAATTTACATTCTCACAGCAATAGCACTTTTATTTTATTTACAATTAAGGGGCTCCATCATCTTCTTTTTTTTCCCCTGCTACATTGCAAATTCAAACTAAAAAACCCCACTCATACATCTATCCCTAACCAATTGGACTACAATCAAGTCACACCATCTGTTTTAGTTTTTCTAAAACTAACTAGCTTTGTTTTAATAAAAAGTTTTCAATCATTAGGGATTCAATTAAGCTTATGGAAGATGGTTTACAAAACATTTGAGTGGAGTGTAAAATAAAGCATCTATTAAAAAAGATTTATCTATATGTGTAGTATGTGGAGTAGCATATGCGATACTTAAAATAATATATTTTACCTTTAGTACTCGAAGTAGATACACCATGATCATAATGGAGACCGCTTCTGTCATAAGGAGACTTATGACTACATAAGATGTTTGTAAGAGTCATCGAGCTAGTGTTCATCTTGCTTAGAGAAGCTTCTTTGACTTCTAGCTCAGACAGAGTGATCTTCAGTCTTCTTTGCAGGTCTTTATTTTCAGATTTCATAGTCTGCAACTCAATTTTCAGATTCTGAATCTCTTGTTCAGCCTTCTCAAATTTTTGACTCCCAGTAGTCAAATTTTCGGTCATGAAACTTTTTTGACTTTCCAAGAGATTGACCTTATTAATAGCTTGTTCTAACTCTATCTTCAATGCAGAATTTTCTTCTTGGGCAGCTTTTGAACTTGATAGTGATATTGTTGTTAATAAGTTCACACAAGTTACACTTTTATAACATTATTTCATGAGTTTTCAAAGATAAAAGAACTCAAAACACTTTTTTTAGTATAAAAATCATAATTTTCCTCCCCGATCATGCTTTCCTCTTATTTTTTGACTATAGATGGCCCATTTGTATGCATTTATATGAGTTCTAATGGCTTCCATACAAAATATGTTCGAAGATACTCTCAATTATGTTAATTTTTCTTTGTAGGTGTTAATTGAAGATTAAAGTTGAGATTCAAGAGTTAAAGAGAGTAAGGATAAGTTTGGAAGGCAATTGGATGAAGAAATGACAAAGGTAGGCCAATAATAAGAGGAAAAATAAAAGACTCGGGTTGGTATTTTGACCATAACTTTTTACTCGAGTGTCCGACTGAGGTGATCTCAGAAGCATAGGAAATCTTGCTCAAAGATATACAAGTCATATTTCACAATATTTTTCCCAATTCAGATGTTTTTGGAGTCAAAATCGCACATTAATTTGGGGACTGTTTTCTAACATGGGAATCACATTCATATGTTCATGTTGCCATTCTTGTGAAGTCCCACATTGGAAAGAAACCAAAAGAGAGCAAGGCAAATGTTTCTATATAAGGAAGGGAGCTCTAGGCATTAAATATACAAGCAAGGAGAGCCCCTTCCTCTTTACTTAAGCTATTCATGTAATTTAGAGCAATTGTAGAGAAAAAGTGATGAAAGATTTGTAATAATTGAAGACTGGCCCAATAACCCGTGCTCAACATGGTATCTCCACAGTAAAATAAATAATCATATATTTAAAAACAATTACCTTTTTTCATAGGGCAAGTTCCATAAAATAGAAATAGAGAATTTGGAGCAGGAAGGGAGTAGTTACATAAAGGAACAACTAAAACATGAGTGGTTTGATGGAAAAAATGAATGGGTAGTTGCATGAGTAGTGGAAAGAGAATGTGGAAGCACAACTGTCGGTCAAAATTAAAACTGCCAGTGATCAAAATTAAACCCCGAAAGCCTTTAGCTTAATATAGTATAATTTAGAATGAAATGAAAGCCTTTTCTTCTCCAATGGGTGGCTAATCCCT
The DNA here is from genome assembly GCA_028538565.1 of Umbellularia californica. NCBI lineage: Eukaryota > Viridiplantae > Streptophyta > Magnoliopsida > Laurales > Lauraceae > Umbellularia > Umbellularia californica. Next base: position 11,165,479 of record JAPQWN010000005.1, read on the forward strand.
TTGATTGGACCTTTTAAATGAAGCTAAGTTGATGCTATTCCTTTTGCTTATGTTCTTTATTTTAATTCCGTTGTTTATGTGCTTAACATGTTAGAGTAGAGTTGTCTTCATTGCATTATGCAACCTTCCATGCTTTTTCTATCTTAGCGTTCTTTTTTACTATCTATGCTTAGGTTTGATAAATCATGCTTATGATTTAATACCTTTTTATGGTTTATGCTTACTTTTGATAGATAGTCATTAAGAATCTTTGCTTTTATTAAGGGAAGAAAGTCTTGGCTATTAGATTGTTAATTTCTATCTTAGAGGTTTAAAGTTATATTTTTCAAATTTAAGCATTGATTTGTCAGTAGATTTGAGTGTTTGTTTGCGAAAAGAGAAGAGCATTAGTGTTGGAATACTGTTACTTAGTAGATTCTAGATGGTTCAATCTATCTATTAGTATTGATTGTTGCTTATTTTACTTACTTTGGTTTGATTCTATTCACATTCACACACACTTATTCACTTATTTTAATTCTCACACTTCATTTCTCCATTCACACCATCAATTCCACCTTTGATTTTACACTACTTTAGAATTTTTTTTTTATCTTCATCCACTCATTTTCTATATTACTCACTTGTTCTTCTTATTAGCTAGTTTCCATGGATGTTTTTATTTTCTTTTTATCTTGATATTTCACTTGTTATTTTCACACACTTATTCACTTGATCTATTTAACATTTCTCCATTGTTCTTGTATTAACATTGTTATTTTGCTTTTGTTATTTACTTTGTTACTAAATTTGTTCTTAGTTTGTTCTCACTTGAGTTCTTCTATTTTTACTGACATCTCTTTGTTGTCTAGTTTCTTGTTTTCTTTTGTTTTTCATTTTTTATTTCCCTTGTTATTATCCTGTTTCCATTACTTTTGTTAGTGTTAGCTCCATTTGCATTTGTAATCTATAATTGAGTTGATACTCCATTTCATTGATCATCGTTATTTTTCTTGTCACGATCATTGTGGGAATGATATTCGGACTTTCATAGTCTATATTACTTTTGACAACTGTATACTTGCGGAATTCGCATCAGTTGTCATACTTGGTCATCCTGACACAATCAGCATATATAGTATGGTACAACTCTTCCCAATCTTTCTCTCGATCTGATATCTCATCATCATTATCAGTATCATTTTCAAACACAAACTTAGCTATGAAAGCTACAAACGTGCCATTGACAATTTCGGATGCATCTGCCTTAGGATCTTTCTCTTCTTCATTTTCTTCTTCAGAAGATTCTTCATCCCAACTCATATTGAGAGCCATTTTCTTTGTACCTTTTTTCTTATTGGTACACTCATTAGCGTAGTGACTATAGCCTTGGCACTCAAAACACTTAGTTCCTTTAGCAGGATCCTTCTTATCAGATTTGAAATTCTTGTTGTGACAAGCAACGTAGAAGTACTTCGTTGAAGGATTTTCTGTAAAGTATTTTTGCAGGAATATCCAAACAAAAGTTCGGGGTTTTGGATGCCTTTTTGGATGCCTACCCGCTCTTTTGGATCTTTACGTAGGATTCCGAACATAATGTAATTGATGAACGTATCCTTCCAGTCGCCGATCGGAGGTTTGAGGATGGACATCCGACTTCCAACCACTTTGTGGCATTCTGTAACTGCTTCGTGTGTGTTAAGAGGAGGGAGAATCCTTTTTTGACACACTATAATTTGCATGTTTTCCTTTTCTTGGATTACCATAGACGCGGCGAGTCCGGCCAGGGCATCTGCACGGATGTTTTCACGTCTGAGGATGTGGGTGATGTGACAGATGTCGAACTTTTGTCGAAGCGATTGCGCCTTGTTGTAGTAAGATAACAAATCAGGTTTCCCGACCTCAAATTTCTGATTCATTTGATTGAAGATCAGTTGAGAGTCCCTAAAAGCTTCTAGCACGATGATGCTAGATTCGATGGCGAGTTCCAATCCTCCAGTTGAGTTTTGGTCAGGGTGAGTTCCAATGGTGTGAGAATACTACGGGCACCTCCCAAACCGGTCGGATTCTGAGCGTCCTAGCCCATTTTCTTCATGATAGCTTGTGCCATTTGACTATATAGGAATAGTTGAGGTATACCTTCGTTTTGGAAAGGTTCAAGCAAAGAATTTGACGAGGAAGCTTCCGATCTGTGGAAGAATATTGTTTTTTCTTCTGCTGAAGTTGCCGGAATGACGAAGGAAGTAAACGTAGGGTCTTCTACGTCAACACTTGTCTCCAATGGAGTGAGAGCAGGCTGAACTCGTTGAGTATCAACTTGGCTTGACGCCGTGTCGTCTTCTGGCTCTGAATCTGAATCTGTATCATGCATAATAGACAGAAAGGAGACAGCGAACTTGCCCCCAGTCTTTTGTTTTGTTTTCTTTGCTTTGGTGGTGATTACCAAAGGCTTTGAAGATTTGAAAAAGACAACGAAGGGAGAATGACTGCTCTCTTTGGATTTGCTGGAAGGTTTGTTTTCTTCCGATGATTGCTGAGGAGCCTTGCCCTTATATCTCTGGAGATTTTCGGCAAAGGGTGCTGTTTCTTCCTTATTTTCTTCTTTTCCATCTTTATACATCCGAGCATCTGCAAAATGGACGTCTTTGCCTTTGAAGGGCTTTTTGTCTGCAAACACTAGATGTAGCAAGCCATCGTTGCCAACGAACTTGATACACTGATGTAAAGTTGAAGGGATGACACCATTTTCGTGTATCTATGGGCCTCCAAGAAGGATATTGTAGCATGAAGGGGTCTTTATTGCATATACAGTGATTACAGAAATAAGATCACCAATTTGCAACTTGAATCTGATTTTGCCGATAGGCCTTTTTGTGCTCCCGTCATAACCAAAGATGGATACAGACGTGTGACTCAGCTTGCTACGTGGGATGCCCAGCTCTTCGAGTACCGAAGTAGAGATGAGGTTGAGTGCAGAACCCGAGTCGATCTGGACTCTGTATATTGGTATTTTTTTGACGTACCCCATGAAGTACAAGGGTCGGTTGTGCTTTGTCTCGCCTAGTAGGAGGTCATCCTTATCGAAGGCAATTATTGCACTTGCTACTTTTTGAACTGAGAGGCATTCAATACTTGATCCCTCAGTTTTCTTCTTTTCTCTCTTTGAGGAAGTACTTGATTTTTTGACCCTATAGTCCATTTCAATTTGTAGGACTTGTGGGGCATGTTTGTCGACATCCACATTCACGACATGTTTGTCTTTAGAGCTTTTAGTCCAATTTGTCATGATCTTTTTCCTGATTCTATATATGTCATAAAAAACTTTTCGAATTGTTAAAAAAATGAGTGATGTAGTTTTGTTTTTTTACTTTTTATAATTCATGAAGTGAGCTAGAAAGTTTGGGTGCAATTGGTGCAATTAGGCATGTAGGACTTTTTTCAAAAAGCTTTACTTTGAATTTTGGGTTATTTTTGCTCATAATCATCCCAATTCTCTCCGGACAACAAGACAGATAAAAAGTCATGGGATGCAAAGCTTGGCACATTTGATTTCACGTTGACTTGTATACTTTCTCTAAATTATCACGGGTCCTTCGAAGATCAAGGCCACTTTTCCTCAAGCTCGTTTCCTAACCCTAGCAGCTTTATTAGTTCTGTAAGGAATCTTAGCAGCTTGATTGTTTGGGGTGGAACTGGAGAAGAATCACCAAATTTCTTCTTCCATACAATTGAACTAGCTACCATCCTACTTAAGCACGGACAATATGAAGCTGTTGAGGTTTGTCCTATCGGTATTATGTTTATTATTGTTTTATCTATTCAATGGTATTTGAAGTTACTTTTTTTTTTTTTTGCTTTTTGCTTCTAGATCCTGCTTATTATAATTGATGCTTACTCGCGCAAGGAAAAGATATCACACAGTGTTCAGAGTACTGATAGGGATTTGTGTGCTCACCTTCATCTTCTTGGATTTTGCCTTCTTGTGCGGGCTCATCGTGGATCACATGGAATCCTAAACGACAGAAAAGTTCGTGAAGCAGTTCGCTGTTTCTTCAGGTTTCTTTTTATTCTATTTTCTTGATTTTGGCATCATATTTAATCATTTATTACTTTTGTTGAATTTTTTCATTGATTTCTTGTCCCTGTCTCCCAAATTGCCACTCTTCCATTTTGACATTCATCCCGTTATGACTCGATATTGGATTTACTTTTTAATTCCATCTGTTTTCACCCTTGACCTTTGAGGCCTGAAAATCCATATTTATTTTAATCTCATTATGTTGATTTTTAGGGCATCCATAATATATGATAGACCTTCCTGTCCTCCTAGCCTCCTTGGTTGCCATGAATCAAGGTGGGCCCGTCACGGCCCGGGCCCGAGATGAGAGTAATTGGGGGATAAACCCGGATCGCGATGTCTTCATACTTACTCCTGCAAATCCTAAATTAACCGAAGTTAAGACAAGACTTATAAGGGATCTAACCTGCATACCTGTCAAATGTACATTTTTGCGGAATACATGTATACATTGACAACAAGTAACTTTACATTAAAAGTAAAGTTCACATATACAAAATTACAGTCCAATAAAGTCCACCGCTACATATTCATAATACAATGCAGGGAACATTTAATTACATCTCAAAAATGATTTACAAAAGTATCTATCAAAATAATTTCCAAAACAAATCCAAAATATTCGAAACCAACGCCCTCCGAACTATGCCCACTCCGCCAATCCTCCTGGAGGAATCGGATGGGCCTCCTCCGCAGGCGGCGCGGCCTCTGCAAGGCCGGCACGGGCAATTGGGCCTGTAATGCCATCAATAACACTATGAACACGACGGTTCAGCAATTTATAAACAATCTATGATAAATCATGCTAAGCATGTTCATTTCTCAATGCAATAACTCTAGACAATTAAATCTAGAACAGTACGAAGTCCTGTTCAGTGCAGATAAACAATAATCAATGACTAATTTCCAACTACAATAGTAGTATTATCATCATTCAATTCAGTTTCTTCCCAAAGGAAGTGTTAGTCAGTTAGTTTCATTCAGTGTTCATTCATTTCGTTCAATTCATTCATTTCATTGAGTATTCATTAAGTGGCTTATGGGACTATTCAGTCCAATGTATTTCACTTTTTATTACATGGCTTATCAATTTATTGACTTTTCAGTCTATGTGTGAGATCTACCAGTGTCTTGATCAGAGATCACTGGCATCACCACGGAGCTCCGGAACACCCAAATCATCTGCTGCAGCAGGATTAATCATTAGTTCATTGCATTTATTCATTACATTGTTACCTTTAGTAACTGTTCATTGTATCATTAATCAATACATTGCATTTAGTCAATGTTGTTCCATACGAGTTAGAAATTCCCCATCTAATTCCGTTTCGACTCAATTTTCCTTCACATCTAGACCACTAATTAGGTGTGAATATTGGATACCAAATGCACGTGTTATTCTCGATGAACATCACATTTATATGTTCAATGTGTGCGTTTGGTTTCCAAAATTTTCACCCACAATTTCAAAATCCACCGGTCCGATCGATTGGCCAAATTTTTACTCATAATTGATATTTGGCCAGTATCAGGTTCACTAGCGGTTAGCCGGAACTTGACCGGCGGCTAGCCGAAACCTGGTTGGCGGCTAGCCGGAACGTGGCTGGCGGCTAGTCGAAATTTCAATTTCGGTTAACCGCCATTTCGCGGTTAGCTCACGGTCGGCTTTCCAGAAGCTGGCATTTTTGACAGAAATTCTGACTCAATTTCGGTTACCTCACGGTTATCTTGCGGTTAGCTGAAATCCGAAAATTGGCGGTTAGCTTTCCAGAAGCTCGCCCATTTCACGGATTTTGACGGTTGGCTCCACGGTTAGCCTCACGGCTAGCCGAAATTCGCCCAGAATGACATTTTCGAGCTTCAGAACTTCTGAAGCAAATTTCTGAAACTGAGTCTCTCAAACTCCAGTCTCTTCAATAATCCATAAAAATCCAAGAAAACATACTCTTGGAATAACCATTAAGCATTCCCATTCAATCCTTAACAATATCCATTCTACAACAAGGAAAGGGTTTGAGAACCCATTTACTATAACTGAAGAAAGTTCATAAACTAGCATTCCTATCATAGATGAGCATTTATACTTGCCTCTTAAGTCAAATAGTAAGAAATCTTCTTCAATGATAGTTCCAAGAATGGGTTCTTGAGTTCTCCCACAAGCTTCAACACTCCAATACGGAAACAAGATGAGGAAGGAGATGGAGAAGATGAAGTCTCACTCCCAGCACTTGTCAAGCTTCCAATCTTCACTCTAGATGGAGAGGAATGGAAGAAGAAAGAAGAGAAGAAGATAAAGACTGACTAGGGCTTTTCTCTGTAATGGATTTTAGGTGAAATGAACTCAAAGGAGCCCATCTCTATTATATAAGCCCGCCCGCCGCCCCCCCCCCCCCCCCCCGCCCCCGTCTTTTGCATTAAAGTCCACCCAATCAAGGTTATTTACAATTTGAGTCAAACGGAGGGTCATTCGACCGGATTCTCGTCAAACGACTTTGAGTTTATTACGAAAGTTGACGTACTCGTCGAGATACACACGTTGGTATCAAGAGTTTCCGTATTCGACAAAATACATATAAATCCGTATTTACGAAAAAGGTCTTATTCTCTTAGTTCAAGCCTAACTCTCATTCAATTTATTCAATCTCTTTATTATTACTTCATTAAGTTCATTTGAGACTAATCTCATTGGATTTAATCATTAACCATCATTAGTCTAGTTAAACATGATTAACTAGCATTAACTTTAATTAACTAGAGTTAATCTTGAATAACTCGGGACGGGGCCTTACAGGGCCCCATAAAGGTTCTCATCTAGAAGTATGAGAGCTATTTTCAATTGAAAGAAAAGAACTTTATATGTACATTGATATTAAGATGTCTTGAGAAATTCAACTTGCCACGGAGCACCATTGTACCATTTTTTCTTGCTACGCTAGACTTCTTTTATATATATTTTTTGCATCTGTTTTTTATTTGGATTAGTTTTTTAATGTATTGGTTGTCTACTCAATATTAATATTCTCGCCATTCCACTACTAGTTTAGAGTTTAGACATTAGTTTTATGATCAAATCTTGCTTTGATGTAATGACTGGAAGAAGTAATTGTTCACACCTGTAATAGCTGAAACAAAGTTAGTATTTACAAACATGACTTTAGAACCTCTTCATCCTTGTCTTGGTTGTCACGATGTGTTTTTCTTGTTGCTATTGTAGATCTGATGTGAAAGTTGGCTGCTGGCCTACTATGATCAGTTCTTCAGTATTTGATTTATCCTACCATTGCGATTATTGAGTTGCAGGCATTTACATATGTGCATATGCACCTGTACTTCACATAATTATTACATGGCATCTAATTCCTTTTCCGAACTCCCAGCATTCAGGGCTGCATGTGGACAAGGGGCATGTGAAGCTTTGCAACAGTTGTCTTTCCAGACGGGCTTGCCATATCCTGGTATACAATGTTTGTTAATAGGGTATTGTACTTACAAAATATGACTGCTAAAGTTCTTATTTTTCGTATTTCTTCAGTGGACATTACTTCTCCAGAGAAATGGAAGCTTCACTATTATCAATGGACGATGCAGATTTTTGAGCAATATAATATGAGTGAAGGTGCTTGCCAATTTGCTCTTGCTGCATTAGAACAGGTTGATGAAGTTGTTAAATTGGAAGATGGTAGTAGTGCCGACACTGTTCCTGAACCTGCTACCACTATTAGAGGACGGCTCTGGGCAAATGTTTTCAAGTTCACTTTGGATCTCAATCGCTATACAGATGCATATTGTGCTATAATTTCAAATCCAGATGAGGATAGCAAGTGTATCTGTCTCCGGCGTTTCTTGATTGTTCTTTGTGAGCGTGGTGCAACTAAGGTTCTCCATCTATTCCTATCCTAGTATGATGGCTGTTTTATTTTCTTCATATTTTTATGGATTATGTTTTTTTAATTGCACTAGGGATGGCAACATACAAGGTTAAATGGCTGACCCACCCTGGCCTGCTCCTATCAGGGGCAGGTTTGGTTGTGGTTTTTTGGGGGTTTGTGGTGGGAATGAGTTTATAGATTTTGACTTTGGTCGGTTTCAGTGTGAGTTCTGGTTTTGGATGCCCTGCCCTCCTCCCAGTTATAATTACTTTATATATTTTTAATGGGGCATAACACATATCCTGTGTAGTTAATGGTAGAGGGTATTTGAAAGGGTATAAGTTGGGTTTATAAGCAAGAGGAAATATATAATTTATTGTTTTATTATGATATTTTAGAATAAAAAATTTCTACCATGAAACCCTACCTGTCACGGGGAAGGGATTGGTATTTGCTAATTGGAAGCCCGTTTGGGGTTGTGTTGGGTATGGACCAGGGCGGGTCTTAGTTGAGGCTGGTTCAGGGTTTAGCCCTATCCGTGCCACACCAGACACACTGCCATTCCTCCTGCGAAAATAGTACGTCTATTTAGTTATGTGTTCCTACTTCCTAGAAATATATCATTCTGGAAATGATGTCTGTATTCAATTGTTCAATATACTCGAATTTGTTTAGAGTTTCTGTGTATATCATTATATTAATGAGGGAAAACATTGTTTGTCTGAGCATTCATGTGCAACTGTTGTCATTTATCCTTCATTTATCAGTTCTGTTGTCATGATTTTGACTAACAAACACTCTAGACACACGAACTGGATCCCCTAAATAGAACTATTGCTACTTTGAGTATTGTATTTCTCATTACTAAGTTGGTTAGGTTTCATGATCATTTGAAGCTTGACTCTTTTCGTTCCCAATGCGCTCATGTACTTGGTTAAGGGCATTATAAGCATTTTTCTGGGGAAGAGTTTTCATTACTTTCACTGTCACTTTTCTCATATCCTTATGAAGCTGCTGCACTATCATTTTAATCACGTCCTCTAGCAGTGATCATTGGCTAGTTGGCACTGAAGCTTGTCTAAGCTCAGCCTCCTTGGTTATCAGGCCTTATGTTCAAGCATGTATCCACGGTTTTGAAAGTAAAACCTGGACCACCCTGTTTGGATATATATGTACAGTTAATGATGTTGGGTTTTGCCTAGCTTGTGTTTTTTTTTTTTTTCTTTAAGCATACATACTTCAGGCCTGACCCATTGAACCATTTTCTAAAAACAATGCCCAAATTTCCAATCACATCCGAATGCAGGGTGGGCTTAGGTTGGCAAAATCTATTCGAAACTCCATTTGAAATCATTTGAATTGAGAAAGGAAGTAACTGTTCCATTCCATTATTGATAACTAGTTATTTTGAGAATCATGTTATTGAGCACTCATCAGAAAATGTTCTCGAGTTTGTATTGAAATCACCTCCACTTGGTTAATGTGCCACACCGTTGGCAAGGCTATGTGACCACCAGTGTGGGAAGAACTTATTGGAGATGTTATTTGTAGAGGCTCTACTACAATTTTGATGAAGAGTGGAATGCTACCAATGTTCAGTTCATGAATTTTTTTTTTTTTTTTATTAAACAGTTTTGGGTTTATCATGATACTCAGAGAGAAACCTGGACTGTAGTATATGTTACTTGACAACTTCTCTATGAGATGAGGAATGTTCTCTTTAAAAAAAACCGACTTTGAACTGGAAAGTGGAAACAATGAACAAAATACTGCTTTTTGACCATGTGTGAAGAGGAATCCCTTGGTGACTCACCTAAATTTGGCTTTAAGACAAGCCCAAGGATCTGTCTCGTGATCCAATCTTTGCAAAGGTCTATCCGCTGAGGTATGAGCTCTTGAAGTCCAAAACCTCCAAGTAGACCACCATATGCACATAGCGAGCTTATAGGCCCTTGGAAGAATTAGGCTAGAGCTTTTGATACCTTAACTAGATGCTGACTTGAAGTAGGACCCTAGGGTTAGGGTTTGCATGAAAAATGCCGAAGCACGATAAGAGGCCTCTGTAGACATTTTCACATGAGGTCGCATTTCAAAGGGAAAAAAACCCTCCGCAATTTTTTTAAAATTTTGAAGTTTGAGATCTAAATCTCTACAATGCATATGAATAAGCAAAGAAACTTGGGGCCCGTTTGGTAGTTTACTATTAAAGTGAAGGTGAAGTAAAACCTCCATTTGCCAAACATGAAAAGACCAAGGGATTATATCAGAAGTACACAAATTCAAAATTTCTCCCATTCTTTTTAAAAAAGAAGTGAAAACGCAACATCTTCAATCCACTAAATGACAAAAAAAAAACATCTTTTTACACAAAAAGTAAAAAAGATAACTTATCAAGCCACTAAAGACAAAAGACCATCATAACCCCCTTATATCTTATTCTCTCTTGATTTGAGGCTTCACCTCACTTCATTCCATTCAAACTAGGAAACTAAAAAAATTGGAAACTAGCCTAATTACAACTCATAGAGTTAGATAGTAATAACAATTAGTTTAAAGAAATAAAATTAGAAAATCTTTAGACTTTCTTGGGTCCCACATGTGGCCACGAGTCTTGTTGCAACGGCCCATTGGCACTGCATCATAACTTCATGATTAATCAACCCAAACATCCTTGTTACCTTCAACTGTTTTTGTGACCCTTTGTCAAGCGAACCGCTATTTTAGTTCCATACTGATTAGTGTCTGCTTATTGTCTTCACGGGTGAAGTTCGCCGCGTTGTATAATCTTCAGAAGAGTACATATCTTTATCTGTTGAAGGTTGAAGAGTATGATTATCTCATGAATTTAAAACCCTAAACTCATGGACCATGTATTGGAGGAATTAAAAGAAAGAAAAAGAAAAATAAAGAATCGGATTAGAAGATTGAAGAGTAAGAGCATCTAATAAATCTCATAGGATCCAAAGGCCAAATGCAGGTCATGCAAGTTGTAGGCCTAGAGGGGACCACACAATTCCATTCGATTGCTTTGAATAAAAGTAGCAATATTAGGTTGCAAATCTTTGACTATGCCAATCTCCCCATATCAAGGAGATAAGAAAGTAGTGATCGATTTATGATTACGTTAATTTAGGCAATATGATTAGTGACTTATTACCATTTAAAAAATAAAAAAAATATAAATTTAAATCAGTGATTGATTCCCTTGATTTAGGTAATTAACTAGTTATTGATATCCATGACTTAAGGTAATTGATTATTAATTGATATCCATGACTTAAGGGTAATTGATTAGTGATTGATAGAATAGTTGCTATGATTCAAGGAATGTTATAAATGTCTTGTATTCCTCATTATGAATATCATAGTATTATTCCCTTGCAATTTTATGTGGAGGTCCAGCTCATCCTTGAATTTGGGAAAGTTCCCTTTATTATTAGAATTCAGTTCATATCAAAACCTAGAAGAGTAATTGATTCTAGAAGCTAAAGCTTGGATTGTCAAATAGCATCTCCATTGCCCCCAATGGTCCCAATACAAGGACCAACAGTTTTAATTCCCTTCACTGACTTTGTTTTTGGGGAATGTACGGTGGATGATGAACTGCTATGATTTGACAGACAAACCAGTGAACTGTTTAGATCCAATAATTAAATCAAGATTAGTTGGAGATTCAATGGTTTGGTGGGGTTTTAGAGAAGATTCAAGCTATCAGTGGTATGGATGGTTTGAGAATCGATAGTCTTGGTTTTGTCAAATGATCTTTTGTGCATACATACACAGCCTTAAGTATTCTGTACAAATGGTGGAGGTTTGTTACAAGAGATAAAACATAAGGAGAGAAGAGGATGAGAGGATAAGAACGAGCTACAAAAGGTTTATTGCTACTGTTGGGCCAGTCGGGCTTGATTCTCCTGATGGGCTTGTGTCTGGGCCTGATGGATCTGAGGCAATATGGGTCTGATGGCATGATACGGTTGTTGGGTATCTGGACATCCCTTATCTTTTTAATCTACTATTTATAGATCTTGTACTGAAGCTGAATTTTGTCCTCAACCCACTTAAAGATTTTGCAGTTTCGCATCCGCCCTTAACCACCCCCACCCCCACCTCCCCGCCCCGTCTCTCTCTCTCTCTCTCTCTCTCTCTCTCTCCTCTTATGGACAAATATAACTGCTTTTGACTAGCATCCAATATGCACAAAACATATCAAAGCTGATTGTCACTTTCTTCGACAACATGTCTTCTTGGTACTATTTCTCTGCACGCTATCACCTCCCATCTCCAATTAGCAAATTTGTCTGTCAAAGTATCAACCGCGTCGCTCCATGACTTTGTTAAAGGTAGATTGAAGTTGCAAACATCTTTGCACCTATTTGTGTGTGTGTGTGTGTGTGTGTGTGTGTGTGAGAGAGAGAGAGAGAGAGAGAGAGAGAGAGAGAGAGAGAGAGAGAGAGAGAGAGTCTTTGGTGGGAAAGGATACTGTGCTAGTTATTTCCATTTATTTTGAATTGAATAATGATGATGCACAAAAATGGATTTGCACACCACCGGTCAAGTAATAGATAAATAATGTAGTAATTGAGATGAGAGAGAGATTTATAGTGGTTCGGTCAGTGACCTACGTCCACTTTCGGAAAGGCTGAGATCGCCAGATGTATTAATTCCCAAGTATTTCAGAGATTACAAGTTTTGGAGAGAGTGTAGAAGAGAGATCTTGTTTGGAAATAATAATTGCTTGCCCCTCAAGTACCGAGGGACTTTCGTATTTATAAGCGTCCCCTAACAGATGGGGAGACTTCTTAGCACGGTTCACGAGGAGCGTTCGAGGTGTCTGCCAAACTGATGTGGCAGGTGTCTTCGACTGGCGAGGCAGTTATCCGAACGACCAGGTAAATCTGGGACGTGGACTTACTCTTTCCGAAGAGACGTGGGTTGCTGTGACGTGGCGGTCATTATGGTGGATCCGAACTCAAAACGGATCTCTCATTAATTTAAGCCTTGGCTCATCACAGACTGGGCCACTTGGGCCTGACTCATCATTTGCCCCTCAATGCCCTGTGTCCAATGGAACTTGGAGAGGAGGGCATTCGATCGAATTTTCGGCTGAGTTCGCAACTGCAAAAACTTCGGGAGGCCAAAACATCTGTTTCGAGGCCTTTTTTGGACTTTTGACAACATTAGTCATGGCCATAGGCGGTGAGTCTTGTAGGGCTCGCCGAGAGCTTCGATTTGATATATAATAAGCCTCATTTGAAGTTACGGACCAAAATTTACGGTCAAAATAGCGAGCAGGCGCGCTGGGCAAGGTTCTGGGCGAACGGAGGGGCTGGCGCCTGTGCTGGGCGCCTCTGAGGAGGTCTGGGCGCCCCTGAGGAAGTGCTGGGCGCCCCTAGGAGTGCTGGGCGCCCATGGGAAGTGCTGGGCGCCCCTGAGGAGTGCTGGGCGCCCATGGGAGGTGCTGGGCGCCCTTGAGGAGTGCTGGGCGCCCATGCCGGGCGCCTGGGAGGCCTGAGGAGTGATGGGCGCCCATGCCGGGCGCCTGGGAGGCCTGAGGAGTGATGGGCGCCCATGCTGGGCGCCTGGGAGGCCTGGGCGCCCATGGTTTGGGCGCCTAGGCGCCTGGGAGCCTGCCTGGGATGCTGGGCGCCCCTGCCTGGGCGCCTGAGATGTCTGGGATGCTGGGCGCCCCTGCCTGGGCGCCCGCTGAAGGGATGGGCTTCGTTGCTGCGTGCGTGGACTTCGCTGCTGAGGAGTTAGCCACTGTCTGCGTGGGCGAGCAGCTCGTGCGCTGTCCAGGCATTTGATTTGGGCAGCCATGCAACTGGTTCCGGTGATCTAATGTAGTAGTCCCGCGGGTTGTAGATAACCTGGAGATAGAGGCTGTTTGCGCGAGAGCAGAGCCAGAGTTTGAGGGTTGCTCGTGAGAGAGTTACACCTTTTTGAGATCGAGCTTTTGGCGACCCGCGAGAGAGCCGCTAAGCTGGAGACAGGCTGCCTGTTTGAGAACAGTGCAGATGCCAAGCTTTTGGTGACCCGCGAAAGGGCCGCTAAGCTGGAGATAGGCTGCCTGTTTAAGAACAGTACAGAGGCCAAGCTTTTGGTGACCCGCGAGAGGGCCGCTAAGCTGAAGATAGGCTGCCTGTTTGAGAACAGTGCAGAGGCCAAGCTTTTGGTGACCCGCGAGAGGGCCGCTAAGCTGGAGATAGGCTGCCTGTTTGAGAACAGTGCAGAGGTCAACCTTTTGGCGATCCGTGAGATGATTCACCTCGCTTGGACCTGTTGATTTCCTCAGCATTCATATATTTTTGAGCTTTTGCCAATAGTTCTGGCATGCTCTTTGGTGGTCGCTTCATTACTGAAAAGAGGAAGCTTGATGATCGAAGGCCTCCTAGGAAGGCGGTCATGCTGACCTTATCATCGGGCTCCTCGACCTGAAGGACCTCCTCGTTAAAACGAGTGAGGTAGCTCCTCAGGCTCTCGTCTCGATTCTGTTTTACGTTGAGCAGGTGGGTGGCAGGCTTTTGTTGGCGGCATCCACCAATAAACTGTGCCACAAAGGATTTGCTTAACTCCCCAAAGGTGGCGATGGAGGATGGGGCTAGATTGGCAAACCACTGCCGAGCGGAACCCTTCAGGGTAGTTGGGAATGCCCTGCACATAACCTCGTCAGGGATATTATGTAACTGCATTATAGTTTTGTATGTCTCCAAGTGGTCCAATGGATCCTTCGTCCCATCGAAGGTTTCTATGGACGGCATTTTGAACCTTGGAGGAAGAGGGCAGTTTACCACGTCGGGTTTAAACAGTGTATCCGTCCGCCCGACTAAGTAATCCACTGTTTGTGGGGCCTGTGCCTTCATGGCGTTGAAGACATCACCGAGTTGGTTCTGCATTTCTCTGATCTTCTCGTCCCAGCGATTGGGGGCTCCTCGGGAGTGATCATGAAAGTTGCTCTCCTCCATGTTTTCACTTTCCACTTCTTGAAAACTAGGACCATCCCCGTTAGAAGCAGAGGGAGTAGGTGGGGGTCCTTCATGATGTGCTCCCCCCGGAGGTGGAAGTCCTCCGTGACCTGCTCCTCCTGGAGGTGGGAATCCTTCAAACTGGACTCCACCGGGAGGAGGAAGTCCTTCCTGATGTATTCTCCCAGCCCCCAGCGTAACCCCAAAAGGAGGGGCCAGAGGAAACCCTTGGGCGCCCAAGGGATGGGCGCCCGGGGGATTGGCGCCCGGGGGATGGGCGCCCGGGGGAGGAGCTCTCCGGCGTGGAGCCCTTGCGTGCCCCGGGCGTGGTACTCCATGCGGTACTCCCCCAAAATGTACTCCTCCTTGCCCCCCTGCCAGCATGAGTTGTAAAATTTGCTGGTTTTGAGTCACCAGCTGCTGTATGGTCTCCAACATTTGCTGAGGAGTGGGAGCAGGAGCATGAGGGGTAGGATTCGTCGGTGGAGGATCATTCTCGCCTTCGCGGGAGGGATTATCCTCGGGTCGTCTTGCAGATCTTGTGGTGATCACCATAATTTTGGAAAAAGAGGATTCTAACGTGAGAATTTTAGTCGATTCCCACAGACGGCGCCAAACTGATGATGCACAAAAATGGATTTGCACACCACCGGTCAAGTAATAGATAAATAATGTAGTAATTGAGATGAGAGAGAGATTTATAGTGGTTCGGTCAGTGACCTACGTCCACTTTCGGAAAGGCTGAGATCGCCAGATGTATTAATTCCCAAGTATTTCAGAGATTACAAGTTTTGGAGAGAGTGTAGAAGAGAGATATTGTTTGGAAATAATAATTGCTTGCCCCTCAAGTACCGAGGGGCTTTCGTATTTATAAGCGTCCCCTAACAGATGGGGAGACTTCTTAGCACGGTTCACGAGGAGCGTTCGAGGTGTCTGCCAAACTGATGTGGCAGGTGTCTTCGACTGGCGAGGCAGTTATCCGAACGACCAGGTAAATCTGGGACGTGGACTGACTCTTTCCGAAGAGACGTGGGTTGCTGTGACGTGGCGGTCATTATGGTGGATCCGAACTCAAAACGGATCTCTCATTAATTTAAGCCTTGACTCATCACAGACTGGGCCACTTGGGCCTGACTCATCAAATAATATCATGAGTTTTGTTCTAGGCAGCCAACCAGCTATTTAACTTCTGGAATCCCAAGAAACACCAAAAGAATCTTCTAATGAATAATCTGAAGTTAGCTATTTGTAGGTGGAGGCTTGGGTGGCCAAATCTTGAGAGTAAGGGTGGCTGCCACTAATAGATCTTCTTATCTGCTGATTGTCCAGGCTCTTGGCTGTTGTTGCTCAATCACAACTCAAATCACTTGTGTCTTGTCTTTTCTAGAAACTGACGACGAGCCCTTCCATCACAAAGGGATTCCGACAAAAGCTTTGATCAACTTGAGGAGAAATAGAAGCTTCACTTACTGGAGGATTTCATACAGAAGGTTTCAATTAGAGCAAGACTCGATGGAAATTCCCAAATGGTTCGGGATTGGATTGTGTTGGGTTTGCCAGATAATACTCTATGCTATATACACAATCTTAAGCATACAGTACATACATTTGAGGGGATTGTCAATAGAGAAATATGAATTGAGGAGAGAGGAAGATGCAAGGACAAGAATAAGCAACAAAAAGGTTTGTTGATACTGTTGGGCCAGAGGGGCCTGGGCCTCCTGATGGGTTTGTTTGGGCCTGATGGACCTATTAGATCTAATGTAATAAGGATCTGCAATCAGAGTCATCCAAAGTTCTTTTTCAATGATCAAACCAGAGATCATGTCGCACTCTACATTTTGGTAGAGGTAAACGAAAGAAATCTGCCTGCCACTTAAAAGACGTTTTATGTTTGTTTTTGATCCTGGAGGATGTCAATGTAACTCGAGGGCGACTTCTCTTCAATCCGGGGAGAACTTATGCAGCCATCAAATTTTCTTTTTCAATAATCATATTAGAGATCACGTCACACTCTACATTTAGGTAGAGGTAAAAGAAAGAATCTGGCTGCCACTTAAAAGACGTGTTAGGTTGATTTTTTATCCTTGAGGATGTCAATGTTTCTTCAATCCGGGGAGAACTTATGCAGCCATCAAAATTTCTTTTTCAATGATCAAAACATAGATAATGTCACACTCTACATTTAGGTAGAGGTAAAAGAAAGAAATCTGCCTGTCACTTAAAAGATGTGTTAGGTTGATTTTTGATCCTAGAGGATGTCAATGTAACTCGAGGGCGACTTCTCTTCAATCCGGGGAGAACTTATGCAGCCTAAGAGTAGCCGCACCAAATTGGACTTTTGGATCATGGGTGAGCTCCATGTTGAGACCCATAGGGCCAAGTAATATATGGCAGGAGGCCCATGCCCAATTAGTTGAGTAGTAGCTCCAGGGCCCCCTTCAACAATCAATTAGAAGATATTTTTACTTTGCTTCTCGATTGCTGAGGATCTTATCCATAGTAGTTAATTTGTTGTTATCTTTAGAATCCTTGACTGACAAGGACGGTGAAAGTTATCGAGAGTAGTTATCATGATTAGGCTTTGATTGGTAAGATTAAGGATTGGAAGGATAGGTACAGATCATGTGTGACTGTGATCTATCCTTTAAAGGGTATAAATGAATGCATCCTCTCCTTTGAAGCACTCAATGAAATAAAAAAGAAATGTTCTCTCTCGATTTTGGTATTGAATGTCTCTTGATGTGAGACCAAGATGTGCGAATGGGCTTATGCTTAAGCTTTGGATTGGAAAATAATCATTGGTTACCCTTCCCTCTCTTGCTGCATCATACTTTGCATTCCCCTGAGGACATTGACGTCCCTTACCAGCTGAGCTCGCAGCAGGAGAATAGTGTGGCTTTTGCTTCTGTGTAATACCTGTATGGGGATTTAAATAGGGAGGAAGACATGACTTCTTTGCTTGTCACATTTATCAACTCAGAGATTGATTGAGAACATGAGGTATTCCTCTAGTGCGTACTTCCAAGGATTTATTTGGTAATATCATGGAATGTTTGGTGATTCTTTGCTTCTTGTAAAGGCTAAGAATGCCATATTTTCCAAGCCAGTGCTGCTATAGTTTCTGATACCACCGTTCTCTGAGTTGATTGGTTCTTGTTTTCAGCACTATTTGCATTATTTCTCTTGCTTGAATGTTTGCATGAATTGTGTCTCATGCCCATCTTATGGCGGTGCCCATGGCTTCTTATCAGCTCACTTATTTGTAGAGGATATAAATTATTTCTCTTGCTTGAATGTTTGCATGAATTGTGTCTCATGCCCATCTTATGGCGGTGCCCATGGCTTCTTATCAGCTCACTTATTTGTAGAGGATATAAATTGGACTTGGAATGCGAATGTCTGTCTTATTGAGAAACTGCTGCTTATGGTTTGCAACTGGTACGAGTGTTGATGTTACCGTTCTTTGTGTTGATTGGTTCTTGTTTTCAGAGCTATTGCATTATTTCTCTTGCTTGAATGTTTGCCTGAATTGTGTCTCATTCCCTTTCTTATGGTGGTGCCCATGGCTTCTTGTCTGCTCACATATTTGTAGAGGATAAATGGGACTTGCAATGCAAATGTCATTCATTTCTTATTGAGAAATGTCTTCTAATGGTTTGCACCTGGTACAAGTGCTAATGTAGTCATTTGTATGGTAGTATCATTGACACTTTGAACTTTGTTACATTGCAGGTCCTTTGTGATGGTGAGTTACCATTTGTCGGATTGCTGGACAAAGTCGAACAGGAGCTGGTTTGGAAGGTATGCCTAGAAACTAAGTTCTAAAGAAAAATTATATGAGATTATGGTCCTTGTTATCGAGATATGCACAATATCGCTAGGCTTTTAGTTTGTCCTCCAAACCCACCCATGCACCCATCCCCCTCCCCTCTCCCCTCTCCTTTTTTTAGGCATGTGTGACCCTGTATGATCAATCCAATACTTCACACCCACCTACTACGCCTACCCCAAATTGTCACATGCCATGAATCAAGGGGTTAGGATCAACTGATGGCCTTGAAATTTTGCACACAGGTAGGTCCCATCCAGATCTTTTGACTCCCCACCTCTCCCATGATTGTTGTGGCCAAGTGGCTCCACAAGACTGTCCACAACACATCACGGCCCTTCAGTTCTTAACTTGGTGCTTATGGTCAATGTTTTGAAATTCAAAGGCATGAGGCAACGCATCTCATGTCAATCCAAGCCCAGGCCCATTTTGGGCCCAGTCTTCATATCTTACTTAGTTGAAACTGCTTAGTTTGTAAAACATATTTTTAGGATCTAGATAAGATAATACTTGCATGTAATCAGGGCATTTAGCCCCTTTATAATGAAAGAACAGTCGACCAAGATGGGGACTGCATTTTAAGCGTTATAACATTATCAGTGTTCTATTTCCATATCTCTAAATGTCATGGTATTAGAACAAGGTCGATCATTTGTGATCTTCTTCTAAATCATCTGCAAAACATTGGAAGCCAGAGTATGATCATCTGTGATCATTCTCTTCAGCCGGATCATCTCTGATCCTCCTTGATCATCTCAGATCAGACGTGGCCCACCTGTGATCATCACCAACTCATCAATGGAACATTACCATCTTGGTTGCCTGGAGCTTCCTGGATTTATGAAGAATTTTTCCTGATTTATTGATCATCAGAGGTAGGTTTTCTACCTATTTTTGTGAAAATTCATTCTTTTCCAATAATTTTCATCTCGGTCGTCCAAAATCCTGGATCTGGATTTGATCTTCCTGCGACCACTTCCAGTAGTTGTGTAAAACTCCTCTCTTTTCATCCCCACACTCTGATCTATGTCAAGATCACCAAGTGGGGCCCACGTGTGGATTTACCCACTGCCGACAGGGACGTTTTTCATCCCTGTGCACTGTGGCTGTGCCCTGCTGCTTGCGATTGATGCTGCTGTCCTTTTTCTCTCTACTGCTGATGGTTACTATTGATTCTTGCTGTTAATTCCTGCTGTTTATTGGTGATTGCTACTGGATTGCTGATGTTTCTCTCTACTATTGCTATTTGATACTGATTGCTGCTGTCTTTTTTATCTACTATTATTATTGTTCTGCTTTTGTGCCCATTTTATCCTGTGGCTTCTGGGAACTGGTCTGGCCATCTTTATCCATCAGATATTGGCTGCTGATTGCTAGCTGATTGTGTTATTAAAATTGTGACTGTGGTCTAAGTCGTCTACAATTGGACTATAATAGTGCTGCTGCCCAATTTCCACAATTTTAAAACTTGGTTTTCTCTAAACATAGAGGATTATGTTGGGAAGTCCTACATCCCACATCGCCAAAGTAATATGCTTGACATGTCTTAATATACCTGTATGGGCCTTCCACCTATCAGCTTAAGCTTTTGGGTTGGTATATGTTTATTACCTCTCACCCTTGAGATGGTAAACCAAATGATCGTCAATGCCTTGGCATCCATGAACATCACCGGTACTGATTCCTCTCTTTCCAATACATGGTACTTAGATTCTGGTGCAAGTAACCATATGACATGTCATTGACACCTTCATTTGACAGATGTGAAGCGCATTATCCGCTATCTGCTAAAGACTGTCCCTTGTGGTTATATTATCTAAAGGATAATCCTCTTCATCTGATTGCTTATGCGGATGCTGACTGGGCAGGCTGTCAAGACACGCGTCGTTTTACCACTGGTTGGTACATGTACCTTGGAAATTCGCTCATGTTTTGGAAATACAAGAAACAAGAACGTGTGTCCAGATCTTCCACGAAAGCTGAATATAGGGCAATGTCTTCTGCTTGTTCTGAAATCTTATGGCTACGGGGCATTCTTTCGGAACTTGGGTTCACTCAAACCTCTCCTACTACATTGCATGCCGATAATACTGAGGCTATCTGAATCACTGAAAATCCTGTCTTCCATGAACTTACTAAACATATCGAAGTTGACTGTCACTTTATTCGGGATGAATATAAGCGGGATGTCATTAGTCTACCTCATGTCCCTACAGAGTTTCTTCACAAAGGGACTTCCTCGGCCTCGACATCAATTTCTTGTTTCTAAATTGCTGCTTTATGACTCCCCAGCATCAATTTAACGGGGGGTGTCAATCCAAGCCCTGGCCCATTTTGGGCACAGTCTTCATATCTTACTTAGTCAAAGCTGCTTAGTTTGTAAAACAGATTTTTAGGATCTAGATAAGATAATAGTTGCATGTAATCAGGGCATTCAGCTCCTTTATAATGAAAGAATAGTCGACCAAGATGGGGACTGCATTTTAAGCATTAAAACATTATCAGTGTTCTATTTCCATCTCTCTAAATGTCATCTCAAAGGTCAAAAGTGTGGCGTAACTTGTTTTTTTTTTGCTGTATGGTAAATTTGTATTGAAAGAAAGAAAAGGGGCAAAGCCCCAGGAGAAAGGGAAGAAATAATACAACCAAATGAAGCAAACAGAAGACTAGCCCAAATACAAATGAGGCTAAGACCAAAAAAAAAAAAAAAACAAGAGGAATATAAACTGAAGATCAAGAACAAAAGCAAAATCCAACAGAGCGTCTATAGGCATTGAACATAGACTCCTCTCAAATTGAGAGAGCCCAGCCAAGCAACACAAACCCGGAAAACGAACCAATCCAAACCTTAGCTTTATAAGCACTGCTCCTAAGCTTTTGGCTGAGAAGGAAGAGAGAAAAGCATCCTACAAACTGCATAATAAACAACTGCCATTCAATATGTAGGGCATAATGTCACAAGAATATTTTTTTTTTGGGGAATGGTAATTTAAATGAATCAATTGCTTATCGGTACAATAGTATTATATTGACAAGCAAACAAAAGGAAACCCGATGCACTAAAACCACCGTCTGACGAAAAACAAGGAAAAGCAATAATGGCTATAAACAAGAGCATGCTCTTTTAATAAAAAAATAATTATGTGGAATATAAAGTTTGTAAATCTAAATAGAACACATTTGAAGTATAAGTGTTTTAAGCCTTTTAATGAGTTAACTGGGGTGGATGTAAATAAAACCTAGTTATTTTAGTGTTAAAACAAAAAAAAAAAACCTTTTAAGTTTTAAAGTTACAAACTACATTTCTATTTTATTTCAAAGCATGATATCTTTATGTGGTGCACATCCAGTTATATGGAACGTGCATATGATTGTAGCAGGTGTTTTATCTGGGGTGTACATCTCAAATATCTTCATGCATTGAGGTGTAAGCCTCAAATACAATCCATTTAGGGCATGTTTGTGTAACACTTTTCCGCGGAAAAATGGATGGTTTTCCGCGGAAAACCCTTTCCGGTGTTTGGTGCGGAATAATTCCGCGGAAATGCTTTCCTGCCTCGTTAGCATTTTCCTTGATAATGGTGGAAACGGGTTTCCTATGGGGGGGTATGGGAAATGGATTTCCTCGGAAAACTTCTCCATCTTTTCCTCACTCTTGTCCATTTCAACCCAAAAACCATACAACTCTTTCATTTTTTATTTCTTTATATAAATTATTATTTAATGTTGAATAAATAATATACATGTTATGTTATTTTTCTTCAAAAAATTATATCACCAAATAAGAAATTTTGATTTTCTATAAGGAATCCATAGCCGCACCAAACAATATTAGCACCAATTCAATGAGGAAACTCTTTTTGCACCAAACATGAAAATTTAAATTCTATGGAAATCATTTTCCGAGGTTTTTATTTCTATGGAATTTGCTGACGTGGCAATTTTTTCTTTCCGCGGAAATGTTGTGTATACAAACGTGCCCTTAAAGAGTCCTAGCGTGTTTTGGGGATGCCCTGCCGTATGGTGAGCCTTGAGACGCGTGCATCATACACTTCTAAAAATATTGCTTGTGGTCTGTTAGGCATATTGATGACTTGGTGGGCCTCACTTTGGATGCATTATGCCTTTGCAACAACTACGATTGGAGGATCCTTGCCTTTTAATTAATCTATTTCGTAGTTCATGTCTGTTTCTGAATGCTTATAATTTATATCAATTGGGTTGAAGAACTGTGGTCTACTGGATCATCAATCTGCACAACCAATTCATGGGGTGCCCTGTAGGTTCAAGGATGTTATGCATATCCATGGTCCACAAGCATACAACTTAGTGCCAAAAATATGCTCAATGATTTATAACTCTTTTTGATAAAATTGAAACATGTCTGCTGATTACATCTATATACGGACATACATTGAAACTTACAGGTAGGGCACTCAAATATAGCTGCAAAACCAAATATGTACAAATTGCTTTATGCATTTGAAATGCATCGGCAAAACTGGCGAAAAGCAGCTAGTTAAATGTATCAATATTCGATTCGCTTAAAAAAAGAAGCACCTTTGAAAGAGAATCTGCAGCTTTCCTTCGCACTGCAAGAGAGACTGGAGGCCCTATCTGCTGCCATCAATGCTTTGCATCTTGTTCACCCTGCTTATGCTTGGATTGATTCGCCGCATGAAAACTACATCTGTCCTGATCAACATTCACCAAATAAAAGGGCTCTAAGAATCATGGGCATGAGCCGTAAGCATTTGAAATTCCACTTAGAATTATGTTGATTTGCTTTCCACCTCTCGAGTATGTTTGTGGCATTTTTCTGAAACTGGTCATAGTGGTATGATATTATCACGAATTGAGGAAGGGATGCACAACATTTAATTAATTTTTTTTTTGGGTGTTTGAATCTCTTGTGAACTATTTATCTGTAAAATACAGTGATATCTTTTTTGTATGTGATGGGTCAGGCCCGCCCAAGTGGCCCATTTCGTCATGAGCTAAGCCTAAGTTAGTGGAGATCCGTTGAGTCCATGGAGGTCCAGGCCCAGATCCATGAGGCCTGGCCACGTCAAGACAACCCACGTCGCTTCGGAAGCAGTCAGGCCACGTCCCGCTTTTACCAAGTCTTGCGGTGAATATCCCAACTGACTCGCCAGTCGAGGACACCTCGAAGGCTCCTCGTAAATGGCGCTGTAAAGTCGTCCCCATCTGTTAGGGGAAGACTATAAATTAAAGAGCCTCTCAATACTTGAGGGGCAAGCAAGAATCTCTTTTCTACACTCTCTCCAAAGTTTGTAACCTTTGAAATTCTTCGAAATTAATACATCCGGCGATCTCAGCCTTTCCGAAAGTGGACGTAGGTCACACTGACCGAACCACTATAAAACTCTCTCTCATCTCAATTACTGCATTTATTACTCATACTTGAAAGGTGGTGTGCAAATCCATTTTTGTGCATCATCAGTTTGGCGCCGTCTGTGGGAACGACTAAAATTCTCACGTTAGAATCCTCTTTTTCCAAAATTATGGTGATCACCACAAGATCTGCAAGACGCCCAGAGGATAATCCCTCTCGAGAAGGCGAGAATGATCCTCCACCGACTAATCCTGCCCCAGATGCCCCTGCTCCCACTCCACAACAGATGTTAGAGACTATGCAACAGCTGGTGACAAAAAACCAGCAGATCCTACAGTTCATGCTCACAGCAGGACAGGGAGGAACACACTTTGGAGGAGCACACCATGGAGTACCACGCCCGGGGCACGCAAGGGCTCCATGCCGGGGAGCTCCTCCCCTGGGCGCCCATCCCCCTGGCGCCAACCCCCTGGGCGCCCAAGGGTTTCCCCTGGCCCCTCCTTTTGGGGTTACGCTGGGGGCTGGGAGAATAAATCAGGAAGGACCTCCTCCTCCCGGTGGAGAACAGTTTGAAGGATTCCCACCTCCAGGAGGAGCAGGTCACGGAGGACTTCCACCTCCGGGGGGAGCACATCATGAAGGACCCCCACCTACTTCCTCTGCATCTAATGGGGATGGTCCTAGTTTCCAAGAAGAGGAAAGTGAAAACATGGAGGAGAGCAACTTCCATGATCACTCCCGTGGAGCTCCCAATCGCTGGGAGGAGAAGATCAGGGAAATGCAGAACCAACTGGGTGATGTCTACAACGCCATGAAGGCGCAGGCCCCACAAACAGTGGATTACTTAGTCGGGCGGACGGATACACCGTTCAAGCCCGACGTGGTAAACTACCCTCTTCCTCCAAGGTTCAAAATGCCGTCCATAGAAACCTTCGATGGGACGAAGGATCCATTGGACCACCTGGAGACATATAAAACTGTAATGCAGCTGCATAATATCCCTGACGAGGTTATGTGCAGGGCATTCCCAACTACCCTGAAGGGCTCCGCTCGGCAGTGGTTTGCCAATATAGCTCCAGCCTCCATCGCCACCTTTGGGGAGTTAAGCAAATCATTCATGTCACACTTCATTGGAGGGCGCCGCCATCAGAAGCCCGCCACACACCTGCTCAGCGTAAAGCAGGACAAAAATGAGAGCCTCAGGAGCTACCTCACTCGTTTTAACGAGGAGGTACTTTAGGTCGAAGATCCCGATGACAAAGTGACAATGACAACCTTCTTGGGAGGCCTTCGCTCGTCGAGTTTCCTCTTCTCAGTGATGAAGCGCCAGCCAAAGAGCATGACAGAGCTACTAGCAAAGGCCCAAAAATATATAAATACTGAAGACATCACCAGGGCCAGGCGAGGTGAGTCCTCCAGATCTGGGGATAAAGGGAAAGAGCGGGATAGAGACGAAAAGAAGGAGACAAGCAACAAGCGAAGCAGGACAGAGAGGTTACCTGTTAGAGACTGACTCGGTCCTGCCCCGCAGAGAGACCGACTCGTCCCTAATCCGCAGAGAGACCGACAAGCATTCACCCCCCTCAATGCCGCTGTTGAGCACATTTTGCTCCAGATACAAGATGACCCAGCCGTAAAATGGCCTGGAAAGATGAAGTCCCCTCCAAACCGCCGAAACCCGGACAAATATTGTCGCTTTCATCGCGACCACGGTCATGACATTGACGATTGCTATGACCTCAAGAGGCAGATTGAGGATCTTATTCAACGTGGTCACCTGCGCCAGTATGTTGCTGGTAGAGTGCAAGCACCACCACCTCACAATCGGGAGGACCAGCAGCCCATCGGGGAGATCCGAACTATCTCGGGCGGATTAGCAGAGTCGCTCTCTGCTGTAAAGGCCCATGCTAGGAGGGCAAGGCATCCTGATGAAGCACGCCCATCTAAGGCGCCCAGGCACAGCTTCAGCGAAACCACCATATCATTCTCAGATAAGGATTTGGAAGGGATCCAGCAGCCCCATGACGACCCTCTGGTGCTCACTATGACCGTCGCCAATTTCCAGGTGCATAGGATCTTGGTAGATAGTGGCAGCTCTGCGGATATCCTATACGCAGAGGCTTATGATAAGCTAAAGCTAGGCCGGGAAAGACTGCAGCCTATTAAAACCCCCCTCATTGGGTTCTCAGGGGAGAAAGTATATCCCCTTGGGACAATCACACTGCCAATTACAGCCGGAGCAGCACCCTGAAGCTCCACTACGCTGGTTAATTTCTTGGTGATAGAATGCCCGTCAGCCTACAACATCATATTGGGGCGACCTGCTCTTAATGCATTAAGAGCCGTTCATTCCACCTATCATCTCATCCTTCGCTTTCCAACCCCGAATGGAGTCGGGGAGGTCAGAGGGGATCAGGTTGCAGCAAGAGAATGCTATTTCTCCTCAATGAAGGTCAAGAAGACACAGGAGGCATTGCAAGTCGAAATCTTGGACCCGAGAGATGACGCCACCACATAAAGAGTGTACCAGTTGAAAAACTTACCCCTGTGGCCTTAAATGAAGAACATCCTGACAGAAGAGTGTACATCGGCTCTTCTCTTTCGGAAGATCTGGTCTGCAATTTAACAGATTTTCTGAGAGTGAATGAGGACATTTTCGCATGGTCCCATGCGGATCTTGAAGGAATCGATCCTGAAGTCGCCACCCACCGCCTCAATGTCGACCCTCGCCACAAACCTGTTCGACAAAAGCTAAGAGGCGCCTCCACTGAAAGGGCCCAAGCAATGGATAAAGAAGTCGGGAAGTTGATAGAAAATGGAGCGGTCAGAGAGGTAGCATATCCCGAATGGCTATCAAATGTAGTGATGGTGACAAAGGCCAATGGGAAGTGGCGCCTCTGTGTCGACTTCACTGAGCTCAACAAAGCGTGCCCGAAGGACAGCTATTCACTGCCTCGGATTGACCTCCTCATCGACGCCACAGCAGGACATGAACTCCTCTCCTTCCTGGATGCCTATTCTGGATACAACCAGATCAGCATGCATCCCCCAGATCAAGAAAGGACGTCGTTCATCACTCCGAAGGGGACCTACTGCTACAGGGTCATGCCCTTCGGGCTGAAAAAAGCAGGAGCAACCTACCAGCGCCTGGTAAACAAAATGTTCCAGTCCCAGATTGGGCGGACAATGGAGGTTTATGTCGACGATATGCTGGTGAAGAGCTTGGCTGCGGCAGATCACATCGACTATCTTCAAGAGACTTTCAATATTCTCAGAGCCTACCACATGAAGCTGAACCCTGAGAAATGCGCCTTTGGCGTAGGATCGGGAAAATTCTTGGGTTTCATGGTCAACCAGAGGGGAATTGAGGCGAACCCCGATAAAATCAAAGCTATACTCGACATGAAGTCGCCCACTTCGACCAAGGAAGTGCAGCGCCTCAACGGAAGAATTGCAGCGCTCAATAGATTCGTCTCCAAGTCTGCAGATAAGTGTTTGCCTTTCTTCAAAATTCTCCGAAAGGCTTTCGAATGGGGACCTGAGGCTGAGGAGGCCTTCCAGAAGCTTAAAGCATACTTGGCCGCACCTCCTCTCCTTTCACATGCTGCACCCGATGAGGTGTTATATTTGTACCTGTCTGCTTCCCCCTCAGCAGTCAGCTCTATTCTGATCAGAAATCATGATGATGTGCAAAGGCCCATCTATTATGTCAGTAGAGCATACCGAGGCGCCGAGATCAGATACTCGGGGTTAGAAAAACTTGCCCTTGCCCTCATCTCTACTGCCAGGCGACTACGGCACTATTTTCAGAGCCATACTATCGTGGTCGTCACCAATCAGCCCTTGAAAAGAGTCTTGGCAAAGCCGGATGTATCCGGGAGACTCCTCAAGTGGGCAGTGGAACTGGGCGAGTTTGACATCCAATATCAACCAAGGGTATCCATCAAGGCACAAGCACTGGCAGATTTTGTAGCTGAGTTTACGTACTCCGAATGTAAACCCACCATGTCGCTTCCGTCTAGCCCAGAGATACAAGTCGAACTGCCACCCGACGAGGACACCCGGGCGGGCGCACAGATACCAGCACCGGGCGCCCAGGCCACCCCGGGCGCCCAGATATCAGTGGGCGCCCAGGCCACCCCGGGCGCCCAGACATCTATGGGCGCCCATACCACTCCGGGCGCCCACACCCCTCCTGGCGGCCTGACATCTCCAACGGGCGCCCAGATACCTCCGTGTGCCCAGGCACCTCCAAAAGATTTTTCTTCACTGCCACTTTGGAACCTGTATGTTGATGGCTCCGCAACCAGCGAGGGAGGTGGAGCGGGACTCATTTTGATCAGCCCTGATGGTACACCCATCAAATATGCAGTAAAGCTACACTTTATTGCCACAATCAATGAAGCAGAATATGAAGCCCTCCTCTCTGGCTTAAGATTGGCAGCAGAAATGGACGCCCGGTCCCTCACCGCCTTTAGTGATTCACAATTGATAGTCAATCAAGTGAATGGCGAAGTCGAAGCAAAAGAAACAAAAATGCAGGAATATCTTGGCATGACGAAGAAGCTGGTCCAACAGTTTCAACATTTCCAAATCTTTCACATCCCAAGAGGTGATAACATGGCTGCAGATGCTCTCGCCAGGCTCGCCTCATCCCTGGAGGCCTCATTTGCGGAACCAACTCTCATCGGGCTCCAGTTTGAGCCAAGTAAGTTGGATGTGGACACCACAAACATCAACTGTACAACGGCAGAATCGAATTGGATGACCCCAATAAGGGAGTACCTCCAAGAAGAAACAGTACCAGATGATCCCCTTGAGGCCAAGAAGCTTAGGATGAGAGCTTCCAAGTTCACCCTCCTATAAAATGTACTCTACAAAAAGGGTTACTGCTTACCTTTGCTGCATTGCCTTTCGCCAGAAGAAGCTGATTACGCCCTCAGAGAAATTCACGAAGGAATTTGTGGGAATCACTCTGGAGGACGCTCCCTCGCCCACAAAGCACTTAGGCAAGGGTATTTTTGGCCGAGCATGGTAAAAGCCGCCAAAGAGTTCTCCAAAAAATGTGACAAATGCCAGCGCTTCGCCACTGTGCCAAGGCAGCCACCAGAGGAGCTTACGACCATTGTGAGCCCATGGCCTTTTTCCAAATGGGGCATTGACATCCTAGGCCCCCTTCCTTTGAGCAAAGGCCAGTGCAAGTTTGTGGTCGTCGCCGTAGACTATTTCACAAAATGGGCGGAGGCAGAACCCCTAGCAAAAATAACAGACTCGAAGGTAAAAGACTTTGTCTGAAAAAACCTAGTCTGCCGCTTCGGGATACCTCACGCCATTGTCAGTGACAATGCCAAGCAGTTCGATAATAAGCTCTTTAATTCTTTCTGCTCCGACCTTCAAATCAAGCAGCCTCACTCCAGCCCGGCACACCCACAAGCAAATGGGCAGGCAGAAGTTATGGTGAGAACAGTCCTACGTAACTTGAAGACAAGGCTCGAAAGAGCGAAGGGTCTTTGGGTTGACGAACTCCCAGGAGTGTTATGGGCCTATCGAACCACTCCAAGAACTCCTACTGGGGAAACTCCTTTTTCTCTCTCTTATGGGACTGAGGCAGTCATCCCCTTTGAAATAGGAGTCCATTCCCTAAGGGTCCACCACCACAACCCCGTCACCAACGAGGAAGGACTTCGTATCAACCTCGACTTGGTGGAGGAGGCAAGGGAAATGGCTATGGTCCGCAACGCGGAGTACAAGCGACGCATGGCGAAGTACTACAACTCGAGGGTAAAGCCTCGTTCCTTCCAATCGGGGGACCTGGTGCTTAAAAAGGTGATCCTCGCCACGAAAGACTCCCGTGAAGGAAAGTTGGGACCAAATTGGGAATGACCCTATCTCGTCACTGAGGTAGTGAGATCGGGCACCTACAGGATCCAGAATTCTCAGGGAAAGGTCTTACCTCATCCGTGGAACGCGGAACATTTGAAGAAATACTACCAGTAACATTTTAAGAGGATTAGAATAGTGAGGGTGTGGGGCCTGATTTAATTTTTTACTACTCTGTCAATGTTGTTCAAGCAATGAATAAATAAAACATTCTATGTTTGTATTATGACAAAAAGTTGTTCCAAAAGATAGGCTTACGTACAAAAGCCAGGCTACCTGCCTTTACAAAAAGGAAAAACAGCAAAAGTTCCCCCCTGTCCTCTAGTCACTCTCATCTCCCTCCTCATCGTCCTCCTCGTCCTCCTCCTCATCATCCTCGGCATCATCAGAGCTGCCACTGCCATCATCATCAGGTGCCTCAGTCGGCAAGAAGCCTGAGAGGTCAAGATCTGGGAAAGCAGCAGAAATCTTCCCTCGAAGCTCATCATAGCCGTCAATAAAGGCATTAGCGAGATCATTTTCGAGGTCCCTCTCAGCAAGAGCAATCTTCTCCTCAGCCTGAGAAACCCTCTCCTCAGCTTGAGAAGCCCTCTCGTGTGCAGCCTTCATCTCTATCTTCACCGCAACCTCTCTGAGCAGCCCCCTCTCACGGGTCTCTGCAAGCTCAGCCTCACTGAGCGAAGCCCTCTCACGGGCCTTCACAAGCTCAGCCTCCGCCTTGGCCGCCCTCTCGCGGGCTGCTGAGAGCTCAATATCGACCTTGGCCGTCCTCTCGCGGGCTGCTGAGAGCTCAGTATCAAGCCTGGTGGCCCTCTCGCGGGCCGCCATAAGATCAACCTCGGAAGCCTTACTAGCAGCTTCCATAGCGGTAATCTTTCCTTCAGCAGCAGATAGCTCTTTCTTAACAATTTCATTCTCCCGTTTCACCTGCATATAAGATTGGGCCCTCGACAACAGGCAGACAGATGCAGTGGAGGCCTGAAAAGACAAGGAAATGAGACAGTGCATAAGACAAAAAGGAGGACGGAAGTCTGGAGAAAAAGGAAATAGTAAACATTTACCTGAGCCAGACCCTCCAGAAATTTATTGATGACCCCCTCAGTGCCCAAGGCATTAACCTGACAGACCTCGGGGGGCAACACAAATCTCCCTAGTCTTTCCCGGATCGCTCGCGGGTTGCCTAGCATAGGATCAGCCCCGGTCGGTACCCCTGTAGAAGTACCCGCGCGCGGAGGACACAACTGAGGGGCAACTGAAGAGGAAGACTGCGGAGCAGCAGTCTTAGCTGAAGAGGCCACCTGAGGAAGGCGCACCCGAGGCCTCGCTCGAGTCAATGGTGGAGAGGCCACCCGAGGGAGGCGCACCCGAGGCCCCGTACGAGTCACTGGCGGAGAGGTCCCGGGTGAGGAGTCATCTGTCCTCGCCACCTTGGAGGGAGGGGTGCTCCTACCAGACAAGCAGGCCTCAATCGCTTTTCTGCTTACGGCTAAAAAAAAAAAAAAAGTGTCATTGGTGTACGGCATATCAGGTAAACACGCAAAACATGGCTAAAGTCGAAATAACTTACATTTTCTCTTAGAAGTCGATCCCGGAAGGAGTCCGCCAGTTCTACCCAAAGACAAAGAGTCCGTAGGAGGTCCACTGGTCTTGCCTCTCTCCTTGGGAAGAAGAACTCCCAAGTCCTTGACAGGGTGATCTCTCACCGCTTGCAGCTTGCGTTCCTGCTCCGTGGAAAGAAGGGGAGGATCTGCAAATGAGGACATTACAGTGAGCATATGCATAAAAACAAGAAAGCAATCAGAAAGAAAGCAATCAGAAAATGTACCTAGTCTCTTAGCGTCAATCCATCGTGTGGGTACCAAAGGTCGATCTGACTCAGCAACCCACTCTCCACCGACGAAGAAGAAGCGAGATTTCCAATCGTGGCAGTTTGAACGTAATCCCGTGAGCAGCTTTCCGCCCCTAGGGGTAAAATAGTACCATCCCCTGTTAGGGGCTGGGGACTCGATCAAACTGTAGGCAGCATGAAACTCGAGAGGAGAAGCGTGCTCTTGATGTACTCTCCTCCACAGCGCAAGGAATTCGAGCATAACTCTCCACCCTTTGGGTGCTAATTGCCCCGGAGTTAAGAAAAAATAATGAAGAATACGACAAATGGGAGAGGATAATGGAAACCTTAACCCGGCCTCGATTATCTCCTCATAGATGACAATGTCACCAGAGGAATTATCACAAGCTGGCTTGTCCGCTTCAGCCCGGCGGCATAGCACAGTAGGAGGGATACAAACAACAACCCTCAAAAGGTCATTGTCTGTTTTGAGTACACTGAAAATACTGCTTACCTTGGATCCGGCATCCTCAACAACGACTTTTCCTCGATAGCGACGAGGACGCAAAATCTTGCTTGATACGTTGCCGGGAGGACTGTTTTCTCTTGCCCCATGACGACTCACGCCCGCTCCGGACGCCGAAGATGTCCTCACCGTCGCCTGTACGCCCCCGGGCGCTCTCGCCGCGCCAGAGGGGGCTGCTACACTAGCTGACACCCGCAGGCCGGCGCCCAATCCCGCACAAGCAGTGACGCCCGACGGGGCCACTCCGGTCGACGCCCTTAGGCTGGTGCCCACGCCCGTGACTGCCTGAGGACGTACGATGCCCCTGCCTGCTCCTGCCACGCCGGTTTCCGCCGCTGCCTGGGCGCTCACCACACCCGCGCCCGTGGGCCCCACTGCAGCGCCGCCCGCAGCGCGCACGCCCCCCGCACCGGCGCCGCCCGCAGCAGCGCCGCCCACTGCAGCGCCGCCCGAGGCAGCGCCCTCGCCACCCGCGCCCGTGGGCTCCACTGCAGCGCCGCCCGCAGCGCGCACGCCGCCAGCAGCGATAGCCGCCCGTGGCACGACGCCCAGGACGGGCGCCGCCTGCGTGTCACTGGCACCCGGCGCCGACCGAAAGCGCACGCCGCCAGCAGCAGCCTCACCCGTCGCGCCCGACGCCCCGGCGACCGTTGTCCCTGCGCACGCAGCACCCACGCCGCCCGCGGCAGCGCCTGCGACGCCTGCACCGGCGCCGCCTGCGCACGCAGCGTCCACGCTGTCCGTGCCGTCGTCACCTGCGCCCGCTACGGTGATCTGACCGGCGCCAGCACCCGCCCGGGCGACGCCCACGGGATTCTCGCCCACTGCCGCAGTCTGGCCGGCGGTCCGTGCTGTAGTCGCCTTGCCTGCCAGGCCGGAATCCATGCTGACACCCACCTGCTCCTTCTCCATGTTGCTTCTTGTTGCAGTAGAAGGAGATATAAAAAAAAATTTGTAAGGGTTTAACAGTTGGAAAAGATAGGTGTATGAAAGGTGAAGATGGCTCTTCACAGGGGATTTTTTGCCTAGGGTTGAACAGTTGAAGAAGATGGGTGTGAGAAATGTGAAGAATGAAGAAAAGTTGAAGACTTTAAGGGATTTTATACCCTAGGTTTTCCAAAAGCAAGAAGAGTCCTAGGTCAAAAAGGACTCTCCCAAAATCCCTTTCCTCTGGGCCTGGGTGGAAAATATGAAAATAGCAAGGAGAGGAACGCGGTAAATAATCATTTAAATAGGAAAGAAGCCCGGATATTAAAAATGCCCCCCTTTCAAAGCTTCTTTGGGCACGGGGCATTGAGGGGCAAATGATGGGTCAGGCCCGCCCAAGTGGCCCATTTCGTCATGAGCCAAGCCTAAGTTAGTGGAGATCCGTTGAGTCCATGGAGGTCCAAGCCCAGATCCATGAGGCCTGGCCACGTCA
Organism: Umbellularia californica; assembly: GCA_028538565.1. Lineage (NCBI taxonomy): Eukaryota > Viridiplantae > Streptophyta > Magnoliopsida > Laurales > Lauraceae > Umbellularia > Umbellularia californica. Next base: position 11,199,212 of record JAPQWN010000005.1, read on the forward strand.
AGACAACCCACGTCGCTTCGGAAGCAGTCAGGCCACGTCCCGCTTTTACCAAGTCCTGCGGAGAATATCCCAACTGCCTCGCCAGTCGAGGACACCTCGAAGGCTCCTCGTAAACGGCGCTGTAAAGTCGTCCCCATCTGTTAGGGGAAGACTATAAATTAAAGAGCCTCTCGATACTTGAGGGGCAAGCAAGAATCTCTCTTCTACACTCTCTCCAAAGTTTGTAACCTTTGAAATTCTTGGAAATTAATACATCCGGCGATCTCAGCCTTTCCGAAAGTGGACGTAGGTCACACTGACCGAACCACTATAAAACTCTCTCTCATCTCAATTACTGCATTTATTACTCATACTTGAAAGGTGGTGTGCAAATCCATTTTTGTGCATCATCAGTATGGTTATTTTTTTAAATAGTTTTAGAATTTCTTTTAGTTTTAGCTGTCCCTTTTTTCTTAAGTATTTGTGTGTGTGTGTGTGTATTTTCCAAACATCCATAATGGAAATACCCAAAAATTTAAAAAAATCGCGAGAAGTTACATGGCCAATGATCACTGAGAGTAGGTTTTTTTTGTCAATGGTTGGCATGTGAAGCAACATGGACATGTTGTCCCACATTGGAGGACAAGATTCATTATTTTAGACTTTAGTAGTGATTAGATAAGTTAGTAAAATAGCGCAACATTGATTTTTATTTATTTACATTATTTTACTACTATTATCATTCTTCTAGTTTTAGGAATGTTATTATCTCAAAATTCATTTATGGGTTGTGATAAAATTTTATATTGGCTGTCAACCTACCTAACGTAACTCTCCTCCTTTATCTGGACTTAGGACTGGCTGTAAAACTAGAGAGGTATCTTGGAGGATTGGGATAATAGAGGATATGAGAGAGTGCATGGAGGATAAGGGTTCGGAGAAAGGAGGGGTATGAGAGAGTGCTGTAAAAACTGCAGTTGGGTTCTTCTGCAGTCCATTCCTGAGTTGTTTGAGGAGTGGGTTTGCCCATAAGCTTCCCCAAAAGGCAAGATTATGTGGCGCCTTTCATTTTTGGCTTGCACCTTGATGATTTGGAAAGAGAGAAATAGAAGTGCTTTGATGGAACCAGTTCTTCCCAATCTGATATCATCTTGAAAATGAATTTCTATGTTGCCTGTTGGGTCTCTATTCTTCCATAATTTTGGGGTCTATCTCTTGACCCCATTATGTTCAATTGGAGAGATGTTATTTCCTCATGATTAGTCTCTCTCTGTTTTGCTTTAGGGCCTGTGCTGCCCTTTTTTGTTCAATTTTTTGTCCTCCCTTTGGGCGGTGGCTGTATTTTTAGGAATCTTCCCCACCCGCTTCCCAGTATAGATCTTTTATATTGTAAATCTTTTGATTAATACAAGTTACCATTTCAAAAAAAAAAAAAAAAAGAAAGAAAAAAGAAAAAAGGAGAAAGGAATGAGTTAAGAGACATTATCTTGGATGTTATCTTGGATTCAACATTGTAATAACTGATGCCTACTTCAAAAAGAGAGAGGTATTTAATTACCTATAAGAGTGGAGCTAAAGCAACCGGATAGACTCTTTTTTTTTTTTATTTCGAGTTAGAAACATGACTGATTAGTTTGTAAGGTTTGTAAGGTTAGTCTAGGAGAGAGTTTCACCACACACTACACGATAGTAGTTTTAGATGTGTTAGAAGTAAAAGGATAAAACGTGCTTTAAAACTAGGTGGAGGGATTTGAAAGGAGAAAGAACAACAATATTTAGGGATAAAGTGATGAAAGGGGGATAATGGAATTTGGTGGGAGAAATTATAGTGATGTGGAATCAAATGACTGATTTTGTCAAGATGGTTGCGAAAGAAGTTGTTGAAGAGTCAAAAAGGAAAAGATTTGTAGAGGTTCATGAAATTTTCGAGAGAAAAGATGTTAGCAAGTTTGGCGGGGACTAGGAATATGGAAAATTATGAAATGTACACGTGGGAAAAAAATAAGTTAAGAAAGTAGTAAGTGATGCAAATTTCAGATCATATGATGCATAAAGAGGAGCAGAGAAGAATATTTTTAAGCTTGTAACAAAAAAAGAAAGGAAAAGTAGTAACTTAGATCGTGTCAAATATTTAAAGAGCAATGCCCAAAAGGTTTCAGTGAAGGACAACAATATTAAAGAAAGGTGGAGATAATATTCTAACAGACTTTTGAATGAAGACTCAATAGGAGGCATGAGAACAAGAAGGATAATATGTTAGCCAGGCATAGCTTTTTATTGCAAAATTAGGATAGTAGAAGTAAAGAAAGTATCAACATAAATGAAGTAGGAAAGGCTACGAGGTCAAATGACATTCATATGGAGGCTTGGAAATGCTTAGAAAAGTTGGGTGGATTTGGTTAACTGGGATCTTCAATAAGATATTAATGACAAAGAAAATGCCAGATGGATGGAGAAGAAGTGTTTTAGTACTTATATACAAGAACAAATGAGATATACAAAATTGTAGAAACTATCATGGGATTAAACTTATTCGTTACAATATGAAACGATGGGAGAGAGTAATGGAGCAAAGACTTAGACAAATGACCAAAATATTTGAAAATCAATTTGGTTTCATGCTAGGGAGGTCAATTATTGAAGCCATCTTCTCACTTAGGAAATTAATGAAAAATTACTGGGCAAAGAGGAATAATTTACATATGACCTTCATTGATCCAGAGAAAGCTAATGACAATGAACCTATAGGATTAATTTGGTGGGTCTTAAATAAAAGCAATGTTTCGAGATGTTAGAATGAAATCATTAAAGACATTGTATGAGGGAGTAGTAATGAGTGTGAGAATTTTGAGTTTCCAGTGACCATAGGTTTGCATGGAGTTAGCCTTAAGCTCTTATTTCTTTTCATTGATTTTGGATGCATTAATTGATCATATTCAAGAGGAGGTACCTGAGTGTATGTTGCTTGTAGATGATATAGTGTTGGTGGATGAATTGAGAGATGGTATGAGTGCGAAACTTAAGAGATGGCGGGAAGTTCTAGAATCCAAGGGCTTTAAAGAAAGTCGTACGAAGACAAAAATATATGGATTGCTGCTTCTTTGGGCATATACAATGTAATGCGTCGAAACCCAATACTCCGGATTTCACAGTGTCATCTTTTATATCCAAGTACGGGTTAAATCATTGCAACGGAAATAACATTCACACAAGATGATGGGGCTTAGGCAACCAAGTTTAGTTAAACCATTTGAATTATAACCAAAATATTCAATGATCCATAAGTAAATGAGTTCGACTTACATATCAAACAGGACGTCTAAACCAATCTATTTACTGAACTAAATGGTCCTCAATTCTCTAACTCCTAAGCAGAAGCTAAGTCATACAAATACAAACTATATGGATTGCAACGTTAGTGGGCATGTACAAAGAGTTGAAACTATTGTAAGGATTGAAGCTCAAGAGATACCACAAAGAGACTCAATACTTTTACTTGATAATTAGTAAGGATGGAGAAATTGAGGAAGATATTGAACATATGATAAAAGCAGGATGATTAAAGTTGAGACTCGCTTTTGGAGTGCGTTGTGATCAGCGCATACCAATAAGTTTGATGGAAAATTTTACGAGACAACAATTAGACCAGCTATGACCTATGGAGAAGAATGTTGGTAAATCAAGAAGCAAAAAACTCAAAAAGGGAGTGTAGTAGAGATGTGAATATTGAGGTAATATTGGCTAATTAAGAAGCAAGACATGAACAAAATGAGTGTTGCAGAGATAAGAATGTTGATGGTGGATGTGTGGTAAAACTGAAATTGATAAAATTGCTTTTGAGAGCATTTAGGGATAGCATCAATAGGTGATAAAATAATAGAAACCCGTTTGAGGTGGTTTGGACATTTCTAACACAGGCCAACAGCAATACCGATGAGGAAAAGTTTTTCTATGTAGGTTGATTGCCTACCACGGGCAAAGGCTAGTCCAAAGAGGATGTGGCTGAAAGTAGTAACAATAGATCTAAAGATGTGCAGCCTATCCAAGGCTTTGGCTTATGATAGATTTGAATGGAGAAACAAAACTCATGTAGCTAACCTCAACATAGTTTTTTATTTTTTTATTTTTATTAACAGTAAATTTTATTAATAAAAGAAAGAGAACAACATGAAAAGAAAAGCAAACATCGGATGAACAAACAAGAAGACTAACATCTTAAGAAATTAACCAACCTCAACATAGTTTGGACAAGACTTTGATGATGATAATGATTCTTTTAGTTTTAGGATAATTCTTATGTGTATATAGTATGTTATACATAAATTTTGAATTTTAATGATCGCGACGAACGCCTGATACCGAGTTTGATGGTTAAGGCTAAGATAATAGTGATGATCATCAAAACCTTATCTTATATATCTAGAAAGTGGGATTGTCTGTATGATTTCTACTTTTCCACTCAACACAATCTTTGTAACTCCACAAACTGTCATGTCTTTTCTTGCTACACCAAATCTTTATTGGTCTGTCCTTTCCCATAGTTCCTGGGACTGTAAAATCGCAATGCACCTGTGTGGGTGCTTTTTCTGATTTTCTATGTACATGCCCCCAAGCCCTTGAAATGAAGTTCTTTGATTCTCTACTGTTGGGGACACATGTAAATTTAAATATTTTTTATATATTTGTACAGACGTATAAAAAGATTGCTAAGTTGCATGAGCACACCCTTGGCCTCCATTCGCCAACCACAATTCACAACCTCCATAAGCCAATCCCCACATTCACATCATCCATCAAACTACTACATTCCACAAACCACTACATTCCACAACTAGGCAACATCCATCTCACACCACAAAATACCATAGGCAAATAAAAATCCATCAGAGCAATCATAGATCACATGAAATCGAACAAAACACCAATAACAAAGAATATTTAGGCATCGTTCAAATGTTCCATATGAAGTTTCCAAAAAAAAATCCAAGTGCAAAAAAAAAGGAAACAAAGTGCATAAAGATAGATTTCTATTGATGCAAGAGAGATGAGAAAAAAATGGAAGTACAAAAAAAAAACAAAAAAAAAAAAAGTTAACTGAAATGAATGATGGAGAAAAATGGAGAAAAGAGTCCAAACCATGGGAATAATGCAATAAAAATGATTAACAGTGAAAATAAAAGGATTTGCTAACGAAAATGTGTACCTTTTGAAGAGGAAAAAACGAAGATCTGCAGTGGAGAGAGAAGGGCGAAAATGGCGATTTCGCAGGGAAAATAGAGAAGAAGGGAGGAAGAAGGAGAAATGAAAGAAAGAGAACGCCATCGGGAATGTAAACCGCCAGGGTCTCTCGAGCGAACTCTGTTGGTCGCTCGAGCGAACAGACTAGGGTTTTTAAACCCTAGGTTGTTGCGCGCGAAAAGCCTCTAACGGTTCGGTTTGGTCAAATCCCTCCATGGAACAGTGTAAACAGGAGCACTATTCAAATTTCCGTAAATTTAAGCACACAGTGCAAACAGTGAATATTTTGACCAAAAAATTTTTAAAAAAAAATAATAAAAAAAAAAACTAAAAGCGGTGTGATCTACTCCCCCTAAACCTCTTTGAGATGAACAAAATGTTACATGGGGAGCACACCCATCAACATAAAGTTAAGTGAAATAGTTTCCTCCAATTTTTTTTTCTTCACTCATTGGAGTAGCATTTTCTTTTCCATATCTTTTGTAACTCATTCGAGTCCTCAAAAAAATAATTTTTTTAAAATAAAATGAGGACTGGCTAAACCATCATTGGTGACTTTCACACTAATGATCGTGGTAGCCTTCTCCAAGAAAAAATTACCAATCAATTGGAAGCTTTCACACACAATCGTAGGTAGCCATCTTCCTCAGGGTTAACCTTTGTGCGAACCCGACCCCTAATTTCTTGGTTTAGTTTGGTTTTAATTGTGATTTGGTTTTCTCATTGGGTTTAGTGGTTGTTTGGTTGAGTTTTGAGTTAGAATGATTTTTCATTAACTTTGAGAAGTTTTGAGAGCCAGTGAACCTAGACAGTGACCGTAGGGTCCCATTTGTTCTACGTGGTCAGCGTGGGGAGATTCTTGGTGATTCCCAAAAATTCCCATTTCAGCTTTGTTTGACTAATCTCGCCATTCTCTACAACTTTCATTTTCATTTCGTGCCCATTCGAAGCTCCTAAAAATAGTTTTTTCTAGAAATCCCAAATTTTCCATTCTTTAACCCCTTTGACCAAACAGTTGACTTTTTATATGGACCCTGGAAGTATATCAATATTAATCTCGTTGGAAAGATAATTTTATGCCGGATGCTTTTCATGTTTTAAGTTTCTTGATCCGAGGTCTAGAAAGCCCTCTAATCTCCATTACGAATTCTACTTAGTGTGGACCCCACACCCACCCGTTATAAAAAGGACAACTTCCTCTCCTTCTCCCTCATTTCCACTCCAATCGGCTGCAACTCCCTGCTACAGTACCAGTAGCATTCCTTCTTCTTTTTCTTCCATTTCTCTTGCTCAAATGAAGCCTCCAAGCCACCAATCCGACGAAGGAACTCTGGCAACTTCTTCCCCTTCATCTCCTCTCTCTTTTGACACCATTTTCATGGGAAACCAAAGTGGGCAGCCCCTTTTCCAAGCTCCTTCTTGTTGATTAATGGCCCTAGAGGTAAGGATCTCTTTCCATCTTTTATTGTTGAGTAATGACTTTCCCATAGGTCCTATTTCTTAGCTTGTTTGAACCTATTCCTTTTCTTTCTTGATTTACCATTTTAGGGTTTTAAGATAGGTTTGTTTTGGGGGTTTTCTTTGCTTTGCTTGTAGGTTGATCTTGATAGTGTTTTGAGCTTGGATTTGCTTAGCTTGGACCTAAGGCAAGTGGATGATTGGATAGTTTTAGTATTTATTGAACTTTGTGAGGAATGTGGTTGGTTTGCTATTTATATTCATGTTTATGAACTTGCATAGATTTGAAATAAATGCTTATGAAAGTACATTTAATGTTTTGGAAACATGGTGGATTTTAGTCTTTGTCTATCTCTTGTTTTTGGCTTAAATGGGTCTCGGTGATTGTGGAGTTTCTCTTCTCTTATGGTTGAGGGTGAAAAAGGAAGAAGTGATTGGATAATGATACGTAGAAGTTCTGATGTTGGAGAAGAGTTGAAGGTGGAATAGGAGGAGCTTTCAGCTCACTTTATTGCAGGTAAGTGATTGGAGAGGGAAAGGAATGGATTGGGGAAAAGAGGACCTGAATCTGAACTGCATTATGGAGCTCCCGCAACTGGCGGTCAGCTGACGGTCACCTAGCGGCTAGCCGTCTGGTGACTGGCGGCTAACCGAACCGGTTTCGGTTACTTTTCCGGAGAGCTGTAGCCTCACGGTCAGCTAGCGGCTAACCGTCGAGTCCATCGGCGGCTAACCGCCAGCCAACCAAACTGAAGCGGCTACATTTCCAGAATGCTGCATTTGGTCAAGTCAACCACGGTCAGCCAGCGGCAAACTGCCGAATCCATTGGTGGCTAACCGCTAGGTGACCACCAGGTAACCGAATTTCCCAGAATTATGGGAATAAAGAGAGATGAAGGGAGTTCTCATCCCATTTGCTTGTGAACCTTTCCGAAAGCAATGAGCACTTTCCACCTGGAATATGTTCGAAACAAAGATGAAATGGTTGTTGGAAGCCCGTTCGAGTGAGAAACCACATCACTGGGATTTGTTGAAATGTTGAGGTTACTCAGGTGTGTAAGGAGCCCGGAATGTCTCTAAACTCAAGGAGTACCAAGTGTTTACTGAAAAATAGACATACGGGATCCCTATCCACCTTGAGTTATCTTGAACTCCGATACTTGTCCCGATATTTCAAAAGTTTATTGCACCCCTTTTTATTCCTGAAATTTATGAGTTGTGATTTATCCATCCCGAAAGCACTGAACTGCATTTGTAGCATTTGTGCTAGCCCCGATATGCATGACCCGATATTGAAATGATATTTGTACCTTGAGCACCCTGTTTCACCCGTTTATACAATTTCATCAAGTGTTTTATACATGTCCGATTTCTTGCATATGACCTATCAATACTTGGGGACTTGAAACATTGTTTTTAAGCTTGGGGAGGTATGATTTGGAGCCCCAATGCAATGTAAAAACTCGGAAGGCATTTTATGGAGTCCGGATGAAGAGAAACCCATTATGAAGATTCGTCAAGGATCCTTAGACTCGTCAATGTGCATAGGGATCCGAGATGTCCTTAATTCTCATGGAGTGCCAAGTTTATGTCAAATTAGACATACAGGACCCTATTCACATCGATATGAATCTAGGACCCTCAACGATTGGCCCGGAAAAGTATAGAAATCCATTATGTCGTATTTAACCCGAATTTCACTTGTTTATTTTAAATCTCGTGTTTGATGACTAGACTTACCCGACAGTATTGAAATCCATGTTTTTAGCATTGTTGCTAGCTCGTACATGCCCGACCGATACATATATGCTTTTGTGCCTATGGGCATCCCGTCCCGTTATATTCGTACTTGTTGATTTCTTGTATATGACTCATGAGCCAAAACCTTGAGGCAATATGGGGCCAGACCTTTGTAGTGCGAGCCCATGAGCCAAAAAGAGAACATACATACATGTATTTTTTTTTGTTTACTTGCATATAACCTATGAGTCGGCACCACTAAGCTTGGATGACCTTGTCGGTCTGATCTACCGACTTGGAGATCCCTTATTGTCTCGCCAGCTGTAGCTTGGATCCCCCTATCCGGTTATTTAACCGTAGTCTTGTCCTGACACCGCAGATTGTTACTGTGGTTCCTGATGCCCGGCTCGCTACCGTGGTCATGTCTTGTATATAGTATATGTATATGTAAATTTCGTTGTTCCTCCTCACTTCGGTGACTGAGGTCAACGCCTTGATATGCTTGCTCTATCATTTCGGTGATAGAGGATTTAGCTTTGTGTAGTTGCCATCTTGATAGTTCCTGATCCTTGATACCCTTACTGCTTTATATTGATCATGTCTTTTCTTAGTAAATGATGCATTATTTATACATGTTTTAAATGGGTTCCCGATTTGTGAAATGTTCATGTTTTATACATGCTTTAAAGAAATATATGTTTTGTCAAATGTTTATGTTTCATACCCGTTTTATATGAATACAGGATTTTATCAGATATTCATGATTTCATATACATTTGTAATTATTTACAATTTTGATCAGACAGCATGATTTATTGCATGTTTTATCGTTCAGTATATTGTTATATCTTTTCACCCACCTGCCAGACCGTCGTGTCTGACCCACTACTTTGGTACTCAGGTTCAGACTTCTTCCCCCGAGACGAGTGCACGTGTCGGTTGTGGAGCCATGAGCTTTCAGGTTGTTTGTCGGTTATGTCATGTAGACATTGAGCTTAATATCGGTATTATGTCATATATGGGTAGTGATCATTACCTTGTTTTCTTGTATGGCTTTTATTAGCCTTTTTCTTGGGATTTGTAATTAATATACATTGTTATTTGTAACTTGAACATATATGGGAATGTAATACCCTGTTATTGTCAGCTCTGTACTTTTATTGTGATGGTTTATTCCACTCTGAGATGGATCATTGATAAGATGACTATACGCTTGGGTTGAGTGCGGTGCGGAATCCAATGGCCACGGACTCCGAGTCGCAACACCACGAAAGCTTCCGCTAAATATTCAGAGGGTGTTGGAATGTGTAATCCTCACATACGCGGATCTTGGGAGAAACATAATTATTACTTCATGGACCCCGGGTTTGGGGTCGTGACAACCTTATTACCACAACATCTCTCAAGGATAAAGAAGGAGATAGAAGTGAGAGAGTCGAAAATCGACCTGTGCGGTGAGAAAAAGAAAAATAATGGTCATGTGTACAAGTGAGTGTGCACCTAAATAAACAAAAATTTATGGAGTGTAGGGAATAAGAGAAATCCCTAATGATTTTCGCAGGGATTCAAAGCGCGTTGCATCCAATGGTTTGGTGAAAATATCTGCAAGTTGAGTTTCTGTGGGAATATGATGTAAAGAAATTGTTCCCTCTTCCACAAGGTCACGAATGAAATTGTGCAAGAGTGTTGGACAGGATTTTTGGAAATATCAATTGCACTCTGATTATCACAAAAGACAGTCATGGTGTCTTGCTCAATCCTATAATCCTGAAGCATCTGTTTCATCCAAAGAAGTTGTGTACAACAACTTCCTGCAACAATATATTCACACTTAGCAGTCGACAGAGAAGTCGAATTCTGCTTTTTACTATGCCAGGCAATGAGATTATTTCCAACAAAGAAACAGCCACCAGAAGTACTCTTCCGATCATCAACACATCCAGCCCAATCAGCATCAGAATAACCAACAATGATCGAGTTGGTATCTTTGGACATCCAAATCCCATATTCAACAGTACCACGACATATTTTAAGATTCTTTTCACAGCTTGAACATGAGACATCTTAGGTTTTGACTGGTATCTTGCACAAAATCCGACACTGTAAGAAATGTCAGGACGACTAGCAGTGAGGTAGAGCAGACTACAAATCATACTGCTGTAACTTTTCTCATCAGTATCCAATCCATCAGCATCAAGACTAATTTTGACAGTGGTGCTCATAGGAGTTCTAACATGTTTTGAAGATTGCATGCCAAACTTTTTCAGCAACTCTCGAGCATATTTTGGTTGAGAAATAAAAATGCCAGAGGGAGTCTGTTTTATCTGTAACCCCAGGAAGAAAGACACCTCACCAACCATACTCATTTCAAATTCACTCGACATTTTATCAGCAAATTTATCAGATAGGAATTCAGACGTAGATCCAAAAATGATGTCATCAACATAGACTTGGGCAACAACAAGGTTGTTCTTGTCTTGTTTGATGAACAAAGTCTTATCCACACTTCCTCTAGTAAACCCATGCTCTATAAAAAAGTACTGTCAGTCTCTCATACCAGGCTCTCGGAGCTTACTTTAAACCGTAAAGGGCCTTTTGCAATTTGTAAACATGATTAGGATGATGAGGATCTTCAAATCCTTTCGGTTGTTCCACAAACACTTCCTCATTCAAAAATCCATTAAAAAATGCACTTTTGACGTCCATTTGAAACAATTTGATATTTAAGAAACAAGCAATGGTAAGTAACAAGCGCACAAATTCAAGTCTAGCTACAGGGGCAAAAGTTTCATCAAAGTCAATACCCTCAACTTGGGTATACCCCTGAGCTACCAATCGAGCTTTGTTCTTAATGACTTGACCAGTCTCATCGGTTTTGTTTTTAAAGATCCATTTGGTTCCGATGACATTTGTATTTGACGATCTAGGAACAAGCTCCCAAACACAGTTCCTTTCAAATTGGGCTAGTTCATCATGCATAGCATTTATCCAAGAATCATCTACAAGAGCATCTTTAATATTTTTTGGTTTTAAAGAGGAAACATAACAGACATGACTTACCTCATCACGTACCTGTTTCCTTGTTTTCATAGGAGCATAAATCTCACCAATAACTTTGTCCAAAGGATGATCTTTGATGACTTGGCCCTTTTGAGATCGAGGATGAACAGATTTTGGAGTTAAACTTTGCTCTTCAAATTGCCGAATTCTTTCAGGAACAGTTGATTCAAAGGAAGGTTCCATTGATTTAAATGGATCAGCAACTACGTTTGTTTCCTTTGGTGATTCTGAATCAGGTTTAGCTTGGCTTTCCGTTTGATTTTTAACCTGTTCAGAAAACGAAGAAAAAATCAGTCCCTCATCATCATCATCGGAGAAATAATTCGAGGTACCTGCATCATCCACTACCACATTGATGGATTTCATTACAACAGAATTTTTGAGATGAAAAACACGATAAGCTTTGCTAGTCAGGGAGTAACCAAGAAAAATTCACTCATCACTCCTGGAGTCAAATTTTGACAAATATTCTTTATCACGAAGGATGTAATACTTGCTGCAAAAAGTTCGAAAATATTTGATATTTGGCTTAACACCAGTCCAAATCTCATACGGGGTGGTTTTCGTTCCTGGACGAAGATAGACACGGTTAATGACATAGACAGCTGTGTTAACAGCTTCAGCCCAAAACCTTTGGGGTAAAGTTTTGCTGTGCAACATTACCCGTGTCATATCTTGAACCACTCGATTCTTTCTTTTCACTACCCCATTATGCTGTGGAGTTTTAGGGGCTGAGTATTCATGCTTGATCCCATGTTTGGTGCAAAAAGTGAAAAATTCAGAATTTTGAAATTCAGTTCCATGATCAGAACGAATCCTTGAAACACCGCCAAATTGCTATCCTTTATCTGCAATAAGCAAAGTCCACAAGTTATTAAAGACAACAAAAGTTTCGGATTTATCATGCAAAAATCTTACCCATGTCAATCTGGAAAAATCATCAACTGTTAAAAATATGTACTTTGTACCACCAATGCTTTCAAATTTTGTCGGTCCCATAAGATCCATATGTAATAGCTCTAAAGGTCTCTTAGTGATAAAAGAATCAACCTTTTTGTGAGGAGCTTTTATTTGTTTTCCAACTTGACAGGGACCACACACAGTATTCGGGGCTCTTTTGAGTTTGGGAAGCCCACGAACAAGCTCAAGACTTGACAATTTTTTCAGAACTTTGTAATTCACATAGCCCAAATGTTAATGCCACAAATCAAAGTCGCTAAATAACGCTGAATTACAAGACATTTCTTTCTCAGATGAAACCACATAGCAATTGTCAGAATTTCTTATCAAATGAAAAACAGTTTTTCCCTTTTTTGTCAACAATAATGCATTCTTTTGAAGAAAAATGGACATCATGTTCGTTATCACATAACTGACTTATACTCAAGAGATTTGTTTTGAGACCATCAACCAAATAAACATTTTTTAGGTTGGACATACCTGGGATTGCCACAATTCATTTTCCAACAACTTTTGCCTTACCTCCATCTCCGAATCAAACACTTTCACCATTGTAATCTTCTAGAGATGTAAACAAGACTTTGTTTCCTATCATGTGACATGAGTAGCCACTATCCAAGTACCACACATCAGAGTTTGTAGCACTAAGTGCTGTAAGGACCACATTACAACATAAATCAGATTTTCGGACCCAGACTGGTTTAGTCTTAACCTGATGCCAAGAATGTTTAGGCCTTCTACGCTGATTTTTATTGTAATTTCTTAGTTTATTACAGTGTGGTCGAATGTGTCCAGTAATTCCACAGAAGTGACATATGAGAATGAATCTAGGTTTAGACACATAAGAAGGATAATAACTCTAAGGATATGTAACATTTGGATAGACAGGAAGCATGGATTTCATAGTAGTTCCTTGAACAAACACAGTTTTACCTTTGTCCTTAGATGAAGAGGAACCTACAAAACCAAGCCCAGATTTTGAAGAAGGAGGCAATTGACTTCTCAAAACTTCATTCAACTTCATTGATCCAGTGTTCATCCGGTTGATAGAAGCTTTCGCTAAATCCAATTTTGCAAGATCCATCTTTAATTTTCCAGCAAGATTTTCTTTTTCAGATTTGCAAGTATTCAGCTCGTTTCGAACGATCAACAGTTGGAATTCAGCCTTTTGAAATTGTTGTTGCAAGCGATCACTTTCTTGACCTGCAAGAATCAATTTGTTAGATAATAATCCTCATTGATCTTCCAACTGTTTTACCTTAGATTGAGAGTCTAGCAGTGTAGCTTGCAAAGATGAATTCTTTTCCTCCATAGCTTTCAATTTTAAAGCTCTTTTCTCACTGATTTTGGACATTCGAATAGATTCATGAAGCAATTTTTGATAATCTTCATCTCCTTCCTGTTCCTCATCAGAAAATTCGTTAACGTCTAAATCATCTTCAGACTTGGATTCCTGCATAGGACATTCGAATAGATTCCTGTCTGGTTCCCATATACAGCAATAGAACGCATGTGGTGCCAACTCGAGGAGTTGAGGAGATCCAGTAACATGGTGGATCAAAGTGAGAAACTTCAAAAACTGTTACATGGGGCTTTGCTAAACCACCTGAAACAAGTAGGATTCATTGTTTTCTTTGACAAATTTCTGGATTATTTGATATTTTGTTTTGCTCCAGGCATAAATTTATGTTTTTCCCCCTGATATGCAGGTAAAGATTGACTCAGAGGATGCTGTATCTGCTGCGCTTTGATAGAATTCCCGACTACTGTGCTCCTGTAAAAATTTCAGCGACCAAAAGCTATTCTGTAATTTTGTTTCTTATGATGTCTACTGGGGCTTGATTGTTTATCAATTAATGTTGTACATTAATCCCAATTATTTTTGCTCTTTCTGCGCATAAAAAAAAACAACGTTGATCTTACTATATTGGTTTTGATTGCTGCCTATTGGTGGTGGGACACTAATCTATAGGAAGTGCACAAGGCCGGTGTCTTCCTTTACGCACAAGGGCCTGAACCTGCAACTCCACCTTAAGCGAGGGCGAGGGCGAGGGCGAGTGCTGAATGTCTGTAGCTGGCTATTTTAGTACAGGCAGATCATTGATCTTACTTTAGTAGTTCCAAGTCAAAATGGTGACCATCATTAGTTGCTTGCTTAAGGAACTGCTGAATTCGTTTCATCTATCACTTGCCAAGGTGTTTATTCTGTTATCACTAGCAGATTATTGAGGCTAAGATGCATGGTTTATTCATATGTATTCACTAGCAGATTATTAAAGGCTAAGATGCACTTGTAGTTTGTATTAGGCTTCATGGGTAATTCAAGGTGGCCAATACAAAATGGTGCTTTAATGGGTTTGTTGCACTAATAGGTAGGTACCTCATCGCTTGCGTGATAGATAACTCTTTTGCCACCACATGAGACCCTCTATGATCAATCAATCCAAATCCCTTATACTAATTCTAGTGAATTGGCCCTCACCCTAGTTCGACACGAGTCATGATTATAGTCACCATTTGGTTGAATTTATTAAAACAGTTAAATAATGAGGCTGCTAAATCAATGGCTGTCTGATTGAGATGATTTTTGTCCAAAATCATATTCAAAATGGGACCTTTCAATCAATTTATTCACCCATCAAATGAACGTCATCTTGGGAGCAACATTCATGAGCACTTGTTTTACCAGGACATGGGACCGCCGATGATGAGCCCAACCCGCTTGTACTCACTAATCCCTCATGAATTAGCTTTCATCTCTATAGGGGACTAATCTGAACTATACTCACAATTGAATTAAATTTCATAAAAAAATGTAAACGGAAGAAATCGATGTATTTGTTTTTAAAGAAAATCATTAAACTTTAAAGCCAATAAATGAATCTATATACTTTCATGGGACCCACTTGGATGCATGCCATTCACTGGATGATAATGTGATGGAAAGTTCTCTTTTAAGGATATGATTTAGGTAAAAGTCATGAGTAACAACCAGTCTGGGACTAGTTTGTGAAGCATGAGTTCGGCTTAATTTTGTTGTGACTCTGAAGCCAACTTTAAGCTAGGCTTAATTTTTAATTAAGTCTGTTGTGTTTGGTAGTGGTTTCCTCTTCTGTGGCACCGCTCTCTTACCACTTTAGGTAGGAAGTCAAGATCCTATCTCGAGTAAAATGCCCCTAAAAAAGGAGCTTTCTGTTCTTGTTTCCGTGCTTGCGCCAAACAGTGTTGAGGAAACTGTGGATTGTCTCCTCCCAATTCCGTGGAAAATGGTGCTTTGCAAACGAAGCTTAAACGGCCTGTTTGGTTGCACTAGAATATATAAGAATTGAATATATAGGGTTGTTAAAAATTCAACATAAAAGGTGAATTTCCAAAAATTAGCATTTAGGTTCATTTTTGGGAACTAACATTTGATATTCATTTTTAACCACCCTATGTATTCAATTCCTATCTATTTTAGTGCAAACCAACAGAGCGTAAATGCTTTTCAAAGATTGGAATTGGGGGAATACATTGATAGATCTTTCTTACAAGAATTTGAAGGTATTTCAAAATCTTCGGACATAAATTCTCCAAATTCTCATATATTTGTGCTCCAATACTGTGAACACAGAATTATGAAAAATCTAGGGGAGAAGCATTACAATCATCTAACCCTACACCTTGTGAAATTTCACCTCTTGATTTGTGAAAACGAGTTCGAATCACTAGTTGAGAAGTTCGCTTGAAATGGCTTGGCCTTCTTGAAACAAATTATGGCTAGGTTTGAGGTCTACCCACCTAACCCTAAACCTCCTCTCAAAATAACTTAGCTAAACCTAATTAGACACACATCAAAGTTTTGCCATCCTTTGGATTTTTTTTGTGGGGGTAAATTACTCATCCTTGGGTTAATTATGCAAAAAAGATTCAAAACAGGCACTTCATCTAATGGCGAAAAATTGCCCAACTTACAAAGTGATTTCACTAGGGATTAAAATGATCAGTTATCCTTAATTTTTAACACACCCAAGCCAGATATAAATCTTTATTACACCACTCTCCTCATAGTAAATACATGCGGGCATGATATTGGCAAGTAAAGTAGGAGCTGAGATCAATACCATATTAATTGGTGCAAGGCCTCTGTAATCTTATAAAGACTAAGGTCATATTTGGCAATTAAATCTTCGGGATATCTCATGGTTTTCCACAAAGGCATGGAAAACTCATGCTTGGCAAATGACAATTGTAAATCTTGCGGATTTGGGCCAATGAAAATCCTCATTTTCTGAGGTCTGACCCTCCCCCATAAGATTTGAAAATACTCATTTTTATGAATTTATCCACCAATATCAATTTTTCTTTGTTATATGCAATGGTACACAATGATATCAATGTGACATCCTCTCCTCATCCATATAAATTCTTATTGAGGAATCCCTATTCCAAGGGCAATGAAGAATTCTCAAATCTGCGGGTTGCTTAGGAGCTTCTCACTTGTTACCAAATGTGTGTGGTTGTCAATCGAATGATTCCATAATATTATGATCATAGGACAATGGGTTTAGTTAATTGGGTGACTCACCTTGAACTGCTTCTATTAGGGGCTTGGCAGTGGCTTTTCAAAGTTCGGAGGAGTATAAATTTATAGAATTTCTTAGGCGATCATGGTACAAACGCATATGGGATGACCTATTTTCCCAGGGATCGATCCTATGCTGCGACGTGAAATGAGATACCTGATTTGACCCACACCCATCATAGTTGGTTTGTGATGCATCTTTATTCTAACTGCTGTGATTTTTGGCATCCTCACATCCTTCTTCAACCTTGACAATTACAAAGTAAATGCCTCACTATCTTATAAACTAATTTATCATATCATTCTAATTAAATAGAATGAAAGTTTTGATTCCTTAAGGGTATGTTTGGCAAAAGTCCACGCAGGTGATTCCTCGCTAGTTTTCCTCGGATTCGAGGAAAACCCATGTTTGTTTGTAAATCCAATGGTATGAGAGGAATCCTAATTATACATAAAAGTCCTCACAAGCATTGAAAACCCAGATCTCACCTCCCCCCAACGAATTGCACAAATCCACGCGCTGACGGATTTGCGGATGAACAGTAAAAAGACGGTGATATTGAGGTTACCGGTTTTTGCATTGGAAACCTATCTTTTGGGTCCCACAATCATAATCCGAACCGGTAATCATGTTTATAATGTCCAAAACGGCTAGTACACAAAAAATCATCCGTCGATCTGTCTCATATTTTTAGATATTTGTTAAAACATACAGACCGTTGATCATGATTTGTGAATGTTTGTGGGCCCCATTTGTAAAATCTGAACCATTCATTCTTTTCAAAAGAGCTATTCCGGCCATGGGCTCAAGTTTGGTAGCCTGACTCATCATGGGTCATGAGAAAATTGGAAAAAACTATTGGCCGTTGATCATGTACACTGCCAACCCATTTGTCAAACGTACAGTGAGTGGAGGTACAGACGGTCATTTGGGGTGACCCATTTCTTACTTGGAAACCTATCTTATGGGTACTATAATCAAGATCCAAACCGTTCATCATGTTTAGAATGTCCAAAATGGTTAATATGTCAATTTCTAGCCGTTGATTCATCATATATTTTGAGATATTTGCAAAATAGTCCACACCCTAAATTTTTTTTTTTAATTTCTGTGGGACCCACAGTGAAAATCCGGACCATCAATCATATGTAGAAGGTAAAAAAGGGCAAAGAGTTTAAATTTTATGGCTTGATTCATAGCGGATTGTAAGAAAATGGCAAAAATCCTTGACCCTTGGATGTAGCACATGTTAATCCACGGGCTCCTTCCCTTTGCCCAACATGGAATGCAGGAAATCTTATGCAAGAGAAATCCTCATTGCGGAAAGCTTAGTATAAGCAGAAGGAAAGAATCCTCTTAATAGAAGATTCCTCTTCAGTTGCCAAACGTGCCCTAAATAATCCTCCACACGCTCTCACTTGCTATTTTAAATCTTTGTTCTCATTATTTCCTACAGGATTCTACCTCTCTTGTTTCATGCTGTTTTAAAAGCTGGCAAGCTTACACCCACCCAAGTTCCTGTACCTTTCTTCCACACTAATCCTGCAGGATCAGTTCCAATATCACTATTTAAATACACTGCTGTTTGTTGTTCCATGCTTTGCACAAGCATGATGCTTTCTACAGAAGAAACATATATTCTCCTTGTGTTTGTTTGAACGAATACTATTCCAATTTCTAAAGGTCCTAAAGACCCATTGATCACATTTGAATGGTCTATTACTATATTTCTAATGGCCTAAAGCCCCATTCAGTAGATTTGAATGGTCTATTACTATATTCTCTCACTTGCTTTCCTCCTACATTCCATACTTAAACAATCTGCTTAATGTTGATGGCTGCTTTTTTGTTTTCTAGCTTCCAATCTTTATGATTGGATTGGGTAGGCCGGGTTGAAGATGACCCGAAAGCGGTTTTAGACTGATCTGGGCCCATGTGATTAATTTAGATTTAGACAAATGATATTCTATTTGATACAGTGGTTGAGATGTCAGCTTAAAGCTAGGGATACTGATTAATTACATGCATGAACCTGATTAGTGTGTGATTGATGTTAGGAAGGAAACATCAATCAAACCACCATTGTCATCATCAATCCCTAGTATCTTTAATGTTCTTCTAACCTAATCCAGTTTCCTTATCCTGCATTTAACATTGGAATTGTAGAAAAGAAATTGGAGAGACTTTGTGTGATTTCCTAAGACAAACTATGACTTTTTTTGGCCCAAGAAACCTAAGCGAGATCAAAAACCTGATTACTAATTTGATTACACCGAAAGAAAACCAAGACCTCATAGTCGATCCTTCAGAAGAGGAGGTTAGAAAAGCTGTGTTTCAAATAGAATCCCTTAAAGCTCCAGGCCCTGATGGATACTCGGCTAAATTCTATCAACAAATGTGGGACTCGATTGGGTTGGATATCATAGCCCTTGTGAAAGACTTCTTTAAAAATAAGTACTCTCTTAGGAAACTAAATAAGACTTTTTTATAGTTTTTATCCCAAAGTAGAGTTGCCCTAAAAAAGTCAATGACTTTAGGCCCATTAGCTTATGTAATGTTATTTATAAAATTATTGCTAAAAGTTGTGGCAAATTAGTGTGTGATTGATGTTAGGAAGGATACATCAATCAAACCACCATCGTCATCAATCCCTATTATCTTTAATGTTCTTCTAACCTAATCCAGTTTCCATGTCCTGCCTTTAACATTGGGCCAAGATCCAAGGATAGGTTAGTGCCACCACATCTATCAGGTGTGGCCCACCGGTTGATCATCTGCTTGAAAGTCGGAATTAGGTCCCTGTGATGGATGGTGGTCTGGCTTGGATTTGGACAATGGGATCTCAATTGTGGGGTCCATTTACCTGCATTAAATGGGCCAGGTTCTGGTTTAAGCTTGATTTGACTCAAACCTAACCAAATTAACATCTCTAGCTAGCTAGGAGCACATACCAAGTTACCAACAATAGCTCCAAAAACTATCAAGCCGAGTCAATTTGGAGACTCAGCTGAGTCTTAACCAAGTTGAAAAGTCAAAATTGAGTCTGAATATGTGTAAAATAAAAATAAAAATAAAAATAATTACTAATAATTTTATTGAATTTTAACCAGTCTTAGCCGAGTCAACTGAGTCTTTACAGAATTTTTCCAAGTCAACCTGAGTTTTGACCAATTAATTTGTGTCTAGCCAAGATTAGTGAAGGGTTGAGTTTGCCACGAAATTATTGGTCATTGTTAGTTGCTGTCCTTGTTACTGCTACCAACAACTTAAATCAGGGGCGGACCCACGTACATCTATGTGGGGGACGACGCACCCGTTGGACCTCGGTCCACTTCTAAAACTATAATGAAAATTCTAACTTTGCTTTGAAAATCTACGTAAAAATCCCGCAACTGCCTCCAAAACACAAAAAGAAAATCCTTGGTTTGTTCCAAAAAGCCTTGTTTGCGCCCGCACCCCTCAAATGAAACTCTTGGGTCCGCCACCGACTTAAATAATCTTATGCCCAAGGTTTTAAATATAAACTCAAGATCTTTAAGTATGCGAGTATGGTGATCAATATGTTATACTATTATTAACATGAACCCTAAGATCGTGAACAGCATGATAATCACGTGTAGGATTTAATCTTAACTAAATTAAAGAGTACCTCCAGACATCCTGATGCAGAGAGCTTTCTGATCCTGCAGTCTGGTGCTGTTGCTGATTGATGCTGTGATCCGTCGAGAAAGAAACTATATGAATGGTTTCGGTTTCTCTCTCCTTGCCTATAAAACCTTAATGTGTTGATTTTCGTGAATGCCTTTGTGATGGACGAAAGGCTTTGTTTTATAGGTGAAAAGAGGACCGAATTTCCAATCAGGGTTTCCATAGACTTAATCTCAACCATCCATCAAGGTAGAGTTTGTTATGGAATACATCTCATTAAGAAACCTTTTTGTGTAAGGAATAGCATGTATCCTAAGAAAACGGATTTCCTATAATGACCACAATTCGGGAAAGGAAAGGACTTCTAGTCCAAGTAATGGACTTAAAGATAATTTCCTTACAGTCTCCCACTTGGTCGATAGGAAGATCCTTTAGTGTTTTTCGTTTTAGGAATCATAAGGCGCGCATTATATGCTAAACATTTCTTGAGTCGGTTATCATAAGTGTCTTGGCTAATTCGGTGGTCAATGGGAGTCATGGCGTGCACACATTATTTTGCAACATGCTTACTTCCATGTACTACAGCAGTGACAACCGGCATAACTAGACCGTAATAGGAGATATACGTAATGGTCTCATAATGTCTATGTTGAAAGACTGTTTCTGTTTATCATTTATCCAAACATAAAATGTACATAATGGAAAAACAGAAATAGCAGATGTAGAGTTGCATTAAGAGCTCAATAAATGTCAAATATAAGTACAGAAATAAAAGGCAGAAAATGATAATTAAGAACTATCTTCAAGACCCATGCTTTCAGTATGTCCTTGAAAGGTCTTTGGAGGTAGTCCTTTCGTGAATATGTCTGCGACCATGAAATCTGTACGTATAGACTCAATGACAAATTTCTGTAATCTAACATCTTGTTTCAGTGAGAGATATTTAAGGTCCATGTGTTTGGATCCCTTAGATATCCTGTCATGCTTGGAGAAGAAGGTTGCAGCTTCATTGTCACAGTAAAGGGTTAATGGCTTAGAGATGAAATTCAATGCTCCAAACTGAGAGATAAAATTATGCAACCATGTTCCCTGAATTGCAGCCTCGTAACATGCGACATACTCAGCCATCATGGTGGATGAGTAAAGCAACTCAGATTTCTGGCTTTTCCATGATATTGCACCTCCACATAAGAGATACACATAGCCAAGAGTGCAAAGTCTGGTGTCAGGACATCCAGCAAAATCTGAATCTGAATAACCAGTCACCTGTAGGTGACTTGATTTTCTGTATGTGAGCATGTAATTCCTTGTTCCCTTAAGGTATCTCAGTACTTTCTTTGCAGCTTTCCAATGAGCGATTCCTGGTTTACTCTGAAATCTTCCGAGCATGCCAACAGCATGACTAATGTCAGGTCTTGTACAGACTTGTGCATACATCAAACTCCCGACAAGAGAAGCATAAGGATATTTTGCCATTTCTTTAAGTTCCAATTCGTTCTGTGGACACTGCGAAAGATCAAGCTTGTCTCCTTTATGCAGTGGAACAGGACTAGAGGAACAGGTCATCATGCCAAACCTCTCTAGAACTTTGTCAATATATGCTTTCTGAGACAATCCCAAAATACCAAGTGACCTGTCACGGAATATTTCTATTCCTATCACATAGGAAGCCTCAACCATATCTTTCATTTCAAAATGCTTAGAGAGATAGTCCTTTGTTTGATGTAATAAACCAAGGTCGCTGCTGGCTAGTAATATGTCATCAACGTACAGAACCAGAAATATGAACTTACTCCCACTGATCTTGAGGTATATGCAAGGGTCAACGATGTTTTCTATGAAATCGAAGTGAGTAATGATTTCATGAAACTTTAGGTACCATTGCCTCGAAGCTTGTTTCAGTCCATATATTGATTTCTTAAGTTTGCAGACCATGTCTTCCTGACCTTCAATGATGAAGCCTTCAGGTTGACGCATGTAGACTTCTTCTTCCAAGTCTCCATTAAGAAAGGCAGTTTTCACATCCATTTGATGTAACTCGAGGTCATAGTGAGCTACTAATGCCATGATAATTCTAAGAGAATCCTTCCTTGACACAGGGGAAAAAGTCTCAGTATAGTCAATACCTTCTTTCTGATTGAAACCTTTGGCAACAAGTCTGGCTTTATGGCGTTCAATATTGCCTTTGCAGTCGCGTTTGGTCTTGAAGACCCATTTACAACCAACTGGTTTGTGTCCTGGAGGCAATTGAACAACTTCCCAGACTTGATTTTCATTCATAGATTTCAATTCATCCTTCATGGCATCAATCCATTTACTAGAATTAACATCCTTAATGGCTTGTGAATAAGAAACCGGGTCATTAATTGTCCCTTCTCCAGATTCTACTTGGTAAAGCATGTAATCATCGGAAATAGCTGATCTCCTTTGTCTTTGAGACCTTCTTAATGCTGGTTCCTCTGGTGCATTATCCATATGTTCATTGGCGACAATCTCATTATGGAGTTGTTGATCATTTATTGGATTTTCCTCATTGTTAAATGGTTCAACAACAGGAGGATTGCCAACATCTTTCGGAATAGAGGGTAAAGGGATAGGTACCCTGATTTCCTGAATGATCACATCTTGAGGTTTATTACTCCCACTGATTTCGCCATTCTCAAAGAATCTAGCATTACCGGTTTCAACAATTCTCGTACTATGGTTAGGGCAGTAAAACCTAAATCCTTTGGACTTTTCTGGGTAACCTATAAAGTAACCACTGATTGTTTTAAGGTCCAATTTCTTTTCATGTGGATTGTAGACTCTAGCCTCAGCTGGGCAACCCCAAATTTGGAGATGTCGTAAACTGGGTTTCCATCCTTTCCACAGTTCAAAAGGTGTCTTTGGAACTGCCTTACTGGGAACTCTGTTCAAGATATAAACAGCTGTGCGTAGAGCATCCATCCACAAGGATATAGGTAAGTTAGCATGACTCATCATTGATCTAACCATTTCCATGTACGTACGATTTCGCCTTTCAGCTACACCATTCTGCCATGGAGAACCAGGCGTTGTGTATTGGGCAACAATTCCAAGTTTTTGGAGAAGTTTTGCAAAAGGTCCAGGATGTTGTCCTGTTTCGTCATACCTTCCATAAAACTCACCACCTCTATCTGACCTTATGATTTTCACTTTTCTATCTAATTGCCTTTCGACTTCAGTAATGAACACTTGTACAGCATTCACAGACTGAGATTTGTCATGCAATAAGTATAAATAACAGTAACGTGAGTAATCATCAATAAAGGTAATAAAATACTTTTCTCCTCCAAAGGTTGGAACATCAAAGGGTCCGCAAATGTCTGTATGTATTATTTCAAGAAGCTCAGTACTTCTTGTGGCTCCTTTCTTTGTGTGTTTTGTTGTTTTGCCTTTAATACAATCCACACATACATTAATATTAGTAAAATCTAGATCCGGAAGGACACCATCTTTTACTAATCTTTTGATTCTTTCACTGGATATGTGACCCAGTCTTTTATGCCACAAGAAATAAGAGTCGAGTTTGGATGACTTTCGTTTTGTTTCCTTAGAATGCAGGGTAAGTTGGGTTTCAGCAAGTTGACTATCAAGATGAAACTTGTATAGCCCATCAATCAAAATTCCAGAACCAATACGACTAGAATTTTTAAATAAACTGAAATTACCATTTCCTACTTCAAAAGAGTAACCAACTTTATCAAGTGCGCTTACAGAAACCAAATTACGGGAAAGAGACGGAACATAAAGAGTTTGACATAAGTCTAACTGATAACCGCTATCTAAAACAAGACGAAAAGTTCCAATAGCTTCAACTGGAGCTTTGTCTTTGTTTCCCATGAAAAGGAAGTTCTCACTTGGGTTTATGGTTTGGATCGTAAGGAATCCCTGCATTGAATTGGAAACATGAACATTAGCACCAGTGTCAATCCACCAAGCATCAGAAGAAACATAAGTAAGATTTGATTCGAAATAACTTACGAAACCCATAGGGTTACCTTTCTTTTCGAACCATTCTTTACGTTTTATGCAGTCTGCCTGAAAATGTCCAGGTTTCTTGCAAAATTTGCATAAGTTTTCCTTCTTTTTCTTCTTGGGGTTCTGACCAGCCTCATTAGATCTGGGTGGTGCCCTTTTCTGGCATGAATTATGCTTTTTCCCAGCTTTGTGTCCAGCTCCTTGAACGAGATGAGCTACTTTAATCCCTTGTTGGTTCAGCCTGGCCTCCTCTTGAACCAGTTTGTTAGCCAATTCATTCATTGTCCACTTGTCCGTAATAGTGTTGTAATGAATTTGGAAAGGCCCGTACTGAGGAGGTAAACTGTTTAGGATAAATTGGACGAGAAACGCCTCATCCACTGATAATCCCAAATTCTTTAGTTTAGCTGCAAGGTTGGTCATCTCAATGACATGTTCATGCATTGATCTGGTGCCATCAAACTTCATGGTTGTAAGATCTGCCATTAGTTTCCCAGCAAGGGATTTGTCTGCAGTCTTAAACCTAGCTTCAATGGCCTTCATATAGTCCTTAGCATTCTCAGGTGTAGGAAGGGATGTTTTTATGTTGGTGGCAATAGTCATTCGCAAAAACATAGTGCTTAGTCTGTCAGACCTTTCCCAGGCATTAAAGAAGGTTGTTTCATCAGGGGTACTTTTATCAGTGAGTGAAGCTGGCTTATCTTTACGAAGAGCGATATCCAGTTCAAGTACCCCCAATGTAAACTCAACTTGCTCTTTCCATTCTGAGAAGTTGGTTCCATTGAGCTTAGTGACAGAGGTAGCATGCGAAGTGAGATTAGTGGTTGCAAGAACTGCAATAGAGATACAACAATAAGGCTTTAATAAAAATAAGACAACACACGCATAATATATGAATATAAACGACAAAATTTTAGGTGCTCCTGTGGGTAGTCACCATAATTTCTACGCATTATACCATCTAAGGTCGTCATATTCAAGGTAATGTAAATGAGTGATGTTAATCTTAATGAGGAACAAACACTCCTTAATTATTGTTCAATCGTATGAGTATAATCCGCCTGTGGGCGACTAAATGCTTCATACCTTCTTGAACAATATGTAATGTAAACATGATGATGGTACTTTTATGGCCAAATTCCAGTATTTAATTGTTAGGGTCATTGTGGTGAGACCTAACCCTAAGCATACAACTTTGGTGATAAAAAAGGCTTAATATGAATATAAACATTATATATTGCATGCATTCATGATAGATCATTCATTGTATGAAAAGTACTGGTAAAAAGGCCAAGCCCCGAGGGTTGTCCTCTGGCTCTTTGGGGCTGAAAGACCTATGCCGGAGGACTGCCCGGGGCTGGCCCTTCGGGGTGCCTACCATAATGGCGGGGTTCGGGGCGGCAGCCCCGAAAATTAGCAGGGTTCGGGGCGGCAGCCCCGAAAAAAAAATTTTGAGGCATTATATCATCGATTACGAAGAAACATGCTAATGATAATCAACATAATATGGAATTTATGAAAATATGATCCAACTATATGGCCTATTTTCTGTCATTCTTTTCGATCATCTGTCATTATCTTCGACTGCTTCAAAACGTCATCTTCAGTCTCGAAACAATATCCTCTTCAATCATGACGTACCAGTTACTGATCTCCTCCATTATTACATTGAATTTTTACTCACGCAGGAGTTTATACATAATTGAAAATTCAAAACTTAAATAAATCACGATCAAACAGTCGTGCCCAAATAAAAAAAAATTGCGGAATAACATAAATATAAACCATTCATGCAGGCCATAATAGTTGGATCGATAAATTGCTGCAAAACAGAGTCAGAACGGATCTATATTTGCCGATTATGGCGATGCATAGTTATCCTAATTAATGGACGATCATGTGTTCTAAAACCATGCTCTGATACCACATGTTATACTATTATTAACATGAACCCTAAGATCGTGAACAGCATGATAATCACGTGTAGGATTTAATCTTAAATAAATTAAAGAGTACCTCCAGACATCCTGATGCAGAGAGCTTTCTGATCCTGCAGTCTGGTGCTGTTGCTGATTGATGCTGTGATCCGTCGAGAAAGAAACTATATGAATGGTTTCGGTTTCTCTCTCCTTGCCTATAAAACCTTAATGTGTTGATTTTCGTGAATGCCTTTGTGATGGACGAAAGGCTTTGTTTTATAGGTGAAAAGAGGACCGAATTTCCAATCAGGGTTTCCATAGACTTAATCTCAACCATCCATCAAGGTAGAGTTTGTTATGGAATACATCTCATTAAGAAATCTTTTTGTGTAAGGAATAGCATGTATCCTAAGAAAACGGATTTCCTATAATGACCACAATTCGGGAAAGGAAAGGACTTCTAGTCCAAGTAATGGACTTAAAGATAATTTCCTTACACAATAATCTCGTCCTATTTCGTACTAATTTCCTTTTTTAGGTTCTATGTACTTCTTTGAATCTACATTTACTACTTCTATTCATGTCATCTTTGGCCCATACTCTTCTTTGTTGGCAAGCAATCAACTTGTATTGCAAGATGACATGTCCAACCATCTCAAACTGGTCTATCTTTATGTATCACCTTCTGGTGTTTGTTATAAATGCTTTTAAAGTGGTTATTTCTAATTCTTTCTTTCCTAGTATGACGAACTACATATGAAATATAATTAGAATGGCATTCTGGTCATCAAATTTTTACGGGTTGAATAGTGACCAAATTCTCTTGGTTAAATTTGGGTCATTCCCTGCTTAAAACAAGAAGTGGGTATTTCAGAAATAAGTCCATCCAACTTGTGCCCAACCAGATCAATGGCAGTGAAAGGTTGCACTCACCAAACCGTGGGCCCCATGTTTCACAAAAGGCCAGATCTGAGAGACGGTGGTCAAGATTCTATCTTCTTTTTTTTTTTTTTTTGGCCACAGGTCAAGATTCTATTTTATCATGATCCATCCATACGTACCTTGAGATTTTGAGTATGGAACAGATGCATGCATACAAAAAAGCTTGTTATTAGCTGTGGATGGTGACATCCAAGAACTTTCCCAATGGGTTGGTGAATCTCATCACCGTCACAATAAATTTGGTGGCAAAAGTTCCCTCTCAAGAGGTCAAAAGCAAGTGGGCCCACACACAACACACCATGCCATAATTTAATCTTGGCATCAAGCATCAGTAAAATGAAATGGAACCATGATTGCATTTCACTCACCAACAACAAAAAAAGGATGATTGGGTCCCTCTGAGTCGCTCGAGTTGACTCGGCTGGGCTGAGTTGTCAAGTCAGGGTGAGTCTTCTGATTCTCACCAGTGCTCAGACTTGGCTGGGTTATTAAAAAAAGTTGATGGAAATTGGTACTATTTTCTAAAGAGTGAAAGATCATAGCCATCCATTTTTTCTTTCATGTCTATTTAGACCCATTAGTGGAGTCTTTAATCAAATTAGACCATGTCTCATTGCTTTGTTTGGTGCCCAAGCATGTACTAGGGAGGAAGGCAGAGTAGACTGTAGGAGCCAGAAACTGATTCACTCAAATAAAAGTTCTTGCAAAGTATGATTGATGAGATTAGGCTTGGATGAAGAAATCCATCTTGTTTCAGGGCCTTAATCAAATAGGTAGCATTTTGGCTTCTAATGGAGTTCTAATTAATTCCATCTACTGTAGGGTTCATCATATCAACGCTGTGGATCACATTGATCATGTGGCAAACATATAATATAAATACCATATTTAGTGAAGCAGAAAAAAATGAACTAAAATTTTCATGTTTCCTCAAAAAGACTTTTCTATTAGGGGTCCAAATTTTTTTTTTTTTTTTATATAATAAAACACGTCCTTTTATTGTTCTATCGTTAGGGAAAATCGCATTCTTATCCACTGATAGCTCAGTTGGCAGGAGGCGCCTCCCTTCCATTTAAACAATCAGGGATCAATCCATTGTTGTAGTGAGGGAGTTGGGTGAGTGTGTGTGGGTCGGTATGTGAGTACTTTTATTAATTACCCGTTACCCACCAAAGAGCTTAACAAGCCTACAAGGATTCAGACTCTATTCTATAATAAAAGGTATTGTATTTTGTGTAAAATTATTTTACCGTTACATATGTAACCAAATGGAGTCTTATTTAATCCCCAAGGGTAGCTTAGTTGACCTAGGACTACGGTTTACACTCGGAGGTTGTAAGTTCGAAACTGCACTACCACACTAGGACTATAGGAGAGTTTACCCGGCTTTCCTCTGGGCTTGGAGGGATTAGTCCATCCCAATGGGTTGGAAACCCTCCAATAGCAAAAAAAAAAAAAAAATGGAGTCTTATTTAAGGATTCAAAATTTTAAAACTATTATGTTGAACTTGGATCTAAAATGTTGCACGCATGGACAATAAGATGATTTTACTTTAGTAATGCTTAATTGCAGTAGATTTGTTAGTAACAGAAGCCTTATTCATCAATTAGTGATGCAATCACTGGTAGTCCACATCAAACGAATAGTGGCACCATTAAAGTATAATCTCAAACGTTTATTTTATTAGTGCATAGACTGCATGTGATAAATAATGTCTTAATTGGTATAAAATGGAATGTCTGATAGTTTATTCAATTTCAGCATTTTTTTTAAGAACACTTCATACAATTTTGACACCATTGAAATGTGATGGTCTGTTTTAACTTAAAATGTAATATAATTATGAATTGTAGGAATAATTTAGCCATTTTCCTTTATATAAAATCTGTGTGGTGAAAATAAAACATCTATAGATGGTTTAGTGGTTAAGATATCTTTTAGGGTTTCTTTGGGTGAAAAAACACATGTAAGCAATGAAAGGGCTGAAATCAACTTTTTATTGTGTTTATTCAAAATCTAAGAAAAAAAATTCACAGAGTGAGATATAGATGCAGGGGCCTCCTCAGTGAGCACTATATGAGCACCACGTGGTGGGGTCCTCCTGGGGGCCTCGCCAATCAAGGGGAAGGTGGGGAATTCCTTGATGGGTTGGACCAGTTTGTGAACTTTCAAGCATATATTAGATCATCCAAACCCCTTGATCCATGACCTTCAATTTTAACAACTTTTTTTTTTTTTTTGGTATCCCAGCTTGGTGACAGGGGGAGGTCCCTAGCCCTTTGGAGAGGTGGCCCTCGGGTTAGGGGAGTAAACCTCGGGTGAGGTGGAGGCCCTCTGATGAGGGAAGTAGACCTCTGGTGAGGAAAGGTGCATGTCTGGGTTCGAACTCAAGATAGGCAGGTAAGAACTGGTGCCTCTTACCACTAGAGTAAGAGGTCGTTCTTCAATTTTCATGACTTTAAAAGGCACTTTTTTGATGAATTTAATTCAATGGTCAATTTCATTTGGGCTGGTGTCAAGCTGATGGGGTTGATGACATTGAGAGGGAGGTGGTGGATGCCGTGATTGGATGGATAACAGTGCGTCCCTATCCCGGGTTTCATTGGTTTTACACTGATTTGAATGAAGTGAATTATTGGATTAAATTCTTCTAAAAAGTGTGCCTTTTAGAACCGTTAATATTGATACGACACCAACCCAAAAACAAAAAAAGAAACTTGCTAAAATTGAGGCCCATGGATCAAGGGTTTAGGTTGGTCTGATATACATAAAACTTTACACATAAGTCCTCGGCTTAAAATTTTACACATGGGTCTAGCCCATTGAGAACTTTTGATCCCCCCACCTTTCCTTTGATTAGTGGGCCCCAAGTAGCCCCATTACAAATGCTCACATGGTGCTCACCAAAAGGGTGTCACTAATCAGCTGAAATTTTTACATGATCACATGTAAAAGGAGCTGAAAAGAGCTACATACACATCTACATATCTCACTCTCTGGAGGTAGATGATAGAGGGTTGCTCATTTTGGTTGACAACTTCACATGTCTACCAGCAGCGTGACGGGGATCGATAGGTGGATATGCCACTCCTTTCATTTGTGCGGGCTCTCTTTGATCTCAACTCATAGGCTAGGGTACCAGAAAAAGTGAAAACAAAACCCGATTATTACAAGTAACTAATTGGAGCCCACATCCTCAAGGTCGTAGTAGTGGGCGACCGCTGTGCCATAGGGTAAAAGGTATTCTTGTAACATATCCTTCACATATAATTAGGGGACCCACCTACAAGGGTTTTTGCGGGCCGAAGCCCCCACCCAAACCTGAATAAAGATTAAAATTATTAAGATCCTTCTGCAAACTCTAAAAATTAATATGTTTTTCTTTACATTTGCCCTTTCCCCTAATATTTCATTAGTTCTTTTACATAAAGCCCCCCAAGTTGAATTTCTTGGGTCCGCCACTGCATATAATGTTACACATGTCAAAAAATACATCGAATCCATAATTTCAAAATGTCATTATGTTCGAAAGATATTATTAAATGATGGTTACCACTAAACTCACATCATAATGAGAAATGATATTATGCCGTTGAAAATATGGTGCTCACCACACCTAACTGGTTTATCTTGTTCGGGGACCACATTTTTTGATCATATCCGGTCATGTAACACATTCCCCTCTATCTAGAAACTAGTCTAATCCATTCATTGCACATTTACCTCTTTTGTACAGAAACGTACCTAAGTTCACTCCAATATTTACTTTTTAACAAAAAAAGCCCGATCAAAGTTACATACAATGTTGGGACTTATCATCATCATAACAACTTTATCGCGATGATCCACAAATAATATAAACCAAGATACCTTCTCTTGAATCTAAGCAATTTACTCATAAATAATCTTTACATACATTGTTATAAGCTTTTCTTAAATTGATGAAGAACATATGCATATTTTTCATCCCCTCGTTATTTTCCTGTACAATGCCGGGACTCATCATTAGTAGAAAAAATAATTATATATTTCACATATTATTAATTCAATATTACATATCACTAATATTTTTACTAGAGGCGTGGGTAAGTACACATGCATAAGAGTCTTGTGAGTTATGACGAGGGAATCAGAGTGTTGCCGTTGTGGATACGGCCACTCCACGGCTCAACCTAGGGATTGATCCTTTGGTGTGCAGGTTATCGGTGACTTCTCCTGGCCATTGGATTGAGCCTTAATAGGTCAGTCAATTACAGTGTATCATTTCTCATTTTTAATTTCTTTGTTGGTTTTAGAATATTTGTTACTTGTGTGGGCCTCTTGTGTAGCTATTTGTGTTAAAAGAGAGACTTCATTGCAAGCTCTCTCTCACCAAACAAATCCATTAAAATACAGGGAGGTCAACATTAGAAGCTGGACGCGTCCTGGATGATTTGCTCCCTACAAATTCCTCGTGTCCGAATCCTTTTGCCCATGGCCTCTTTCGCTAGCACTCACAAGATTTCTAATATTATCAGCACTAGATCTGCTGGTGGTCATGTTGTCTGTGGGTATAGCTCTTGGGTCATCTTCTTTCTCTTCCCATTCCTGTCCCAACCCACCGTCTCTGTAGCTTCCCATGACATACCAATCTCCCCGACACCTTTAAAAACAGCTGCAACCATCAACACTAAACAGAGAATTCTCATAGCCCTTAGCATTTCAGCTCTTTTCCTGACTTGGGTTCTTCTCATGGCCTACTTCAAGTTCCTCAGATTCAAGATAAGAAAGAAAGTCAGGCAGGAAGAGGGTGGAGAATGTGGTTTGGCCAAGACCCGTGTCCCAAATCGGCCAGTTTTGGACCCTCAACCTTGTTCTGGGGATCTTGTAAAGAATTCTGTGAAGAAATTCAGATGGGAAGAGATAGAGAAGCTTACCATGAATTTCGACAATGTCATTGGAGAAGGTGGATTCAGCACTGTCTATCTTGCTTGCTTCTCTGATTTGAGCCTAGGAGCTGTTAAAATCCACAGTAACAGCGAGCGTCTTAGTCGTGTTTTTAAGCAGGAGCTTGAAGTCCTCATGTGCATCCGCCATGAAAACATAGTCAAGCTTCTTGGATATTGTGATGAACGAGGTGGGTTACTCATCAAATTGCTGCATTTTTTTTCTTGTTTGGTTGGGAATTGTATGCATCTTTTATGTTGCTTTGAATAAGAGAAACAAGACAGGATTTTATTTTATGCTTCTCAATTTCTTGTATAGTTAGAGACATGTATGATTGGATCTTTGCAAAATCCTTTCGTTTCTTTCTCTCCAAATTCCCTGAAAGCACATGAAAGTGAATATTTATTTTTATGTTAGCCTTAGTTTTCCAATCTATATACTATCAGTTCATTCTTCTTTTACATTGTTGTGAATTGAATTTCTTCTAGTTTCTTCCTTTACACATCTCAAAAAAGACTCACTCATTGATTCAGTATAGATTTCACCAGAAGGTATCATTTTTTGAATCCTGTCTGTCCAAACTTCCCATCTGGTAAAAGAAATCAATCAAAGTTATTATAGTTCTCTGCTTCTTTCTTTCAAATTTCTTAATTAGATTACTGATTTAATCCAGCAATGTTTCTTCTTAGTAAAACATTTCCTCAAATTGAAGATTGTTGTATTTTTGTTCCTCTACAAATTGGAACTAATTGCTATACTAAAACCAAACTTACAAATGTACATCCTTTTACAGAAGAAGGCGTTCTAGTGTTCGAATATGTTAGCAGTGGAAGCTTACATGATCGACTCCACCTACAACAAAAGCCGCCTCACATCCTTTCATGGAATCTTCGCATGTCCATTGCATTCCAACTCGCGCAAGCAATTGAATATCTCCATGATAAATGTTCCCTCCAAATTGTTCACAGTGACATTAAAGCGTCAAATATCCTTCTTGATGAGAACTTCAATTGCAAGCTCTGTGATTTCGGGTCGGCCAGAATGGGCTTTTCATCAACAATTCTGCCTTCATCGATGAGTAGTGTAATGGGGTCTCCTGGTTATGTTGATCCGCATTACTTGCGCACTGGAATCATATCGAAAAAGAATGATGTTTATAGCTTTGGGGTAGTACTTCTTGAGCTGATCACAGGAATTGAAGCCTTTTGCCCCGAGAAGCAGCAGCTCCTAACGATGCTTGCTAGACCAATACTGAGAGATGTCACCAAGGTAATAGAAATGGTGGATTCTAGGCTAGGGGGAGAAATCAATACAGAGGAAGCAATGGCAATGGCTTCGATTGCGGCTCGTTGCCTCTGTGAACAGCCCAGCTTGAGGCCTTCAATGGCCGAGATCCTGTGGACCATGGGAGAGAAGATCTCATCCCTCTCTCTTGCAGCCAGGAAATTGAAAGGAAATGACCATTCAAATTGATAGTTTAGCCTTCATAGTACCAAGAAAAAACAGAGAGAGAACACACAATTGTGAAACAAAAACCAAACGTTGTGGATTTGAATTTGAAGTAGAACAGAAAGACAGTTCTGCCCTCCACTTTGCAAGTGAGAAGGGCATGTTAGAAGAATTTTTGAATTGGTAGTTTGGTCATTGGAAAGAAGATGGGTTTATTTTTTTTAGCTCTGTTGTGTTTGTGTGTGTGTTTTTTTTTCGCTTGTATACACTGTAAAGATAAGTGTGTGTGGCCTTTGGGAGAAAGTTACAAAGAAGAGGAGACTTGGGTGAGTCTAATGAAATGGGTTCCTCTTGTATTGGAGAATTGAAGGAGAGAGGGCTGAAAAGGTTGGAGCTTTCTTGGAGTGTAAGGACAGGGTAGATTCCCAGGTCTCAAGGGTATTAAGGACATGGAAAATAGTGGAAACTGGAGAGTGAAAAGCTCCTCTTCTGAAGCTATGTATCATAGCATTTTCTCTGCAATAATGGAATGAATTTCTTTTTTATCTTTTTGTTTTCTCTCTTTGCCTTTTGCTTTGAACTTTATTAAAGTAGTAAATGGGTGAGGGAGATCAGATGCTAACGTGTAACCATTAATTAAGGCAAAGGCTACAGTTTTTAACCCTTCTTATTCCTTAAGCTGTCAGATGGTCTCTTTTTGCATACATGATCTGAAGAATCTGGGCTGATCATGATCTCTCACAGATCTCACTGGTGGGTTGATCATTGGCATTTATTTGGAGTGCTTTAGAGGGAAGAAAGGATGGTTAAGAACTAAGTCAACCAAACTTCTCCTGACTCATCATTTTTCTTAATGTCCCTCTTTTATGTAGACAATCGTGCTTGTGCTCTAACATCCGGTGGGATTGATTGGTGGATGTGATCAAAGTGTTGGGTTTATGCCTGTATTTCGGGTTATCCAAATTGGTTCATTGGGTTAGAAAGGAACCCAATGAACTACGTAAATCTTAAGAAAAAGAGAGTTGTCTACATAATTTAACTTGTAAATCCTAGCACCAAGAGTGTAAAGAGATGGGGATTTCTCATTGTCTGTAGATATAGGCATACATTTGAACTATGTAAATCTTTTGTGTAATTTCTCACTTTTTTTTTTTTTACTTTGTATGGTTGATCATGGATTGCTACTTTCGAATGCACACATGTAGATTGATGAACTCCTTTGGCATTTCTTCTTATGATGATCAATTCATTATAGAAGTTTATCTTAATTAGAATTCATCTCTCGAAGACATTTCAAGTGAGGATGGCGACCCTATTGTTTGATGGAATTAAAAGCTTATGATTAGCTTTTCAACAAGGGCCAGTGTGTTTGCATGGAAACAAATACATAGGTATTTATGGTCACACAGGCTCCAACAAAAGATTATCATAGAGTTGATATGTGAAGAATATATGATACCTTAATTATTAGGATGATGGCACGGTACTCATTTTACATCTCCCCTTGATTCATTTTCCATTAGAGAGGGGATTATTTGATAGCCATTTTTGAATATTCACCTTTTGTTTCTCCCATTTTAACCACTTTTTAGAAATATGTCTTAGAACTCCTAGAAGTTCAATCACATGAAACAAACAAGTCCTAACTTTTTGACAGAATTCCAATGTATCTTTCAAGTTTTTATTTAAATTTGGGTGATCTTCTGCTGAGAGGTCTTTATCAATATGAGAAGTAAAAAAAATCCCCGTGTATAGAACCCACTTGGATGCATACCAACTATGGGAGCATAGCCACAGTATGATGGAAGGTCTCATTATAGAAATGATTTGGGCAAAAATCATCTCACTCGTGAAGTCATCACAATTGTCAACTTAAGGGTCTTAAAGTTTAGTAGTTTCTTAAGTTTCAAAAGAAAATTTATGAAATCAAATTCAATGATGAGTAAGTATATCATGGGGGTGTATGAATGAGTGTGAGGGGGTTAGATCCATCAGTGATCATGAGGTTTATCATATGCTAATAAAAGAAGTTACCTCTCACATAATCCGCGAAAGATAACTTTAGCCAAACCTTACCTAGTTTTTAGCCCAAACAAAGTTTTAATTAGGTATTTCATAAAGTCTTACAAGGATTATCAAATGAGTTTGTTTAGTTTTATGTAATAAACTAGTTAAAGGTGAAAATTCTCAGCCTTAACACAGGCTCAAGTCCCAACCACTCAAACTCTATTGGATTTCAATAAAGATGAAACACTGTGAAAATATAAATCAAATTGCAGATAAAATCAAGTAATCACACAGAGAAACAGAACACACGAATTTTCGTGGGAGGAATGACTTTGATGAAAACTGTACTTCATGGAAAACGAAACCCTGACAACTGCTATGTAGTGTCTACACAAAGTGACTTGAATTGCAATTCTGCTGTCACTAATACGCTAATCTATGGCATCAACGTCTGGGTCATGTCAGCCACAAAGATTTGGAAAGGTTGAAAAATTGGAATTGGTTTGTGGGTTGCCTAAACTTCAAAAGGCACAAAACATTGTGTGTGGTCTTTGTCAGATAGGGAAACAAATTCGAACCTCTCATTCGAAGACTGTTACTATCCACACCAAGAGACCATTAGAGTTATTTCATATGTATCTCATGGGACCTATAAAGATTGAAAGCATTGGCAGTAAAAAATATTTTTTTTCTTACTGTTGATGATTTTTCAAGGTTGACATGGGTTCGTTTTCTATGTGAAAAATCCGAAACTTTTTCAGTGTTTACTGACTTATGGTCTTTGATTATCGCAGATAAGGGGCAAGTCTTTAGAGGAGTCTCCCGTATCCGCTCAGATCATGGGGCTGAGTTTGATAATTCTGATTTCTTTTCTTTCTGCTCTAAACATGGAATTAAACACAAGTTTTCAGCACAAAAAACGCCACAATAGAATGGAGTGGTAGAGCGTAAAAATCGTATTGTTCCAGAGATGGCATGAGTGATGCTTCATAGCAAAAATATACCTCAACGCTTTTGAGTTGAAGCTGTAAACACAGTTGTTCATTTCATTAATCGAGTTTACCTTCGGCCCGACACTAAAACCACTTCATATGAAAAATGGACAGGAGTCAAGCCAACTGTTAAATATTTTCGTACATTTGGTAGCAAGTGTTACATCTTAAGGGATAGAGAACATTTGACCAAGTTTGACTCCAGAAGTGAGGAAGGAATGTTCCTTGGTTACTCCTTGGTTAGGCTATAGGGTTTTCATATCAAAAAATCTGTAGTCATGGAGCCCATTAATGTGGTCGTCGACGATGCTGGAACCTCTGATAACTTTTCCAATGAAGAAAATGAAATGACCTTTTCTCCTTTCCCTAAACAGGACATGCACACCGCCTCCGATGGTAAAGAAGAAAATGGTTCAGAAAGTGATACAAAGGAGTCAGGGTCAAATGTAGAATCTACAACTCCTACAAAATCTGCTTCTGAACTCATTGTCGTCCCAAATATCATCAAACACTTTAAAGAGAAGAGTGCATCAAAAGAATCTAGACAGGGTCTAGAGACCATCCAAAAGCCTCGAACTAAAGCTGATCCAATTTATGTTCACCCAAGATCTCAACGCGGCCAAGTCTTAAAGGACCATTCTATGGGCAATGTCATTGGAGAGGTCAGTGCACCTTTGAAAACTCGGAATCAAGTACAAAATGAGGTAAGTCATTTGTGTTATATTTCTTTTCTTGAACCCAAAAATGTAAAAGAGGCCTTGGTAGATGACTGTTGGATTAATGCAATGCACGAGGAGCTTGAGCAATTCGAACGTAATTGTATATGGAAACTTGTTCCTAGACCATCTCATTCAAATGTCATCGGAACTAAATGGATTTTTAAGAATAAAACTGATGAACTGGGACAAGCAATTTGAAACAAAGCTCCTTTGGTAGCTCAGGGATGCACTCAAATTGAGGGAATCGACTTTGATGAAACATTTGCTCCTTTTGCAAGACTTGAGTCGATTCGACTATTGCTTGCCATTGCATGCCTCTTGAGAATTCATCTATTCCAAATGGACGTAAAGAGTGCATTTCTAAATGGATTTCTAAATGAGGAAGTGTACGTTGAACAAGCTAAAGGATTTGAAGATCCACATTTTCCTGACCATGTGTTCAAGTTGAAAAAAGCTCTTTATGGCTTAAAACAAGCTCCTAGAGCTTGGTATGACCGGCTAACAATCTTCTTACATGATAATGGTTTTCATCGAGGAAGTGTTGATAAAACATTGTTCATCAAGCGAGATAAGGATGATATTATGATTGCACAAGTTTATGTTAATGATATTGTATTTGGATCCACTTCGAATACAATGACTGATGCCTTTGCTAAAATCATGGCGATTGAGTTTGAAATGAGTATAGTTGGTGAATTATCCTTCTTTCTGGGGTTACAAATTAAGCAATCTGAGTTTGGCATTTTCCTCACAATCAAAGTACACTCGTGCTTTATTGAAAAAATTTGGAATGGAGTCTTTAAAACCATCTACCACACCAATGAGCACAACTTTGAATTTGAGCTTAGATGCAGAAGGAAAAGCTGTTAATGAGACTCTGTATCGAAGCATGATAGGCAACCTACTTTATCTAACTGCCAGTCGTCCAGACATAGCAATTAACGTGAGAGTGTGTGCTAGATATCAATCGAAACCAAAGAAATCTCATACCAAGCAGTCAAGAGGATTCTCAAATATATTAATGGCACCACCGAATTTGGAATATGGTACACTTCCGATACAAACACCAACATAGTTGGTTTCTCAGATGCTGATTGGGCTGGATGTGTGGATGATAGAAAAAGTACATCTGGAGGGTGTTTCTTTGTTGGCAATAATTTGGTATCTTGGCATAGTAAGAAGCAAACATCTACCTCTCTATCCACCGCAGAAGCTGAGTACATTGCAGCAGGGAGTTGTTGCAGGCAACTCTTGTGGATGAAACAAATGTTGCCAGATTATGGATTTTCGTAAGACTCGATGATTGTTTTCTCTGATAACAAGAGTGCAATCGATATCTCAAAAAACCCCGTTCAACACTCACAAACTAAGTACATTGACATCTGACATCATTTTATTCTTGATCTGATAGAAAAAGTACTCTTTTTGAAACACATTTCTACAGAAAATCAATTGGCTGATATCTTCACAAAACCTCTATATTCTATTCATTTCCATTCCCTTAGAGAATCCTTAGGGATTGGACCACATCCTTGATCAGTGATTTTTCTCTAAGCTCTTTTAAACATTTTTATTTGCTTGAATTATGTGATTGAAATTGTTTTTCCCTTAAGAATTATGTGATTGAATCATACATTTTTTTCACTTCTTCAGTGCTCTCTTTAAATCTTATCCTTGATGAGAGTCATTTTTATTTAAACTGGAGGTCAGGACTACCTATGATTATGTGTGAAAGCTTCCAGATTGAAAGAAAAGTTTCTCTGGCGAAGATTACAATTTTCAATAGTGTGAAAGTCGCCAATGAAGGTTTAATTTAAAAAAAAAAGGGGTGTAACGTTGCAATTTAGGGGGAGTAACTCAAAATGACTTTCACATATGTCTTACACATTCACATTTTGCTCTTTTGGGATTTTCAAATAGTGATATTTATTACAACGGTCTTTTCTTAAATACTTGCAAATAACTGTGTTTTTTTGTCTGAACTTGATAAATGTATTGTTTGTCTATGCCTTTCTTTCTATTATCCTCTTTTTTGTGTGGTGTTAAAATTTTCTCTGCGCTCGAGCGCACAATCATGCACTCGAGCATGTGCTCAAACGGCTTCCAGCGTTTAAATTCTCATCACACTCTCTTTCCATTTTATTTCTTTTCCTTCTCCAAGTTTGGTCTTCCATCTTAGGGCTACCCACTCCTTCACAACAAAGAGGTGTTTTTTTTCTCATCTTCATCTACTTTTGATCACATTCATCTTGTATATGTCCATGTGCTTAGATTTTGAGATGTTGTGATTGAAATTTTTTTTCCTTTTGGGTGTTCTTTGTGAGATTTCGTTTTTGCCCAATGTTTGAACAATCATTGGTTTTGCGCTATCTAGTGCTCTACAATGCTTTTTTCTATTGCTCATTGGTGGATGCTTTGAACTTGTTGAAGTGGCTTTTTGTTTGAAGAAGTTTGGAGGTTGGAAATGGATCGGTGCCTCTACGAAGTTATTCCATTTTGATGTTATGCACAATGTCTAATACAAGTTTGGAAAAGTTTTGGATCATTTACACATCTCTTCACTCTCTGTTATACAATTGCTCTCTGTCTGCTCACTAGGTGTTTGTGAAATTTCCTCAAACATGTTTTCTTTTGAAATGGCCCCTAAGGAAAGGAAAAATGTTGCCGGCTCTTCGTTTTTGTCAAGATTTGATGCAACTTTGTTCCATTCCTTAGCCAAATCTGAAGCTTATGCGGAACTTTTTGCTCATCAGGCAGTTGGCTCTGAGAGATAGATTGATGACTCATTTAAATCAACTGATGAGTATGGCTCTATCATGGCCCGTTGCTAGAATTTTCTTTACACTTTTGACATTAATGAGATTAATGTCTGCTGGGTTAGAGAGTTCTACTGTAACATGACAATTCGAGATAATGACTTCACTACCTTTGTGCGTGGAAAGAATCTAGTCAGTTCTCCATCAGTGATTGCAAATTTTATTGGCATTGACCAGACTGAACTATGGGATTATCCCCTTCCACCAGATCAGCCTCTTCTTAGAAATTTGTTTCATGTTTTTGGCACAAAATTAGTTGGCCCCTTCCACCAGATCAACCTCTTCCTAGAAATTTGTTTCATGTTTTTGGCACAGAATTAGTTGGCGCTAGGCTTCCGTGGGCGACAGGGACCACCTCTCATGGAGTCTTAACTCCCAAATATAGGTTCCTCAACTGGTTCTACTCTGCTAATTTAGAACCTCGTGGCCACACCGCGACTGTAAATCATCAGCATGGCATGGCTTTATACCATATTGGCATTGGGAATCCTGTGAATGTTCCACTCATGATTTACAATGTTATGGTCAAAATTCCAACCGCAACTAGAAATGCTACTTTACCTTTCAAGGTGTTGCTTACTAGATTTCTGCTCTCTAAGGAAGTTGACTGGGGTCAACTTGATGAGGTTCGAAAAACTAGAGAAGCTATCAATCGCCGCTCTCTGCAACAATCAGAAGCTCATAATACAAAAGCAAACGATGAAAAGAATATTGATGAAGCTGCCGAGGGGGAGCAGGACAGTGTGTCTGACCGCCTCACCCGACTAGAAAATGAACTTGCTCTGAATGCAAATATCAATGCTTGATTTTCTTCTGTGGATGAATCCCTAGCTACCATTCTGGCTCGTTTAGCACATCAATGATTTTTAACTTGTTGTTTTGGTCCAAACAGTAATCTATGGGTCTTCTTTTGCAAGCTATTTGCGTTCTCTTTCCTCTTTGTTATTCATGAACAAGAAGCGGGAGATCATTTTGGATGCAATATGTTATTTTGTTTGTTTTGTTTTGACCATTTATATCTATATATATCCTTGTTTTGACCATATGATATTTTACACTTGATCTTGAGTTGTGAATGAGTATACTTGCAGGTATTATCTACGAAGCTTTATGTCCAAGATCTGTCTTTGTCTGTAGATATTGTCATGGGTAGATTTTCTTTTGTAATTAGGATGTTTTGTCCATGAATTGCCAAAGTGGGAGATTGTTAGGTTTTATGAGTGTGTTGGCTAATTCATTGGGTTGTGGACATAACCGAGACTGAATTTTACATTGTATTTGATAGAAGGACTGCTCTAAAAACTATTTTTACAATTATGCAGTTATCGGATGAAAAGTGTACTTTATGATGGTTATCGCACGGTTGACTTATACTTAACAGATTTGTTGTTAGTCCATCAACTAGATAAACATTTTTCAAGTTGGACATACCTGGAATTGATACTGTACATTTTCCAATAACCTTGGCCTTACCTCCATCTCCAAAGCGGACACTACCACCATCATAGTCATCCAAAGAAGTAAAAAGGGCTCCGTTTCCTGTCATATGTTTGGAACATCCACTATCCAAATACCACACATTCGAATCTTTTGCACTGAGTGTAGTGAGGACCACATTGCAGTGAAGATCAGATTTACGGACCTAGATGGTCTTGGTACTGATTTGTTGAGGAGAAATGAATTTCTTTCTCCGCTGATTTCTCTAAAAATTTCTTAGTTTATGACAGTGTGGTCGTATGTGCCCTTTGATCTCATAGAAATGACATGTGAGAACAAAATTTAAACTGGCCACATATCTCCTATAAATGTAATTTGAGTGTGTGGCATTTGAATGAAGTGAAAACATTTCTAACATGGTGGATCCTTGCACAAAAATAGACTTACCTTTGTTCACTGAAGTGGCAACTCTAGGAACATAACCAATACCAGTCTTTGAGGAAGTTGACTTTTAACATCTCAAGATTTCATTTAGCTTCATCAATTCGGTGTTCATTCGAGTGATAGAGGCTTTGGCTAAATTTAGTTCTGCAAGAGTCATCCTCAATTTTCCAGCAAGCTCCTCTGTTTCTTATTTACACGAAGTCAGCTTGTTTTGCAATTTCACCAAATCAGACTCAACCTTCAGCAATTGTAGCTTCAGACGTTCATTTTCTTAACCTGCATCAACCAACTTGTTAGATAGGATGGTGCTCTGATTTTCTAACATATTTACCATAGACTGAGAAGTTATTAAAGCTGCTTAAGGAGAGGCATTCTTTTCTTCCATTGCTTTTAGTTTCAAGGCTCGTCTTACTTATTTTTGACATTCTAATAAATTCAAGAAACAGTCTTTGATAATCCTCATTTGCATCCTGTTCTTCATCAGAAAATTCGTTAATTTTCAAATCTTCGTCTGACTTAGATCCCTGCACAGAAGAGGTATTAGAAATTACCATAAAAGCAATAAATTTGCCAGACTCACTAGAAGGTGAATCTGGCTCAAATACATCTTCATTTGAGTCCTCATCCCATGCAACATTTAGAATCTTACCTTTGCTCTTGTCTCGATGATTGGCACACTGGACAGCAGTATGACCATATCCTTGACATTCAAAGCATTTAACTGGCTTAGGTGTACCAGTAGATTTATTCCTTTCAGTCTTTGGCACAAATCTTTTTTTTTTTTTTTTTGAATGTGCCTTAAGATATTGAGAATCCTTTTTAGCAAGGGACTTTCTATTCTTCCACATCTTCTTGAATTTTTTGGCAAAATAGGCCTCAAACTCTGCGTCTTCAAAGTCACAACTAGAATCACTGTTTTCATTGCACTCCACAGAATTTGAGGACATAAGAGCAATTTCTTTTCACTTTTTGATTTGACAATGGTTAGCTTCATAGGTCTGAAGATTGCCGACCAGATCTTCAGCAGTGAGGGAATTCAGATCTTGATATTCTTCTATAGTAACCACCTTTGGATGAAAGCGTTTTGGAAGAGACCTCAGGATTTTCTTAACAATTTTTGGCTGAGGAATAGGTTCTCCCAGATTAAAACATGAGTTCACAATTTTACTCAATTTGGTATTAAACTCATCAAAAGATTCTGAGTTTGTCATCTTAATTGTCTCAAAGGCAGTTGTGAGATTCTGAAGTTTAGTCTGTTTCACTGTATCCGTTCCCTCATACGCAGTTTGAAGCAAATCCCAAGCCGCCTTGGCATTAGGACACGTAGTGATTCTTTGGAATATTGCTGGGGTAATGCCATTATTGATAGCATTAATTGCCTTATTGTTGCAATTTGATTTTGTCTTTTCAAGTTCAGACCATTGGGCTCTGGGTTTCTTCATAGTTTGCCCATCAACCACGACAGTGTGATCAGAATATCCATCTACAACAATATCCCAGACTTGATCATCAATTACCCTGAGAAAAGCAATCATCCTTACCTTCTAGTATGGATAATTGGTTCCATCTAAAAGAGGGGGTTTAGTAGTAGACTTTCCTTCTCTGTTGAAATCCATTAGAGAGAGT
This sequence comes from Umbellularia californica, assembly GCA_028538565.1. Classification (NCBI taxonomy): domain Eukaryota; kingdom Viridiplantae; phylum Streptophyta; class Magnoliopsida; order Laurales; family Lauraceae; genus Umbellularia; species Umbellularia californica. The sequence continues at coordinate 11,243,137 of JAPQWN010000005.1, forward strand.
TTCTAAACAGATCACACGGCAAATTAGTATAACCTCACTCTGATACCAATTGAAAATTCTCAGCCTTAACACAGGCTCAAGTCCCAACCACTCAAACTTTATTGGATTTCAATAAAGATGAAATACTGTGAAAATATAAATAAAATTACAGATAAAATCAAGCCATCACACAGAGAAACAGAACACACGAATTATACGTGGAAAAACCTTACACGGGAAAAAAACCACGGGCCTTATCGTCTAGGCCAACAGACAACTAAGCACTAAATCAAATGAAAGTTACAAGTAAGATCTCACACCCTTACCCAGTTGGTGACTCAACTTAAAGACTGTGGTCACTTGCCGACCACTCGTTGTATACTTTCTCCATGCTTGAACTGATCATCTTGAATGCATCTTCAAGATGATTCACCCTTAGATGAGAAGAAGAACTCCAATGCTTAGAACTTCAAATCAGCAGAGAAGAAGCTTTGGAGAAGAATCCAATCTCTCTTTTAATGATGTTAGGGCTAGAAAACCAGAGAGTTGTCAAAGTCATTCCTCCTACGAAATTTTGTGCCCTATTTATATGTTTAGGTCATCCTCATAAAAGGAGAGGAAACAATTCGTCAGATCCGAAATTTTCTCATCCCAGGCGCTCGAGCGCATACATGCGGGCGAAGCTACTGTAATGGACTTCACAATTCTGCCATGATGCGCTCGAGCGCATGCATGCTCGCTCCTCGCTCGAGCACATGGAGCTTCTGTTTTTGGCACGCTTAAGCAGATAAACCTGCGCACGAGCGAAAGAAGATACTGTCTATCTTGTAAAAATAGTCTTTGGAGCAGTCATTCTATCAAATACAATGTAAAATTAAGTCCCGGTTTTGTCCACAACCCAATGAATTAGCCAACACACTCATGAAAACTAACAAAAGGGCCATAATTGTCTGTTTAATAGAATAACTTTGTGCCATAGTCAGTTCCCTAAAAACTTTGTGCCATAGTCTACTTAAGGGCTGGCAATGAAATGATGGTTTATAGATCAACACCACGGTCCATTATAGGAGAAAGCACAGATGGCTAGGGTCTTTTGGCCTGATGGATTTCCAGACACCCCCCCTGTTTAGATCACCAGTCCGTGTACTCACATGTATGGGAGTTGGACGTCCAATAATATATGATTTAGAGAGTCCAATATCCAAATCCTCTTAGACGCTGACCTTAAGAATTTATTACTGTTTCCCAAAAGATAATCTACTTGGTATAAATTGGGGTTTGTCTAGAATACAAAGTGAAAATACCATTATAAATTTGCGTTTGTCTTGACGTAGTCTCATTGTTCATTTCTAACCATAGGTTATTGAATAATAAAAAAGTGTAAAAAATAATGAATGAAGCTGATTTTTGGCATATGCTTAATTTGGAGTTTGTCTTTCGATCTACCACACATTAAATACAAATCATGGGTATTTAGAAATAACTAATATGCTTCCATCTTTGAGAAACTTGCAAGAGTAGAGTGTTTGGTGGTTTTTTCAAACTCTAGCTTAGAGGTTAAGGGCCCAAGAAAGCCTGCATAAATATGGAAAGAGAAATCTTGCACAGTTGAAAAGAAACCCTAAAAAAGTGTAATACTTGATATCAAGAAAATCGTTCTCTGAGTAGCTGAGTGAGATAGGATTTGGCCAACCACATGAGGGACCCCACTTTTGTCAGGTGTTAGTGGAACTACTAGTCGGTCTAGTAGAATGATTGGTGGGCAGGGAATTGTTGAACAACATTCTTGGATGCATGCATGGCCGACACTGACTAATGATACCTTGTGAGGTCCACTTGATTTAGACTTTGAAAAGGCATCGCAAATCAAGGACCCATCTCCAATCACCTTCGAATACCAATTATATGGTGAGAAACTTACCACCAAAGCACAAGTGAATGTCCACGTGCGAAGACAAGAAAATTCTTAAGGACCACCAAAATTTGTGGTCTATCCCTTGTGGATTCTCCAGGCCTAGCCATCAATTACTATTTGACGATGTGTAGAAACAGACATATTTGGTGGTCCTGCAGATTGCTGTCCCTCTCTCAAATGATGAATGAGGGATTTGACTTATAAATGCTTGTGGTCGCTAACAGGCATTGTCATGTGATTGAAATCTATCTCTTTGATGTCATCTTCACCGTTGATTGGTGGGTTTGTGGGGACACTTTTCCTGCTTTATAAAAGCTAAAGACATAACAAGCTGTTACAAACAAAGAGCAACCTTTTTCACTTTATACGTGCAACAAGATGCCACAAAGAGGGCAAGCAAACGTGTCGGTTGGGTCAGGTTGGGGGGTTGATTTCCATTTGCTGACCAGGTTAAAAATGTCAATTATAACAATAAGAAAGGGTCAATGTGAACCTTAAATCACCAAATTTCGATAGGGTTGGACCCATGTCACACAGCTATCTAGGATTGATCTCTGGATATGCCACGCTTCTTATGTGTGTGGCCTATCCTCCTCACTTTATTGGTTTTCTCGTTCTATTTAGGCTGGCTCTCCTTCCCACGGTATAGGCTTCTTCTTACTACTGGTGTGGTCCCTCTTCGGCCCAGCACCCTTGGTGCGGTTACCAAAAATAATAGAGAGTACAAATAGGGTTGGTAGGTTGGCAGGCAATGAGTGGGTTGCGTCTTGATGACATGTATCTCGGGTGAATGTAAACCCTAATGCCAAACCTAAAACCTTGGATTATAGGGTCGGCTAGACAACTATGACTTATGGTTCATATTATCGGTCATGTGCCTCAAGTTCAAGGAGTTTGAGGATCTGATAAGTGTGCAACTAGGTTAGACTCAACTAATCAATGGGATGGGCTTGGATTGAGCCTCTTGGCACTGAAGTGTTGAATTTGGACTATTGAGCTTTAAGACCAAAGTTTATATGGTTGGATCATAGACTTTGCCTAATGATGCCCTGAGCCCATTGAGTTGGCCCTGAGTGGGCACGGTTGTATTTCTTCTTTAATGAGCGAACTTGGATTCAAGATGTGAATCATCTGAATATCCAAAGCCTTTGATTTGGGAACAACAGCATGAACATGTTTTTACATTTGCCAATTTTGAGATACTCATACCATCCGAGCCCCCACATCTTTTCTTTAATCTGAATTCAGAACTTGATCTATGGATTTCAAGACCCATGTTGGTTCTGCCATAAATTTGGCCATTTACAATCCTAAATCAGATCAGGCCTCATGGATCTTAATCAGATTTGGATCTGGGCCCCAAAAATCCTACTTATATCGATCGTAAATCAGTCGATCGACAGTCCTAACAAAGTCTAATTGGTAGATTTAATGAACTTCTCCTTAATTTTTTTTTTTATCTAAAAGAACTTTTGTGTAATTAATCAATTTGGTTATGTTAATCGCAACTTGGCGTGCTAGCATGAGGTTTGAAAATTTGTATAATAATTGAGCAGCTGGATATGGAAGCATGTGAAAGAATTTGAAGATGTCATCTTCAGCTTGGTTTCAGTCACTCCCACATGACAACAAACGTACAGGAAAGTGTCATGGCAAGATAAATGCTTACGGCATGTATGCATGCTCTAGAATCTAATTGGCATAAAATTATTGCTGTCCAGTCTCCGTTGTCATTACGAAAGCCTTGTCCTGATCATATTAGAGTTATCTATATGAATTTCATTTATCTACTCCAATTTTATCATTAGTCGGATTCTCAAATAAGCTGTATTTCTTCATATTTCTTTTTACTATTTTCGTCTATGCCCTCATCGACCTATTCCTTTTCTTTGGTTTGCCCTGCATCATTTTTCATATTTTATTATATTACAAAGAAAGTTGTCATTGCCATGAGAGTTATTCCACATTCAAGATGGATAAGATATGAGTTAAATCAATATTGTTTTTAATTTAATTATGTGTTTGTATAATCAATTTGACCTTAGAGATAATTGTGATTGGAGCAATCTCTCTTCTTCTTCCTTTTCTTTTCTTTTTTTCCCCTCTTCTTATTTCTTAATGATAAAACAAGGTGGGGCATGTGATGGAGTAAAAAAAGAGAAAAACTATAAAATAAAAAAAATAGAAGAATAGAGGTAAATTTTCTGAGCTTATTGGTTGAAACTAATTTTCTACATGATGGGGTGGGATGAGAGAAGTTTTGGAAAACCTCAAAATAAGATCATATGAGGTTCTCTTTCTACCCAAAAAAGGAAAAAAATATTATATGAGGTTCCCTATGGTAAAAGTACCCAAATAGTAGAGTGACTCCACTTAGTTCGTCTTCATCAATTAGCTTGTCCTATACTAATCCACTCTCATTATTCTAATGGCTTGTTTGTTGGACGTAGAAATTCATGGTCAAATGAGCTCAAATGAAGGATCATTAAATAGTTAAGTGTGAATGATATGATGTGAGAGCCAAAAGATATAACGTAGCAACATAGATGAGACCTTGACTCTCCTGTGTCGGCCCACAAGGTCAAACCAAGGGCCAAAATTCACTCTGTTCATCAAATGTTCAGGCCAAGTACTCAGAGGCACAAGGAAAAGTTATCAAAACGATGTTGGAGACATTTCCAAGCTCAACAATGAAAACAGTGCAAGACTCAAGTGGATTAGAGACCAGCAAAAACAATGCAAACAGTGTGCATTGCAGTGGGGCACCATTTCCAGATAATCAAAAGATTGGAGAGGTCGCTCCTTCCCCCCACCCCCCTTGTATTTTGCCATTCTTTCACTTTAAATGGGTCCCACAAACCCCCAAGTCATCGTGGCACATGTTCCAATCAATGAGCGACACGTGTTATTTGAAATTGACATCAGATCTATGAAAATGCCAAAAATGCATGACATGTGTCACAAAGAAAAAAAAGACATGTGGTGCCTATGTGAATCATGTCTCCACGACCCTCTCAAGATTCTCAACCACTATTTGGAAATTAGAAGTGGTTACACCATGTTCCACCCAGGGTTTTAAATAACGGTTGTTACCGTTACATAACGGCCGTTATGTAACAGTAACGGCCGTTAACGTGCTGATATTTGGTATATAACGGTCCCGATACGATATCAGGGAAAATATCGCCAAAATATCGGCCTGTAACGGCCGTTATATTGAATATAACGGCCGTAACGTTATAACGGCCGTTATATCGCTGACACTGTTTTTTTTTTAAAAACACGTTCTGTTGTGTTTTTTCTTCACTGTGCTGAGTGTGGTTTCCTTCTTCTTTCTCCCTTTTCATTCTTCTTCTTCATGAGAGCTTCCTAAGCATACTTGAGGGCTTTTACAACTTCTAATGCATGGAAAAGTTTAAATCTTAGCTACTTTTGAGTGGATTTGTATGTGGGGAAAGCTAATCAAACTCAAGGGACCTCTTTGGTAAGCTTATTTTTTTGTTTTTTGGAGTTCTTTTCAAGACTCAACATCAAAATAACTTAGAGATGGTTGAAATGTGTTAGATCTATACTTTTAGAGTAAAAAAATTCAAGTTTTAACACTTTTTGTAATATTTATTATTTTATTATTATTTTAATCCGAATTATTTTAGGTTTTTTTTTTTTTTAAAGATTGTGTAATACACTAATAGATGGACCAAAGGCTTTATATTGAGTTAGATATGATGTTACTCACTAATTTTTCCCTAGATCTATTGTTTTAAGGTGTAAATCTAGATTTTTTTTATTTCAAAAATTTGGGGCTTTTCTTGATATCATTTACATTTTTTCAAATTAGTGTTCAAATGCATTAATAATGTGTTAGTTTAAAATAGATCTACACTTTTGGAACAAAAAAGTGTGAGTATTAGCACTTTTTGTAGTATTTTTTATTTCTTCATTATTTAAATCCGAATTATTATAGGTTTTTTTCTTTAAAAAAGATTGTGTAATACACTAATACATGAACCAAACTGCCAAAGGCTTTATATTGAGTTAGATACTTAGATATGATATTACTCACTAGTTTTTCCCTAGATCTAGTATTTTAAGGTGATAATATCGAGCCAGGCCGCCACTCGTTCTGGCATTACCGCATTAGGCACATTCACTAACTCTATTAGTATTTATTGCTTGCTTGTATACTTTAAATTTTTAACACTATTAGTTTGTCCAAAATTATGGTTGCATTATGTCAATTTTATGATATTTCAGCTTATTTTAGTATATAAATCGATATAGCAGTGATACAGGATATTATAACTTGAGGGAACCGTTATTTTGCTTTAAAGTGTGCACTAATGAAAAAAAACATTATTTTCTATCATTTTATAATATTCTGGATTTTTTGGATATTTTTTCGGATTTTTTTGGGGTCAAATAAAAATTCGCTCCGCAATGGGCCGCGATGACCGGGAACCGCGAAACGCGATGACCGCGAGCCGCGACACAATGACCGCGAACCGCAATTTTAAACCCTGGTTCCACCTCTCGGGTCCCACCACTCACTCTCTCTCTCTCTCCAGAGCATACAGTGCCGTGACCCCTCTGCAGTTCTTGCGACTCGACCTTTTGAAAACTATTTCTTGGTGGAGAAAGTGGGTAAAGTCATGGAGAATCGTGCCTAGGCCACCCCTAGGCCTTTTAAGCTTATAAATAGGTCATTTCAAGTTAGAAATAGGGTTCGAGATCGACTTGAAATCAAGCTAAAGAATTGCCAAGATCATGAGAACAAGCAAAGAAAAAACTAATGAAAAAGTGAAGTCTACCTGCGCAAGAAGAAGAAGAAGCTTTGCAACAATCCCCAACTTAGCCTCCCACGACCCTAAGGGGGTTAGAACCCCCGAGGCATTCACCTGAAGGGGATTTTAATTTGAAAAATGATGTTAAATTCCTACATTTTCCTTTAAATTTTGGTTTATTTGTCCACTTGGAGACCAAAAGATTCCGGATGGAAATCCCACATCACAAGTTATTTTCACCATGGCCAACAAACAAAAATCGGCCTAAGTGACGGGGTTGGAAATTAACATAGAAACTGAAAAAAATGCATGGAATTGGATTTTTATGCATCTTACTGTCTTGGAGACCTGAAAATGACCATTCATCCCCTTTTTCTACATTTTGTAGCCTTTTCCATCACATATTGTAATTTTGAGGAAGTGTAAATTTTTGTATATCGAAGGATAGAATAGTGGTCACGTGTTGTATAAATGACATGTTGCCTGCAAGCCCAAACGTTAGATTTCTTGATATGAATTCAAGATTTCATGCTTAAAAATTGAAATGCGCGCAAAGAAATGTACATTTCATATTGCGTTTCCTCTCTATCTTGGGTTAAATACTTTTTATTTTTTGTAAATATTTGTCGCTTTATACGATATCATCTTCCATGCGACCCAAATCGCTGAAAAGTAGGTACATCTTAGGATTTGAATTATGAGGGCGATGGTTGGATATTCATTTTTCATTTTCCGTTCACTTTTTCCATTATTTAAGGGTCATGTTTTTTTTTTATTTTTATCTTGTATCTTCACTTTTGAACTGCACGAACTCCCATGAATTTTGTGTAAGTGAAAAGCCCCTAAAACTTCTTGAATTCTATAACACCGTAGTGGCTCATGAGTACTATTTACATTTGACCAAATCAAGTTCTCATTATGAGATCATGTCTAATTAGTGGGAAATTAGAATCTAATCATTAGGTTGTTAGTTTGTCCAATCAAATCACCTTTTAACTCAAGGGAAAATCACCTTTTTAAAATTTCAAATTGATTAGGTAGTGCAGCCCTAGGAGGGCTTTGGCTTCCGTGACTTATTTTTTTTTTTTTTTTAAACTAAGTTAAGGGGGCTGGTATCCATGAGAGACCCTGTCCAGGGTTGAAACAACTTATAAAGAGGGAGAGAACACTAACACAACGGGAGTAAAACAACTACTGCCGGAAGAGAACCTATACCGTGACGAGATGGCCTAGGGATCGAATCCTAATCAATGAAGTGAGAAACAGGGTTCCAAACCGTCTGTTGAGTCTGTCCACAGAGCCTCTTCCATGGTCACCAAATCATGGGTTCACGAGCTCTTCTAATTTGGCCCAACTAAAACCATAATCACATCATTTTGAGATTTCGTGGGCTAACTTGGGTAGCTTGGTTTGTATTTTAGGCAGACCCAAACCTAACACATTTGGGAATCACAGCTCCCGCTCCCATACACCTTGCCAGGGATCGATCCCTAACAGAGTGGGTTACCGTTTCCTCTCCTGGCCACTGGGCCAACTCAGTGAAAAAAAAAAAAACAAAAAAAAAAAAAATGGCGACACATTTGCTAGAAGGGCCACAATATGAACCTTATATGAGCCAAGTCTTGCAGACTTTTGGATTGATCATGCCCCAAATGAAAATGTGGGCTTGGAACATAGCTTAGAAGTTTTGAGTAGGGATGTATTTGTTGACACATAATACTTTACTAGTTCGAATTGTATTCGTTGTTTGAAGTTTCATTTCCTATTATTACATAAAAGTTCATGGGCCTAAAACAACCCAGGCCCAACAAGGTAATGCAACATTCACGCTACAGGTCGGTGAATAATGATCAGGTAGGCCTTGAAGTCCATATCTGCGGTCCAGTTTGCCAATGCCAACATTTTGAACTGTGATAAGTTTGTAAGCTCTCAACCTTTGGATCAGTGTTACTTACATAGGCCTGAGTCCAAAAGGCTACCATTTGAGCCAGGGCCATACCTTGTGTTTGCATACTTGAACCCTTGAGACCTAGGGCCCACTCGTCGATGTCGGCCTCTTTAGTTCTTGGGTCAGGCCTTCACTTACATAAGGATCCTTTTCAGTTGCTATTTGGGGCAGACTGGACCTCTTTGGTTTATGCAATTGGCCTTAGGTTTTCTAGGGTTGCATTAATATATAAGCCTCCGTTTCCCTACGCTTTCAAATGGATTTGGGTCAGGTTGGCAGGTTGAGCAACAGGATTAGATACCATTCAAAGGAGCCCACATAAGTAAAAAGAGGTGATGTACCCGGGGTTCAAACCGCGGGCAGCCATGTAAGAACTGATGCTCCTTACCACTTGGGTAAGGAGTTGTTCTTTTGTTATACTTAAGTTAGAAACATCTAATCTTAACCTAACTAAGGTAATGTTTGGATCGTCTTAAGTTTGGGTCTTAATGTCTTGTGTCTTAAGCGCTAAGACAAAAAAACTAAATAAAATTGTTTGGTACGCAATAACAACATGTCTTAAGCGCTAAGACGTCTTGTTATTTATGACGAAATTATTTTAATTCTAGGAGCTCAAAATCCAGCTCCTAGAATTAAGACCCCAACGTCTTAAGCGGTAAGACATTTCAGGACTTTAAAATAATTTTAAAATTTCCGTAATAACCCTCACCAATATCAACGATTGGAGATCTAATCTCTCTATCTCTTTTATTTCTATCTACCCTTACGAAAGAGGCAAAGTTGGCAAGTTTTTTCAACCAACCATTGTGGGGCCCACCCAAAGTATTATAATAAAATATAATAATATATTATTATTATATCATAATAATAATATAATATCTTTTTCACCCAACCATTGTGGGGCCAACCATTGTGGGGCCCACCCAAAATATTATAATAAAATATCATAATATATTATTATATCATAATAATAATAAAATATCTTTTTTACCCAACCATTGTGGGGCCCACCCAAAATATTATAATAAAATATAATAATATATTATTATTATATCATAATAATAATAATATAATATCTTTCTCACCCAACCATTGTGGGGCCCACCCAAAATATTATATCAATCTATCTATCTTATACAAACTTTTTCACTACACCATTGTGGGGGCCCACCCCCAAATATTATAATATAATATAAAAATATATTATTTTGAGAAATTGCAAAATTTTTCACTACACCTTTGTGGGGCCCACCCCAAAATATTATAATGCAAACTTTTTCACTACACCATTGTGGGGCCCACCTCCAAATATCATAATGCAAACTTTTTCACTACACCATTGTGGGGCCCACCCCGAAATAGTATCATATAATATAATAATATATTATTATGAAAAATTGCAAACTTTTTCACTACAACATTGTGGGGTCCACCCCCATATATTATAATATAATATAATAATATATTATTCTGAGAAATTGCAAACTTTTTCACTACACCTTTGTGGGGCCCACCCTAAAATACTATAATGCAAACTTTTTCACTACACCATTGTGGGGCCCACCCCCAAATATTATAATATAATATAAAAATATATTATCATGAGAAATTGCAAACTTTTTCACTACACCTTTGTGGGGCCTACCATAAAATATTATAATGTAATCTTTTTCACTACACCATTGTGGGGCCCACCCCCAAATATAATAATATGATATAATAATATATTATCATGAGAAATTGCAAACTTTTTCACCACACCTTTGGTGGGGCCAACCCCAATTATTATAATGCAAACTTTTTCACTACACCTTTTTTTTATCATTTTGGTGGTCGTTATAGTGATGTGTCTAGTCCTTTTATAAGCGAACTATTATTAAAGTTTAATTATGTAATAATGTTGGTGATTATGACGTGGAACATGCATTGTGATAGTTAAAACATGATTTTTTTTAAGTTTAAAAAAATGAGTATAGAGTGTACTGGACATTGTCCGAGTCAAAAGAAACAAATTTATGTCACAGATGTTTTTCAGGCTTAAAACCATTTTTTTTAAATGACAGAAATTACCCTTAACTTAAGACATGGATAAGATGCATTACCAAACAGTCTTATTCAATTTAGATCCCATCACGTTCAGGTGTTGCCAAACGATCTTATTACAGAACAGCTAATCAGATCTTAAACTCGCAGTTCTAATAAGATCTTAAACCCACAGATCTTTTTCAGACAGATTAAGACGTCAAAACATTAAGACGATCCAAACAAGGCCTAATAAAACCAAAAATTGGCCAAGCTGAATCTTGAATTATAGGTCAAGTTGATGGGTTGTGTCAAGAATTGTCACCCTTAGATCAAACTATGAAATTTACCCTTGATAACCACAAGCATTGAAAGTGGTTGGCTCCATAGACACTTGGACCTAAACTCGAATTTGTAGTAGGACCTGTGCATACTCATACCGACCCTTTTCCAGGTTAAAAGGTCCCATCTATACAAATAGACCTCACATGGGCCTTAACTTGGGCCTAAAGCAAGGCCCAGTTGCTCATATAGCCATGTAAATATAAGTAGTACAAACAAATGAATGCTGAAACTGGTCCCATTTGAATCATAATGGCAAAGGCCTCAAAAGTTTTCCGGATATTTTATTTACATCACCAATGGGCCATGGGTGCCAATCTCATTTGAATGAGATGTGAAGTCATCTTATTGCTCCTCCATGGTGTTGATCACCTTTCAAAATATCCCCTGGGACTATGCTACCATGCACACACAAATATTAGTTTCCACGTAGATGGGTGCATGGGCTGGAGCAAGGTCCATATAGAAAACATGATGGTTGGATTGATGGATCAGTAATTAATATTTTATAGAGTGGGTTTCACATATAGGTTTGGTTGAGTGGATATGCTATAGGTTTAGTTGAGTGGATATGTTATATGTAGTAGGTCCCACATAAAGGTAGGACAGTACAATTAACTTTTCGGAGTTTCACATATATCTAGGCAAGGTCAGACATTCCCTTAAAACAATTGAGATTCATGTAAATATTAGCTCTACCTGCTAATATGACTTAAAAAGGGAGAAGTGTATGCCAGTCAATGGGACGTATTGAAGCGGATAGAAAGTCCGGTCCAGCCCGTCTCAAGCTCAAAATTATAGGGCTTTTAAAAAAAAATTGAGCCCAGTGGGCTCGGCTTGGACAATACATTTTAAGACCGGCCAAAATGAGACTGGGACTGAGCAGGAACAACCCAGCCCGTTTAGGCCCTGTCCGGCCCGCTGCAAAGTCATTTATTAATAATTATTTATATATTACTGAAAGTGCATGCCCCTCACTAACAAAAACAAACGACTAATTATGTTTTAACCGATCCTACGTTACTTTAACTTGACTCATATAGGATACTCATTCTCATTTATTTCTATTGATTTTTTTATTTTCTACTTTCACCGGCAAAAAAAAAAAAGAAAGGTTTTAACCGTTCCTACATTACTTGACCCATATAGCCTATAGGATATTCATTCATTTCTATTGATTTACAACTGTCACTGGCAAAAAAAAAAAAGTTTTTAACACCGCCATGTTGCTTATTGCAATGCATTGCCGGTCTCAAGTCTGGAAAAAATGAGGGTTTAAAATTCGGTTCACACCGGGTGTCTGGTGATAGTCGGAATAATTAGAAAATGTTTTGCTTATGTCCGGGATCCGGCTAAGCCCAGGCCCGTCCGTGTCCCAGCCCGGGCCTGTACGGGACGAGATTTGATGTAGGCCTATTCAATTTCGGGCCGGGATTGGATAACACCCAGCGGGCCCGTCCTATTTTCGGGACGGGATTGGACAACTCAAGCTCAGGCCCGGCCCGACCCATTGACAGGCCTAGAGAAGTGGCTTTTGGGCTTCAAACTTGTCCTTCATGGTCTACTTAACATTTGCTGCCCAACTAGGGTTGCAAATGAGTATTCAATTATTTGGGCATCCTAAGTTTTCGGTTTCAAAAAAAGTTGGTTTGGAGACTATTTTAGAATTAAAGATTAACTCTGATTCTCTATAAAATAAAAAAAGATTAATTCTGATTTAGATATGGACCCAAGTTCCATATATATATATATATATATATATATATAGAGAGAGAGAGAGAGAGAGAGAGAGAGCAGCTCCCCTAAGCTCAAGCTTAGGGGAATATAAGCTCAAACGTGCGATCTTCACGTGTGGGCCTTTGAGTGAATGAGGACCCAAAATTTTCCAATAGCCCGCCCAGCCCAATATTTCCCCCCCTTTCATACTAATGCCCTAATCGAAACATTCTCCTCTTCCTGGCTCTCTCTCTCCCACACTCGTCTTTTGCACCTCTCCCTCTCTCGATAGTCAGGAATGACGCAGCGTCTCCTCCTCCTTCGCAGCTCTCTCTTCATAGCCAGGCTAAAGAAGGACAGGAAGTCGCTGCGCTGCTCTTCCTCTTTTGCAGATCTGCGCCACTTCCGGGCTAGCGCATCCTCCATATCTCCGGCGATCGACTGCCAGCCCGATAAGTGAGTTGCCATTCTTCCCCATTTCCTTTCAAATATGTTTTCTTGTTTTTTCCATTTCATCCATTTCATTTGAAATCTCTGTGTGTTTTTTTTTTTTTTTCCTTTTTTGAAAAATGATTTCTTCTCACCAATTTTTTTTTACTAGAACCGAGATCAGTCTGTAGATTAGATTTCTCACTTCTCCCGTAAATATGTTGGAAGAATCACTAGATTTCTCGTCGTTGAGTTTTGGAAAGATCTTTTTTTTTAATGCAATTTCTTGATTCGGAAGGTGCGTCTTTGGCTGATTCAATGTCTGCTTTCGTGGTTCATCGGATCGGATAATTGGAATTTGGATGATCATCAGTAACGGAAGTGATTTTTGCTAGGCTTTTTAAATTGCATCACAAGTAGTTTTTCTGGAACTTCTTTGCGATCTTATCTTGAGCTTTGGTTGGCAATAGGAATAGAAAATAGAGATTAGGCCCAAATGAAGTTCCAGGGCAGAAATAAAAAAACAGAGAGAGAAGGAAATCTGTGTTTTTCCATTTTATTTCATTTCAAATATATGAGATGAAGTATGTGTTGTCATTCTTCCCCCTCAAAATCTTTTTTTTTTTCCTCCTCCCATTTCACCCATTTCATTTGAGTAGATGCAAGTGGCATTTAATCTTATCGGGCTGGATAGATTCGGATGCGGGAGATTTGAAGATAGAGCTATTTATTTTGATGTTTTTCCTTTCGATTCCTTTCTTTATTGATTTGGGCGTGGATTGATATCTGATCGTTGTGTGCATAAAAGCAGAGGAAATCATGAGGGGCAGAAAGGGGAGGAAGGAGAAGGGAGCGATTGATGTTTTCATTCATTGACTTTTTTGGTTTTTTATTATTTTTTTTTAATTTTTATTGTTGATGACAGTAAATAGATGATGAACAATGAGGCTCCAATAGTGAAATTGTCTCTGCAGGTGCATAGTGCCCAGCCAACGGATTGAAAAAGTGCATAGTTCAAATGCATTGAAAAATCTATGTTGGTTGCCATGTAAACCACAGATCATAGCTGATACAAGGGTGATCTAATATGGGGCTTATACATTATAGCTGATTTCACATTCATAGGAGACATTTCAAACAACTTGCTCTTTTTAAATGGCTCACCCATTTGCTTAGAAATCTTTTTTTTTCAGCCCAGGCAACCATTTGTTTGTCCATTCATTTGAAATCTATTTTACATATTCCATTCAAAAGATTCTCCTCTTTTGCTATTGGTATGTAGGCTTATTCACTGCTACCCACATGTCATCTGATGATGTGAAGCAGGTGTTTCATTATATTATCATATAAGACAGAGAGGAAGATTAACACTTCACTGCTACCCACTTGCCCTGTTTTTCTTTGTATGATGATGTGAAGGCAGAGAGTTTTGGAGAAGTGTTACTTTTGAATCTGTATGTGGGTTTTCATTTCCCACTGGTTTCATTTGAAATATGTTTGAAAGGTTTCTTATTTCCAATATTCTTTGCACATATTTTGATTAGGGTTGTAGAACCAAATTCATTGCACATATTTTATTTATTTGTGGTCCAGATTACAAATGGATATGATCTCCTCATTGTCACAGTGTCAGTCACCATCCGTGCACTATCTGGCTGTAGATGAAAACATGACACCAAGACTGGGCATGCATTTTGGGGATTTAAAAGAGGCATTTAACTTTTACAATACTTATGGAAAACTTGTTGGGTTTAGCGTTAGAAAAGAATCAACTCGTAAGGAAGATGGGGAGGTAGTTTGGAAGCGATTTATTTGTTCAAAGCATGGTAAAACAGATGAGAAACATTGGATTGATAAAGAATTAGTTCAAAGGCGTCGAATGGAAACAAGATCCAATTATACGACTCAGATGCAGGTGAAAATGGTTAAATCAGGTGGTTATATTGTATCCAATTTTGTTTGTCAACATTCTCATGCCCCCACTACTCCTAGTAAGAGATTTATGTTGAGGTTGCATCGTGAAGTGCCACAATCAAAGTGACAGATCATAAATACATATGATTCCGCCAATGTTCGAAGCAAACAGCAAATGCAAATCTTTGCATCGCAATCAAGGGGACTTGACAAAATTGGATTTACAGATACTGATGCTAAGAATCTCCGTAGGGATGAAAAAGAAAAGAAAAGGGGGCTAGATGGTTAGTTGTTATTTCAGCTCTTTCAAAATCGCAAAGAAATGAGCAGTGGTTTTACATATAGCATTGAGCGAGATGTAGATAGAAAGATAACACATGTTTTTTGGGCAAACGGGGCGTTCCGTTAGGCATACAAAATATTTGGTGATGTTGTAACATTTGAGACAACATACAAGATAAACTGTTATCAATTCATCTTTGCTGCAATTGTAGGTTGCAACCATCATGGTCAGACAACTTTATTTGGATGTGGATTCTTACCACATGAAAAAACTGAGTCATTTGAGTGGTTGTTTTACAAATGGCTTGAAGCCATGGAAGTTGGTCCACCAAGAGGAATTATAATAGATCAAGATTTGGCAATGACTAAGGCCATAAAGAATGTCATGCCAAACACATTTCATCGGTATTGCCTATGGAACATTTTGGATAAATTGCCATCGAATTTTGGAGGAGTCCTAATACACAACGAGGGCTTAATTGATGAGATAAAAAAAATTGTGTTTATAACTCTGACACTTCTTCCCACTTTGAAAGTTCTTGGTTTGAGACCATGACAGAATATAAGCTTATGGATAACGACTGGTTGGCAGATATATATAGGATTTGTAATATGTGGGTTCCGGCACATTTGAAGAACAATTTCTTTGCTAGCATGTCAACTACTCAAAGGAGTGAAAGTATGAATGCATTTGTAAAGTAGTATGTAAAATACAAAAATTCATTACTTGATTTCATTTTGCGTTTTGATGCTGGAGTTGAGCGTTTAAGATACCTTGAAAAAAAGGAGGATTTTGAGAATAGTAATGGGAGGCCTAAATTGAAGACATGTTCACCAATGGAAAAGCAAATGGCTGACATCTATACAAGAAACATATTTTATAAGTTTCAAGATGAATTATTCACCACCATGTCGCTTGGCGGAAAGCCCGTAAATGAGGATGATGTGGACTGTATCTTTGTTGTGAAGAATTTTTCCGATGAAAAAGATTTTGATAGACAAGTTTTATGGAAAGAAGAGGAGATGCATGCATATTGTTTGTGTAAGAAGTTCGAGTTTGAAGGTATCCCTTGTCGTCACGTAATTTGTATCCTGAGGCAAAACTCTATTTTCTATTTGCCTGAGCCTTACATTTTGAAGCGATGGACAAATGGAGTAACAAAAGATAATTTGTTCATAGGGTGGATGACATTGGAACTGCTGGTGTTGACTCTTGCTTGGCTAGACATAGTCATTTGTCATGTATGTTCGCTGGCCTTATTGACATAGCTAGTCAATTTAGAGAAGGGTTCGATGTTGCGGCTAATTATCATACAGATTTGGAAATCAAATTGCGGCAGATGACGCTAAACAACACAACAGAGACAAGCATACATAACGGGAAGGGACTTGTGGACAGTAATGTGATCGAATATCATGAGTCAGCACATGTTGTGACGAAAGGACGCGCGAAAAGAGTTAAATCATCGAAGGAAAAAGCAACAAACGGAGGTCTTTGTCGTGGCTACAACAAGCGTGGTGTATCGCACGACAAGCGAAACTGCCCTATGTTGTTGAATAGGTAATAATCCAATATGTCTTTTTTTGGGATTCCTCCATTTTTCATATGAATATGGTACTTATAACATGAAATTTCAGGTTAGTTGATGGTCCAAGTATCTCAAATGACTCTAACTGTGCAATTTTGGAAAGCTCCGATGCTGAAATGCAGTGATTATGTGTTAAAGTTGATTGCTCAGGTAGTTTTAGGGTGGAGGGCTTAGGTTTATATTCTTCTCTTTTGTTGTTTGCTTTCACTAGTTTCTCTTTTGTTGTTTGGTTTTACTAATTTCACTAATTATTCAATCATTCTTTGTAGGGCCTTAATGGTGAAAAGGATGTTGAGACGTCATTGATATCAGCTATGTTTTTCTTTCATTTTATCACAGTAAGATATCCTTAAGAATCAACCAAATTTCAAAATTTTTCATAACTGATATCACTAGTTATGGCAATGTTATCTTATAAGTTATAATAATGTTTACATGGCTAATATGGATCCAAAGAACCTTAGTCATCATTTTCTGCATTCAGTGGCAACTGGCAACAAATAGAAATGTGGATTTGGTGGATGACATGTTTGTCTATTTTGTGGATGGTGTCGGGAGGAATGTCTCTGTTGTGGATGCAATCAGAATTAATGTGGAATGTGGATCATTGTGGATGTAAGTAGAATTGATGTGGTTTTGCTTTTGTGGCAGGTGATGTAGTAAAAATATTTTAATGTTTTGTGTACACCGAGAATGACCAAATGTGACTGTCGTGTGATATATTTGACATCCTATCAATGCAATGGTTGGTTATTTGGTCACATTGTATCATGTGTTGTTTGTCAGTTCATATGTGATTGGAATTTACATGGTCGATTGATGTAGATGTGCCACAGTATGCTTTGCCTGACTGCAGCCTTGGCCAGTGAGGATGAGTCACAGAAATTTAACTTAGGGATGAAAGCAAAACTAAAATCCAACTCTAAGCAAAACCGATATGGTTGCAGAAATGTGAGTTTGAGGATAGTGAGTCAACTGATAGGGTTCATCTCTAAGTAGTCAAATAGCATGTTCAACTCTGGCATGTGGGAATGCTTTTCCCTTTCATTTTGGTTTGCTTTGTTTAATGAGGAGACCACTTGTTAGCGAGGAAAAAATGACGCTACAAACTATTAGATCAAATAGATTCATTATGGAATATGGTAAATTAAGGCTATGATCACCCAAGTGAAATAGGGTTCTGGTATTTTGTAAGGCTCATTGGCAGTCTGTAGAGATTTTCACTCTTAATTGTTGAAGGGTGCTGTGTTGTTGCTAGCCATGTATTATTGAAGTTTCAAAGAAACTTGTGTATAGAAAAATCATACTACATGAATTGCTGGAACAACTAATACTAAACCACCGACAAGCAGTCCAACCACAACATGAATCAACTAACAACCCTCTTTCATGTGATCATATGAGCCTAAAAAAAAAGAGAACAACTCATCGAGCTATTACTCAGAAATTGGGTGAGAAGCAAAGAATTCCAGCATACAGACACATACATTGTGAGGAGAATGGATAGACTCATGGTCAGAGCCATGGGTGCAATCCTTGTTTGTGTTTTGTGGGGTCTGGATAGACTCATGGTCAAAGAAATAAATTACATTTCCATATCCATTGTCAATATCTTGTAGTAAAAAAAAAAAAAAAAACCACACAACAATAAGCTTGCAATTAACTTCTCTTCACTTTCAAGATAAAGAAACATCCAAAAGGGATAAAGAAACTTCCAAAAGGCATGTAAATTTTACTCTCACTTAATAATTTTACAAACACTTGATGTTCAAAAAAAAAAAAAAAAAAAAAAGGATTATGGGCTTCTTCACTTTCTCTCAAAATTTGGATTTCATTCTTAATCTCTTGCTTCATCTCTTCAAGTGATGTTTTCATTTCTTCCATTCTACTTTCAGTTTGCTCACTTCCCATATTTCGATCCACTGTATATTCAGGTGCAACTACATCCATCCAAATGAAAAACCCACAACCTCTTTCTCCCTACAAAAAAATTCATAGCAAATGCAAAATTAATATTGGAGTGAAAAATTTATTAACTTAAGAAAATCAAATCCATAGACACTTACGTGTAAATCTGGATATTTCCAAAATCTTCGTCCAGGATTATGGGGTGTACGAGAAGTCTTTAAAATCATGTATCCATATCCACATGGGCACTTTGGAGCTCATTCTAATAAGCTTCATGATGTTTACGATGCCGACCTACCTATGTTTTCATGACTTAAGACCTTAGACGAAGATAATGAAATTAAATTGAATCTAAAATATATAAACGTGATGGGATCTATTCTCTTTAATGTGATTCACATACTTGATGACGACATGTAAGAAGAGTATCTTTTGATTTATATCAATTTCATTGAGCTGAGTAATCTGCAAAAATTCTGCAAACTGTAAGCATGTACTAGCTATAGATTTTGAGAATTATCAACATCCTAACCCATTGCTCTGGTCATTTTGTATGCTGCATATTTCAAATCTACATCCTAACCCATTTCCCACCTGCCTCCATTTTACTATAATAGTTAGGAGCAATGATATTTTCCAACATTAGTATTTTCATATGATTACGGTCCATGGAGAGTGGGTCACTGGTGCATGCTAATGAATACTAGATGTTTCTTCAAAGATAATAAAATGATATTAAAAAATTTCATCAGTGAACAAGACTGGAGAATAGGACCATCTAACAAAAATGAAATGGAAAAACATTGATTTGAAAGGAAATGGGTGAGATGTAATTAGATTTCAATAAAAAAAAAACACATATTTCAATATCATATAGGTGAAATGAAATGAAATGGCAACCAACACAAATTTTTCAATGCATTTGAACTATGCACTTTTTCCATCTGTTGGCTGGGCACTATGCACCTACAGAGACAATTTCACTATTGGAGCCTCATTGTTCATTTTCTCTTTATTGTCATCAACAATAAAAATTAAAAATATAATAAAAACCCAAAAAAGTCAATGAATGAAAACATCAACTGCTCCCTTCTCCTTCCTCCCCTTTCTCCCCCTCATAATTTCCTCTACTTTTATGCACACAACAATCAGATATCAATCCACGCCCAAATCAATAAAGAAAGGAATCAAAAGGAAAAACATCAAAATAAATAGCTCTATCTTCAAATCTCCCACATCCGGATCTATCCAGTCCGAGAAGATTAAATGCCACTTGCATCTACTCAAATGAAATGGGTGAAATGGGAGGAAAAAAAAAAACAGATTTTGAGGGGGAAGAATGACAACACATATTTCATCTCATATGGTTGAAATGAAATAAAATGGAAAAACACAGATTTTCTTCTCTCTCTCTCTCTCTCTCTCTCTCTCTCTCTCTCTCTTTTTATTTTTGCCCTAGAACTTCATTTGGGCTAATCTCTATTTTCCATTTCTGTTGCAAACCATAGCTCAAGATAATCGCAGAGAAGTTCCAGAAAAACCACTTGTGATGCAATTTAAAAGGCCTAGCAAAAGTCACTTCCGTTACTGATGATCATCCAAATCCCAATTATCCAATCCGACGAACCACGAAATCAGACATTGAATTAGCCAAAGACCCATCTACCGAATCAAGAAATTGCGTTAAAAAAATATCTTCCCAAAACTCAATGATGAGAAATCTAGTGATTCTTCCAATAGATTTACGAAAGAAGTGAGAAAATCTAATCTACAGACTGCTCTCGGTTCCAGTAAAAAAGAGGGTGAGAAGAAATCATTTTTCAAAAAAGGAAAAAATAAAAATAGAGATTTCAAATGAAATGGGTGAAATGGAAAAAACAAGAAAACATATTTGAAAGGAAATGGGGAAGAATGGCAACTCACTAATCGGGCTGGCAGTCGATCGCCGGAGATATGGAGGATGCGTTGGCCCTGAAGTGGCACAGATCTGCAAAAGAGGAAGAGTAGCGCAGCGACGTCTCGTCCTTCTCTAGCCTGGCTGTGGAGAGAGAGCTGCGAAAGAGGAGGAGACGCTGCGTCGTTCATGACTGTCGAGAGAGAGAGAGAGAGAGAGAGAGAGAGAGAGAGAGAGCTAGGATGTGGGGAATGTTTTGATTAGGGCATTAGTATGAAAGGGGGAAAATATTGGGCTGGGCGGGTTTTTGGAAAATTTTGGGTCTTCATTCACTCAAACGCACACAAGTGAAGATCACACGTTTGAGCTTATATTCCCCTAAGCTTGAGCTTAGGGGAGCTGCTCTCTCTCTATATATAAATATATATATATATATATACATAATCTATGACATTTGAATTCGAATATGGATTCTAGTATGTTTGACCTGAGGTTCCACATACATGATAATTACATTTACTTAAAATTATTTATATAGAGCAAAAGGCCTATATAGCTTGAATGATATTCACATATGAGAGCCTACTTAGCTTTAATCATACGTCCTTTATTAGTTCTACTTTTATATCTAAAAAAAAATAAATTTAGGCTATTTTATCAAATTATATTAACACATTATACATCTTATGTCTGATCTAGATCCAAAATTGGATCCATTTTTTAAGTTGAAGTTGGAACTAGATAAAATATAGCCCATGGCTCCACCGCAAATATAGCCCGTGTGCATCCCAATAGCTGACCATGGGGCTATAAAATGGACCTTAGAAAGATTTCTTAGTTTGATCGTCGTGGATAGATGTAAAAACCCTAGTACATAAGGATTTGATTGGGCATGTTTGGTTAAAGGCTTTTTTGATAAGGAATTGGGCTTGTTGGGAATTTCATACATGATGTGACATATTGTCCCCTGAGCATTCCATGCAAGAATTTCAGAATTTCAAACCACATAACAGGGCACAAGAACTCAGAATCCCAAACCACATGAAAAGACACTTTTAGGGCCTCTTTGTTTAGAAGAATTGTGATAATTCTTGTCAGGGAGAATTTTGAGAATTCCAAATGTTACCCCATAAAGTAGAATTTCAAATGCTCAAACCACCCCCCTCCACCAAGCATTTGGAATGCTAGAATTCTGAAAATTCATAAGGCTATAAAAATGCCTTTCATGTGGTTTGGAATTTAGAATTCTAGCAACAAACAGAGCATTTGGAATGTCCAGGGACATCATATCATAAATCTCCAATAAGTCCAATTCATTGTCAGAAATGCTTTTAAGCAAACAGGCCCTTAGGCGTCGTTAATTTTCAGAATTCCAGCAGTATTCCAAACGATAGAAGGGTACTAGCCCTTAGCGTTGTGAATTTTCAGAATTCCAGCTAGTATTCCAAATGCTAGAGGGAAGTTGAGCATGGGGGGTGGGGAGGCAATATTTGAGATTCTAAGAATTCTTTTAAACAAACATGCCTTAAATAAATTAAGAGTCCTTTGTATATAGCCTCTTAAGGTTTATACTAGCATAATAATCTGTGCTCAGCACAGGTATGATCGGTGTTTATGAATTAAAAAATATCTATAAATTGTAGAAAGAAATAAAATAAAATAATAAAAGGTTATCATGAAAGTACCTGTTTATGTGATCTATAGGCTAATAGGATAAAAAAGAGAGAAAAAAGATTGGTGAAGAAAGGGAATGAAGTTCTGGATAGAAATGGAGGTATTACAGGAATGGAGGAGTGTAACTTTTAAAAGTGGAATAGTGGGAAGAGACGTGAGTGGTGGTTTCAAAGTAGTTGGTATGAGATAAGCGTGGAGAAAACTGAAAGTATTTTTAAAAAGAATAACTTAATTTCAAAATTGTAACTGATGGTCAAAATCCAACCCAAAACCTCCTAGCTTAATATAGTATAATGGCTTGCAAATAGGCTTCTGTAGTTTTAGTATTTGTAAATTGGGCCCTGTCATTTCATTTTTAGTACTTTTCATATCCCCAAAATTAGTATTTCTAATGATAATGGGCAACCACCATGAGATTTGTGTTAAACTTTTTAGAAAAATGACAGCTTTGCCCTTACATCCATTAAACAAAAATGAGTATATTATTACTTTAAAAAATCCAAATATTTTATCTCAAGTCACAACGGTCTTTCTCAATAACTCTTTAACGCGCGTGAAGCCTAATCATATATATATTTTGAAACTTTCATCAATCTAACAGTGGGTCATGCATGGATTGGATCAATTATAATCAATTTTAATTACAACCGTTGGTTGTAATTATGATCGATTAGATTTAATGAAATACACCCTATATCGATAAAAATAGATTTACACACGGTTATTATTGTAATTATTAATGCTACAAGATTTAGAGAAAAATAGTTTTAAGCTTTTGAACTGTGCATATAGGGATAAAGAAATGGGCAAAAGTGTCATTTCATTTTAAAATCTTTTGATGGTGGAAAATCTACTGATTTTGAGGACATGAAACGTATTCAAATAAAAATGCGGGACCTATTTACAAATACTAAAATCATTGGGCCTATTTACAAATTCTAAGAATCTTAGGTAGGTATATGCAAAAAGCTTGTAAATTAATAGGGCAGAAAACTTCTCACAAATTACTCAAAACCCGCCTTTTTCTTGGAGGAGGCGTGAAAGCCATTTTTGCGAGTCCGGATCCCCTATTTCCTATGTTTGGACCAATTCTCATGTGCCACGTGGGTGACTTTTCCACTTCAGCTATGGGCATGACCTTGAATGAATAAAAGGAAAAAGACAGGGCATTTCTTACAAATAAGAAAAAAACATAAGAATCCACACCCTACAGTGAAAGTGAAACCACTCCCTCCCGTCTAGTTCATCTCCTGCAACAAAAGCCATCTATTCACCCATCCTTCCACAAGCTGTTGTGGCATGTTCCAGATGTTCGACTGCAATGGTGATGGCCAAATCACAAAAGAAGAGCTCAGCGAGTCACTTGAGAAGTTGGGAATTTATATACCCAATAAGGCTCTTGGGGCGATGATCGAAAAGATTGATACGAACGGAGGGTGAGTTTCGCTTGTTGTATGAGATGATCATGGATTAAGAGGAGGACATGAGGGAGGCTTTCAATGTGTTTGATGAGAATGGTGATGGGTTCATCAGTGTGGAGGAGTTAAGTTTTGTGCTGGGGTCTTTGGGGTTAAAGCAAGGGAAGACAGTGGAGGATTGCAGGAAGATGATAAGGCAGGTGGATGTGGATGGAAATGGGATGGCGGATTTCAAGGAGTTTAACCAGATGATGAGAGGTGGAGGATTCTCTGCCTTGAGCAGTAGTAGTTGAGTGAATCTGGGGGCTGTATCTAGTAAGTTTGTGGGGTTGATCAATGATTGTCCACATTTTTCAATATTGATTTGGGGTTCAGGTTTTATGGGTGGATTGATTTTATTTTATTTTTTGGTTGCTTCTCAGCCATATTGAAGTCCCACTCTGATTCTCACTAGTTTAATTAATCTTTCTTTGTTTTTTTTTTTTTTGGGGGGGGGGGGGGGGGCGGCAGGGGGCAGGGGCATCTTTTAGAAAAGTCTAGCAATTGGATTTTTTGTTTTATTTTTTACACCAATACCCCAAGGCTGTTATATCACTCCAATTAGTTGTATTCAATAGCTTGTGGACCATTCGACTGTATATGATTATTTGATCAATCAATCATGTTTTTTGTTTTCGTTTCATTTATTTCTGAAATGATCAATCAATCGTTTCTCACCATAACAAAAACCAGTCAGAATCTCAGATGTGAATACAAACCCTCATATTAAAACATTCTCCATCTTTCTACCAAAATCATCTTAATACAATACATTTATACCAAGTTACAAATAAGAAGAAGATCCATCACCCATCACAAAAAAGAACGCATTACTTATTCATCTACTATTTTAACTGTAAGTGCTGATATTTGGGAATCCAAAAGGGACAAGAAAAGAAGGATCTTTTAACTATTAGCCACTTTTTAAAAGGATGGAAATGTGCTGGCGCCACCGACTTCTATGTCGGAATTAAGACATCGAGCGATGTATCAACTGTTGGATAGCTCACGATCTTCCCCTTGAAATATGGATTATGCAGGAGAAACTTAAGATGACGTTAGGTTTTTTAGGTTGGCCTAGTGGGTCCAAACCAAGTGGGTTTAGGGTAGGGATGTCAAACGGGCCGGGCCCGCTTCAGAGTTGGCCCGCCGTGCTAGCGGACCGGGCTGGCACGGCCCGCCCCAGCTAGCGGGCCGGGCCGGGCCAGGCCGGCCCGCCAGGGAAAAACCCTGGCCCAGCACGGCCCGCTGGCCCGGCCTGCCACGGGCCGGGCTGGAGCAGGCCGGGCCGTGCCGGGCAGCACTTTTTTTTTTTTTTTCAATTTGCTCCAGCCCCTTCCCAAATTTCATTTTCAAAATGTGCAAACCATTAATTCACATTTCCCACAAAATTCCCATGAATGCACTTCCATCATTCCTTCTACAAAGCCCATATCCCCCCTTGAAATCTATTTTAGTGCTTTGGTGTGCTTTGTTGCCAAGTTGCCCCATCTCATGGTAATAGTTGATTAATGGTTTTCTCTGAAAAAAGGGATATGGGTGAATCTCCTTGGATCTAAATAAATTATGGGGCTAGGGTCATGCTAACCATATATCATTATAAGTTTCACTTGGCAAGATCCACTTGTCCTTCCATGTGAAATTTTTTTTTTAGTGCTTCATTCCATTCACCCTCCCCCATTATCCATATATATATATATGACTGAATTTGATAATTATCCGAAGGTACATTCTTTCTGAGAAAGAAAAATATTTGATGGAGGCTACATGAAGGTTCTCTTCTATTCATATAGTTTTCCTTTTTCTTTTGAGAATGTGGACACATGTAACAAATCTAATGTGGGGCCACTCCAACTGGAATGCCCATAAATTAGAGTAGTGATCAACTTAATGGCAACCTTTTAACTTTCCTTACGTAAACAATTCTTGGTACGTTTATTGGTTCATTTGGATTTTTCCAGTATGTTGCTTGCCTTTACTGTTGATCTACAAATTTTCACCATAATTTTGGCAAAGCTACAGTTTTATATATTATAGAATGAAACAAAGAGGGTAGATTCATCCAATCCATTGTCATTTTCAAATTTAACTCCTTTTTAGTAGAGTAGGTTAGGCTTTATTTAGTGGATCATGAGGGCTAGCGGGCCGGGCTGGCGGGTTGGCGGGTTGGCGGGCTGGTGGGCTGGTGGGCTGCAGCCCCAGCCCACGTTCCTGGCGGGCCTAGCGGGCCCGGGCCGAATGGGCCAGCGTGCCCAGCCACCTAGGCCCGGCCCAGCCCATGTGCGGGTCGGGCCATTGCGGGCCGGGCCGTTGACCGTGCAAAGCCATGCCACGGGCCGTTGACCAGCGGGCCTGAGCGTGCCGGGCCGGCCCGGCCCGGCCCATTTGGCATCCCTAGTTTAGGGTCATGGGTACTATGATAATTGTACCGGGACTTTCTTATTAACTAAGATATGGTATCTTGGGGGATAAGAAAGAGAGCATTATATATATGATATAATGTGTAACCCATGATGTAACACAACTGATCATATAGAGAGTGAACCCAAAGGAGGGTCGAGTTTCTTTCTTGTGGATGTAGGCAAAATTGTCGAACCACGTAATTCTCTTATGTGTGATTGCTTGTTCTTGTGTGGTTGATTGTTTGTTTGATCTTTTAGATTTACGTTTCCATATATACACACATAACAAGTGGTATCAGAGCCTAGATTTGCGAGGGTTGGATTGTGATGCGTTTGCAATCAACGGATTGGATCAAGGATTGATCTGGATTTCTGCACGTCTTGTTCATTGAAGAAAAGAGCAGAGATCGTATGCCTGATCTCGGTGGGCCACACGATCAGTGTAGAGAATATCGGAGAACAAAGCTCGATTTTCCTTGTTGCAGAAACTATCTGTTTGAGTTCAGTTTCGGGTTGATCAGGTTCTAGTTTGTTTACTGGATCAAAGGTTCTGATTTTTCAAATCAGAATTGGGTTCCTGCGCCACCGCCATCGTCATTAAAACCAGAAGAAGAACAGAGAAGGTTCTTCGGTTTGCCACACTTCCCGTCGCCGGAATCAGACCGGAGTCTGCGCCGCTGCTGCCACCCTCACCGTTGCAGTATCTCAGCCTCCACCGCACCATCGCCGGAGAGGGAAGGAGCAGTGCTTTCCATCGTTTCTGGTTATAGAAGCCTTAAAGAAGAAGAGCCCAATTCTGTTTGGGGAGAAGACCCATTTGTGTTTAGTTCCGGGTCGATTTGGGTCAGTTCGACCTAACTCGTGAAGCCCATCCCATAGCCCAGACCAGGTCAGTTCGGTTTGGGTCAGCAACTGTTGACGTTAGTGCCATGTCAGCAGGAAGTACGGTCAGTAGGGGTTTGACCGAGAATCGACACCAGAAACTTGTTTCGTCAATATCTTGATCATCTGAGGTCAGATCGGAGATCCGTTAGCACCTACAAACTCGTTGCGAGCAGATCTACATAATTGTAGAAGAAGATTGACAGTTTGACAGTTAATAAGAAGGTTTGATTAATCGGAGTGTAGAAAACAATATTTGCGATATCAGAGCCATCCAGAGTCGAATTTCAGATCCATTTCTTCCAGCGTGCTCGTGGTGACGAGATCTACAGATTGGTGCAGATTTCGAGGTTAGTAAAATATGTTTATATTTCTTGATTATTTAATTGAGATGGAGAACAATGTGAATACTACCATGATCAAACTCAACCACACTAATTGGTTGATTTGGAAACTTAAGATGAAAGATATCTTCTATTGCAAAGACTTCTATGATCCCATTAAGGGGGATAAAGCTTGACCAAAAGAGATGTCTGATCCATATTGGAAAGATGCATAAAAAGACCATTGGTCACATCAGACAGTGGGTGGATAACATCATATTTTATCACGTGTCTAATGAAACCAATGCGAATACCCTTTAGAAGAAGTTAGAAGAAAGATATGAGAAGAAAACTGCCGTGATCAAACTTTTCTGATTAAAACACTTGTAAACATAAAATTCAAGGAGGGTGGTAAAATTGAAGATCACATAAATGATTTTCAATGCATTGTTAATGAGCTGGCTACTATGAAGATGGTCCTTGATGATGAGATGCAAGCTTTATTTCTTCTAAGCTCTTTACCAGATATATGGAAAACATTAGTTGTTTCTGTTAGCAACTCTATTCTAGATGGTGTGTTATTAATGAGTCAGGTCACTAGCAGCTTGTTAAATGAATAAACAAGAAGAAAATCTCCAGGGACAGATAATGCACATGCCTTTGTTATTGAGAAAAAAGGGGAAGAGTAAGAGTAGGGGACTAAAGGGCGTCATGGCAAGTCTAAAGGTGGATCACATACTAAGAAAAAGTCTAGAAAATGCTTTCATTGTGGTAAGAAGGCCACATTAAGAAGAATTGCTTTGCCTTAAGGAAAAGAAAGAAGCCATCAATGAGCAAAAAAATGACATTAACATTACAGCTACTTTGAATAATGAAGTAGTGGTACTGGCTAGTAAAGATGAAGAGTGTTTGAGTGTTGCAGATGATCAGGTTGAGTGGGTTGTTGACACAGCGGCATCCTACCATGCTACTCCTTGTAAGGAGATGTTCACAACGTACAAAGCATGGGACTTTGGCACTGTGAAGATGCACAACATAAGTCATTCGGATATTGTTGGAATCGGTGATGTCTACATTCAAACCGATATTGGTTGTACAATGACACTAAAAGATGTGCGACATATTCCTTATCTGCGGTTGAATCTGATTTTCGGAACTTCATTGAACCGTGCAAGTTATGAGAGTTACTTCGGAAATGGCAGGTGGAAACTCACTAAAGGGTCTCTTATTGTTGCGAGAGGGAAGGTGTGTAATATGTTGTACAAGGCACATGTGAAGTTATACAAAAGTGTGTTGGATGCTGTTGAAGACAGATCTTCTCCAAATCTATGACATAAGAGACTGGGACATATGAGTGAGAAAGGACTACAGTTATTGGCAAAGAAAGATCGAATTCATTACTCCAAAGGTATATCCTTTGGCCCTTGTGATTATTGCTTGTTTGGTAAACAACACATGGTATCTTTCTCTAAAACATCAACGATAAAATCTAATGTGTTGGATTTGGTATATTCTGTTGTTTGTGGTCCCATGGAGGTGGAGTCATTGGGTGGCAATAAGTTTTTTGTCACATTTATTGATGATGCATCCAGTAAATTTTGGGATTATGCGTTGAAATCGAAGGATCAGGTGTTTCAGGTATTTCAGCAGTTTCATGCCATGGTGGAAAGAGAAACATGAAAACTCTTGAAATGTCTTCGCACAGATAATGGTGGTGAGTACACATCCAATTAGTTTAAAGGCTATTGCTCGAAGTATGGTATTCGACGTGAAAGAACAGTTTTTAGTACTCCACAACACAATGGTGTGGCAGAGAAAATGAACTGCACTATTCTTGAAAGGATGAGATGCATGATTAGAGTGACACAGCTACCCAAGCCATTTTGGGGTGAAGCTGTACTGACTGCCATTTACCTGATTAACAGGTCTCCCTCACTTCCTTTGGATTTTGACATTTCGGAGAGAAAATAGACATGTAAAGATGTTTCTTATTCTCATTTTAAGGTGTTTGGGTGCAAGGCTTTTGCACATGTACCAAAGGAGCATCGTTCAAAGTTGGATGATAAGGCAGTATGTTGCATTTTCCTTGGCTATGGTGAGTTGAGTTTGATTACAGATTATGGGATACAGAGAAGAGAAAAATTACCAGAAGTAGGGATGTGGTGTTTCATGAAGACCAGTTCTTTGGAGATATTGAGAAGACTGAAAAATCTAAAGAAGTTGTTGATGGAGTGGTTGATCTCACACCGACTCCTTCTCCAGTGCAGACTACAGGTGGAGAAGGTGGACAAAATGATCCGGATCATAATGAGGCGCAAGGGTTGCCAGATGAACAGGGTGTTGAGCAGGGGGAGTAGTCTCCTCAATCAGAAACCACGAAACCTCAAGTTAGGAGGTCTACTCGAGAGCGTCAACCATCAACAAGATATCCTGCAGCAGATTATATTTTGCTTACTGATGAGGGGAGCCAGAGAGCTACTCAGAAGCAAAAACTCATGTAAATAAAGATGAGTGGATGAAGGCTATGTAGGATGAGATGAGTTCTTTGAAAAAGAAACAATGCTTATGAGCTGGTAGAACTTCCAAAAGGCAGGAAGGTTTTGAAGAACAAAAGGGTGTTCAAGCTGAAGAGAGATGACAGTGGAAAATTGATTAAGCACAAAGCATGACTAGTGGTTAATGGATTTGCCCAGACGAAGGCTATTGACTTCGATGAAATCTTCCCTCCAGTTGTGAAGATGACTTCTATCAGAGTTGTCTTGGTTCTAGTTGCCACCATGGACCTTGAACTTGAACAGATGTATGTGAAGACTGCATTTCTTCACGGTGATCTGAAAGAAGAGATCTACATGACTCAGGCAGATGGGTTTGAGATAGAAGGAAAAGAACAGTTGGTTTGCAGCTTGAAAAAGAGTCTCTACGGGTTTGAGCAAGCACCGAGGCAATGGTACAAGAAGTTTGATTCATTTATGGTGAGTCACGAGTACCGGAGGACAGCTGCAGATCACTGTGTTTATATTCGTAAATTTGGTAACGGCAAATTTATCATCCTTCTTTTATATGTAGATGATATGTTGGATAGTTGACAGGATAGTAAGATAATTGACAGGTTGAAAAGGGACATGTCAAAGACTTTTGACATGAAAGACTTGGGTCCCGCACGATAGATTTTGGGAATGAAAATATGTCATGATAGAAATGCCAAGAAGCTGTGGTTGTCATAAGAGAAATATATTGAACGGGTGCTAACAAAGTTCAACATAAAAGATGCTAAGCCAGTTAGTATGCCTTTAGCCAGTCACTTCAAGTTCAATAAGAGATTATGTCCTACTACAATTGAAGAAAAGGAGCGGATGACATCTATTCCATACTCCTCAGCAGTTGGGAGTCTTATGTATGCCATGGTGTGTATACGGCCAGACATTGCTTATGCAGTGGGTTTAGTGAGTAGATTTCTTTTTAACCCTGGGAAAGAGCATTGGGAAGCAGTGAAGTAGATTTTCAGATACTTGAGAGGTACATCAGATTTTTGCTTGTGTTTTGGAAGCTCAAAACCAATACTTGAAGGCTTTAAAGATGCTGATTTTACAGGCAATCTTGATCGTCGGTTGTCTACTTCTAGGTACTTATTTACTTTTGCAGGGGGGGGGGTTATTTCTTAACAGTCTAAGTTGCAGAAGTGTACAACATTGTCTACAACCAAAGCAGAATACATAGCTGTTAATGAAGTAGGGAAGGAGATGATTTGGTTGAAGAATTTTTTTTTAGAACTGGGTTTAAAGCAATGAGAGTATATAGTCTATTGTGATAGTCAGAGTGCTATGGATCTTAGCAAGAACGCTACATACTATGTCCGCACGAAGCATGTTGTTGTAAGATACCATTGGATTCATGAGGTCATCGAAAAGAATCTCATGAAGCTGGAGAAGATTCATACTGATAAAAATCCCTCGAACATGATGACTAAGGTCGTATCTAAGGGAAAGTTGGAGCTGTATTTAGAGTTAGCAGGACTGGACTCCTAGTAAGGGAATTCAGAGGCGTCTTCCCCATGGTCTGGAGGGGGAGATTGCTGGCCTAGTGGGTCCAGAGCAAGTGGGTTCAGGGTCATGGGTACTATGGTAATTGTACTGGGACTTTTTTATTGATTAAGATAGGGTTTCTTGGGGGATAAGAAAGTGAGCATTATATATATATATATGATGTAATGTGCAACCCACAATATAACACAACTAATCATACAGAGAGTGAACCCAAAATGAGAGCCGAGTTTCTTTCCCGTGGACGTAGGCAAAATTGCCGAACCACGTAATTTTCTTGTGTGTGATTGCTTGTTCTTATGTGGTTGATTGTTTGTTCGATCATTTAGATTCACGTTTCCGCGTACAAGCGCAAAACATTCTATCAAGGTCCAGATTTGGTAGCTAACTAATCTGACGGCGTCGTTAAAGTCCCCGATGAGATCTGTCAGGGGGATGTGAACTTCTCCTAAAAGTTTGTCTGCGAAGATTCCGTCCGAGAAGAGATTGAAGGGGAGAAGAGGTCTTCTCACTGTAGCAAAAGGATCAGATCGACCATCGAAGCGGGTCTCAGGATTTCTGTCACCGTGGTGGTCGATGGGTTTTTTGCGACTGTTGGTGCTGCGATTTGTCGGCGTCGACAGTGCCGTGGGAGACGACAGAGTAGATGGAGAGTTTTGGAAGAAGTTGAAGGATTTGCAGGAGATCACCTTTAGATCGATCGATCGATCGGTGGTTTTGGGGCATTTTGTTTAGGGAAAGGAATGGTCAGGTGTGGATTGAAGGGGTCTTTGGTTTCTTACATTTTTTTTTTATTATTTGTAGAAAAGGCCTTGGGTTTTTCTTTTATTCATTTCAGGTTAATGCCTAAGGTTTAAAGTTGCACATGTGGCACGTCTGGATTGGTCCAAACACGCCCTTGTTTCGATCTAGACTCCACTTGTGCACCAAAAACTATAGGAGATGGATCCCTGATTCATCCAAACAGAAAGTCCTATTTAGCCAAGAACCCTGCTATTTGTCCCGGGATTTAATTCTGGGACTTAGCCCGACTCCACATGGGAGGGGCAAAAAAGTCATTTGCCAATTTTGCCCCTCACATGTGGAGTCGGCCAAGTCCCGGTTTCAAGTAGACTTTTTGTTTAGACAATTAGGAATCGCCACGTACGGGAGCGGAGGGGGCCCGACGAAATAGAAAAGGAGGTTGTTTTTCCTCCGCACTAAGATCCGTATCTAAAAACGTCTTTATCAATTGCCACGTCAGCTGAAAGACAAACTGATCATCAGCATAAACAATAGGTTTCTGTTCGTTCTCTTCTCTCTGCCTTCTCCTTACATTACATGGCCTTTCTCGGTTTCTCTTCACCAAAACCCTAAAAAACCCTCCTTTGAGAGAGAGAGAGAGAGAGGGAGGGAGGGAGCGAGGGAGGGAGGGAGATATATATATATATATATATATAGAGATTTTGATTCATGGCTTTGAAGAGGATTGTTCGAGACGGGATCAGGAGCTTGTCAAGACGACGATTCGATTTTTGTTCATCTGCAACCGATTTTCGTTTTGATTCGGTGGAGACTCTCCCTTCCGGCGACGGATATGACGGAGAGGAGAGCCACTGGGCCGAATTGCCGCCGGAGCTTCTGTGGGATGTGGTGAGGCGGCTGGAGACGAGCGAGAGCGCCTGGCAGGGGAGGAGGAACGTGGTGGCGTGCGCGGCGGTTTGCCGGGCGTGGAGGCGGCTGTGTAAGGAGGTTGTGGGGGCGCCGGAGATCAGTGCCAAGCTCACATTTGCTGCTTCGTTGAAGCAGGTATGTGGGGGTCGGCTCTTTTGGATCTTGTGGGGGTTTTTGTAATTTGATAGGGAAATTCGGTTTGGTTGATATGTTGGATGTGTTTTGGTTTGTGTGAATTGGGTTAGGGATCTGTGAATGGGCCTTTGTTGTCTTGTTTGACTTCTTACTCATAATTTGGGGTTATTCA
Organism: Umbellularia californica; assembly: GCA_028538565.1. Lineage (NCBI taxonomy): Eukaryota > Viridiplantae > Streptophyta > Magnoliopsida > Laurales > Lauraceae > Umbellularia > Umbellularia californica. Next base: position 11,276,594 of record JAPQWN010000005.1, read on the forward strand.
ATTTTTTCTTGTTTGACTTTTAGTAGTGAGTCAATTTGGGGGTTCTGGGTTGGAGTGTGATGTGGAAAGAGTAGTTTTGGGAAATGGGGTTTTCTTCATTTTTGGGTTACTTTCAATTTTGGGGGATTTTGGTTGATAGGTGTGTCAATTGGACTGGTAATGCTCTTTATTGACTTTTATTTATTTATTAATTATTTTTGCCCTTATTTATTTTTTAAGGGGTTTTTCCAGGTGACCAATGCCAATGTATAAAAACGGTTTTCTATACTGCAACATTTTTGCAATATCACTAAACTTTAATGTGATATCAGTTTATTAAATTTTCCTGAGTGACTTTTTAAGTATTTAACAAGGCAGTCTTATGCGATATTCGCAATAAAATTTTATGATGGCTCAAAAATGAGCAGCATGGAGAACCTCTACAGTACTATCTCTAGTTTGGTCGGCCTTTAATGGTGACCATACAGGAAAAACTCTTTTTTTATAACAAGTTTTGTGATAGAGCTCAGTATTTCTGCTGATTACTTTGTATGAATATTTTGGGTCTTTCTTTTGTTTTTTTACTAAGAAAAAAAATGGTTTTGGTTTGTACTTCTTACTCTATTTGATGTTTTTCCCCTATTTGTTTGCTTATTTCTTATGCTGTCTCTTCCTTTAGAATTCAAGAAATTGTATTAGATAGTAATGGTACTTTTTTTTTTTGGCTCATGCAGCCTGGACCTAGGACTGGTCCATTTCAGTGCTATATCAAGAGGAATAAGGCATCATCAACATACCACCTCTATTTGGGTCTTAATACTGGTATGCCATTTTCTGAAATTATTTAATACTGTACTTTGTGGATGCATTATGCTATATGATTATCTAATCTGAAGTTCTTAGGTTTTTTTTTTTTTTTAGAAAAATTGTTTCTTAGTTGAGGAAATTTGTTTAGCTGTATGTGTGGGTATGTTCCTTACCTCTTAATGCATTTAGTCATATTCTAAGTGGAAAGTGCCAAAGATTTTATATATTGGTTTTGCTCTGTCTCACAGAGATATCATCATTATGCAGAACTGGAGTATCCACGAATTTGCAAACTTAACATTTTCTTGTGCTTTGCTTTTATTTTTAATATCTCACTTTTTCTTACTCGTTTTTATTATTTTTTTTTTTGTTCTTTTTTTACCAAGTACGTTAGACAAATAGAAAAAAAGAGATATCAGTTGCTTGTTTTTGTCCAAATTCATTGTATAGTAGGTGAAACAGGTAAATGACAAATGCAGTTAACTTATTTATAGAAAAAATGAATTAGATAAGTTTATAGATGATAAAACATCTTAATATGTAAAAATTAAACGATATTGTTGTTTTAATTTTTATTTATTTATTTATTTTTACAATCAGCTTCCTTGATGCTGCATTGGTGCATCAAGTTGTTTGCACTATGAATACATGGAGGGATATTGAGTAATATCAGTCTTAGTGCAATTTTTTTCCCCACAAAGGTTGGAAACTGCTAAAGAGAGAAGAAGTAGAAGTTTTCTGATTAATTTTCAGAGACTGGAATGGTGCTATTGATGGTCAAAACAGACTCTCAATTATACATTATATGATGCTGGCTGATATTGAGAAGCTTGGGATTTGAAAGCACAATCCTGAAAGATTCAATGTGAGATGCCAGTTAAAAGTAGGTATGCCTGAACTCATTTCTTGAAAGACTTAGTGCACTACCTGTTCCGGAAATAGTCTCTGTTAGGTTTTTTAGTGTTGGCTAATCCATGGGTTGGACAAAACTCTGGGTCTTTTGAGTTGTATTCTATATTTAGAAAAGGACTTCAAAGATAGAAGATTGGAAGGACTCAGAAGAAGAAAGTTTGAAAGAATTAGAAGAAGAAAGTTGGAAGAATCGTGTTGAAATTTCGGATCAATCAGAATAGGGTCCGCTCGAGCGAAACTAGCCAAATGCTAAAACAGAACCTTATCCGCTGGAGCGGATGTTGGGTCCGCTCGAGCGGACATGGCGACAGAGTCCTACAAAAATTAGTAACTGTTTTCTGATTGTGCCCAAACTGCTTGTTTTATTCCTAATCAAGTTAGGTAGCCTTAAGCACGACCTAAGGGCTATTTAAAGGACTCAAGAGCTTTTCTAAAAAGGGACCTCACCTCTCAAAGTTCTGATTTAAAGATTTTATTGAGATAATTTTTTTCTAGAGATTTATTAAGAAGTTGTGCTGATAAGTTCTCTAGAGCCAGTTCTTTTGCATCCTTTGTAGAAGATTATCTTCTTACGAGGAGATTTGAGGAGTCAGGCGCTGGATCGAATTTGTTGCAATCAACGGTGTGAAGTTGTTGAAGCGTGAAGCGACACAAGGTAACTTCAGTCCTTGGGTAGGGGATATCTGGGGAAAAGATCTGAGTTTCTTGGAATTGCGATATTCATAGTGTTTGATTTGATTTAGTTCGGATCAGTGGTTTTTTCGCCCGGTTAGGGTTTTCTACCTTAAATTTGGTGTCCTTGTGGTGTGTGCTTGTTGATTTATTTTCCACTGTATATTGTTTATTTCTGTACACTTTTAGGTTGATTGTTTGAGTAGACCAATCTAAAGATTGCAGACCCTAAATCTTTTAGTGTCCTTCTGCAAAGTTCTCCAAGTTTATTTGCAAGGCCATTGTTTCCTAACTCCACTTTGGGACCACCTTGCACCTCCTAGAATTGAGGTTTTCTGTTGGTTAGTATTAACTGTTGATGGTTTGAGGCAGTAGGGAATTGACTCCAACATTTCAGATGTTTGTTCCTTGTGCAAGGTGGAGAAAGAGACAATAGGTCATCTTCCTTCACTGGGAGTTCACGAAAAGGATTTGTGTATACCTCTGGAACTCTTGTCACTTGCGTGGGTGGTCCCTCTCTCCCTAAAATTGGCCATGGTGGCATGACATGGAGACTTTTCTAGTGCGTGGGAGAATTGCGTGGAGACTATTGCTATTTGTGATCCTTTGGTTGATATGGAAGGAAAGGATCATAATTTTCAATGAATAGAATTAGAAGTGCCTTTAGACATGAAAAGTGACTAACATCAAAGTCAGCAAGTGGGCATTTGTGAGTTAAGGAGCGTAATCTAATTGGTATACTGCGTAATTTTGAGAGGTTATGTTGTGCAAGAGTAGTTGCACGAAGGTAACATCTAAATTGAAGCCTCCACCTTCTTGGTCCGTGCTGTTTAATTTGGACCGGGCAGCCAAAGGAAAACCAGGTCTAGTTGGCATTGGACCGCTACGAAATGTATTGGGTGAAATTCTCTCATCATTTCTGGGGCTAATAGGAGTTAAAACCCCAATGAAGCCTAGGTGTGAGCCATTACAGAAGCTTTGAGAATTTTTTACCAATCCTTCTCCAGAAAGCTTAGTGTTGAAACTGGAAAGTGACTCTTTTACGTGCTTGGGTTGGGTCTCTAATAGATATAGGTACCCTTGGAAGCTGTGCTTCATCATGGTAGAGATTATTCACATTTTGTTTTTCCATCGAAGTGGAGTATCATCATGGTGTTAGGGAAGCTTATGAGGTGCTTATTCATTGGCTAAGCATGTATTCTTAGAGATGAAAAATTTATAGGTCCTATGTTCTAATTTATGTCCATCTCGTTGCTTTTTGTTGTTTCTTTGGAAGTTTTTTGTTCTGTTTGGGCATATGTTGAATGTGGATGATATCTCCAATGGAACTCCAGGGGCCTTTTGGCTTTGATGTTGTTATTAAGGACGTAAATGGTGACACTGCCATGGCCTTTTTGGGGCCAACCAGTAATGGAGACTCAAAAACAGCAGAAATCCTATACATCAAAGACGTCTTAAACTATTAAGTGCATCTGTGTCGACAAGTACTACTAGAATGTGATTTTAGGCACTCCATCATACAGCCGACGAAAGGATTGGAACTTGGAAGAGCTGTGGTGCTACATCCTGCAATATATGAGAGCAACAAATGGCGAATCTGATAAATTGGCTAAATTGGATGTTGAAAGGAATACCATTTTGATTGAAAATGGTAATATAGTTGAGGTTCTTTGCTTTTCATCTATTGAAGGCTTGTGCACCCATCATCTTGATAGGCTGCTCTTATATGGAATAAAAGTATCCAAAGGTTTCTACCTCTTTTTTTTTCCTGCTTACTTGGCTCAGCGGCCAAGTTGTAGAGGAGTAAAGCCACCCACCAGGGATCGATCCCTGGTGGGTGGGATGGGAGTGGGAGCCTTTACCACTAGGACATCGCTAAGTTCCCAATTCTACTTTTTTTTTGGTTGAAAATAAAACTCATTTCCATGGAATTATGGGTCGCAAATGCAGCCTTTGTTTTTAAATCCCTTCATTACATGGCTTTCATTTCCATGGAAATGTGGGTCGCAAATGCAGCCTCTGTTTTCAAATCCCTTTGTACATGGCTACAATTGTCTTAGATGAAATTTAACCATCCCTCGTTCAAGATGCCCACTTCACCTATGATGCCAAGATATGGATATGGATATGGATGTGGACATGGATATTGTGCTCAAGAGAAGTGACTCTACACTTTTGGAAATCCAAGATAAATATGGATATGGCTGTCGGATGCAAGGTTAGACAATAGGTCGGCCAACCCCCTTGGGCCCAACCCATAGGCCCAACTGGACATCCAATTAATTAGGACTTTTATTTAGAGAATTGATTTATTTAGAAGTATTTAAAATTAGGAGTTTTATTTCAGTTGGATTGTTAGTGATTTAGTTTCCTTCATTGTTTAAGGAAGTCTTGGTGTTCAGGTTATAGCCTACTCTATATATAGGTCGATAGGCTTCATTGGAATTCATGTTTATTCTAGTAAAGAATTATGATTTTTTTTAGTAGTTATGGTATGTTTTATGGTTGTGAGTGTACCTTAGAGATGAAATCCCTCTTGGATTCGATCAATCCTTCGGGAGATTGATCTATTGTTTTGATCGCAGATCCAGGGCTGCGCTAATTGGTATTAGAGCCAAATAACGATTGCCGGGAAGACCACTCCTTCCCAGATTCCTATTTCATCATCATCCATTACCATCGTCACCCAAATCCATCCTCCATGCCCAACCCGAGATCCTTGTAGCCACTAAATCCTTGCCATCCCAAACCGAAAACCCAGACCCCCCAACCGTTCGAACCTCACCCCCTGCAAATATCCTCATCGAACCAAAACCAATCCCAGACTCAAAACCCAAATCCTCTCCCTGTAGAAACTCCAACCGAACTTCATGCATACCCTTCAAACCCTAATCCGATTGAAAAAATCCAAATCCGATTGAAACCCCATCTACTCGAACCAACAAACCCCATTTGAGTCAACTCCTCTGACCCCCAAAACCCCAAATCCTGTAACTGTAGCACTCATCCAAACATCATCCCCCACGCACTCCCTTTCCGAAACCCTAAATTCCCAATTACCCTAACCCGAATCCATCACCAACCTATAGAAGCCCAAACCTTAGCAATACCAACTTCCAACCCATCTTTAAAAAAACCCTAGACCCCAAATTCCTCCACCAAGACCCCTTGACCAACAACCCCTCGGACCGAACCCATCCTCCACCTTCTTCGTCGAACCCCAACCTAGAAAAAAAAACCTGGAAAAAAAGAAAGAAGGAAGAAACTGAGAACAAAGAGCATACCTTGCATCAAAGATCCCTTGCAGCATGAGCTCTCCGTCGACAACTTTTCTTCCACCCTGGTCCTTTGTTTGTTGCAAACAAGTGAAGACGAATGCACCTCCACTTCTTCAATCTTTTGAGAGAAGACAACGAGCACCTCCACTGTTTTGTCGCCATTGCCAAAGCCCGCTACTAACACCTGTGCCCATCGTCTTTCCCATCATTGCCGTTATCATTGAGGTTGTCAGAGCTTTGTTGAGACCACTGTCGCCTCTCGTCACTTGTTTCACTGTCGCAGTCGAAGGTAAGAGGCCAAAACCCCTCTTTTATCTCTTCTTGCACTGTAGTCGAGACAGAGGATAAGAGGGCTATCACGTGACGCTTTCCAATCAATTGTGGGCCTAACTTGGGTTTGGTTTGATTCGACCCCGATCCTGACCCCATCATTTGTAATTAAATAAAAAAGGGGTTCCAGTTGAGCCATCCTACAATCAGGTTAACCAAACCCATCTTGAGACTGCCTCGACACTCATTTTAAGGTTCTTCTTGCCTCAAGTCAACAAGAAAATTTTTGGTAATTCAATTGAAATTCAAAGAATTTTGTATCAACTTAAATATCGAGATTGGCATTTTAAGAATGAGTTCTACTTTGAACAATACCTTAATTTGAAGCAAGAAGCCTGATGGTGGATGAATATACTCGCCAATTTTGGGAGTTGCAAGACATGCGAACTGAAGGAAGATGGGACACATGATTTGGTTCGTTTTATCAAAGGCTTGTGACCAAACATCTTAGAGGATATGAATTTTTGCAAAACCAGTCAAGCGGCATACTTAGAAGCATTCCGTGTAGAGCATATGCTTAGACGGTTTCGCATGCAACAATGTAATTTTGAAGGTAGAAAGTCTCAACAAAGACGAGAGCCCATGTTGCGAAGACACTTTTTGCAAGAGAAAAGATAATCCCACGCTTGTTATTTGCCGACTCCTCAATACAAATGAGAAGGATGAAGAAGAATGGATACATGCAAGAAATTTCACACGTGTGTAAGAGTCGAAGACAAGTCTGTTAGTTTGGTTATTAATAATGGTAGTACAATAAATTTTGTTGCACAAGAGTTATTGACGAGCTTCATTTGCAAACTGAGAAACTTCCAAAGGCCTACCAATTCACCCAGTGTAATGGTTTTGTCATTCATGTGACTCATAGTCATAGCTGTTTGGTATCATTCAAGATTGGCCATTATGGGGTCAAAATTTAGTGTGATGTGATCCATATGAATATTTCTCATATTCTTTTTGGACGTTCATTGCTTTTTGATCGTAAAGTGCACAATGATAAAGAGATGAACACATATACCATTTTGTGCACTGGAAAAAGGATTACATCCTAATGAAATCAACAACCCCATCTACACCATCACCTTCAACTAAAGAACCATGGAAAGAGGAAAAAAGTTGAAAGAGAAGTCATGAGTGCACCAAAAGCAAAGATAGTAGACATCAAGGATGACCTTGAAGAGCAAGTTCATGGCAAAGCTGCTTTTGTGGGTACAAACAATATTGATCAAGGCAATGTCAATCAAGGGCCGCAAACGGTCGAGGAAGAACAAAATAAAACAAACATTGAAGACTTTGACTGGGTTAACAAAAAGATTGAACATCCAGTGGATCTTCTTGTAATGCCACTTTCAGAAAATCCAGCTAGGTCATCGGAAATCAAGTTAATTGTTCCAGTGGTTTCACAAGAAGATCAAAATTTTAAAGTTCCTCAGATTGACTTCATTTTCAAAAATCAATGATGGATATTCAATGATTGTGATTTGTTGGTACAAAGGCAATGACTGTAACATCTAATGGTCAGGCCACACATCCGAACTAACTTCATACACCAGAAGCAAGGACGCCTCCAACGTACTTCTACATGGAGGAAAAGACCTCATCAAGCTTTCAAGCCATGTCATGTGACTGTAGATCAAAAGAAATGACAGAAGTTTGTGTGGTTGATTTTTGACCTAAGGGGACATTTCCTAACCTTGTGGTCGAATTCTCTCTAGTATTATCAAGTTGTCAACTCGCCGGAGTCGAGTTTTTTCCAAGCAGGGAGAATTGATGTAGGATAGACAATAGGTCGGCCAACCCCATTGGGCCCAGCCCATATGCCCAACGGGACATCCAATTAATTTCGGACTTTTATTTAGAGAATTGATTTATTTAGAAGTATTTATAATTAGGAATTTTCTTTAAGTTGGATTGTTAGGTAAGTTCGTGATTTAGTTTCCTCCATTGTTTAGGAAAGTCTTGGTGTCCAAGTTATAGCCTACTCTATATAAAGGTTGACAGGCTTAATTGTAATTCATGCTTGTTCCAGTAAAAGATATATGAGTTTCTTGAGTAGTTATGGTGTGTCTTATGGTTGTGAGTGTGGCTTAGCTTTGGAATCCCTCTTGGGTTCAATTAATCCTTCAGAAGATTGATCTATTGTTTTGATCACGGATCCGGGGTTGCGCCACTATCCTAATGTTTTTTAGAACATATTTACATTAATGGAATTGCATTGTTATATTCCTTTCTAATATTTTTTGATTTTGGAAGTAAGATAACTATTAAAAACATATGAAATAATGGACTTAGTAGATATCCCAACCTCTACCATAAAAGCAGTGGACTAGTATCAAATTCCAGTACAAGTGTCATATTGATCCAACATGGATATGCTGGGCATGTATGAGTGATGCGGGGTGGGTAGAGATGGAGGGTAGAAGGGATAGGTCAGGCTTTTGCCTGAAAATTGGCCTTACGCCAAACTCCCCATTGGAGGTGAGGAAGAAGACATAATTTGGGAAGACCCAAAATTACTCGAAGTAAATTTTATTAATCAACTTGGAGCCAAAAGGCTTTACAATCAAATAAATAAATATATATATATATATATATATATATTTGGAGGTGCTCCTATAAGAGCATCTCTCACCTTACCATGAGAGATAATGTGGGGGCCCTCACATCCATATCCAATATTAACAACTTAAATGTGAGGGCTCCCACCTTTATCTCTCATGGTAAGGTGAGGGATATACTCTCATAGGAGCATCTCCCATATATATATGAAAGAAAAGAGAAAACTAGAACTAATCCTGGCCATCTAAACACACTTCAAGGCCAATATTAAAAGATCCAACTAAAAGACATAAACTTTAAAAAAACACAACTTCTAATAAAAAAACTAGAAATGGGATAAAGATAGGTGGGCTGGGCTCAAAGGCGGGTCGATGCATGAGGACCATGGGTTTGTCTTGCATCAATGAGCAACTGGGTATAATGGCCCTTCACATCTCCCCTACTATGTGAATTGTTTTGCATCAAAGTGGCATCTCGATGACTGTCATGAGCTCCACCAAGTCTGCTTCACAGAGGAAGATATTTTACACTTGGTTCTAGTTATATCTGCTTATCATTTGACTATGCAATATGTTCACTGATTGTTGGTAGTTTGGTTGTAGATAGCGGAAAGTTTCTTCTTGCTGCTCGGAAGATCGGGCATCCAACTACTTCAGAGTACATAATATCTTTGGATACAAAAGACATCTCCCGCAAGAGTATTGGTTACATGGGGAAGCTGAGGTAAGAGAACACTGGTTTCCTTTAAGTTGTAGGATTACTCTAGGATGCATTCTTAATGTCTGAACAATTTTCATGTTTAGGTCGAACAGCTGTTTCTTAATGGCACTGGTACTAGCTTGTTCTTTTCCACAAGTTGCTTTAACATTCAGTCATTTTTATAATGCCTCTTGGATGATTGCCATTTTCTAATATACTGGATACTGTTGGTTGTTATTGTACTTGAATAAAGGGTTTGTTTAAATGAGGAAAAGAACTTACTGACTACTTTTAATATACTAAAACTGTGGAGAGTTTTCTCATGTTTTTTTCCACATTCAAACAAACTTATGGGTACTTCGCAATAGTTTGGCACAATAGATGGTTATTTGTTCTGCTATATATTTATTTGTGCATAGCCGAAACCAGAAACAACATTTGGTGGGTCGTTGTCCTTTCCATTCAGCCGTCATTAATAATAACTTCCACCATTGATTTAAGTGAGAAAATGACCAACAGGAAGATAGCTCTTGCCCTATGTTTGATTTTTGTGCTATTACTCTGCATGCATCTTGGATCCAATGATTATCTGTACTGGCAATATATGCAAACAGAGCAATTTGGGTACGACCTGGACATACCCCAGTTTTTCTGCATAAAATGACATTACTGTTTCTCGTCTTTGCAGGTCAAACTTTCTGGGCACTAAATTTTCCATATATGACAGCCAACCTCCCTATTGTGGAGCTGTGACATCCACCGGTTGTTCTAGCCATAGATTCTACAGCAGGAAAGTTTCACCTAAGGTCCCTTTGGGAAGCTATGACATTGCCCATGTCGCTTATGAGCTCAACATGCTCGGTCGCGGACCACGACGCATGCACTGCACCATGCACTCTATTCCCTCTTCTGCCCTTGAACCAAATGGCAGCGTACCCTGCTTCTCTGATCTCCCTCCCTCTTTAGAGGACTCATTTTCTGGCATTTCTTTTTCACGATCATTGGATCACATTGCTGGAGATCTCAAATCAACCGATTCGTCCAGGTTTTCTGAAAGCACCCGGTTTACAAAAGTCTCGGTTGATGTCAGTGGGAAGGAGGGGCCGTTGATTCTGAAAAACAACACTCCAAGGTGGCATGAGCCGCTGCAATTCTGGTGCCTCAACTTCCATGGTCGTGTTACAGTTGCGTCTGTGAAGAACTTCCAGCTGATAGCTGCTTCTGGGGAACCAACAGACAAAGCTGGTGCTGGGACTTCTCAGGCAGGATCAAGTGAGCATGACAAGATCATCCTCCAGTTTGGTAGGATTGGCAAGGACTTATTCACGATGGATTATCGTTACCCATTGTCTGCTTTCCAGGCATTTGGGATATGCCTAAGCAGCTTTGATTCCAAGTTGCCATGTGAATGATAGATACAATTCATAGTGTTAGATTAGCATTAATCTGTAGGTGGTTGCATTTATTGTTATTATTATTGTTTCTAATGCTTGAAGGTTCAATTAGTGTGGTGTTAGGGACATCTTGCTTGCTCAGCTAGGGAGCTGTATGAATGTTGTATCCAGTTTGAGCTGTAATGTTTGCTGGGAAGGTGATAAGGTTATTACTTTTGGCTTAAAAAAGTCTCCATTTTGTGTCGCTTTAGATTTGATTGGGTTATGTTCATCTTCTTCATACAAATGGACAGATGATCTCCACGATGTGGTGTGGCCCAGAAAGAGGTCCGACATGTTTTGTAAGTACATGTGTATTATCACAAATCGCAGGACGCTTCTACATTCCTCTGAAGGTATGCTGAGCAACAAAAATGCAGAAAGAATATGCACATGCAAGGTTTCTTGGTTCTCTGCATGAGAGTTGGTGGTTAATTTGTTCAGAAATTTAAAGGCGGAGTTGGATGATTCATGACAGGAAGCACCACCAACAAACCACCAACTGCTACCAGAGGTTAGGATCTGAAGAAGACTGTGTGAAGTCATTTGGATTTATTGTTCAGGAACCTGGTGAGGTGAAGACATGCACATTACACAGACGCCCCTTGTTTATTGGCTAGGGAGGGAGGGAGAGCCACATTTGCTGGCCCATTTTGGAGGATTCTTAGATGAAGCAGCAGACTGGATTCTTGCTTTTGTTCTTTCGTTCTTGCTTAGAGTTTGATTATGAGAGCTTCCTGGTGAACTTGGGGAAGCTCTCCCCTTGGATAGACTACCTATCTTTCAACCTTGGCAGATTGCTTTAGTGGAGAAAATGGAGACTACAGAAGTATCTCATGGAAGAAATGAGAATTGGGTTACGAGCTTTTTTCACCTTCCATTCTGTCCTGGAAATCTTCAAGTAGTTTTGTTGTTCCAGCTGAAGCTTCAAGGTGCAATGATGCATAGAGCCAGAGAGGCTACCCTGTAGCAGAAACTCTGTTTGAATTTTGTCTTTTCTTATTTACAATCATGATATCTGTTTCAACAAATTACATATAGAGCCTGCTTGCTTGTTTTACCCATTGAATTCCCAAGATTTTCCAGGCATTTGCTGCTATCACCGAAGGATCAATGGTGAAGTTGATCTGTCAAAATATCCCCTTTAGGTTGTTCTATTTTCCCAGGCTAAATTAGATCCTAGAAAATTGATGATTCCTCTATAGTCTGATTGTTTACCTTTGACCTTTGACCCTGTCGTTCCCTCCACACTAACCTTCAAAAACGCCTCTTTCTGATGACCTGAGTACGAATTAGACAAGTATGCCCTGCCTTTTAAAATAACTGTGTTATGAGGCTCACAGCAAATGATGACACGGTCCTCTTTAGTGTTGTGTCAACTCATTCCTTCAGCAAACAATGGCACATATAAGCAAATCTCCTGTTTTATGTAGGAAAGCTTTTTCTGTGCGGGTTGATGGCTCACCAAGAAAAAGCATTAAAACATAGATGGAACTAGCATGGATGGATATGAAGAAGTGTAACCTACATGAAAATTTAGCTTAGAATAGATCGGAATGAAAATAAAAAATGAAAATTCATGTAGCTGAACTCAGCATAGTTAGGACAAGGCTTTGATGGTGATGATGATTGTCATATATAACATTAAACAAGTTAGTGGGCTGCACAAAAGCGATAGATGATTAGAGGACTTAGATCCCACATGAGCAAAATAAGATGGTCAACATTTGATTGAGAGATATAGTCTTGAGTCTTCACCAGCAGCCATGCCTTGACAAGAAAGGGCGTTATTTATTGTTCTATTTGGAGTTTGGAAAAAAAAAAAAAAAAACAAATTCAATTATTGAAAAGGAAACTAGTAAGGACTTGACTCTTTTTTCTCATTATATATTTTTTCCCCTAAACTTTAAGTGTGAGAAACTAATTCTAAAAAGGATATTGACGAGGATCTCTTATTTTTATATGTACTTGTAGCTCCTTTGTGCTATTTCCTTTTTCTTTCCAATGGTAACTTGTAGCTCCATTCACTAAAAAAAGTTGGTAGTGTTTCTTATTATTCTTACTGTTGTTGTTGTAATTATTCTGCCAAATGAAAGTGTTGTTAAAGGGTTTTTTTTTCCCCTTTGTGTGAAAGGTTTGATTGAATATATGTTCTCTCTTTGTACGTCCCAGTGATGAACACCATCAATTCGTTTTTTTCTGTTCTTGTCAACATTTCGTACACTTGCTCATATGGTGGACCCGAGGCAGAAACCTTTGTTCTCCACCCTTTTGTTGAGTTCTCCATTGAGACGTATTCATGAATGCAAAACATATGCCTATATAGACACACATTCAGGAATCTGATACAGTATCTTTAAAAGAGAAATCTAAGATTTGCACCTCTTAAGGTTGTTTTTGTATGGTGAGGAAGAATTGAAGTTTCTCTTGAATATGTTCTTAATTTGATGCAGGAGTTTTTGCAGAATACATTAGGCAAAGTTCATGATTTGAAGGCACACCCCAAGATGTCTAGGTAGAAATGGCTGACATGGAAAAGGAAGTACTTTTCAAACAAGCCCTTTTTTGAATAAAATACATAGAAATTATATACATAGGAATTATTGGTGAAATAAGCTTCACCGAATTATTATTAAAGATGTGAGGGGTGAAAGATATGAAGTCGAAATGTAAGATACGACCTTGACTTTCCTGGGTATTGAATTACTACGGTTATGGCTGGGCATTCATTTTTCATTTTCCCTTGATTCAATTTTCATTGAAAAGGAAGTTATTGATGACCATTTTTCAACACTCACCTTTGGTTCTTCATTTTTGACCACTTTAGAAATACAATCCTACGTATTCAATTACACGAAAAAGCCAAGCCCTAAAATCTATCAAGGGGCTCAAGTTGAGGCCTATAATGAAAATTTGGGCCTACTATTTTTTTTTTTTTTTTCAGACAATAGTTCAGTAAGTATTCGTTTCTTATTCCCTACTAGATTGAAAGTCTAAAGCCTCTATTTGAAGATGACAATTGTATGATTATGCAGGGAAGACAATGGTACAAAAAGAGAAGGGTTGTGCCAACACACTTATTGTTGAGTGGTGTTGCCACCTTGGTTTCACTCACATGCCTAGGGATCCATCAAGTTCAAAGTAGGAGAGAGATGCCTATAGGGTCGATGCATACCCTCTCATTGAAGAGAGAGGTTCAAGTTATTGCAATGCAATCTCTCAGCCAGTGAGCTGCTACCAAAAGAGGAAAAAACTATGCCTGAAAGAGTATATTAATCAAATACATTAACTCATTCTTGGAACGTGAACTTTTAAGTATATTCCTTTCTCAGTCATATGTTTTCTGTAAGCGAAATAGAAAATCTGAGATCTCCCTGCTTAACAAATTTTAGACACAAGACAACAGTAGGGATCACACTTTTAACATACAGGAACGCTGAGCACAGTGCAAAACCTTCCAGGGCGATGGGCTTCTAGATATCTAACAGTTACACCCAACAAAAATAATACAACCTCTTACTGTCTGAAATGATTAAGTGGTGCATGGCACGTGTATTCTCTGTTCCAGACCTAGCAGTCCTGCATTTGAGTAGCATTTATCCTTGTCCACAAACTTTTGAACCAGGATAAACTTTTGAACCAGGATAAGAGAACAACCGCATTGTATTTCTGTAGCTTAACTCTGCAACTTCTTCTTCTGGCATCTCAAGCAAGGAAGCAACATACTTCAGTACCTGAAAAAGTTGATTCACAAACTTTAGCATTGCACAAAAAGTCAAACCGAAATTGGAAATCAATAACAAGAGTAAGAGATAAGAACTTCCTGGAAGTAACTGAAAAAGAAATCTGAAAATGCAGTCATGGCATAAAGTAGCGGCCAATAAGCTATTAGCTGCTACACTTATATCTATAGTGGTATTGGCCTGCATCGCATGTATCAATGCAATCATTATGGGTGATCAATAACAGCTGCTTTACTACAAAATTCAAGATCATGGGGCCTTAAAGTTCAATGGCTACATAAGCACAATGAAGTTTGCAATTCAATTGAATGGTTGTAGCAGCTGTACTTCAAAATGACTGATCATGAGTTGGTCCTGTGTTACATGATAAAAATGGAGTGTAGCTGAACCTTAAGTTTGGTGCTAGTTTTAGGGACAAATTAACACCAATGAAATCAACAAGATACTTCAAAATGATTCATGCTGCAACAGCAGCAAACAATTGCAGATCTCTGCAGTGTGTCGTTTTTCCAGGTCTATGGCATCCCTCTGACTACAAAATGGAATTGCCACTGATTCCTGTTTTTGCAAATGCAAAGAGTTGAAGTGGAATCCTTGAATAGCAACATACGTGAATCTGTTTTGTGGCTCTTAATCACGGATAAGGTTTCATCACACTTTCATAAAGGAGTTGGTTCCTAATAGTTGCAAAATCTCATTGATCTCATTTTAAATTAAAACACAAGCAAAGCAAATAACAGAGTACTTCAACACACTTCATTAGATAAAACATCAAATATCTATCTATGATATTGCAGAAAATCTATTTCATCTTTTGCATACTACTCAGCAGGAAAGCAATCAAAGCATGCATCCGACAGAAAACTCAATAAACTCACACAATGAATGTTAACTGGATGGTTAAGTGGCTCTTTTGGAAAGGTCGATGCATCTGTTGCATGGTGCTCATTGTCAGAGGGAAGGTTGGCATCGGGAATTGTATTCTCTCCTTGGTTTCGCAGTTCTTGTGGAACAGAATCATCCCCATCAACCCACTGGAGTGTACCTAAATTTGACTTTGGCAGCGCATCAGGTGCATCTGACTCCAACAAAATTCTATCTGCAGGCACCTAGAGAAAGATTCTAAAGATCAGAACCTTATACTAACACTTGGATATTTGAATGCTGAATATTCTATACAATCAATGACTTGAACTAGTAGCAGAAATAATTCAAACTAACCGACTTCAACATTTTCTTTGCCTTTTGGGATTTTAAGGACATGAGATATCCAGAAAAGGAAAAATAAGCCCCAAGCTTTGCTAATCCAGGAACCATCTCAGCAGATCCGAGATAGGAATGAAGAATCACACCAGCTGGGAATGGTCCTGCGGATCTAGCCATGAAAAGACAAGATGAGAATAAGACATCAGTAAATTGTATACCATCAATTAGCACCTTCTATGCGAAAACCACGACTTGTCAAATTGAAGAATCATATCATAAACTGAACTGTGTTGCAGTATTCAGAAGCCACAATTTCCACTGTCTAATTCAGAACAAGAATCTCAGATGTGGCAACTTAATTGCATCCCAACTTTCATCCTGTGTTGTCTTTTCCGCACTTAAGGGCTCCTTTGGACAAATGGAAGCCTAGCGTCGATGGAGAGGAGGATGACTAACCTTTTCTTTAATGGGACAAGAGGATTCCTCGAAAAACCATGGGCATCAGGATTCCACAGAAATCATTTTTGAGTTTGATGGCACATCGAAATGTATTTCAATTGGAATTCTTGCCCTTTAGAAAACAAACACTTCATTTGATATATGGGAATAGCTAATGTAGAATGGAGAAGGAACTTCCAATCTATCCTCACTCCATGATGCCATTTGCAGGGTTTTATTTATTTATTTATACATTTTTTTTAAAGAGAGAATTTGTCTTCTCATACAAAATGCCAGATCAGTAACATGAAGAAACATACTGCATTATTTCTAGAAGATCACCATAAGCTCGGACACAATGGATAGAAACTGGTCTCTCCAACTCTTTGGCAAGTTCAAGTTGCTGTCGGAAAACATCAACCTGAAAATTAAAAAGAGAAAAAACATTGCAACACGTCCAGGGGATGCTTTTTTCTCTAGTCCAACTGAAAGTATCAGGGTGTGCTCCGATGTCCCTTAAATTGCAGGTGGTTAGGATATCAGATTAAAACAGTTCTAAATCTGTTTAAGTTGGTGCAGCATGGTTATCCAGAAACGTATTTACTTGGACATTATTTTACAGACTTTTCTTCGCTAATTAATTGGGAGCATCAAATCAAAGGTCAGACCAGAAAGGAGACTTCCGAAGGTTCTTTCGGAGAAGCAGCCTTTTCATCTGAATTTACCAGAACATCACATGCAGCCTTATCAAAATATAAGAAAAAATATTTCCTCTTTAAATGTATATGTTTACGTTCATGATGAAAATAACGCACCTAAACTTAAGTGGAAAAAAGGAAAAAAGAAAAAGAAAACCTGAACTTTTTTTTGGGCTCAACTGGATGTGCTAACAGCTGCAACACAATTGTACCAATTTTGGAAAGGGAACACCAATGAAATCCCGCTCAATGAAAGAAATTGTATGGTTTATAAAGTGCATTAGAAATGCAAATGGCATTGCAGATGCTACTTATTCAGCCACAATTTCCCAACACACCACCCACTGATAGCAGCAACAAATAACACCCATGGTGACAATAATAACCATACTTTAAAGAAAGGGCTGAATCAGTAAGATCCAATATGAGGATGGAATACTAATGTAAAAACCTGCTCCAAGAAGTCGATTTCCTTCCCTCGCGATCCTTTATCCAAACCAACCTGGAAGATGGTCACATGCTTGAAGATGTTAAATTCAAAGATTCAAACATGCCAATCCATTCTAACAAATTCCTCAATAAAAGTCCCCAATAATTAACTTCAAACAAGTGATATCAGGCAAGATAAACTCAAATCAAATGCAAAAGATATATCCAATAAGAATCATTTAAGAGCAAACTTAGGATTTCATAAACATGATTGATGGTGCCATAGGCCAATCAAAATCTGAAGAAGCTTGTGCCCAAACTTCAAATTTGCATAAATATTGCTAAATCAGCAAGTCAGTCAACTTCATCAATACCCAATTCCATATACAATCTAAAAAAACTGTAAATTACAGGATTGAATTGAATTCCACTTTGCTGATATAGTACAATTAAGAAAACAAATTTACTGACATAGTTGAATTAAGAAAAGAAATTTACTTCTCCCACTGCGGCAGAAGGAGTGGCATTGAAGAACTCCCTCATTGATTTCAACCAGTTGGGAGACCTCTCACTCACATACCTGATACTCAAACGAAAACAAGGAAGAAAGCATTAGCATTCACAAAAGACAATCATCAATTGAATTAAAATAAGGGTGCGTTTGGATGTACCCTAAATTGCCGTACTCCATACTTGAAAATCAATATAACATTTCAAGGGGAAAAAAAAAAAAGTACCCCACCAAAATGCAATGCACAGTGGAGTGAAAATACCATGCATTCTCCCAAAGAATTCAAAACAATTGCAATCTGGGGTAGCATCCAAACGCTGAAACATCACCCACGATCTGAAAATCCACCCCCTGGATATAACATGAACAGAAATCCTGGCCCTTGAATAGAGGGTTAGAAAATACAGTTGGCAATGAGAAGCAGCAACCATCTACACCATTACACAGAGAATGGAGGCATAGAATGAATGGCCAAGAATCTTTCAGCCCGGGTGGTCGAGTACATCAATTAAGGGTCAAGATGAGGAGGGCCACACATGATCATATCTGCAAAAAAGAAGTGAAGGGTGGGGAAGAGAAAGTAGTACCATGGGTGCAGACCAAAGCAGGGGATTACAGGTGGGTAGTGGTCTCCCATCTCCTTCACCAATTTCCAATCTTTCTGCAATCATAAAAAACAAAACACCATGAAACTGTTATAGAGAAAGAGAGAAAGAGAGAAAGAGAGAGATGTTGGGATTGTTTTGTTTCTTCTTCAGCAAACGAACCTCAGAGACTCCATTAACGGCGAAGCGAAGGACACCAGAGTCGAGAGCCGTTCGGATGAGTTTGGGGGCCACACGGAAGATTCGGTGGTCCTGCAGATGGCAGTGAGCGTCGAATAGCCTCACCGCTCTGCTGCTGCTGCTGGTACCGCTGCTCATCTCTCTCTCTCTCTCTCTCTCTCTCTCTCTCGCTGTGTGTTTGTGTGTTTTGGGAGGATACGAAGGTCTTTCAGGCTTTCTTGATTTATCAGCGCATGATGTCTACAATACAAATGTGGTCAAAGAGGCAATTGGCTGGGCTGGTGGCTGAGCCTTTTGGTGCTGTCCCATTTGATATTGGCTTGGATCTTGGGATGTTATGGACCCGGACCTTAGAAGTGTTTGGTGTACCTGGGCCAAACAAGGGTCTACTCATTAGTGTAAAGGAAAGGGACCTAGCTCTAATGGAACTGAGTGGACCTGGACTGTCTCTCCCAGCTAATCTGGAACCCAAGTGTAATATTATGTTACCATGTAACTTCTGTTTTTATAATATAATATAATATATATATATATATATGATAATTTGAGAATGGTTCCTTACTCGAGTAGTAAGGAGCGGCAGTCCTCATTGAGGAGTGGGCTCCGTCCGAGGGGGAATATTGAAAAGTATTTCCGTTGCTTCTACTAACACCTTGAGGATTTGGTAGCAATGGTTGGTTAAAGAAATTTAATATGGTATAAAAGCTAATGAGTCGTGAGTTCGAATCCTAGGAGGAACAACTCAGTGCAAAAAAAGAAAGAAAAATGCCAGAGTGGGCTCCATCCGAAGGGAATATTGAAAAGTATTTCCGGCTGCCTATACTAACGACTTGAGGGGATTTGACATGCAATAGACTAAAATGAAAAACTCAAATTTATGCAGCTACCCCCACATAGATGTTGAATATGATAACTTTAATCCAATATAATAATAGATAGTAAGTTTTGTAGGTGGGAGATGGTTGATAAGCTCGGTTCACCCTGGCCAATGGGGCCACCTTACCCTTTCCTATCTTCAATGTGAGTCCTTATAGGCTTCCCCTGTTGAAAAGTATTTTCTAAATATTGCACTTACTGCTGCTTAGTTGTTTTGGATATGAATGAAGAATTAATGATAATGAGAGATATTGGAATTTATCTTAAAATCCCTCCATTAATCTACTTTGATAACATAAGTTTTATTTTACTGGCCTCAAATCCAATGTACCATGCTCGTATTAAACACATTGAAGTAGATTATCATTTTATTAGAGAAAAAGTTATCCGTGGCGATATTCAAGTTTGCTTCGTTGGCTTAGTTGATGTTAGTTTCTGAGTGTTGGCTAATTCATGTTGATGGACAAATATTGGGGATTCATGTGATTTATATTTTTAGTTGGACCAATTAGCATGTAAGAAATTCGAAGATTCATTGCAGAATCAGTGTCGACAGACTGATCGATCGGACCTGAATGGCTCTCAGTTAAATGACAGACCGATCAATCGGACGGCGACAAATTTCACCTGATTTTCTGGAAATCTCCTCTATCTTTTCCAATTGTTATCCTATTCAAACCCAACCTCTGCCACTCGTTTCAAGAGCCTGATATAATGCTTTAGCCCCATGAAAGATAGCTCACTCTCAAAAATCCAAAAACCCTTGTCTCTTATCTGAGAGAATTCTTCCATTCAGAGAGCCCTTTTGGTGATTTTAATGTGCTGAAGATTTATGCATCTGAAGATCCATCATTCAAGTTTTAAGTAGATTTGTCTTTTTGAAGGCATGGAGACTGAAGTACTGGAGAAGGTGAACGGCGTGTTCATTGACAAGATTCATTACGGTCCTTAGGTTGAGTTCAACTGCAAAGGGTAGTGAGTTTCTCTTGTAACATTCGTTGATTAGTGTTTGATCTTTTTGGACCGGTATGAGGTCCCGTGTTGTTTTTTTCCCTTTTCAGGGTTTTTCCATGTATAATATCGTGTGTCTATCTGTGTGATTGATAGGTTGGTTAATCTAGGTTTCTGCTTTATCTTCTTCCATATTCAGATCTATATTGGGACAGTTTTTATCCCTTAGGGTTGATCGACCCTCTTGGATTTTCAATTGGTATCAGAGCTATTCACAGTATCTTACTGTGTGAGATCATTGCAAATTGTCTAATATGGAACTTAGCAGAGATGGAACTTCTACCATTAAACCCCCACTATTGGATGGTTCTAACTATTCATATTGGAAAGTTAGAATGACCGCTTTCCTACAATCCATCGATGTGGATGTTTGGAATAGTGTGGAATTTGGCTACACTAAGCCAACCATCGCTATTGATGGCGGCAAAACCATAGAAAAACCCATGCCCCAATGGACCAAGGAAGATAAACAAGCTTTCAATTGGAATAGTAAAGCTTTGAATGCCATTTTTAATGGTGTTACCCTTTCTGAGTTCCGTTGAATCTCTATCTGTAAATCTGGTAAGGGAGCATGGGATATTTTGGAAACTGTTCATGAAGGCACTGTTAAAGTGAAACCGGCCAAAATGCAAAAATTGACTACTGATTTTGAAACTTTGAAAATGGATGATAATGAAGTTTTTTATGATTTTTATGCCAAATTAACTACTATTGTGAATTCAAACTTCTACTTTGGGTGAAATTATTCCTGAACACAAAATAGTCAAAAAGATCTTAAGCTCTTTGCCTGAAAGATTTGATCCAAAAGTAGTTGCTATTGAGGAGACCAGCAATCTGGACTCTCTGAAGGCTAATCAGTTGGTTGGAAACTTGCAAACCTTTGAAGCCAATCTGAGGTCAACCAAGAAAGCCAAATGAATGGCATTGGTTTCCTTAAAGTTTCGCATAGATCACAGTGATGACTTTGAATCAGATACCGAGGACCCAAATCTTGATGCTTTCTTTGTTAAAAAGTTCAAAAAGTATCTAAAAGATGATAAAAAGGGTTTGAAAAAATCTTTTCAAAAACTTAAAGTTCAGAATAAGCCTACATCCTTTTCCAAAACCAATCCTGGTCCAAAACTTGGAAAAAATGTGTCTGTAATTCCTCCAAAGAATACTCACTGTTATGAATGTAAAGGATTCGGACATTATGCATCTCAATGCATCAATAGATCCTTCAGAACTCAAGGCAAAGTTCTAAATGTCACATGGGATGATGATTCAGAGCAAGATGGTAATGATTCTGAACTTGAATCCTCCTCCCCTGATCATGGAAAGTTTATGGCTTTTATGGCAACGTTTGATGGAACTTTTGGGCATGATATTTCGGATAAATCTGATGATGATGATGAAGAGAATCTTAATTCTTTCGACAATGAACATGATTTAGTTGATGCATATGAAAGCCTTCTTAAGGACTCAAGGAGGATGGCTTAATTGAATGATATTATGAAGGGAAAATAGAAAACAACTAATAAGGAAATTTCAGTTCTTAGAAAGGAACTTGAAGAAGCCCAAGGTAAAGTATCTCAACTTGAATCACAATGTACACTTCAAACTAACAAGTTGATTGATGCAGGTAATAAATGTGACATACTACATGAGCAATCTGTCAAAGTTGAAAGAAAGATACAAATCCTAAAGAAAGTTGTGGATTCCTTCAAAGCAGAAAAAGCTGTTATGAGCGGAAAGTTACAAATGGCTACCTCTGAATTAGCATCTACCAAAGCTAATCTGAATCGCATGAATAAAGGGTCAAAGAAACTTGATGAAATTCTGAGTGCACAAATCATTTCAAGTAACAAGCATGGACTTGGATTTGACTATTGTACATCCACCTCAAAGAACACAGTTAAATTCGTGAAGGGCAATACATTGTTTGCTATTGAACCTGCTGTTTACCATACTACACATGTTAACTCCACATCCAAAAAGCATATCCCTTATTGCAAATATGTTCCTACTTGCCACTACTGTGAAATCATTGGTCATATTAGACCACATTGCAACAAACTGCGTACCAAACCTCGAACTCAGCGAAGGAAAAATAACTCAATTCCTTATAAACTCAAATCAAAATCCATATGGGTTCGCAAGACTGATTTGTGTTGTAATGTGGTTCTAACTGCTCTTAGAGTACAAAGTTCACAAGTGTGGTACTTAGACAGCTGGTGCTCTAGACACATGTCAGGGGATAAATCTCTTTTCACATCCCTTGAAAAGCATAATGGTGGAAATATTCAATTTGGTGATGGGAGCAAATTAAAAGTTATTTGTAAGGGGTCTATCAACATACCAAGTATGTCAACAGTTCAAAATGTTTTTCTGGTTGATGGTCTCAAGGCTAATCTGCTGAGTATAAGTCAATTCTGTGAATATGGAAATGAAGTACATTTCTCATTGAATGAATGCACTATTGTAAATGACCATGGGCAAACTGTACTTGCTGGTAAAAGAAATTCCAATAATTATTATGTGGTTGTTAACGGTAGTAACATTAAATGCAATTATGCTACCATTACTGATGTTGACCTATAGCATCAACGGTTGGGACACATTAACTATAATGATTTAGAACAACTGTCGAAAAGGAACTGATTAGAGGTCTCCCCAAACTTCATAAGCCCTCTAACCATGTCTGCGGTCCTTGCCAAATGGGGAAATAAATTAAAGCACTACATAAGAAATTGGACATTCTTACTACCAAAAGACCACTAGAGTTGCTTCATATGGATCTCATGGGTCCTTCTAAATTTGAAAGCATTGGTGGTAAAAGGTATATTTTTCTCATGGTCGATGACTTCTCTAGATTCACATGGGTTTGATTTCTTAGAGATAAATTTGAAACTTTTAATGTCTTTCATTACTTACGGCTACAAGTTATTGCAGATAAAAGCGATCAATTTGGTGGGATTTCACGAATCAGATCAGATCATGGAACAGAGTTTCAGAACTCCTCGTTTAATTCTTTTTGCAATGAGAATGGCATAAAACATGAGTTCTCTGCTTCTAGAACTCCTCAGCAGAATGAAGTTGTTGAAAGGAAAAATAGGGTTGTGCAGGAAATGGCCCGTGTTATGCTTCACAGTAAAAATGTGCCACAAAGATTTTGGGCTGAGGCAGTGAACACTGCTGTCTATGTGATCAATAGAGCATACATCAGGGCCTGAACAAAAAATACACCATATGATATATGGAATGGAAGGAAACCTAATGTAAAATACTTCAAAACTTTCGGAAGTAAGTGTTATATCTTGAAAGACCGAGAGCACCTCGGAAAATTTGACTCCCGGAGCTATGAAGGAATTTTTCTTGGGTATTCTTTAAATAACAAAGCATACCGGGTGTTTCATTTCAAAAAATCTACTGTCATGGAATCTATCAATGTAGTGGTAGATGACTCTGGACCTTCTTATTTTTCTTATAATGAAGATGAATTCTTACTTGCTCCTATTGTTTCTCGACAGGTTGAGCACGAGGAAAATAAAGCGGAAAAACAAAGTCAAGAACCGGAAGACCCAACAAAACCAGTCCAAGAAACTGTTGTTCCTGATACAGATTCAGAATCTGAAGCAGAATTGTCTGGATCAAAGCTACATACTACTCAAAGCAAACCAGTGCATCCTCGATCACAAAAAGGATAGGTAATCAAAGATTACCCTCTTGACAAAGTTATTGGTGATGTACAAGCTCCATTGAAAACTCAAAAGCAAGTATAAGATGAGGTAAATTTTTTGTGTTACGTTTCTTTCCTTGAACCAAAGAACATTAATGAAGTGCTTATTGATGACTCTTGGATTAATCCCATGCATGAGGAGTTGGGTCAATTTGAGCGTAATACTGTTTGGAAACTTGTCCCCAGACCTTCAAACACCAATGTCATCGAAACAAAATGGATTTTTAAAAACAAAACCGATGAACTTGGACAAGTCATTAGAAACAAGGCCAGATTTGTTGCCCAGGGCTACACACAGGTGGAGGGAATTGATTTTGATGAAACCTTTGCACCTGTTGCTCGTCTTGAGTCCATCCGTATTCTTCTGGCAATGGCATGTTACTTGAAAATCAAGTTGTATCAAATGGATGTCAAGAGTGCATTCTTGAATGGTTTTCTGAATGAGGAGGTTTATGTTGAACAACCAAAGGGTTTCCAAGATCCTCAGTTTCCTGACCATGTCTTTAAATTGAACAAAGCCTTGTATGGTTTGAAGCAGGCTCCCTGAACGTGGTATGAAAGATTGACTACCTTCTTAATAGAAAATTCCTTCCGAAGAGGTAGTGTGTATAAAACCTTATTCATAAAGAAAGAGAGAAATGATATCCTCATTGCTCAAATCTATGTGGATGACATTGTTTTCGGATCCACATCTGAACACTTGTCTAAATCCTTTGCCACATGTATGTCAAAAGAGTTTGAAATGAGCATGGTAGGAGAACTATCATTTTTTTCTAGGCCTCCAAATCAAACAATGCGATAAAGGGATCTTTCTGTCTCAATCTAAATATGCTTGCAACATTTTGAAAAAATTTGGGATGAACTCCTCAAAGCATTTTGTCACACCTATGAGCACCTTTGTCAAGCTGAGTTTAGATTCTTTTGAAAAAAACTTCGATGAAAGACTGTATCGTAGTATGATTGAAAGTCTATTGTACCTAACTACTAGCCGACCAGACATCTCCTTTAGTGTATGTGTTTGTACTAGATATCAGTCAAGACCTAAAGAGTCACAAGTCCAAGCTGTCAAGAGGATTCTGAAATATGTGAGTGGCACTATTGAATTTGGAATTTGGTTGTCCAGAGATACTAACATTAATGTTGTGGGTTTCTTTGATGCTGACTAGGCAGGCTGTCTTGATGATAGGAAAAGTACTTCTGGTGACTGTTTTTTTATTGGAAATAATCTTGTTGAATGGAATAGCAAAAAACAAACTTCAACCTCTTTATATACAGCTGAGGTAGAATACATAGCTGCTGGAAGCTGTCGCACACAATTGCTTTGGATAAAACAAATGCTATCTGACTACGGCATTGCTCATAACACAATGATCGTTTATTGTGATAACAAACGTGCTATTGACATCTCTAAGAACCCAGTACAACATTCCAGAACCAAACATATAGACATAAGGCATCACTTCATTAGAGATTTAGTTGAGGAGAAAACCATTTGCTTGGAGCATATCTCGACGGTAAATCAATTGGCTGATATTCTCACCAAACCCTTGGACCCTCTCGATTTGATACCCTCCGTAAGTCCCTCGGCATCTGCTTTTCCCCTTGATTCATTTTGTTTACTTCTCATACACGATCAATCATTGTTCATTATTTGATTTCCTTGCATGAGATTCACTTAAGTTTGCCAAGTTATAGATGTGTTTTCCTATGCACACTACAAAAACTTCATTGCTTGATGCTTATGGTGTTTTTGCATAGTTTCAGATCTTTTCTCCTGGCAAGTACCAAAAAAAGGCCGAACTGGAGGAAGAGGGCTACCTAAGAGTATGAGTGAAAGCCGCTATATGATTGAAAAGTTTCATTAGAAAAGGTTACCGTATTCATTAGTGTGAAAGTCACCTAAGATGGTTCCCTTCTTAGTAGCTCAACGAGCACAATAAAAAGAAATCCTGCAATTTAGGGGGAGCTTTACTGTTTGTTTTACCAGGTAGTTGCGTCTATTTTGTGTAATTCTATCATTCATCTCAAACAAACTTTCAAAACCTTCACTATTCCTATCAATCTCATGCTTGGTGAAACTATGAGTGTATGATCATTAAGGGATTTCTTTCTTGACTTTGGTTCTGTGCACTGAACATTTCCCTTAGGCCTGGCCCGTTTTACCATTTTTACTAATTTTTTTGGCCCAGGTCCGATCGATCGGACCTCTCTATCCGATCGATCGACTGTCGTCGCTGGGTCTGTTTTAGGTCACGATTTTTTTGGGTTTTGTTCACTTCTATCCCTAGCTCTTTGTTCTTTCTGTTCTTCCAAACCCTATTCCATTGAGATTTCAAGCTCCTTCCAGGGTAATCTCTTCATTTTCTCTCTTTTAAAACACTTCATTTTCTTTATGTTTGCTATTATTTGATTGTGGTGGTTGTATTGGGAGCTTGGAATGTGCCTTTTGTTGTGGTTGTTGGAGATGAGTTTCTGAAATCTATTCTTTCTAGTCTTATTGGAGAGATGGAGCAGCTTGTTATGGTTGTTGTCTGGTTTGTCAATCCATTTTGGATTGTACATCCCTAAGTTGGAGGTTGGGTTTGTTTTTTCTAGTTGTGTACACCAGGTGTTTGTTTTTGTGCTACAAAAAGATCATGGCTCCCAAAGCTTCCCAACCTCGCAAGTAGACTGTTCATCGTGGTAGCTCTTCATCTTCTGCTACATTTGACGCTCAAAGGTTTCAAAGTCTTGGTAAACAGACCTTTTTTGCAAATGTATTTTCTAAGAAACAAGTTCTTGTTGAACGCCAAGTGAACTTCTCACAGATGAATATTGACTTCAGTACTTGGCTTCTCCAAAGAAAATGGACTTCTTTATACACATTTGACAGTACTGCTTATGGATCATTGGTGAGGGAATTCTACAACAACATCTATGATATTGAGACAGAGTCCTTCAAATCTCATGTTCGTGGAGTTTCCATTGAGATCACTCCCAATTCCCATAGTCAATTTCTTCAAATTGACTGGAGTCTTAATGCAGTGTATCCTTCTCCTAAGTCAGACTCGGATGACATGGAGGATCCGGTGGATGACACTGATTGGGTTGCTATGGTTACTACATTGATAAGTGGTCGTCGTCGCGAGTGGAGTGGAGGGGTTCTCAAACAGAAATATCTTACACCCTCCTACCGCATGCTTATTCTCCTTGTTTGCTTCAATGTTGAACCAAAGGGGAGAACGTCTAAGGTGATTATGGAGATTGGCTATCTTCTCTATGTGATTAGAACCGGGCAACCTATAGATCTTCCTCTTATAATCTACAGGCATATATTGGATGCCCTTAGCAGAGCTTCGACTACTTCTTTTCCCTTTGGAGCCCTTATTACCAGAATTCTTCTTTTTGAAGGGGTTGCTATCAGTCCACAAGATAGCATTGTTAAAGGGCGAGGATCGATTACTCATCACACCATCGGTTGTCTGCTTCTCATGTCGATGACAGCGGTAAAGACGATCCAATCTAAGATGAAGCTGCAGCAACGACTTTTCCTCCGTTTGATCCTCAGAATGATTCATAGATGCCAGCTTATTTTCAGGATTTCGAAAACCGTCTCTTTGATCAATCGACTCAGATTGAATTGCTCGAACATCGCATGGATTCTCATATTCAGGAGGTGTTTGCTCAAATGGAGCAGTTATCCTTTGGCAGTCAAAGAATTGAGGGCAAGCTTGATACGCTTCTTAATCGATTTCCTCCCCCTCAGTAGTCCATGGCCTCTAATATTCTAACCTGAAATTGCTATCTTATTGATGGCCTCTGCTGTTCTAACCTGCTCTTTAGTTTTTATCTGTCTCCTTTATGGACTTCTCTTGGTGCATTTTATTTTTGTTGTACTCGCTTATGCATCATTCGGCTAATATAAGTTCTTTCTTATCTTTGCCAATTTATGTCTAAAAAGGGGGAGAGTAATATATATGTTCTTTATATTATTACATTTTTCCCATTATTTAATCATGATCTTTTGCCAAGATTGGCTGTGACAGGATTTACAGGTATCATCAAGGCTAGTGACTCCAAGCAAGGCTGTTTTTCTCAAAAGATTTTTTTTTTTTTAGATAGTTTATGGGTAGATTTCATGTATTAGATGTTTTGTCCATAAATTGCCAAAGGGGGAGATTGTTAGTTTCTGAGTGTTGGCTAATTCATGTGGATGGACAAAACTTGGGGATTCATGTAATTTTATATTTTTAGTTGGACTAATCAGCATGTAAGAAATCCAAAGATTCATTGTAGAATCGGTGTCGACAGACCGATCGATCGGACCCTCAGACCATTCGATCGGCCTTGAAATGCTCTCAGTTAAGTGATAGACCGATCGATCGAACTCTCAGACCGATCGATTGAACCTGACTGGCTCTCAGTTAAATGATAGATCGATCGATCGGACATTTCGTTCGATCGATCAGATGGCGACGGATTTCACCTGATTTTCTGGAAATCTCCTCTATCTTTTCCAACTGTTATCCTATCCAAACCCAACCTCTCCCACTCGTTTCAAGAGCCTGATATAATGATTTAGCCCCATGAAAGATAGCTCACTCTCAAAAATCCAAAAACCCTTGTCTATTATCTGAGAGAATTCTTCCCTTCAGAGAGCCCTTTTGGTGATTTTAATGTGCTGAAGATTTATGCATATGAAGATCCATCATTCAAGTTCTAAGTAGATTCGTCTTGTTGAAGGCGTGGAGATTGAAGTACTGGAGAAGGTGAAAGGCGTGTTCATCGGCAAGATTCATTACGGTCCTTAAGTTGAGTTCAACTGTAAAGGGTAGTGAGTTTCTCTTGTAACCTTCGTTTGATTAGTGCTTGATCTTTTTGGACCGGTGTGAGGTCCCGTGGTTTTTTTCCCTTTTCTAGGTTTTTCCACGTATAATATCGTGTGTCTATCTGTGTGATTGATAGGTTGATTAATCTAGGTTTCTGCTTTATCTTCTTCCATATTCAGATTTGTATTGGGACTGTTTTTATCCCTTAGGGTTGATCGACCCTCTTAGATTTTCAGTTGACCAATTGGCAAACATCTTTACGAAGGGGTTGGCTTTTACACGACTACGGATGATAAAGAACAAGTGTAATTGAGCGGCCGTTCAGTTTGCAAAGGGGTGTTAACCACTCTATCTTCGGTTTGGTTTAAATTCAATGTGATAAAGATTTATTGTATTCATTCTTGAGTTTGCAGGGATTGAGATTATCATCAAACCTTGTACTATAAATACATCTTCAATGTAAACCAATGGTACATTGAGTGCAACACAATTTTACATGGTATCATGAGTTTGAATCTCAAGATGGAATGCAAATATATAATACATGTGTCAATAAAAGTGTGCTGACCAAGTTCAATGTTTGATATCATAGTCTATGTTCGATTTCTATGCTATTACCCTTTTGGCAAAAATGGTTAGCTAAAGGGAATTTAAGACCCCTCCAGTTCCCCAAGCCAACCTCACTCTTGAGTAAACATCATCTCAAATTGGCATTGTTCCTGAGTTATGTAGCTCCTTCAATGGAGCATCCAAAGCTGTGCAAGCACCAAACTACCTTTGTGGGGCCCACTGTTGGGCTCTCTTGTGATTCATCCCTCTCCCCATTTCTCCATGTACGGCTATAGGACCTATTTTATTTAACCCTTGTACTCACTTTGTCTCACCACTGGCTGGTGTCAGGCCCAATATGAGCAAGGCACTTTAGATCTGCATTCAAGGGGTTTTGTATGGTTTCCTTTGCGTGAACCATATTTTGATCATGTGATAGATCGGTCAGATTTGAAATGCACCATCCGTTTCTCCTATTTAGACCTGCACCAATCAGTTGGTACTGGTGTCATGCCCCATGTAGGTCCTACAGGAAGTGCCCATAATCTCCATGGAAAATCTTGCCTATGAAATCAGAAACATACATTTTTATACGTAGTATTATTATATACTGTATACTTGGGTATATGCGTTGTTGGGATCTGTCCCAACTTGACTTGAACTCAGACCTAATATTAAGCTGATCTAGAACTCTTGACGTGCTCCAAAACCTCATCATCAACCTGGTATAGAAAGGGAGTCATGCATTATCTTTTTGGGTTCATGTCTAGGGAAAGTGGGTCATCAGAGGTCCTTTTTATTTATTTATTTATTTTGATGATGTGGTTGTTCTTGAGGTTTCGACACAATGTGACTAATCCATGTGGTGGTGCCCACTAAACCCACACAAACACATTTTGGGTAAATCTGGGACGGGTTTTGAACACGATGTGGGGAGCAAACTCATACCTTATTCCAGTCCACCAATAGCCATGTGGGTAGTCACAAGTCCATTGAAAGTCCCGATTAGTGCTTCTATAACTTGACGTAAATGGTAAAACTTAATTGATAGAAAAGCTACAAACTTGTGAGAATAACAGCTTTTGTCTAACCTAAGCCTAAGTTGTGAAAACTGATCATAAGTCCAACATACACTTCCTCTTTAGTTCATCTTCACCTTGCACATGCAGACATTCATTCATATTGTGAGAGCTTGATAATGTCTAATTGGGACAGGGACAGCTCGAGACAATTTGAGGCCTAAAGTAACAATCATAAATGAGGCCCTTTCTGTTTTTAAATATTATTGTAAGTCTTTTATTTAAAGTTCATTTTCCTCGCTTTTTGTAATGCAAAATTACTAATTAGGTTTTTATATTCAAGTTTTGGTAACGTATCTTTTTCAATTGATAGTATGGTAAATCCATTTAATCTTTTTTGTGACATTGTCAATCTTAGGTAGGATTTTATCAATTTTAATTTTGAAAAACTTCTTTCTACAGAAGCAACTGTTACATGTATTGTTAATAATATTCTTTAAGAAATGAATGCATTTGGATAAAAATCTTATATTTTTTATATAATTAAGTATGTCAATTGGAGTTTTTTTTTTTTTTTTTTTTTGTAAAATCTCTTTTAAAACTTTCAATTCTGAAAACAAATCTAAACCATTAATATCAGAAAAACTGTCATGTTTACTTTATCCATGGCTATGCTTTCCGCTTATGTGGTTAAAGTTATAATCTGTCCTTTATCTATTGCCCGTTGATCATAAGTTTATATTGTACGGCCAATAATGTCCAGCTAGATGGTTAATCTACATGTTTTTGGTGTATGATGCGTCTAATGCGGCCCACAATCTTGTCATGTTACCTCCTTTTTCCTTCTCGTTTTCTTTTATAAAAGCTGTTGAGGATTCACTATGCAACTACTTTAGGGAATTTTATCCTCTTACATTTTCAAGTCAGATGAATAAGGGGACCCAAATGGATACAAGACGCGTGAGGATGTGCTGTGTTGGGTACAACTTACAGGTATTAGCCCAATTTGTATATTGGGAGTGGGCCCCACATGTGGATCAAATTGATGGTTAAAAATAATAGACATTGGTTACTTTGGCTCAATTGGTGGTGGGTTTGCTCGATTATGGCAATAGTAGCTGGTAGTAGGATAATGTTCTCCTACGAGCAAGTTGCATACATTTTATATGCAGATTGACTCATGAGTGGAGTGGGCCTAAGTGGACACCATAAAGCTGGATTGCATAAGGATGCTTGTGGAAGGAGAACATATTTTTGTACACATCCAAAGGTACAACTTAGAAGTTGGACCTTGAGTCTGAATGCTCATTTCGCAATTGACACCTTTACATGGGCAATTATTTAGCATTTTGAGGATTTGGTGTTGTGTCTTAAGTCTGATCAGGTCACAAGAAGTGACCCAAACCCAATATACTTACAACCCTAGTCTTTTTTTTTCTTTTCTTTTCTTTTTTCTTTTTTCTATTTTTTTTTTTTTTTGAAAAACCTCATTGGTGATGTGTCAGGGAAGTTGATATTTATTGGGATTTGAAAAGATACTATACAGAGAAAAAGAACGGTGACAGTTGCTTTAATACATTTTCGAATGTGAAAAGACGACTTTAGTGAGATGTGATACTAATTTATATTATGGAGCCTTATTTTTTGAGGGAGAAAAAAAGGATGACAGTTGCTTTAATGCTTTTTTAGAATGTGAAGATGGCTTTAGTAGGATGCGATACTAATTATTATTATGGGGCCTTATTGTTTGGGAGCTTAAAGCAAGGGCCTTTCTTACTTTATGCTCAAGCTGGCCCTGAATTAGGATCCTCAATTCATCTACATTCGGTCCTTTGCCTTTTATGCATGAGATGGGAAATGGATTTTACATATGCAAATGCTGCATAAGCAAATGTTACATATGTAAAGTTCATGAGTAGATAAGTATATCCAATGATTTTGATATATTTGGCATTTTTAGACATTTTTCATAGATTTCTTCAAATCCCAAAGCCTTGTAAAGTGTGGGCCGAGGATTCTTTGTTGGATATATTTCTATAGAGCCTTCATTGAGCATAATATGTTAAAATTCTAAAGTGTATTTTTCTAGAATTTTCCTTAGTTAGCCCCAATGGGTAACTCAGTTGGCCTACGACCACGGTTTGCTCCCGAAGGTTGAGGTTTGAAACTGCGCTCCACATTGTGGCCACAGGGTATTTACCTGGATTCCCTTGGGCCCATAGGGATTAGTTCGACCCAAAGAGCCGGGACACCCTCCGTTTTAAAAGAAAAAAAAGAATTTTCCTTAATTTAAGTTTTTCTTTTATTTTGAGTGTTGTAGTGGTGATATTATGTAATTTTGTATTGGGAGTCTTTTATAAATGGGTCCCATTTGCACATGTGTGGATCGCACATGCCATTGTCTCTCTCTCTCTCTCTCTCTCTCTGAACTTCTTTCTACCCAACCACTTTTCCATCTTCCCATATTGCCACATCATTATTCCCACTAAGCCATTACTAACATCCATTTCTCCATACACCAATATATGTTTCCCCACATTCCTCATTACTCTATTCACTTCTCTATACACCAAGTCACACCTCCCATGTGCTTCATTACTCCCATCCACTTTTCCTTCACCAAATCACCTTTCCCATATACCTCATTAATTCTTTCGCTTTTCCCTACACCAATCTTAGGTAGCGTTTGGTTCGCTTGAATGGTTTTAGGCAGGAATGAAATGAAGAGTGGAATGAGTCTGGTCTGGAATAAAATGAGGCAGGAATAGTCATTTCCATTCCAACCTTTGGTTTTACTGAAAAATGAATCCAGTAATAGAATTCTTATTTTTTTTCTTGCGTTTAGTACGCTTGAATAATGGTTGGAATGGAATAAAATTTACATAAAACTGACCAAAATACCCTTGTTAGAATTTTTTATTTTTAAAAATTTTCTTATTTCAAGCTACCCAAAATATAATTATTTACCTATTTTAATAGATTAACATTAAAACAACCACAAAATAACACACCTAAAACATCATTTACAATAGCTTAAACATCATCAAAATATCTAAATAACACATTACTAAACTTAAACATCACTTAAATTAGCTAAATAAACTAATTAAGTTAACATTCATCCATAAGATAACATCGACATTTTGATATGATAAAGGGGAATTTTGGTCTCAATGAAAAATTAGAAAGGAATGGAATGACCGTTCCTCTACCTCCTTAACTCAATCATGATTTCATTACATAAAGGAATGGTGGTTTCGGAAGTAATGGTCATTTTTCCACTTTTTTTAGAACCAAACATGAAAATGATCATTTTGTTGGAATGACCATTCCATTCCGACCTTCATTACAATGAACTAAATGCTACCTTAGACTTCCCATACATTCCATTACTTCCATTCAACCATTTCTCACTTTTCCAGGGTCCTCCACTAATTATCTTCTTTTCCCATGCAACTTGGTCACTATGGTACCAATTTCCCAAAATACCTATATATATATATATATATGTGTGTGTGTGTGTGTGTGTGTGTGTGGGCGACCTCTTCATCGAATGTTGATGAAATCCATTGAAGCAAGAAAGGTGAAGTTACATCATCAGCAAGTCTATATCTTGTGTAAGTGGTGGCCTCAAGTTAAGCTTGTAATGTTTATGTTTTAATGAATTTGTTCCCTTCCCTATTTAACTTTTGATTATTCTTCTTCTTTCATCTTTGTGTGAGTCTTGGGCTAGTGTGATTTTTCACACTAATTGAGAAGCGAAATTCCGGATATTTGGGTTTTATCCTTCTCCACAAACCCCATATTTTGCTAATTCCGACATCGTGTGTCTCTGGCCATAAGTTGTATATTCCTCTCTTTTCCTTTTTTTTGTATAATTCATTCATCCCACAACGAGTATAGTAGTGGCATGTTCCACTCAGCACCACCTTCATTCTAAATGGTGAAGTCTAGAACCATCATCAAGTTATAGGTATTCTTGACATCACATGATTAAATCTTGAAGTGTATTCTCTAGAAAATTCTTTATTTTAATTTCTTGTTTTCATTACTTATAATTTTGAGTGTTGTAGTGAGGTCATTTATGTGGTTTTGTATATTGAGGTATTTTGGACTTTTGTATATGGCTCCATATATATGCACATATGTGGATGACAAATATCTCTCTCTCTCTCTCTCTCTCTCTCCACTCAACTACTCTTCTCATCTACCAATTTTTTTTGCTAAGTTAAAAATTGAATTAGGGAAGAAAAGAATTGCAAAGATTTACAAAATTAGGTCCCAAAATAATACAGCCCAAGAGCCTAAACAATCTCACAAAAAACATAGATTATCTAGAGTGATAATAAAAAGCATTTACATGAGAATAAAGAAAAGAAAAACAAGAAAACATGAGAGGAACCACAAAAAAAGCAGGAAAAGGGTAGAGTTTACTTTAGAAGAATGTTAGAACCTTCAAGTGGGAGAAAAGAGCAAGAACGACTTTTTACCCAAGCAGTAAGGAGCATTAGTTATTTGGCTGCCCGGGGCTCGAACCCTGGGTACATTTTTCACTTGTGTGGCCCTCCTTCCCACTTGAGTGGGCTACCTTCTCGTGTGTATCCGGGCTCCCTCTTGGGTTCCAGCCCCCTTGACCGGTTACCAAAAAAAAAAAGTGGGAGAAAAGAGCATAAAAAAAAAAGCTAGAGAATCACTTTTTGATGTGACCAAAAGCAGGAATTAATTTATCTTGAATGAGAGCCACTCCTATTCTGGGGCCACTCAACAGACCTACTTAAATATATCCAAACCATTAAAACAAATGTCATCTCCTAAATTTTATTGTCATCTTATTCAAATCAAATAGCCCACTCATGAATTTCTAAGGCAACTTGGTGGATCCAGTCAAGAAAAACCAATTGTAAAATTGAGAGTCAATTTTGTGATCAAATTGCCCTTGCTTAATATATGTAAATTTGAAAGTGTGTCCCACTTTAGTTTAAGGTGTTAGGGCTATAAAAGCCAAAATCCGACCCCTCCTATCGTCTCGACCTCTCCCGTAAACTCACATATTGCTATGGTAGATTGGATGTTTGGAGAGATAAAGGGATCAAAGTAAAAATGAAAAGATAAGATGAAAATTCTCAAGATTTATTAAAATTTAATATCAGGATTCCAGTTTGAAATGATTTTAAGCTGCGTAAGTGATAAACAACACATTTTATAACATTTAAAAATTCACAAGTTGAAAAAAATCCAGAAATGAGAAGACCAATGAGTGACAACAAAAAAAAAAAAAAAAAGACATACTGCCGTTACTATTAAAACATGAATTGATGAAATCCTCGGTGTCTCCACACTTACAACCAAACATATAATGCAAGGAATCATTAGTTATGCAAATCCTTGGCCAAAATTTTACTTCTCCCTTGGAAGAGAGAAATCCTAAATCATGCAAATTCCTCTTCTGTTACAAAGTGTGCCATAAAATTTTTAATCTCACACGATGATTCTTAGTGGGGTCCACAAATAACCCAACCTAAGATTGATAAATATAAGAAACTTGATATTTTTATAATTTCATAGTGGGAACAAGTTGGAGTGAAATCTGATTAGGATTGATTGATGTTTCCATTGTCTCGTGGTGGGTCCAATGTGGATAAAAGAATCTCTTGACTTTCTCTTTCTAATGCTTTCCTATATTTTCTTGAATCTCATAAATAATAGGTGTATTCAAAGGAGGTTTTTTTTTTATCCATAACACGTTTCCTTATTCTCTCGGTTTCTCTCTCCAATATTCTACAACTATACCATGACGTGGCATCATTTAATTGGACAAATCAAAAGGGGTATAAATGCCCCTTTTGAAATGGGGCGGTTCGGAGAATTTCTCATATATATATATATATATATATAAGATACATATATTAAGCAAGGGCAAATTGATTGCAAAAACAACTGTCAATTTGACAAGCGATTTTTCCTAAGTAGGTCCACTAAGTGGCCTTAAAAACTCATATAAGTGGGTCACTTGATTTGAGTAAAATTTAATGACAAGTAATTTGAAGTTTTCCTAAAAAATTAAAAAACAAGTTTCTTACAAATCGTTTGATAATGATCAAAGATAATAAAAAGTGGGGCATGTAGAGACTTATTTTGATTTTCCATTCATGGCCTCCACTCCTTTTGTGTTGAGTATTTGGACTATTGTGATATTACACACTATATGAGAAGCAAGATCCTAGATATTTGGATCCCATTTTTTCTGCAAAATATGCTAGTGTTTCATGGTCTTGGATCCAGTTATTATGGAAGATATCTAATTGAGATCCATCTACCACTATCCATGTAATATTTTCCAAAATAAGGTCCTTATGCTTATTGAATTCTTTCCAAAAAGGGGAGTCTAATTAATGTTAGGGATGTAGGATTGAAGTGTGCAAATACTTAAGGTATTTCTAGGTTAAGAGTCCTAACCTGGCTTTCCAGGTTTTTGACACACCTCCAGACTGTGTGGGCCTAAGAATGCCTTTCTTTGGATAGTGATGTTACGGACACCTAAGCCTCCGTTTATGTCTGGTAAAGTGGCGTGTTTCCATGATATCGACTTAAGCTTACTATCATTTTGGGTTGTGCCATGCCACATAAATTAATGTTGAATTATGTGATTTGATCTTAGAGATAATTGAAGATGAAAACTTGATGTGTCCTAGCCAATAGATGGACAGAGATGATTAAATTTATTGAATTAGCACTATTCTGCCTGCATATGAAAGCCTAGGACCTATCCTTTCAAAATCCATTGGTTTATTTTGAACAGTCATGTGCCAATGATTAATCCTTCAATTGTGGAGACCCATATACATCCTAGAGCCCTTGATGTGAGTTAGGAGGCTTTGGTTAAAAAAGTAGTTAAGACATCATTCACTCGTTATTATAATATTCAAACATCTAGCGAAGTACAAAGAGTGGATGATTATTGAAACTAGACATGTTAGGGAGAGAATACTGAGGTAGTAAGAGGAGCAATTTATTGTTCTTTACAAACTTTTGAACTTGGATGAGAGAACAGCCGTATTGCGTTCCTATAGCTTATTTGTGCAAGTTATTCTTTGGGCATATCCAGCAAGGATGCAATGTAATTTGGAACTCGAAAGGATAACAAACATGTTATACTTGCCGAGTGTAAGGTCCCGGATTTCCAAAGATGTAATTAGTCTAGTTAATTATATTTTTATCTAATTAAACTATTTAGAAGCCAAAAAGGTTCGATGAATTGTTAGGATCGCGCGTGCGAAGTTGGGTGAGATTTGAGCCCATTTGGGTAAAGTAGGGGTGTGTGTGCTGCTATTTCCGAAAAGTTTTGAAGGCCTTTTCATATTTTTCGCTTTTCAAGTTTTTGGCACTATCTGGTAAATTACCTAGATTCCTAGACTTTGTCCTTTTACCGTACCTTGACCCGGACCCTCGAAACCATCTAAATCTAGGCCTTACCCGACCCAAAACCCAACCCCTGTTTGTTTGTACTAACAAAGAAAAGTTGGAATAAAGTGGAATATAGTAGATTGTCAAATCAAAGAAAAGTTGGAATAAAGTGGGGATGAAATTGAAAGTTTGACTTTTCCCATGTGTGTTTGGAAAGGAAAAGTAGAGTAAAAATAAAAGTTTGGCTTTTTACCTAGCAACTAATTAACTTTCCTTATTTCAATAGTTGATCCAAGCTGCTCCAATGTCATTGGGGAACAACATTACCGTAGCTAATCCAAGCTATTCCAATATGGTGATTCAATTATTTTACACATCACTCCAAGCATGGAATACCAAAAAATTAAAAAAAAAATCATAAATACTTGGGCGGTAAAAATCAAATCACTTGGGCGGTAAAAATCAAATCACTCAATATGTAGCTATATACTACACATTGCCCGGACCATTGTATAGTGTATATGCACTGAATTGTATGTGATTGCCCATGTCATATACAACATACTACAAGACAATTCCTAATCAGAGTGCCAGAATATTTTTGAGAAGGTGGCCTCCACTCGAATTTTCTGTTAAACGGGCATGCAACTAAATATTTTTTGAACCAACTTCGAATCGTCCATATCCACATTGTCTCAAATAATGCATAAATGAGGAGTAGCATCTCAGTCTATCAAATTTAGGTGGCCACAATACAATGAACATCCATGTCATTGATCCAAAGCACCAGAGATCACCCTGAGCTTTTGCAAACCAAAATAGAGAATTTATACAAACAATCACAGGAACCAAATTGGATATCTCATTGCAAAAAATATTTATTAATAAAAAATTCATAGAAGCCCTATATACACAAGAGACATGGTTTTGGAAATCAGAGAAACTACCAAAGTGGGAATCATCATATGCCATTGTATATACCGCATTAAATCAAATAATCTCTTCAATATATACCTTCCCAAACTCTCGATCTATGAACTCCGGATACTGTTATGAAATTATAAGAAGTACAAAAATACTGAGAACCACCCAATCTGTTTACAAGAGAAAGGAGAAAAGGAAAGAAGAAGTAAAAGGAGAACAGAGAGATGGGTGAAAATAGCAGCTGCCTCATATAACTATGAGAATGTGAGACCATCTTCTTTATTCTCATCTCACCCCCTCTGGTCCAACATTCTCATCTCACCCCCACATGGCTTTTGCTCTGATGTAGTCAATCACTTCAAGCACAAGTTCTACATGCACTTCGTTTTTGTTTGATCTTCTTCTTTTTGTGGTTTTATATATGTTTCTTTCCACCCATTAGATTTATCTGCTATCCTTTTTTTTATATATATTTTCTTATGATTATTTTTATGTTTGGTTTTATGGTTGTTCCAATATTGAGGTTTCTCTTGAAGTTGTAAAATACCTATCTAAGCCACATCATAGTTTATAGAGGATTTTACCGAAAAAACAGATTAGGTGACCACCAGACCGAAAAGGTAATTTGAAGTGCCCTCGCACTAAATCAGTCATCTTGCCCGGAAATGTAATTTTTTTTAACATTCTCTACTAGGGTTCCTATTGACCTTTTTTTTTAATGTTAAAGGTCCCTAGCGACCCAGTGTTCGACCCGTTCATACATTTTAGTGCTTAGAAGCCCGATTTTCTTTCTTGTTTGTTTCCTTTTTCTTCCTCAACGTTGATTGCGAGTTCACATCATCTGTCAGACATATTCACAATGGTTCCCGGCGGTCCTCCATAGAGCCATGGTGACATGGAACTAGGAATTATGAAAAGGGTTTCTCAAAAGTAAAAAATCATGTTTTAGGGCAAAGTACAAACTCCACCTTTCCATTGGTCTGCCCCAAACAACAGCATATGCACTTTAATGTTCTCCACCAAACAACGACATGTGGCTTTAATGGTATTCAAGAGGTGGGAATATCCTATGGAGGGGAAGCAAGTCGAGCATGATCATTTTTTTTTTCTAGAAACAAGAAATGAGGGATGAGTTTCGTGCATTTATAAGCGTACACCGCAGGGTCTATAGAGACCTTAACATTACAAATAAAGGTCGATTGCGACCTTACAAACAAAGTAAATAGGAGTTCTATGAAGGTTGGGATGGATCGCATAGTCACTAGGGACCCTTAACATTTAAAAAAAAAAAAGTCGATAGGGATGCTAGTAGAGAATGTTAAAAAAATCACAATTGGATAAAATGACTGATTTGGTGCAATGTCACTTAAAATTACTTTTTCGGTACCGTGGTCACCTAATTTGTTTTTCCAGTTAAATCCCCTAGTTTATATATAGAAAAGAATAAAGATATCCATGTCACTGACATACAAAGATAGGCACAGAGTTATCCTGTTTTATACAGTTAAGATATATTTCTAATTATGTTAATTTACAAGGGATTAGTTGTAATATTGAAATGAAAAAAAAAATTCTTAAATAAAGCAACTAGATAATGTAATTTACTTAAGGTGTTAGATGGTTTTCTTTTTCTGTAATGGTTTTTAATGTGTATTTTATTTCAACGCCAACAAAAAAAATGATGGTGTTTTCTCTCTCCTTCATTCATCTTGTGAGAGTGGCCCTCGTAGTTATTTATTTTCAAATTATAAAACATTTGGTTTTCAGCTATCATTTTTTTTTAATGTTAACTTTC
Organism: Umbellularia californica; assembly: GCA_028538565.1. Taxonomy (NCBI): domain Eukaryota; kingdom Viridiplantae; phylum Streptophyta; class Magnoliopsida; order Laurales; family Lauraceae; genus Umbellularia; species Umbellularia californica. Next base: position 11,317,174 of record JAPQWN010000005.1, read on the forward strand.
ATTGAACAAATATAACAGTACATGAGGGAAATACTGAAAAGCCAAAAAGAAAATAAAAGAGAAACAGAAACCAACACCACCAAAAATAAACTCAACTACAAGAGCCAAAGAGAGAAAGAAATGAGCAATAACACCTGTAGCAACAGTAAACATTAAAGGAAGACCACCTCCCTCCAATTCCTTAAAAAGATATCAATAGAAATCCCATGAAATTGAGGAAGGAAGGACACCCATGAAATGATGGTGAATTTGATTTAGTACGCAAGATCTTCAGCCGAGGTACTGGAGTCCTCAAAGCATCGAGAATTCCTCTCATTCCAAAAGATCCATAAAAGTGCCGGCAAGGCAGTTCTCCACATAATCCTTCCTTTGATTGATCCCACCTCCAACAACCATGCATCAAACAATCCACAGATGGATCTCGGAAGGACCCAGTTGCAATGAAACCAGCTTAGAACTTCAAACCAAAGCCCTTATGCTACTTTATAATTCAATAAGAGATGATCAATAGATTCCTCATCTGCTAAGCACATGGGACACGCATTGACTATAATATTTCTACGCCGGCGCAGGTTATCCATATAGTCAAAATACCACCTTGCAATGCCAATCAATTGAACACCATGACCCTTGGCGGAATCTTCAACTTCCAAATTCTATACAAAGGGTTTATTGGAGAATGACCCTTGACATAGCCGCGAAGAAAGAAGATACCGAGAAGATCCCTTCTTTGGAGGCTGTCCAAATCCTACAATCTTCCAAATTTTGACTAATGCAGACTTGGCTAAGAATGTCGCGGAGGGAGGAGAAATTGTTTTCCTCGGTCTTTGTGAGAATTCTACTAAATGCAGGGCCCTAACTCACCTCCTCATCATTGCTACTTATATAGGAAGAGATTGTCACTTTACGATATCTAGCAACTGCAAACAAGCCAAGGAAAGTTTCAGCCAAGGGTTTATCACCAACCCAGTTATCTAGCCAAAACAACACTTTCTCCCCTGAGCCCACTCTAAATTTGATGTTGGCTGCAAAAGCATCTCTAGACGAGACAATCCCTCTCCATAACCTAGAAGCTCGATAATTAGGATTTTGGATATCCCAACCATCTCTCAAGATTCCATATTTTGCTACCAACACCCGCTTCCACAAAAAGTCCTCGTCTTCCCCAATCCTCCACAACCACTTCCCTAGGAGAGCGCAGTTCACCTGATGGATAGGTCTTAATCCTAGACCCCCTTCCTTCTTCGACTTACATGCATTATCCCACTTTACCAAATAATATTTCTTTGACTTGTCCTTACCATGCCACAGAAAATCTCGCTGCAACCTCTCAATACGGTCCGCAATTGATGCTGGGCACTTGAAGAGGGAGAGGAAATAGATCAAAAGATTGGAGAGAACATATAAGATTAAAGTCACTCTACCTCCCATGGACAGATAGTTCGCTTTCCAAGTAGACAACTTCTTTTCAATCCTCTCTAACACCATGTCCCAGATAGATTTCGGAGAGTTTCCCCTATACAAAGGAAGGCCGAGGTAAGTAGCGGTAAAAGAGCCAACCATGCACCCCAAGGTACCCGCCAAATAAGAAATGGTAGGATCATTCACCCTCACTCCAAGCAATTGGCTTTTGTGAAAATTCACCTTTAAACCCGACATGGCTTCATAACACAATAGAATGGCCTTGACATTCTTTACCTGGTTTTTGTTGGCGTCGTAAAAAATAATTGTGCCATCTGTGAATTGGAGATGAGAGATCACTGGGGAATTTGGAGCAGGAGCGAAGCCTTGAATAAGTCTCTCCACTGCTGCTGCTGCTGCTGTTGCAAGCATCCAACTAAATGCTTCCCCCACAATGAGAAATAGGAACGGAGAGAGTGGATCCCCTTGCCTTAAACCTCTTTGAGCAGGAAATAACCCTTTAGGAGACCCATTGATAACAATGGAGAACCAAGAAGAAGAAATGCACTCCATAAACCAACCAAACCCCATTCTACAAATCACATATTAAAGGAAGCCCCAGTCCACCCTGTCATAGGCTTTTTCGAGGTCCAACTTAAATAGCAGGCCCGGCTTGCCTTGTTTGAATCGAGAGTGCACACACTCATTTGCAATGAAAACACCATCTATGATTTGTCTTCCATGAACAAAGGCGCACTGAGTAGGCGAAATGATAGAAGAAAGGACTTTTAAGATTCTATTTGCGAACACTTTTGCTAGGATTTTATATATAGGCACTTCCTATCAAACTAATAGGTCTAAAATCATAAATGTTATCAGCACTGGCTTCTTAGGAACAAGAGTTATGAAGGATGCCCCTAAATTTTTAGAGAGCTTTCCTTTAGAGTGGAACCCAACTAGGAAATCCATGATATCATCTTTGACCTCATTCCAGAAAGATTGGAAAAATACCATTGGAAAGCCATCGGGGCCCAGAGCTTTATCTCTCCCTAGGGTAAAAACAGCAGCATGGACTTCTTCTTCTCCAAAAGGCCTCTCCAACCAAGAAGTGTATTCATCCCTTAAAGTAGCAAACTCCAAGTTATTCAATAATGGACGAACCATGTCTTCTTTAGAGTAGAGTGAGGAGAAAAAAGCCAGAATGTGCCTGATGATTTCTTCCTTTATTTCTAGCCTCTCTTCCCCATTCATTAAGGCGCTGATTCTATTGGTTCTCGATCGCACCGAAGCCATACCGTGGAAGAATTTTGAATTTCTATCTCCATCCTTCAACCATAGACAACGAGATCTCTGCTTCCACTTGATTTCTTCCTCTCCCACCTTCTTGAAATAATCCTCTTTGAGATGCAATCTTCTCCCAAAGTCATCTTCTGAAAGAGCACCTAGTTCATCTATCTTGTCAATAGACTGGATTTCATCAAGGATTTTAGCTTTAGCCTTCCCCACCTCCTCTATGTTATTTGCAACCCAAGATTTAATTTTGCCTTTAAACAACTTTAACTTGGCGCCCAGCTGATAACTAGCCCACCCTTCCACCCTCAATTCTGTCCCCTAACCCTTAACCAAAGATAAAAAAAAAACCTTTATTCTCAAGCCAGGTCAGATCGAAGCGAAAAGGTGCCGCGCCACACCTTTATGGTCTAGAGTCAAGAATAATCGGGCAATGATTTGAAGCCGGCTTCGGGACGGCCAATCGACAAACCTCCTGGTACAAATCAAGCCAATTTGATGAGACAAGGACTATGTCCAATCTTGACATTGAAGGTGGTGTCTGATGGATGGACTAGGTAAAAGAAGCTCCTCCTAGCTGAAGATCGATAAGGGAATGAGAGTTAATCGAATATGAGAATAGGCTCATAGCATCAGAAATATGGCCCCCTCCTAGTTTTTTGCTTGGGAAACGAATAATATTCCAGTCACTTTCCACACACCAAGATCCATCCCATCTTCCTCTAATTGAGTTCAGTTCCCTCCATAGATCGGGTCTTTTAGAATTAGAGTTGGGCCCATACACCGAAGTTATCAACACCTCTTGTTGGTAGCTAGATCTTCAACTTCAGCAAAAACAAAGAAGTCCCCTTTAGAAATATTGGAGACTGCCACATATCTTCAGCCCCAGTGCAGGAGGATACCTCCCGCCGAGCCAACTGTATCAATAGCAATCCACTTCACATATTTACTTCCCCACACCTCTGGTACAATTTTATCAGACATAGAACTTAACTTCGTTTCTTGGATGAGAGCTATTTGCACTTTATTGCTGCGGAGAGTTTCCTTGACAACCAGTCTGCGAGCAACCTCTCCCAAACCACGAACATTCCATGATAAGATCTTCATTTATAACTTGCAGCTCCCTCCTGAATGTTCTTCTTCCCTTTGCTTCTGCATAGCCCAGCCTCTGAAGAGGAAGTCATCTCCTTATATGAGAATGACTGAAGTAGTCATTATGCACGTTTGTGAAGGAGTTAAGGGGAGAGAGAATACTGTTTTAAGAGGAAGTCAAAATCAATTGGCTTATTTCTCAGCATCAAAATCAATTAAACAACTTGAGGCTGATTCCTCATTTGAAATCAGCATCTGTTATATAGTTTAATAGACTGAAATAGTAACATCTCGATATTCATGAAACATATGGAGTTAAAATTCAGGTCTTTTATGAAGCTAGACACTACAAAGATTGAAAGCATCAACCAGAATATTGGAGCTTTATTCATGAAGCTCAAAAAAGAAATGAGGTTTGAACTGCAGTCTCTCACTTCGGCGAACGTCGTTGAGGGTGAAAGATATAAAAGTGGAATATCTACTTGGAGTGAGTCAAAAATGCCTAACCTTTGCTCATGGAAAAGCATACAAATCTTAGGTATATGATGTATCCAGTGTCTTCATTGTATTATTCCATATCTTTTGTAGTCATGTTACACCCTATCCCGAGTTAATTAAGTTTAACTCTAATTAATTGAGATTAATATAGGTTAAACATAATTAGTCAAGTTAAATATAATTAACGATTAAAGTGGGTTGAATTAGTCTCAAATAAAGGAAATAAGCATATTGAACAAGTTTGGAAGAGATTGACTTAATAGAGTTGAATTTAGACCCAAATTAGTGAAGTCAAGGACTTTTTTGTAAATATGGATTTATACGTATTTTATCGGATGCGATGAAGATTTATACCAACATGTGTATCGTCATGAGTACAAAAAGTTTCATAACATCTGCGTTTTCATTTAACTTCAAATGAATTAAATAAGTCTTGATTTGACTTAAATTTAAAGTGTTTGAAATATATGGGGGCTAAATGTAAAAGTTCTACTTAAAAAGAATTGAGATGTGCTCAGAACCCTTTTTCAGTCGGTGAAACGTTCTAGAATACCCGAGACAGCTTCAGTTTCTTCCTTGCTTCATTCGTCTTTGTTTCTGGCTTGTTAATCATCAAAGAAAGGTGTTGTGCAAGGAGTTTTGGGAAAATGATAGTTGTTCATTTCATCTTCTTCACCTTTGGAGTTAGGAGTTGAGAGGAAAAGTTCTGATTTTCTCTTCTTTAAGCTTTAAGGTAAGTGTTTGATAGTTTCATAGATTTTTTTTAAGTTATATTCGATGTGGAGATTGTTAATTGTTCAACAGTTTATAGAAAATCTGTTTTGGGGATTTTCTTGATGTTAGGGTTTAAATTGAAGAGGTTTTAATCTCAAGCCAAGCTCATAAAAAGAGGTTTTTGTCTTGAAATTGGAAATCAAAGGCAAATATAATCAGTTTACTAATGATTGAATGTTAATTGATGTAGTTTCCATTGATTTGTGAAAGTTAGATTTATGAATCATGTTGGGTATTGATATGGAGTTGATTTAAATGAATGGAATGATTGTATGGTGTTTAAATGATGGATTAGAAGAGTTATTTTTAGTTAGAAATGGAATCTGAGTAGGGAACAAGAGTTTCCAAACTTGTGTTGTAGGATGGGATTTGGAATGGAAGAGAGAATGGTTCAGAATTTCAAAAAGGAATTCTGAAGTGTCCGCTCGAGCGAACTGTCTTTTGTATGTATCCGCTCAAGCGAACTGATGACTGTCTGTCATCGTTTGAGAGAGTGATGTTGGTCGCTCGAGCGACCAACTTTCTGTGAGCCATCCGCTCGAGCGGACTTGAAGCAAAAGTTTCGGGTTGTTTTTTTTTTTTTTTTTTTTTCAATTGAGATTCGATTTTCTTCTTTTAATTAAGAAGAATTAGTGATTTTAGCCGGTGAATAAATTATACTTAGTTGATCAATGATGGAATTTGTTTGACTATATGGTCAATCAAATATGCTTAAAGGATACTTGGATTTTTCCAGGAATTGTGTTCCTAGGTTTGTGACTAAACTGAATCGTGAATTAACCGGAACCGATAGAACATGGTTGATTCCTGCATTGTAAGAAGTGGGCCTATTGATTAAATCAAGGCTGTCAAAATTGTTTTACCTCCATGGGTGTTAATTAAGGAACTTTAATGTACAAAATTCATATAAACTGTGATGTCTATCAAGAATAACATGTACATTAAACAACTGAAGATTACACCTAATTGGTTGGTATTACTTAATTGAAATTGTATATTGTATTGTATTCAAAATGGATCATAATTTGAATTGAGTTCTAAATGGATTGTTTATTGGATTGTATCCATTAATTTGTCATTGAACATAATTAAATGTTAATTATATTGTTTCTTGAGTCTGGCACTACATAGTGATTTCTTTAAGCTCGTTGGAGCTGTTACTGTTGTAACAGATTATATGGAAGTGTTCCGGAACTCCGTGGTGATGTCAGTAGTCTCTGGCCCGGGCATTGATAAATTCTACAATATATGAATCCTTCCATACGGAAGATGGAAATTCTTCCTTTTTAGGAAGATATGAATTGAAATGAAATGCTATTGTAGTTTTGCCAAATAATAAAGACTCTTATTGATTTAAATTAAATGGTAGTTGTATTGGTCTAACATTGGATTAGACAAATTAGATAGTAAATTAGCATGTTAAATCATGTACATGTTTATACATTGCTGAATTGTCAAATTCAAAGTGTTATTGATGGCATTACAGGCATAGCTGCCCCATGCCGGTCCTTCTGAGGCCTCAGCGCCAGCGGCGATTACCAATCCGGTTCCTCTAGGAGGGCTAGTTGAGTGGAAATAGCAATATCATATGTTTATGATATTGAAACGAAAAATTGAAAAGGAAACTTTGGTCATGGAAATGGGTTTGGAAATGTTCCACACTTTTGATCCTTGCATTGTATTTAAATATGCAAGTGATTAGTTTTGTACATAATGTAAATGAGTTTTGTTTTATACATGAGCAATGTATATTTGTTTCTATTCCGCATAATGTTTTATTTGATATCCCTTGTGAATTTTATGTGATTAAAGTTCACGGGAGTAAGTATGCGACGCGACTTGGGGTTAACTCGGATTAATCATAATCTCGGGCTCGGGTCATGTCAAGTTATGACAACTGTGATACTGTTTTATGTTATCTTGAATTGATACTTGATGGTTTAATGCAGTGGATCTATTCTTTGTCTTCCCATTTGATGATTGTAACTCATTTTTCCATTATTAGGAATTTCACTTTCTGTGTTGGTATTGGTGACTTCTATCGCCCGTGCTAAGCACGGGGGCCTTTTGCTAGTAACAATTGAATTGAAAACCCTCTTTCATAATATTTTATAATTGAAGTGTTATAGGTATCTCTCACAGGCCTGCAGGGGATCTAACAATTTTAGCACCATGTGGACCAACTTTTCATCAATCCAACCCTCCCACACTCGCTAACTTTGTGAATTGACACTCATCCTATTTGACATTACTCTAGATTATATTCACCAGGAAAAGGTAGCTTAAGTAATCCCCTTAACTTATTTAATTGAGTTGATATTTTGCCCAAAAGCATTGCCAATGAGACGTTTTTATTGTATTTGGCATGCATCAAAGTGGTCTCACAACTCACAAGGGGCTTAAATTTTACCACCCTGCCAAAGGAAACCATATATTATTTAAACATGTCTCCGGTTCTCAATTCAGGTCCACATACATGCCCCTCATTACGGTCTTGCCAAGGATTAGGTCTTGAAATTGGATTCAGATAATGATACCTATTTCCTGACCCATACCTGAGCTATCTTTATCCCAAATTTACCATAGCCTCATGAGATTTTGTATCATATGATAATTGGAGGGAAATTCATCTTTGAGAAAAAAAATATAAAAACGACAACATTTTGAGGGTTTTGTCCTTAAAACTGTAAATTATCAGGCATTGAAGTTCTGACGGCAGATTTTGAAAGAGAAGTCCTTGTCCCTCCATTGAAGGTAATTGATAATCTCAACCATTCACAATGAATGTGATGCCTTCAAATTTTACTTCAACTTTAAAATTGATAATGTGATTAGAACAATGTTATGCATTTTCAATCATATACAAATAGTGGCATTGATCAATATGTGCTCTATCTTCTAGTGGATCCAACTTTTATTGAAGTAGTATTCAATTTTATATAGTTAGGATTATGAGCTCCACACATCCCACACAGGGGAACAGAAGCGTGTGGAACACATGCGTGGCAACCAGGCTCATTCAATGGAGGAAACATTATCCCAAACTCTTCTGGAGCATGAGTGTTAAAATCAGTAGTAAGGATCAGTCATCCCTGAAATCAGGTGAGGAAATTAAGATGGGAAATTGGGTAGGTTCAGTTTCCCAAGGCTAATGCTCAGGAGCAGGAGCAACAGCCATGAACATGAACAAGTAGCCATCTACTCTTCTCACGGTTGAATAAAATTATTGTAGTGTTCCATTTTATTGGGTGGGTGGGGTTGGCACATTGATCGATGTTGTCATGTTTCTTTTCTTTTCTGTTTTTTCTAGAAATTGATGTTGTCATGTTATACTGGGAACAGGCCCACTGCTTTTTAGTTCACTGGAACAGATTTGATGAATGATATCTTAACCCCCAATGGTTGTGATTGGTGTGCACTTGGAAGGCATAGGCGGAGTTGCTAACCAACTTAGCAACTCCCGGTTCTCATGTTAATTTAGTTTGAATTTAGAGAAAAATTACTTGAAGTATTTGTCATACTTATACAGGTTGTTTTACACATGTGATAGGGAAATGAGAATTACATATGTAAATGCTACACATGCAAAATGTTTCACATGTAAAGTACGATAGCATATTTGTCAAAATCACCATTTTCAAATGAGTGCATCCAATGGTCTTGGGTTTATTTGGATTTCTTGAAAAATTTTCACAAAATTTTCCAAGTACATGAAGAGTTAAAATATGAAACTAAAATCCTGATTTTACAAAAATATACAAGAATATTGAACTATTTGGATTGTGAATTGGGAGCTCCAGAGGAATGTGGGAAATTAGATTTATAGGTTTGGAATTTTTACAAATTATTCAAAATATTTGAAGATTTAGGACAATCAATTTAAGATCTTGAGGTTTATTATTTAATAAATAAAATGAATGGCTTGGATTATGAATATGTCCCCTACAAGAACTAGAAAAAATGAAGGTGGTTGATGGGGCACATAAAAATGCATTCAATGTATAAGGTGATGCCCCTCTAACAACTCAATCACTTTTGCACCTATTTAGTTGTGAGAATTTTGGTATGTAAATGACCTTATTTATTCACCATTTTCAGATCTTATTTACCCATTATATGCATAAATGATCGCAAATACGCATGATGATGTGTAATCATTAGACATGGAATTCACTTACCTCACTGGTAAGTGGAGGCAGTTCTCACCTGGTTGCGCAGGTTTTGAATCTTGAATACATCACCTTTTACCACTTATGTAAATTTTCTGTCCGCTTGTGCAAGTTATCTTTCCCTGCACGCGCATGCAAGCGGTATCTTCGAAGGGTATCTAAGAGCCTAGCTTCCCAGAGAAGAACATATGCATGCAAGTGGGATCTTCAAAGGTTATGTCAGAGTCTAGGCTTCTCTGTTGTCATATATGGATGGTAGGCTTAGGAAAGCTTTCGGTGGTATGCACTATTGATGACCTTACCCTGCTCTCTAGTGTCAGGGCTGATTTTTTTTATTTTTTTTTCAACTATCACCTCAATGCACTGTGTTGTTTGAATGATATACCTGTGTAACACTTATCCATGTGCATGATTGTTTAGATTTAATTTACTTATGCAAATGAGTCATCTGTATTTTGAAGTGCAAATGCTTTGTGTTAAATCCCCATAGCCTTTTTTATTTTATATATAAAATGACTTACATAAGTAAGGGACCTTTTTAAGGAAAAAAAAAAAGAAAAAAAGAAAAAGAAAAAGTAAGGGACCTTTTAGGGCCTGTTTGGATGTATGGTGAATTGAAGTATGGTGAGGTGAAGCATCAAATCAAGAGAGAATAAAATATAAGGTATTACGATTGTATTTTATTTTTAGTTGTTTGGTATGAAATCTTTTTCACTTTTTGTATAGAAAAGTGGAATATGTCCTTCACTTTAACTAGTTAAGTGCCAAACACGCCCAAGTATGAAAGTGGTATAGAGTATGTCCTTCCACCTGTCCAGGTTTGCAAAAGTATTATTTTATTTTTTAAATATGCTTTCATATAGAGCTTATCAAATGACTCCGTTCATATAAATGGCCTTTTGTTCTAATTATGGAATCGGATACATGGAATTCATCGTGAAATGGGCCTCCTTGTTTGAATGAATTTTAGACCTATTTGTTTGCGTGGAATTAGAATGCATATGAATCTATTGATAAAATGAGTCTGCTTATTTTGTGTTGCATGGAATTGAAATATATAGGAATTCATTGATGAAATGAACTTATTTGTTTGTATGTAATTGGAATATATAAGAATTAATTGGTTAAATGGGCTTGTTTGTACGCATGGAATTAAAATATATAGGAAGTAATGAACCCAAATGAGCCTATTTGTTTGATGGAATTGGAATATATATGAATTTATTGATGGGATTTCGAGTTTGTTTGCATGGAATTAGAATATGTGGAGAGTAATTGATTTAAGTAGTTCGTTTATTAGATCGATATTGGAATATGTAAAAAGGAATTAATCAAAATAGGACTATCTATTGGCATGGAATTGAAGCACATAAGAATACATTATCAAATGGGCATGTTTGTTTGCAAGAAATTGGAATACGTAGAACTCATTATATAATGGGCATATTTGTTGCATTCTTGTAGAAGACAGGGATGCCCACGTTATAAAAAAGGGCTTTTTTTTTTTTTTTTCATGTAATTGAATATAAATGTTGATGAAAATACCCATATGTTTTTAATATAATTACAAAAATTAGTTTCATACATTTACACATGCAGATAAAACAAATGTTGTAGATTAAATCACATCCGTAAAAAGGTGTGAAAATTGTGCTCATGGGCAAACATTGTAAAATGAATCTTATGTGTAAAGCTTACCCATATTATATAAAACTTCCATAGTTAATTCGATTTATGTATCCAATGTGTAAAAGACATACATACAACTCCTTCACAAGGGCCACTTTCAAATTATTAACAACTAGTGCATATATATATATATATATATATGTCAAATACATCATAGATAAATGGCACATACACATGCACACGTGTGTAGTTGCAGATACACATGTGGGTGCACAAAGGCACATATATTAATAGAAAAAGGGCCAGCTGATTTGGGTCTTCTCCTAGCCCAGCCTTCAAGATGGCCGACTTTTCAAAATCAGGCCTACCCTACCTTCAGGCTATAGGACAAGGAAAATAGCCCTTAGTTTTTTTTAGGCCATGACCGGCCAGGCCAAACTCCCTTCCCTTAATAGAGGGCCGAATTGACATGCCTGATGCTGATCTATACTCTTCAAACTGTGGTCCTTAATGTGATTTATAATATAACAAGATTTTGATACAAACTGCAAGACCATCTCTAGTCATTGATATAATTTATAATATAACAAGATTTTGACACAACCTATAATGCAATTTCTATTACTGTAAACTTTCTATTTCTATATAAGTTCATAATTTCTTTTAGCGGTAACGGTAAATTAAATTAAGGAGAGAACAATACTGCAAGAAAAGCTCCAACATAAAGTAAAAACAAAAGGAGTTGGTACAAAAGCTTTATTCCAACGCCAAAATAAAAATAAAAATAAAGCTATGTAATAGGGGCCACAAGCAGAAGAACTCTATGCACCTCTTATTTGGCCAGAGAGTCTGACATACTATTTGCTGACCGACAAGAGAGAATGGAACCTTAATCGAAGAAGATAAAGCTTTAATCTCATTGATATAAAATTGAAGTCTCCAAGGATCCCTTTCCACCTTAGACACCCACCTAATAGTAGCATTAGAATAATCACTTTTCACAATTAAGCTTTCCTTGAATCTAGAAGAAAAAAACCCTTTAAACTTCCAAAATGGCAAGCACTTCTGCTCCATTAGATGCTTCTATACTAACGTCTTTGGAGAACATAAACAACACTTCACCCTTATCATTCAATTCATAATTTTACCAATCAAACAAAATCAGAATGCATGGAAATTTGAATTAAATATTGTGAAATCCTCACAATATTTATGCTTTGCAGCAGTGAATATCATTCCCCATGATCTGCAGATCAATCCCAATAAGGAGTGGGCCCCACCATAGCGTGATTAGGGACTTCTCACATTTTGGCGAATGGAGTTGTCTTGAACCTAAAAGCTGCTTTTCTGTCTCCATCCATCACCCAACCGCTATCCATTCCGATCATTCCATGATTGGAGTCCTTGTTCTCTTATAGCGGAGAGTTTTAATTCAATCATAACCCTTCCCAGGATATATTGATAAAAGGAGGGCCCCAGTGATGGATTCATAGATATGGACGCACAAACAGGGCCTTGGAAATTCGAGTATGAGAAGATCCAGCTGAGCTGGATGAAGACTCAGGTCACTCGCTGCAATCACATGCCCGCCCATAGTTGGAACTCTGGATACGCCTCCATTTTCTATTTGTGTGGGCTTTATTCCTGCTTGTATGGACTGTTTTTCGTGTATGTACATGCTCTCTTTTGAGTCCCAGCCCCTTCGGCGGGATGAAAAAAAAAAAAAAGAGTGTTGGGTTCTCCTTCTACCCAAAAGAAAAAAATATTCTGTTCTTATTTACCAATAGGACAATGTTACCCAACAAGTCTGCTACTAGAGCATTGCATGCAGGAGTATGGATGGTGTAGCTTTAGTTGTGGTCCACTAATTGGAGGGCAGGATTAATGGAGAGTGAAGTTGGTTTCTATGCCAATTTCAGTGTATGTAATATTTAGTTAGAACATCCCAAATATTCATTCAGAAAAAAGCTTAAAAGAACAAAATACGAAGAGCATGAGAGGAAGTAGAAGAGAACTAGATGGGTCAAATCAAAAAGTCTAAATGGACCGGAGTTGGTCCCGACTTGGGGAACGAACCCCCAAGTGGCATGATGTGAGCAAGCATGAGAGAGATGTTTTTGGGAGAGCAGGAGAGAGAAAAAGGGGGAGAGAGATGTTTGGTCCCAAATTCGGGACGACAAACTCTATGGACAGAATTTGGGATAAACTGTTCACGTAGCGCAACGTGATTGATATCTCTCAAAAGTTGAAATGCGTTGTCCCAATTACGTTGCGCCACGTGAACAGTTTGTCCTAAATTCTGTCCATGAATTTGTCCATATAGACAAACTGAATTACTAATCTTGGAGGCACTGAAATTGAGGAGTTAGAATGACCTGTCATGTAAAACTATTGTAGTCAGAACCTTCAACATGTGATGGTCATGTGGTCTGACTTCTCTCTACGGTTGCTTGGTTCCATCTATCATCAACTTATCTCGTCACGCTCAATACGCCTCATAATTGTCACAGGCCGATTTTTGACATTCATTCATGGAAAGGAAAAGCAAGAACTCAATTCCTTTTAAGCCATTAAATTTGACTATGATAGATGAAGGGTTAGGATGATCACATGGAGTCAAGGCACTATGCGACAAGGAGAAGATTCTCACCTAATTGACTAGATTCACATGGATCAAACCTAATCTGCATCATTATAGGGTTGTATATGGATATCTCACTATATCCATATGCTAAAAATAGGAGAAAGACATTTAACCATATATCATTTAATAGCTCCATTTGTATATTTAAAAGATTTATTTTAAAATTCTTTTATCTAAATATAGTTATACTAATACTTTTCATATCTTAGTTTGGATTCAGATCTAAAATCGATATTTGATTTTCTGTGTTCGATTTGACCCTGACCTATGAAGACAGATCTGGGTCTAAATCTACCATGGTTCAGTTCCTAATTGGATTATCCTTTTAATGCGGATTGGATGCACCCAGCTGAGCCCCACCCAACTCAACACACAATAATGCATTTTTTTTTTTTTTTTGCTAGAGAATACAAACCACCTTTTTTTCTTCTTTTTATTCCCATTGTATTCACTGCAGCTGTTTCCCTCTCTTTTTCCCTATATATTTCAATCTCTCTCTCTCTCTCTCTCTCTCTCTCTCTCTCTCTCCTGTTTTCCTTCCTTTTTCCTACATCAGGTAATGGGGAAGACAAAGCTCAGATCTCCCATTAAAACTCTACATCAAGCTCTTCTCAACTTCAAGCCACCAGCATGCAAAACCATGACATGTGTCTGCACCCAACAGGCCAAAACAGACTCCTTTCGAGACACCTTCAACAGTTCCCACTCCATGTATCACTCTGCCTCTTCTTCAATTTTATCAGGTCTCAACAGCACCGACGAAGAACCCGAGGAGTCAACAGACAACCACATGGCACTCATTGAACAGACCTCTTCATTGTCCATTGACTCCGATATTTCTCACTTACCCCATTTGGCCTTGAAAGAAATCATCAGCTCTAAGCGGTTCTTCTTCTCTCCCTGCACAACAAAATCAATAATGGAAGGAGAATTAGAGTCACCAGTCCCTGCATCAGAGAAGAAAACTGAAATGGGTAGTCATGAAATTATGTTTTCAGAGCGTCAGTGGCTTGAAACAGAGAATGGAGCAGGGGATATTGGACAGTCCATGATCATGGAGAATGGGCTTTGTAAAGAGAGCGTGAAGATGGCCATGGCATCAATGAATCCATTCATGGATTTCAGGGACTCTATGGAGGAGATGGTGATGGCTCATGGTCTGAGAGACTTGTCTTGCTTGCAAGACCTCCTGCAATGCTATTTGAGCCTCAATGATAAGCAAACACACAACATCATCATCTCTGCTTTCACTGATTTGGTCATGAATCTCATTACAGAAGAAACAGACGAAGATAGTAGCATCAGCAGCAGTAGCAGCAACGAAGAAATCTGCTTCCCTTCCCCTCTCTCTTCACTATCTTAGAAGAAGCAAAAGAAAGTAATAAAGAAAGAAACAGAGGAAAACAGAGCACCAAGAGGAGGCTCTTTTTCTGTGTAGTTCTGTTTCTGCAATCTATTCCTTGTTTCCTCTACCTGGGTCATTAATGTTGGGATAGGTAATATTAAATGTGTACAAATCTTTTGTAAGATTGGAGATTGCAGTGATATTTATTGTTACTTGTTTTTCTTTCTATGGATGCTGTTCCCTGTTTTTTCTGTGTGAAACTGAATAGGGTGTTTGGGAGGTTGCAATCCACAGTGCTACAGCTGATGCATAGTTACTCTCTCTCTCTCTCTCTCTCTCTCTCTCTCTTCTGGAAAAAGAGTTCTTTAAAATAATTAGAAAATCAAACATGGAAGTTTTTAATCTTAAAAGTGTTGTCACAACAAATCTCAATTGATAATTTGGATTAAATGAAATATTATGGAAAGTTCATGCATGAAACTTTTCTTTATGCCCAATTGACAACGTACACAAACTCAAATATCCAATTATCCAAGTGCATATTATATATAATATATACACATTATATTTCCGTTATTAATGTACTTATTATGATGGGCCCTACTCATGCAAATCCTTACGGCACATACCAGCTACTGGGGCCCACCTAGGGGGGATTGAAAGACCCAAAGTGGGATCAACTGAGATATCAAATCTGATGTCAATCTGATGAGTCTAACCCTTTAATTTGTGGCCTAAAAGTTTAATGGCTTTATATATCCCAAAAATTGACCTTAGATCCAACAATCATGTCCATTCGGATGGGTGCAAAGCCATCGGATTAGTGAATATCAAGGGGCATGTGTAACCCATTCGGATGGGTCATAAGATGGGCCCTGCTGGATGGTATGTATTGTTAGAAGGTACGTGTCCAGGATCATTTGCCTATTATGATAATACATTTTATAGTTAATTGGGTAAACTATATATGTAAGTTCGAGTCCAATCAAAGTCAACATAGTGCTAAAATTACACATCGATCACAACCAAATCTGACGTGATTAAAGCCTCTTAGTTGACCCATCAAGTACATTGAAAAGGCTGTGGGCTACTTATCTACCAAATATAAGCTTTATTCCAAAGATTACCAACAGTTCACCAAATACCAACTTCATTTGGATCACTGAAGATAAAGTACTGTTTAGTGGAAATGCTGATGAGATGAATGACTCCATGCTTTAATCAGTGATATTTTGGGGATGCAGGACTATCCCCACGTAGGAAATGCCTCTGATTTATATGGTTTGGATTGGTGTGCTTGTTCTCCACATGCACAATAATTGAGTTGCCACAAAGTGCCAGAAGAATAAGTGGTCCAGTCCTAGGCTCTAGGCACAGGAATCTGTGGATAAAATCTAACCTGCTCCCATTATATGTCTGCTCAAATTTCTATAGAACTGGTATGGATACGAGGAATATAAGAGACGTGCCTCAATCTAGTTTTTGCACATTGGATCTTGTGGTCTTATTTGAATTGATCAGGGACCACACTATAACTTGAGCACTCTTCAAGATTCCAAGATGAGAGGATCCTGGCCTTCTACCAAAGCCACTACACTTTTATTGGTGGAGAACAATGAACTAGATTGCCAATCTATGAAATGGGCAAGAGATCCAATTATAGAGGTAATGGGTTGACCTAGGTTGGTCATTCAGGGTCACCTGTCAAAATACTATTTGTTCCATGAGATTTGATTATGCGTTTAAGATTTGATCAATTAATTCTGGTTCCAGTGTGTAGATCAAAGCAAACTTTTATGTCTATCCTTGGTTGAATGATGTGCGCGGCCTAGGTACGTGTATAGTGTCTATCCATGGTTGAATGATGGTTAAACACAACCAGAAGGATATCACCTCAATCTGGATTAAAATAATCTTCATCACATCTCAATATCCAATCAGTCCAATGGAATCAATCATGTCTTCTGCCTGGTTTGTTTGCATTATATACAAGGTGGTAAAAAATGAAGATCTAATGTGAATTTCATAAAATTAGCATCAAATAGTATCTTCATTTCCTTGGGAGAAAATGTTATTTGATTTTTAGTTTTGAGAATTCAACTTTAATCTACATTTTTAACCACCATATGCATTCTAATGCAAACAGACAGGTCCAATGGCTAAGTGCACTTCAAGAGATAGCAGGATCATGGATAAGGCATTAATACCAAAAACACACATGGGAATTCTTTAGCTTAACTGGTTAAAGACACCAAACAACCCCTTTAGTGGAAGGGAGTCTTCATAGGGAAAGAAAGAAAAAAAAAATCAATTTTATTTGGAGAATGCAATTGTTCCTTTAAAAAGGATGAGCGCAATAGTAGTTCACATTACCACAGAAAGTTTAACAGAAAGATTAAGATAGAAAGAAATGATCATCAAAGAAAACCAAAAGCTCCAATCGTTGCTTGGTTGGCAATCCCGCCTTTCACTTGGATAACGAGGGATCGACCCTGGTCTCTCCCTACTCCTCGCATGTGCAAGTTCGCACTCCCCGTAGATGCAAGTTCTGTCTCCAAGCATGTGTGAGTTTCTCAGGTCCCAACCTTGCCTCTTTTGCTGGGATAACCACCCACACACACACAAAAAAAAAAAAAAAAAAAAAAAAAAAAAGGTACAAAAGAAAAGCAAAAGCACAATTCAAACTAGAAATTGAATTGAAATTGTGGAAAAAAAAATATGACTCTCTCTTTCCTTTCAAGAGTCTACTTGGAACTTTGATGAAAATAGAATTCTATCACCACAAATGAGATGATTTATTTATAATGATGATTACATCCAATCATTCAGCAAGTAGTATATCCAAATCCTTCAACTTTTAAAAGTTTGATCATAACATCTATATACATCATCCATGATTTTTCCTCCGTCAATCCCCAAGTAATTCTTTGTTTACAAAAGTGATTCATACTCAAAAGAAGAAAGCATTGTTAGTGATGAATTAGGGCTATACACGCGATCAATCAATCAACCACAAGAAATCCAACACATAAATTTACGTGGTTCGGCAAACTCGCCTACGTCCACGGCAACATAACACCAACTCACTGACTCTTTTCAGTAGGATTACATATTACATCAATATATAATCTCTTCTCTCTTGGCCCCAAGAAGCTCCGACACAATAACCAGAATACCCATGACTCTAAACCTATTCATCGACCAACCCATCAATTCAATCAAAGCTGAATACAAGGCAAAAATCCAACAAGTATGACATGCATTGATAAAAATCAATTCCTAAATGCAAAATGACACCTGCATTATGCCAGTAGTATCACAAACGACTTGGATATGGTACGAGCATCATTACATGATTGGAACCATGATTTTTAAATATTGCGATATCTCATCATATCACCAGACATGTTCTAAAACGTCCAAGATAGAAGCAACGCAGAGAGACAAGTGTGGCTATTTGAAAACCAAATCAAAATCCCGCCATGAGTGTTCGTGGCAGATGTGCATTTAAATACGTTGCAGCCCACGGCAGATCAGTCCAGCACTCCAGTGGCTGATTCTGCTGAAATCGCGGACAGGCGAGTCTGAGCTAAACAGACACACTCGAGCCAAAATTTTCAACTTTCACACTCTTAATTCTTAAAGGATAGGGGAGTCTTCTCCTAAAATGCTTGTTGCCAATATCTCTATGTTATGTCTTCCTATGATTGGGTGTCTGAGTTCATGTAGTAGAAGAGGGCATAAGCAATAATAAAAGCAAAAGAAAAAGTGGCCCTTGAGAACTTTCTGAGAAATGATTCAACCCCACCCAAGACCCAACCGAACTGCATCAAGATCTGACCAGCAAGCTTTACCAGATTCTAAGTAATGCTATAGTATTTAAAGTTCACCGTGAAATCTAAACATCTCCCAATCACAGTCCCATTTTATTTTAGATATTGGCCGTTGAAGTGGGAAGTAAGCCCGCACAGGTGGGAAGAAGTAACGTACTTGGAGTTCGAACCCAAAAAACCAGGTAAGAACTGGCTATACCCATGACCTTAATCATGTGTTTTGGGTGTTATCAATCTAGTAAGGGGCATAATTTCAGTATTAAGTTTGAACAAAATTCGGCCCAAAGATATGCCAAGCTTGGGATGGCAAATCTTAGCCGTGTGGTTCACACGTTGCACGCCACCCATCAATTTATAGTGATAGACTAAAAAGAAATCTAAAAGGCCCGACATCACAGCTCCTGCAAAGTTGGTCCCCAGCTTCATGGACCCAGTTTGTTTAGGGATCATCTAATGAAATAATAAAGCATTGGTCCTACCCTTCCTATCAGTCAGAGACACTACCACGTGAATAGTGGCATCATGTCTTGCACCCTAGTGCCAAACTGGAAAGGGAGTTGGACCAAATACAACAGTACTTTCACAAGAGAAATGACCTTTGTTTTTTTTTTTTTTTTTTTGGTAAAAAGAGAAATGACATTTGATAATGAGATGTTACAATCTCCTTTTTCAGCTAAGGATAGCCACCGTTGAGGGTCTCCGTAGACTTTGGACTAGGCTTGAATATGACTCGCGGGCTCCAGTTCATACCAATTAGACTTTAGCCAGGAGTTTATAAATGTCCAAGTTTTGGAGGCCTGCACTATTTAGGCACATAACCTATTCTCCCGTCGTAAGATAAGATCTAAAAGAAGAAAACCAAAATAATTTTTTTTATGTACTGTCATCTAACAATGAGTTTCAAAAGATGTTAAACTTCCTTTTTTATTAGGGCTTGACTCTTGTGATTGACAACGAACGTAACATGCAATATGGCGTAGTTAAATTCTTTTTCTTTGATTGATTGGCCAAAGTAAAAAAGAAAAACATTTATTAGGTAAGAATAATAGAGCATCGTTGAAATATATATTCAATAAAGCAATATTAGAATTGGAATCCATACGAAGTAATTCAGTTAAATCGGCATGCTTGCTTGCATGGAATTGAAAAACATATAGCCATTGTCAAATGTGCCTATGTTAACATGGAATTAGAATACATAGGAAGTAAAGTACGTAATTGCTTTGGATGCAACAATTTGTTTTCTTGGAATCGGAATAATAAGAAGTTATTGTCAATTAGGCTTGTTATTGCCATGGAATTCAGAAACCTAAGAAGTAGTTGATTCAAATAAGCCCGTTTTGTTCTCTTGCATTGAGTCAAGCAGATAGGAATCATTGTCAAACGGGCCTGTTTATTTGCAAGCCACTGGAATACATAAAAAATCATTGTCAAATGGACCTCTTTATTCACATATAATTGGAAAACATGTAGGAAGTAATTGATTTAAATGTACCAATTTGTTTGCATAAAAATGGAATACACAAGAAGTGATTGATTTAAATGGGCTTATTTGTTTGCATTAAATTGAAATATGTTGGAAGTCACCATTTTTTTTGGTACCCCAGCAAAGGGGGTTGGGTCCCATGATAGAGCCCACACATGTGGGAAAGGAAGCCAATACACGTAGGGGTGTTCACAGTCCAGGCCAGCTTGCTTTGGGCTGGGCTTGGATAAGTAATTAGTGGCCATTTAAAAATTGGATCGGGCTTGGATTAAGTGATAGAAATCCCACACCCGGGCTAGCCCGTGTAAGGAATGCATGAAATTTAATTTAATTGGTCAAACAATTGCTCGAATGCCCACAAAATTGAAAAAGGCGAACTTCGGCCCAGCCCAATTGAATACATGGACGGGCTTGGGCCTAACTTTTATGGCCCATGTCGGGCTTGGGCTAGGCCTGGACCAGTGTTTCTAAAGTTGGGCCGGGCTTGGACATTCCTTAGCTCGGAATAGCTTGGCCCATGAGCATCCCCGGCACACATAGGAAATGTGGCATATCTTGGGTAAGGAGCCGTTCTCAGAAATCATTGTCTTCATAGAATTGGAAAACATAGTAAGATACTATGAAATGGGCTTGTTTGTTTGGATGGAATCAAAATACATAGGATGTAATTGATTCAAATGTACCTGTTAGTTTGCATGAAACTGGAACACATGGGGAGTTACTGATTAAAATAAGCTTATTTATTTGCATGGAGTTTTTATACATAAGAACTCATCATCAACTGGGCCGGATTGTTTGCATGGGATTGGATACTAATCCATATTTGTTTAGCATGATTACAACTTTTTTTCAAATATTTATACCTGTAGTTGGAAAAAATGCTATAGAATGAATGAATTATGTGTAAAAGGTGTGAAAATGAGTACTTTAATAACTATATAATATGTTAATACTTATATAAATATATATCATTATTGTAAATATGAGAGGGCTGGGCTGTATTGTCCTATCTCGGTCCTGAAATTGGTGGGCTTGCAAAAATTTGTCCTACTCTACCCTCAGGCTTTTTAAGAGAAACAAAAGCACTCCATTTGTGGCCTTTCGAGGGCAGGACATGGTGGGTAACTCACTAGAGGGCTTTCTTGGGGGTTGAGACCCAAGAGAGAGCCTGCATACACACGAGAAGGAGGCCCACATAAGTGGGAAAGGAGCCCACACATAGGAACAGAGGTAACATAATCAGGGTTAGAACCCTAGACAAACAGGTAAGAACTGATGCTCCTTACCACGAGTAAGGAGCCGTTCTTCATTGAAGGGCCTATTGACTAGTCACTGTAGTGGACAACTCGTGCAAGCGTGTCTAACTCGTATGCAAACTACGGTCTTAGGCAAACTGAGCTGCCGCTCAGAGTTACACATACAAGATGCAGTATAGTAAATGGGTCAGGTCAGATCCACTAACTATTTCGGAGTCTATCAGGCTATCAGCTGCAATTTTCTATGTACCATTTCTGAATCTCCCCATCTAGTGGTGCTGGGCTAAACTTCACTCGAATTGGAGCTTAGTTCATCATAAGTTTGATTATGTCTACATTTGATCAACTTCATGGTCAACCCATTTTGATCAAGCCTTCGTTTGTTTTATGGCATGAGTCTGGAAGGCTTCCTTTGTAGATGTTGCTTGGTTGTTTATGTTTTCTAGTTCAAATAATCTTTCTTTACCAAATTTTTTTGTGGGTTTTACAGGAAAAACAAACAAAACCACACTTTAGATAGACCAAAAATGCCACTTTAGCAAACCTCATACCAAAGAGGCCTTTCCACAAAATAAAAAAAAAAATATTTTTTTTTACCTTTTTTTCGGGTCAGCCCTCCCCTAAACAGGTGAGGGTCAATATCAACCCTCCACTGGCGGAAAAAAACAAAAATTCAATACGTTTGCAATCTTATGACGCCAGACGATGATAAGTCACAAGATACATGAACTGATGAATATGGATCCTTATACCGACGATGCTTCATGACCCAGAACTATGGAACTCAGGCCTCAGATGCCCATGAGTTCAATCCGGAGAGGTTCTCACATGGCATAGCCAATACTTGCAAGCTCCCACATCTGTAAATGCCATTTGGTATCGGAGCACGCTCGTGTCTTGGTCAGAACTTTGCCATGGTAGAACTAAAGATGGTTCTCTCTCTTATCTTGTTCGAGTTCAGATTTTCCTTCTCTCTTAAATGTGTGTGATAATCTAAGTATCAAACAATTTGATGCCCAATTAACTAGAAAATTTGAATGGCCTTTTCTGATCTTCCCCATTCGATTGAGTTTGATAATAGAGGAGGAAGAAGATGAGTAAAACTGCTACTTCGCTTGCGGAGGGCCGAATTTAGGGGAAGAAGACGAGTAAAACCATAAGAAAAGGAGATACGGGATTTGTACGTAGAAAACCGTAATTAGGGAAAACCCACGGGTCTTACCGTCTAAGTCAACAAACAAACAAGCATTGTAATATGAAAGTTAGAAACTCATAGTACCCAGTTGCATCTCAACCTAAGAACTGCTTGATTTGCCGATGTCTCGCCGTACACCTTCATCGTTGCTTGCAACAATCACCTTGAATGCGTTTACAAGGTGTATCTACTATGAGAGAGTATATGAACAAAACTCAAGAGCTTCAATCTTCAGCATTGCAGAATAATTGCTCTGGAGAAGATCGTGGATCTCTCAAAGTCTTCTAGTGTTTAGAATTGGAGAGAAGTGACATAGGTTTGAGAGAGAAAGGCTATAAATAAGATGAGATTCGTGTATGCATAACCCTTGGCGTTTGGAAAGGATTATATGTTGAATTGGGAAAGAATTCCAACGTAAACTGGACTTTCTGTGAACCATGCGCTCGAGCAGGTGCTCAATTTCTTCCATAAGCTCGTGTGCAGAAAATGGTCATCGAGCGCGGGAGCTCTCTGGACTTTTTGCGATCGAGCACATATGGGCCTGCTTGAGCACCCATACAATTTTTTATTTTGACGCAATTCAGCTTTTAACTCTTCATTTGGACAGTCCATCTATAAAATGCATTAAAAAATAGAATTTTCGGTTTTATCTATTACCCAATGATTTAGCCAACACCCAATATTCCTTACAAGCATCCATATCACCCATGAGACCCCCATCGTACAACTTCGAATAGTGGGTCTCGGTGTTATAAGCGATGATGGCAGTGGCTGGATTGGGCCAGGCACCTTCCTTGGTGTTGGTTTGTGCCATTGAAGGAGTGGTTGCGATGCCATGCTGAGAGAGTGCGGCGACATTTTAAGGGTTACGAGTGTTTACTAGGCTATCTTGGTCACCCAGGATTGGGTCCCGTGCAAAAGCAATGAGGCCTGCCGGGCGATCATCGATACCTTCTGCCCTGTCAGTAATACCTTCATCACCCCAAATGCTGAATTGGGGTTTCGTTTCAGGAGATCAAAAAGTTCTGGGCTGCCTAACTTGGGGGAGTTTTATGAAGAGGTAGTCGCCCACAATTCTCACTTGCTACAGATGAGTGAAGAATTCAGGCCTACAGATGAGTGAAGAAAGGTAAGATCTACAAAGATCCAACGGGAAAACTACAAGAGGTCACTCGTGCTGGCTTTCTACAGCAGATCTTCTGCCTCAAATGGACTGCAGCACGTTCTACTAAGATCAAGATGAATGGTATTGATCTCACTTGACCCAATAGCCTGACCGTTTTCCGATGTGTAAATTTTAGTTTGGCTCCTTTTGTTCCATCCTTCTTTGATACGTTCAATTTAACGGTAAGGAGAGAACGGCTCCAAGGAGTGGCAGGTCTCACTTGGCTGTCCAAGGTTTGAATTCTGGGCATGCCACTTCTTCCCGCGTGTGCGGGCTTTCTTCCCATGTGTTTGTGGGCTCTGTCTTGGGTCCCAACCCCCGTTGGCTGGGGTTAAAATAAATAAATAAATATCAAAGATAGAACAAAGGTATTTGATTTTGACCGGTTTAGATTTTAAAGTTGGCCGCACTAATAAATTTATGTGAATGTGATTAGTAAATTTGTTAGTTCGGCTCTCAAAGAACTAGGGCTCGATTAAAAAAAAAAAAAAAAAAACCCTCTTCAAAGATTGTTACAAACCAATGTTTCTAAAAGAGATCAGATGATGTAGTTTGACCCAGTGGAACCACCAAGGCTCATGTTGCGGTTTGAATAAAACACAATGTGGGGTTGCTACTGGATATGTTTGAGAGTTTCCCTCATGTCAATACTAGCGAAAAGCCCTGTGCTTAGCATGGGCAACGTAATTCACAATATTATATAGTGAAAAATATTATAAAAAAAGGCTTTGTAAATAGAGAGGGGAAGATGTAGAGAGTAAAGGGAAAAGAACGGACACATAGAAAAGATGAAAGGATACATTAAAATGTTGAAAACATACCAAGAAGAGGAAATGAACAGAGAGAAATGAGAAGTTTCAGTATTAAAGAGTCATAAAGGAAGAGCTTCGGTAGTAATTAAAGAGGGTTTAAAAGAGGAGATGGTAGAATCAATATATTAAAAGAAGGGGTAAAAACAAAATTCACAGGGTCCAAATCAAATTGTAATTAAGCTCTAATTTCTTAGTTCGCTTCATATTTGATCAATTTCATATATTATATATTCATTTGAGTTTAGTTTTATTGTAAAATGGTTGTCATAGAAAATTAACGACTATATAGGAAATCATATAAAATAGTTGTTTCAAAAGTTTAATCACCCATGCTTAAAGTACAATGCATAAGTATGAAAATAATAATAACAGTATTTATAGGGCCCAGTATTCTAAAAATATAGTTATTTTTATAAATACCTCGTAGATAAATTCCAACTCCCGGTCAATATTCCAAAATGGGGCTGGTTCCGTTCCTCATTAACTAATTTTAAGTTTCTATTGATATCCATTAACAAAAAAGATGCTTTGTGGTGTAGTAGTAGGGTTATCCCTTTGAAATTCATATTGGTCTTGAGTTCGAGTCTTTTCCAAAAGTCTGACTATGAGGTTTTTTCTTTAACTTAAGTTCCTATTTGATCAAATCAGTATTACAGCTCAGGCCTGCACCAATCCATTAGAGTATATAAAAAGGTTGGTCTGGGCCAATTGATACATCAATCAGTCCAGAAAGCTGATATCATCAAGCTAATGCTAAGCCTTGGCTTGGTACAAGACCAACTTGTTGAATTTACAAATTAATAGGGCCTTAGCAGATTCCTACAGTTGGACCATGTATCGCCAATGACAAAGCTAGACCTTGGACCTTGTTGTGATGTTAACCTGCTTGTCTTTTTTCTCTCTACTTGGCTATATGGATGTAATGCACCTGGGTTCTGTCTTGTACAAATATAAACTTGTTGAATTTACTAATCATACTATCCATTGTGCACAAGTTTAGAGTCCGAATTGCTGATTGGGCTGGATCTGGACCCTTCCTCCCTTAACATGCTTGGGCCTTTATTGGTCACAACTCACAAGGTTTTATCAAGGAGACTAGGGCCTCCTCCAATAATCCATATCAAGGAAGCTCACCCAGGGTTACTTTTAGATATTTTGGCCCTGAAATCATGTACCATGCGTGACTCTTGGCACATTCGAGTCCAGCCCACCCTTCCTCCTAATTATCCTGAGTTTTGAAGCCCTATCTAGCTAATCTTAACCATTGGAGGTATAAACACTAAAAATAGTGGGACCATATGGGGTCTCATGAGCGAAGCCGCCCCAAATTTGAGCACTAAATCATGGCCATTGATGAAAAAGATGAGTAGGCGAGTCTCACTGTAGTTGAAGCACAAGCAGCAGCAGCATCATCACCATCATCATTATAATGTGGCCATATCCCATCTATCCTATATGCCCCTCTAATAAGCTTTTATTTGTATGTTTGCCGATCAAACTTTTTTAAATATATTCAATCGAATTAGATATGTCTTGCTAGACGGTATATTTGTAAAAAGGTCCTTTAAATATATCCTTTTCAGTCAAATTTGGTTCAATAAGCTCTATTTCAAACAGACTGTCAAATGCATTTTTTTTTTTTTTTCCTTTTCCTTTTTTCTGGTTCACCTATTGACAACTTGCAACGATCATGGTGGCTGACAGATATTGTCATGGGAGTACAGGTGATTGTATTTGAAAGCTGAAAATAAAAATAGTTATTTATAGATAATAAAAAAGGTGGTTAGCATAAAATGGCCGCCAGTCCTAGATTTCTAAGCTGGACTAGGACATGGGCTGGAACGAGGGGGTTAGGGGGTGAGCCCCGCAAAAACTGCTTTTCTACTATGTGGTTGTCTCGGGGACAATTTAACATAAAGTCCTTAAATTTTTACCTTATTTCAAAAAAGGACACAAATCTCAATACTTTTCTAATTAGTCAATAAGTTTTTCAGAAAGTTTTCAATTAAGGACATCCATCCATTTAAATCTATTTTTCGATAATTCTTCCCTCAATTTTTGTAAATACCAAATTACCTTTTATTGAATTAAAATCCTCCTTCACTTTCTCGATATTCTCTCCATTTCCTTCATCGATGCCACTTGGTGATCCAGAACAACCAGTATACCCACGGCGATTGGCTGAATGTAGTGGCCATCGAAGCCATGTCATAACTTTAAATGAAGGGTAATTTGGGTATCTTAAAAAAGTTGAGAGAAAAAGTCACCATGAAATACCTTTATATGAATGGATATCCTTAATTGAAAACTTACCGAAACACTTATTGACTAATTTGAAAAGTTTTGAAACTTGTGTCTTTTTTTTTTTTTTTTTTGAAATAAGACAAAAACTTAAGGCCTTATTTGAAAATTCCCCTTTAAATGTATAGAAACAAGTAGAGAAAATTGCAAATAATCCAAATTTCAATTAAGGACTATTTTCTCTAGTTCTTCTCCAATTCAAACACACCAAAGCCTAGTATGGATTTATCACAGCTGGGCTGTGGTTAGGGGCTTAGGGCTCACACTGATTGACTAATCCTAACTATTTATCTAGTGTGGTACCTGATTTAATTTGGGCGATGTCCACCTTTGTTTGATGCAACCAAGTCATATGATTTGTGTTAATTTCTATGCTGAGGCAAATAGTCTAATGTGTATTGCCTAGTTATACTTTTTTTACATTTGATTAATCAGACGCTGCATATGGAACTAAGATTTGGCCCAATTCTTAACACCCTTACTTAGAATCTGGGCCATTATATATATATGTATGTATTCTTATCTAAAATAAGCTGCATGTGGTTAATGACCATGTGGTCTATTATTATCTAAAACAAGCAGCTATCATGGGGTCATTTCAATTCTTGAGTTCGGATCCTCCTCGACCAAGTCTACATAGAGCCCACTTATGAAGCCTAAACAGCTCTAAAACAATGTTTAATGTGTGATGACACTTAAAGCAATGAATGTGCTTATGGATAGGCAACAACCAATAGGCAGTTGCCATTTCCGTTGTGAAATGAGGTCATTTCAAAGGTTAAAATATAATTTTCATGTAAAATTTACTATGCGTAGAAATTTTCAATTTTACTCATTTTAGGGGATATTATAGGTGCATTTGAGCATGAAGTTTCTTGAAATATCTTGAAAGTAATTTAGAACTTAGTCCCAGGTTTTTTTTTTTTAATATAACTATAATCTTTAGTTTTGGATAACTTTTACTAATCCGAAAACGTTAGAGTTTCCAAGTCGGTGTTTCGGAATTTTATTGTTATCTTGATATGAAAATAATACTAATTTAATTTATCTTTGGATTTTCTCCTTGTTTTTTCATATATTTATTGTGGATTCAGGATTCTATTATTTGCTTGAAGAGTAGTTCCTTTTTTTCAATCCTTTGGCTGAAGTTTATTGCTAAATAATAAGATTTGTTTAATGTGTAATCAATTCGACAGTCGGCAAATATTAAATTTCGTGACACTGGCTACTCTATGTATTGGGGTTTTATAAGTGGGTCTCACTTGGAGATTTATAGGCCGGGCCTCAGAGAATTCTCTACCATCAGCCAATAGAAGATCCCTAAATATATTTGCTTGTCGTACACATCGGCTGCCGCCCATTCCCTTTTCCTCGGAATCATCTGAAGCCCCTTCATAGTTCATACCACGAGACTCTCTCTCTCTCTCTCTCTCTCTCTCTGTCTCTCAAATGTAATTTACCCTTCAAACAAGCACTTGCACTTTGAATTATTATTCTTGTTCTTGTTGGCATTGGACATCAGAGGTCAGAAGAAATGAAGGTTAGATTTCTCACCACTTATCAAACCCAGTTCAGATTCTCTCTTTTTAAGATTGTTGGAAGCTTGCAAATCTATCGTGTTCCCATTTTTCAATATGGGTCTTTCTGGGTTTTTTGTAGATTTCTTTTCTTCTCTTCTCTTGTTACTTTCCAGAGGTTTTGTTGGTTTTTAAGGAATTTGAAGCAGAGTTTCTGATGTTTGTTGCTTTATTTACCCAAACTGTGTTTTTGTGGGCATTTTCCTTTCTGGGTCTTTTGTTTCCGACCATTCAGCTCTGATGCTTGAATATTCATGTGTCATTTCCTCACCCCTTTTCGAATTTTGTTAGTAAATACTTGATTCTTTAGTTTTTATTTATTTATTATTATTTTTTTATCTATATCTATTCTTTTTGCAGCTTTTGAGGATCAGTGCTAATTTACTTGTTTCTTCTGATGTTTTGGAAATAGTGGTGTTAGACATGTTAAGATAGTTTGAATTAGAATTAGAATAGGTTTGTTTTTCTTTTTTGCAGCTTTTGAGGATCAGTGCTAATTTTACTTTTTTTTTTTTTTTTTGAATGGTCTAATTTTACTTGTTTCTTCTGATGTTTTGGCAATAGAGGTGTTAGATATGTTAAGATAGTTTGAATTAGAATAGGTTTGAATTAGAGTTTGGGTTAAATGAAATTTCCCTTTTTATTCCATCAATTACTCTATGAAGTGTATCTATTAGTAATAATGTATTTAATCAAACTTTATCAGGTGTAATCTCTAAAATTTTTCACAAGAGGAGATTGTCAAACTTGCAATCAAAATTAAATGAAATTTCCCTTTTTATTCCATCAATTACTCTATGAAGTGTATCTATTAGTAATAATGTATTTAATCAAACTTTATCAGGTGTAATCTCTAAAAATTTTCACAAGAGGAGATTATCAAACTTGCAATCAAAATTATGTGAATTTTGGAAGCTCAATCAAAGTGTGGACACTATCATGATTTTGCGGGAGTTGTATGATTCCACTTGGAAAAGTGCAGTTCTGGCATCTGCCCAAATTTCCAAATGCATCAGATTTCTGCAATTTTTTTTTCTATTTTTAGTATCATCCAAACGCTGTTTTGGTTCCAGTTGGATCATGGTTGTTCATCAGAGGCCAGCTCTTATTGGGTTCTGTTATTGCAGAAAGTGGTATTGAAATTGAATGTACATGACAACAAAGACAAGCAGAAGGCTATGAAGGCTGTCTCTGGCCTTTCAGGTATGATATTGAACTCCATTGAAAGTAAAACCACATGGGTGTCTTTAAATCAACGACAGTTTGTTGCCTTCTCCTTTCAAAATTTGTAGGGATTGATTCAATTGCCATCGACATGAAGGAGCAGAAGCTAACTGTTACTGGGGACGTCGATCCAGTTGATATTGTGAGCAAACTGCGGAAGCTTGGGCATGTAGAGATTGTATCGGTTGGCCCTGCGAAAGAGCCAGAGAAGAAGAAGGAAGAACCCAAGAAAGAGGGTGAGAAGAAAGAAGAACCCAAGAAGGAAGAAAAGAAGAAAGACTCCAATGAGCATGTTGCAGAGCTTGTCAAGGCCTACCAGGCATATAATCCCCACATGACCCAACATTACTATGTGCAAAGTGCAGAAGAGAATCCTAATGCTTGTATTGTATGCTAATAAGATTCAAATAAGGAAAGGAGAGATTCTTTGGAAATTGCATCGAAATGCAGAACAGAGAGCAATGAAGCTGTCTGTAGTGTACAATATGTGATGGATTAGTGATGGTGTTGTCTTGTTCAGGGAGTGTGAAGATAGAGAATGTCTTGGTTTGATGGGTATTTTTGTTGGGTCTACTTGGTGATGAAATATCGGTACCAATTCATTGGAAAATGCTTTCTTTTGTATTGGTTATTGGATTGTTCAATGAAACTATATAGGATTTTGTATAGCAATTCATGAGGAACACATGCATATGTATGTTTTGGTGATTTAGAGTGTTGATAGGATGGTCTCCACTGTAAATTAATGGAGATGTCCCAAAAGCTCCATAGCCGTCCATGCCTTAGCCTCATTTCCCTGGAGTGTTGCTTAATAAGATTATGAACTGTTTACTTAAAGGCCACTGATTCAAGGTTTAGGATCATCCGATTTGGTAACTTCTGCGAGATTATCCATGGTGGGGCCCAACAAATTAATGATTTTGATGATTACTGAGCCATTGGTTCCACAAGTACGAAGCGAAGTGGGCACTGAAGAAACACAATTGTCATGGGAGTTGTATCATAGGCTTCTAAGAGAGACACATCGTTTGGTATTTAAAAACAAGGATAATCGTGGAACTCCTGCACAATGGGACAGTTTACAGATAAGATTTTGATTTTGAATATGCTACAATTAGAGAGACTACATTTGCTGTTGCTGAAGAGGCAGGACCACATAAATCCTCATCAGTTCATATAGGTTTTTTGATTTAATTCTGGATCAGAGCAGTTTGTGGTTTTCAAAAAGGGATATTGAAAATTTGAAATCTATTTTGCTTTCCAACAACCCTAATAAAAGAGACGTGCTAGAAAGAAAAACAAAAGACAGAAAAAGAAAAAAAGACCAGCTTTGTATCGTAAGTATGCTCCTGTTTGAATGGAGCAGTGTTGAATGCATCTAATCATTGGGGTAAAGGAGTATGTATGATTTGATTGGCTCAGAATCACTCTAATCATATAATCACAACCCTTATTATTGCGGACTCCAAGTTTAACCAAATTATGACCTTTTTTTTTTGTCATTTTGTCGTGATTGAATCCAATGGTGGATAAATGATAATGGTTTGGAAGTGTTGAATAGGCATGAAGAAAATGGTTCGATAATTTGCATGCGAATTCATGAGTTAAATGTGTGTGAAGAAATATTGATTGATTGTAGGAGGATTCCATCATACGAAATAGAAATGGAGTTTAAAAGCAAAACTGGGGTTTTTCAGGAGTTTTTTTTTTCCTCCTATTAATGACACTTTGATTCAGTGATTCTCATATAACAAGCATACGCGGTGGAACTGAAAAGATCTCAAGTATTTGTTGTTTTTTTATTTCCTCAAACGTTGTAGGAAACTTAATAGAAACAAAATCAGCCTATAGGCATGATTTGTTGAGAACCATGACCAATTCTGTTCTTGGTAAGGAAAGACTTGAAAGCTGGTTTTGTAGTTTCATGAACACAGCCTATCATTCCAAAATGCCCCTTTCATTGTTAACATCTGACATGGACATGTAATTGAGATTCAGGGAATGATTCTGGAATAATGAGTCAAAAACTGCCCATGGTTTTATCTTTAAACTAGAGGTTTGAACCAATGCTTTTGGAGTGAAGTGTCAAAGGCATCAAACCAAATGGTAGGCCTCGACATGTTTAGGTTGCAGTCACTCCTAAACATGAATAAGGATCCAGCAGTGTTTGGCATAGTTTAAAGACACCTGCCGACTTACCCTGCATTGCCCGAGTTGACTCAGGTTGGTAAGCCACCGATTTCAGGCAAGTTAAGCAAGTCTCGCTAAGGCCAGACTTCCCCAAGTTACTTGGTTCATTGACCTCCTGAACTGAGTCGAGTTTTCGAGTTTTGAACAATGGGTTTTGGCTGATTCAGGCAAATGGCTATCATTAATTTTAAAGGATGTTGGATAGAGAAGTGGCCACTTGAGGAGTGAGTTTGAACCATATATAATGAAAATTTTGGTTGTTTGAAATATCAAATTCATCTTCGAACTTTCAGATGTAATCTCTTTGGTTACAAAGTACAGTGAATTTACCACTGTGAACTGCATTTTTCAACCTTCAAAATTCTATGAATTTGGAATGCTCAAGGAAAGTTTCCTGTTTGAGATTCAAAGGGTGACTGGACATCCATTAAAATTGGGACAAAACTGGCCCTAAAAAACTAGGGTATAAGTTTCTTCTCACCCTATCGCTTCTTCGAGTAATATCTTACATAATGAATCTCATTTCTTTTTTCGATAGGTGTAACATAAGCAATATTAGGAACTGTTTTAGCTCATTCTGAAAAAAATATGGGCTTAAAAACAGGCCTAGTTATCAATAAGCCTGCCCTATTCTTTCACTTTAATGCCCCTGCTCACAATCACTGTCATGTAGATTCTTGTTTAGGCAATATGTTGCTGTTTCAGCTCCACAAACCAGGAAGCTGGAACCACATGGCTAACTGATAACACGCACATTAGTAATGGTATACAGACAAATTTCATTTGATACTTAACACTAATTAAAATGCTACTTAACACAAATTCCTGACCCAAACACAATCCAACCTGGCTAACTGCATTTAACCCGCCAATAAGAATCCGGGTTTACCCTTTTAATTTCTTGAGGTTATGGCTGGAACACCCTCCATTATCATAAAAAACAAAAAACCCAATTAACAAATGCACTGGGTTTGGGTTGGGCCAGGTTATACACAAAAGTCACTGTGACTAGAACCCAACTCTACCCAACCTATTGCCAACTATACCTATGACCTAGTTAGACACCATCAATATTCAATAGAGGTATCTATGGGTGTGTTTAGCAATGTAGAGAGCTTAATACAGAGAAGCAACGTGATAATGTTTTGATACTGATCTCTATCCATGTTGGAGAATTTTGGACTTTTGTGCATTGTAGGTGTCATCACATGAGCCGCCACCGACCAAAGAGTTCCTCATGATTGCGGGTTGCCAAAAACCCAGACTTAGAACCGAACCTAACTCATGATGATAGGGGTTGGATACTTAATTTTGGATCCACTTAATATTCGAGTCTAGGTTTTTGAGTCTGCTGTATTGGACCTTATCATGATAGGTCTAGGACTCTAGGTCCATAAAGTTTCAGAATGGGAGACGTGGACTTGAAATTGATATCTCATATATATATATATATATATATATATATATATATATATAAGCAGGGCTCTCCTAAGCTGCAGTTTAGCTTATCCTAAGTCGGAATATGGCTGGTCTCACAAATTAAACTTAATTATATCTGTTTTTTGTATAATGAAACTGAAAAATCCAATTCTGATTGGATTTATCTTGATTTTGGAGATGATCATCATCCAAAAAACAGCATAATCCACTTTAATTTTGTGGGATTGGCCATGTTTCAGCTTAGGATAAGCTAAGCTGCAGCTTAGGAGAGCTGGCCCCTATATATATATATATATATATATATAGAAGAGCTCTCCTACACTATAGTGTATACTATTATCAGCTGGGATCGTGTGTAGGAGAGCAGTGTGTGGGTGAACTTAATATGCAATCGTTTTGGATGAATTTCGCTGGCCCACTCATGTTTTTAAATTTCCTCCTTCTTAGACCTACCCGCCTGTTAGGTTTTTTAGTGTTGGCTAAATTCATGGGTTGGACAAAACTCTGGGTCTTTGAGTTGTAATTTTTATTTAAAAAAGGACTTTGAAGTTAGAAGATTGAAAGGACTCAGATGAAGAAAGTCTAAATAAATTAGAAGAAATCTGCTAAAGAAAGAGAGCTGAATTTCCGGATCAAGTCCAGAGGGGAGTTCGCTCGAGCGACCATTCCATTGGCTCGAGCGAATAGTGTTCTGTCTTGCCCAGTTCTGAAATAGAGGGTAGTTCGCTCGAGCGAACCTGGGGATCGCTCGAGCGAACCTGGCGCGGACAGTGAGATGAAATTGGAAACTTGATATTCTGATTGTGCTCAAACTGCTGTTTTAGTCCTAATCAACTTAGGCAACCTTAAGCACGAACCAAGGGCTATTTAAAGGACTCAAGGGCTGTTCGAAAGTAACACCTCACCTCTCAAAGTTTTGAGTTAGAGATTTTTATTAAGAGTATTCTTCTCTAGAGTTTTTATGTTGTTGTGCTGCCAAGTTCTCTAAAGTCACTTCTTCTGCATCCTTTGTAGAAGATTATCTTCCTGCGAGAAGATTTGAGGAGTCAAGTGCTGGTTTGGATCTGTTGCAATCAACGGTGTGAAGTCGTTGAAGCGTGAAGCGACACAAGGTAACTTCAATCCTTGGGTAGGGGATATCTAGGGAGGAGATCTGAGTTTCTTATACTTGTGAGATTCATAGTGCTTGATTTGATCCAGTTCGGATCGGTGGTTTTTCACCCGGTTAGGGTTTTCCACCTTAAAATTTGGTGTCCTTGTGATGTGTGCTTGTTGTTTTATTTCCACTGCATTATATTTATTTTTGCACACTTTTGGATTGTTTGTTTGAGTAGACCAATCTATAAATCCCGGAGACCCCTGCACTTTTTCAATTGGTATCAGAGCGGGTTGCACTATTTTATTGTGTCTGATCCTACAAGATTTCTAGAATGGTGCTCAATAGAGAAGGGATATTAACTTCCAAGCCTCCTTTGTTTGATGGTTCTAATTATGCCTATTGGAAGCAAATGATGATTGGTTTCCTTAAGTCCATTGATGATGATGTCTGGGATATTGTTGTAGATGGGTTTTTTAGGCCAACATCTGTGGTTGATGGAAAAACTCTTCCTAAACCTAAAGCGGAATGGTCTAAGGATGAGAAGTATAGATCAAATTGTAATAACAAGGCTGTGAATTGCATATACAATGGAGTCTCTGCTGATGAGTTCAGAAGAATTTCTACTTGCAAATCTGCAAAAGAAGAATGGGATGTCTTACAGACAGTCTATGAGGATACAGACACGGTGAAGCAAGCCAAATTGCAAAGGCTAAA
This sequence comes from Umbellularia californica, assembly GCA_028538565.1. Classification (NCBI taxonomy): domain Eukaryota; kingdom Viridiplantae; phylum Streptophyta; class Magnoliopsida; order Laurales; family Lauraceae; genus Umbellularia; species Umbellularia californica. Next base: position 11,352,308 of record JAPQWN010000005.1, read on the forward strand.
TAAAGATTTTGAAACCATCGTGATGGAAGACGATGAGACCTTTGATCAATTTTATGCCAAGCTGAGTGAAATTGTCAATTCTGTGTTCATTCTGGGGGAAGAAATACTAGAACACAAGATTGTCAAGAAAATCTTGAGGTCTCTACCTTCCAGATTCGATTCTAAAGTTGATGCTATTGAAGAAAATAAGAATCTGAATACCCTCAAAGTGAATGAGCTAGTTGGAAACCTTCAGACATTTGAAGCCGATAGGTTGAATAAAGGCAAATTAAAAGAAAATGGCATTGCCTTAAAAGCCATATCAGAATCAAGAAAGAAGCCTGTAAAGAAAATTGAGTCTGATTCTGAATCTGAAGATGAAGATGATATGGCTGAGTTTTTAAAGTGTTTTTACAAATGCATGAAGACAAAAAGAGCTAAGAAAAGGAATTCCAAATTTGAGAAGAAGGATTCTGCACAAGGGACAAAGTGTTTTGAGTGCCAAGGCTATGGTCACTATGCTAATGAGTGTGCCAACAAGAAAAAGGCTACAAAGCAAAAGACTCTAAATACTACTTGGGATGAAGAATCTTCTGAAGAAGAAAAAGAAAAAGCAAAAGATCCCGAAAAGGATCCTTCTGACTATGTGAATGGCAAATTTGTTGCATTCATGGCTAAATCTGTGTCTGACAATGATACTAATGAAGATAATGAAGATGAGCTGTCAGACCAAAAAAAAAATTGGGAAGAGTTGTACCATGCTACCTATGCTGATTGTGTCAAGATGACAAAGTATGGTAACAAGATCATTATCAAGTACAAGGCTGCTCATGAAGAAAATTCTGCTTTGAAGAATGATTTAGAGCAAGCGCTTGAAAAGATTCAGCTTTTGGAAAGTCAGAAAAATTGTATGGCTGAAAATTTGACTACTGATAGTCAAAAACTTGAGAAGGCTGAAAAAGAAATAGTGAATCTGAAGGAAGAGATAATGATAATGAAAGCTGAAAATCAAGACTTGCAAGGGAGACTGAAGATCACTTTGTCTGAGCTAGAAGTCAAGCAGGCCTCTCTAAATAAGATGAATCCTGGTTCGAAGATTCTTACAAACATCTTGTGTAGTCAGAAGTCTCCTTTTGACAGAAGCGGTCTTGGTTATGATCATGGTACATCCTCTTCAAATGCTAAAGGTAAAACAATTTTTGTTTCAAGTGTTGCACATGCTACTCCACATACTGCACTTTCAAATAATGTGTTGAGTAGTATCAAGAAAAAGAATGTGTCACGAGCTGCACGCACATCCACTTGTCATCATTGTGGTTTAAAAGGACACATTCGTCCCCATTGCAAAAAGTTGCAACTCTATCTAAGACCAAGCAATGGCGGAAGAGTTTTTCTCCACCCAAGACAACTCCAATTTGGGTTAGAAAATCAGACTTGCCTAAGGAGTTTGCTCACACTCTGCTGAAAGATCAAACTACACAAGTGTGGGTGGCTACATGTAAAAAGCCTTGATCAAGGAGATCAAGCTCCCACCCCCAGCACTGCTACAAAGATACATTCAGGGGGAGTTGCTATTGAGAGGTGATGGAACGCGCTCCGAATGCCGTGGGTGCTACCGGGGTCGGCGGATGTGGGAGTCCGTCGGGTCCGGCCCTTTCGCGCCCGGGGGGCATGAAGCGTGCATCAACATTTCTTTTGTGTGGGTGTGCCAGATTTTCTATTTTACTTGGAATTGCAAATGGTAATCCGGAGATCAACCTTTGCAAGTAAAAAGGAAATCAACTTCTTTCAAGTTTTCCATTGCACAAATATTTAAGAAAAGAGACATTTTCTTGGTTTGCCGTGAAAGGTGATTTTGTTTGGCATTTATAGCCGATTTTGGCGTTTATAGCCGATTTACAATTCTCATCAATAATGAAAGACAAGAGTTGTGATTTTTGTCTCTTTTAGAAAAATACAAACTACAATGAAAAGCAAAAAAAGGAGGATCTAACTTCTCAGGAGATTGTGGGGGACTCGTTCAGATTGACGGTCGCAAGCCATGTGTGGGCTTCGCCATCATCCATGCAGATGAGAACAGAGGATGCTCTTGATTCGCTTGGCTTGGCTATAACCTCAGATTTTTAGAGGACAAAGACCAAGAGAAGGTCCTATGTCCAATAAAAAGCCAAGTAGACGGGCTGAAAAGCCACGTCTAAGCCATTGGAGGCAGCGGGAGAAGGCAAGGACCTTGGGGGGGGGGGTGCCCCCCAAGGGACTTTTGTCACCTTGTAGTGGTAGCCGGTGCAGAACTTCAGCAGAGTTTTTCTCTCTTTTTCTTTCTCTGGATTCTTTCCGCTCTCTTCCGATCCGATCTCTTTTTTTCTGATCCCGATTTCAATGGAATGCTCTCCTATTTATAGGCTTTTGGTAGCCATTTAGGAGAGTTTATGAGCTTTAATTGCTTTAATGAAAGGAGTTACAAGATTTATTTCTTGATTTTGTAACTCCTTTTTCCTTGAATCTGATTGGCCGATGGAGATTGAGGGCATTTAATCGTCATGATGGGAGGAGTTTCAAGGTTTAAGTGCCATGAATCTCTTGATTTGTAACTCCCGAATACTTGCTTCTGATTGGGCCGTCCAAAGAAATAAATTAACGACTGCAATAAAGCTAGTCAATTAACTGCATTAAATGGTCGCCGAGCAGTCTAAGAGTCGCGGGCCATGCCGTGTCTTCTGGAATTCTTCTGGCGATGATCATCGATGGATCTACATGCTGATCGACATCGGATGAACATGTAACTTCAGACATTGATAGCTAGCAGCGGGCTGGTGACATCTGTCTTGTCGATTTCACGATCGGTCGGACAAAAAGTGCACTTTCTTGGTCAGCCGGTTGGCGATCTTGGAGCGATCAATGATGATTTTATGCTTTTGACGGCGGATCCGAGATGTCGTCGGATATGAGTCAATTTAAAGCACTAAAAATCACAATTTCAGGGAACCACAGGGGCCAAAACGCGTAAAACGCGAAAAGGGATGGAAAAACGGGTCACCGGCGAAAAATCCGGTGACCCGGACTTCCATGGTCGCCGGCGACCATGGGCCGGCGACCCTGGGCCAGGGTCGCGGGCTGCGACCCTGGGGTTTTTTCCCCCTTTTTTGGTCCGTTTTGCGGTCTTTTTCGTCGCCGTTTTCTTCTGTATTTTTCTTGACATTTCTTCTCATTTATTGGCTTGATTTCCCTGTAGAAAACCTGATGAGAATCCTTGCATTTTTAAAGTGCAAAGTTTCCAATTTTCCGGGAAAGCCGAAGACTTTGTCGCGTAGAGCTGCTGATTTTCCGCCAGAAGCTGAAACTTGGTCAAACGATGTCGGAATGACCTGAAATTTGAGGTGGAGCCTCCTGAGCAATAAATAAGACCAACCATAGGCTTTTGTTTGAGTTTTGAAGCCGTTTGGGGTCTCGTCGATGCTTCACTTGATTTTGCTGCTGGGAAAATGCCGAGCTTTGATATGTGGCCAAACGATGTCCGATTGACCTGAAATTTGACGGGGAGCCTATTGGAGTCATTTTGAGACGTTCCATGGGCTCGGTTTTGGATGTCATGGTCCCGGATTGCTCCGCCGCTGGTAGGCTTGATTTTCTCTTGGAGCATCGAAACCTGGTCAAACGTTGTCGGAATGACCTGAAATTTGACGTGCAGCCTTTTGGAAGCATGTTGAAGCCACTCATGCACTTGGTTTGATGAGCGAAGGCTTCGGTGGTTCCCGCCGCCGGGAGCGCCATTTTAGCTGTCGAAGAAGCGAAGTTAGGCCAAATGATTCTGAAATGGCCCGAAACTTCATGTGTACTCTTCTCTTGGCTATCTTGAAGGATCTTGCAGTTTTTGTTTGATTCTGACAAGATTTGATTTTTTGGAGAAATTGCATTGCCTATTTATGGCAGGTTGCGACTTCATGCAGCTTTCTTGATGTTGAAGAGGCAAAGTGACATTTTTTGGTGTCAACAAGAGGGAGCTATAGATCCTAATTGACAAGAAAGCTGATGTTCATATTTTTTAGCTTTGTCAAATTATGGACAAAAAGGGGGAGAATGACTGATCAAGGGGGAGTTCGAGAAGATCAAACTGAGTCAACGACAATGCAGATCTACATTGCTGTGCTATTTTTTTTTCAATGTATTTTGGGTTTTATTTTGGGTAGATCAGATTGTATTGTCCTAGGGAGTTTTGTCCATGAATTGCCAAAGGGGGAGATTGTTAGGTTTTTGAGTGTTAGCTAAATTCATGGGTTGGACAAAACTCTGGGTCTTTGAGTTGTAATATTTATTTAGAAAAGGACTTTGAAGTTAGAAGATTGAAAGGACTCAGATGAAGAAAGCCTGAAGGAATTAGAAGAAATCTACTGGAGAAAGAGAGCTGAATTTCCGGATCAAGTCCAGAGGGGAGTTTGCTCGAGCGACCATTCCATTGGCTCGAGCGAACAGTGTTCTGTCTTGCCCGGTTCTGAAACAGAGGGTAGTTCGCTCGAGCGAACCTGGCGCGGACAGTGAGATGAAATTGGAAACTTGATATTCTGATTGTGCTCAAACTGCTGTTTTAGTCCTAATCAACTTAGACAATCTTAAGCACGAACCGAGGGCTATTTAAAGGACTCAAGAGCTGTTCCAAAGTGACACCTCACCTCTCAAAGTTCTGAGTTAAAGATTTTTATTGAGAATATTCTTCTCTAGAGTTTTTATATTGTTGTGCTGCTAAGTTCTCTAGAGTCACTTCTTCTGCATCCTTTGTAGAAGATTATCTTCCTGCGAGAAGATTTAAGAAGTCAAGTGCTGGTTTGGATCTGTTGCAATTAGGCCTGTCAATGGGCCGGGCCGGGCCTGGGCTTGGGTTGTCCAATCCCATCCCGAAAATAGGACGGGCCTGCCAGATGTTGCCCAATCCCGGCCCTAAAATGAACGGGCCTACATCTAATCTCATCCCGTACGGGCCCGGGCTGGGACAGGGCCGGGCCTGGGATTAGCCCGATCTTGTAGATAAGCAAGACATTCTCTAATTATTCCTACTGTCACTAGACACCCCGGTGTGAACCGGACTTTAAGCCCTCCTCCTTTTTCCGGGCCTGGGATCGGCAATGCAACGCAACAAGCAATATGGCGGAGTTAAAAACTTTTTTTTTTTGCTAGTGACAGTAGAAAATCAGAAAATCAATAGAACTATGTGAGTATCCTATAGGCTATATGGGTCAAGTAATGTAGGAACGATTAAAACTTTTTTTTTTCCGATAAAAGTAGAAATCAGAAAATCAATAGAAATGAATGAGAATGAGTATCCTATATGAGTAAAGTTAAAGTAATGTAGGATCGGTTAAAAGCTTCTTTTTTTTTTTTTTAAGTAGAAAATCAGAAAATCAATAAAATGAATTAATGAGAATGAGTATCCTATATGGGTCGAGTAATATAAAAAAAAAATCAACAGAAATTATTTTTCTTTTAATATGTCTAAAACATCAGTTAGTGCATTCACATCATTGTCTAAATCACCATCAATAGTTGGGTCATGACTAAACCAATCTTGGGCACAAACTAATGCTTCTACTGTATCTAGTTTCAAAGAAGTCCTATTTGGGTCAAGTACCCTCCCTCTTGTGCTAAATGTTGATTTTGAAGCAACGGTAGAAACTGGAATAGCTAAAATATCACGAGCCATTCGAGATAAAATAGGATACTTAGTTGAATTTAATTTTCACCATTGTAATCTTCTGCAGACTTGTCATCAAAATAACGATCTAATTCTGTTTTTTCTTCCATAATTGCCTTATTGGTGATTTCATTTCGATCCTTCAAAAAAAGAGAACAAACCTTTCCATGTTCATCATCACCAGCCTTTCTTTTAAATGGCCTACTAGTTGCATCATTTTTATCTACTATCAGATCACTTTCTTTAGCACCAAATCTCGCACGATACTCTTCATAAGTCTTTTTAAATAGATTACGAGCTTTATTCATACGATTATTTCTATATTCTGTTGTTTCATATAATATCTTAAAAACCCATTCCAAACACACTATCTTAGAGGAGGGATCAAGCAATATGGCTATTTCAAATATTTGATTATAGTTCTTCCAATATTTATCAAATTTTTCCATCATCAATTTAGCCATTCCAATATAAACTCATGTAATATAGTGATGAGAGTTTGATTTTTGGGATGGGTTTAGGTAATATTTCGAGCCCAAATAATAGATGAGTGGCATTTAGGTGAGTCTATACTTTCCATTTTACCACCAACTCGATCAGAACTACTTAACCCACCTCCTTGGAAACCTTACTTTTTTTTTACAGTTCATATTCTTACAGTGATTGAAATAAACACTCTTCCTATATATCTTATAAATTAGCTTGGAGCGGGCCGGGCTGGGCCTTAACGGGCTGGGCATCCTCTGCCCAGTCCAAGTCCCATTTTGGCCGGGCTTTAAAATTATTGTCCAAACCCAACCCGCTGGGCTCAAATTTTTTTAAAAAGCCCTGTATTTCGGGCTTGGGACGGGCCGGGCCGGGCTGGGCTTTTTACCCGTTTCATCCCATCCCATTGACAGGCCTAGTTGCAATCAACAGTGTGAAGTCATTGAAGCGTGAAGCGACACAAGGTAATTTCAGTCCCTAGGTAGGGGATATCTAGAGAGGAGATCTGAGTTTCTTGTAATTACGAGATTCATAGTGCTTGATTTGATCCAGTTTGGATCAGTGGTTTTTCACCCGATTAGAGTTTTCCACCTTAAAATTTGGTGTCCTTGTGATGTGTGCTTGTTGTTTTATTTCCGCTGCATTATATTTATTTCTGCACACTTTTGGATTGTTTGTTTGAGTAAACCAATCTATAAATCCCGAAGACCCCTGCACTTTTTCACCGCCCCTGTCTCTCCTCTCTCTCTCTCTCAAGGAAGGCCTCTCTCAGCTCTCGATCTTTCAGCTCTCGTCTCTCGATCTCTCACTCTTAGCTCTCGATCTCTTCTCTCAACAAAGCCATCGATCTCTCAACGAAGGCCTCTCTCAGCTCTTGTTCTCTCACTCTCAGCTCTCGATCTCTGCTGCCACACGATCTCTCTCTCATCCTTGCTGCCAGACGATCTCTCTCCCATCCTTGCTGCCACATGGTCTCTCTCCCAACGAAGGTGCTCTCATCTCTCCCGATCTCGTCGAACCCCCTGGTGCTCTCCCTCTCTCTCTCACCTCGCTCTCTCACTGCTGCCCTCTTTCTCTTGCTGCGATCTCTCTCCCATCTCGCTGCTGGTCTCTCCCATCTCGTTGTTGCTGCTCTCTCTATCTCGCTGCTGCTGCTGCTCTCTCTATTTGTCGTTGCGATCTCTCTCTCTCTATTTGGAGTGGCTAAGATCCCAGCCCCTAAATCCACGAATCCATAAACTCCCGAATGGCCAGACCCCAAAAACCCCAAATCACTAAATCCCTAAGCCCCCAACTCCTAAATCCCTAACTCCCGAATCCCTAAGCCCCAAAACCCCCAAAATCCGTCATTTTAGGGATACATTTGTTTTAGTAAATCCATAAATTTAATGAATCATTATAATTCATCTTCTTTAATGTACTTCTCCTGCCATGTATTTTGCAGAAATTTAAATCACAGACATGGAGTGATGGTGAATGTATATTGTGGTGGAAAAGAGTATCATGTGGAGAAAAAGGATTTTGTGAGATGGTTGAGACTAGATGTTGTCATATATTCGTATGAGAATGGTTGTTGCTGCACATGGGATGTTGTCATTTAAAAAGGGTGGTTTGTGTTGGAATGTAATGGGATTGAATGCCTTGTAAAGACATGTTGGGATGTTGGTGTTGTAATGTCATGGTTTTATGATGTTGGGATGTTGGAATGCTACATTTGTAATTGAAACTTGTGCTAAAGAAGGGTTTGAATGATACAATCGTTCATTTTCTATGATGGTTGGATGTTATTTGTAATGAATTTGTCATGTTTGGACTTTTCTGGGAATTTATCACAGGCTTGAATGATAAAGTGGTTGATATAGTTGCCATTCAGAAAAAAAGTTGGTGACTACGTTGGTGCATGTTTGGTATCTCTACCCATTTTACAGAAGTGAGTGCAATCCTCTTAAAATGAGAAGCCCCAATTAAGGGCTTTGCGAGGTCTAAAAAAAAAGTTGAGACGGGAAGGTTTTTTAAAGACGAAATACATTCTCATTTTTGCCTCTTTTTTTAATGGATCTATTTTGGATGGCTCTGTCAAAATAAGAGTATAGATATAGTAGAAATGGGTATAGTCAGTGCAAATCCAGTTCTTTGCCAATAACCATAAGACCAATTTTGGGTGTTTTCAGATTTGGGTCATTGAATGTATATGTTGAAGCACATTAGTTTGATCGCGGGTTATGCATGCTATAAGTAGTGACAACTAGGAAAGGCAGTGAAGAGCTGAGGTACTATGATCTTTTCATTTCCAAAACCATGGACAAGAAGGTAGAGAACAGAAAAATGACAAGTTGTGTTAACACTATACATAACCAAATGGCATGGCATATCCAATATAATTGAATGTAAGAAACACTATACATAACCTGGTTATAAATATGAATGGTAAAATAGCCTTCAACAGGCTCAACCATATAATTAGAGCCAATTTCCAACATTTGACCTAAATTAGTCTCCATTCTCAACTTGAAACCATGACTGAGATTAAATTACATGGTTATTTTAACCTTGATAATTTGACCCTTTTTTTTTTTTTGGTTGAAACTCAAATACAATATATTAACGTATTTACATGCCTTTCCAATACAATTCCATGGACACATCTAAAAACTCCAATGCAGTTTGGACATTCATTCAAATAGGCCCATCATTTAAAACATGTCACAATTATTATAAAAATTCATAATCATTTGAATTCCAGAAAAATAAATAAGATCACAAATTCAGATTTCACATTCAGATTACTCATTTAGATTGACACCTATCAGGAACATTTAGATTTCAGTGGGGAAAAATCACCATCCAACATCCAAGAAAAAAAAATTGTCATTCCACCACCCACCATTTCAACATCAACAACTTTAATTTAGGGAACCTTTCTTTAGTGCAAGTTTCAATTACAAATGTAGCATTCCGAACATCCCAACATCATAACATCATTACATTCCAACACTAACATCCCAACATGTCTTTACAAGGCATTCAATCCCATTACATCCAAACACAAACCACCCTTTTTACATGACAACATTCCATGCAGCAACAACCATTCTCATACAAATCACCCATATATATGCCAACATCTAGTCTTAACCCATCACGCAAAATCCAATTTCTCCATGGGATGCTCTTTCCCATGCACCATCACTCCATGTCTATGATGTAAATATCTGCAAAATACATGGCAGGAGAAGTACACATTAGAAGATGGATTATAATGATTCATTAAAATTATTGATTAACTATTACAAATGTATATCTGAAATGACAGAGTGAGGGTAGGGTTTTTTTTTTTTTTTTTGGATTTAGGGATTCAGGAGTTTAGGGACTTAGAGTTTGTGGGGTTTAGGGACTAGACGATTTGGGGGGTTTTGGGATTTAATGATTTGAGGTATTTCGGCTCTCGCCATTCAGGAACTTAGAGATTTGTAGATTTAGGGGTCTCTTTGTTTTCAGGGGATACGAATTTTGAGATAGAAATCGGAAGAGGGAAGGAGATGGAGAGAGATATGCTAACCCAAAATGTGTGAATCAAGAGAGAGATTGTTTATTGGAAAGAAAGATGCTAACAAAAAAAAAGTGCAAATCGATAGAAACTATATATTGGAAATTATATGTGCAGACCAAGAGCCAAGAAAAAAAGTGTAGACGAGAGAGATAGAGAGAGTAGTGGGCTCACCTGGCCTTTGAATAGACACCGATGGAGAAAGACGCCTTTGGTTGTCCTCTGTTGGAAATGGCGAGAGTGATGTAATGGAGAAAGAGGGCTATATACTCTCATGTGCTTTCGTTCTGCATCCAGATCAAAGAAAAAACAAAAGAGAGGCTTTGGGAGGCTGGAAGAGATAAAAGATGGTTTGAGAGATGAGTTTTGAAACCAGGGTTTTTGAAATGAAAATTTGGGCGGAAGTTTTGAAATGAAATGCGAGGATGCCTTTCTCTCTCCAAAATGGTGGCTTTTGGCTTTTACATCTAGCCGTTGAAATTGAAACAAAAATGGAGAACCGAGAATGAGCTCTCTCATACAATTGGTGAGAGTGCGAGATGGGAGAGGGATCGCAGTAAGAGAAAGAGGGCAGCAGCGAGAGAGCGAGGCGAGAGAGAGAGGGAGAGCACCAGGGGGGTTCGACGAGATCAGGAGAGATGAGAGCACCTTCGTTGGGAGAGAGATCGTGTGGCAGCAAGGATGGGAGAGAGATCGTCTAGCAGCAAGGATGGGAGAGAGATCGTGTGGCAGTAGAGATCGAGAGCTGAGAGTGAGAGATCAAGAGCTGAGAGAGGCCTTCGTTGAGAGATCGAGAGCTTTGTTGAGAGCAGAGATCGAGAGCTTTTGTTGAGAACAGAGATCGAGAGCTTCATTGAGAGCAGAGATCGAAAGTTGAGAGTGAGAGATCGAGAGCTGAGAGCAGAGATCGAGAGCTGAGAGAGGCCTTCGTTGAGAGAGAGAGGAGAGACAGGGGCGGATAAGTCTAAGAAGGGGGAAATTAAAAAACATGAGCAGGCTAGCGAAATTCATCCAAAATGATTGCATATTAAGTTCGCCCACACGCTTCTCTCCTACACACGATCCCAGCTGATAATAGTAGACACTGCAGTGTAGGAGAGCTCTTCCCATATATATATACACGCGCGCGCGCGCGCGGGGGGGTGGGGGGGGAGGATTTCTACCAAACAATTATAAAGAAACACATTTATTGATAATTAATGATAGGAATTTATATATATATTTTTTGCCAAAAAGTGATGACTCTTGAGAGCTTCTAAATGCACACCGCATTTTACTTTGCACTCTCTCTACACCCACCATTGAAGTTTGAGCATTTCAAATTTTTCTTTGCACATCCTATAATATCTAAACTAACTTCACCCCAAACCCCACCCTCACCCCTAGCCACCACTGCCCCTTCCGGTAGCATCGTCGGAGGAGGACAAGGAGCAAGTGAGGGATAGGGAGAGGGTGAGGGAGAGAGGGGAGGCGTCTAACGGCAGAGGGCAGGGAGAAGGGGAGAGAGAGACAAACATGGAGAGAGGGCAATGAGAGAGAGAGGGTGGCGGAGGCCGCGGGTGTTGGATGGTAGGGAGAGGGTGAGTCAGAGACAGGGAAAGAGGGCAAGGAAAGGTTGGGAGGGATGTGGAGGGGGAGAGCCGTGGGGGAGAGGGAGAGGTAGAGAAGGAGGCATGGGTATTTTGGGGATTTTCCATAGGGGTATTTTGGTAATAAATTTTTAAGAAAATGGTGAGTGTGCAGAGAAAAATGTGTAGTTCATTTAGAAGCTCATAACTCTTAATATTGAACCTTTTTTTGGACGAAATTGCCCAAAGATTGTAATTAAACTCACTCCCATACGATTGGACACTCGATGAAATTGATCTCTTGTAATTCACGTGGTTAAACTTAAATAATAAGGGGAGTTGATGTTGGCATAGAGAATCCAGGTTAAGAAAATGCCATTTTAGACTTGGTAGCTTTCATTTAGACCTCGAGGCTTTCTCTCACCAAGTTTAAAGCGGCTCTTCTCTCTGTTCGAGAGATCGAGAGAGAGAGAGAGAGTTGAAAATATGAGTGTTTTTTTCCCTGATAAAAGGTCCTTTTAAGTTTTTACATTTTGGGCCGATGAATTCTTTTCGGAATTTCTATGAGTTTTGAAGTTTGTTCCCCTCGAAGGTTTCAAAACCATTGAAAGATTACAGCTGGAATGGAGTCGACTGAGTCCCACTCAGTTCACAGGTAGGCCAGCTCCTCCCTCAATTCCATTGACAAAAGGTGGGAGCCACATATATCAAACTTACTGATGATGATGATGATGATGATGATGAATGAATAATAATATGGATCTCATGGAAATGAGTGATTGGAACGAAATTGAAAGCACTTTGATCTATTTGGCAGTTGGCCGTAGCCTTGGCCAACTTAATTTGCTAGACAATGGGCTTACTAGATATTGATCTTTTGAACTAAAATTATGATGATAGGCGGTTGAAAATGGAACTTTGAAGACCAAGGCGATTTGATAAAGTGGCCCATGCCTGTGATGGGCTAATTTGGAGATGAGCGATCCACACTAAAGACCTGGCAAAAGTGGGCCTAGGGCTTAGATCAGAGTCAAACTGTAACACCCCATCTCTTAATTTCCTATTAATATTAATTAATTGTGTGATTAGTTAATGTGTGTGTTTAGAGTCTTTGCGAGTCGAGTTTGATGTGTGGCTCATGCGTGCAAAGTCTCACACGAGTATGAGCCCGTTTGAGTACCCTTTTGTTGCATGTCGATCCGGAACCTTGAACCCGACCCAAAGCCCAACCCGAGCCCAACCTAAGGCCCAAATGGCTGTTTGGTAATTCCCCACCCCATCCCTTCATTTACCCTCTGTTTGGGAAGGGGGGAAAGAGGGGGGAAGGAAAAAAAGGAGTGAAAAGTGGGGGGAAAATCTTTTTGGGAAGGGGGGGAGGAAAAGGGGGGGGGAGGAAAGTGGGGGGAAAATTTTGTCTTCTTGTGGCAAAAATTTTCCCCCTAAAAATGGGGGGAAAATGAGGGAGGGGAAGGAAAATGAGGGAAAAAGTCATTTTTGCCGTTTTTGTCCTTTGTTGTCCTTTAGAATCTTTTATAAAAATAAGGGCAAAATGGTAATTTTTCATGTACTTTACAAACAAACAAAACCCTACTTTTTCACTTTTCTTCCCCTTACTTTTTTACTTCCCAAACAAGAAGTGGTAAAATTAATTTTCCCTCCCCTCTCCTTCATTTTCCTTCCCCTCAAATTTTCCCTCCCCTCCCCCCTTCCCAAACACAGCATTAGGTCACGATGACCATTCCCCCCCTTTTTCACAACATCAGCAGCCCCCTCCTTTTCTCTATTTCTCTGATCTCTCTCGTTCTCCCTCCCTTACTCTCCTCGCTGCCTTGCTGCCGCCGGACGACGCCACCGCCTTCACTGCCGCCGGCTGCCACCACCAAGCTCTCCCTTCTCCACTCTCTCATCTCATCTCTCAATCATCTCTCCCTCTTCCCAGCTCCTTGCTGCCCCACCGTCCTGAAGCTTCACTGTCGATGCTAGACCCACCTGCGTCGCCGCCGAGTTCCCCCATCTCCGGCGAACCAGCCCACTCCCTCTCTCCCAATTTCCCCATTTTCCCTTGCTTCCTTTCCTTCCCTGTTTCTCTCTTTCGTTCTCTGTTTTCTTTCTTTTTCTCTCATCTCTCACTCCACCCTCCTTGCTGCCACGTGATTGAAAACTCCCCCGCCCCCCCCCCCCCCCCCCCATCTCATTTTCTCTCTTTATCCCTCCTTGCTGCCAACGAAAAGTATCCCCACCCATTTCACCATCTCACCTTTTCATTTCACTCTTTCTCTCTCTCCCTCTGTTTTTCTTTATTTCTCTCTCTCTCTCTCTCTCTCTCTCTCTCTCCCCCCCCCCCCCCCCCCCCCCCCATGTCCTTGTTCCACGTGAATCAAACCCCTCAGGTCATCTCTCTCTCTGTCTCTCTCTCCCATGTCCTTGTTCCACGTGAATCAAACCCCTCAGGTCACCATCTCATTATCTCTCTCAAATTCTCTCTTTTTCCTTTTCTTTTCCTTTCTTTCTTCCATTCTATCTTCTTCCTTCTTCTTGTCAATGGGTCCTTCTTCTTGTCAATGGGCCACTGATCAAGTGGGCCCCACAACCTTGGATCTTGGCCATCATCATCTTTGCATGGACACCGCGAGCTTCTCATCTCCAATTTGCAAGCCACCACTTCATCCACTTATCTATTTGGTAACTCATCTTCCCATTAAGTTTGGATTAATACACTTTGGCTGTAGTAGTGTGATAAGGTAGCTTAGAGCCTTCCTTTCTTTGATTTATATTTAATTTAGTATTTATCTAGCTAATACTCCTTTAGGTTTGGTTTGTTGGGCATTGAGCTAGGATTTGTAGATTTTGGCCTTTTCAACCGAGGCAAGTGGATTATTATAATATGTTATGATATGTTGCTCCTCTATGATTCTAACATCTAATTTCAATTCTAGACACCCTTGTGCTCATTGTATGTTAAAATTAGAAATTAATTGCTAGGTTATGTTATATTTTGAATGAGTTTATTTTGGATGAAATGGTAATTGTCTAATGTATGGATGGAGAGGGCGTGGCCCATTTGCTATTTGATTGTAAGATGTATTGGTGTAGGGAAGAGTTTCACATGTTTCAAATTTGACAGAACCCATGTCACAGAACCCACCCATGTCACAGAACCCATATCACATTTTAGTGAGGCCTCATGTAAATCATGAGTATGAATAGGAGAGGACTTTTGTTGGAAAAATTATTAAAGAAACCAAAAGCATGTTTTTTATGATTTCTTTATGCACCGGGTTGACAACTTTGCATTTCTTTATTAATTTATAAACATTTGTTTATTGTCAATTGTCTTTACATACTCATACTTAACTGACGCCTCAATGTGACTCGGTGTTATGATAATTTCGGATATAACTGTGGTTGTATTTTTATATCACTGATACTTTAGGACTTGTGGACTTAGGTGGGACCCTCACTACTATTTTTGGACTCATTTGACTATGTGTAAGGTTGTTTTGAGCCGGCGTTCTTTACGGTTATTCCGGTTGCATTAGGATTCAACCTATCTCAATCTTAAACGGTACGGGACAACGGGATACCTTTAGAGTGGTAAACGGGTCGGTTCCGGTTTGGGTCCAGGGTGGAACCGAAACTGTTTTCTAAGAGGGGGAACCGGAACCGGATCCGGTTCAGAACCATAAAATTGGTTCCAGAACCGGAGCCAATAATATTAATGGAAACCAGAACCGGAACGATTTGTAAGGCGGGTTTGGTTCCGGTTCCGGTTCCGGGTATGGTTCCGAGTCTGGATTAATGCCTGTGTTTTTTTTTTTTTTTTTTTTTTAAATTATGCTTTAGTAAAGCAAAAAAATATTCATGTATTAATTCATTCAAGTGTTTTGAGTCAACAATGATGTATTTTTGAGAAAAGCACAGTGATATTTATGTATTAATTCAACTTGTATTAGCATTTTTATTTGATTCTTCAGTAGTGCATTATGTTTTGAAACTCTCTTTTATGAAAAGTTATTGGTAGGCCTGAATATTTAATGGTGGTTGATGACCGGATGAATTTTATGGTTGAATACCAGTAGATTGATTTTTTAATTCTAAATAAATGGGGCCAGCAGTAACTTTGTGAATTAAACCACCGCTTAGGTCTTCAGAAGTGGAGGCTACACTAACATAAGGTAACATTAGTATGTGAAAACAGAATGGGTCGGGTCTCGAATCTACGGGTCTGAGCTACTATGGATCCGGAACCGGAACCGTTTAGATATCGGTTCCAAAAAAAGGATCCGGAATCGAAACCATTTGCTTATCAGGACCAAAATAAGGACCCAGACCCGGAACTTAACGGGACGGAACCTTTGGGAAATTGGAGAATCGGGGATCCATTTACAACCCTAGATACCTTTCTTTAAATCTATGCACGGAGATTGTTCGTTTGGGTATCGTGAACCCTAATCCCTTTCGTTGACTGAGAAGGTTGTATGATGCTTTAGGATTAACATTGTACTTTGGATTGGATTGTCTATCGCTTTTGATTCTGAATAGTACTGTCTTGTACTATCTACATGTAACGAACATGTTCAGTAGCTTTGTTTGCTTTACTTTGTTTGGGGATCACATTGGAGAACTTAGATGATGGGCTTATGATCCCTTTTGATGTTCCGTTTGTTTTAAGGTTTGGTTGAAGTTTTGAGGCTATGGGGCTTTGATTGTAAGGCTTGAAGAGAACTACTATTGAAGTTTGTTTGAAGTTTAATTTGATTTGGAATAAAGTAGTTTTTCTACTGTTGTTGAATCTTGTTCGTACAAGAAAGCCTAGCCCCTCACTGATGTTTATTTATGATTTCTTGTGTCAGGCACCATTTAGATGTTAAGTTTAACACAGCTAGGGCACCACCTGTGTGAGGACTTGAATTTAGAACCTTGAGCTAAGACTGGGCTAGAGCCCACGGGGCCTGAGCCGCATGAGCCCAAGAAGACCGTCTGCAGTTCGGATTTGGTGTAATGGACTCTAAGGTGTGATGGACACCACTTTGAACACTTTGATTGAAGGGTTATGATCCCAAACTATTTATATCTCCACCACGACTCAATGTGAGTAAGAGAGGGTAATGACACTATCCCATGGTAATTAGCATATGTGGACCACCTACTTTAATAGTCTGTTTATGATTCGAATGCAATACGTTTTTTGTGATTAGAGCGCTATGCATTTCACATGATCTTGTTTATCGTTTATTCTCTTTAGTACTGCATATCTTTGGTGATTTATATATATCTATCTACTTGCTGACCGTTGTGTTTGATGATGCTACTCTTGGTGCATAGGTACCGAGCCTTTCTACCTCGAGGAGGAGGAGGCGACGGAGGATGTTCGGGCAGATTAGCCTAGTACAGTACGGACGGCATAGTATAGCTGTATCAACCCCGTACACGAGAGCCTTCATGTTATATCTGATTAGTTTCATCTTTTGGTTTTATTATCATTTTGACTAGGCCCAGTTTTAGTGTGACCTTCTTATTATAACTAATATTTTTGTTAACCGTCTCAAACTTAAACTCTAGATATGATATTCAGTATTTGCTCTTAAACCGTATATCTTTAAGATACCACTCGCATTTATAAAGCTTCCTCTAATTGTTATATATATTTGAGGAAATGTCTACACCTCACAACAGTCTTCGATCCAGATGGGACATGATTGGGGCCAGATAGTATTTGATTAACGTTAGAAATTTTTTAATTGGCCCTAATTTCACGCATAACCTCGGTGTCACTTTTGGGGGCATGACACAAACTGAGTTAGGTAAGAGTTGGGTTCACAATGTAGAATGAGTTTGGACCCTGAGCTTATGATAGCTAGGCCTTCTATAAATTCGGAAAAGAGGGCCCAACTCAGAGTGAAATTGAGTCAGGTAAGAGTTAAATTGTTGGACCGTGAGTTTATGATAATCCATAGGTTGGTAGATCACAAAATAATTGAGATATACAATTTAAACACAGAGACTCAGAGTAATGGCCCAAGTTCAATCTAACACCCAAACATTGGATGTTTTGATCTTCGGAACAAGAACTATGTTATAAAAAAATATTTTTCTGGGATTGAGCCCTTATAGGTCAGGTCAAGTGTGGTAAACCTCAAAATCATGGATTTCAATCTGCTCCCTAGATTCCAGAGTTCTATATACCATTGGAAAGGTCTCGATGGCCTATGAATCTAAGTGATCAGGGAATTAGAAAAACATCATGAAATTCTGGATGAGTGGAATTGATCTCTATTTTATCGTTAATTTTAGATCTTTTCTTGTTATTTTGGGTAAACTAAGCATGGGCAGCATACTCAGGTTATTTCTAAGATTTTGGATTGTGGGCATTTACATGGATGAATGTCTTTATTATTTTATCTGATTAATATGGGTGATTCAGTGCAAAATGAATGGTCTAAGTGCTACAAACCATATATAATATCTATTATTCTTGCCATAGCAATGAATCCAAGTGGAAATGTGGAATCCATGTGAATAGTATGTTCTGTCATGTGGGGTAAAGTGATAAAAATGTGTTGCGTGCAAGGACCCACAAAATATAGATAGGGTAAGGAAGCAAGCAAGGGCCACTGAAATTGGTAAAGTAATCTCTTCGCCTTGGGATTGAAGGAAAGATGGAGAAGCAGCAGCCTCATGTAGTCTGCTTTCCAAGCCCTGCACAGGGCCATATAAACCCAATGATGCAATTCGCCAAGCTTCTGCATTCAAGGGGCTTCTTCATCACCTTTGTTTTTACTGACTACACTCACAGACGTCTGTTGGAGCCTTTGGAGTGTTTGGACGGTTTTCAGTTCGAAGTCATATCAGATGGCTTGGCGCCTGATGTACGCATGGTGGAGAACTTGCAGACATTCTGTGAGTCCCTCCATGAGAGCTGTTTCGTAACGTTTGGTGAGCTGCTGAGGAAGCTCCATAATCCATCTGATGGTCATGTAGTCACTTGTATCGTTTCTGATGCATTCATGACCTTTACACTCAAGGTTGCTGAAGAAGTGGGCATCCCCGACGTGATCTTCTGTCCAACGGCTGCTTGCGGTTTGATGGCTTTCCTCAACTATCCCGAGCTCATTAGAAGAGGACTTGCACCGCTCAAAGGTAAGATGCATGACTTGGGTGTATTAATACACATTTATGTAGAAGTGAATTTTTCTAGCTGTTTTTCTTGTTGAAGTTAGGCGTGTTTGAATGGAAGGCCCTAGACCCCAAGATGCTGCTACTGGTCTTTGAGGACCGGATCTTGGGCTGGGGATGGTTCACAAGGGGTGGGTTAGGGATGTCAAATGGGCCGGGCTGGCCCGGCACGGCCCGCTCCAGCCCGCCAGTCAATGGCCCGTGGCCCGGCCCGGCCCGGCCCGCAAAGGCACGGTCCGTCACACCGGCCGGGCTGGGCCTGTTTGGCCCGGGCCCGCCAGGCCCGCCAAGCACGTGAGCTGGAAGTAGCAGCCCGCCAGGCCCCCCCAGGCACGGCCCGCCTGGTCCGCCTAAAAATGGCTATTTTTAAAATAATTCTTCATTTTAACCCCCCAACAACCATAAAACGGTCATATAAGGGGTATTTTGTGTCCTTTTTCAATTTTACAAAGTCTATAAATACTCTTATCCTTCCATTCCTTTTCTTTTAATTAAAGTTTTATTTACAAAAAAATATATATATACAAATGATGTCAATCGTTATATAACAGTGGGCCCATTGTGACAAAATCACTATGGAAATTGGGCCCAAGTAGAACATAAACTTCTTATGTGCATTTTTTATTTTGGCATCTACCAAACATCACTAGATGGCTTGGTTTAGCCAGGTAAGCTTGGAAAATAGGTTGGGAACATGGGTCTAATTGAAACCAAACCTAAACTTATTGACCCAAATTACATCCATTTATAATATTCTTCTTTGGCCCGGTTAATAGTTATAAACTTATAATAGTAATCCAAAATATATATATATATATATATATAATGTTACTTTTACTTTTATTATGAATATATTATCCCATTAAAACATAATCAGCTCTAAGTATAGTTTGGTCTCTTCACTTGCGGCTCAGACCATGGATCTCGTTTTGGACTCACAGGTATCTCTTTGGTAAGTGTCCAATTAGATATTAAGTCCCAACCAACCCATATATATATATATATATATATATATATATCCCTAGCCATAATAAATATAAATTTAGGTGAGAGAATAAGGTTTTTTAAAAGGATTTTTTGTTGAATTAATATTAATTATTTGAACATGAGTTGGTCGAGTTAGTTGCACATGATAATACATGGAAATTCATGGTCAAATGAGCTCCATGAAGTATTATTAAAAAGGTGAAGGGTGATGGATATCAGGTGCGGGGGTCGAGGACAGAAGATGAAGTGTAGATAAGACCTTGGCTTTTATGAGACTTGAATTATAGTTATTCATTTCCCATCTTTCCTTACTATATTTTTTTTTTTTGAAGTAATGTTGTTTGATGGTTGTTTTTTGATATTCACATTTGATTTGTTGCATTTAAGAAATACAATGTCTTAAGACTTTCCTAGGAATTCAATTGCATCAAACAAATTAGCCCAAAACATATTTATCAAGCATACAACTATACAAGTAGAGCTCTCATAATGGGAGTATGATCTCAGCTTTGCATTCTTAGTAGATGGCTATAGAAGTTTTCTAATCTGGATCATTAGTCTAAGACACGCCAAATAGCCCCCTCATTTGTAATTTTTTGCTAATGCTGTATCATGGTTGTTTATAGCAAATGAATGAACGGTCTTGATTTCATCAACATCATCATAATGTAGGCTTGTCTGATTAACTGAGATCGACTTTAAGAGTTCTATTATTAGACCATAAGATATATTATTAGTCATGAAGCATAAGTCATCAAAATGGAATCCCTCATGGTTTATATAATGTGTATAACATATTTTATTTAAATTAATATAATACTCACATTACATAAAATGTATGTTATTATACTGGGTGCTTGGTCTTCCATTTACTAGATTAAAGAGATGCCATTGATGGGGAGCTATAACCCCAGTTGTTCTTTGGCAGATCAGATGTTACTATAAATCATTTGAGATAGGGAAAAAAAAAAGAAGATGTTACTGTAAAGAAATAGTTTGTTACTGGTAATGATGTATGAATCTAGTTATCAATCAGATTAAAAAAAAAAGAGGAAAAAATATGAACAGGCCCGCCTGGCCCTGCCCGCTCCAGCCCGGCCCATGGCGGGCCGTGCCAGGCTAGGGTATTTCCCTGGCGGGCTGTGCCGGCCCGGCCCGTGGCACGAGCGGGCCGAGGCTAGAGCCGGCCCGGCCCATTTGACATCCCTAGGGTGGGTCCCATAGGTTAAGATACTGGCTCATCCACTGATTGGAAGGGTTCTTAACACATGGGGGTTGAAGTTCGATCATAGGAACACTTGGGCTAGGTAGGCCTTTGGTGATATTGCCATTCATGAATGACCAAGGTCTAAATACTAGGTGGATAGGGTCTTAATACTAGGTGGATAGTGTTGGGGCTCTTGACACTAATTGTTAGCGATTATTTGGGCAAACACACGATCAACCAAGCACCACACAAGCAATCCACAATATAGAAATTTACGTGGTTCGGCAAACTCGTTTACTTTCACGAGAAAGAATGCCTTCTTCTATTCAACACATGGTTTGGAAAAACTCTGACACCCACGGTAGAGTTATTAGGACGAACATATGATCAACCAAGCACCACACAAACAATCCACAACACAGAGATTTACGTGGTTCGGCAAACTCGCCTACTTCCACGAGAAAGAATGCCTTCCTCCACTCAACACACGTGGTTTGCAAAACCTCGACACCCATAGTAGAGTTGTTAGGGTGAACACACGATCGACCAAACACCATACGAGCAATCCACAGCACAGAGATTTACGTACGTGGTTCGGCACACTCGCCTACTTCCACGGGAAAGAATGACTTCCTCCATTCTAACACACGTGATTTGGAAAACTCC
This sequence comes from Umbellularia californica, assembly GCA_028538565.1. Classification (NCBI taxonomy): domain Eukaryota; kingdom Viridiplantae; phylum Streptophyta; class Magnoliopsida; order Laurales; family Lauraceae; genus Umbellularia; species Umbellularia californica. The sequence goes on from JAPQWN010000005.1 coordinate 11,373,607, forward strand.
GACACCCACGATAGAGAGAGCTCTCACTCTAACTCTCTCATAGAGTCTATGTTTACAAATTACATCAACATATAATCTTCGCTTTCTTAGCCCTTAAGAAAGCCTCGATACAATTACCAAAATACCCAGGACCTTAAACCTGGTCAATGGCTAGTCCAATGAACCAATCCGGTCAAACCGGAATACGAGACATAAATCAAGGAATCTCCACCTTTACTTGGATTCCGCAAAGTCGAGCCACAAGAATATAGGTTAATGTCTTCTCACACCTTGCTGAATGGTACGTCCCTTCACCGATGGTACAGGCTTCATTCTTCATCTGTATGAGATGTTGAACCAGCACTTGAACCTTAAGCAATGTTCATCTTCTCGTCAAACTCCAGCTCGAACTTAACGCTTGAATCCATTGACGAGTCTGATTGATGTCGATGTCTGAATCACTGACTATGTAGCTGTCAGACAACCTTGACTTCACACCCCTGTAAAGATCCATTCACAATTAACATGCAAGCGAAAACGGATCAGAAATCCAAGTCCTGATGACTCCACAATTGTAGAACAACCTCTACCTCTGAGCGGCCAAAACCCGTATTTGACCTGGTCTAAATCCCTATCTCCGATCAGTTAAAACCCCTGTTTGACCATTACTGATGTGGGCATGACATTAGCTCCTCCTTACTACTTCTTTGCTGACTGGTCTTTGGCAAGATGAATGGCATTACATGTAATCCAGCAACATGTGTCTTCCATGCAAACACTATCGTTTAACCGAATCTGCAAACCCTCTTCAATATGGTCAAATCTGGCCTCTTTGACCTTGCCGTGATGATGTCAACAACACCTACTGATTGAGCTTGCTTTTATATTAAAGTCACGTTGACCTAAATTTGACATGAACCTGACTTGTTTATTATTTTTTTTCCAATCTTGTGTAGCCTTATCTCTTTCTTCATTCTACAATAAAGAAAGGTAAACAACTTCCAATAACCTTGCTATTGATCTCTTCACCATGCAATAGATTTCATCACCATGAGTACGCTGGAAGAAATGGATCTTAAACCCGACTCCGTAGGTTCCGATATCGCATAAATAATTTTTTATGCTCCGATCAGTCACACTTTCCCATTGACCATTGAATTACCAATCTCTTTCTTCAACTATGTAGATCTCACAATGAGTCTGTAGGTGTAAACAGATCTTCGATTAGACTCTGGACGGTCAAGATTGTGAAGAAATAAATCATGCTGTCGATCCTGATGAAAATATTGTTGACCGTAAATCTGCCGACGTGGCGCTGATGTTGCTGCTAACGTAACCTACTGTTGTGTTGCGGCTGGGCTTCTATTGTACTTGGGTTAGGTCAACCCGACCCAAACTAGACCTACATTGGCTTGGTTTTCTTTTCCATGTTCCTGTTCTGCATCAAGAATATGAAACTCTGGGCTGTTGTCTTCCTCTAGCCCGGCGACAAAAGAATCAGCCTAGACTTGACTCCTTCGGTGACGTGCAACTCCAGTGATGATTGGCAGAGACCGATTCGGCGACAGCGGCCTATAGTCCGAATCCTGAACGAAACCCACTCATTCTTAACAACAAGGGCCACCTGCCTCTTTTCTTCTTCTTCTCCAATTCCAGTGAACTAGATTCTACAAAACTCAGAAACTCGTGTGTCCTTCTATGATCTTGGGCTTCTTCTCCGGCAACAATCGATCCGCTACTTTCTCCAAGTAGAACTAGCTGCAACTGCGCCCCTCTTCTTCTTTGGTCTTCGCTGGGTCTTGCAACCAAGAGCCTTGTTCTTTGCTTCCTTGATTCAAATGGTGTAGGATTGTACACCCTTACACTACCATTTCGACCAAAATCAATTGGTGATGGAAGAGGCACAGCTTAAGGTTTTAAGGCCTTGGCATTTGGCATCGCACCTGCTTGTTTGTTTTTAAAGTCGTTAGCTAAGGGAATGACATTGTGGACTTTGGGTGGTGTCCCAAGGGGCAACACACTAATCCCGCTAGGTCTCCAACAAACCCCCCCTCACCATGACACTCCCGCCACTCGAACCCGCGACTGACTCTAATACCACTATAGGATCGTACACCCCTTGAGCTACCGTTCTAGCTAAAATCAATTGGTGATGGAAGAGGCACAACTTAAGGTGTTAAGGTATTGGCATCTGACATCGCATTTGCAAGTTTGTTTTTAGAGCCGTCACTTGAGGGAGCGACATTGTGGACTTTGGGTGATGCCCCGCAGGGTAGCGCACCAACTCCGTAAGGTCTCCAACACCTGGGACCAGAACTTCTTTTGTCTTCTTCAGCGACTACATGTCCGGATCCGAGTCTTCTTCACAGTCACTGGACAACAAAACGACAGACCTGAGAGTGCCCTGTTAAAGATCAAACCCGACCTTTCTCCCTCTATTCTGTATCGGTACAAAGGAATAGGTCCTCTTCTTTTTTCCTTCTGGGAATCCCAACAAGGTCCCCGTTCTTCAAATCCAATCCTATCTTTGTTGTTGGTCACTCCCATCGCAACTCAGCCCTAGAAAACCCTAGGCTCTGAAAAGACCTGAACGAACTCCACCTCACTTAAAATCTGATGAACTCTGCCTCGCTCAAAACCCGAGGATCTCCAACCTCGCTGTGATACCATGTGTTGGGGTTTTCACACCACTTGTTGTGCGCGTGTGTAAGGAAGCGTGAATCACCGCGCTCGACAATTAATCAAGCCTCACAAGATGAGAGAAATCTCACATAGAGATTTACGTGGTTTTGTAAACTTCGAAACCCATGGGGGAGAAAGCTCAGATTACATCAATATATAATATCTACTTTTTTTAGCCCCAAGAAAGCCCCAGTACAATTACCAAAATATCCATAATTCTGTACCTGGTCATTGGCCAATCCAATGAACCAATCCGGTCAAACCGGAATACAAGAGATAAACCCAATAGATAGAGAAGAGGTTAGGGCTGGAAGTGCCAAGGAATGAGTGGATATGGATCTTTCGCTAGGCCAAATGTTGCCAAGATGTCTCACCACCTGTCTCTCTCTCTCGCTCAATCTGTTTCTTTCTCTCACCACCACTCTTGGCCATCTCCCATCCCAGTCTCCACCAACCTCTCTCTCTCTCTCTCTCTCCCCAGTCGTGTCTACGCCCAGTTGCTTATCTTGAAACTTGGGTCATTCCTATCCTTAATCGGGACTACGGGACTATCTGTTCTATTAATCATTCTTCTTCTCTGTGCAAGGTGGGTACACTTCTCCCTTAGTGTACGGTCGTGGGGTTGGGGTGGGGGTTGAGGGTTGATAAGTAGGTTGGTTCTCCATTGTTAAAGACAAGCTACGATTTCATTCCAGTACTGTCCATTGTTTCCGAGGGCCTGTTTGTTTGTAGCATTTCTGTTGCATGAGAGGGTTCCCTTCTATCAGATCTGATCGGCATGAAATCTTGCACACACTTGGGTCACATTTAGTTCTTTTTATCCCCACCTTTCTATGAATTGATGTGGCATAAAGTGAGCCCCCCAAGGTGCGCACGAGGATCACCCTAGCACCTTTCTATTGAGCCCACCTAGAGATGGGACCAAGGAGATCGAAAGAATTGGGGGCTCACCTAATCATCCTAAGCCCTTGGCCAATGGTCCACAAACTTCACACCTTACAAAAGTATGTATTGTTGATCAAAAGGTTCAGTCCACTTGGATGGGTGCAAACATAGGGCTCTGGTGACATCCAGGGCGTCCCTGTGTGTGGTTCATTAGGATGAACCATCAGTTGGGCTCCACTATCAAGTGTGTGTGTGTGTGTGTGTGTGTGTGGGGGGGGGGGGGGGGGGGGGGGGGGGGGGGGTTGGTGGTGTGTCCAACGGTCATTAAGGATAAGTATCAAATTGGTTCTAGTCAAATGTGAAAGTGGCCCCAATATAGGGTTTCATTTTTATGATATCTTAACCTTTTACACTAACCTATTAGAAAAATATTAAAGCAAATATGCACAACATGAGTTGGTCATTCTGTTTTAGTTAAAAAAAACTCACACAGTCTATGCCCTTTTCTCTGAGAATGTAGATGAGAGTTACACTAGCAATGGCTATCTAGACACTACGATTGATTGGATACCAGGCATGAGAGACATTCGACTCAGAGATCTTGGAAGCTTTCTTGGAAGAACAGACCTTGACAAATTCATGCTAAACTTTGTGGCAAATGAAGCTCAAAATGCTTTGGAGGCGCCCATGGTTATTTTCAATACATTTGACAGTTTAGAACGTGAAGTCTTGCATGGCTTCAGATCAATGTTTCCTGCTCGCATCTATTCAGTAGGCCCTCTATTGCTACAGTGTCGTCTTTTATCAGAAAATGTGTTGAAGTCAGTTAAATTGAGCATGTGGAAAGAAGACATCGAATGTCTAAAATGGCTAGATAGCCATGAAGCTGCTTCAGTCATCTATGTGAATTTTGGGAGCACAACCATCACAACAGCCCAACAGTTGTTAGAATTTGCATGGGCTATCGCAGATAGTAACCATCCATTCCTGTGGGTTATTAGGCCTGATCTTGTAATAGGTGGTCAAACAATTCTGCCACAAGAATTCATGGATAGGATTGAAGGAAGGGGAATGCTAGTAAGTTGGTGCCCACAAGAGGAGGTGCTGGCCCACCCTTCGATTGCCGTTTTCCTAACGCACTGTGGTTGGAACTCTACATTGGAGAGCATTTCATTTGGAGTGCCCATGATCTGTTGGCCTTTCTTTGGTGATCAACAAACGAACTGCCGTTATGCTTGCAATGAGTGGGGTGTGGGCATGGAGATTGATAGCAATGCAAAGAGAGACGAGATTGGTGTTCTTATAAAGGAAGTAGTGGAAGGAGAGAAGGGGAAAGACATGAAGAAGAAGGCCTTGAAGTGGAAAGAGAGTGCTGAAATTGGTATAAAGGAGGGTGGATCTTCTCACACCAACATTGAATTATTGATCCAGGAGTTGCTTCAACTAAAAGATAATTAAGACTTGGCATGTTCTAGAACTTATGATTATCATATGATGAATTTTTCTTGTGTGGGAATATTTCTTTGAATAAATTTAAGAAAATTTGTTCGTGAATGAAGAAGAAAGAAGTGAAGCAACAGCACAGCACACAACTGCTTGTAATTTTTAATTACAGTCCTATGATTTCTGTCAAGTGAATGAGTTTCAAACAAAGGAAGGAGAATTAAAATAAAAAAAAAAAAAAGAAAAAAAAAAAAAAAACCACTAAACTAGGTTTGACCTAACCTTGTTACATAGTAAGTCCCAGCTTAAGTCAACTCAAAAGTCGAGGTGGCTTGATAAAAAGGTTTAGATTTATTTCTTATAATATAAATATTTGGAACAATTTTTTTCTAAGGAATCAACATGAGTTTCATATAATTCTTTACTTTTATTTAAAAGTATAATTGATGTAAGATTTACATATGGTTAAAAAACTGGGTGAGTTAATCGAAGTTTTGAAACCATGTGAGGCCACCATTGGCGTGGGGTCTTGTGTACCAGACACCCAATTATTCCAACACACACAGCACCAACATCAAACGCATGCAGTGGTCGTCTTAAAAAAAAAAAATCATCAAAGGTCATGGGTGTTGAGACCAATCTATTTCCCTTTCTTTAACATCTCCATTTGGGTCGGAGGAGGTACCTTCTATTAAGAAAAAATTACCATAGGTAAGTCAATTAACTAAAGATGAATCATGTATTCTCAAATTTTTTTTTTCGCTGAATTGCAAATTGAATTGCGAGGAGGAAAAAAGGAAAGGAGAAACAGAAACCAAAAGAGGCCAAATAGAGGCAGCAAAGCACTATCTTGCAAGCTGATAGTGCTGATTACATAAAATAAAGAAAGATTGTAAAGGATTGTAAAAAGAAGAGGACATATTCCTAAGAGAAATAGAGGCATCCTCCAAGAAGAAACTAATGGCTGAGTCTAAAGAAGGAGACCTGTTACTGAAGACAACTTGATTCCTAACCTTCCATAGGCTGAAGATGGCGATGATAAACAGGGCTCCCAAACCCTTCTTAGCTTTGAGGCAAGAATTGGCACAGAAAGAGTCCCACATGGAAGAAACAGAGCTGGAAGGAAGAAACTGAAAATTCCATTTATCCTCAAACCACTTCCAAAAAGAGGAAGCAAAGGAGCGTAGGAAGAACATAGAATATGTAGATTCTTGGTGAATGCCACAGAGGTAACAAGAGGACGCCAAATGCACACCAATGGATTGAGCCCAGTTGTTGGTGGGGAGTTTGTTATGGAACAGTTTCCAAGCGAAGCAAGCTGCTGAAGGCTTGAGGAGGCTGTTCTAGGCAAACTTGAACCAAGGGCTGATGGGGCGCCTGATTCTAATAGAATCCCAAGCAGCAGCAAAGGAGAGATTGTTGGAGTTGGAGCTAGACCAGCACAACACATTCGGCTCATCAACCAGGGAGAAGGAGGCAAGGATAGAGGAAGAAAGAGAGGCCACCTGTTGCGGAAGAGAGAGGCTTTGAAGTCTCTGACTATTGGAGAAGAAGTCATGAACTGAACCTGTCCAAGGGAATTGAATCTCAGGGAAGATCTGTGCCAAGGAGAGAGGGCCGTGCCATTTGTCTTGCCAGAAGCTAGTGCTTTTACCATCACCCAAAATCCAATGACTATTTTGGAAAAGGAATTGAGAAATTCTCTCGATGGGCCTCTAGATGCAAGAACCAGTTGAAAGGGAGATGGGGTGCCATGGGGAGAAACCTTTAAAGTACTTTGCTCTGAACCGGCGGGCCCACAAAGAAGAGGAGGAAGCCCAGCGTTATGGAATTAGCTTGGATCATGTCCCTGATGCGACGAAGACCAAGCCCACTTGCGGATTTGGGATGACAAATAGAATTCCAGTTTATAAGGCTTCTCTTAGCTTGGTCAGGACCCCCAGACCAGAGAAAGTTTCTCATCCACTTTTTCAAGAAGGTACAGACCGAGCTAGGAATGGGAAGAACAAGAAGGATGTGGATAGGAAGGCTTTGAAGCACATGATTAACCATAATGACTCTCCTAGCAAAAGTTAGCAAATTCTTTTTCCAGCCAGCTAGCCTCTGCCCAAAGGAGTCTTTCAAATAATCAAAGTAGCGAGCTTTGGGGCTGCCTATGAAAAGAGGAACTCCTAAGTATTTGGCAGGCAAGAAAGCCTTGGAGATGCCAAGGGATCTTGAGACTCTGACTTTAAAAGACTACCTACTGTTGCCAAAGTAGACTTGACTTTTCCTAAGATGGAAGTGCTGGCCTGCAGCCAATTGGTAAGCTTCCAAAACTTCCTTGATGGCTTTAATGCTTCTAGGGAAAGCTTTGAAGAAGAGGAGAATATCATCTGCAAACAACAGGTGGCAGATGGAAGGAGAGGCCGGGGCTCTGTATATCGGTGTCACAAGCTGCTGTAAAACCAAGTTATCAATGTTCAAGCTGAGGATCTCTTCGACAAGGGCGAAAAGGTAAGGGGATAGAGGATCTCCCTGTCTGAGCCCACTTCCCATAGCGAAGAAACCAACAAGCTCTCTATTTATGAGAACAGAACCTTTAGGGGAACACACACATTCATGGATAAGGGAGGCCCAATCTTTACTGAACCCAAAGAAATCCAAGGCTTTGAATAAGAATTCCCAACTCAATTTGTCAAAAGCTTTAGATATGTCAAGCTTCATGCAAACACCTTTACCTTTAGCACCCTTTTGAAGACTCCGAGTAAGCTCATGGGCCAAAGCAATGTGATCTTGAATTTTCCTGCCTTTGATGAAGGCCACTCGGTGAGACGAAATGAGACCAGGAAGAACCGTAGCCATTCTGGAAGCCAGAATCTTCGAAATTACTTTGTAAGAGAAGTTGAGGAGGTTGATTGGGCGATAGTCACCAAATGAAGAGGGAGCTGTTACTTTAGGGATAAGAGAGATGAAGAAAGAGTTAGAGGCCTTGAGAAGCCTTTTGGACGAGAAAAAGTTCTTAACAACAGCTATAACAGTCATGCCAACAATATCCTAGCAACTACAGAAAAAGCTACCAAAGAACCCATCAGGACCAGGAGAGCTATATTTTTTGAGACTAAAAACAACATTTCTGATTTCTTCATTGGAGGGGACAGCTTGCAGAATGGTATTTTGGGCAGGAGAGACTATTTGATAGGGCACTTGGAATAGCTTAGGGTCCATCTGAACGGGAGAAGGCTTGTAGATGTCAGAGAAGAATTCCACGACGGTAGCTTTGATCTGAGGGTGACTTTTAATGGAGTTGCCTTTAAAATCCACTTTGTCAATCTTGTTCTTGGAGCCTCTGATTTTAGCATCAAGATGAAAAATTTTGGTATTTTTGTCTCCTTTCTTAAGCCAAAGAATCCTAGATTTCTATTTCCAGCGAGTTTCTTCAGCTTGAATCAAATTTTAAAGGGTGCATCTGGCAAGGTTGAGAGCAGACTTGGTAGAATCTAGGGGGATTGAGTCCATGCTATCTTGCAGAAGGAGGATGTTGGATTCAGTAGCAGAGATGTTGATCTTGAGGTTTCCAAGAACTTCCTTATTCCAGGCTTTCAGTCTGTTTTTAAGGGACTTCAACTTCTGATAAAGAATGAACTGAGGGCTACCTTCAACAGTGATGTTCCAAGCAGAATTCGACAGGTCTTTGAAGGAGGGGTGACCTATCCACATTTCCTCAAACTTAAAGGGAATGTATCTAGCTACTACAGGAGGGCGAGAGGAGAGTAAGATGGGGCTGTGGTCAGAGTTTTGTCTAACTAAGTGTTGGAGAAGACCATCTGGGAAGGAGAGGGACCAAGCATGATTGGTGAGGGAAAGATCAAGCCTGGCAGCCACATAGGACCTCCCATGCCTATTATTAGACCAGGTGTATCTACTGCCAGAGAAGCCGATGTCCATCAAGCTAGAGGAAACCATCATGGAGTTGAATTCCGAAGAAGCTAGGGAGTTGATGGGGTGGATACTAAGTTTTTATCCTGCAGAGGAGGCAACATTAAAGTCCCCAATAACAGCCCATGGGTGATGGGTAGAAAAGGGGGGAGAGCAGAGGTACTACCATAGAGGTCTCCTTAGGATGGCAGAGGTAGAAGCATAAATGCCTGTAAATAAAGTGGAAGGGCAGTTAAGGGAGGAAGAGAGGGATATGGTAAGGTGCTGGGTGGAGAAATCAACCAGGGTGAAGAGGTTGGTGGAGGAGGCTTTAATGAAGCACCAGATGGAGGGGATCTCAGAAGGGAGGGCTGAGTTGGAGAATAAGGAAGAGAAGCATAGCCTTTCTAGTTTTTGAGAAAGGGGAGAGGCATTGGAAGTTTTAGGCTCAGAGAGAAAGATAATGTCAGGAGAGTGGGAATTGACCAAGAAGATAAGGGTTCTTATCGTAGGAGAATTCGCAATTCCCCTACAATTCCAAAACAAGGTTTTAAACATGGGTATTGTGGAATGAAGGGAGGCCGGTGGGAGAATTAAGGCTGTTGGTCACCTCTGCATTCCTGAAATTCTTAATCTGTTTTGGTTTCCGATTCTTTTTATTCTTTGTAGGTTGGGCTGCTATGGCAAGGTCAGTAGAGGAGGGGGACCAAATAAAGGGAAAGGGAGCTGAAGTAGAGGCAGGAATGATGGAATTGATGAGAGTTGAAGATGGTTCTTCCTGGATACAGAAACCTATTAAGAGATTATTGGATAAATCAGCTTTGTAACAGTTGGGTATGGGGTTGGGGGTACTAGAATGAAGGGGGAGATGGCTAGTTGGAGGGGTTGGGAGTGGGCTGGTTGGAGGGGTGGAGGGGGCCGGTTGGACTATGGGTTCCAAAACAGAGAAGGGGTTGTGAAGTTCTAAAGAAGAGGCAAAGGGGGAAAGGGGGTCCCCCAAGGGAATGGGATCAATCCCTGAGTTATAGTTACCAGTATTGAAAGGATTAAGTGGGGCAGCAGGGTGGGAGGTTTCTGATAGATCAGGATTAGCTGTAGGGTGAACTATTACATGGGGGGGGGGGGGGGGGGGGGGGGGGGGGGTTTGAAGAAGGCCAGGAGCCGAGGAGTGCATTGGGGGTGAACTTTTTCCTGTGCTTACCTGGATTATGGGTGGACTGGCGCAATCCTTCGACGTGCCATGCGCCAAGACAGAGGGAGCAAGGCACATATTCATAAACGACTTCTACAACCATTTTGGAATACCCTGCCAGGTCAACAACTATAGAAGAAGGTTTTGGCTTATTAAGATCTAGGTTAATATAGATTTTGGCATATATAGGAAAGGATTTTTTGAGAAGCTGTAATCTCATCCACCAGGATTGGGCTGCCTACGGAGTTAGTTATAGAGAAGAGGATGTTCTGATCCAAGTGGGGGCCAGGGTGGGCCAGGAGAATGATTCCATGCCTAAAGACTAAGGAAGGAGGTGGAGTTTTCTGTTGCCAAGGGGGTGGGGGAAGAAGAAAGTATGGAGTCCCGTACCTGGGGGCAGTGGAACCTGAAGAGAAAGAAGCCCTGTTCAATAAGGGAAATGATGTTTCTGATGGGGAGGTTCCAAGCTATCTTAGTTTGATGCTCCACCCACTCCAGAGATGGACGTCTCCCTTCGAATCTTCCAATCACAGCATAGGAGAAGGACTCCTGGCTAGAGGATATCATTTCCTTAGGATAGTTACTGTAGGCTTACCATCGATCCAAGAGGTAGGGGCAGAGCTTGAGGTAGAGATAGGGGATTTGGGAGAGGAGGGAGGCATAGGTTTTAGGAGGAGAGGAAGAGGCAATAGCCGAGGAGGAAGAGCATGCCTGGTTCAAAAGGAGGAGAAGCTTTTGGATTTGGTCTGAGGATAGGAGGGAATTTGGTGGAGGAACAGGGGAAAGATGGTCAGCTTGGAAAATGGTATAGATATCCGCTGCAGAGATGGAGAACTCGGGAGGGACAGCAGGTTTGGAAAGGTTGCAGCTCGGGCGATCTGTGACATGGTCGATGCTTCCTGGAGTCTGAGTAGCCGGAGTGGGAACAGAGGCAGAAGCTTGTTTTGCGCGCGGACCTAATTGGGGGTTTTGAATGCTAGGGTTAGAAGAGAGGGGCTGGGAAAGAGGGATGTTGGCTATGGGGAGAGAAGTTTCTGATCGAGGGACGATGGATCTGAGGCCGGCGTTGGTGGCAGATGAAGGAGGAAGAGTTAGGTATTGGGAGGGGTTGGGTGGGTCAGGGGGTTGAGAGGGACAAGGACACATTGTTTGCTTGCGTCCTTATATTCTCAAATTCAGTTACTCTAGTTATGTAATTACGGATAGGAAGACGGACAGACCATTAGCAACATGGAATGGAAAAGGTAATATTTTACATGTAATGGATGGTGATATCAATGCTAGGTACTCGAAAATATTTAGCATCATGGTCATCCCTACTCTAAGTTTTTTAAAATTTTAAGTTCCAAAAATTGGGTAGGGAGAGGGAGAGATGTTATTTGAAGAGGGGGCAGGGCTATAATGCAGCACCGCTGTATTGTAGTATGGTGCAATGCCCCATCCACAATACATTGTGGGGCCTGCCTTTCAATATCCGATCCGGTCAACCTACAAAGTATTATCCAAATACATAAGATGGCCTCCATTAGATTAGATTCTATCTGAAGCACGTGATAAACTTGCCTTAATTTTCTATTGTTGGGATAGAAATGGAGGGAGTCACTCATGCATGATCAATCGGGAAAAATTTCAAAATAGGGCTCAAGTTTTGACCAGATTTCAAATCAGGACAAAATAAAACTCACATTTCAAATGGGGACTTAACTCTTCTATTTACATTTCAAATCAAGACATCCGGCGAAAAATTAAGTTTTTTGGAAACTTTTTCCTATATACTTTTTAAAATGCCCGAAATGCCCTTAACCCTTTTTGGTGACTTGGTCGGCTGCGTCCATAACACTTCCATCCCCATTTCCTCTTCGGCGAGCAGTACAACACCTTCCACAAATACCACTACGTTGTCGAACCCTTAACCCCATTCGACATCAATTATGTCGGCAACCTTGATTCCCTAAGAACGATGGGATATCCATCTACAACATCCCCCTAGCCCATCACCACCGCTCACAAACCCACCTCTTCTGTCCTCATCTCAGAGCCCACACCACCAACCCTTGTCTCCCCCAACACCAGACATGAAGAAGATGACTACAATAACCTCTTTCCTCCTTTCACTCTGAAAGAAGAATACAGAAGAAGCATGGCCCGTCTATGCCAAATCTACAACCCTCCCAAACTCCGTATGCCACATCTGCCTCGTCGTCTAACTCTCCCACCAAAACACCACTCTCTCCCTCAATCCCGCCCGCTCCTTCATTAGCCGCCTCCGCGACGAGCGTCAACTCCACCGCCTTGACACCAACTCCTTCGGCCTCTTCACTATCTCTCCTCCAAGTCCAGTGCCATCCCTTACGCTGCCTCCATCGTCAAATCCATGCTCCGCTCCGGTTGCCTCCCCCACCTCAAGGCATGGAGCGTCGTCGTCAACTCCCTCACTTCCTCTTCAGACAACGACCCTGTTGAAGCTATCCGCCTCTTCGACTCGTCCTCCACCACATCTACTCCATCCTCAACCCCGCACTCACTGTTGACACACTTTAGAGCCCACAAAAGAACCCATCTTTCGATCCTTCTCCAGCTACCCCATCATAGATCTCTCTCTGATCAATGCCCTCACGGACACACTAAGGGTTATCGTCCATAAGAAGGATGGTGGTTTGGAGGGAGGAAGAGGAAAGGATTAAGGGATTTTTGAAAATATAGAGGAAAATGTCACCGATAAATTCAATTTCTGGTGGGATGTCCTGATTTGAAAGGTAAATGGAAAATTTAAGGCCCAGTTAGAAATGTTAGTTTTATTTTGTCCTGATTTGAAATCTGAGGAAAACGTGAGCCCTATTTTGAAATTTCCCCAATAATGGTTGGCCCACTAATAGTTTCTTTGAAGACTTAGACACAACAAATCTATTGGATGCTAGGTGTAAGGTCTCGACCCTTAGTAGTGTTATAAGTTTTATTTAATTGAACTTTTAGTTAATTAAGCGCGATTAGAGGCTAAGCGAGTTTGGTTTACTATTAGGATCATGTGTGTGAAGTTTCATCGCATCCCGAGTTCATTTGGTCATAGTAGGGGGTGTTTTGACATTTACGGAAGTTTTGAGGGGTTTTTCATTATATTTTCGATGTCCTTGATTTTGGGATCATTGGGTGGATGACCTAATTTCCTAAACTTTTTTCTTTTGTCGCGTTTCAATCTGACGCATCGAAGACCTTTAAATTCCAGCTAGAAGTGGACCGAGGACTAAGCTGTAATTTCACTAAACCTGTTCCCATACCTTTTAACACCGTGACCCTTCACTTGGCTTCAATTTTCTCTGCATCTTTTCCACTCTTCATTTCTTCTATCTTTCTCTTTCCAAATTGTTTGCTCAAAGTGAAGATCCAAGGCCTCCCAAGAACTATTCATCACCACCACCAACCTCCAACAACTTCACCCTTACCCTTTTCAAGTGACTTCTCTCTCTACCCTAGGTAAGTACATTTCTTTCTAGAAGCTACGTTTTGTCGCTCGTTAGGTTAGAAATATGATTTACTAGCTTACTAGTCTCTTCCCTTTTGATATGTGTAGGATTTTGAGTGTGGGTTATTGTTTTCCAAGAGATTGAGTTTTTGAGCGGATTTGAGCTAGGATTACCTCCTCTAAGTGCATTTCAAACAAAGACAAGTTTAAGTGTAACTGAAATGGGCTTGGCCCTATTTATTTTTGTGTTATCAGGTACTTGAAGAAAGGGATTAAATCCCCCTATTTCCAAATCGAAACAAGCTCCATGTTACAATTCCTGGGAGCTTATAGTCAGGCATAAGACTTCCACGGCTAACCATAACCCCCAAGAGGCCTGTTCTAGGAAGGCAACCTAGGATTGCTAATATCAACCTGATTGAAAGGATTTGTTCTATGATGAACCTCATTGCTAGCCGTAAGATGTCTGTAGTGTAGTCAAGGTTAGCCATGCAGCTCATGGTTACAAAGGCATAACTGAAGGGAAGATTGGATGGTCGAGCTATTATTAGCCCATGGCTAATCGCGGGGTCCATTATGGCTAGCCGTAGGTACCTCATTGCTTATCGTAGGTACCCACTTTCTTTTTTGAAAGGGGAGTTTAACTCAGGTTTATGGACTTCATTTGGGGACCTTTGGCACCACATAATGAGGATTAATTGGGAGACAATTAGTGACGGATGTTCGAACTAGCTAACATATCCTTACGAATTTTCCTGGTAACGTATGGTTTACAAATCATGTCGGATGTAGGGTCATGAAGCAAGTTGAGATGATGCCCATTACCATTGGATGCACCAACTTTTGTTGCGAGGACATCGGTGACGTCATTACCCTTAGGACTAAACGGTGATGGGTCATACGAAGAGGGCATATGTTTGTTTTGGTATTAGTGAGGTGTAGAGGCTACGTAGCTTCAATCATAATGGCTATGGGAGGATTACTGTATTGTTTTCATGGTTTGAACTTTGATTAAGATACTGATCGATGAAAGTAGCTCCTTTTTCGTTTGACGAATCTTGTTCACATAAGGTAAGACTAGCCTCTCATTGATTGGAATGATAGGATTCTTCAACCTAGTCACCACTCAACTATTAATGTCTAACACAGGTACGACACCATTGTGCTAAGACTTTTATTTTGTGATTGCAAATCGATTTTGAGATGGATGTACACAATCAGATACCAATAAAAGAAAAGCTTTCTTGTTTGTTTCCTCAGGTACCATTTTGTTTAGCCTATTCTCCCGTGTATATTCTTTATCACAACTTGGCATGATTGGGGAGAGTAATGATAATATCCTATTGTCTCCTATTTGCTAGGATGTTGTGATTAGATTATTGTCTTATCTGATTCATCGTTTATCAAGACTCATACAATTATGCTCAGTTCTTCTATTATTGGAATTCACATGATCAAATTCTCTTTACTTCACTTTGATATTGCATATCCATTGTTATTTATGTATATCCACGTGTCGGCTATGCGCAGTTTGATGATGCTACTCTTGGTGCATAGATATAGAGACAACCTACCTCTAGGAGAAGGAGATAGAGACAATTTAGGCAGATCTGCTTGATGAGTTCCTCAACTCGTGTGCAGATGACATCATTTGAGTCGTCATGACCTGCACACTAGTGCCTCCACATTTATCCTGGATAGTTCTTTTTGTACATCTTTTGTTGGGCCTAGGTTTTTTTGAGAGGCCTTATAAGTAAAACACTTTTGACTTATTCTATTAAACTTTAACTTTACTAATTAATGATATGCTTGCTCTTAATTATTCAATATTGGTATCCTATGTTTGTTATGAAGCTTTCACTATTTGATCGGTGAACCTGGGAAATGTTCACACTTCACCGCGGACTTCGATCTTAAGGGACCATGATTAGGGGTCATGTGTGGCTTATTAAGAAAAAATTTAATTGGCCTCTAAGCTCATACATAATCCCCATGCTTATCCATGGTGGTGTGAAAAGTGGTATCAGAGCACGAAGTGTTTCTAGGAATAAAATATATTAGAAACTTTAAAACGCGTGTGAGGATTCAATTCGGTAGTTAGCATCTATACTATATATGTAGGGATCCTATAGTATTGCTTTCTAGTATGTTATCCAATAGGACCCAATTCTCTTTATTTTGTAGAATATGACTCAAAGGAATACTCGAAGTAATAACAGTAATGAGAATTATAGCCCACCGCGAAACTATATGGAGGAGAGATTCTAGCAACTCCTGTAACGCCCCAAAATCCGGGCGCCTCGAATCTCGTGACGCTACAGAAAAGTACCCAAGATAAGTGAAAAATCCAATAAGATAAGTAAGTATGAATCTCATAAGAGTAAGTAAATGAGCAATGCCCTCACTTCAATAGATTGCAAGGTACTTTCCGTAATTAAACTAAGTACGATCCTAGGCCAACGCAGCCAGCTACAAATAAGGAAAAAATAACAAATCTATGTGATAGATATCTCTCGATGCACCAACTGCATCACTCTCCGAACCCTACGGTAATGGATCCATCGCTAAGCAAAAAAAAGGGGGATAAGATGCCTGAAAACACCAAGGATTAGGTCAGGCTCGATGAACTAGGAAACTAGGCATGTTTAGATGGCAACACATTATATTAATAGATAGGATAGAAGACTATACATGATCCCAGTTGTACTTGCATTATTAGTACCTCGATATATAGTAAATATAGAAAATCAGAATACAACATAAATGGTGTAGAGTGTAGTGTATGCACCATAATCGAGATAGGAATATAACGGATGTTGTGCAGGATATCGGGTAAATTAGAGAAGCCATCATCATCAACATATCATCTAAATCATACAAGCACATCAATGTCACCAGCAATATAGATAACCCGAGGAAGTAGCCTTACCATATCCGTGACCATTGTATCTAGACCCAATCGTATCAAAGTCGGCAGTTAAAGACACTAAGCAACGGCATCTATAATACATAATAATCAAACATCTCATATACATCCATAGTTGAAGTATAAGGGACGTGGGGGGTCAGAGCCAGCCCATTGTCTTCGTCTCAATAACTGTCGATGGACATTTACAATGGGGGTTATGGCCACCCATCGCTGCCATCTCATCGAATAAGAGCGTACCGAAATCCACCTCATCCATCCATATTCATAACCATGGCGAAGTCACAGTCATTGGTCTTACGTGCTATCTCAACCAACAATATCCATAGCCACGGCCAAGTCCCAGTCATTAGTCTTATGTGCTATGTCAACATCAATATCCATCCACACCTACCCGGTCCGAGTGCTAGCGGTCTCGGTACCCCGAAGGTACCTACCGTACTCAACCACATCTCAATATCAATATACATGCCAGTACCAAAATCCCTCGGCAGTCCAACTGTAAATCCATAATCGTACAGACCACTCGGTGGGGGTAATCAGAACCAGATCACCTTATTATCCTTAATATGAGACGATATTAGTCAAGGGCAGGAGTCACGGAGTTCGGGTATAGCTAATCCATCATCCCGTTTCCCAACAGTTTATAATGCATATCCTTATACACTCTGCTTCTCTATACGCTTAATTAATATTATCCCATTATACCGTCCATCCATCAATATTTAACGTTAAGTTCCCAACATTATAGGTCAGGACTTCAAGTGCAATGCCCTGACTTCTCATCCAATACGGACCATGATTATGGATCGGAGCCTAAGTGAGATGCCTTGATTTGTAATACCTCCCAATGCCTACATCCAAGGTTCGGACCTACAAGCCAACCATAGTGTCTGTTCTCAACAATATAAGTACAAGATGTCTCAATACATCACAATTGATGCCCCTTTCTTCATGTTTAGGGTCCCACTTCACCTAAGACAGTGATCACAAGGTCCCAGATGCTTCTTAAGTATCCTTAATGCTCCTGTCGGTGGATAGCATCATAGGATGTTCATAACCATTGAATCGGATTCCGTTTTATAACTCAAGACCCTACTTAGGTGGCTACACGAGTCAAGGTTAAGCCCGGCCCTTGACTCGTCTCTAGCATATCAAACAGTCCAAATGGAAGGTCAACGGGGCCCACATGATCAAATAATAAAAGAAACCAAATCCGAGAAGTTGTTGTTTGCAGCGTACCGGGTTGACCCAGAGAATCTTCGGGTTGAACTAGCACACTAGGAAATGAATCAGAACTTGAGAAGAAAAACTTGCTGTTTGCAATATACCAGGTCGACTCGGAGAGTCCTCGGGTTGACCTAGTACACTAGGAAAAGAAGCAGAACCTGGGAGGTAAAATTTGTTGTCTGTAGTGTCCCGGGTTGACCTGTACACTACATGACTTTTCTCAGAATCCTGGCAGGTGTAGTGTATGCAGTGTATCGGGTCAACCCGAGGACTGGCACACTGCAGTCTAAAAATTTCTGCTCTCAGTTATGGGGAATTCCTTAGTGTTTTGGGTCGACCGGATACACACGAATTCCTGAGATTTCAAGTTCTGTCATCTTCCATCAAAACTCCACCATTCTTCAACCAATTACGACCAGGTCTTCTCCCATTCATCTCCATGCATCAAATACATCTTCCACATCATAATCCATTACAAATGGGCTATTGATTTTCCAAATGGGAGATTCCCATCCATCAATGGCCAAAAACACATAAGAAGGCTTAGAAAGAGAAGGATCTATACAACATATTATCCATTCAACTTACCAATTACAGAAATCAAACCAAATATCCACTCAAGACATTAATTGGCAATCTAAGCATATTAATCAATTTGACTTGCCTAATTAGGAAGAAAAGTCCTCAAATAGCTTGGCTTCACTTCAATTGCTCTAAGATCATTCCAATAGCTAGATCTACAATCTATACACCCAGTCCCAAAGAGAGTAGTGCATAAGAAAGGGAATTATAAGACAAAGAACTATTCTACAAGGAAATTGGAAAGAGGAATGAGGATTACCTTCAATTGGAGAGGGGAGAGAGACCTAGAAGATGGGATGAAGTCCCTAGGTTGAAGATAGCTGAACCTTGATGAGACTCTCCTCTTTTAGCAATTGGAAGCCCTAGATTTAGAGAGGGAATGAAGAGAGAGAGATATATGGGAGGGAATGTAGTGGAATGAGAGGAATGAAACGCTTGGGGAGATGGGAGGGAGTTTCTCTTATAGCATTGGGTTGGGTTAGTTTATCTAAAATACCCTTTTTTGCTAATGTTGCTTCAGGATAAGGATGGGGGTATTTTGGGAAGGTTTAGGTGAAATTACTAAAGGTCCTTGGTTGCCAATAGAAAGAAAAGATAAGGACTATGGTAGTTTAGGTATCCATACTTAATGACTAAGGTACCCTTAAATGAGTGGTTGTAAATGCAGGAGCCTAAGGGTAATAAAGGTAGGCTATTTATAATGACAATAGTGCCCATGTTTACTTGGTTGATAATGAAGGAGGCCAAGGTTACTTAGGGCATGTGGTTCTCTAATTTGGAGGAAAATAGTTTAGATAGAAAGACTAGAGAACCCTCATATAATTAAGGGGCATTTGGGCGGAGGTCCCTCAACTGTGATTTTTATTGCAAGCAGTCCACAATACTTTATCATACTGACAACAGTCCTCTTGTAACTGAAAAGGACAAAAACGCCCTTGTACATGTCAGCAAAAGCAAAACTCAAACAAATTTATCTGAGTTTTCAAAACTCAGATAAAACTCAGATAAATTTATCAGTCTTCTAAGGCAGTCTTCTCACTGTTTAAACCATGGTTATGATCAGATATGTAGCCTGTGGACTGTGATCTTGGACCATCTTTTCACATGTTAAAACCACTTACAGATTGACTAACTTGGGCTTTCTTGAAATTAAGACACAGGATACCTTGTGAATACAACAACCAGAACATGTTTGGTTTCTCCCATAGTTCCCTGCTCCTGCTCCTTCTTCTCCTTCTGTTTACTAGTAGAGAAAGAAAACGCGAATCATAAATCATAACCACTGCAATAAGAAAGGAGAGATGGATGTGGGTCGTCGGATGGCACCAATTCACATAGCTATTTGTTTGAAACTCAGAAAAGTTCTTCAAAACTCAGATAAATTTGTCTGAGTTCTGCCAGAAACTCAGATAAATTTATCTGAGTTGTGCCAGAAACTCAGATAAATTTGCCAAAACTCAGATAAATTTGGCAAATTTATCTGAGTTCTGCTAGAAACTCAGATAAATTTATCTGAGTTTTTGGCAGAACTTCGACAAATTTATCTGAGTTTCTGTCCAGTTTATCAGAGATTCTGGGAAATTTATCTGAGCTCGGCGACACCAAAAGTTAGAATACGGAAAATCAGATTCTAATAAAAATCGAAATCCAAAACAAAAATACTTGATGACCACAATCCAATCGAGAAAAGAGAGGGAGGAAACAAGAAAAAATGCAAAATGCTCTCTTTCAAATCAGTTGTAGAGAGAGAGAGAGATTTGGAAGAAACTTCAGATGAAAGAGCAAGATAAAGTAAAACTGTGTCTATCTTTGAAGAAATGAAAGAGAGAATCGGAAGTCATGATGGCGACGAAAGGTGCTCTGCAACGATATTCTGCAACTATGGAAATGAATGAAAAATGGAAAATGAGAGAAGAAGAATGAAGGAGTTTTCTAGCACAGTTGAATGGGGCAAATTAGTCATGAAAATACATGACATGGCATATTAGGGACCTCTCATTAAAGTATCTCCAGCTGTCTGGACTATAGACATTAGAGAAAAAGTAGTTGTCCTTGATGCCTTAGAAGACCGTGCTCAAGGACTTTTGGCTAATTTACCCTATAATTAATGGACTAACGGGTGAGGCTATGGGTAATTGGGTCATTCTAAGGTAGTTACATAACTCTCTAAGGAAAACCCTAATATAATTAGGATTACAACTAAGGCCTCTAATTATCTAATTACTTTTAGGAAATCCAATCAAAACCCTAATGAGACTATTAACCTCACAAGTGTTTTAATCTTATAAACTATGCTAAATTAATGAGAATTACTAACTACTCATGGTAATCACCTATTAAATTGGATAATGTAGGGTTGACTTTGGTCAAACTGGGTCCTAATATGTATTTCTTAGGACGGGTCCTTACAACTCCCACGCAGTCTCAGAAGACCCAAATAGAGAACCAAGCAAGACACACATAGAACCATCAAAAGCAAGATGAGGAGTGGGTCAAACAAAGGGATGGCTAAGCTACCTTCCAAGCCCAAATTCTAGAGGTGGTGCAAAGGGCCACTTCGCTAGCCCGAGTAGTCATGCCACCGAGGGCAGTAGATCCCAACGATCTCTTCGAGATGTTCAGGAAGAGGAACTCACCAGAGATTTTCGAGAGTGAGGATCATATGCATGCAGATGAGTTCTTAGTTTAGTTGAAGAAGATCTTCTAGGTCATCTAGAACACTGGGAGGCAGAGGGTGTAGTTGACAACCTATATGCTTAGAGATGTGGCAGAGAGATTGCGGACAACTGTCAAGACAAGATACAGCACGATAGATAAGGGGGATGCATGAACTACATTCAAGAAGGAGTTTGACGAGAGTTCATTCCCGATCAAAGCCCAGAAGCTCGCAGAGTTTGAGCTGGTGATATGATAGTGTAGGAATACGAGTTGCAGTTCACTCGTTTGTCTTGGTTTGCAGCTGTGCACCTGGTCAAGGCTTAATTCTACAAGGTACACTTGTTTGATCAAGGCCTAGTTCTGGCGAGCACGTTATATGGATTTGTTACCAAAGATATGCCCATCTTAGATAAGGATATTTACCCCATAATTCGCTCTGGCGTTTATATCTATCTGTGATAATTGACTGATTGTTACTACTGTTCAAATAATCACATCAATTGATATAGTTTCACATATTTCTACATTTTCACCTGAAATGTTCGTGCTCATCCACCGTAGCCCGAATTGCCGACAAATATTGACTGAAAATCATTTCCTATGGATTTATATTTTGATTACTTGTCGAGTTTTTTACTCATGTGGTAGCTATGGTATTTTCTTTTTTCAGATTCCAAGTTGATAGTGTAATTGATAGTTTGCTTTCAAGGATGAAGGTAATCTTTGAGTGGCATTTCATATCTTAGCATTTAGTTGCTTTTTAATTAGTAGTTGATTTAGCTGATGGTGCTATAATTTATTGGATAAGATTTTAATGGTATTTTCATTTATCTTTGTTATTAGAATGTTTTTCTACAATGATATTAATGAACTATTTAGACTAATTGACTTTGATTTACATGATATGCGTGTTGAAATGTTTCACTGCATGATATGACCCCGTTTGTGCTAAGTGAGGCCGTTGCCCTACGGAATCTGAGGGTCCCAAGGATCTCGGATTTCAGTGCGTGACACGTCTAGTGCAGAAGCAAAATATCGCATGCACTCGCCTTTGTAACTGCTGAGTTAACATGGATGTCTTGTATATTCTCAGAGACATTGGAGTATACCTAAAGTATCGTTTTGTGCAAGAAAAAGTTGTTCTTGGCGATCTTGCTATTCAATTTGTGGGTTCTACAAATTGAACTGCAGATATATCCGCAAAGCCCTCTACAAAAATATTCATTTCGATAGTTACCATACAAGCTCGGAGTCCATACGCTGCCGCCTCCTGATTGAGGGCGAGTGATAAGGATGGCCACACAGGACATCGCACGTCACATACAGATCATCACATACCTATAGAACAAGAGAAGCTTAAAAAGGTTGATTACAAAGGCATCACAACAATCCATCATCATGTCAGATTCTAAGTAATAATGCAATTCTCAAGATACAAATCGAGGTTAATTGGACAACACAACAGAAAGCAATTGGGCATACAAAGAGATATGCTATTCTGTTTCGAAATATATATTTACACAATCTGTGCAAGAAAGAAACCATGAATTTATATAATGAGAAACTGAGGAAATTGGGCTTAGCATGTCTTGAATCTTGAAGGCCTAACCTCTTTTGACTACCCAAATCCCTTAAAAAATTATATATGATATCAAATCCAATCGGTCGGAAGTTCGAATCTCTATGCATATCTGAAAAAGTTTAAAATACCCACGCAAATTCTAAAAATTAATATATAAATATTTTTTTACATTTGCCCCTTCCCCCGACATTTCTTTTACATAGAGCCAAACACCCTTTCTCCCTCGTAAATTTTAAAAATTAAAATATTTTTTTTTATATTTGCCCATACCCCCAATATTTCCTCTACAACCCCCTACACATGAAGCATAATCATGTATTTTGAAACTTCATTGATCTAATGGTGGGTTATGTATGTATTGGATAAATCATAACCGGTTATAAGTACAGGTGTTGATTGTCACCATGATCAATTTGGATTTAATGAAACAAGCCCTGTATTGATAAGAAAAAATGAATTTATGTAGTGTAATTCTCTCCCACTAAGTACAATTGTTAATGTTAGTTGCTTTATAATAAAAAGAAATTGAGTCTAAACTTTTAAAGTTATGCAAATAAGGATAAAAGAACTAGACAAAAAAGTGATTTCGCTCTAAAACCCTGCGGTGGTTGGAAGACGTGACGGTTGATTTTGGAGACACGGAAGGTATTAAAATGAAAAATGAAGGGGCCTATTTAAAAATCCCAAAAATCTTTTGGGATATATA
This sequence comes from Umbellularia californica, assembly GCA_028538565.1. Lineage (NCBI taxonomy): Eukaryota > Viridiplantae > Streptophyta > Magnoliopsida > Laurales > Lauraceae > Umbellularia > Umbellularia californica. The sequence goes on from JAPQWN010000005.1 coordinate 11,396,829, forward strand.
CAAAAAGCTCTTTTTCCTCACTGCGCATTATAAAAATATCCGAGTCGCCGTCAAGGCATACTTTTGGTGTGTGGAAGAAAAGTCTAGTACGACAACCATGAAGGGAAAAAGTCATTAAAAACGACAAAGGACTTTGGTGTCAATATCAAAAGTTTAGAATCCATCTTTGGTGTTAAGAACATCCTAAAGGTGGGGCCTACCTCTTAATTTCAAGCATTACATCTTTTTCAGAAACAAATATGAGAGAACAGATTTGAACTGGTCAAAATAGACTTGTCAAAAGATGCCATTCTTATGGAATGGGAAGAAGCCGCCATGTTATTTGTTTGGAAGAAAATTCATTAACCCGGAGACACTCGACAATATCATGCAGTCTCTCCAATAATACCATTTGAGCATCCCACTCATGCTCCCACCGTATGATAATTATTCATTGGCGAGCGTTCACCGACAACTCCCATCAGCTCTTTATTGATATTACTGTAAAAAGCAAAATCACAGTAGCTCTAGTTAATGTTGATCTAATTCTAACTTTTCATCTATTTTTAAATTATGCAATGATTTTATAAATGATCAAGATGTTGCCTTCGGTAGTCTGCAGGAACGCCGGCTTAGTAAGTACCCAGCATTAGCCTGAGAACTTGTATGAAAAGATTCCGTGTTTGGTTAAAAACTACATCTTGATCGCCTAGTTGTGAGCTTCTAACCAATCTAACTGAGAATGCAGTAGTGGGGATATGGATTTAGAGAATGCAGCAAGTGGACTGATCTTGGGAGATTTTATGCTGCGTATCTGCGTTCCAAATCCAAACACAGTCACCAGTTTCCAGCGGGCCACAACAATAACCTGCACCGACAGAGTTTTCAAAGCTGTTTTAGTAAGTTGCACACATGGGGAGCCAGAGTTACTTCAATTGGGATGTTAGTGACCTGAGCAGTGAGCACTGCTAAGAATCTCTATATATTTTCTGGGAAGTTAAATTTTAATGTTATTAGATGGAATTGAGTGAAAACAAATCCATCTTTCTCAGCAGCAGTTATAATGAAACTGGGGAGCACCTTATTTACTATTGCTCTTGAGATTCGGGACATGTTCATGTGCCCATATGAGGAAATTGGGCTGAGCATGTCCTGAATCTTGAAGGCCTAACCTCTTTTGACTACCCAACCTTCCTTAAAAATTTTTATATGATATCAAATCCAATCGGTCGCGAGTTTGAATCATCAATCGATATTGAAAAAAAGTGTGATGATCTGTGTGGGCCACTAATTTGTGGTCTTCCTTATCAGGTTCTTCTAGGCCAATCAGGTTTAATTTGTAAAGGGATTTTGACCGTACATGATATAAAAGACCACGAATTCTTCAAAATGGTGTTGACCAAAACTATATACCAAATATGGGTACTATCATGGGACCCCAAATTCTTTTTCCAATTCTACCAATTTTTATGCAATATCGCACAAACTGATCGATCTCCCTCTTATATTTCCCTCCGTTTCCATCTTCTAAAGTACTAAACCTCACATTTTTTCATGCGACCTTTCCGTTCCTAGTACTTTATTGGTTGCCAAAAAATGTTCCCAAAAAGTGTTGTCTTTCATTCTCTTCACCTAAAGATGATTCATAAGAAACAGTTCCCAAAAAGCGTACATAGACCACATAATTTGACAAGGTATTAATCTTGTGGATCCATCCTTTGTCCTCAGGGTAAAGTTATCACAACAAGATAATGACCAAATGGAAAAAAAAAAAAAAAAAAGGGAAGGAGAGTTGTGGAGAAACCTTGAGATACTTTTGGATAAATGGAAAAGCAACGGAGAAACCTTATTGAAAACCATTTTTAACAATAGAGAAAGTAGTAGGAACGAAGAAAGTTGCAGGAACAAATGGAGCTTTGGTGCTTTAGGAGATGGGAACGGAATAAAATAGAAGAGAAAATCAATTATTTTCACCTTCAGTTTGTGCGATATCACACAGATTGTGCAATATCGCATAATAGGTAGAATTGGAAAAAGAATTTAAAGCCCAATGTACAATAACCACAATTGGAATATAGTTTTGGTCAACACCATTTTGAAAAATTTATGGTCTTTTATATCCTGTATAGTCAAAATCCCATTTGTCAACTATGAACACTAGAGTACCAACGTCGAAGGTTGTGGACTTCCGAAGGTAGTTGGTGTTGAAACCAATCCAAATCCCACCAACCCTCATCGTGGGACCAATCTAGTGATTTAATCACAAACGCAAAACTTAAATATCATTAAGTTTAGATGTTTTATGGTAGTAGGCCCGCGGGACCCATGAAGAGGTCAAGATAGAAAAAAACTGCGCCGGCTGTTGACAATTGATCACTATTATTAATGCAAACTGATCGTAACTTTATTTAGTATCATTCTCCTAGCTAGCCTCGGTGTGGAAGAAGAAAAAAGAGAGATGGAGGAGATGAAGAGGCCTCATATAGTCTGCGTTCCATTACCTGCACAGGGCCACATCAACCCCATGATGCAATTAGCTAAGATTCTCCATTCAAGAGGCTTCTTCATCACCTTTGTTCATACTGACTGCATCCACGAGCGTCTGTCAACGCTGGGTTCTTTGGAGTGTTCGGATAGCTTTCGCTTCGAAGTCATATCAGATGGCTTATCACTCTCTTCGGGGGAGGTGAAAGAGGACACAAAGGCCTTCTTGCAATCCGTGAAAGAGAATTGTGTTGCACCATTCCGTGATCTGCTGAGGAAGCTTCATCACCCATCTGATGGGCATCGAGTGACTTGCGTTGTTTCAGATGCATTCATGACCTTTACTCTTAAGGTCGCTGAAGAAGTTGGCATCCCTGAGGTGATCTTCTGCCCAACTGCTGCTTGCGGTTTCATGGCTATGGCTCATTATCACGAGCTAATGAGAAGAGGACTTGCTCCCCTCAAAGGTACATAGTATAATTTTGACCACAAAAACACATGCTCACACACTGATACAAAAATGATGTTTGTTGTTGGTGTTCTCTATACATATAATTCTTGGGGAGTTCTTAACGAGGCCCCTCCCAGTTGAGCCCACTGTAGTATATGTGTGTGATCTAGGGCCTACAAAAAAAGATCAATTACGCACAAGAATAATACAGATTTACGTGGTTGGGCTTTTGACCTACATCCACGGGGAAAACAGGAGAATCACTATGCAATCAGAGGTGTGTACAACCTAGAGACTTTGATCTCTATTTATAATATCACTCCCAAACTCTGTTACACCCAGACCCAACTTCTAATCACAATAGACATACTATAATAGACCTACTTCTAATCAGAATACAACTTAGGCCAATCCAAGGGGCTCAGTTAACCAAAACTTACTAATTTCAATTGAGCCGTACAAATTAACAATATGAAAATCATAAAACGCCGGTAGATGGAATAATCTAAATGAGATCTAGACATGTGAAAATTTTTAACTCTATTAAATTATCCTAACCTTTTGTTTGATCTATGGCCTCAAAGCTTAGGGATTAAAAGTTGACTCAAATGGTTTATGAGGCATTATTTTCTTGTAATTTTAATTCAACGGTGATTAAAAGTTGGATCAGTGTCAAATTTGGGCTTTATACTAATTTGCTGAAAGAACACATATGAAAATGATTGGATTGGCTCACGGTGAGCTCCACGTGCAAAAATCACAGGAGAGCCAAAAAAAATAAAAACATTTAAATGGAGAGTTTTTAGCGTCTTACTTACTGTAGAAGTCACCTATTTGGACCATCCAGCCATGACGACTCCGTTTACCGAAGATAAAGAAGACGAAGAAACTCCTATCCGGCTCGCCTCCCACAAGAAGACAACAAAAAGTCTTTCTTCATGCTTTCGTCTCATACTCTCTTTCTTTTGTTTTCTCCCTGTAATGATCAAGTTTGAACAAAAAGAAAGACCTTCCTGCACGCCTCTTATATCATTCACTCTTTCCAACTTCGTAAGAGCCAAAACACAAGTTCTCTTGTTACCAAGAGAGAGAGAGAAAAAAAACGTACAAAAGTCCTCTCTCCTGCATTGTCCTCTTTATTTCTCGACTAAAAGCAACTGGAAGGCAAGGAGTTGGCACACATCTCTTGGGCAAGGGGCAAAAAACACACAAGGTCTCCGCTAGTGTGCTGAACTTTTGGTTTTTTATTGTCATTTTTTTCTACAAAGAAAAAGTGCATTAGAAAAGAGAAAAATAAACAACAGGAAAATCACATACAAAATAATCATAAAATCTTTAAGTTCCTTAGAAGATGTAAAAAATAATAAAATTAAAGACACAGATAACACCTTTGAGGTCCAGCATAATATATAGGGAGTATATATAGATCAATAGCGTGATCCATTCAAATCTTGGGCCAACTTGAGAAGGTGAATCTTGCGGAAACCCCTGCCTTCTTTTAACACATGAAAGATTGCCCTTGCCTTGGCTTCTTTTGGAGAAGTAAATGAGACAAAGAAAACAAAAATCAATACTTTTCTATTCAAAATCGCCATTGCAAAGCACTTCAAGAACCAAGCCATGGCCCCTCCATTTATAGAAGCTAAAGAAGGATGAAGAAACTACTATCCCGCTTGGATCCAATAGGAAGACAAAGAAAAGTCTTTCTTCTTGTGCCCATAAAATTTAAATCATTTATGCTTTTCCATAAGGCCAACCATAGAGCCAAGACCCAGATTTTAGTTTGAGAAGGGATTGGTGGAACTGATGTATCACAGAAGTCCATGAAAGAACATTCTCGACCGATCACTATGAGGTGTCACAAATAGGGCAAGTAGAATCTTCAGAAATATTTTTATTATGAAGGAATTGGTTAACCTAAATTTCATTATTAAGGCATTTCCAGCCGAAGAAAAAGACTCTTGGAGGCAAGAGGAATGGGAGAGTTTTGAATATCTCCATCCTCACTATGAATGGTTTTGTATCTAGATCTGAGGACAATTTACCTTGACCCTTTCGACTAGGACCAACGTTTCTTGTCATCTCTACTTATACAAGGGATATGCATTTTTTACGATATACATCATTAGTATCATAAAAAATACTTCTAATTAGCTAGAGATTCCAACTTTTGTTTGGGTTTCATAGGTCTTTAACCACAAGAACTTAGTTAACAACATTAGGTATTGGAGTTCTAACGCCGCCACTCTGATGGGATCTAGTTGTAATTTCACACTTAGATTTGTCCCCCATTAGCAATAATTCTTGCCACTCTATCCTTGATAAGATTAGTTGCTCCTACAAACCTTTTCAAAAGTCAAGAGTTACCTTTTCTAAATTGGCCACCCATAAAGATTTATTTGGACAATATTTTGCTTTAGGATCTTTGATCTCAATCAGCTTTCATTACAAAGACACCACCAAAAGAGTCTTCGTTAAGAGGGGTAGATTGTTCTCTTTGGTTACTTTTTTTCTTAATCGGTAAGAAGCCTCATTAAAAGAGTAGGAACTTACAAATGGAGGTATAAGAGCATTATACCCCACCCCCACCTTACTTACATAGTAAAGCCCTCCCAAGGAGACACCCTTACAACCCCTTGTTTGGCTAAACCCTTGGCCATAGAGGGCTAGACAAAGAGGACTACAAATCTCTTCCATCTTATTGTGTGGATATTCTTTTTGTCTCGGGAATTGCCAAGAAAAAAAAGGCTTTTAAGTATTTTGTCCATTGCGCTAATATTCTTTAATGGGAGCTGGAGTACTGGCGCGCATTAAATAAGGATAACAGAACTATAGAGGCTACTGTTTATTAGTGTGCTTCTCCTTGCTTATGAGAGCAAGGGTGTTTTCCGAGACATGATTCCGCTCTTAATTCTAACAATGAGAGACTGAAAGCTAATATTTCTATTTTTGTTCATAATGAGAGGGTTTTGTAAAAACCTTTGCTTTTCAGTCATAAGCCTACTGCCTCGGATCTTGAAAAGATTGGAGAGCTTCTCTTCCCCACTTCTTCCTCCTTTGTTTAGGGTTGTTGAGGAGAAAATAACCAAGATGAAAAGAAGAATGAAGACACGCCTCAAATCTATGCAATTCGCAAGCCCATCACTCGGTTTTGAATAGGTTCACACACCTTTCATTGGACTAGGTTTGAAAGGAGAGGTAGGCCCTATATTTGTGTTAGAGAAGACTATGAAAGTTTTGATGTGAATTCACAATTATCAATTCTATAAAATATGATAAAAAAGAACGACTTAATACAAAATTGTGGGTTTGTATTCACTTCTCAAATTTATATTTATATGGGTTCAAATGTCTGGGGCAAGTTGTTTACATTGCATTTTTACAACTATCCCGTCTAGCCTTAGATGTCGACCTTAACAATATAAAAAATAAAAAATAAAAAACAAGAAGAGAGGAGACTGAGAAATGAGACCTTCTCAAACTACGTCCTCGAACTTGCTCCCTTTTTTACCAAAGAACAAAAAATCCCATAAAATCGAATCTAGAGCCCCTGTCAATAGCTTTACTTGGTAGCTCAAATGGCTATTACTATGTCACATGTCACTAACTCAAGGGATGATAATCTTTTGCACTCTACTCTAGAACTTTTTCTAGACCACTTTACCCCATTCATAGGCTTTATATATCCAACAGAAACAGATCCCCTGTTTCGAGGGACGCCACATGCGGGGGTGTGTCGTCCCTGATTCACCCAAACAAGGCTCCCCTCTTTGGACGAAACAGGGGATCCATATCCAACACGTGTTAGAATGTTCCATGCATTTTTACACATTTTCATATTTACAACAGTATCCGTTGTCCTAGATAATTCTCCACAGTTCAAAGATTATCCCACAAAGGTTTTTTAGATTGTCTTTCAAAATCTCCATGGATCCTTATAGCAATCCAATCACAAGCGTGTCTCATCACTTGAATGGCCATGGACTGATCATGATGCAAGCAAAAGAGACTCGATCCGAATGGTCTCTTTCCCAGCAATCACGGACTCTTTACCCGTGAGCGTGAATTATTGCTGGGTCATAGGAGGACAATCTTGTCATGCAGGTCTGGATTATAAATGTGAAGGCCAACGTCAAGTAATTTAAATGGATCTTGTAGTATTGTCAATGCAAGCATTACTGCCACAATGACACAGAATATTATGCATGTAAGGAAGGTTGCCGTGGTTAGTTGTCTCTAAGGCCTTTTAGAATATTATCAATGATATTGTTATCAGTGTGATTGGGTTAGAGTGAGATATAATCTTTCATTATTATGATTAGAGTATTAAATTCCCTTACTTATTTTATTAAAATTTCCTTTTTTTTCTATTCTTTTGGCTTCTTCATGAAGCATGTAATTATGTTCTTTAGGGTTTTGGGCTATTTTTTAGGGGCTTCAGCCAATGTTTTCTCCTCTCTTTTTCTTAATCCATATAGCCGTTTAGAGGGAAAAAAAGTCATATAATTGTCAACAAAATTAAGGTGATTTATATGTAATCTTTAATTGAAGTTTTTCTTATTTTGGCCTTTACATATATGTATGAATGTAGGCAAAAGTTGCATTGGAAATGGGCATCTCGACACTACAATTGATTGGATAACAGGAATGAGAAACATTCGACTAAGAGATCTTGGAGGCTGTCTTCAAACAACAGATCCCAATGACTTCATTGTAAACTTCATGGCAGATGAAGCTCAAAAAACTTCGACAGCATCAGCCATCATTTTCAATACATTTGATGATTTGGAAGATGGAGTTCTTCATGCCATCAAATCAATATTCCCTCCTTCCATTTACACAATAGGCCCTCTATCGTTGCAATTTCGTCTATTACCAGATAATGCGTTGAAGTCGGCCACATCGAGTATGTGGAAAGAAGAGGCAGAATGTCTAAAATGGCTAGATAGTCATGAAGCTGCTTCAGTAATATACGTGAATTTTGGGAGCACAACAGTCTTAACAGAGAATCAATTGATAGAATTTGCAGTAGGCATTGTGCATAGCAAATACCCATTCCTATGGGTCATTAGGCCTAATCTTGTAATGGGTGGTTGTCCAAATCTGCCACAAGAATTAATGGATGAGATTGGAGGAAGGGGTATGCTAGTGAGCTGGTGCCCACAAGAGGAGGTGTTGGCACATCCTTCGATTGCTGTCTTCTTGACTCACTGTGGTTGGAACTCTACTCTCCAGAGCATATCATTTGGTGTGCCTATGCTCTGTTGGCCTTTCTTGTGGGAGCAACAAACCAACTGCAAATATGCTTGCCAAGAGTGGGGTGTAGGTGTGGAGATTGATACCAATGCAAAGGGAAAGGAGATTGAGGCTCTTATTAAGGAAATAATGGGGGAAGAGAAGGGAAAGGAGATGAGGAAGAAGGCCTTGAAGTGGAAAGAGAGTGCTCAAACAGCTATTAGGGAGGGAGGATCTTCTCACACTAATCTTGAAATACTAATTCAAGAGTTACTTCAATCGGGAGATTTTTCTAATTGATGTGTGAATGTCAGTATATTTAAATATTGAAAATAATTGTAACATTAGTGTAAGGTCTATAATCCTATTATAATTTGTATTGGCAAATTCATTGGGTATTAGACAAAATCCGAGATTTATTTACAATTGTATTTCTTTCAGTGGGACTGCTCAAGTGCCGTGAAGTTTTTATTAGCATTACATGGATCTTTGTCATGATAACATCACATGAAAAATTCTTGCCATGCCATCACGTAGACTCTTGCAATCATATGGGACTCTGCCATGATAAAATCAAGTCTTCTCTCCATGTGTGGCTTGATGTACATGTTATTCACAAAAAAAAGCAAGCCAAGGGGATTGATGGTGTTGGGATCCGTGCATTAAGAAAAAGGGAACAAAGCATTTAGAGACAGAGCCTTGTGCGCTCGAGCGGCTGGGTCGCAGAAATTCTGATTTTTTCATAACTCTATTTCCTAACTTTTCTGAGTTTATTTATCTGACCCCTACTTGCTCTATACGTATTGAGGCACGAATTAAAGTCTATATATTGCCTTTCTCTCTCAACTCAAGGGTACCACTCTCCTATCCAAAAACCTAAATCTTTTGAGAGATTGTTTTCCTCTCTAAAGCTTTAAGTTGCTGCACTGAAGTTCAAGTCTTTGGAGGTTCTTTCTGCTACTTTTTTAAAGTAGATTCACCTTGAAGAGGCATTCAAGGTGGTTTGTTCAAGCATGGCGAAAGTGTACGTCAAGCAGTTGGCAAGATAGTTGAATTCTTTGGTTGAGTTAGCAACTGGGAAAGGGTTGTGAGTTCTTTCTTGCAACTTTCAATTTATTCAGTGCTTGGTTATCTGTTGGCCAAGACGGTAAAGCCCGTGGTTTTTTCCTAAGTAGGGTTTTCCACGTATATATCGTGTGTCCTTCTCATTGTGTGATTGCTTGCTTTTAATATGGATTAGAGTTAATTACTAGATTAGTTCTTGTTCTTGAAATCTAATCGAGATCTAGTTATTGGAACCTGCTAAAGCTGGATTTTTCAATTAGGCTTCTGTTGGTTACTAAATTACTCCCTATATTAGAATTTAAGTATCGTGTACATTAAAGAACACCTACTTGAAATCACATATTTCAATTCGGTATCGAAAGAAAACAAAGAATGAGAATATAGGTCGCGCACTTGAATTCTATGGCCCCATTTGCCACTTGGAATTGAATTGAGTTTTTATCAATTTATAGAAAAGGAGTATGGCCCATTTTTCCTTTTGGAATTGAATTGGGCTATTATCAATTTATAGGAAATGTTATGTGTGTATACACACACATATGAGGGGGGCTGTCCTAAGCTGCAGCTCATATTATCTCAAATTTAAATTATCTGCAAAATCATCTCCATCGTAAACTGCATGCCTCAAATCATCATCTTCAAAATCAAGATAAATCCAATCAGAATTAGATTTTTCAGTTCCATTATGCAGAAAACAAAGCTATTACACTTTTATTTGTGGGACCAACATTGTTTCAGCTTAGGATAATATAAGCTGCAGCTTGAAAAAGTTACGCTACAAAACTCTCTGCATGTTTTGTTTTAGAAAAAAACACCTCTCTTTTAGCCAATAAAAGTGTGACATGTGTCATCAGTGATACACATCCGATTCTCTCTCCTAAATATTCTCCTACAAAGGTGGATCTCTTAAAATACTTACAAATCATTAGCTATTAGATAGGGGCAGAAACTCTTCTTTTGAGATAGGGGAGTTTTTGAGAATTTCCCATATATATATATATATATATATATATATGGGTACACTACAAAACTCCGTGGGAGTTTTGCAAAGAAAAACTCCCCTTTTTTAGCCTACCAAAGTTTAACACATGTCATCACTATCATAACCTTATCTTTCTCTCTATATACACATATTTAAGAAAGATAGAAAGGAAGTTTGTGTGATGCTCCATACAAAAAGGGGCGATTATTTTGGTTCCCAATTAATTCTCCTAAAAACTAGCTAATCTATCCTATTTTGGTTCCCAATTAATTCTCCACTAATTGATATGCATCCATTAAGAAACCAGACAACGGCCAACAGGCTTGCCTCCCTCCATTAGTGGGGCCCACTATTAGAAAAAAGGGGTTAAGAGAAGGCCATTGGGATTTCATCCAATACTGGAGTCCAATCTTGAAATATATTTAATACGATTGGTGCCCACTACTGGATCCATCCATTTAGGGAAAAAAAACTGAAAGGAGAGTAAATGAGCAACAGTTTGGATTCCATTCATCGATAGGGCCCACAAAACATATTTAATATGAGATCCATTGATGATTGAAGATCTAAGGAAAAGAAAACAAACCGACTATAAAGACTTACTTATAATTTGGATAATGGCAAGAAATATGACTCAAATTCAAACATTCATAAAAATCTCTTATGAGAGGTTTTAGGAGAGAAAGAATAGCCTAAAGTGAGGTGGCACCTTAAAATAATGTAGGTTTTTTGTGCATATTTCTTTGAAATGAGAGACTTTGTAGGGATGAGGTGGCACCCCTCATAGCCCACCTCTCCCTTTGCTTTAATATATATATAATATATATATATATATATATATATATAGGAGATGCATATATATATATGGGAGCTGCTCTTATGAGAGACATGTCTCACCTTATATGAGAGATATGAGTGGGGGCTTCACATTTAAGTTGTTGGCATTGGATATAGATATGAGGGCTCATACACAATCTCTCATATAAGGTGAGAGATATCTTTCATATGAGCATCTCCCTATATATATGTATGTATATATATATATATATATATATATACATACATATATATATATATATATAGGGCAAGGCTCTCCTATGCTCAAGCTTATGATAAGGTAAAATCAAGTATGTGGTGGGACCCACATGAGGGTGGAGATGGGGGGATTTCAAGCACACCCTGGGACCCTCATCTCTAAAAAAAATTAGCTCCTGCTATGATTTCTATCATCTCCATCTAAGCCCTAAAAGTTTAATGGTCAACGGTCCATTCGGATTGGTAGACAGTCTATCCAACAGTCCAATAAATTCGAATTTGACTGAAAGTTAGTGGACATGTGCACTTCAGGGGGGTTGTGTGTTTGGTCCATTTGGATGGACCAAGGGTAGGCCCTACAAGCGAGAGCTTACGGAATTTTATCACAAGCTTGAGCTTAGGAGAGCCTTTGCCTATATATATATATATATACATATATATATATATATGGGGGATCTTCATATGCATCTATCCCTCACCAAAAATGGTGAGGGACACCCATTTTGGGGGTGTTTCAAGTACAAGAGTGGTATAAGAGCCCTCTTGTACTTGAAACAACCCCAAAATGGGTGTCCCTCACCATTTTTGGTGAGGGATAGATGCACATGAATGCTCCCATATATATATATATATATATATGGGAAATGTTCATATGCATCTATCCCTCACCATTTTTGGTGAGGGACACCCCTTTTGGGGGTGTTTCAAGTACAAAAGTGAGGAAGTACTTGAAACTTCCCCTTTTGGGGTGTCCCTCACCATTTTTGGTGAGGGATAGATGCATATGAAGACTCCCCTATATATATATATATATATAATATATATATATAGGAGATGCTCCTATGAGAGCATCTCTCACCTTACTATAAGAGATTGGGTGGGGGCCCTCACATCCATATTCAATGCTAACAACTTAAATGTGAGGGCCCCCACTCATATCTTTCTTATTAGGTGAGAGATATCTCTTACATGAGTATCTTATATATATAAATATAAAGAGAGAGAGAGAGAGAGAGAGAGAGAGAGAGAGAGGAAGATGCTCCTATGAGAGAAGCTCTCACCATCTTATGAGAGATAAGGTGGGAGCCCTCAATCCATATCCATTGCCAATAACTTAAATGTGAGGGCCCCCACCCCTATCTCTTATAGCAAGGTGAGAGATACTCTCACAGGAGCACCTCCTATATATAAATATATATATCACTAAGTTCAACCATTAGTCAAAAGTGGTACTTTAGAAAAAGGACTGGGAATTGCTCCCTGGCATATGTGTGAAACTAAGGGTATGTTTGGCATCGTGCCATTTGGATGTTCCCATGTTCCCACGAGATATGGGTGTAGAAAATATGTTTGGTATGTGTAAATGATTGATCCAAATTTTGTTCTCATGGGAAGGAATCTCAAAATCTTAACCCGCCAGCATAAGAAAGTTGGATCATGTTCCCACGAGCTGGCATAATTGTTTCTTTCTTATCTCTTGCCTTTTAAAGAATATTATTTGAAGATCCTAAATCCTCTTACTTATCCTAAATGTAGGCCCCCACGTTCACAATCCCAAAGGAGGTGGCCCCACTTTATAATTCCTATAGGTGGGTCACATGGTCATAATTACAAAAGGTGGGCCCCTATTATAATTCTTTAATGGTGGGACCACATTATAAATCGTTTATAATGGTAGGCATCATGTCCACAATCATATTTTAATGGTGGCCCCATATTCGGATTTCTAAATGTGGATACTACATTATAATTTTTTAAAGGTAGGTCCCGTGTCCACAATTAATAAAAAGTATAGCCCCACATTTTAATGATGGCCCCATGTTTGGATTTCTAAATGTGGGTACCACTTTGTAATTTTTTAAAAATGGGTCCCGTGTTCACAATTAACAAAAAGTATGGCCCCACATTATAATTCCTATAAAGGTGGGCCTGCATTGTAAATTTTATAAATGTGCTAGCCCATTTTTTAATTTTTAAAGGTGGGCACCACATTCTAATTTCTAAAGGTGGGCCCTGTGTCTACGATTATAAAAAATGTGGCTCCACTTTGTAATTCATAAATATGAGTCACATGGTCTTGTTTACAAAAGGTGGACCCACATTATAAATCCAATGCATGTAAGCCCACATTCTAATTTCTAAAGGTGGATCCCATATTTACATTTACAAAAAGTTGGCCCACATTATAATTCCTATAAAGGTGGGCCCACATTATAAATCCAATGGATATGGGTTCCATGTTCTAATTTTTAAAGGTAGGTACCAAATTGAAACTTCTACAGGTGGGTCCCATATATGATAATATTAGTACTATAAACAATAAAAGGTGGGGCCTCACATTGTAAATCCTATATTTACTACTTGGAGCAAAACTTTTATAATGTTATCAAACAAGTTCCGTATGACATATTTTTAGTAGAGTAATTTCATATAATATTGCCAAACAAGTTCTGCAAAGTATAGACTCGGCACAATCTAATCTCAGCACAACCTAATCCGAGCACAAAATTGGGAACAACAAGAGAACGATGCTAAACAGGCCCTAAGGTGCCAACACACTTAACTATGAGTATGTTAATTACCTGGTAAATAGTTTTATAGAAAAAATGCTAAAGAAGTTCGGCAGGTTTTCGGTGGAGACATAGATAATTGACAACAAACGACTAAGGAGAGAGTATTTGAGGGCAGGTTTTGGGTGGAGACATAGATAATTGAAAACAAACAACTAAGGAGAGAGTATTTGAGGGCCCCTTAAAATCTTGTTAATCATTTATTTTTTACTAGAAAAGTTTGATGAATTTTATAGGGCTTTGCATTTAAGCGGTCAGATTCGATGGCTAAGAGACTGGTCCCAGTGAGAGGTGCCACCAAGCAATTTTCTAATAGCACAGGTCTTTGTGACCCACCACCATTTAATTAAGGGGTGTTTGGTCGAAGCTCCCTCAAAGTATAACTTTGTTGCAAATAGTCCACAAAAAAAGTCATGCAACCAAAGGTCCTCTAATACATTCCCATACCTAATATGTTTAATTTACCATTTTTTTAAATCATATCCCATGATTGGTGGGTTATCCCATTAATAATGGTCAATTACCATTTAATTGGCCATGATCAATGGAATCTCATTAATGAGATTTTCAAATAAATTCTAAAAGCATACAAAGAAATTTCAAAATACCGCAAATAAATTCCAAAAAACTAAGTAATTTCAAAAAATGCAATAAATTAAAAAAAAGTAATAAATTTCAAAAGAACGCAGATAAATTTAAAAAGAAGCCAATAAATTTTAAAAGATCCAAATAAATTTAAAAAAATATAAATAAATTTCAAAAGATGAAAATCAATTGCAAAAGATCCAAATAAATTTCAAAAAATGTAAATAAATTTTAAAAGACTCAAATAAATTTCAAAAGACGTAAATAAAATTAAAAAATGCAAATAAATTTTAAAAAAATGCAAATACATTTGCAAAAACTAAGATAACCCAAATTTCCAAATTAGAGAAAAATCTGGCAAAAAATCAAGTATTTTTGTCAAAAACTTAGTTAAATTTATTTTAAAAAATACAAATAAATTTCAAAAGACACAAATAAAATTCAAAAACACAAATAGATTTAAGAAAATACAAAGAAATTTGCCAAAAATACAAAAAGAATTGTTCAAAAACTCAGTTAAAAATTTTAAAATGGAGATAATTTTGTTAGAAACCCACCTATATTTTTCAAAAACTCAAATAAATTTGCCAAAAACTCAGATAGATTTGTTTAGAACTCAGAAAATTTTGTTCCAGAACTCAGATAAATAGCCAAAAACTCAGATAGATTTGTCCAAAACTCAAATAAATTTGCGCAAAACTCAAATAAATTTGACAAAAAATAAAAAACTCAGATAAATTTGACCAAGGGTGCTTGAAACCATGAAAAGACAAATCCTGACATCTCATTGCTTCTACAGAAGAACATCGGCAACTGCTACAATGGAGATTTGAAAGAATTAGTCGAGGCGAGGGTCAGGTTAGGTCAAAACCGACCTAGAACAAACCCACTCAGGACCTTCTTCTTCTTCTTCATGTTCTATTCTGCAACTAGAACCGATGGAGGCAACTGCTGCCTTCCTTATTCCTCTCCGGCGATGGCGTAGCACAAGCGAGACGACAGTGGTCAGCGGCGAGTAGCAGCGGTAGTGATGCCAACCGACGACGGTGAATGCGGTAGCAGCAGAGATGTGGGTTTTTCGTTCTTTCCGGTGATGTTTTCTGTAACAGAAACCTGGGCTTAGAGGCAACTTCTGTAGCGGTCTTCTTCTTCCACGGCGACGATGGCAAGGCGACGTGTAACGGCGACACTTCTTCTCCGGCAATGCCCAGGTCACCACCAAATCCTCTAATTCCCCTCTCCGATCAGTCTGCTGCAATAGACCCGATCCTCTATTCTTTTGCAAATCCGGTCCCAGACACTGTTGGAACTTCTCTGTGACTTCGGATTTCTACCGAAAACCGATCGGGTGGACCACCCAAGATTAGCGTAGTCGAATCAGTTATTGCAAACAGATGAATAAAGGGTTTTGTTACAGAACCTGTAACTTGAAGAAGAAGAAAAGGGCTTTGACTAGGTGATTAGAGAAGAAGAAGAGGGAGAATGAAAGATTTAAAATTTTAAATTTTAAAATTTTATGTCAAATCAGTTGAAAGGGCAAATTAGTCATAAAAATGTATGAGGTGGCGTATCTAGGGACCTCTCGCCATGAGGTGGCGTATCTAGGGACCTCTTGCCGAAATATGCCCAGCTGCATGCACTACAGACCTTAGAGCAAAAGTTGATGGACTGGAGGCCTTACAAAACCTCTATTAGGGACCTTTCGCTAATTTACACTTTAATTAATATGTCTAATAAATGGGTCTGAGTCATTTACATATGCCCCCGTTTTAAGGCAAGTCATGTTTATAAAAGGAGATTATTTGGGTGATGTGAGATGTGGAACCAACCTAAGAACTTAAGCCAAAGGTGAAAGGCTCAAACAGGCATATGAAGCCCTCTCAATCCCATTACATGGGCGATGAGGGATGTGGAACTTTCCCAATAAAAGAAAGAATTTAGCATTTTCTTCTATTTTTGTTTATTTTCATGGACAATATTATCGATGAGAGGCAGGCCTATGGATCCATCACCATCATTACCAAAGACTTGTCCAAATTATGTTGGGAATGCCTACATAAATTTTGTTTCTCTATTCTTATCTATTATTAAAAATACTTACCCTAGTCCCTAGCCCATGACCATTTAGCCAACGATGTTAGTGTAAGAACAATAACTAATAAAAATTGAATTAAGTTTAAAGAGTAGAATAATGATTATATTGAAGATGTTCTCCTGTGGGTTGCTAGAGAATAGAAAAACGGATTGGGTCTGTCTAGTGGTAATAATATGTTCGTCGGTAAATTGCATATTTTAATGGCATGTAAAAGCATTAGTGAAGGAAATTGCACAAGCATTTTCTTGTGTAAGACTAGCATAAAAGATGTAATTTACGGACAGAAAGATTACAGCCAAAACCTAGAAAAAATGAGCAAAAAAAAAAATATATATATATATATATATATTATAAACAAGCTTGTGGTTTATTATTTATAAAAATCTTGATTTTTGAATGATATTTGAGAATTCCTCAAATTATTTTCTGACCACCCTTGGCGGTTTTTACTTCTACCATTACATATGTTTCGGCAAGTGAAAAAAAAAAATGCTCGTCTTGAAACTTTAAAAACAAAATATTATTTTTAAGAAAGGGGCTACTTGTTTGGCATCTCTACTCTTTTTTTTATAGATCCATCTAAAATAGAGCCATTAAAAAAAGAGCCATAAAAAAAAGAGGCTAGAATAAAAAAAACACATTTGATAATGCACAAATCTATTTTAAATACCTCGCCTATATTTTAAGACTCAAAAGCTCTATTTCTCATCTGCCCATTTTTGGAGCATTTGGATTTTAGAGGATTTTCCTCTAAATGTCTAAAGCAGATAGAGTCTAGAATCTTGTGCCAAACACTCTAATTGTTTAAACATCTGTCCAACTTAGACATTTAAAGAAATAGAGGCATGAAATAGAGATGCCAAACATGGGCTTAGTACAGAAGAAAGACTCTGACGACAATTTCCAAAGGCATAACTTCAAGGAAAAACATAAGACAGCCTACGATTAATGCCTTTTTTTTTCCCTTGTTGGAGTCAGCAGTAGAATTATACTTATGAGAAAACCAACGTGTATAGGAATTGATCTCTTGGTTGGCTGTGTGAGATAATCCTTGGGTTAGTGTGTGAGATGAGACATGGCTATTATTGGAGGGTCTTTCGCATCATGACGATCGAAAGAAACCAAAAAGATAAAAAAAAGTGCCTATATCTTTAGGTAAAAAAGGTCACGACTCACAAGTCACAACTATTTCAACAGACATTTATAGTTTCCATCTTATATTTTTCATTTTTGTTATTATTATTATTATTTTTATCTCTTTTTCCTTTTTTTTTTTTTTTGGCTTTCTGTTTATGGGTGTGTGGTTGTTTCTTAAGAAACTAAGATATTTTGTTGTCTTAAAATAATTAACTTACAACTATTTGTAAAGCCTTACTTTAGGACCAAACCCCACGAACGTACGGCCTTATGTGAGTAGGGATCCTCTGAGAGTATCATTCATGTTGTACTTTGCGTGAGGGGTTGGAGATACAATGTCAGGTGCACAGTTTGGAAAATGGAACAACAAAAAGAAGAGTTAGTCCAATCGTAAAATCAAACATATGACAAATATTGTGAGTGACATGATCTTATCCATTATTAATCATATACATTAATAGCATAATTAATTGGGAGATATTCAAGTGCATCCATCCCTCACCATTTGGTGAGGGATGGATGCACTTGAATATCTCCCAATTAATTATAAGCTAAATTTTATGGTAAGACACTCCAATTGGAGTAGAATTTCATGATATTCCACATAATAGTAGACCATTCATTTGAAACGATTTGTATTTTTTTTTTTTTATCGGTAACGGTAAAATATATTAAAGACTTAAGAAAGGTATAATAAAGAAGGAAAGAAAAAACATGTGGAGGTATTAGAGCTAAATACCAACACAAAACAACAAATTACAAAGGAGCAAGCAAAGCTACCTCTCTTTCAACCCCCAGCTTAGCCAAAGCATCTGCCATGCTATTCCCCGACCGAAGCACATGATGAAACTCAACATTCAAAGATGATGACAAAGTCTTGATTTCATTGAAAAGAAATTGAAATTTCCATGGACCCTTCTCCAAACAAGACATCCAAGAAATCACATTTAAGGAATCACTTTCCACCACTATGCTATGAAAATTATTTGAGACACATATCCTTAGAGCTTCCAATATAGCTAACACTTCCGCTTCATTAGAATCTTTGATACCTATATACTTTGAGAATATAAACAATACCTCTCCCTTGTAATTCCTCAAGATGCCACCTATACCTGCAGGACCTGGTTTTCCTCTTGCCGCACCATCAACATTAAATTTAAGAACATTAGGAGGAGGGGGAGACCAAGTGACTAAAAGTTTCTTCTTAACATATCTGCTTCCCAAGCAAGCTTCCCCATTACTTAAGATATTATCCAAGGTCAAGTGCTCTAACTCTTTTTTGATATTTGCCCATTTAGCTATTTTGAGGACAATCAAACGATTTGTATTTTCAATAGGTAAGACTGTTAAAGGAGTCCGATGTAGAGTGGAACAATTTATGGAAAATAACAATGTAAGAAATCAGGCAAAAATGATAGTGTCAGCTTCCAAAGCTGCCATACTCTTTTATCTTAGTATCCACTCTTGATGCACAAGTACTCATTCTGAAGCAATCACGTGCTCTCGAACATGAGAAGTTACCAAAAAGAAATTTGCTTGAAGGTAAATTTGTATTAAACAAGGAAAAGAGAAAACATGAGCAATCCGCCCCCAGAGCCAATATAGCTACAAAAAATTAGGAGGAATGCTTAAAAAAAAAAAAAATGAAAAAAAAACAACTATACAAACAGAACGAATTATATGTAGTCACTAATGAAGAAGAGGTCCATGAGAAAAAGGATCCAGCAGAGATTCAGTCCATCAAACCTCAGGCCCAAGAAACGTTGGATCCACCACTTATCCACTTTCAATTTCAGAAACTTCAACCCACGTTTGTATGGTATCAGAGCTGTACATGTAACGGATCACTCCTTTTTACTTGATGGCATCAACATCTAAATATTCCTATCCGCAACGATTAACGTTGCAAACTTCGTCTCCTTGAAGCTCACACATACCAACTACCTTATGTGGAAAACACAGATCATGTCCCTGATTGAAAGCCAAGATGTTAGTGAATTTAACACTCGCACAATGGAAATTCCAGCCGGGGAAATTGACTATGCCGATGGCAATACCAAAGTTAAGAATCCAGACTACGCGTCATGGGTTCGGACTAATCGATTGGTAAAAGCCTGGATCTCAGGCACTCTCTCTGAGGATGTTTTAGGCCCTGTCGTGGGTCTAGAAACCTCTGCTGATGTTTGGCAAGCACTTGCAGCAGCCTATGCTCAAAACTCCCAGGCAAGAGAGTTTGAATTTTTCCTATTTTTTCTTTTTAAATTGCTGGATTTTGTTATCAAGTAAAGAACATGATCTTCTTCCTATATCCTTCTATCTTTTTGCACTTTCTGCAATACCAAAGTTACACTCCACTATTCATGGGAAGTGTGAGTGATTCAATCAAACAACCAAACAATCAGGACTCATTATGATTCACATTTCACAATAAGATAAGAAAAGAAGAAACATGACAAAAAAATCAGACAACTGTGGCTCCCATGACTGTAACCCCACACATACCCAAGTATGTATAGAAAATCACTACACTACTTGTAAAAAGACTGATAAAGGTGTACCTCAAACTAGAAGCCAATCTTAGAGTCTTGGATTAACCCCTTTTCAAATATAAGGAATCCTTTCTACTAAAATGCAATAGACCATGTAGCATAAAAGAAGTCCTTGTAAAGGATCTTTAAGTTTTTCTAGAAGATAGAATCTGCCAACTTCCACTTGTCCCTGCTCTAATAAGAGAGAGGATCAAATGGATGAAATGCGATTTCAATTTGCCTATGTAAATCTGTTTATTGACATTGTAACTTAACTTCGTACAAAAGGTATACTTTCATGAAGATTCAGATAGCAAAATGTGATTTCATGTAATCTAAGTCGGGGACTGAAGACTCACTTCACAAATGCCCCCTGAAACACGGCCTTAAGAGTCTGTTAATAAAATAAAATAAAAAACCCTTAAAGTTTGGATAAGATGATTTTATTTAGGGACTTTTATGGATTAATCCATTTTAAACTTAAAGTCTCGCTTGACTCTGGCAAAAAAAAATCACCTTTTTTCCCAAATCCAGTGATCTCACAAGTCACAATATAATGGGGTTTCCCTTTAAAATCAATAAGGGAAATCCATTTTTATTGCAAGTCAGACCATGCGTATATTCACCTAGGAAAGATATGAAAAGTCAATCACATAAAGAATCCGGTTTAAATAAATTGGAGAGTGAGCAATTTTTTGCAGTTCCTTTTACAATTTGAAGCCTTCTGATCCAATTACATGGACCCTACTCAAAATCTGCTGGGTTCTGGCCCACAATTCCATACATTTGAACTAGAATGGCATTGCTAGAAATGATTCCATGACATAAAGACATGACTGAAAGATGGGTGATAGCACACAGTCAACCTTTATCATATGCATGTTAAAGTTGCAAAAACCAGCACAGTAGGCCCACCTTTGAAGTCCACAGCTTGGCTTGAGCCATACCCAATGACGGTAATGGGCCTAGAATTTAAAGATTAAAGATATGGTTTGATCCAATGTTGAGCACCAGGACTCCTTGCTTTTCCTATCCTATTTTTTAGCTCCCTCTTTAAAACATTTGCTCTGATGGTTTACATTAATGTTACTGAAGTAGTTTGTGGAGGAGTTAGAGAGAGTTTCAGGGGCTCTTTACTATAATAAAATATCATTGTGTATAAATAGGAGCAAGAAATGCAACTCTAGCCTCTCTGCATTTGCTCTGAAACATAAATGGAGGTGCAGAAGCCTCATGTAGTATGTATTCCGTATCCTGGCCAGGGCCACATTAACACCATGATGCAATTAGCCAAGCTTCTACATTCAAGAGGTTTCTTCATCACCTTTGTCAACACTGATTCCACACACAAAAGGCTATTGAGATCTAGAGGCCTGGAGTCTTTGGAGTGTTTGGATGGCTTTCGCTTTGAAACCATATCAGATAACAAGCCACCATCTGTTGGAGATCGATGTGATGCAAGATGCCCAGGCCTTCTGCAAATCTGTCCAGGAAAACTGCAGGGGGCCGCTTCATGATCCGCTGAAGCGGCTCCATTGCACATCTGATGGGCCTGGCGTGACTTGCAAAATTTGGGACAGATTCATGACCTTCACCCTTCAAATTTCTGAAGAACTGAAGATCCCTAAGGTTCTGTTTTGTCCCACAGCAGCTTGCGCTTTTATGGCCTTCGCCCACTACAGTGAGCTTCTCAGAAGGGGACTTGCACCACTCAAAGGTAGAATAACTTCAACACAGATGAGAACCACCACCAACATTCATTCAACTCAGAGTTGGCAGTAGCTCTTTTAAGGTTTCAGACAGATTGATATGCATATTGACCAACACTTAGGGCACGTTGTTTCATGTAATTATATTTCTATAAATTCTAAGACTTGCATCCGCAAAGGTGGATAAAATTAACAGTAAATCTCCGAAAGTAACCATCAAATAATCTCCCTTTCATAGAAAATGAATGGAAGGAAGATGGGAAATGAAAGGGCCCATATCCATCTTTACCGAATGTCCTTCACCTCTCACAAGCATCCTCTGTGGAGCTTATTTGACCATCTAATTCCAATGCATTCTATTCCAAGCAAAGGAAAGGGTCCCTACCCCCAGGGGCGGACCTAGAAAATGGAACTAGGGGGGGCCAAATGAAAATTATTGAAAGAAAGTTCTAACATTTTAGGGGGAAAAATAAAAAACTATAAAAAATTTAGTGGTAAAAAATAACATTTTGAAAACTTAAGGGGGGCCATGGCCCCCCTAGGTCTACATGTAGGTCCTCCCCTGCCTACCCCGATTGTCCCCTAGTACTAGTATTAAAGACTTCAATTTTTTCCAAGGAGGTCAGCTTTCTGTATCAAATCACACATCAGGTTTCAAAAGATTCCTGTCACACTGAAGTAATCCGACAGCTCCTTACTAGAATCTGTGTACTTTCAAAGCAGCAAATTGTTGTCAGAAATCCTAACAATGGAAACGTCCCCAGGATTTCAAATTCTCTGAACTTCTTTTACATGAAGCTTAATTTGTTTACCTGTAATTTGTTATTGGAAATATTTGTTTAGTATGTTTTTAAATATTAAATTCAATGCAATTTGATGGGTGAACATTAGAACTACGTTGCTAATCTGCTAATCGGATGGATGTAACCACTTCCAACCTTCTATAGCAACAATCAAAGCTGATGGTGGTAAGAACTTGTAAATTTCGAGACTAACCGACAAATAAATGCATATGATATGAATCCTTCCATCTCGAGTCCTAAAAGCTGAGTCCCTGTAGTACTATTAATTCAAGAAGGTAATTAAAATTAACAGACTTTGACCCTTTCATATGTTAAAATGCAGATGAGACCTACATGACCAATGGCTATTTAGATACCACCGTTGATTGGATACCAGGTATGAGAGACATGCGACTCAGGGATGTCCCCAGTTTTATCAGAACCACAGACCCCAGCGACTACTTTCTCAACTATGCAGTGAATGCAGCGGAAATCGCTTTGAAGGAATCAGCCATCATTTTCAATACATTTGATGATTTGGAACATGAAGTTCTACAAGCCATCAGATCAACTTTTCCTTCTCCTAGCATCTACACGATAGGCCCTCTATCTCTGAAGAGTCGTCTAATGCCAGATAATGTGTTGAAATCAGTTAAATCAAGTATGTGGAAAGAAGAGGCAGAATGCCTGAAATGGCTAGATTGCCGTGAAGCTTCTTCAGTCATCTATGTAAATTTTGGGAGCACAACAGTCACAACACCTCAACAGTTGATAGAATTCGCATGGGGCATTGCAAATAGCAACCATCCATTCCTGTGGGTCATTAGGCCTGATCTTGTAATGGGTTGTCACACAAATCTGCTAAAAGATTTAACGGATGAGATTGAAGAAAGGGGCATGATATTGAGCTGGTGCCCACAAGAGGAGGTGCTGGCCCACCCTTCGATTGCTGTTTTCTTGACCCATTGTGGTTGGAACTCTACTCTGGAGAGCATATCTTTTGGTGTGCCAATGCTCTGTTGGCCTTTCTTTGCTGAGCAACAAACCAACTGCAGATATGCTTGCAATGAGTGGGGTGTGGGCATGGAGATTGATACCAATGCAAAGAGAGAGGAGATTGTGGTTCTTATTAAGGAAATGATGGTAGGAGAGAAGGGAAAGGACATGAGGAGGAAGGCCTTGGAGTGGAAAGAGAGTGCAGAAATCTCTATTAAGGAGGGAGGACGTTCTCACACTAATCTTAAATTATTAATTCAAGAGTTACTGCAAGCAAGAGATGTTTCTGTTTGAAGTTTGAATGCCAGAATAATTTAACATTGCAAATAATTCCAACATTATGCTTCTTATCTCTTACTGGATTCCTCCATTAATTTGCCAATTATGTGGGCTTTACTTTTTGCACAAAAAAAAAAAAAAAAAAAAAACCAAACAAAAAAAGTGGTTTTTACTTTTCAGAACACCTATCTCAAGTCAAGTATGCAATTCATCAAAATAAAAATAAAAAAGAAAAGAAATAAAGAAAAGGAGGTCCCATTTGGGACTGAAATTATTGTTTTTCTCTTCCAACTAAATTCCCATTACTTATGGTAAAAGAACAGAACTATCCTTACCATTTGGACAACTGGTTTTTAAGTACTTGTTATTCTTTCTTTTTGTCTTTTGTTGATTCTCTTTCTTTTTAAATAGATTTTCTTTTTACACAAAAATGCAAACTTGAAGTGAATACTCAAAATGCAAGATGAGGTTTAATTGGTACTCTAGATGAAATTTGATTAAAACAATGTTTTATAGAGCCCTACTTCATTCTCCACCCTCTAGTCAGCAGCACAATATGACCATTCTCAAGTTGGGTCCAAAAAGAAAGCAAAGGCAATCCAGGTATATCTCTCCTTCTCTTCCTTGACTTTTCAGTTGGCAGCAACGGCCCATGGTTAGTCCGGGCCAAAACCTAACATCATAGTACACATTAGGAATATTTTCGGAAACTGACTTGGATACTCAACCACCTCCTACAACCGTACGCATAGCACCATTCTAGCCATATGATCTAATCTCATACCAAATTACCATGTAAAATCATTAATAAAAAAAATCAAAACTGTTTCCTTTTTTATTGTACAAAGAAATTAAGAAAATAACTTTGATTTCCATAATTAATATTTTGTTGTTTCTTTTTTATCTTATCTTCCTTTCTCAATGATTTTTATATTCTAATGTAAACTTTTGTTATTACTAATTGACACTAAAACTTCATTAAGCTTATATTTCATCATCTTTCTATTTGAAACTAATGATCCAGACCGTAGGCAGTATCATTTCCACAATTATGGAATGAAATGGGAAAAAATAAACATATATGAATGAACACATTGAGAAGTAAGGTTTTCTTCTTCTTTTCTTATTCACAGTAGTAAGGTTTCCTTTTTGTCAACAAATATCAAAAAACAAAAGATGGAGAACACTCCCGACTTCCACAAATCCCAAATCCTCCGCTTTTCACCCTCCAGCCTGAAGCCTTCCCTCTCATCCATCCGATTAAATCCTCCTCAAGAGTCATCTCCCATTGTGGCTTAGAGTCTCATCCTCTTCCCCAACATGATTGTTTAGCCAAATCCCCTCTTAGTTCTATCTCGAACTGTAGCTCCAAATTCTGCATCAATAGAATCCCACCAAGGTCTCTCCCCCTACTAGTAGAAAATCAGCGGTGTTCTCCCTCTAGATAAAAGAAAAAAAAAACCCTTTTCTACCAAACCCTAATCCAGTATCAAAGCACCATGGGAAAGTGCCTATCGTCGGCGTTTTGGACCTCATCAAAAAGCCTCCCAGGGTTTCAGTTTTACCCCTAAAAGGAACTCCATCTGTCGAGCCTCCAGGTATTGCCTCTTCCATGATTGGGATCCAACATAGCTTCAACTCTTACGAACTCCAGCAGCTGAGCCTCCAGGTATTGCCTTTTCCATGAATTGGGATCCTGCACAGCTTCAACACCTGCATAAGCATCTAGACAATCCCCCTAACCAACCACAAGGTCAGCCTTTTGGTGATTCTCTAGCTTCACACAAGTGGCCACCCCAGAAATCGTATGCAAGCCTCATATCCCCTGTGGCGATCTCCCCCCCTCCAGCCTTACCTCCCCCGGCATGGAGGGATGGGAAATTAACTTTGAGGATCCCTTAACAGATCGTCAAAACCAGTAAGGACTCCTTCTCCTTCTCCACTATCGGAAAATTTATGGGTAGACGTCCCTCCCTAGAAGCTATGGAGCAATGGCCTCACAGTTCATGGAGACTATCTAGGCCATGCTTTATCTCTCTCACTGAGAAAGGGCACTTCCTATTCAGATTAAATTAAAGGCACTTCCTATTCAGATTAAATTCTATGGAGAATAGAGATGTTTTTGTTAGTCGGAGTCCCTTTCTCATAGGAAAAGAAAGCTTCTTCTACATCCTTGTTCGCTTGTGCAAGATGAAAGTTCTTGGCCGACAATTACCCCAGTTTGGATTCGACTCAAAGGAATCTCCTATTATTACTGGAGCAGCGACATCCTCCTCTTCATAGCAGGCTCGATTGGTAAGCCTATTCGTCTAGATGAAACAACGGCTGCCCAGAGAATGCTGTCTTATGCTAGAGTTTTGGTTAACCTAGATATGACAAAGTCTGGCCCAAACTCCCACACAATCGAACTAGAAGGAGATGCCACTGTGGAAATAAAAGTCCTATATGAATATGATCCCTGTTCTGATGGTCTTTCTACAGGTCATCTCAACTAAATGCCCCTTCACCAATAAGCCAGCTCTGTTGAAGACCTCTTCATCTACTACACTGTTGAAGTCTCCTACCACCATAGCTGAGAGCAAAGATACTGTAGTTAAAGCTAAGGAATCTCAGTACACATATCCAGCCTTAGGTAATATAGCCTCCCCCTATCCCTAGAGGTTCCAGACTCAATAACAGGCCTTCGTCCAACCTCCCCCCTACTACAAATGCTTCCCAAACCCTAGGCCTCAATCCAAATACATATCCTCAAGTTGAAAACCTTATCATGTCTCTCCCTTCAAATATAGTTTATGAAATTTTGGGGAAAATTACAGCTCCCATGGTCGATTGTACTAACCCCTTCTAAATTCTGGAACATTGCGGCTTAGCAGAACCCACTTCATCAACATCCAACTCTAAAAAATCTAATAGCAGCCCAGCACATCTCTGGATTCAACATTTTGGTCCTCATGACACAGTCCTAACTCATGCTTCCTCCTCCCAAAAGGTAGGAAATAAGCAACACACTATGGCAGGTATCCAATCTGTTGGCTCCAACTCCTCCTTTTCCAAACCAAGCAGCTCCCTATGGTGTTTATAAACCAAATCCAAATTTCACCTTTTCTCTTCTAGACCAATATTCAAACCAGCACATAACAATTGAATTTGTTGACTTCTATACTTCTTCCCTAGGCATGATTATAGGAGTATACGGGTCTATTGACTACAAAATAAGAAGAGCCCTTTGGGACTATCTTGCCAACACCTCCTAAACAACTCTACCCTGGTGTGTGATTGGTGATTTCAATTTCATCCTCTAGGCATCTGAGAAACTCAGCATCCACACCCCCTCTTTCCTATCTGTAAAGGATTTCAATGGGATGGTTCTAGCTTTAGGTCTTAAGGATCTAGGCTTTAGCGGAAATAGCTTCACTTGGGCAAATAATAGGCAAGGGCAAGCCTATGTTGCTGCTAGACTTGATCAAGCCTTTTCGAATTCAACCTGGTTGGACAGATTTGAGGATCTCATGGTTACTCATCTTCCTAGGCTATCATCAAACCATAGTCCCCTTCTTCTTTCCCACATAATCAGATCCTCTCCAAAGAATATCCCTTTCAAATTTGAAGAAATGTGGTTAACCCACACCTCCTTCACAACTGTGGTAGAGAAAAGTTGGACCATCACTGGAAGTGGCAATCCTCAGTACATCATCACTCAAAAGCTCAAAACTCTCAAGTGAAACCTCAAGGTATGGAATTTTGAAGTTTTTAGGCAGTCAAAAAGGAACATAGAAGACACAAAGAAATCTATCCTATAGGCGCAATCTACATTTGATTCAAATCCTAGTGATCGACTTCTTCTTGTTCTAAAGTCAGGCAAATCAGTCCTCCATAACCAGCTCAATGCAGTATCAGCCCACTAGAAAGAAAAGGCAAAAGTAAGATGGCTCCAAGATGGAGATAGAAATACAAAAAAAAAAAAAAAAAAAAAAAAAAAAAAAAAAAAAAAAATTCACCTCTCAGCCAACTCTAGAAGTATCCACAACTGAATTGACAAGATTTCTGTGGAAGGTAATCTCCTAAAGAATGAAGAGGAAATCAGAGACCAGGCCTGTCATCATTTCTTTCAGCTTCTGCAATCTTCCAGTTCCATTCCAGATGAAGCTCTATTTGACCTGGATGGTCTTTCTGTCACTGCTGATAAAACCAATCCCCGGCGGCAACTCCCTCCCCTACAGAGATCCGTGAGGTGGTTTTTGGACTGAAGAGAAATAGCTCCTCAGGCCCTGATGGCTTCTCAGGTGTTTTCTTCACCAACTGCTGGCATATTGTGGGGATACAGGTAGTTACTCACTTCTTCACTTCTGGCAGACTCCTCAGGGCCACAAATGCCTACTTCCTAACTCTCCTACCCAAAATTCAATCTCCAATCACCTTCTCAGACTTCCAGACTATCTATCTCCTAAATTTCACGTATAAAATATCCTCCAAAATTCTGGCCACCAGACTGGCCGGAATCCTTCCCATTCTCATCTCAAACAACCATTCTACCTCTGTCAAAGGCAGATCAATCCATAACCATGTAGCTCTGGCCCATGACCTCTTCCAAAAACTCAAGTTCAAGGTTAGAGGATTTGTTTGTCTGAAGTTGGACATCTCCAAGGTGTTTGATAAAATACAATGGAACTTCCTCTTCAGGGCCCTCCACTTCTTCAGATTTTCCCCATAATGTATCAATCTAATGAAAGAACTTGTTTGCAGCAGTAGAGGCTCTATTCTGGTCAATAAAAGCCCTTGTGGTTTCTTCAGTTCTTCTTGTGGTTTGGATCAGGGTTTCCCCTTATCCATCTATCTCTTCATTCTAGCCGAGGAGATCCTTAACCTTCAAATGGAAGTGTTAAAGAGAGAAGGTTCCATCACTCCAATCTCTCCTGTTACTTCTACTCCCTGCCACCTTCTTTATGCAAATGACGCCTTGTTTTTCCTAAAAGCTAAAAAGAAGGCTTGAAAAGGCTCTCAGAAATTCTTAGATTGTATCAAGACTCCTTAGGCCAGGTAATCAACCTTCAGAAAGTCAAATGTTCCTAGGCAATTACAATGCTAGAAGAGCTTATATGGTCACTGGGCTTCTCCAGATACATCAAGCGTCGTTGCCATCTGTCTATCTCGGGGTTCCTTTCTTCTTAGGCAGTGCGAGCCATGTTCACTTCAAGAAAATCCTTGCTTCCATCAGAAGAAGACTAGCAGGATGGAAGACAAAATGTCTCTCTTTTGCTAGCAAACTCACCCTGGTTAAGCATGTTCTCATTTCTACCCTTCACATTTCTCTGTTCATCCCTCTTCCTAGTAGAACTTGCCTTCAAATCGAGAGGCTGATGAGGAATTTCCTATGGTAGGTAGATTTGATTAAATCCAAAAGGAATTTCGTTGGATGGGATCTGCCTTCCAAAATCTGAGGGTGGTTTGGGTTTGAGGAGGTTAAAAGAGCTAAATGATGCTTACCTGCTAAAATTAGCTTGGTCTACTATAACTGAAGCCTCTCTTTGGGCAAAACGGTTCAATGCAAGGTACTGTAGAAGCAACTTAATACGGCATCCTCGCAACCCAAGAAGTGGCTCCAGCATCTGGAAGAAACTCAGATTCATGTCTTCTTTTCTTCAAAGGGATAGTAGATGGGGAATAGGAAATGCCCAATCTATTAATCTTTGGTTTAATAACAGTATATTCCACCATGTGTCTAATGAAACCAATATATATACCCTTTGAAAATAATTAGAAGCAAAATATAAGGAAAAGGCTGCAGTGAATAAAACAATCTTAATCGGAAAGCTTGTCAATATGAAACTCAAGGAGGGTGGTCTCAATGAAGATCACATGAATGAGTTCCAAAGTATAGTGAATTAGTTAGACACAATGAAGATGGTCCTTAAAGATTGGATGCAGGCTTTGTTGCTTCTAAGTTCTTTGCCGAATACATGGGAGACATTACCAGTTTTTGTGAGCATCAACTCTACTCTAGATGGTGTATTTTCTATGAGTCAAGTTACTAGCAACTTGTTAAATAAAGAAACAAGAAGAGAATTTGCAGGAATAAATAATGCATAAGACTTCGTCACTAAGAAAAGGGGGAGGAGTAGGGGACTAAAGAGTGGTCGTGGCAGGTCTAAAGGTGAATCACAAACTAAAAAAGTATTTGGTAAATGCTTTCACTTTAGCAAGGAGGGCCATATTAAGAAGAGTTGTTTTGCCTGGAAGAAGGAACAAGAGGAAGCCAACAATCAAAGGATGACACCAAGGACACTACGGCCACTTTAAATCATGAAGTGGCAATATTGGCCAATGAGAATGAAAAGGGTTTTAAGTGTTGCAGATGATCAGATTGAGTGGGTTGTTAACACAGCGGCATTCTACCATGTTATTCCTTATAAGGACATGTTCACAATGTACAAAAGTAGCTAGGGGACTTCAGTATTGTGAAGATGGGCAACACGAGTCATTTGAAGCTTACTGGAATCGTGATGTCTGCATACAAACTGATGTTGGATACATAATGATGCTAAAAAATATGCAACATTTTCATGGTCTATGGTTGAATTTGATTTCCAATATTACATTGGACCAAGCAGGTTATGAGAGTCACTTCAAAAATGACACGTGTTGAATGTTGGACCAAGCTCAAAAAAGGGTCTCTTGTTAGTGCATGAGGTAAGGCGTGTAATATGCTCCACAAGACACATGTGAAGCTATGTAAAAGTCTGTTGAATGTTGTTGAAGACAAATCCTCTTCAATTTTATGGTACAAGAGACCGGGACATATGACTGAGAACTGATCGTAATCATTGACAAATAATGATTTAATTCCTTACTCCAAAGGCACATCCCTTGGTACTTGTGATTATTGCTTGGTTGGTAAGCAACCTAGGGTCTCTTTTAGTAAAACATCAAAGTTGATGTCTAATGTACTGACTTTAATATACTCTAATGTATGTGGTTCCATATAGGAAGAATCTTTGTGTGGTAATAAGGTTTTTTTGGTTACATTTATTGATAATGTATTCAGGAAAATCTGGGTTTATAAGTTGAAATCAAAAGATCAGCTGTTCCAGATTTTTCAGCAATTTCATATCATGGTTCAAAGAAAGACAAGAAAGCTCTTGAAGTGTCTCCACACAGGTAATGGTGGTGAATACACATTCAATCAATTTAGAAGTCATTCATCAAAGCATAGTATTCGACTTAAAAAGACTGTTCCCGGTGCTCCACGGTACAATGGTCTGGCAAAGAAAATGAGCCGCGCTATTCTTTAGGGGATTAAATGCGTGTGAGAGTGTCACAGTTACCCAAGCCCTTTTGGAGTGAAACCGTTCTAACTATTGGTTCCTTGATTAATAAGTCTTTTTTAATTCATTTGGATTTTAATTTTCTGTAGAGGATATATATGGATAGGAAAAGATGCTTCCTTTTCTCATTTAAAGGTGTCTGGATCCAAGTCTCTTTCACATATATCAAAGAAGCAACGATAAAAGCTTGATGGTAAGGCAATACCATGTATCTTTGTTGGCTATGGTAGAAAAGATGTTGGCTACGAGTTATGGGATCCCGAAAAGAGAAAGATTATTAGAAGTATGGATGTGGTTTTTCATGAAAACCAGTTTTTTGAAAATGTTGAGAAGACTGATAAGTCCAAAAAAGTACTTGATGGAGTGTTTAATGATCTCACACCTATTCCTTCTCCAACACAGACTACAGATGGATAAGGTATGAAAGATGATCCGAATCTTGATGAGGCACAAGGGTTGCCCAAAGAAGGTGTTAAGCAGAGGAAACACTTTCCTTAGTCCAAAACCAAAGAACTCGAGAGCGTCAACCTGTTACTAAGTAGCTTATAATTATCCTCTGACATGAGCTTACCTATTGCTAAGTAGTGATCTAGTTGTTCTAATTACACTTTGGTGGGCCCAAAATTAAGAGGACCATGAAATGGTGATGGTTGGATGGTTGTTGATCGACTTGAGTAATGATTGGTGGGCCCAAAATTAAGAGGACCATGAAAAGGTGATGGTTGGATGGTTGTTGATCGACTTGAGTAATGAAAACTATCCAATAAGAAATCCATGCCTATGTAAATAGGAGAATTAATATCCAAGATTTGGATAAGAACAATCTATTGCTTGTAAGCAAAACACATTGGTTGTTTAGTAGAATGTTTTCATGATAAATGTATTTTGTAATATATAAATTTATAATAACTATGTAGTAAGTTGTTTTGGTTTGATCAAGTAATTTATGAGACAAAGTTTCTCACAAAAGCAATGACTTACTATTTCTAAAGACCCGAATGAAATTCTATTTGTTATAGGTTAGACAATAATTCGATTCCCAAAGGCCATAAGGGATATTGTAATTAGAAGGGTAAGACTAATTGAATTGGAATGATATGTGAAAGAGACCTAATAGTGGCAAATATTATATTCAAGAGTTTGATTGTAATATAGATATCTTACATTACTTTACAACTCCAAGGCCCATTAAGTTTGGGTCAACGTCGTGTGCTTTAAGTAAGGCCAGAATGGAGTATCCCTAAGCAATCTGAGAATGTGCTTCTAATTTAGGAATGTTTGATATTTATTTTGTTCATATCAAATATAAGGTATTTTGACCATTTGTTGCATAAGATGCACCATGTATATTAGTCAAATAAAGTTAATTCGCAATGGGACCCATTTTTATATGTACATGATATGTTACATAAAAAATAAGTATTTATTTTTCCCATGGAATCCACATCCTTGGAATTAATTCCAATGGCAATATTGTCCTATTTATGGAAATTATTGTATTTTATTTTAGTAACAATATCTAGGCTTTTAATTGTGGATCACTTAATAACTAAAAACTTTTCTAATGTTGTTTTTCTATTGGAGAAAATAAAGGAAGACAATAAATAAGAAAACAATTAAGAATTGAGAAAATCTAATGAGTTGCCATATCTCATTCTAAAAGGATCCCACATCGGAAGCTTATAAGAAGTTTCATTGTCTTCTTTTGTATATAAGTCTCTATTAATAAGGTGAGAGGTACACAATGATATTGGAGAAAGAGTTTATTCTAGATGGGAGAGATCTATTATACCCTAAGAAGAGTAACATTCTCAAAAAGCTTAGGAAGGTTTCTAAAGTTTTAACGACAAAGGAGAAAGATGGATCTGCAGTAAGGTAAGATTTATTTATTGTTCTTCTTTTAAAGATTATTTAAATTAATATGCTAAGATCCATGGGATGATTTTCAGATTTTCTAGGTTTTTCAAAAGTTTTAAAACCTTTTTCTGCATATTTCTTGAAAATCAGTTTTCAGACCCTGCCTATAGCAAAACATATTAAGGTTCATTTTCAAGAAGAGAATTTGGAATCATTAAGGAATTTTGGGGGTCTTACGAAAACAAGTCTCCTTAAAATTAGATGAGATAGCCATGGACCTAAACTTTGAGTGTTGGCGGTAAAGGATCATCTTCTCTTTATTTATTTTTTCTTTACATTTTCCCCTATACACTGATGATATCAATGAATGTTGCAAAATGTTAGGTGTTTTTTTTTTTTTTTTCTTCCTTCCTCCTCTTCTTCTTTTCATATCCTTGATCTTCTTTGATTCAATTTATCATCATTATCCTCTTCAAGCAAGAATCGATTGAATCATTCTTGATTGTGTCTAGATGGTATGGGCAAGCAACCACTGCTAAGCTCCCAATACAACACTACTCCCACCACCCACCAACTAGTAACTACAAAACCCCCATAAAAGAAGAAGAAAGCATCTACCACATCTCTAAATCTTTCAAGAACATCCCTATCTTCAATCAAGTCAAGAGCTTATTTCACGAATTTCCCCTCCACGCTCCCTCTCTCCACTTCGCCTCTCCTTCCACAACCTAACTTATAGAAACCCCACTTCTACCTGAACTTCATCCTCGCGCAAAACTTCCTCTCTTCTTCTTCATTTCTTCTCCCTGAGCCTTCTCATCTTTTCCCGGCCCTCACCACTTCCTCAGCTTCCTTGTGTGATGCTTATACTTCTCCATCAATTTTTTTTTCTTTTTTTCTTTTTTCTTTTTTGAAAAAATGATGATGATGAATTGAATTAAAGAAAAGATTATGTAAGAGGAGAGGAAGAAGAAAAGAAGAAAGTGAGAAAAAATGACATCCATTGATATGAGTGAATGTTGCGGACATTCACTAATATTAGTAAATAGGGGCAAAAAAGTATAAAAATAAAAGAAAAAAAAAAGAAGAAGAAGAAGAAGAAAATTCGGTGGGAGGGCTTGTACCATCAATGAGCAGAGGTTGGGTCCACGGTTGTTGTAGCAAGTTTTAAGGGGATTTTTTTCATAAAATTCCCTCTCTTTTTTACTAGGTAACTCCTTTTCAAATAAAAGGACTCCATTCTTTCAAAAGAAAGTTCAAATAAAATGCAAACAACCAGAACTCCTCATAAAGCTTATTTGAGTTTTTCTAAGAAAAGTTAATCCACCCACTTCTACTTGTCTTTCCACCAATAAGAAGAGTGTCAGATGGATGAAATGCAATTCCAATTTGCCTTTGTAGTTTTATTTATTTTATTTTTTTAAAATTACATCTTGTTGCTATGCATTACAAAAAAATATATTCCCATTGAAGTAAGTGTAACCTAAGAGAGCCAATGACTTCATGTAATCTCAGTTTGAGATTGGCTTTCTTTGAAACAACTTTGAATAATACATTTACATTTTATTTTAAATAAACCATGAAAACAAGAGGAAATTATCGGAAAAATTACCTTAGATATCTAGTTGACCAAAAAGGCCCCAATAGTTTTTAAGTAATACAACCAACCCTCCTGCCAACATTTCTTATTTTTTTACCTTTTTCAATGCAAACCTTACATATGAGAAAAATGTTTTTGTTGGCTAACGATATCGTCGCCCACTATATTGTTTGTAGGATATAATCGTCTCTATCCACTTCAACGTTTTCAAATAATTATTGTTGGGTTTTCTTGCGATGGTAATATCGCCTGACAGAATTGATTCTATAGTTATGAGGTCACGTAATTGTGTGCAAATGCAAACATTATAAAAACTCTTCATTTACAATATCCTCCATTTACATCTTCCATGCAAACCTATGTCAATTTCTCAAGCAACAAATGCAAACATTATAAAAATCATCCAGTTACGACATCCTCCACTCACAACATCCTCCAGTTAAATATTAGTAAGTTTCTCTTGCACCAAATGTCAATATTATAAAAATCATCCATTTACAACATCCTCGACACACATCCTCTTTGCAAACATTGGTAACATCACAAATGAAAACATTATAAACATAAAAATACGAAATCCTCCATCTATATCCTTGCAACTCCTATAAAAAAATGGATAACAAAAATGGAGTAACTATTGACAAGCATATTTCCTCTATTTAAGAAAAAAGTTGCAACTTATTTACATTCAAGCTCCCCCATTTGTATCCTTTACCCACAACTTTACAACATATCTAAATCCAGCCTATATGCATTTAATTCCCAACTCCTCTTGAATATTTTGTACTACGCACTTGACCTGCAATACACCAAACAATGGTATGGAATTAAATGGATACATCTCAGAAAGTATTACATACAAATATAACACATGCTCACAAACTATACACTCCGTAAACATCAATTGAGGTGAACAACACTATAGTAGGTAAGAATAGTGAAAGAAATTTGAAATATGAGGCATTTCATACTCTTAAAGTATGCATTAGAAGTTGTATATGAAAAAATCTCAAAATTTCAAGTTGCAAATCTCAATTTGAACTCATTAAAGAACTTGGAAAGAACTATAGTGCAACCAAAATGATTGAATGCACAAAGCGGGTAAGTAAATACCAAATGAACTCAATTTCACAATCCTACTCCAAGAACACCAAAGAATCAAACCGCAAATCAAATAAGAGCAAAGTATCTTCTCGACCTAGGGATGTACCGATGAATTCAGTGACAGAAGGGAGGCTAGGGTTTTGAATGGGAATATGATTTTGGTGGTGGTGGTGCATGTGATGAGAAGAGAGAATGAGGGTTGGATTTGGAAGAAAGTGGGGTAGAGATGGAGAGAGAAAAACATGTGTGTGTGACTCATTATGAGAAGGAAGGGTTTAATGGCACGAGAAGGGAAGAGGGGAGGATACAGTGGAAGTGGGCATGTGGAGAAGAGGATAGAGCATTGTATAAGTGAGAGTTTGGAGGAAAGGAGCATCGAAGACGCAAGAGAGAAGCAGTGACAAAAAAGAAAAGGTAAAATGAGTTTCGTGTCCAATGTAGTGTGCCAAGGAGTGAGGATATTATCGCTCCACTCATATATAAAAAAGTAACACCATATAAGAGAGAGAGTTTGGAGGAAAGGAGCATCGAAGTCGTAGGAGAGAAGCAGTGAGGAAAAAGAAAAAAGAAAATGAGTTTCGTGCCCAATGTAGTGTGTAGGGGAGCAAGGATATCATCGCTCTAATCATATATAAAAAAGTACCCCGTATAAGAGAGAGAGAGAGAGAGTTTGGAGGAAAGGAGCATCGAAGTCGCATCGAAGTCATAGGAGAGGAGAAGCAGTAAGGAAAAAGAAAAGATAAAATGGGTTTCGCGCCTAATGTAGTGTGCACAAGAGCAAGGATATCATTACTCCAGTATTGAGGTCAATGGCCACCCTCGCTCCTGAGCGGTCATAATTGTGGTTGAGCCCTCGCCCTCACCATAAAATCATTGTTGTGCCGTTTCCTATCACCAATTGGTTTTGGGATAAGTGGTAGCTCAATGGGGTGTAAGATCCTACAAGTGGTATCAGAGCCTGGTAGGTCGAGTGTTCGAGTCACAGCATACGCGTTTTGCGAGTTCGCAGCAGGAGTCGCGGCGGGTGTGCCGTTGAGGGAGGGATTGTTGAGGTCAACGGCCACCCTCGCCACTGAGCGGTCATAATTATGGTTGAGCCATCGCCCTCACCATAAAACCATTGTTGTGTCGTTTCCTATCACGAATTGGTTTTGGGATAAGTGGTAGCTCAATGGGGTGTAAGATCCTACATCCAGTCATATATATATATATATATATATATATATATATATATATATAGAAAAAAAAGGAGAAAGGCCACAAAGGATCACTCTAGTTTCAAAATATCTATTGGGCTTTTTTGGTTTAGAGGCCACGCAGGGTGATTTTCCCATAAATTCCTCTTTATTAGGACTTATGCATGGATTTCATGGTTAGACAATCCATATTATTGGTTTGTTCATCCTTTCATAGAAAAACAATAGCCCAACATAACCCTATCCATATATCTATTTTTCAATAGTGGGTTTAGACTTGGAATTTTTTTTTAATTGGCGTTCTGTAGGGCAAAACCACTAGATGGCCTACGGTCTTTTAATCTAGATAAGTTTGCTCATGCACCATGTACGGTTACCCCACCAGTTTAACTACCTGGAATGGATTGCCGAATCATCTGTGCCATTTGTATACACTAATTATTGGGTATGATGGATGTTTATGTGGGTCCAGCTAGGAGGTTTTTGTTGATAGCCCACTACCACTACAAATAGTGTATGGATACTGTGAGTGCCTAAATATTATGGACTTATTTAGGTGAGTATAAAACCCTTAATATTGATGTTTAGCTTCTTTTGGAGAAGACTGAATGCCTGAAGACCTGAAAGGGAATGAAGGATTTCAGGAATGAAGGAAACGAAGGTCAGAGGCCCTGGCTACAGCCAACCAAAGGCACTCCGATGCCTAAGTTAGTGCTATCACTAAGCAAATGAAGAGTGAATGGAGAAGAGAGGAGAGCAATAGATATTGGGTCTGCGCGTATGCGTACCTTACCATGGGTCTCACCCATGCATATATAATGGAGGAAGCCCCATCAGACCTACCTTTAGTGGTGGTAAGTGAAGAGAGAAGTCCTATCAGCCCATACCTTATATCCTTAGTGGGGGTGGGTGAAGATGGAAGTCTTATCAGCCCATTCCTCGATTTCTTGCATGGCTGCAGATGTGACTGCCAGATTAGGTCAACCTCTTATCAAGCGCATACCCTATCTGTCAGTTCGCTCTGCAACGTTGCTGTACTATCATAGTAGCATATTTATGACTGATTGACACCCAGTACTAATACCGAGGTCAGTCATAGGCGCGTCCTGGCACTGTTACTAAGGTGCGTAGGCCGAGACGAGCTAAGCTAGTACCCTTACCGAGGCTAGCTCGAACTTGGTACAAGCTGGCACCGCTACCGAGCTGCATGAAGCCGAGATTAGGGCAAGCCTGGCTGGTACTTTTACCTAAACCAAGGCTTATCCCAGTACTATGGAGAATCTCCCCCACAAATACTATGATATATCCGATCAGTAAATAGTCAAAATTGTTTTTCTTTTAAATGCATATTGTAATGGAAAACATGTGGTGGTATCATGACTTTTTTCCCACTTTAATTAAAAGTTTGGCGTGGTTAGTTTGCCATGCTGACGCGCCCTTATAGGAAACACTACACATGTGGGATGTTCAATAAAACATTAAAAGTCTTCTAGACAGGGTCAATCCAACCATAACTACGTTATTTAAGTGTCATCCGGTCAACCTGCAAAACACCGAACAACATATAAAATATCACCCAACAACACTTAGAAAACCAATTGAACTTATTTGGAATGTTTGGACTAGTGAATGTCATTGTTGGATGTAGATTTTCACAGCTTATGCATAGGGAACTTTGTGCTATTTATAAAATTGTCAATACATGGCCATGTTTATGAGGCCTCTAAACCTAGTGGACGTAAGAGTGCTATAAGTATTAGCAATGTAAAGAAGAGTGAACCATTCATTTTGCCGATGGTTAGACAAGCTAAGGCCATAGAATCACCTAAGCAAAATTCTAACGATAGGCCATTTATCTCAAAGCCCCAGATGAGACATTTGCAGCATTTAGAGAATCAGATGCTTTGCATATGACTTCCTTTTCAAATTAGTCATGTATTTTGGTGTGGACTTTGAACAACCTCCAACCACTCCTTTATGGAGGGCTGTGTCTTGCTGCCTTCTCCGTGCCGTTTTTGCAGTGCTTCGTCATGTTAAGCAGTGCCTTGCTCTGTCTCCCACTGTGATGAGCTGGTTTGTGCAGAGCCTTGCTCTGGCTTATTGCTTCCCAGGGTTGATTGTGCAGTGCTCCATGTGCAGTGCATAGCTGAGTTCCGTAGTCTTTATGGGGTGGTGTTGTATAGTGCAATTGTCACATCCCGGTCCCGAATCACGCTGGCCTAGGATAATCTCCGAGGTGAGACACACGTACTCTCGTATTGATGTACCTGTCTCGAGCCAAATACAACACACAAAGGAGAGAAAAATAACTTTTCACACGTGAATCTAGCTCACTAGGACGTATCCATAACATTTAAATCAAAGCGCAAGCTGAAATTTATATACATAAAGGTATCATTTCCCATTCAGTCCAATTAAAACATTCAAGTTTATACAAAAGAATTATATAAGTATAAACATTAATTACAAAAGAGGGTGTAATAAAAAAACCTATACACTGTACTAAAAATATATCCAAAAGAACTAAGTGTGACCCACACAAAAAGGGG
Source organism: Umbellularia californica (assembly GCA_028538565.1). Lineage (NCBI taxonomy): Eukaryota > Viridiplantae > Streptophyta > Magnoliopsida > Laurales > Lauraceae > Umbellularia > Umbellularia californica. The sequence goes on from JAPQWN010000005.1 coordinate 11,436,372, forward strand.
GTTAGCCACACGAACTACGACATCTTCAAAATGTACAACACGAGCTCCAAGGAAGGGATCTAAGCTGGCTCTGGCTCTGGCCACTCCTCTAAACCCTGGAGGAACCGCTTGGGTAACCTCCTCTCTCTCCTTGGCTTCTTCAAGGCCGGGAGCTGCACCTGCGACTGTGATACCAAGAAAAGTATCTCAATATGATGATCAAGCAAGCATAGGCATTACTAAGGAAATACATAATGTTACAAATTGAATTAAAGACAATTAAATTAATAGATGTCAATGATAAGTATCAACTAAGCAAATTGTGCGAAAATCAAATGATTTATGCTTGTGAATCAAATAAAATGGAAACATACTAATTGGCCACTACATTGAGCTCATTATCTCAAAAGAGAGTGAATCTAGTTGGGACGTCATCAGCGGCCCGGCCAAAGGCTAGCTGGCTACCCGGTTCTGGAGTTCCGGTACTCCAGATGACTTACTACAGTAGTTTCGAATAACTAAACCAAGTTCAACCCCGTCAGGTATCATAAGGTCGAAGCTAATTAGTGTCGACTCGATCAAATCAAATAAATATCGAATTTGAGTAAGTTATATTCTTTTGTTCATAATCGAATCGAATAGTAATCACATATACTCGAATACTTACTTAACCCACAATTTCAATGAATATTGAAATGGTTATACAATAATCAACGATGAATTGGAATTAGGAAATTTAGCCACAATTAATACTAATAATGCGACCAATATACTAATTCAAGATTTGTTATCAATAAAGAAATTGGACTTCAATATGAAATGCAATAATTTAAAGGAATCAAGATATTCTTACTAGCCAGCCCTAAACTATTAAGTTAGCCTCTCACCGTCCAACACAAGGTAGGTTCGGGGAATTCAACGTACTACTATCTCGTTTGGTTTCACCAATTAATGGAAAAAGTGTTGAATTCCCCGAATCAACCCTCATGGCAAGTGCTAGACCAAGGATTGCCCAGTGGATCAATTAGTGAGGATAATGGTTCCATCATAAGGTCATAAGGGCCTCAAGATCCTAACTCCCTATGGAAACAAGGGTCTACACCACAATTACCAATTAAAGGTGATTAGGGTGGGTTTTAAGGGTCTAAGGGTGATAATTCACCTCACAATTGGGTCAAAATGAGACCCAATATTCAGTTCAGGTACGTTCGAGTGGACCCAATCAGAGAGTCTATTGCTTGAGCGAGTCATTTGCTCACTTGAGCTGGTGCCCTAGAAGAGTGTTTGCTCGAGCGGACACTCCAGAATTCCTGAATCCGGAATTCATGTGTTCCTTTCCTTCCTTCCTTTCCATTCTTTTTCTATTCCACAACCTCCAATAATTGGAGCCTCCTTGCTCCCACATACATAGCATACAAACCTTCCATCCAATTTCATCAATTAAATCATAAACACTCCAACTCATTCATTCATATAATCATTAAGAAAAGAGTCTCACTTGAATCAAATGATAATTAAACAAGATGTAAATCTAAGTTAAGCTTATACTTGCTTCAAAATAGAGCTTTCCAAATCTTTCATTTACCACTTGGCTCAAAGAATCCAAAAACCCCAAAAACCAAACCCTAAACATAAATACACATGGAAATGGAAATGAATATGCATGTGTTGTCAACTATGAGTCCCTTGACTCTATTACAACTCAAAAATCTAAACAAAAGGAGTTTGATGCCTACCTCTAGCAAGGATTTCGAATTTGAAAGAAATAGGAGATGGTGGAGAGGTCCCTTGTCAACAACTAGAGGAAGACGATGAAGAAGATGGAGAGGATGATGAAAGTGAGGAAACTTCCACTCCTTGTCTCCAAGTGTACAAGCCACCACTCTCAATGGAATCATGAAGAGGAAGAAGAGTATGGGAAGGAGGATGAAATGATAGAGGGTCTCCCACTCAATCACACAAACATGGGTAAAGTAGTGCCCCCCTTTTGCAAACATGGGTAAAGCCCACTAAAATTATATATTTCCATTTTGAGTCAAATGAAGGTCCACTAGTTCAACGGTTGGTCAAATGAGATAGGGTCTAATATCAAAAATTGACGTACTCGTAGAAATACAAGCGTTGATGCTAAGATGACGTACAAATGATGCAAAATAAGAAAATCGATAATTACAAAAAAGCCCTTGATTCTACCCAAACAAGTCGAATAAGTTCAAACTCATCTATCCAAGGCTCAATGCCTCACTAACTCAATCTATAGAGACTAATTAACACTAATTACCATAATTAGCAACTAAGCACAATTAATTTAGCTAAAACACACTTAATTAGCACTAATCAGTGTTAATTTGGGTCGGGGTGTAACAGCAATGATGTGCAGTGTCGTGCAGCAGTTTGTTTGCATTTAAGTGTAGTCTTCTGAGGCTTCCTGTGCTCCCTTCTTATGAAGTGTTGCGTGGAGTTTTAAGCAGTGCTCTGCTGAGTGTAGTTCTTTTCTCTTTTCCTGTCTTCCTTGTACAACCCATTCGTTTTTCTTTTGGTTGGCTCCCTTTGTAGCCCTTTGTCTTGATGGGATGGCATTTTTTTTTTTTTTTGTAAGCCTTCCCTTCTTGGTTTGCCTCTGTATTTTGGGGGCTATCTGCCCTTTTCCCTTTCTTCTCTTAATTCAAATTTACCTTAAAGAAAAAAAAAAACCAACTTTGACGCGCATCTTATTGTGAAAAGGATCGAACATAGAGCTTCATTAAATCAAAGTTGTAGAGGATCCTTATTACCTAATGCACATTGAAATTGGAGTCCGGATCATTGAGTTTGGACTCATACTTCCTACGAAGAGCCCAACAAAAGGAAAACCGGGGCATGCTTTCCATTCACTGTGTTTTATTAGTAACACTAGGACTTTAAACACTATTAGAAAACCCAAAAAGAAGTTTAATTGCTTGGATTCAAGGAGGAGGATGGACTTTTAATTTCCTGCAATAATCTTGTTATTGTTTATATATGTTAAAAACCCTTTTTTTACTATTGAAGATAGTTAATAAGGAAACCAAACCCATAGCTTTGGTTGTGCTATTGGACAACATGAACCCTGAAAAATGCGAAGTAATGTGCAAGCTGGTAGTCCGCGTTTTTTTCAACATGAATAAACTTCGAGAACCGTCAAAATGGACCACTGAACCCAGTCTTTTCAATCACTGCATTCTCATTTTTCTTAGTTCATTGTCAAAATAGTCATCCCACATGATCATCTGAGTGGTAACATGTCAAAACAATAATGTGCACACAGAAATTCATCCAATCTATGTAATTAGAGAAGATGAAAGATTACTAAGCAAAGAGCACATGCATTCCAAAACAAACCTAAGTTCTATGCCTCATTACAACACTATAAGAGATAATAATAATGAAAGAAGTTTTAAATATTGAAGCATTTTATAGTCCTAAAAAAGAGAAGAAGAGCATGCATATGGAACTCGTGAAGATTTCAACTTGTGAGCACCCGATTTGAACCCTGCAAGCAAAGGGGAAAGTGAACCATGGTGGAAAGATTTAATTAATTGCAAAATCCGATTGAAGTGCATGATTTCGCACTACTCTACGATGCGATATCAAAAAAAGGTTGGTCAAATGGAAATAGGGAAAGAAAAAAAAAAAAAAAAAACTGAGAGACATTCACAGTGTGGGGCAAGAAGAAAAAAGAAGACGAAAAAATACCTCAAAAAAACATCAATCAGACACCATGCGATGACTAAATGTAAGGAATAGGTTGAAAATGACTGTCAGAACCACCGTGACGACAGCCATGAAGAAGAGAAAGCTAGCGATGGGATTGTGAGAGAGAAGAAAGGTTAGGGAAGAATAAAAGGGGGGAAATGGGCTTCGGGTTTTAGTAATGTGAAGTAGAGCGACGGTAATATGCAGTGGAGCGATGATATCGTCGCTCCACTACGCTTTTATAATAAAAAAAAATTTGAAAGTTGCCCTAAGGTACCACTTCCGTCACAAGAAAACTATTGGGGCCTTTTTTGTGTAGGGGACATCTAGCGTGATTTTTTTCATATAAATTTCTCTTAAAACAAAATAAGAGTGTTTTTTTTTTTTTGTGATGATGTGCTGTGAAGTACACATGTAAATAGAGAGACGACATACCATATATAGTTTACCTTGTGAAACTTTGTCCAATTTAAGGCAAAGATTTCTTTTCAATAATTTACAAGCTAATATCAGACACAATAATATAAAACCAAAGATCTTTAACAAGAATCTCCTCAAATTGTATTACAAACATTATCCTTTTTCACAAATAAACATAGGAGCAGTTTGGAAACTCAAGTCTAATTAATAAAAGCTAATCAAATTAAGATCTAATATAAAAGCTCTAATTTTTAAGTTTTAATTTACAATTAGCTTGTTGGGTAAAATTACATATTAAAAATGCTCTTATTTCATGCAGTACTCGAGGTCCACCTTTCAGAATTTTGGTAATTGTGGTCCACCAAGAACCCAATATTTGCAACATTTTAAAAATATCATGAGGTCATTTTTGTCCAAAATGCTTGTAGATTTTGCATTGTCCACTTCCATGGGCTTTAACTAGAAAAGCTCTTAAAAAAGAAGACCCCCTTGGCTTATTATTTTTATGGGTAAAAGATCTAGTTTCTAAATAAGCTCTAAAATTAAAAATACAACTAGAAATTTACTAAATACTCTAATATATTGATAAGCTTACAGTAATAAAATGAACTCTCGTTTTTAGAGTTTCCAAAGTCCCCCTTTATATTTATCAACTCCCCATCTTTAGAAGATATTAAAAAAAAGTCATTTCGAAAGTGTCTCTTCAACCCAAAAGCACCACACCTTCTAACCTCCTAAAGGCATGGTTTAATCAAATGTTGTAATCACATGGTGAGTCACAAGTACATCTATCTTTTATTGTTTGTTTATTAGTTTCCTCTCTATATATTATTATTTTTGTGCGTGCCTAAAAATTACGGACTTAGTTTAGATGATGAAGGGGATTAGGGAAATCTCGTTAATCTGATCGGAGAAGTCACCAATGGCCTGAATCCTGAAAAAGGGAAGGAAGAGCGGTCAGGGCCCGAGGCTGCTGTCAGCCAAAGGCACTCCGACGCCTGAGTTAGTGCAGTCACTGAACTAGGGTGAAGTGGAGAATAAGATTTTAGCAGAATAACAGTGCAGGCTGTATATTGCATGTACCTGTTCATGACTCTTCATGCAGGCATATATAGAGGAGAGTAGAAAGTTCCATAGTGGAGGTAGGTGAGGATACTTGTCCCATCAGCCCACACCTGGGATCTTTAGTGGGGGTAGGTGAGGATACTTGTCCCATCAGATCTCCCCTCAAATCCCTCACATAAATGTGGATGTAATCTGCTGATAGGAACGAGCCCTTATCAATGGCCGGCGGCCACCCTACTTGTCAGGAACTCCCTATAAAGCACCCGTCCCATCTCATAATGGGGATTGGACGCCCAGTGTTCACCTCGGTCGAGGGGCCGAACTGGAGAAGGCACCGAGGTCAGCTATGCCTGAGATCGGACAAGGATGCCAGCGCGAGACTGAGCTCGGAAGGTTGTGGTCGGTACTTCTACCGGGACCAGTCCCACCTTGACAACGGCTGAGATGCTGCTGTGCCGGAGAGATGGGGGTTAAGGCCTTTTCTAATCGGTACCGTACCGAGGACGGGGTAACATCGGTTTCGGTAGAAATAGTCCACACAATTGCCCCCTGCTCCTGACTTCGTGGGTCTTGACGACGCCACGGGGTTGGGAGTGATAGGATGAGGATTTCCCGAAACCGATCCCGTAGCTTATGAAAAAGCGTGGGGCGTCGTTTTACTTTCCGAGGCGCCTTTAATAGCGCCTGGCTGTCCGGAGGCGGTTTAATAGCCCAACCATATCATCATAAAGGCGATGTGATGCCGCCACGTGTCACGTCCCTAATGGTCGTGACGTCTTATCGAGGAGACGGGTGGCGTGCTCGAGGCGGTGTCTGTGCGCGCCTTTCGGGATACGAAGAGATCTTCGTCTTTGTATAAAAACCCTCGTCCTGGAAAGAGGACTACTTTTGCTGTCACTGCGTTTGGAGCTTCTGCCTGAGGTTTGCCTGAAGCCTCGTCGTCCGGGAAGTCCATCTATTGCCTTTTGCAGCTTCGAGTTTCCGTTGTCCCTACATTCCTTCCGGCCCTATGTCCTAGTGAGTTCCTCTCTGCCCTTTTTGCCATTTTTCCTTTTCTGGGGTCTTTTTCTTTTGGGGGTGTGTGCTCTCTGTCCTTCTTCTCCGTCGCCGTCACCTGTATTCCGGTCTGTGCTGGGGAAGATGGGGGTATATAGACACTGGATAGACACAGAGCTTGCCCTAGCAGAGCTTAGGAAAAAATACCAGATACCAGAGAACGTCCAGATTAGGGCGGATGGGCCTGGTGACCGAATCCGACCTCGGGTTCTGGTAGAGGGGTGGATGCCCTTCCCACTAGTGGCCATAATCGAAGGCGGGGTGAGATTCCCAGTCCATCCCCTCCTGAGGGCCTGTCTCAGGAGGTGGAACCTTACCCCCTGCCAGCTAATGCCCAATGGTTACAAGATAATCATGGGTGTAGCCGAACTCAATAGGATATTGGGAACCGACCTTGGCGTCGAGGACATTGAGGATGTCTATGACCTCTGTCGATCTCCAAAAGACGACGCATACTACCTCTGAGTTCGGTCGAAGGAGCTTCCCATAATCAACGAGCTCGAGGACAACACGAAATACGCCGGGAATGACTGCCTTTACGTCACCGGGAGTTGGGAGTATGCCCCCGGAGAGCCCAGGGTGGATCACGTACCCAGTCGTCTCGGAGTGCCACCGAGTTAATATCTCAATTTCTAATCTTTTGATGCGCTTCCGTTCTGCCGAACTGATGCTCAATTGCTTGACGTGCAGGTCACAAGGAGAGAAAACGGCAAAAGAAGAACTCCAGGTGGCAACGAAACGTCGCCTGGTTAAAAAGAATCTACAGTTACAAGGGTCACCGGACCCGATCAGCCTCAGCCCTTCTCGGATATGAGCCCGTGTACCGATCTTTTATAAGAAGATGGCACGAGAACCTCAAGGGGGAGTAAGTCCTAACTCTTGCCGAAGCCGAGGAGCAAACAGCTCTAGCTGAAGGGTCTGCATAAGTACCCCCTGAGATCATACCTTCTCGGGCTTCTACCGAAGCCGGTCCTTCGCACGTCCAGACCGCTGCAGAGACCGACTCCGAAGAGGAGAGCCAGTCGGAGAGCGAATCCGAGGAGGTTCGGCAATAGGAGCTTGTGATTCTCCCATCCTCCGGATCAGACGAAGAGGCCGAGATGGGGCGACGCCGTGCGGCAATTCTAAGCCTCGAGGATGTTATCTTCGGAGACTCTCCCACTCCCTCGGGAACCGCTCTCCCTCCGAACTTGGAGGACACAGTCGTCTCTCCCCCGACTCAGTCTCCTCTTCAGCCTTCACAGCGACTGAGCGTCCCACCAAATCCCGTCGGGACTCGGTTCGGTTGGGAAAAAGGCCTAGGATCGTAGATCCAGTCGAGGATGAGCCCAACCCCGCTCCTCGGCGCTCTCCGCTGCTCGGCCCTTCTCTCTGGAACCCTAGTTTCCTGCTGGAGGATGGCCAGTCGTTGTCGTCGAACGGCCGGTTGACTGATGGCATTTCTGTTGTCAGCGCCCTCGCGCACACCTGCGCTCTGCCTGGAGACATGGCAGAACACATGAAGCTGAGCGAGGTGGAGCTGGATGTGGCCCAGATGGCCGACGCCCTCAGGGTAATTCCCTCTTCTGAGCTTTGCATTTCTTCTTTGATTTCTGTACTCCTGATATTGACCCCCGTGCAACACTTGTTTTCTCAGATCCTGCAAAGGGGTCTGGTGTCGGCGGAGAAAGCCCAACAGAGCACTGCTCGGGCAGAGAGGGCGGAGAAGAGGGAAGTGGAACTCGAGGCTGAGCTCAGCCAAATAAAAGAGAAGGCAGCCGAGCAGGAAACGTACGCCACGGGCCTCAAAAACGAGCTTGATAAGGCCAGAGCGGAATTGGAAAACCAAGTTAACACAACGGCCAAGCTTGAGAAGAGGTGGGAGGAGGTAGAGACTGAACTCCGCGCCGATGCTGACAAACTGCGGGCTGACGTCGACAAGGCTTTTGATGAAGGGGTGGCAGAGGCCACCGAACAGTATATTGCCCAAGTCCGGAAGGTCAGCCGGAAGGCCTGGAGGCTGGGGTGGACGAGCTCGTTGAGAGCAGCAGGGGTCCCCGAGGACAGCCCCGTGTACACAGAGATCCCCGAGTTTCCTCCTCCTCGGCCCACACCGAGCCAAGCTCCTGAGGTCTCTGTCAGGGAAACCGAAGACACTGCCCCTGGACTTGACGCCGACGCCGACGCCGGACAAGTGATTGCCGAAGTCGTGGAAGACGCTGTTGCTGACGGCACCGAGGGGGCCGGGGTTTGAAAAAAGATGTGATGTAACTTTGTTTTTGATTTTTCTGCATTGGGGGGGAGATCTGTATTTCTTTTTTGTTGGGAAAGATTGTAACCATTCTCCGTTATGCAATGAAATTGGCCTTGTTTCCAATTTTGAACATCTGTGGCGAATTTTTCTTTTCTTTTCTCTTTCTTCCTTTCTTTATGCGTTTGGCTTGACAACCAGACTAAATAACAGGAAATAAGACAAAGTAAATGAGCTCGGTCGCAACCGTGCTTAATGTAGTTAATTTTGTAACCCGAGGTGCCGTATTGATCTTGCAACCATAACAAGCATCGATCTCGGTAAAACTAAGGGCGCTTGGTCCTATGACCAAGGCTAAGTCCGGTTTTATAATCAGAATTCGACTGGTCCATTGGCCGGGCCGAAGTAGCTAACTATGGTAACCGAACAAAGAATACAAGCCGATTCCGTGACCGAGCTGTATGCACATGCCGAGTTCCATAACTTGGCCATTTTCTTCGAGAATAGGAGACAACTTGGAAAGTAAAAACGTATTCTATAAAAAGAACTGGTTTATTAAATTCCAGAATCCGATTACATCTCAAAAGTAAAATTTCTTGAGGTGGGTGGCATTCCACGGGCGTGGCAGCTCTCTACCCTCCATGTCCTCAAGTCTATATGCGGACTGCCCAGCTACCGAAGTCACCTTAAATGGCCCATGCCAGTTCGGTGCAAACTTTCCTTCGTTGGGACTTCTGTCTGCTGGAAGAGTCTTTTTCAAGACCAATTCTCCAGGGGAGAACTTTCGCTCCTTGACCCTTTGATTGTACCCTCTAGCCAACTGTCGCTGGTAGGAAACGAGGCGGATGGCTGCGGTATCCCTTCGTTCCTCAGCCAAGTCGAGTTCTGTGGCGAGGTTCGCATCATTTTGGCCTTGGTCGAACAGCACCGACCTGAGGGTCGGGAGACCGACCTCAAGTGGGATTACAGCTTCCATCCCGTAGGCTAGGGAGAAGGGAGTTGCAGAGGTCGAGCGCCTCGGGGTAGTCCTGTATGCCCAAAGGACATTCGGAAGTTCTCCTACCCATCTCCCTTTGGCTCGGTCTAGTCTCCATTTGAGTCCATCGAGCACCACCTTGTTAGAGATTTCGGCTTGTCCATTGCTTTGGGGGTAAGCTGGAGTGGAATAGTAGTTCCTGATCCCAAGATCTTGACAGAAGCTCTTGAAGGAGTTGGAGTCGAACTGAGTCCCGTTATCCGAGACCAAGGCTCGAGGCACTCCAAATCTTGTCACAATGTTCCTCCACACGAAGTTTTTGGTGTCCTTTTCGGTGATAGAGGAGAGGGCTTCAGCTTCTATCCACTTGGTGAAGTAGTCAGTTGCTACGATCAACCATCTTTTGTTTCCTAGAGCTCGGTGGAGTGGTCCCACGAGGTCCAGTCCCCATTGGTCGAAGGGCCAGGGGCTGGAAAGAGGGCTCAGGTCGTGCGCTGGCTGATGGAGAGAGTGAGAGAACTTCTGGCACTTCTCACATTTCCTGGCGTAGACCTGTGCATCCTTCTACATATAGGGCCACCAGTACCCCTGGCTGATAGCTCGGTAAGCGAGTGACTGACCTCTGATGTGGCTGCCGCAGATCCCTTCATGGATTTCATAAAGGAAGTCCTCGACTTTGCTTGGATGAACACATTGGAGGTAAGGGCCATTGTAGGACTTTTTGTAGAGTTTGCCATCCGGAGAGAGCCAGAATCGGGTGGCCTTCAGCCTGATTTTGTGGGCCTGGTTCTTGTCCTCGGGCAGCTGGTCATTCTTGAGGTAGGAGATAAGTTCATCCATCCAGCTCGGACCGAGGTCAATGCACATAATATGCCGAGGCGGTTGAAGTTGTATGCTAGGTCTGTCCAGTGCTTCCACTTCAACAGTTCTTTTTCTTCCTGCCTCGACAGCAGAGGCCAGGTTTGCAAGGGCATCGGCGTGAGAGTTGAAGTCTCTGCCTATCTGCCTGACTTCAGCCTTTTGGAACTGAGATAGGAGTTGCTTGGTGTGGGCTAGGTACGCTGCCATCCTGTCATCACGGGCCTGGTAATCCCATTGAGTTGGCTTGTGACCAGCTGTGAGTCGCTGAAGATCACCAGTTGTTGTGCCCCCAGGATTTTTGTGCTGCCCAGCCTTGCAATTAGTGCTTCATACTCAGCTTCATTGTTAGATGCTTTGAAGTCAAGAGTCAGGGCTTGCTCAATGACGAGGCCCTCTGGAGATTGAAGGACTACGCCAGTGCCAGCCCTTTTGGAGGTGGAGGACCCATCGACGAAGACTTTCCAAGATGAGTCGAGGAACTGTTTCCAGGACCGATCCTGCTCGTCTCCGCCAAAGTCCTTGCCTCCTTGTCCCCCAGTTCGGTGTCGAGATGGCTCGGTGCCGAACTAGGAGAGGTGAATTCCACAATGAAGTCGGCCAGTACTTGGGCTTTGATGGCCGTTCTGGGCTGATAATGGATATCGTATTGCCTGAGTTCGACAGCCCATTTAGACACTCTTCCTGAGAAGTCTGCTCTCCTGAAGAGGGACTTGAGTGGGTGTTCGGTCACAACCACTATAGAATATGTCAGGAAGTAGTGGGAGAGCTTGCGCGAAGCACTAACGAGTGCAAATGCGAGCTTTTCCAGTGGCAGGTATCTTGTCTCGGCATCCAGCAGGATTTTGCTTGTGTAATAGATGGGCCTTTGCTGCCTGTCATCTTCTCTGACGAGTACAGAGCTTACTGCATGATCCGAAACTGCTAGATATAGGTATAAGACCTCACCCCGTACCGTCGTGGAAAGCAGGGGAGGGGAGGAGAGGTATACTTTGAGTTCCTGGAGAGCACTTTCGCACTCCGGGGTCCATTAGAACCCGGAGCTCTTTTTCAAGAGCTGGAAGAAGGGATGGCATTTGTCTGAAGCTCGGCTGATAAAGCGGTTTAGTGCTGCGGCCATCCCGGTAAGTCTCTGAACCTGCTTTGTTGAGGTCGGACTCTGGAGGGCTTTGATTGCCGAAATCTGATCGGGATTGGCCTCGATTCCGCGCCTAGTAACCAGGCTGCCCAGGAACTTGCCCGAGCCGACGCCAAATGCACATTTGGAGGCGTTCAGCTTGAGCTTGTATTGTTTGAGGATGGAGAAGGTTTGATGTAAGTCAGTTAAGTGGTCCTGTGACCTTTTAGACTTAACGACCATGTCATCGATATAGACCTCGACCGTCCTCCCGAGCTGGTCCTGAAACATCTTGGTCACCAGCCTCTGGTAAGTCGCACCGGCGTTTTTCAACCCGAAGGGCATTACTTTGTAACAGTAGGTGCCCCTGGGTGTTATGAACGCGGTTTTTTTTTTATCAGGCCCATGCATTGGAATTTGATGGTAACCTCGGTAGGCATCGAGGAAACTCATTCTCTCATGCCCGGCAGTGGCGTCGATCAGCTGGTCTATCTTGGGGAGGGGAAAACTGTCTTTGGGACAGGCTTTGTTGAGATCGGTGAAGTCTACGCAGACCCTCCAACTCCCATCCTTCTTTTTCACCACGACCGTGTTGGCTAACCACACAGGGTAGTGGACTTCTCTGATAGCATCAGCTTATAATAATTTGTTGACCTCCTTGGTCACAGCTTCTGCCTGGTGGGTGCCCGACCTTCGGATCTTTTGGACAACAGGTTTATGCTTGGGATCGACATTCAGCTTGTGGCTTATGACCTCATGACTGATGCCAGACATTTCATATGGGGTCCAAGCGAAGACCTCTCTATTCTGCAACAGGAAGTCGAGCATCCTGGTCTTTTCCTCGTCAGCAAGCTGGCTACCGAGCAGGAAGAATCTTTCTGGATCGTTGGGATCGATCCTGACCTGGGTGAGGTCTTCAACACTCTTCTGCTCGGGAGTTCGGCCCACGGCGTCGAGCTCGGATTCGAGCTCGGTCATGTGGATCCGTTGTGGCTCTGTATCTCCGGGGACCACGGCCATGAGACATTCCTTGGCCATATCTTGGTCACCGCGGACTATGATAACTTCGAAGCCCCCGTCCTTGGTTTGTTACGGGAACTTGAGCTTCTGGTGATGGGTCGAGGGTACGGCCTCCATGTTGTGAAGCCAGGTTCTTCCCATGATGGCATTGTATGGAGATTGTGCATCCACCACCAGGAAGTCTGCTGTCATGGGGGCTCCTCCGACCTCGACCTTAAGGCAGATCTTCCCTTTTGGATACACTGTCTTGGAGCTGAATCCCACCAACGGGGTGCGAGCTTCCTGCAGGTCCTCTTCTTTCAGGCCCATCCTTTTGAAGCAATCAAAATAGAGGATTTCTGAGGAGCTCCCGGGGTCCACTAGGATCCTCTTGACATTGAAGTTCTGTAACCTCATAGTCAAAAGAAGAGGATCATTGTGGGGTAGCTGGACCCCGGCCAAGTCTTTGTCAGAGAACCAAATTTTTGGCCTCTCCACACGTGCCTTCTTTGCCGAGGAACCGAGCTCGGCCGTCATCACATGCTTGCTATGCTGGGCCCTCCTGGCCTCGGCGCGGGCCCGGTCACTGCCCCTAGGGGCAGGAGCCAGGTGAATGACGTCGATGGTCCCTATAGGCTCACCGTTGTCCTGGTCGTCGGGGAGGCGTTGCTGAGCATTGTTCACTCTGCCTTCTTCCCTGACGTGGTCTCTGAGATGCCCGTCTTTTACGAGCCTTTCGAGGTGCGCCTTGAAGGCATGGCAATCCTCGGTTCTGTGTCCTCTATCTTTGTGGTAGGCACAGAACTTGCTCTGATCTCAGGAGGCGGCGTCCCCTTTCATAGGCTAGGGCCATTTGAAGAAGGGCTGGGCTTGGATTTTGCCGAGGAGCTTGTAGATAGGCTCCTTGAAGATGGTATTGACGGCTCTATAAGAGGCGCCACTTAGTTTCGGCCTCGTGCTGCCTCCCGAGGTGGGAGCAGGACGTACTGCCGAGTTGGATGGCTCTCTATTTCGATCCGCCTCTTTCTTAGCAAGCCTCCTTTCTTTCCTCGTGGGACGGCCCTCTGGTCGGCTCTCTGGCCAAACATTATGGCTCTCCCGAGCTCGGACGTCGTCCTCTTCCTGCTCAACGTACTGGTTCACCCGGGCCATCAAAGCCTTCACCGAAGGTGCGGGACGACGCACCAATTTCCTCCGAAGCTCATTGCCCGGCAGCAAAGCTTGTTGGAAGGCTGTAATGGCTACGTCGTCGTTGGAATTTTCAATCACGCTGTAGATGGTCCAGAATCTTTTGGCGAACTGAGTGATATTCTCGGTCGGCCTCATCTTGATTGAGATCAGGTCGGCGTCAGTTTTCGGGATGACCCGGTGCGCTTGAAACTTCTCGGCGAAGGAGTTTCGGAGCTATGGCCAGCTCGAAATCGATCCCTCGGGAAGTGCACAGAACCACCGAAGCGGGAGGTCACCCAAGCTGGAGGAGAAAACCTTGCAATCAAGGTCGCCGTCGCCGCTGAATACCGTCATCTTCTGGGTGAAGTGCCGGAGATGAGCCTCGAGGTCCGACGTCCCGTCATAGAGATTGAAACGTGGGACGCTGAACTTGTCAGGGAGGGGATGATCTCTGATTTCCCGAGAAAATGGAGACGTGCCGTGGATGTCACCATGTTTGGCAGTCAACCGACCTCGAGCGAGGCCGGCCTGCTCCAGGCTCTGCTGTAAGGCCAGCTTAATTTGCTGATCGATATAGTCAGCCATGTCGGGGTCGGCCCTGGTCTCCCGCCTTTGTTTCTGGCGCTGCTGCTGGTCGGCGCTGGTGTGGGTGTTACTCGAGCCCTCTTCGCGAGCTCGGGCACGCCTTCCATTCAGCTGATCCCTTAGGTCTGGTCGACCCCGAGGACCCAGACGAGCTCGTTGCCGAGGTGGAGGCGTGTGAGAGGCTTCGGGCGGGACTTGGCCCTTTGTCTCAAGCTGTCGCTGAAGCTGGAGGATCTGCTCTTTTTGTTCTTCAATGATAAGGTTTTGAGCCTTGATGGCTTCGGCTTGGGCCTCAACATCGTCCTCTAGGGCCATGTCGTCGTCACCTTCATCACCGAGGTGGACGTGATCCTCTTCCATGTGGTCCCCGTGAGGAGACCGACGAGGAGGAGACTGCACAGGAGCCCCACTTCGTTGGGGCCGTTCCTGAGGAGGAACGTCCTTACGAGGTGGCGCGGTGAAAACAACCTCCAGACGCGAACGCTCCGCCTGAGAGGTAGTCGGCCGGGCCAGTTCTAATACAGGATCGCGCCGAGGAGACGCTGCTGCATCTCTTGACGACGAGTGTGTCACCGTGACGGGTGAACCTACACTTCGAATACCGGATTCCCCCACCCTCCTTGGGGGAGGATTGGGTGGCACTTGCCTGGTGTCTCTTCGCTGGTTCGTCACCAACACTCCTACCTGGTCTGTCACCAGTGGAGGCGACATGAGAGGCAGGAATGTCTCTAGCTGCTTGGACCTGGACGGTCTAGCAACGCTCTTTCCCTTTTGAGCCTTAGGAGGCATGGCTGTTAGAATGAAAATATGGAATTTTCAGATCCGACTCCCCACAGACGGCGCCAATTGTGCGTGCTTAAAAATTACGGACTTAGTTTAGATGATGAAGGGGATTAGGGAAATCTCGTTAATCTGATCGGAGAAGTCACCAATGGCCTGAATCCTGAAAAATGGAAGGAAGAGCGGTCAGGGCCCGAGGCTGCTGTCAGCCAAAGGCACTCCGACGCCTGAGTTAGTGCAGTCACTGAACTAGGGTGAAGTGGAGAATAAGATGTTAGCAGAATAACAGTGCAGGCTGTATATTGCATGTACCTGTTCATGACTCTTCATGCAGGCATATATAGAGGAGAGTAGAAAGTTCCATAGTGGAGGTAAGTGAGGATACTTGTCCCATCAGCCCACACCTGGGATCTTTAGTGGGGGTAGGTGAGGATATTTGTCCCATCAGATCTCCCCTCAAATCCCTCACATAAATGTGGATGTGATCTGCTGATAGGAACGAGCCCTTATCAACGGCCGGCGGCCACCCTACTTGTCAGGAACTCCCTATAAAGCACCCGTCCCATCTCATAATGGGGATTGGACGCCCAGTGTTCACCTCGGTCGAGGGGCCGAACTGGAAAAGGCACCGAGGTCAGCTATGCCTGAGATCGGACAAGGATGCCAGCGCGAGACTGAGCTCGGAAGGTTGTGGTCGGTACTTCTACCGGGACCAGTCCCACCTTGACAACGGCTGAGATGCTGCTGTGCCGGAGAGATGGGGGTTAAGGCCTTTTCTACTCGGTACCGTACCGAGGACGGGGTAACATCGGTTTCGGTAGAAATAGTCCACACAATTTTGATGGTTAATTTAGATCAATTCTTACTAAAGTATTTTCTGGTGGAGATCAGAGAAAGCCGTAGTTCTTGTTTAGCATTATAGTTAATTCCATTGTGTTATACATATATAGGAATAGGATATGCAACACTAGCAAATCTAGCCACTTTGGCTCCGAAGGAAAAATGGAGTTGAAGAAGCCTCATTTAGTATTCATTCCATACCCTGCCCAAGGCCACATCAACCCCATGATGCAATTAGCCAAGCTTCTTCACTCAAGAGGGTTCTTCATCACCTTTGTTAACACTGACTTCGCTCACAAACGCCAATCCGAGTCTAGAGGCCTGGATTCCTTGGACTGTTTGGATGGCTTTCGCTTCGAAACTATATCAGATGACAAGCCACCATCTGCTGGAGAGGTGATCCAAGATGCCCAGGCGTTCTGCAAATCTGTCCAAGAGAACTGTGTGGAGCCGCTCCGCGATCTGCTGAGGAAGCTCCATGGCACATCTGATGGGCCTGGAGTGACTTGCATAATTTGGGACCGATACATGACCTTCACCCTCCAGATTGCTCAAGAACTGGAGATCCCTGAAGTTATGTTTTGCCCAACGGCAGCTTGCACTTTTATGGCCATCGCACACTATAGTGAGCTGATCAGAAGGGGACTTGCACCACTTAAAGGTAGAATTACTACAACCCATGCATATGGAAACCACCATCAACATGCATATAGAGATTAGTTCAATTCATATCGTGGCTCTTTTTATAAAATTTTGACATAAACTACTGTTGGTGCTGCCCATTAGAAATGATCTTGTGGCTCTCCTGCCATCAACCACATTAGGTTAAGCAGTTTTTTTTTTTTTCTTTTTGACATATCCTCTTTAAATGTGGTTTTCTCAATTTTATAATCCAAATTCAAATAATGCCACCATAGTCGTTTGACTCATCAACATTATTTTTAACTTTGTTGCACCATATCCCATGATATTATGAGATTGTCCCATGATATCATGGGATTTATCAATTTCTATATCATACATTTTCTTCAACTAGCAAACGAATTTATTTTTTATATAACACAATAAATGTCATTTTAGGAAAAGTAAATACACATTTTTCCACTCTTCCTCAAGTTCTATCTTTTGGGAAAAAAAAGTTTCCTAAGATGCTGCATAATACCCATGACATCATAGGACAATCACATCCCATAATATCACCAGATGTATCAGTTTTTGTGACATGTACTATTTCCTTTTTTTTTCTCTAAGTTGCAAATTAAATTAATAAAGGGGAAGAGAGAAACAACAAAAGAAAGCAAACAAGAAGAAAGGGGACTGCTGACAAATCAGAGCTCAACCTATCTCCTACCTGTTGATAGCTAATTACAAAGACAAAAGAAAGACTCTAGAGTTGAGCTATAAAATGAGAAAACATTTTGCCAATGGAGAGAGAAGCATCTACCAAGAAAAAGGAGATGACATTGTCAAGAGTAGGCTTCAAATTGTTGAAAAGTGTCAAGGTTATTGACCTTCCATAACTGAAAATGGCCACTAATGAGATGGCTCCCAAACCTTTTTTGGCTTTTAGGTAAGAATTGGCTGAAAAGGAATTCCATTTGGCTGCAGTTAAGCTAAAAGGAGAAGAGCTGATGTTACCTTTTTATAGCCCAACTCTAGAGCCAGGCAACTCTAGTGACATATACTATTTCCATAATATCATGGGATCCGAGTAAAAACAAGATTTATAAGGAGAAGAGCTGATGTTGCCTTTTTATAGCTTAACTCTAGAGTCAGGCGACTAATTACACACATCAATAGGAAATTAAGTGATCTTAAGTACCTTAATTTCAAAAAAAACATTATCCTATAAATTTTGTAGGAATTGGATTCGAGTTCAATTGACCCATGTTCCCCACCATGCACCCACTCACCCAGCCCCACAATTGCTAATTTGATATGAAATAGGTGTTCAGAAATGTAAATGCTACTTAAATTGCAAATTTAGAGAGTAATTTAGTAGGCATAGAAACTATTTGCAACATTTAAATATTCAGCCATTCAAACTTCAATCAGAGACATCTCTTGGTTGCGCCAACTCTAGAATCAATAATTCAAGATTAGTGTGAGAGGATACTCCGTCCTTAATAGCAATTTCAGCACCCTCTTTCCACTTCAAGGCCTTCGCCCTCACCTCCTTTCCCTTCTTTCCTACCATCATTTCTCTACTAAGATCCCCAATCTCCTCTCTCTTTACATTGTTATCAATCGCCATAACCACACCCCACTCATTGCAAGCATAGCGGCAGTTGGTTTGTTGATCGGCCAAAAAAGGGCCAACAGAGCATGGGCACACCATATGATATGCTCGGGGAGTTCCAACCACAGTGCGTGAGGAACAAGCTGATTGAAGGGTGGGCCAGCACGTCCTCTTGTGGAGCACCAGCTCACAAGCATACCCCTTTCTTCAATCTCATCCATTAAATCTTGTGGCAGAATTGTGTGACCACCCAGTACAAGATCAGGCCTGATGACCCATAGGAATGGATGGTTGCTATTGCAATGCCCCATGCAAATTCTATCAGCTGCTGGGGTGTTGAGACTGTTGTGCTCCCAAAATTCACATAGATGACTGAAGCAGCTTCATGGCTATCTAGCCATTTTAGACATTCTACCTCCTCTTTCCACATACTCGATTTAACGGACTTCAATACATCATCTGGTAATAGACGACACTGCAGCAATAGAGGGCCTATTGTGTAGATGCGAGGAGGGAACATTGATCGAATGGCGTGCAAAGCTTCATGTTCCAAGTCCTCAAATGTATTGAAAATGATCATGGATGCCTTCAAAGAGTTTTGAACTTCATCTATCACAAAGTTTCAAGGTGCAATCTATGCTTCAGTGATCTAGAGTTTACCCTGCACCTTCTCTTTCTCCGCTCCTTCTCCACTGGAATTTGGAACTGGATTCTTTCTGCAACTGGCTTGTCTGTGTCTAGCCCCCTTTCTCCTTCTAAAATATGGCAAGCTCTTTCTTCCAACAGTGACCGCTTGGCCTGCAAAGGTGCTACTACAATTCTCTTCACCACAGTCTATGCTACATGGATTTGCAGGAACAATGTTCTCTTCTCCAATTCAGCTGCCTCCCAGCAGAAGGTTATCTCCTACCTGTCAGAGCTCCTCTCTGCCTCTCTCAAGTGCATTAATAAACCTTTCACTAGTAGACCTCTTCAATCCCTTTGTAATTTTCTGTTTCTTATCTCTTAAGCTTGGCTTCTCTTTTGGCCTCTGTTTTGATCTTTGTTTGGGCCCTGTTTGGCCTTGGTTGGGCCTTGTTTGACCTGTTTCTCTGTTTTCCTTTTCTTCTTTGCTTGTTGTAGCTCCTTGAGCTTTTTGTTTCTTGGGCTCCTTGCCTTGTTCTTTTCCTTTCTTATTAATTCAATTGCCATTCAGCAAAGAAAAAATCTATCACAAAGTTTAGGGTAAAGTCTTTGGGGTCCGTTACTCGTATAAAGCTTCCTAGATCTCTAAGGCGCATGTCTTTCGTGCCTAGTCACTACCTCAAAAAGGACAATCAACGACGGCAAAAATAAGCACCAAGTCTCTAAGGCCGCAATGGGTCCCGCTCGTGATGGTGTGGTCCAAAAAAACGATGGCCTCTAAGGCCTCTGTATGTTCACATCAGGTTTTAAGTTAATTACAAAGTAGATCAGACCAAAACGACGCCTACCAAAAAAATGCCCTAATCACCATCGCTCTGTTGCTCTCTCTCTTTGTCTCCCCCCTCTCTCTCCAAGCGTAATCCCCAAATCTCTCGCTCAGTCATGCAGTCTTGATCTCTTTGAAGTCGCCATTGAGGAGATGCAATCGGCATCGGTTGTGGCTGTGACTATCTTCATCGTTCTACCTCTCTCCAAAACTCCAAAGAAAAACCTAGATCCGATCTCTCCATACCCTTTTTATCTCTCACTTTGAAGTGGGCCTATCTTTCACTCCCCAAGTGCAGTGGTTTTTCTCTCTCTGAAACCTCTTATCTTCAACTGTACGACGAAGAGCGGTTTTTGAAGCGGTTTGTAGGTATGGATGGCGGTTTACGATATTAGGGTTTTGATCGGTTTGATAACTTTGACAGTGATCATTTAGATCTCTCTCTCTCTCTCTCTCTCTCTCTCTCTCTCTCTCATTCTACATCTTCTTTCGTATTTAGGGGTTTTTTGGTTTGTAGATCTACGAAAACATCAAAATAGATCGATTCTTCTTTGCAGGAAGAGTTCTCTTCGCCTTCATTTTCATCCTCTCTGCATGGAAAGAGTCAGAAACATCATCATCTCACTCTCTCAATATCTCTCTAAGTTCTGTTTCAGTCTCCCATCTCATCTTACTTCTAACTTAGCCAGGGTTTCCGATCTTGTGTTTTATGCTTATGAGTGTTCTTTCTTACAAATCTAGGGTTTTGGTTCATATTATTTAGATCTTTTGTTGATGTTTAGATCTATTGTTTGAAGTGCTTATTAGCTTGTATTTGTGTTAAATCTCTAGGATCCAGCATCTTTTTTTAAATAAACTACAAACGACTAGCCGTTTTGTACATTCAAAAATGACGATGGCCAATTTTAGTAATTATCCGACGGCCCACAGGCAGTCGTTTAACGAAAACGACTGTGTTTTTTACAACTGTCTTAAAAGCGTGGAGACCGGCGTTTATATTGTTAAACGACGGCTTATGACAGTCATTTATTTTAAATTCTGAAATAGTGGGTATCCAATCAATGGTGGTGTCCTGATAGCCACTGCCTATGTAACTCTCATCTGCATGCACAAAGAAGGTGGTGGGTGATAAACCATGTAAGTGTTTTTAAGCTTCTTTTTAGTTCTTTCTTAATTGGGGTTTTGCCATTACGAATGGTTGTCTTAAGACTCATGTTAACCCTTTTCAACGGTTGAAGTTTAACATGTGGGTTTTAGACTCTTTTTCTTTTTTATTTCCTGATGGGGTATGCTCCATAGATTCTCTTTTAAACTGAAAGGGACTTTTGTTGTATATTATGAGTTTTGAGAATTTTTAAAACTATCTTACCCTTAAAAGGGGAAAAAAATCTTAACAAATTCCCACTGAGTTATTCATGAGATATCCTAGGGCCTTGCAATATCGCACATATCGTAGAATGCAGTATCGCACCTTTGTTATATGAAAGCTCTGAGGGGAAATATTTAGACTTCAATATTTTAGGGGTAAATGTCAGGTCTAAGAGCATCCGTATAGTCAAAACCCTTCTTTATTCTATCAACTCTGTAATTATGGTTGGATCTTTGAGTCCATAATTCAATGATTCAGGCTTTGAGTCCATGAGGGGTTGGTCGAGTGGTTAGGACCACAGTGCCTCTCTCTTCTAAAGCTATAGTTCCTAGTATCGATCCCCAGTTCCCCTCTCTTCAAGAACCGAATGTTGAATACACTAGTGCTACCACCTGGGGGTCACAGGGGTTTTATCCGGCTTCTCTCTGAGCCCGGAAGGATTAGTCTAACCTAAAGGGTTGGGAACCCTCCATTGGCCCAAAAAAAAAAGTACTAGATAGATTCTTCACCTAATTATTATCTTATTGTGACCTAAATTCTCTTTATGAAGGACAATGGCTTTCGAGTTGAAAGCGCTACAAGAGTGAGGAGACCAATTTACGATATTTATAATTAAGGTTGCATTATTTGATGTATATTACTAAATCTATAGATAACTAATCAAGAGTGTTAAATTGTAGGTATTCCTCAACTTACTTTAACTTTGAATTAAAGAATCTGCCAAAAAAACTTGGAATTAAATAAGCCCAAAATATTAAGGACACATTTGTGTATATATGTCTGCCGAAAACCAATTCTGAGGACTTTTTTAATATCCATGAAAAAAGGTTTGACTCCAATAAGAAGCTTTTCCGTAGAATTGCAAAAAGTTTAGCACATTTCATGCTTTTCCTTACAAAATTGTGGGTGTACCCAACATAAATTTTATAGTAGCATAGAAAAGCATTTCTACGAATGAAAGAAAAGTTATTCATGCTTGAAGCACCTGCCTACTTCCTAGAAGGAGAAAATATTTTCCATTGATTAAAAACGGGGCGTTAATTATAGCGGCATTTGGCGACAAGTCCCTCAATATTGCATTTTATAGCCTAAGGTCCATCATACTTTCTTGTAGCAGCAGCAGTCCTCATTTAAAACTGAGACAGACAAAAAGACAAAAATGCCCCTCTATACGCCGACAAAAACGCTACGCTTAAAAACGCTTCAAAACATATAGAGCGTCATTTAATTCACAAATAATTTAGTTAAATTTATTTCAAAACACGCAAATAAATTTGAAATGATGCAGATAAATTTCAAACTACACAAATAAAAATAAAAAACACAAATAGATTTCATAAAACACAAAGAAACTTGCCAAACAACTGAGATAGATTTATTCAAAAACTCCATTAAAATTTTCAAAACGGAGATAAATTTGTCAGAAACTTTGATAAATTTTTCGAAAAATCGGATAAAGATAAATTTTCCAAAACTCCGATAAAGATAAATTTGCCAAAAACTCAGATAAAATTATTTGAGTTTTTGGCAAACTTATCTGAATTTTTGTCCAATTTTTCAGAGTTCCTTAAAAATTTGTCTGATTTCTTGGGAAATTTATCTAAGTTTCTTAGATACTCTGATAAATTATCTAAACTCAGATAACTTTTTAGAAGAAGAAGGTTGTTGTTATGTGCTAGGCTTCTGCTAACAGGCAGAACAAAACAACCCAGAAAATGAAATAGAAAAATCTCCTTCCAACCTACTTATTTTCAAAACTCAGATAAATTTTCAAAACTCAAATAGCAACAATTTTCTTGCAAGAAAGAGATAGAGACCTCATTTTTTCTTGCTATGATTGCAAGATATAGACTTACACGAAACAGAACAAAGAAAGAAAAGACAGGACATCAATGGGTTTTTGTGTTATGTAGAACCCATCGCCGGATAAGGCGGGGACTGGTCTCATTTCCATCGCCGGGCCGTCGCCATCGTGGCCGGGGTAGTCGGAGCTAGATGGCCGACTTCGATTTGTAGAGCTCTCTAGTGAAGTTTCTCGTTCCTAGAGAAGAAGACAGAATGGGTTCTCCGGGACAACAGAGAATGAGAGAAAACTTGGTCTAGGAATGTGGGAGAATGGAATATTTGAACTTTTAAAATTCAAAGTTTTATACTCAAACTGTTGAAAAGGGCAAATTAGTAGGAACACGGGAACATCCAAAGTTTTATGCTCAAACTGTTGAAAAGGGCAAATTCAAAGTCATTTACACATACCAAACATGTTTTCTACACCCTTATCTTGTGGGAACACGGGAACATCCAAATGGCACGATGTTAGACGCCCCCTTAGGGACCTCTCACCAAAATATCTCCAGTTGTATGGACTATAGACATTAAAGAGAAAGTTGTTGGATCGGATGCCTTAGAAGACCGTCCTTAGAGACTTGTGGCTAATTTACCCTTAATTATATTTGGAAAACAATAGTGCTTAAAATTAATTTGAAAAGGACGTGTCATGACCGAATAATCAAAATTGAATTGAAGCCTACTGGACTTTAGTATGAACATGCAAAGAACATCCAAATGATCCAGACGTAGTGGGGCCCACCAAAATGTTAATTAAAACAATACCCAAACAAGTTTGTGGAACATGCCATCTGTATCCATCACAAATTAAACATTAGCATCCTCTAAACTGTATAAGAAGGCATGGACGGTGATCATGAGTTGGATGGGTCATAGTATAACAGTCACTATTTTGGTGGGTCCCACTCAAAACCACGTGATTATTTGAAATAATCGTTCTTTCCTCTTTCAAAAGGACCCTACCCTTTAGATTTATGGATCGCAATGGTTCGGGTTAGATTGGATTTGGATTGGGGTAAGCACCGTGGCTAACATGTATGAGCTCAACCTAAACTAAACCAATTCCTAATAAGGTCGAAAATGTCAGCCCCACACCCAAGTTGAAAGTAAAAATCTCAATCAGAACTCTTAATCAAGGAATCAAGTTCAGGCTAAGTTGGCCGGTCAATGGCCAAGAATGGACTTACCCCACTTATTGATCAGGTCAAGTTAAAATGTCACCTGAGAATAAAAATGATCAATACAGGTCAGAATTTTACCAGATTGGTTTTAGATTGGTTGGCAGCTCAGGTAAGCAATTGCCACCAATAACAAAAAACTAACCCAAATCCAGGAGGTTTGCACAAAATACAGAGGAATTCATAGTCCTATAAGCTCTACCAAAGGAATATTATTAAAGAAACGAGAGGACGAAGGAGAAATTTCACTGGAGGGCTCATTGGTTGCACAAATTACGGAGGAATTCATAGTCCTATAAGTTCTACCAAAAGAATATTATTAAAGAAATGAGAGGGCGAAGGATACGTGGTGAGGGCTGGAGGACATACGATAAGATGTAGATGCAAACCCTCACTTAATTTCTTGGAAATTGAATTACTAGAGTGGTAGGTGGAAATTCATTTCCCACCCCCACTTATTTGTTTTCCATTGAAGGAGAGATAATTCCATGGACGTCATTTAATCATTTTTGAGAATTTACATTTGTTTCTTCAAATTTAGTTATTTTTTAAAATAGAAGTCTCAATCCCTATGTTTTGAGTTCTATGAAACAAAAGTGCCCCCCAGATTCAAAATTGAGGACCACTTCCCGCGCTGAGCCTGATCTAAAGAATACCCAACTTGATGAATTTTGTTTTCATGTTGGTGTTCTTATGTCCTCATGTCCCCAAATCACATGTTTCCTATCCCACCACCACTGTCTATATAAGGCCTGTGTATCAGAATTATTGCGAATTCTCGAACTCATATTTCTAAATGTTTATGCCTTTAAGCTGCATTTATTGGACGAAAAAACGAACTACTCTTTCTTCTCCTCAACCTAAATAGGATCCACCAAAAGCAAATCACTTACCCACCCATCTTTTGTCTCAGTATGCATGAGACCTGATGATGCACAAAATGGATTGGCACACCACCGGTCAAGTATGAGTAATGAATGCAGTGATTATGAAGAGAGAGAGATTATAGTGGTTCGGTCAGTGTGACTTACGTCCACTTCAGAAGGGCAGAGGTCGCCGGATATATTAATTCTCAAGTGTTTCAGAGATTACAAACTTAGGAGAGTGTGTAGAAGAGAGAATATTGCTTGCCCCTCAAGTGTCGAGAGGCTCTTCTATTTATAGTCTTCCCCTAACAGATGGGGACGACTTTACAGCACCGTTCACAAGGAGCCTTCTAGCTGTCCTCGGTGGGCGAGGCAGTTAGGATATTCTTCGCAGGACTTGGTAAAAGCGGGATGTGGACTGACTATTTCCGAAGCAACGTGGGTTGCTGTGACGTGGCCAGGCCTCATGGATTTGGGCCTGGACTCCATTGGACCAAACGGATCTTCATAAATATAAATCTTGGCTCATCATGGACCGGGCCACTTGGGCCTGACTCATCATTTGCCCCTCAATGCCCCGCGCCCAAAGAAGCTTTGAAAGGGGGGCATTTTGAATATCCAGGGCTCTACTCTCTTCAAATAATTTTTCCGTTTTCCTGCACTCTATCAGTCTCTTCTTTTTCTGCTTGGATGTGTGTTTGGGAGAGTCCTTTTAGTTTGGGGCTTTTCTCTCTTTTGAACAAAGAGGGGGGCACCCATCTTCTTCTTTTTTGTCCTTCTTCTTTATTGTGAGTAGAAGAAAAAACCCTCTTCACTTTTTCCCATTCTCAAGAGAAAGAAGTGTTGGAATAATGGAGCATCCTAGTGGAGAAGGGTCTGCCCATGAGAAGAAGAAGGTAAGAATTAATCCACAGCCTGCACCAAAGGGAGTCCCAAGCACTGGGCAGCAATTTGCAGTGGATCCGCCTGCAGCCTGCCGAGGAGCGGCAGCGGATTTAGCAGCCTGGGCAGGATCGGGCGTCGGTGTGGACACAGCGCCACGCCTGGGCGCAGGCCATGGGGCGGGCGAGGCACTTGCAGCCCAGTCGGGCATTGGTGTGGACGCAGCGCCACGCCCGGGCGCCGGCCTGGGGGCAGCGCCGGGCGCGGCAGCCCCAGCGGGCGGTGCGAGCGTCGCTACACGGACGATGGTGGCAGACACAGCAGCACTCGGGGGCGCAATCGTCATTACACGGGCGGTCACGGGTATACCTTCCTGCATTTGTAACGTGAACAATCGCTTTTTCAAATACAAGCGATTCGTGAGAGACTTCGTGATGTACAAGTTCTCGAACTTCTACCATATGCCAGCAGCAGTTCTCTCTTAAGCAACTTTTCTCAGTAACGATATCACTACTGCTACCTACTTTTGTCTCCTCCACCTGCTTTCTCGCTTCGAGTAAAGCATCCTCATGAAATGTAACATTCTCGCTGATGATAAATCTAGGTGAATCCTGATCGGTACACCACAACCTGTATCCTTTCACCCCTGAAGCATATCCCACCAAGATGCACTTCACAGCCCTTGATTCTAAGTTATCAGTTTTCACACGAGCATAAGCCGGACAACCAATAAGTTAGAACCAAGGGCTGTGAAGTGCATCTTGGTGGGATATGCTTCAGGGGTGAAGGGATACAGTTGTGGTGTACCGATCAGGATTCACCTAGATTTATCATCAGCGAGGATGTTACATCCTCTGTGTGGATCTAGGGCCTACCACATCCTCTATCATGGATCTGGAAAATATCAATGTTAAAATTGATGATGAGGACCAAGCTATCATGTTGTTATGCTCGTTACCACCCTCATATGAGCAATTTGTTGATACCATGATGTATGGTAGATATACTCTGTCCAAAGAGGATGTAGTGGCAGCCTTGAACTCTAAGGAGTTGAAGAAAAATGTTGCAGTTGACAATGATAGTTCGGGTGAGGGTTTGGTAGTACAAGGAAGAACAAATGACTCCAATAGTAAGGGCAAACATAGATCCAACAAGAAAAACATTGAATGTTATTATTTCCATAAGAAAAAGCACACTAGAAAAAACTATCCCGAAAGGCAAAGGAAAGGAAAAGAAATAATAGAAGATTCGTCATCTGATGATTCAGTCAGTGTTGCAAATGGAAGATCAAATTATGTTTCCGATAATGCAATTTCTATGATTGAAAATGGAATTCGTCGTCAGGATAAATGAATTCTTGATTCATGATGTTCCTACCACATGTGTCCCAATAGGGACTGGTTTACCACTTATAGAGAAATCAACGGTGGTAGTGTCTTGCTGGGCAACAATGTTGCATGTAAGACAGTTGGAATTAGAACAGTGAAAATCAAGATGCATGATGGAATCGTCAGAACGTTAGCAGATGTTCGGCATGTTCCTCATCTGAAAAAGAATCTCGTTTCTCTTGGTACCTTGGACTCCGACGGTTGTAAGTTCTCAGCCAAAGGTGGAGTTATTAAAGTTGTGAAGGGTGCTCTGGTTTTTATGAGAGGCAATAGAGTTGGAAACTTATATGTTTTGTCCGGAGATACTGTTATAAGTGGAGCTGCAGAGTTTTCCTCAGACGACCATGAGTCTGTCTCAACACGCTTATGGCACTTGCGCCTGGGTCCCATGAGTGAGAAGGGATTGACAATACTCAGCAATCGGAATTTGCTATGTGGCACGAAGACCAGCAAGTTGGATTTCTGTGAGAGATGCATATTCGGAAAGCATCGAAAGATCAGTTTCAAGACAGGTATTCATTACATGAAAAGTATCCTTGATTATGTTCATTCAGATGTATGGGGCCCTTCTAAGGTTTGCTCCAAGGGCAGGTCCCGGTTTATGCTGATTGTTATTGATGATTATTCAAGGAAAGTCTGGGTTTATACTCTGAAGACGAAGAATCAGAGTACCTTTGTTACATTCAAGCGATGGAAGGAAATGGTTGAGAAACGACTGGCAGAAAAGTGAAAAAGTTGAGGACAAGTAATGGCAAGGAGTACAGATCGACAGAGTTTGAGAACTATTGTAAAGATCAAAGCATAGTTCGGCATTACACCACTACAGAAACTCCACAGTAGAATGGAGTTGCAAAGAAGATGAATAGAACGATCTTGGAAAGAGCTCGTTGTATGTTGTTTACTGCAGGATTGTCCATGGACTTTTGGGTTGAGGCAGTAAATGCTGCAGGCTACTTGATAAATAGGTTTCCACACACAAAGATTGGTTGCAAAACACCGGAAGAAATGTGGTCAAGTAATCCAGCTGATTATTCTAACTTGAGGATCTTCAGTTGTCCGGCTTATGCTCGCGTGAAAACCGATAAGTTAGAACCAAAGGCTGTGAAGTGCATCTTGGTGGGATATGCTTCAGAGGTGAAGGGATACAGGTTGTGGTGAACCGATTAGGATTCACCTAGATTTATCATCAGCGAAGATGTTACATTTCATGAGGATGCTTTACTCGAAGCAAGAAAACAGGTGGAGCAGACAAAAGTATGTAGCAGCAGTGACACCGTTCAGGTGGAGTTCGACATCCTAGTGAGGAAGGAAAGTGCATCCGGCTCCTTCCGGGATACAGTGGATAGTCAGATTGTGCAGCAGATGCAGCGGACAGAGCTGCAGATGCCGGAGACGGGCAGACCGCAGAGAGAAAGGAAACCGCCGGTTAGATACAGTTTCGAGGATATGACGACGTACGTGTTGGCATCAGACAGTGGCCGTGATGATATGGTTGCATACGCATTGATGACTGTGTCTCTTGAATTAATAGAAGGGCAGGAAAATAGTCAAGAGGCAGAAACTATGACTGAAGAGATTGAGTCTCTTAATGTAGAAAATCAGGCCATCAGATGCAAGCGGTTCTGCGAGGAAAGAGCTTCATGTGCAGGTAGAGTGCAGATAAAGGTTTCTGGTCATGTATGCAGTTTGAAGAAATCATTGTATGGGTCGAAACAAGCTTCTGGATAATGGTACAAGCGATTTAGTGTATTTATGAAGGAATAGGTTAAATTCAAGTTCAAGCATTGCTTGGACTTGATCGGTGTGCTCAGTACCTGAGTGCCCTCAAGGGCAGGTGGAGACAGTGAGATGTGTTATATGCATAAGGATCAGCTTCAATGTTCGCCAAGGTGGAGAATTGTTAATTTGTATCGCTCAATTGAAATTAACATATAGAAAGAGAGAACTGAGGAAAGAACATCCACACAATGTGGAGGGATAAACTTGCACATGCAAGGAGAGGAGACCTGCAATCTCGAATCATTCCATCAGCCGCCTTATGTTGTGCCTACCGCTAATCTAACCCCTAGCTTACCCATCCTTCTCCCCGTCTTGAATTTTATGCATCCAGGTGCCACTTGCGAATCCCCTTTGGTATATGTAAAGATATTCATTTTTCAACTCTCAACAAAAGTACAATGTTTGCCCAGCTTGCGACTGCTGATAATCCCATAGATATGCAGACTAAGGTGTTGACTGGGGTCAAATTTAAGCATTGCTTGTACTTGATCAACATCATATGAGTTTGAGCACCTTCGGGTGTATGGCGCCTACAGATGCATTTGGAGGCGCATGATTGCATGCCAAGGTGGAAAATGTTTATGGCCTACACATCTCGCCAAGGTGGAGATTTGTTGGGTTTTTGGGTTTTGTCTCGTTTTATAGGCCCAATTCATTTTTATTAGGGTTGAGGGGTAATTTGATCTTTGTTGAAACTACATATTATCTCTTTTGGTTGTAACCCTAAGAGCGTGAAAAATTCTGATTAGTTAAGGAGAAGAAGACGAGCTTTGTCCGTGGACGTAGGTATGAAATCACCGAACCACGTAAAACTATGTTCATATTTTTTATGGCTTGATTTGTTTACTTGTTGATTGCACGCTTCCGCATACACGAATAGGCCTGTCAATAGGACGTGTTGAAGCGGAAAGAAAGCCCGGCCCAGCCCGTCCCAAGCCCGAAAATACAGGTCTTTTAAAAAAAATTTGAGCTAAGTAGGCTGTGCTTGGACAATACATTTTAAAGCCCGGCCAAAATAGGACTCAGACTGGGCAGAAACAACCCAGCATGTTCAGGTTCGGCCCGGCGTGCTGCAAAGTCATTTAATAATAATTATTTATACATTACTGAAAGTGCCCCTCACTAACAACGAAAAACGACTAATTAGGTTTTAACATATCCTACATTACTTTAACTTAACTCATATAGGATACTCATTCTCATTCATTTCTATTGATTTTTAGATTTTCTACTTTCACCGGAAAAAAAAAAAGTTTTAATTGTTCCTACATTACTTGACCCATATAGCCTATTGAATATTCATTCATTTCTATTGATTTTCTACTGTCACTGACCAAAAAAAAAAAATTTAACACCGCCATGCTGCTTGTTGCATTGCATTGCCGGTCCCAAGTCTGGAAAAAATGAGGGTTTAAAATCCGGTTCACACCGGGTGTCTGGTAATAGTATGAATAATTAGAAAATGTTTTGCTTATGTCCAAGATCGGACGTAAGCCCAGGCCCAGCCCAGGCCCGTATGGGACGGGATTTGATGTAGACCCGTTCAGTTTTGGACCGGGATTGGACAACACCCGATAAGCCCGTCCTATTTTCGGGACGGAATTGGACAACTGAAACCCAAGCCCAGCCCGTCCCATTGACAGGGCTACACACGATCACAACAATTTTATGCTGCGTATCTGCGTTCCAAATCCAAACAGTCACAAGTATCCAGCGGGCCACAACAAACCTGCACCGACAGAGCTTTCAAAGTTGTTTTAGTAAGTAGCACACATGAGGGCCCAGAGTTACCTCAAAAGGGATGTTAGCGACCTGAGCAGGGAGCACTGCTTAGTATCTCTGTATATTTTCTGGGCAGTTAAATTTTAATGTTTTTATATGGAATTAAATGAAAACAAATCCATCTTTCTCACCGACAGTTGTAATGAAACTGGGGAGCACCTAATTTACTATTGCTCTTGGATTCGGGACATGTTCATGTGCCCATATGAGGAAATTGGGCTGAGCATGTCCTGAATCTTGAATGCCTAACCTGTTTTGACTACCCAACCTTCTTTAAAAAATTTTATATGATATCAAATTCAATCGCTCGCGAGTTTGAATCATCAATCGGGGCTGAAAAAAAGTGTGATGATCTGTGTGGGCCACTGATTTGTGGTCTTCCTTATCAGGTTCTTCTGCGCCATTTGTAAACTATGAGCACTAGAGTACCAACGTAGAAGGTTGTGGACTTTCAAAGGTAGTTGGTGTTGAAACCAATCCAATTCACACCAACCCCTACCCATCGTTGGACCAATCTAGTAATTTAATCACAAACACAAAACTTATATATCATTAAGTTTAGATATTTTGTGGTAGTAGGCGCGCGTGACCCACGAACAGGTCAAGATAATAAAAACAAAAAAAAAAAAAAAAAATTTGGGCCAGATGTTGACCATGTACTATGATTAATGCAAACAGATCTTAACTTTATATAGGATCATTCTCTTAGCTGGCCTTGGTGTGGAAGAAGAAAAAAAGAGAGGTAGAAGAGAGATGGAGGAGATGAAGAGGCCTCATGTAGTCTGCATTCCATTCCCGGCACAGGGCCACATCAACCCCATGATGCAATTAGCTAAGCTTCTGCATTCGAGAGGCTTCTCCATCACCTTTGTCAACACTGACTTCAGCCACAAACTTTTGTTGAAATCTCGAGGCCTCGATTCGTTAGAGGATTTGGATGGCTTTCGCTTCGAAGTCATATCAGATGGCTTGTCCCCCTCTTTTGGGCTCGTTGAAGAGGACAAAAAGGACTTCTGCAAATCCGTGAAAGAAAATTGTGTCGCACCCTTCTGTGATCTGCTGAGGAAGCTCCATCACCCATCTGATGGGCATCGAGTAACTTGCGTTGTTTCAGATGCATTCATGACCTTTACTCTTAAGGTTGCTGAAGAATTGGGCATTCCTGAGGTGATCTTCTGTCCGACTGCTGCTTGCGGTTTCATGGCCTTTGCTCAGTATCATGAGCTCATGAGAAGAGGACTTGTTCCCCTCAAAGGTAGTATAATTTTGACCATATTTACACATGTTAACATACAGATACATAAATGATGGTTTTTTTTTTTTTCCTTGTTATGCTGTTATATCAAGGTTGGTTCAACACCGGTCTGATTAACAAGGGGTGGTGTCTATGGGTTAAAAGTTGAACCCACATCAGTAACTCGTTTTTAGAATAGGTCAAGTAACTGCAACCAGAACGTCCAAATGCCGGCTAATCTTTGTTAATTAGGATTAGATTAAATTGTCATTCTGAAGTCAAGATTTGTATTTATTTTACTTTACTCAACTGAATAGGTAATGTAATTATCATAAAATTAAGAATATTCAGATGTAATCTTGGAAGTTTTTTCATACTTTCATACTGTGGCCCTTATATGTGAATGCAGATGAAAGTTGCATTAGAAATGGCTACCTTGACACCACAATTGATTGGATACCGGGCATGAGAGACATTCGGCTCAGAGATCTTGGAAACCATATTCAAACAACAGACCCCAACGACTTTTTTCTAAACTACCTAGCAGATGAAGCTCAAAAATCATCAACAGCATCAGCCATCATTTTCAATACATTTGATTATTTGGAACATGAGATTCTTCATGCCATCAGGTCAATTATCCCCCCTTGCATCTACGCAATAGGCCCTCTATCACTGCAGTGTGGTTTATTACCAGATAATGTGTTGAAGTCAGCTAGATTGAGCATGTGGAAAGAAGAGACAGAATGTCTAAAATGGCTAGATGGTCATGAAGCGGCTTCGGTAATATATGTGAATTTTGGTAGCACAACAGTCTTAACAGAGAATCAATTGATGGAATTTGCATTAGGCATTGCGCATAGCAAATACCCATTCCTGTGGGTCATTAGGCCTAATCTTGTAATGGGTGGTCACACAAATCTACCACAAGAATTAATGGATGA
The DNA here is from genome assembly GCA_028538565.1 of Umbellularia californica. NCBI lineage: Eukaryota > Viridiplantae > Streptophyta > Magnoliopsida > Laurales > Lauraceae > Umbellularia > Umbellularia californica. The sequence continues at coordinate 11,469,117 of JAPQWN010000005.1, forward strand.
GATTGAAGGAAGGGGTATGCTAGTTGGCTGGTGCCCACAAGAGAAAGTGCTGGCCCACCATTCGATTGCTGTTTTCTTGACACACTGTGGTTGGAACTCTACTCTAGAGAGCATATCATTTGGTGTACCAATGTTGTGTTGGCCTTTCTTTGCAGAGCAACTAACCAATTGCAGATATTCTTGCCACGAGTGGGGTGTGGGTATGGAGATCAATAACAATGCCAAGGGAGAAGAGATTGAGGCTCTCCTTAAGGAGATGATGGGGGAAGAGAAGGGAAAAGAGATCAGAAAGAATGCGTTGAAGTTCAAAGAGAGTGCAGAAAATTCTATTAAAGCGGGAGGTTCTTCTCAAACTAATCTTGAATTATTAATTCAAGAATTACTTCGACCAAGAGATTTTTCTAATTGAAGTTTGAATGCCAGTTATTTAAATTTTAGAAATAAGTGTTACATTAGTCTTGCTATTGGTTACTGAATTACTCCCTATATTTGGGATTTAAGTAGCTTTTACATTAAAGAACACATGTTTGGAATCAAATATATATATATATAGCACTTCATTATGGATAGAAGAAATAAATAAGAGGGGTTAATTTTTCACTTGAAATCCATGGCCCATTTACCATTTGGAATTGAATTGAATTCTTACCAATTTATGCTAAAGGGTTTTTATTGAAGTAATACTAGAATTGAAGTAATACTAGAGAAGTGAGGGGGTGGGTGTATGGTGGGGATTTAAATATGTCTTATCACTTTTTAAAGTCACCTTTAGTGGCTCAAGTGGTGAGGCATCTTCCTACAGAAGATCAAACAAGGGATCAATGGTTTGGCCTCTTGGATGGGTACTAATGTTGGGTAGCCTCAGTGTGTGGGTACCAAAGCCAAAAAGAAGAATGAAAGGTCACAGTCGATAAGTATTTTACAGTCAAGGTCGATAAGTATTTTACACTGAAGGTGATATTATAATTATAATTATTTTTTATAACCTAGGTCATCTCTCGCCCAGCATAGCCCCCTATCCACATGCACCGGGTAAAACTATGGGAGGTGGCCAATGAAGGTAGGTGTCGAACACAAGGCCTCTCGGCTTCTTGAGGCGCAAATTCCTTCGCCAACTTGCTAGATATTATTCGATGGCTCCTAAAAAACTTGCTGGAAATGTCTGAATGATGAGAATATTTTATGTTCAAAAGGTTTAAAAGATAACTATCGCATGAATAACTCTCTTTGGGAAGCCAAAGCACGAAAACATAGTTCTTGGTCTTGGAAAAGCTTTGTGGAGTGGGACAAACTCATTAAGGAGAAAGTTGGATGGATGATGGGAAATCGAGGGGTAATATTTTTCTAAAATTGTAAATGGATCTCCTGTAAAAATGGATTCAAGAAATCCTTCCCTAACATAGCTAACCTAAATCTCACACTTCGTGGTTTGTGGTTCTTTTGGATAAAAAGCGAAATGTTAATCTCATTGAGAATCACTTTGATAATCCTATGGATGTGGAAGATAAATGCAAAATCTACATCCCATGAAAACAAAAGAATTTGGCCTTTCTCTAAAAATGGCCAAGTTACCACTAAATTGGCTTACAAATAGATTGATAAAGGTAACAGGGATAATCCTACCTCTTGTATAAAATGTAAATCTTTTTGGAGAATCTCGCTTTCCCAAAGAATCCTCTTGTTTGGATGAAAGTGACTAAAATATGCTATCCAAGTAAGAGTGTCCATTAGCTCTAAAATAAATTCGGTTGGTCCATGGTGCCCTTCTTCAGCGTGAACATGCAACGACCTGTTTGTTTGGATCACACCTCAGCCTTTTAACTCATGACTCACTCCGTAGTTCTAATGGATCGGAATGGTGGAAACAGTTATGCAAACATGACCTACTGACTCCTTTGTTGAATAGTGATCATGCTAAGATGTGGATTCTAACCAGTTGATGGTCCATTTGAAAAGCAAGAAACTATCTCCTCAAGGTAAACCCTATTAATCCGAACAACATTATATATTCAATTAAAAGAATGATAGATGAAATTATATCTTCCTACAAGGGGAAAAGTATATATCAGGATGAAATATTACAATCATGTGGATAGAGGGTTCCTAGAAGAGGACATGATATACTTCTCTAATGCAGCTTTTAGGGCAGCAGATAGAAAAGCCTCTTAAGGTTTTCTTGTGAAATCAAAATGATTTACTTTGTATACAGGTGCATGCTAAGGTCCAAAGGTCCTCTCCTCCAAGGAGGGTGAAGTGAGGGTGGTCTCCTTTGCTCTTATGATCGCTAAAATCAAAAGCTTCTCCAATGTTCATGATAATTATAAGGTCAATCCATAAGATAAGGAGGCCAAGAAAGCTGAGATCTATGGAATCCAAGTCAATGTGGACATTGTAAGGTTTATGTCTTTTATTTGGTTTGACCGGACTGGTTCATTGGGTTGGCCAATGACCAGGTTTAGGGTAAAGGGTATTTTGATTATTGTACTGGGGCTTTCTTGAAAGACAAGAAAGCAGAGATTATATATTGATGTAATCGGTAATCCTAGACTCATAGTACTCTTCACGATTAATGGATTCTAAGGGTAGCCCATCCCCACGCCTACATGAAATATCACTAAATTGCATTCTTATTGGGATGTATCCTTAGTCGACCATACATTATTAAAATATCTCTTGGAATCCTCTCTAGTCACAAATCAAAAGGTCTTGCCTACCATGGCATAAGTTTTGGTCCCTACACTTTCACCGAAGGATTAAATATTTTGGGCAGCATATCCTGAATGGGACCTGAATTTGCTAGCCCATCTCAACAGGTTGATTGAAGATATCGATCCACACTACTTTCATTGTCCAATCTCTTTAAAAAAGAATATGAAGAACATTTCTAACATCGTTTTGTCCACATCCCATCAGTCCACCTCAACCCACCTATTATGGAGTACAAATCGTCAAAGGCTTTATTCTAAATAAACTCTGAGTGAAAGTAGTGGTTGCAATTCCTTCCACTTGATAAAAGTCGTGATAATGAATATTTATAAAATTGTATTAATTATACTTTCTTTATCAAATGGTTAATCCAAATTTGAACCGTGAAAAAAAAAAAACCCTCGACTAACGCAAAATTTGAGACACCGCATGCATTTGGAGGGCATTTATTTTAAATGATTTGGGTTTCAATAGGTGGCCCCAATTATAAAATTTTATTCTTTTAAATCTGAATTTTTCAAAGTTAAACCTGAATTCACCTACTTTCACATCTTTCACTCTTTGTACACTTAGGCTTGATCATATCTTTGTACACTTGGAAAGCCTGTAATGACTATCTACTCCGTCGCATTTCATTGCATTCAATAGCAATGGATAAGAGAGCCCTACATTACCACAAAATGGCATATAACCAAACTCTAAAGTGTCTGTTTCCTTATCCAGTATGGCAACTCTACTAACAGAGTCAGTTGAAGTAAAGTTATTTTTGAAGGAAGAATAAAAAAAGTAAGTAGGTCATGACGGTATTTTGTCTTTAGTTGTATGTTATAGAAACCTTTTGACTTTTTGTATGGGAAAGTGGGATTTTTTTTGTATTTTAGTGGATAAAAATGGTGGATTTTTATTTATTTTTTTTTTAAAGATGAAAGAAGTTTTGAATTAAAGCGGCTTTATTTGACTTTTACAATGCTAGTAAAGTACCAAACTATTTAGTGAAACTCTAAGAAATCAGATTTTTCAAACCCTTGATACGGTTTGCCAAACATCACTCTGTTTAGCAAGTTTTGTAAGTTCCTTTTGTACCATAGCTCAATCTAATGATAGATAATGGTCAAATCACTGTCAAACGGAAGGTGATAAGAATGCGTTAGAATTTTTGGATTGATCAAAAGTGAGCCCCACTTTATGGTTAAGATTTTTATAAAATCCTCTTCTGGTTTTACTTTATTTATAAAAAAAGCCTTCACCATTTAAGATTTCTAATAGCCCCTAAAAACATGAAACTATTTCTAAAAACAAAATTGGCTAAGAATCATTTGATACCAAACCCTTCTGGTCATAAGGGGTACGGGTTGGTCGGATTTCATACAGTGTATCCAATAATCCTTATCAATTTATAATTTTTCTTTTCTTTTCTTTCCATTTTTTTTTCTTTTTATTTTGACAATGATATCCCCATGATATTTGATCCAACAGATAAGATGTCTAATACCCCAGGCGCACCAAGTAAAGATGTGGCATGCCGAGGGGAGCAAGCCCACGCCTTATAGAAATGAACCAACGCCTAATCTAGTATATTATAAATTTAGAGTTTTTAAATATAATAAGATAACTTTTACTTTCATACATGATTTTCATCAAACGAGGCAGAAAGGTCAAGGCAACAATCCATACCCGCTTTAACTCGATTTAGGTTGATATTTCTAAGTTCATTTTTCTCGAGATCTATCAAAACTAGTGTTGCAAATGGATATCCGATTATATTGAGGTCTTTGATTCCTATTAAAGCAAGTATGCATCCTATATTTAGATCTGGGAGAAATTCAGATCTAGAAAAGGATCCTTATATGTTCTCACCCAAGTATCCGGATTAATGACAATTACTTTGAAATATTTTAAGTATATATAAGTCTTAAGGGCCTACATAGCTTAAGTTATATTCAGATTTAAGAGTCTACTTAGTTTTAAACATTTGTTATTTAATAGCTCAATTTATATATTTAAAGAATTATTTTCAAGACGTTTTATACAATTATAGTAATACACTCTATATCTTATTTCATATTCAGAATTAAATCCATTCTTTTTTTGTTAATATCCAAGTATAGCTTCCATGTCAAAATCAAATCTGAACTCCAATCGGCCTGAGTCCGGAATCTACCATGCATGGTTCCACCCAAGATCCAACTTCTTTGTATCCTTAATCAAAACAATTGACAGATGATCCTGTAATAAAAAGAGATCGGGCCAAGGCAAATGTTTAACCGAACCAACAATTCATAAACATGGACTTCTAATCATTTATTTGGGTGTCTGTCAAACCAATATGACAAAGGTTACCCAACTTTTTATTAGTGACTAACACACAAGAAATAAAAAAATAAAAAAAAAGTTTGTTAATTTCTTGTCCGATCATTTATGACCAAGGTTGTCTAGGAATTCCTCTAATGAAATTACTCAAAAGCTAGTAATTAACCTAATAAAATCTCTTTATTTAGAAAAAAAATTTCACGACCTTAGGTGTTTTTTTTTTTTTTTTTCATCTCGCCACCTTAGTTGGTATCAAGTTTTTTCTGGATTTATAATTTTGAAGATGACTTGTGATCATCAATCTAATCCAGCATCAACTTTGAATTGGAAATGATATTAACTTACAAGGATAGAAGACAATAATTACTATTGAGTTTTATCACAACACTTTTTTATGATTTATAGCTGTTAAATTATAAAAAAGTACAAGGACCCATGAGATCACCCGCACGTATTGAAAAATGACACTCATATAAGTTAGGAAAGAACATCCACACAACGTGGACCACACATGAAAGGAGAGGAGACTCGCAAGCTTGAATCATTCTATCGGCCGCCTTATGTTGTGCCTACCCTTGGCTTGCCTGTCCTTCTCCACATCTTGAATTTCAACCCTTCTACTTGGACAAACTTTTTGGCCAGAATTTGGAACAAATTCCCATGTGGCACAATCCTATAGGTGTTTTTTCCCTCTCTCTCAAAAATTGCACCTCTAGAATTGTGCCACATGGGAGTCTGTCCCAAATTCTGGCCAAAAAATTTGTCCAGTTGCCACTTGCGACCTACAGTGTGTCCCAACTCGCAAAGTGACAAAGAACAAACTGCCAAAAAGTTTACTGGTTGGCCTGTGAGAGCTTTATCTTATTTTATTTTATTTTGGGGTTTGTTGGGCTGTCACTGTGAGCGTTTCTCACAAAATCAGATGCAAGGAACTATGAATCAAAAAAGTCGGCTCTCTTCTAATAAAAAAATTGTAATTCCAAGTAACTGGTCATGGTCATGGTCATGTTGATCGAAACTTCTACTTTGTGGAATATGATGTCATCGCTTACGTCTGTTTCCTATATTTTGTCTTGTTTTAAAGCATTGATATCTCTATTTCTACACCCTTTTAAGTCTTTAACTTTGAGTTTTTCTTTTTTATTGGATGAATGTTTACCCACCCCTCCTGCCTTCTTTTATAATTTAATGGAGAAAGCCAAAAGAAATCCAAGTTTAACCTCTAAACTTTTTTCATTTTTTGAATGGTAAGTTTAACCTCTAAACTTACACCAAAATCTTAAGAGAGCAAGTTGAATGCATGTTCGGGATCAGGGGTGGCCAAATATCTTTCAAAATCAAACCATCGGAATCTTTGATCTTAGGGGCCTCAAAGTTTAACGATTTTATAAATGGATATTTTATTTTGACTCAATCTAACAGTAAATGGTGATGGGTTTAGTGTCAAATTTAGATTAGTTCCAAATGAGGGGGGAATGTGTGTTGAAGGGTAGGATTGATTGTTATTGATTCCCACGAGAGTATTGTGGTTATAACTATATCCAGCAAAGCTTATGCTTTTCTAACATTTGCTCTTTAACTGCTGCTCTTTCTTCTTTTCTTCAAATCAATTGTGTAGCCCACATGTAAGAAACCGGATGAAGGATGAGATCAATAAAAGAGAAACCAACTCAAAGTAGGGTTAAAGTAGAAAGCTACCCCATATAAGGATTGGTTGATAGCAATCAATGGTGAATTTAATTATCATCTTAGTCTTATCTAATCAATCTATTTAGCTTAAAAATCACTTCTGTATTCTGAATTATGATATCTAAGGGCACATTTGATGGATAACAAATTCCCAAAGATCCAAGCCCCAGAACCAAATGGTCAACATCCAAACAAAACAATAATGAATAGAGAGAGATTTATTCACCCCCTTGGCCCCCGTCCGGCCGTCCCATGATACACGGCGTCTAATTATTGAGTTTAAAAAAAAAATTTACAATAGATATAGATAGATACAGAGAGGATCCAAGAAAGGCCCTCTGCATTAGCTCAGAAAGAGAAATGGAGGAGAAGAAGCCTCATGTAATATGCATTCCAGCCCCTGCACAGGGACACATCAAACCCATGATGCAATTAGCAAAGCTTCTCCATTCAAGAGGCTTCTTGATCACCTTTGTTAACACTGATTTCACTCACAAACATCTACTGAGATCTAGAGGGGCTGATTCCTTAGAGTGTTTAGACGGCTTTCGTTTTGAAACCATATCGGATGGCTTGTCATCTTTAGGAGAGGCGATGGAAGATCCCGTGGGATTCAGCAAATCCTTCCAAGAGAACTGTGTGTCTCCTATCCGCGATCTGCTGAGGAAGCTCCATCACCCATCAGATGGAAATCGAGTGACTTGCATAATTTCTGATGCAGTTATGACCTTCACTCTAAAGATTGCTGAAGAGCTGGGCATCCTAGAGGTTCTGTTCTGTTCGAACTCTGCTTGCGGTCAAATGGCCTATTTTCACTATCAGGAGCTCATCAGAAGAGGGCTTGTACCACTCAAAGGTAAAAAAATTACAGAATACTACTGGAGGTTTTGAACTTGGGCCCTGGAGGCACAAGGGTGTATAATAGGGATGAAAATGGGTCCCCTGCCCAAATAACTGATGGACCCAAATTGATGGATGGACTATGTGCACGACTTAAATTTGGGTCCAGGTTCGGATCTAATTAACGGACCGATGAAAATTGGAACCAAGGTTTAGGTCCAAGGGTTCCATATCCAAGAATATATATATGTTATAAATGTATATCAATGTATTTAAGTTTATTTAGCATATTATTTAGTAGTTAGGTATCAATTTGGTCAGGTATTTCTAAATGTTCACAGTGATACTAGAAAACCATGGGCATTCAAAGGTGAACCCATTAGATGGAAAGAGTCCACATATTTGAACTTTGGTTTGGTTTCTCTTTTGAGATGAAAGATGTGGGACTGTTTAGTAGTTGGCTAAAGTCACTTGCACATCTTGATTTGACACTAACCAAGTATAGATAGAATCATAATATGCAAGCGTTGTCTCAAATCCTTCACTTTTGACTTCCATAAACTGAATCTAATTGTATTATCAAACCGAACAGTACCCAATTACCAATAGTGGGTAACAGAGAAACTGGAAACTAATACAGTTTTGGCCCTTTCATGCATTGAAATGCAGATGAGAGCTACATTAGCAATGGCTATTTAGATACCATCATTGATTGGATACCGGGTATGAAAGACATGCGACTCAGGGATCTGCCAAGCTTTGTCCGAACCACAGACCCAAACGACTTCTTTCTCAACCTCCATCGCGATGAAGCTCAGAAGGCTCTCAAGGCATCAATGATCATTTTCAATACATTTGATGATTTAGAACTTGAAGTTTTGCATGCCATGCGATCAATGTTCCGTCCTCGAATCTACACAATTGGCCCTCTATCTCTGCAGTGTCGTCCGATGACAGACAGCGGGTTGAACTCCATTAAATCAAGTATGTGGAAAGAAGAGGCGGATTGTCTGAAATGGCTAGATAGCCATGAAGTTGCTTCAGTTATCTATGTGAGTTTTGGGAGCACAACAGTCTCAACATCCCAACAGGTAACAGAATTTGCGTGGGGCATTGTGAATAGCAACCATCCGTTCTTGTGGGTCATTAGGCATGATCTTATAATGGGTGGTCATACAAATTTCCCACAAGATTTACAACATAAGATTCAAGAAAGAGGTATGCTTGTGAGCTGGTGCCCTCAAGAGGATGTGCTGGCCCACCCTTCAGTCAACTTGTTTCTCACACATTGTGGCTGGAACTCTACACTAGAGGGCATATCATCTGGTGTGCCCATGCTCTGCTGGCCTTTCTGGGCCGAGCAGCAAACCAACTGCCGCTATACTTGCAATGAGTGGGGTGTGGGCATGGAGATTGATAACAATGCAAAGAGAGAGGAGATTGAGGTCCTTATTAGGGAAATGATGGGAGGAGAGAAGGGGAAGGAGATGAGGAAGAAGGCCTTGAAGTGGAAAGAGAGTTCAGAAATTGCTTCAAAGGAGGGAGGATCTTCTTACACTAATCTTGAATTATTAGTTCAAGAGTTACTTCAACCAAGAGAAAGTGAAGTGATGTAGTTGGTGTTAGGCATAAATTCTGCTTATGGCCCATTAATTATACAATGGGGCCTACTCCAACTAAATATCAGACTCACTGCTCTAGATATATAGTTGAATGTTATAAAATATGGATCTTGGGTGGATGCCCACTTAAGATGAGTTAGGGTTGGATTTAGGTTTCCTCTTTTGTGGAGTTACTTTGCCTATATATAGGTATCTCTACCTTTGTATTGTATATGCATAACGAGATAATAGAAAAAATTTCTTTCTTTTCTTTCTAATATTCTCTATCTCTGTCTCTCTCCTTTTTACAACACGTTATTAGCACGAAGAAGAAAGAAAAAAAAAAATACCCAAGAAACATCCTCGTTATTCTTTCCCAGCCTCAAAATCGGTTTCGGTGCATCTATAGCAAACTTTGCCTCAATTTCAGACTTTGCCTCGGTTTGCATACTGTAGAATTTTTTTTTCATTTGCGCGCGTGGGAAGAAACAAAGACTTTGTGTTTGCATACTGTTTGGATACTTTTTCGGTTTGCATACTATAGCCTTGATTTGCCTTGGTTAAAGTGTAGTACAGGAACCGACCTTTATATTGTTCGATTTGCGTGCAAAATCTTAAACAAAAACCTTGTTTTGCCTTGGTTAAAGTGTAGTGTAGTGTAGTGCAGGAACCCACCCCTAAAGTTGCTTTGGATAAAAGTATAGTGCCAGAGAAGAAAGTAGATCATCTCTCATATCAGTATTCCAACGGTTAGACGGCGATCAAGTAAGTAGCATTCAAACCATAGTATAATTCCAATTTATTAAAATGCTTAAAATAGATCTATAATGCTTGTTTATAGTATTTATACTATTTTGTTTACTGTTAATCTTCTTGCATACTTTATCTATTTTAAATTTAAATTTATGAATTTATAAATAGAACCTAAAGTTCACTGATCTATGGACCAAAAGTCCTAAAAGTTGAAATAATGATATGAACCTGCAGATTCATATCCATAAAATTATAAAGCCATAAAATTAAACCCGAAGTTTTGACAGAACCTGAAGTTCTGATCATTTGTTAGAACCAGAAGTTCTTAAATTAAGCCTGAAGTCTTGACAAAACCAGCAGTTCTGATTCTCAAAGTTATGAACCTGAAGTTCTAAATCAAGCATGAAGTCCTAACAGAACCAGCAGTTCTGATTCTCAAAGTTGTGAACCTGATGTTCTAACTTTTCTTTGGCAAAATTTCTTTTAAATCCGTTCCTTGATTACTTCTAATGTTAGTATTTTTTTTCTTTTTACTTTATTGATTATCTGCACACGGTTAACTTAATATATATTTTTCTTATTACAGTTCTTACATAATCTCAAATCTGGCTAAACTTTACTCTAAAGCCCTTAACATAAATAGGGACAATTACTTATCTTGGCAACTGGATGCTAAAATCCATTTGCAATCCAAGAAATTGGGCGAAACCATAAAGGAAGGTAACAAGATGTCCCCAGAGGAAAAGGCATTAGCCCTCATCTTTCTACGCCACCACTTACATGACAACCTCAAACATTAATACCTTACTGAGGAAGACCCAGCAGGCCTGTAGAAATCCTTGAAGGATAGATATGATCATCAGAAGATGGTCATACTGCCAGCCGCCCAGAATGAATGGTTAAACCTGAGGTTACAAGATTATAAAACAGTATCTGAATACAACTCTGCTCTATTCAATATTGTTTCCAGATTAAGATTATGTGGTGAAAAGGTTTCGTAGGAGCAGATGTTGGAGAAAGCGTTATCCACTTTTCATGCCTCGAATGTGCTCCTGCAGCAGCAATATCGAGAGAGACGTTTCTCCAAATATTTAGAACTTATCTCATGCCTCCTAGTTGCTGAACAGAATTCCATAGTAATAATGAAAAATCATAACTCCAGACCAACTGGTTCTTTCGCAGTTCTTGAAGCAAATGCCAGTCTTAGCTCAAATAGAGGCAGAGGTCGGGGGAATGGTAGACATAAATCCTCCAGTACCGGTGAACGACATAACTCCTCCAGGCAAGGTGGTTTTAAAGGTCATCCACCAAAATTTAATTATCACCAGAAGTGGTTTGACTCTCAGTATAAGAACAACCAGAATCCACCAGCAAATCCTTCACACCGTCCTGATGACACGTACCACAAATGTGGAAGAAGTGGACATTGGTCACGCTCTTGCCGTGCACCAAAGGAAGTGGTGGAACGATACAAAGCATACAAGGCCTCTGTCCATTCAGCGGAGACAAATGATCTAGAAAGCTGGAATTGAGATATAATGACATCAGAGAGTCCTCCAATTGACATTACAAACTTGGAGACTCGTAATTTCTTTGAGGATGAAGATAACCAACATCTGGAAAATGAGGCATTTAATAATCTTTTAGGGGCACCCCCTGGCATGGTCTAGAAGACCCATGATTCTTTGAACATTAAAAACTTAATTTTCTTTTAGTTCATTTGAAATGCATGTTTCTTAGATTTTTTTTTTTTTGATAGAAAACTTCATTAATGTCCTAATTTATGGTGATTTTTTTTTAATCATATGATTGCATAGTTATGATGTTTTTATTATTTTTATTTAAGGTATGGATCATGGAGCTGAGGACAACCTATATTTGGTAGATAGTGCCACAACACACACCATTCTGAAAAATCAGAAATTTTTCTCAGAATTAATGTTCATTTCACGAAAGGTATCCACCATAGCTGGACCTGTACAGATAATTAAAGGCTTCGGAAGAACCCATATGATGTTATCTAATGGTACCCATCTATTCATTAAAGATGCTTTGTTCTCAAAAAGTTCTCGAAGAAACTTGATTAGTTTCAAAGACATCAGAATGAATGGGTACCACATTGAGACTGTAAGTGAAGGTAACAAGGAATACTTATGCATCGTTACTAGTATTGGAAGCCAGAAGCAAATACTAGAAAAACTAAGTGCACTCTCTTCAGAGTTATACGGCCTGAAGCAATCCAGAAGAATGTGGTACAATCGTCTTAGTGAATACTTGTCTAAAAGGGGGCATGCAAACGATCTCATTTGCCCGTGTCTATTTATAAAGAAATTCTTGAAGGGATTTGCAATATTAGCAGTTTATGTGGATGGCATAAATTTGATAGGGACTCCAGAAGAGCTCGAAGAAACTGCTAATTATTTAAAGAAAGAGTTTGAAATGAAAGACTTTGGAAAAACGAGATTCTGTCTTGGATTGCAAATCGAGAGAAATTCTAATGGGATGTTGGTCCATCAATCTAATTATACCGAGAAGGTTTTAAAACGATTTGGTATGGACAAGGCACATCCATTAAGCACCCCTACGGTTGTTCGGTCTCTTGATATAAAGAAAGATTCATACCGTCCCATCGAGGAAAATGAAAATGTATTAGGTCCGGAAGTACCATACTTAAGTGCTATTGGAGCTTTGATGTACTTGGCACAATGCACTAGACCAGATATTGCATTTTCTGTGAATCTACTTGCCAGGTATAGCTCTGCACCAACTCAAAGGCACTGAATTGGCATTAAACACATCCTACGATATCTGCGTGGAACAACTGATTTGGGAATATTTTATGCTTACGATCATAAAGATTCCAGTTTAGTAGGATATGCGGATTCAGGTTATCTCTCTGATCCTCATAAGGGTCGATCACAGACAGGTTATGTGTTTCTAAATTGTAATGCCGTCATTTCTTGGCATTCTACTAAACAGACTTTGGTAGCTACTTCCTCCAACCATGCTGAAATTTTGGCTCTTTATGAAGCCAGTAGGGAATGTATGTGGCTAAAATCTTTGATTCAGCATGTTCGTAGTTTTTGTAAATTACCTTCTATTGTAGGTATCTCAAGTATTATCTATGAAGATAATGAAGCATGCATAAGACATATTCGAGAATGTTTCATTAAAGGAGACAAGAGTAAGCATATAGCACCGAAGTTTTTCTTAACTCATGAACTTCAGAGGAACAATGGAATTGAAGTCAAGCAAGTTCGTTCGAGTACCAATCTGGCTGACTTGTTTACCAAATCTTTGCCAAAAATAGTATTTCAGAAGTTTGTATATGAGATTGGTATGCATAGAGTTCATCATCAAACTATATAAATGGTTGCTATCATCAGGGGGAGTGGTTTATCAGGGAGCATCCTGAAGTATGCTACCTATGGACATTTGTGCGCTGTACTCTTTTTCCTTCTCTAGGTTTTATCCCACTGGGCTTTCCTAGTTAAGGTTTTAACGAGGCAGTATTATGCACGTCCAACACTAGTTCAATGATTTTTAAGAATGTTGTACTCTTTTTCCCTTCGCTTTGGTTTTTTCCCACTGGGCTTTTCCTTAGCAAAGTTTTTAATGATGCAACTGTCATTGAATGGTGGTCATCCAAGGGGGAGTGTTATAAGATATGGATTTTGGGTGGATGCCAACTTAAGATGAATTAGGGTTAGATTTAGGTTTCCTCTTTTGTGGAGTTACTTTGCCTATATATAGGTATCTCTACCTTTGTATTGTATATGCATAATGAGATAATATAAAACTCTCTTTCTTCTCCTTCTAATATTCTCTATCTCTATCTCTCTCCTTTTTACAACATTGAAAAGATACGTTGTTATGAAAAAACAAGAGTGGTTATATTTGTTATGTATCATTTTATATAAGAGGGGTCTGTTGAACTCCTTCAATTTCTTAAGTTAAGCCAATCCATTTTGCTGGCAAAAAACAAAGAAGGGCTATATAGTTGTTAATTTAATCAAGATGGGTTGGTAGCTGATAGTATTGAATAAAATTATCTTGTTACCGAAATTATGATAGTTATAAATCAACACCTACTTTTGGGACTGAGACATCTCACTGGGGTTTCATTTGTACGGTGAAGATCATGAATCAAAATTGTGGCTGCCACATGGTGTAGCAACCACCTTGGCTACTACACTAAATAGTATTTAGCACCACTCACATTCGTAGCAGCCACTGCAAATCCGTTGCTCCTGCTACGAAGCCGTTTCAAAGTGAGACAGACTGTTATTTTCCAAAGACTTTTAAAATGCATAATAAGGCTTATTTATTTTCTTGTTCTCTCCAAATAATATTTTCATCCAACTCTTCTACCCTTTTATACTTAAAAGAATATCAAAAAATCACATGAACTTACCAAATTGCAGTCGATATAAAGAGTTCCTCTCAAGGGCTCTTCATTAGATATATCATGATAAACACCCCTTTTTATAGATGTATTATTTTCTCTACACTCAACAAAATACATTATTTATTTTAATGAAAGTTAATTTCTTATTTGGATAGAACTTCAAACTTTATTTAAGAATTATTATATAATTTATATATCCTTTTTTATATATAGTTGCACTAAATTGCTTATTTGAATTATGAGTTTAGAAATACATAATAGAATCTAACTTAGTATAGCTAATCGACATGAATACATGGAAGAAATTAGATTAATATATATATATATATTATAATCATTTAGCAATACAAACTTTTTATGCACTAAGTGGGACGTTGCACCCTTCTATCTCAGTTATTATAGGAAAAAATACAAAATTCTAATATTTTTTAATATTCTGGTTAATTTGGATATTTTTTTCAAAAATACTTTACGACTTTTTCAATTCACATCGGTATAATGCTATATATCAACCGTTATATAGCATTTTGGTCACCGGCTCCTACACCTGCTACAACCATTATTTTGATCCTTGGTGAGAACCACATCATTCAATTGGTAGAGTCTTGACTTAAGAAACTCAATCAATGCTCAAATCTGTGTTTATACAGAACTTCGGAAAAGTAATCAATCACCACACGTTGGATGTTCTTATTAAGGTGTAGAAGTCCGATGCTGATTGTTCAGGGTTATTTGACCAGATGGTTTGAAAGGTCCATATGTTTTCTTTGGGTTCAATGAGTTTAAGAGCCATTTATGTGCAATTCGGAATTTTCTAAGAAGGCATATGAGCAACTTGAAAGCTTCAACCTTCAATGAAAAGTATACAATATATAGGAGATAGTATTAACATATGGTAATGTTGAGCACGTGTCATCATAATTTATGGTTAGTTATAGCTAAATAAAGTCGAAATTAGTTAGAAATTTAACTACAGTCAATATTTTAGCATGCTTCTTCTCAAAGAAGAATGTCTTAAATGATACGCGATTTCAAAATATAAATTGGGTGGAACTTTTAAAGTACTTGTGCGAAGATTTTCATTGGCATAGTGAGTCAATCGTTTAAGAAGCGCATTACATTCAAAAAAGCTTCTTAAAAGTTAAAAGCGAAACATAAAACATGTGCTACACTGTGCATGAAATATTTCATCAAGCCTAAAAGTAGGAATGTTTATCTTTCATGCATATATGTGTGTCTAAGAGAGAAATGTGCAACATGGTATTTTTCTCATATACTTAAGAATTGTGATTGTAGCATATTTCAGTTGAAAAGGACATGAAGTCATAAAACAAACCCATGTAGATAAGAGAAGGTTAATGTTAACTTCGATGTTAGATGTCAATAAAAGTCATCCTCCATAAGAGACACCATTTTCTTAATTGATTAAAAAAAAAACTACGGCAAAACACCTCATGTGACTTAAAGTTGGACACATGAAAGGTATCATTTCATATAAGTTGAGCAGAAATCCATTGTAAGTGCTTAAATATTACGGACTTGGTTTAGCAAGTGTAAAACTCTTAATGTTGTTGTTAAGCTTCTTTTGGGGAAGATTGAATGCCTGAAGACCCGAAAGGAAAGAAAGGAAATGAAGGTCAGAGGCCCTGGCTGCAGCCAGCCGAAGGAACTCCGATGCCTAAGTTAGTGTTGTCACTAAGCAAAGGAAGAGTGAATGGAGGAGAGAGGAAAGCTATGGGTTGTGGTTTTCACGCTTACCTTGCCAAGGGTCTTACCCGTACATATATATAGGAGGAAGTCTCATCAGACCGTACTCTTAGTGGAGGTAGGTGGAGATGGAAGTCTTATCAGCCCACACCTTGTATCCTTAGTGGAGGTAGGTGAAGGTACTATCCCATCAAATCATTCCTCGATTTCTTGTATGGTTGCGGATGTGACTGTCAGATAAGGTCAACCTCTTATCAGGCGCATACCCTATATGACAGCTCATTTTGCAACGTCGCTGCACTATCATAGTAGCGTATTTATGACTGATTGACACCCCGTATTGACACCGAGGTTAGCCATAGGCGCGTCCTAGCACTGTTGCTGAGGTGCGCATGCCGAGACAAGCTCAGCAAGTACTCTTACCGAGGCTAGCTCGAGCTCAGCACAAGCTGGCATTGCTGCCGGGCTGCATGAAGCCGAAATTAGGGCAAGTCTGGCTGGTACTTTTACCTAAACCAGGGCTTATCTCAGTATTATAGAAAATCCCCCAGACATCCGTACATTGAAACTAAGAGTTATTAGCCAAAGTTATACAGAAGGAGGAAGCGATGTTGATAGTATTTATCCTCATCATCAATATTGTTTCGGAAACAATCAATTCTTAGACTTTGTCATGTAGACACCTTTTATCTTTGACCAAAACTTACACGTCTTCTATGACATTAGAGCACCTCATACACAAGATACAAATGGATCTCCCAAGGGTTCAGGTCCAAGTAGGCCAGTCAATTTAGCTCGGTGAAATAGGTATCCGGCCCGGCCCGTACCAAGTCCGAAAACACAGGGCTTTAAAAAAAATTCAAGCCCACTTAGCTTAGACAATTTTTTCAAAGCCCAACCAAAATAAGACAGGGATTGGGCAGAGCAGACCCGGCCCAGCCTGGCTATAAAATAATTTTATTAAGTTTTTAATATATCTATCGAAACTACCAGATCAAATTATCACATTAGATAAGTAGGGGGAATTAGTTATTTTAACATTTGAACTGTTAGTCAAGTTATAGGGTGTTTATGATGATTGTTTGATTGCTTGAACAGGATCTTTGAGATACTGGTATGAACACATTAATGTAAGGAGAAAATACTATCTTGGTAGTTGAATCTTTTCAATCCACAATCGCATCCAACAGATTAATTGCACTCTGATGTGTTTTGAGATGAATTTGGAAAGTCCATACTTTTCATATTGGGCTAGGCTCTCTTTGTTGATGAGGTCGCTTTATTTGGATTACTTCCATTTTCTGGAATTTAGTTATTGTGATTGAGGTTTAATTAGTTTTCCATGTTCTTCATTTATACTTCTAAATTGAAACGGTTGGGCTTTTGATGAGGAGAAAAAATTGTGCTTGCTTTGAGGTGATTGGACTATCTTATTTCTCACTATGCCTTTGTTTGATCGATTATTGTATTTCATCCGTTAGTTTGATGGCTTTTTCATGTTCTTCATTTATACTTCTAAATTGAAACGGTTGGGCTTTTGATGAGGAAAAAATTATGCTTACTTTGAGGTGATTGGACGATCTTATTTCTCACATGCCTTAGTTTGATCGATTATTCTATTTCATCCGTTTGTTTGATGGCTAATGGTTGCATGGCTAGACTTTTTTGTGATTTCTGTGCCTATTACTGAGTTTGGAGTGGTGATTATTTGTCCGACTTTAGCTATCTACGTCTGATGGCTAGCTGTTGAAGTGCTGATGAGATAGTTAGGATCGATTTTGTGTCATCTGATTTGATTTGACGGGTTTGGATATTTTTGGATTTTCCATTTCAATATTCCAGTTTTTCTTCATTTAAGGCTTTCAAATTCCAGTCAGTTCGCATCCGATTAAAACATGATCACCTTATGAGAAATGTTGTTTGTTACCTTGCACTGTCAGTCCCAAGTCCGGAAAAAAGGTACGGCGTTCAAAATCCAGTTAGTTAGTATCTAATTAAAACATGATCACCTTATGGGACATGTTGCTTGTTACATTGCATTATCAGTCCCAATTCCGGAAAAAAAAAAAAAAAAGAGGATGGTTTAAAGTCCGGTCACAGCATAAGAATAATTAAAGAATCTTGATCTTATATTCAAGATCATGCTACAGCCTGGGCCTAGCCCGAGCCCACATGGGATGGGATTTGACATATGCCATCTCAATTTAGGGCTAGGATTAGACAACCCCCGGCAGGCCCGTCCAATATTCGGGACGGAATTGGATAACCCAAGCCAAGCCCGTCCCATTGACAGACCTAGGTCCAAGGGCCAGGGTCCAGACCAAGTGGCTTCAAGGTCGTGGGGGTTTTGGTAATTATACAGAGGCTTTTTGGGGGCTAAAAAAAGTATTTCTTGGGGGCCAAGAAATTAAGTGTAAATTATATATATATGTGTGTGTGTGTGTGTGTGTGTGTGTGTGTGTGTGTGTAATCTATAACCTAAAACTATGTACATAATGAACCCAATGAAAGTCTCATTTTCGGTTGACGTAGGCAATCTTGTCAAACGGCCACATAAATCTCTGTGTATGATTTTATCTTCTTATTTTTTTTAGTATGAGTGTGATTTTATCTTCTTATGTGTGGTTCAATTGTCGATCGCGGGTTTTATCCTTCCGCACACACGCGAACAACACTTCCCACTCATCATCCGTCGTGGATGAATTCTTTGCCCTTCTCTTCAAAACCTTGTATATACCTTGTAAAACTAAAAGTACTAACCTTAATCTGCCACAAGTTAAAGTTGTTTTTCCATCAAATCTTCCTGCCTTCAATTTTGTATTAGACACTCATGCAGCCATTGTACAAGGACTTTCTTTAATGACTAGAAATCTAGGTAGCCATAGAAGAAAACGACGTGCCACTTTCCTTTTGATCAGCTGGTTCCCAAGATCCAATGGCCCTGGTTTACCTATTGAACCCCAGGTCTTTTGTCTTAATTGGTCTTTTAAGTTGAATCAGGGCCAAAATGGCATTTCGGCCGTTTGGATATTCTCCATCATTGTTTTAATTAACCCAGCCATTATTATATATTATAGACGTAGGCATCGATTTCAAAATGGGAGTCCAATTTCGCAATTGATTGAGAAATTGGATCTCAATTTCAATTTTAATTACAAAATTGGAACTCCAATTTCGATTTCAATTTTTATTGTTACCAAAAATACTTAAACACTTACCACAATGAAAAGTATTTATTGAAAAACTCTTATTAATCTTCCCCTAAAATCTCACTTACATATTTCCCTCTTTATCTTCTCACTAAAATCTCCTCCTTATCTCAAGCCTAGAACAATCTCCTTATCCATCTCTTCCTACTCTTATCTATTCGAGCACATAAAATCTTGGTGAGAGAGGTGAATTCCTAATATCTAGGTTCCTAAAATATAATCTTCTCCTCTATCTCTAATCTTCCTTCTCCTCAATTAAAGTGACATCTCATATGGATCATCTCCACCCTTTCTTCTTTGAAGATGCATTCCTAATCTTTATCTTTCTCTTTCATTTCCATCATATTTATGCATTTATTTTGTTCCACTTCCATATCAATGGTGATTAGATTATGGGCACTACATTTATTATCTTCCATATCATAGGCAAGCTTTAAGGTAAATTATTTTCTTCACTCGGTTCTATCTTAGTAACTGTGAACCCACATGATTAGCCATGAGAATACTATGGTGCTGGGCTTACGGCCTGCCATGAAGCTCACCATAAAACGATTCCTGTCTGTCAGCCGACATAGGCAGTACAGGGCGGCCCTTCCCAGAACTGCATTTGGGGGGCAGTAAGTTGGGGGAGTGTTCCTACTAATTGTAAGCTCCCAAAAACGACATTCTGGAGCTTGTTTTGATTCAAAAAAAAGGAAAGATTTCGTCCCCTTTAGACACCTAATTCAAACACAATGTAAATAAGGACTAAGCCTCTACATTTACATTTAACCAACCTCCATCTACTCCTATTCAACCCCATTTAATGAAATCTACATTAACATGACATTCATAAAAAATTATCAGAAAATGATCAATAGGGTAGGTAAAGATCAATTCATTCTACATTCAATAATAATTACACATACATATCACAAGTAGTACATATATTAACTTTCTCGGGTAATCCTAGCTCAAGATCCCACTTCTGGAAGCTCATTCTTGAGAACCCATCCCCAACCTAATTCAAGCATAACATCAAAAGGGGAGAAGCTATATATTAAGCTAGCATAAATACATTTATAAGTTAATTAACCATAAACCCTAGCAAGGGAATCACCTAGGGTGGCGAGAGTGAGAGAAAGGGTTTACGTTTCTCACATGACCCTAAACACGTAGGTCTAAGTCAGGCCAATCAAGACCGTACCAATCCAGCGACCGACAGACATGCATAGAATATTTTATATTGTACAAACTTTGTGTTTATAAATGGTATATTAACATTATTGTATACAATAATTGCTTCACTTCTAGGGCAGATGGGTCCATTCAAGGAGGGTCCATCAGAGTTGGACCTGTAGGTCTAGGTTTACTAGGACTAGTATCAAATTCCGCCGGTGTACAGGCCCAGTGGCCATGGCCATGCTCATGATATAGTTTTTTCTTCTCTCCTATTTTTTCTTTTGTTTTTTTCATCGGTACCCAGCCCAGGGTTAGGACCCAAGAGAGCCCACACAAGTGGCTCCACATTGATCGAAGGAGAGTCTGCACACATGAGAAGAGAAGTGCACACAAGTAGAAAGCAGAGCCCACACATGTGGGAAGAGTAGAATACAAAGATAGATCACCACAGAGCCGGGTGAGATGCAAGGTTCCCTTGTTCTCCATGCTAATGATAGTAAGGGGTGGCAATTTAACCTGACCAGCAGAACCAACCTAGATATCAATCGTATGAGTTTGGGGTTCCGGTTGACCCTTTCTATGATAGTGTTGGATCCATATTGACATCTATGGATTGATAAATACATGGGTGAGCTTCATTTGATCCAATGCTCGGGTTTTATTATTATGACCTGCTAGCTCAACCTAAATCCAACCTGTTAGTTTTTTGGTATAAAAGAACTTTTTCATTCAAACAACAAGCAAAAGACAACAAGAGAAGATAAGTCAGACTCCAAACAAACAAACCAAAAATAAAAAATAAAAGACATCACGACGAAACAATACCAGCAAGCATTCCCCTACACCTAAAAACAACGCCGCCTTTTCCCGATTTAAGTCTTGATTACTTGAATAATAGTGCTTGCCTAACAAATGAGATGTTGAGTTTAAAAGCGTAGGAATATAAGGAAACTCCATATGAGCAGCACTCAAGGCTAACTTCTTAATATAACAAATAATTGGATTGATCGACCAGCCAAAATTGCCTTTAATATATAGCTTGAACCACCTCTTTAACATCTAGTAGCAAATGGATCCTTGCAAAGCCATTCTCTATGGAATCCAACATGTTACTTAAGGAAGCCGATTGCCTGTTTTCAGGTTGATATTTTCAATCCAATTATAAAATGGTTCAGGCTTTCGATCGTTTCACTGATGCATAGTTCTTTTAGTACTCAATCTGTTGAGGTTTCTTCACAACCTGTGTAAATTAGTCGCAGAAAAATTAATGGAAAAACTAGATTCTCTCTCAAAAATGACCCTCCATTTTGCTCTAATTGTTAAAGTGTTCCTAATGAGCAGAGCGATGAATGTAACAGACCCACCACACCAAGATCCAAATTAAAACAATGGGTCCAGATACCAGACCAATATCCAATTTCAATTTTTTTTTTTTTTTAAATTTGGTCCTTGGGGTATCCTGATATCAGGGGCCATCTTCATCCCAGACCCTCTGTCTATTGGCACAACACTCATATCAGAACTACTGTCAAATTACTAGCATATCGAAAGAGTATGTTTATAGATCGATGTTCATATGCATCTGGTTGGGCGCGTACTTACTGTCCATACCATGCCAGTAGTAGTGCCCACCTTGTGATCCATCGGAATGGACCACATACACAGCCCCCTTGATAGTTATCCGGATCCCTAGGTTCGTACTGATCGGATTGGAATGGACTGAACTGGATCGAGGGTTAAAAAAAATCATATAAAACCATCAAAAGTGTATAGGCCATGAATCATGGGATTAGGATCACCGAAGTGGGTTGAAGTTTGATATATTGGGTGGGCCCACTTGGATCTTTCGGTCCCCTTGTCCCATGATCTATATATGGGGCCTAGTTTAGCTCTAGTTGTCATGATACTTTTCTTAAATCTTTAATTTTAAATTTATATATTTTTAATAGTTTAAATTTATAATTATTATTTAATTATCTTCTTTTAAAATATTCTAAAATTAGTAACTATGGAAAACCATGAGTTTGCAATTATTAGCCTATTAATATTTTTAGATAATGCTAGAAATGCTATTGAAAGTGAAGCAGTTTGCATGTCAAGAAAATTGAGGACCTGGCAACAAATAGTTGCTCAGTTGGTTGGTAACGCTGCATCTCACCTACAGCCTGCAATGACATTGAATTTGGATAACTTGTTTGGACATATAGATTATGTCATTTGATGTTTGGTGCTGTTGGGGGATTTCTAGAGACACTTGGTAAGCAATGTGATTTTTCAACACCAAACACCAACCGAATACTATGGCAACGCAACTAAGGCGGACATGCATCAAATCACCACTACATAGAGAAACCAAACATGGCAAGAAATACATAAGACACAAGATTTAACATGGTTCAGTCACAATGTCTAACCTACATCAACAGAATAACAATACAAAGCTTTTACTTTACCTTTAATGAAGATTACAAGCTAACTACCAAGTGAATCTTTAACAACACACTTACAAGTTATACTCTTCCAAAGCTTTCTTTTCTCTCATTTCTCTTCGTCTTCTTGGAGAACGTCTTCTCTTACCTCTTTTCTTAATCTATACACTTTCTTTTTCTACCAAGGAATACAAAGCAATGCAATAGAATGATATTCTTTTTTCCCTTAGGACTTTAGAGAAAGAAGCTCTATGACTATTGCATTGACTCAATCCAATGGCTCACATTAAAAAACCTAAAAGAGAGTAAAAATAGAATAAAGAAAAGTATTAAAGGGGAAAAACAAATAATGGGGATTTGGCTTCACACATGTGTAAACGACACATATATAACATTTGGCTCATTTTAAAATGTCCATGTCCATTATTATGGATAATCTATTTACTTTATATTCCATAATTCTATCTTTCGTATTATAATTTATTAAAAGAAAGTAATTTCCCTGAAAAAGGGGATGAGTGTATCAGAGATGCCTTAGAAAAATGAATTCTCACTTAAAAATTAATTTGTAAATTTTAGAGCATTTTTGGAGCATAAGAAACTTGAAATTCTATTAGTTTTTTTTAATAGGAAGACTTTCTATGACCTTTGATTTCTTTTTATTCTTAATTTTTCAATAAAGGATAGCCTCAGTTGGATTTTTTAAGAGGTTTTTCTAATCTGTTTTTTTATTAACCGTGCGTTAGATCTACGTCTTTTAGGCCCTATTTGTTTGCATTAAAATAGTAGTAATTTAATACATAGGGTGGTTAAAAATGAAGATCAAAAGGTGAATTTAAAAAATGAACATCAAATTACATTTTCTTTTAGGGAAATAGAATAGCTGTTGAGACCTTTTCACCTTCTCTTTGGGATAGATTATTGTTGGAAATTGGAATCCTTGCTTTTGAATTGTATTTATGGCCCATTTCAAATGTATCCTCTTTTCTTGTTGCTAAAGAATCTTATCTTTTATCAGGTTGAAATGATTGATCATGCACATCTTGGGGTGTCTCACCTGTAATCAAGGTATCATGATAATGTACATGTTGTGCACGTCCGTGCCCGGTTAACTTGGAATACAAGACATAAAACCAACAGTACATTATATGGAGCGTCTCACCTATAATTTGTTAAGTAATTAATTTGTCGCGCTACTAGTGCTAGGTATTTTTGGTGCATTGGTTAGCAACTTGAGATAATCAAAATGTCATTGTGTCCCAGAGACTGAAGCATATTGCATGGTTATGCATTGGTGCTCTTTCGGCTTAGTTTGAATTGTGTCCCAGAGACTGAAGCAGATTGCATGCTTCTGCATTGGAGCTCTTTCGGGTTAGTTTGAATGGACTGCTTCTATTCTTTCAGTTCTTTGGGCTGATTTACTGTAGAAGTCTAGATGTTTCTTTTGTTGTACATCCCAAACTCCTATGAACTATTTTTGGCCTATCATTGCCAGTGGTGGTTCTGATTTTTCAGACTTAGTTACCCGCTTATTGTTGTTTGCTACCTATTCTTGGATGAAATATCTCTTTGGTGTTCCAGCCATGGTTTTAAAACTAGGATGAGTCAACTTGGACTTGTCCCCTACACTCTAAGTTGATTCTGGCCGAGTCTTATTGAGAAAATGCTGAAACTGGTATTTTCCACCTAGAATCTTCTTGTGATATGATATTAGAGGCTTTTGGGGTTCTTTTAACTCATATCAGTAGATCAAAACCACATTGATATGCATTCAAAGATAGGAAGTAATGTTCATTCGATCAAATGAAAACCAATTGCAACCACCAATCTGTTGGATTGAGCTCAAAAGGTCCAATGGGCCTAATGAGTGGTTTAATTGGGGCCCAACTCTGATAGGGCTAGTTCCTTACAAATACTCTCTAGGGTTATTCTTTGAAAAGAAGGAAAAAAAAAAAGCAAGCAAAGGGAACACTGAGAGCATTGCAAAGGGAGAGGGTGTGACAGCATGATTGAGACTTGTAGGCAGAGAGAGTGGGCTAAAGTGATAGAGGGTTTGAAATCCTCGTAACTAATTGCCTAATTTCATGTATAGTGAAATCAAGCGGAACACTCATACCTCCATGGACGTAGGCAATTGTCAATCCATAAAAAGTTCTTGTGTCGTGGATTGCTTGTGATTGTGATTGATCGTACGTGTTTTGCCCTAACTAATTCCTCAGCACAATCATTACTTACATTCATTCTAAACCGTTAAAATAGACATCACGTAAATTCACATGACATCAAACCATGGATACTCCTCAATATCAACCGTCACAATATATTGAACCCCAGGTCTTTTGTCTTAATTGGTCTTTTAAGTTGAATCAGGGCCAAAATGGCATTTCGGCCGTTTGGATATTCTCCATCATTGTTTTAATTAACCCAGCCATTATTATATATTATAGACGTAGGCATCGATTTCAAAATTGGAGTCCAATTTCGCAATTGATTGAGAAATTGGATCTCAATTTCAATTTTAATTGCAAAATTGGAACTCCAATTTCGATTTCAATTTTTATTGTTACCAAAAATACTTAAACACTTACCACAATGAAAAGTATTTATTGAAAAACTCTTATTAATCTTCCCCTAAAATCTCACTTACATATTTCCCTCTTTATCTTCTCACTAAAATCTCCTCCTTATCTCAAGCCTAGAACAATCTCCTTATCCATCTCTTCCTACTCTTATCTATTCGAGCACATAAAATCTTGGTGAGAGAGGTGAATTCCTAATATCTAGGTTCCTAAAATATAATCTTCTCAACTATCTCTAATCTTCCTTCTCCTCAATTAAAGTGACATCTCATATGGATCATCTCCACCCTTTCTTCTTTGAAGATGCATTCCTAATCTTTATCTTTCTCTTTCATTTCCATCATATTTATGCATTTATTTTGTTCCACTTCCATATCAATGGTGATTAGATTATGGGCACTACATTTATTATCTTCCATATCATAGGCAAGCTTTAAGGTAAATTATTTTCTTCACTCCCATCTTTTTATGTATTTATTTTGCTCCATTTCCATATCAATGGTGATTGGATCTTGGGCACTACATTGATGATCTTCCAGATCATGGCCAATGGGTACTATATTAATCTAATGAGCTTCTACAGAAAAAAAAAAAAAAAAAAATTTGTTCAACTGCTCTCTCTTTTCACTGATTGAAGAGAAAACAATCATAAACAAAGAAATAAACATAAGTATTTAGTAGATGCATTTGCAAAAGCATGACAAGCGCAACAGGTTCATTCATTCATTCATTCGTTGTGTAGTTGTCCTTCATTTTTTTATGAAACTGAAATCAATGAAAAGAAGATATGTGGCAGTGTCGCCGCCTTGCTTAAAGAAAACGAAATGATATGATGTTGGTTTGACAGCTAAAAAAAGATTAGTACTTTGGTCACGCCATGGGCACACAGTTAAAATTGGACGTCTAAGTTTTGGCCTTTTCTAAGCCTTTTTTATTTATTTACTTTGATCTTAGGGGCGTCAAAGTTTAATGATTTTATAAGTGGATATTTTATTTTGACTCAATCTAACTTTAAATGATGATTGGTTTAGTGTGAAATTTAGATTAGTACCAAATGAGGGGGGAATGTGTGTAGGAGGGTAGGATTGATTGTTATTGATTCCCACTAGAGTATTATGGTTATAGTTATATCCAGCAAAGCTGATTCTTTTCTAACATTTGCTCTTTAACTGCTGCTTTTTCTTCTTTTTTTTCAAATCAATTGTGTAGTCCACATGTAAGAAACTAGATGAAGGATGAGATCAATAAAAGCCCCCGAGAAACCAACTCTAAGTAAAGTTAAAGTAGAAAGCTACCCCATATAAGGATTGGTTGATAGCAATCAATGGCGAATTTAATTATCGACTTAGTCTTATCTAATCAATCTATTTGACTTAAAAATCACTTCTGAATTCTAAATTATGATATCTAAGGGCACATTTGATGGATAACAAATTCACAATGAGCCAAGTCCCCCAAACCAAATTAATGGTCAACATCCAAACAAAACAATAATGAAAAGAGAGAGATCTATTCACCCCCTTGGCTTCCGTCCCATCTTATACGGGGTCTAATTGAGTAAAAACAACAATATTGATAATAGATTTAGAGTCTGTTTAGCATCTCTATTTTGCACATCTATTTGTGGCCTTGTTTGGCAAATTTTATCTATATAAAATAGATCTATATAGAATAAATCTATATGGAATATATCTGCATAAAATAGATGTTTGAATAAATAGACCGTTTGATGCATCGAAAAGATAATTCAAAAAGACTTTTTTAGAAAATAGATTGTTTGGTAATTGCATCCTATATGTCTATATGAATCAGTATTGCAAACATTAATGTCCGTGGCATAAAGTAAGTAAAAAGAGTCCATCTAGAACAAACAATTATGTCCGAAGAGGGTAGAGGAGGCGGTGCTACAGTAGCTTTAATAGATGGACGCCCATGTACTTTTTTGTCTTTCTTTTTAGACTATGGCTTCCTAAATTGAGATCTGAACCGATAAAAAGTCTTTTACAATCTCAAAAACGACCACCATACAAAAGTTAAGCAGTTGATTTGTCATGGATCTCGAGATATATGTGAGAAACCATGAACGCTTAAATACGCATTTCTAGACTTTTGTGGGACCCATTATCAAGATCCAAGCCGTTGGTTCTCTTTAAAACGACAGTCACGGATATATTTTAAAACTTCAAACATTAATTCCCTGTAGATCTCGAGAAATCTTTGAAAACTATGAGTTGTCGGTGTATATATTCTTTCTCTTGAAAGCTAAATTACGGTTGTTGAGGTTTAGATACAGTTTTTGAGTTAAGTCCATCCACATTAAGCCACGTCGGAATATTTAAAAAGAAAAAAAAATACCTCAACTAATTTGAACCGACTCATAATAATTCTTTGAGGTAATTAGTGAAACGTCCCTCATATAGGACTTGTAAGGCCTCCAGTCCATCAACTTTTCCTCTAAGGCTTGTAGTCCATGCACCTTGTACATATTTCGGTGAGAGGTCCATAAACACGTCAGCTCATGGAAAGAGATCCCTAGATACAACACCTCATACATTTTCATAACTAATTTGCCCTTTCAACTGATTAGGCATAAAATTTTAAATTTTAAAATTTTAAATCTTCCATTCTCCCTCTTCTTCTTCTTCAATCCGGACATGGACATTGACGGATTAAATCTCAAAAGTTGAGATCGATCTCTTTTTTTTTTTTTTCAGAGAATGAGATTGGGGTTTTTAAGAGAAGTAGCATCGCCAAACGTTGTTGCTTCCTTAGCCCACATGCCATTGCCGGAGAGGAAGAAGAATACCCCTGCAACCTTGCCCAGGTTCTGTTGCAAACTTGCAGAACACGAAACGAAGAAAAAGACGATCTTCTGCACCATCGCTGAATTTCCTACCCCATTGTCGTTCCTGCGTGTCGCCGGAGAAGGGGGATCGCCACCGGACGCCGCGCCATGCCATCGCCTGAATCGAGGAAAAAGGTGAACGGAAGATGGCTTTTGTGTTTCTGATTCTAGAATGAAGAAGAAAAGAAAGTGGACCTGGGCTCTGCAGTAGTTCCGGATTGGTTCCAGGTCAGGTTAGACCTGACCCGTTTCAGAAGTCCATCCTCATTCCAGTCAAAGTCAAATTTATCTGAGTTTTGTGTTTTTTGTTAAATTTATTTGAGTTTTGGACAAAATCTATCTAAGTTTTTGGCTATTTATCTGACTTCTGGAACACATTTATCTGAGTTCTGGACAAATTTATCTGAGTTTTTTGCTGTTTATCTGACTTCTGGAACAAATTTATCTGAGTTCTGGACAAATTTATCTAAGTTCTAAACAAATCTATTCGAGTTTTTAGCTATTTATCTGAGTTCTGGAACAAATCTATGTGAGTTATAAACAAATCCATCTGAGTTTTTAGCAAATTTATTTGAGTTTTTGAAAAATGTAGGTGAGTTTCTGATAAATTTATCTCCATTTTAAAAAAATTTAACTGAGTTTTTGAACAAATCTTTCTGTATTTTTGGCAAATTTATTTGCATTTTCTTACATCTATTTGTGTTTTTTATTTTTATTTGTGTCTTTTGAAATTTGTTTGTATTTTTGAAATAAATTTAACGGAGTTTTTGACAAAAAGACTTGAGTTTTTTGCCACATTGTTTGCTAATTTGGAAAATTGGTTATCTTAGTTTTGGCAAATGTATTTGCATTTTTTAAATTTATTTGCATTTTGTAATTTTATTTACGTCGTTTGAAATATATTTGAGTCTTTTGAAGTTTATTTATATTTTTTTGGAATTTATTTGGATCTTTTGAAATTGATTTTCATCTTTTAAAATTTATTTATATTTTTTGAAATTTATTGGTGTCTTTTTAAATTTATCTGCGTTCTTTTGAAATTTATTGCTTTTTTAAAAAATTTATTGCATTTTTTGAAATTTATTTGCATTATTTTTAGATTTATTTGTGTGTTTTTAGAATTTATTTGAAAATCTTATTAATGAGATTCTATTAATCGTGGCCCATTAAGTGGTAGTTGACTATTATTAATGGGATATCCCACCAATCATGGAATATGATTTAAAGACAAGGTAAATTAGATATATCAGTATGGGAATGTGTTAGAAGACCTTTTGTCTTTTGTCTGCATGACTTTTTTTTTGTAGACAATTTGCAACAAAGTCATACTTTAAGGGACCTCTCACCGAATGCCCCTAATTCTTTTTGTTCATGTTCTCTCTCTCCTTCCTCTCCCTCTGCTCCCTTCTTCAACTATCACCCTCTCCTCTTTCTTTCACTCCCTTTCTCTCCATTTCTAATCTTCACTTCCTCTCTCTCATAGTTGGTAATGTATATGAACACTCTCATATCAACAAGTAAAAAGAAAATAATTTACAAAGGTACGTGAGATTCAGATTAACTAGGTTTAGATTGACAAAGATCTGATTTTCTTTTTCAATTTTAATTTTATGTTTTCATTTGAATTGGTTTTCCACCCGTGGTGCATATTAGAATTCTTTTTTATTTGGAACTTCCTAGGAAGCCCATTTAATCCAACAGATCTTCTTTTATATGATTGAGAGGGTGGTGGATTCTTAAGAGAGGAAGGATTATGTACGTGATCGGCCAGGTTGACTTGATTCTTTTTCATGTAAAATATCTCTTTTCTTTCATTTTTTTTATTTAGTTAATCGGAAGAATTTATTGACTTGATTTTTCACATTTCGATGGTGCATATTAGAGTTATTTTTTATTATCTGTTTGGAACTATATTCGGATCTTAATCTGATTGGGTGATGGATAGGGCCATCAAATATCTTTTATGACAAACTTAAATTCCATGCAATGCACAGTATCTCAAATGAACACAATATCTCTTCTTGGTAGCGTGCGCTCTCTCTCTTTCTCTCAGTGAAAAGCCGTTTGTGTGGGTGTGGGTAGGGATGAAAGTGGGTCGGGCCGAGCCTAGGGCTGGTATTTTTTACTAGGCCCTAGCCCGGCCCGAGCTTGAGAGGGCCTAAAAAATCCTGGCTCGGGCTCGGCTCTTATTAAGTAGGGCCGGCCCTCGAGCCCGGCTTGATTGAGGCCCTAGGCTCGGCTTTTGAGCCTGACCCGTTTTATAATGATATAGGTCAATGTTAATATAGATTTAGGGTTTATGATTCATGGATTATTTAGTGCTTAGGGTTTAGGGATTATTTATATTGGATTAAAATTAGGGTTTAAGGTTTAGCGCTTAGGTTTAGGGTTTATGGATTATTTAGTGCTTAGGGTTTAGTGTTTAGGGTTTAGGGATTATTTATATTAGATTAAAACTAAGGTTTAGGATTTATGGATTATGTCATATCATATATGTATTATCTACTGTATAGTGTACATATATATATATATATAATATGTGTATTAATATATGTAGGCCCTAGGGCTTACGAGCCGGGCTTCATCAAGCCCGAGCTCGGCCCTTTTAAGCAAACGGGCCTCCTCCTAGGCCCTAGCTCGGCTCTTTTGTCTTTCGAGCCGAGCTCGGGCCGAGCCTATAACGGCCCGCGGACGGCCCGGCCCACTTTCACCCCTAGGTGTGGGGGTTGTTTTAAGGGAGGGAACCTTCTGGGTAGCTTCCTCCCTGTCTTTCCAGCTGTATGGCAGTGAAATGCTTGGGGCTTGACGTAGACAAGCAATATATAAGGGCAATTTCTCTGTTGCTTCCTCTCGCTCTTTCCATCTGTATCACAGTCGTTTGGGTTCAAGGTGGGCCCCGTGGTGGCGTTTAGTCCATATAATCTTTAATACTGTCAAAATCCACGGGCATTTTTAGTCCACTTAACAGTTAATACAGTCGACTCTAAGGAGTTGGCCAAATGGTTAAGACTACAGTTTCTCTTTTTTTTCGGAGTTAGAAGTCTTGATATCAATCCTCGGTTCCTCCCTCTTCAGAAACCAAAGATTGAGTATATTTGTGCAACCACTTAGGGGCTACAGGGGTTTTACCCGACTTCTTATTGGGCCTAGAGGGAATAGTCCAGCTCAAAGCATTAGGAACCCTTCCCAAGAAAAAAAAAAAACAATCGAAACGAAAAGGGCCTGTACAAAAACTGTATTGCTTTAATAAAATAAGAGATTTTTCTATACATACCCCAAACATGGCCATAGATGGATACAGAGAGGATCCAAGGAAGGCCTTCTGCATTAGCTCAGAAAGAGAGATGGAGGAGAAGAAGCCTCATGTAGTATGCATTCCAGCCCCTGCACAGGGACACATCAAACCCATGATGCAATTAGCGAAGCTTTTCCATTCAAGAGGCTTCTTGATCACCTTTGTTAACACTGATTTCAGTCACAAACATCTACTGAGATCTAGAGGGGCTGATTCCTTAGAGTGTTTAGACGGCTTTCATTTTGAAACCATGTCGGATGGCTTGTCATCTTTAGGAGAAGCGACGGAAGATCCCGTGGGATTCTGCAAATCCTTCCATGAGAACTGTGTGTCTCTTTTCCGCGATCTGCTGAGGAAGCTCCATCACCCATCAGATGGAAATCCAGTGACTTGCATAATTTCTGATGCAGTTATGACCTACACTCTAAAGATTGCTGAAGAGCTGGGCATCCCAGAGGTTCTGTTCTGTTCGAACTCTGCTTGCGGTCAAATGGCCTATTTTCACTATGAGGAGCTCATCAGAAGAGGGCTTGTACCACTCAAAGGTAAAAAAATTACAGAATACTACTGGAGGTTTTGAAATTGGGCCCTGGAGGCACACGGGTGTATAATAGGGATGAAAATGGGTCCCCTGCCCAAATAACTGATGGACCCAAATTGATAGATGGACAATGTGGACGACTTAAATTTGGGTCCAGGTTTGGATCTAATTAACGGACCGATGAAAATTGGAACCAAGGTTTAGGTCCAAGGGTTCCATATCCAAGAATATATATGTTATAAATGTATATGAATGTATTTAAGTTTATTTAGCATATTATTTAGTAGTTAGGTATCAATTTGGTCAGGTATTTCTAAATGTTGACAGTGATACTAGAAAACCATGGGCATTCAAAGGTGAATCCATTAGATGGAAAGAGTCCACATACTTGTACTTTGGTTTGATTTCTCTTTTAAGATGAAAGATGTGGGACTGTTTAGTAGTTGGCTAAAGTCACTTGCACATCTTGATTTGACACTAACCAAGTATAGATAGAATCATCATATGCAAGCGTTGTCTCAAATCCTTCACTTTTGACTTCCATAAACTGAATCTAATTGTATTGTCAGACCAAACTCCCAATTACCAATAGTGGGTAACAGAGGAACTGGAAAACTAATACAGTTTTGGCCCTTTCATGCATTAAAATGCAGATGAGAGCTACATTAGCAATGGCTATCTAGATACTATCATTGATTGGATACCGGGTATGAAAGACATGCGACTCAGGGATCTGCCAAGCTTTGTCCGAACCACAGACCCAAACGACTTCTTTCTCAACCACCATCGTGATGAAGCTCAGAAGGCTCTCAAGGCATCAATGATCATTTTCAATACATTTGATGATTTAGAACTTGAAGTTTTGCATGCCATGCGATCAATGTTCCCTCCTCGAATCTACACAATTGGCCCTCTATCTCTGCAGTGTCGTCCGATGACAGACAGCGGGTTGAACTCCATTAAATCAAGTATGTGGAAAGAAGAGGCAGATTGTCTGAAATGGCTAGATAGCCATGAAGTTGCTTCAGTCATCTATGTGAGTTTTGGGAGCACAACAGTTTCAACATCCCAACAGGTAACAGAATTTGCGTGGGGCATCGTGAATAGCAACCATCCGTTCTTGTGGGTCATTAGGCATGATCTTATAATGGGTGGTCATACAAATTTCCCACAAGATTTACAACATAAGATTCAAGAAAGAGGTATGCTTGTGAGCTGGTGCCCTCA
The DNA here is from genome assembly GCA_028538565.1 of Umbellularia californica. NCBI lineage: Eukaryota > Viridiplantae > Streptophyta > Magnoliopsida > Laurales > Lauraceae > Umbellularia > Umbellularia californica. The sequence continues at coordinate 11,502,417 of JAPQWN010000005.1, forward strand.
AGAGGATGTGCTGGGCCACCCTTCAGTCAGCTTGTTTCTCACACATTGTGGCTGGAACTCTACACTAGAGGGCATATCATCTGGTGTGCCCATGCTCTGCTGGCCTTTCTGGGCCGATCAACAAACCAACTGCCGCTATACTTGCAATGAGTGGGGTGTGGGCATGGAGATTGATAACAATGCGAAGAGAGAGGAGATTGAGGTCCTTATTAGGGAAATGATGGGAGGAGAGAAGGGGAAGGAGATGAGGAAGAAGGGCTTGAAGTGGAAAGAGAGTGCTGAAATTGCTACAAAGGAGGGAGGAGCTTCTTACACTAATCTTGAATTATTAGTTCAAGAGTTACTTCAACCAAGAGAAAGTGAAGTGATGTAGTTGGTGTTAGGCATAAATTCTGCTTATGGCCCATTAATTATACAATGGGGCCTACTCCAACTAAATATCAGACTCACTGCTCTAAATATATAGTTGAATGTTATAAGATATGGATCTTGGGTGGATGCCCACTTAAGATGAGTTAGGGTTAGATTTAGGTTTCCTCTTTTGTGGAGTTACTTTGCCCATATATAGGTATCTCTACCTTTGTATTTTATATGCATAATGAGATAATAGAAAACTCTCTTTCTTCTCCTTCTAATATTTCTTATCTATGTCTATCTCCTTTTTACAACATGTTATCAGCACGAAGATGAAGGAAAAAAAAAAAAAACCCAAGAAGCAGCCTCGTTATTCTTTCCCAGCCTCAAAATCGGTTTCGGTGCATTTCTAGCAAACGTTGCCTCGGTTTCAGACTTTGCCTCGGTTTGCATACTGTAGCAATTTTTTTTTGGTTTGCGCGCGTGGGAAGAAACAAAGACTTTGTGTTTGCATACTGTTTGGATACTTTTTCGGTTTGCATACTATAGCCTTGATTTGCCTTGGTTAAAGTGTAGTACAGGAACCCACCTTTATATTGTTCTATTTGCGTGTAAAATCCTAAACAAAAGCCTTGTTTTGCCTTGGTTAAAGTGTAGTGTAGTGCAGGAACCCACCCCTAAAGTTGCTTTGGATAAAAGTATAGTGCCAAAGAAGAAAGTAAATCATCTCTCAGATCAGAAGTCCAACAGTTAGACGGCGATCAGGTAAGTAGCATTCAAACCATGGTATAAATCCAATTTATTAAAATACATAAAATCGATCTATAATTCCTGTTTATAGTATTTATACTATTTTGTTTACTGTTAATCTTCTTGCATACTTTAACTATTTTAAATTTAAATTTATGAATTTATAAATAGAACCAGAAGTTCTAAATTTGAACCTGAAGTTCACTGATCTATGGACCAGAAGTCCTAAAAGTTGAAATAATGATATGAACCTGCAGATTCATATCCATAAAGTTATAAAGCCATAAAATTAAACCTGAAGTTTTGAAAGAACCTAAAGTTCTGATCATTTGTTAGAACCTGAAGTTCTTAAATTAAGCCCAAAGTCTTGCCAGAACCAGCAGTTCTGATTCTCAAAGTTATGAACCTGAAGTTCTAAATCAAACCTGAAGTCTTGACAGAACCAGCAGTTCTGATTCTCAAAGTTGTGAACCTGATGTTCTAACTTTTCTTTGGAAAAATTTCTTTTAAATCCGTTCCTTGATTACTTATAATGTTAGTATTTTTTTTTCTTTTTACTTTATTGATTATCTGCACACGGTTAACTTAATATATATATTTTTTATTACAGTTCTTGAATAATGTCAAATCTGGCTAAACTTGACTTTAAAGCCCCTAACATAAATGGGGACAATTACTTATCTTGGCAACTTGATGCTAAAATCCACTTGCAATCCAAGAAATTGGGCGAGACCATAAAGGAAGGTAACAAGATGTCCCCAGAGGAAAAGGCGTTAACCCTCATCTTTCTACGCCACCACATACATGACAACCTCAAACATGAATACCTTACTGAGGAAGACCCAGCAGGCCTGTGGAAATCCCTGAAGGATAGATATAATCATCAGAAGATGGTCATACTGCCAGTTGCCCGGAGAAAACGTTATTCACTTTTTAATATCTGAATACAACTCTGCTCTATTCAATATTGTTTCCAAATTAAGATTATGTCGTGAAAAGATTTCGGAGGAGCAGATGTTAGAGAAAATGTTATCCACTTTTCATGCCTCGAATGTGCTCCTGCAGTAGCAATATCGAGAGAGACGTTTCTCCAAATATTCAGAACTTATCTCATGCATTCTAATCGCTGAACAGAATTCCATAGTATAAATGAAAAATCATAACTCCAGACCAACTGGATCTTTGGCAGTTTCTGAAGCAAATGCCAGTCTTAGCTCAAACAAAGGCAGAGATAGGGGGAATGGTAGACATAAATCCTCCAATAGAGATGGACGACATAACTCCTCCAGGCGAGGTGGTTTTAAAGGTCATCCACCAAAATTCAAAAATCACCAAAAGTGGTCAGACTCTCAGTATAAGAACAACCAGAATCCACCGGCAAATCCTTTCCACCGTCCTGATGACACGTGTCACAGATGTGGAAGAAGTGGGCATTGGTCACGCACTTGCCGTGCACCAAAGGAAGTGGTGGAACGATACAAAACATACAAGGCCTCTATCCATTCAGTGGAGACAAATGATCTAGAAAGCTGGAATTAGGATATAATGACATCAGAGAGTCCTCCAATTGACATTATAAACTTGGAAACTCGTGACTTCTTTGAGGATGAAGATAACCAACATCTGGAAAATGAGGCATTTAATAATCTTTTGGGGGCACCCCCTGGCATGGTCTAGAAGACCCATGATTCTTTGAACATTAAAAACTTAATTTTCTTTTAGTTCATTTGAAATGCATGTTTCTTAGATTTTTTTTTTTTTTTTTTGTTTTGATAGAAAACTTCATTAATGTCCTAATTTATGGTGATTTTTTTAATTATATGATTGCATAGTTATGATTTTTTTATTATTTTTGTTTAAGGTAAGGATCATGGAACTGAGGACAACCTATATTTGGTAGATAGTGCCACAACACACACCATTCTGAAAAATAAGAAATTTTTCTCAGAATTGATGTTCATTCCACGAAAGGTATCCACCATAGCTGGACCTGTACAAATAATTGAAGGCTCCGGAAGAGCCCATATGATGTTACCTAATGGTACCCATCTATTCATTAAAAATGCTTTGTTCTCAAAAAGTTTCCGAAGAAACTTGATTAGTTTCAAAGACATCAGAATGAATGGGTACCACATTAAGACTGTAAGTGAAGGTAACAAGGAATACTTATGCATCATTACTAGTATTGGAAGCCAGAAGCAAATACTAGAAAAACTAAGTGCACTCTCTTCAGGGTTATATTACACGACAATCTCCAATGTTGAATCCCATTCTTTATGAGTAAAACAACAAAGTTGAGCCCGAAGCTCAGTGATCCTAAGACTTTACAGCTTTGGTATGATAGGTTAGGTCACCCTGGGGCTACAGTGTTGAGAAAAATCATAGATAACTCTTTTAGTCATTCCTTAGAGAATCATCAATTGACCATACCTAGTGGATACTTTTGTATCCCATGTTCACAAGGAAAATTGATCACCCGACCCTCTCTTACTAAAGTTGCATACGAATCTCCATCCTTTTTACAAAGGATACAGGGTGATATTTGTGGACCCATCAATCCCCCTAGTGGACCTTTTAAGTATTTTATGGTTTTGATCGATACCTCCACCCGTTTGTCGGATGTTTGCCTACTTTCAACTAGGAACGTAGCATTTGCCCGCCTATAAACTCAAATTATTAAACTGAGGGTTCACATCCCTGATTATCCCATTAAGTCTATAAGACTTGATAATGCAGGCGAATTTACATCACATGTTTTTGTTGATTTCTGTTCGTCTATAGGAATTGTAGTCGAACATCCTGTCCCCCATGTCCACACCCAGAATGGCTCTGCTGAATCCATGATCAATCTCATCCAACTTATTTCTAAGACTCTGCTGATGCAGTCCAACTGACCGGTTAGTGCTTGGGGACATGCTGTGTTGCATGCAGTAATGTTAATTCGACTTCGGCTCACGGCCTATCATCAATATTCTCCTGCACAACTTATATCAGGACATCAACCTAATATTTTTCACTTGCGCAAGTTTGGTTGTGCAGTTCAAGTCCCAATACCACCCCCTAAGCGTACTAAAATGGGACCACAACGTAGATTGGGAATATATGTAGGTTATGACTCTCCGATTATTCGATATCTAGAACCAAGGACAGGAGATGTCTTCACTACTCGTTTTCCCGATTGTCAATTTGATGAGACAATCTTCCCGCCGTTAGAGGGAGATAAGATAGTTCCTGAAGAATGTATTGTTCCTGTAGAACAAAACGTTCCTGAAGAACAACGAGAATTAACTTGAAATACTTCCACTTTGTTTCATCTGGATCCCCGAACTTCACAATGTGAGAATGAAGTACGGACAATTGTACACTTGCAAGAAATTGCAAACAAATTACCTGATGCATTTAACGATGCAGCAAAGGTGACAAAGTCACATGTGCCAGCTATGAATGCACCTGCCAGGATTAATGTCCCTGTAGGACAAAGTCAAAATACGGCAGCAAAAGAATTTGCGATACGCCAGAAGCGTGGCAAACCTATAGGTTCGAAGGACTCAGCTCTGCGGAAAATGAGAAATGAGCAATCATCATCATATCCTCTCGAAGAGGCACATAACGTTCCAGAAGAGGTTCCTCCCGAAGAGACACATAATGCTCCTGAAGAGGTTATGGAAAAGTCCGTTCTCTCTAGAATAATGGAAGTCCCTGGTGAGACTTTGGAAGCCCCTGAAGAGGCACCGGTACTGAAAAATGAAGAGATCTCTATACTTTACAATTATTCAAAAGAGAGATGGATGAGAAATGAGATTATCATCGATGACGCATTTGCATATGCGGTAGCTACACAAATATCAAAGGAAAAGGATGATGATGATTGGAACACAGAACCACGTTCTATAAATGAATGTCGACAAAGAAAGGATTGGCCACAATGGGAAAATGCCATCAAAACAGAGTTAGAGTCTCTTAACAAACGTGGTGTTTTCGGACCTATAGTACAAACCACAAAAGATATTAACCTTGTAGGTTACAAGTGGGTGTTTGTAAGAAAAAGGAATGAGCTGAATGAAATTACAAGATATAAGGCATGATTAGTGGCACAAGGTTTCCTGCATAAACCTGGAATTGATTATGAGGAAACATACTCCCCTTTTATGAATATAACGACATTCAGATATTTGATAAGTTTAGCAGTTTCTCAAAACCTAGAAATGAGACTCATGGATGTTGTAACTGCTTACTTGTATGGGGACTTAGACACAGAAATTCACATGAGAATTCTGGAAGGATTTCCTTTGCCTGAAGCAAAGTCAAGGAGTATGTACTCAATCCAATTAAGGCGATCATTGTACGGCTTGAAGCAATCCAGAAGAATGTGGTACAATTGTCTTAGTGAATCCTTGTCTAAAAGGGGGTATGCAAACGATCCCATTTGCCCGTGTCTATTTATAAAGAAATTCATGAAGGGATTTGCAATATTAGCAGTTTATGTGGATGACATAAATTTGATAGGGACTCCAGAAGAGCTCGAAGAAACTGCTGATTATTTAAAAAAAGAGTTTGAAATGAAAGACTTTGGAAAAACGAGATTCTGTCTCGGACTGCAAATCGAGAGAAATTCTAATGGGATGTTGGTCCATCAATCTAATTATACCGAGAAGGTTTTAAAACGATTTGGTATGGACAAGGCACATCTATTAAGCACCCCTATGGTTGTCCGGTCTCTTGATATAAAGACAGATCCATACCGTCCCATCGAGGAAAATGAAAAGGTATTGGGTCCCGAAGTACCATACTTCAGTGCTATTGGAGCTTTGATGTACTTGGCACAATGCACTAAACCAGATATTACATTTTCTGTTAATCTACTTGCCAAGTATAGCTCCTTACCAACTCAAAGGCACTAGATTGGCATTAAACACATCCTATGATATCTGCGTGGAACAACTGATTTGGGAATATTTTATGCTTACGATCATAAAGATTCCAGTTTAGTAGGATATGCAGATTCAGGTTATCTCTCTGATCCTCATAAATGTCGATCACAGACAGGTTATGTGTTTCTAAATTATAATGCCGTCATTTCTTGGCGTTCTACTAAACAGACTTTGGTAGCTACTTCAACCATGCTGAAATTTTGACTCTTTATGAAGCCAGTAGGGAATGTGTGTGGCTAAAATCTTTGATTCAGCATGTTCATAATTTTTGTCAACTACCTTCTATTGCAGGTATCCCAAATATTATCTATGAAGATAATGAAGCATGCATAAGACAAATTCGAGAAGGTTTCATTAAAGGAGACAAGACTAAACATATAGCACCGAAGTTTTTTTTCACTCATGAACTTCAGAAGAACAATGAAATTGAAGTCAAGGAAGTTCGTTCGAGTACCAATCTGGCTGACCTGTTTACCAAATCTTTGCCAAAAACAGTATTCCAGAAGTTTGTATATGAGATTGGTATGCGTAGAGTTCATCATCAAACTAAGTAAATGGTTGCTATCATCAGGGGGAGTGGTTTATCAGGGAGCATCCTGAAGTATGCTACCTATGGACATTTGTGCGTTGAACTCTTTTTCCTTCTCTAGGTTTTATCCCACTGGGTTTTCCTAGTTAAAGTTTTAACGAGGCAGTATTATGCACGTCCAACACCAGTTCAATGATCTTTAAGAATGTTGTACTCTTTTTCCCTTCGCTTTGGTTTTTTCCCACTGGGTTTTTCCTTAGCAAAGTTTTTAATGAGGCAACTGTCATTGAATGGTGGTCATCCAAGAGGGAGTGCTATAAGATATGGATTTTGGGTGGATGCCCACTTAAGATGAGTTAGGGTTAGATTTAGGTTTCCTCTTTTGTGGAGTTACTTTGCCTATATATAAGTATCTCCACCTTTGTATTGTATATGAATAATGAGATAATAGAAAACTCTCTTTCTTCTCCTTCTAATATTCTCCATCTCTGTCTCTCTCCTTTTTACAACATTGAAAAGATACGTTGTTATGGAAAAACAAGAGTGGTTATATTTGTTATGTATCATTTGATATAAGAGGGGTCTGTTGAACTCCTTCAATTTCTTAAGTTAAGCCAATCCACTTTGGTGGCAAAAAACAAAGAAGGGCTACATAGTTGTTAATTTAACCAGGATGGGTTGGTAGCTAATAGTATTGAATAAAATTATCTTGTTAGAGATATTATGATAGTTGTAAATCAACATCTACTTTTGGGACAGAGACATCTCACTGGGATTTCATTTGTACGGTGAAGATCATCATGAATCAAAATTGTGGCTGCCACATGGTGTAGCAACCAACTTGGCTACTACACTAAATAGTATTTAGCACCACTCATATTCGTAGCAGCCACTGCAGATCCGTTGCTCCTACTACGAAGCCGTTACAAAGTGAGACAGACTGTTATTTTCCAAAGACTTATTTTAAAATGCATAATAAGGCTTATTTATTTTCTTCTTCTCTCCAAATAATATTTTCATCCAACTCTTCTACCATTTTATACTTAAAAGAATATCAAAAAATCATATGAACTTACAAAATTGCAGTTGATATAAAGAGTTCCTCTCAAGGTCTCTTCTTTAGATATATCCTGATAAACACCCCTTTTTATAGATGTATTCTTTTCTCTACACTCAACAAAAATACATTATTTATTTTAAAGAAAGTTAATTTCTTATTTGGATAGAACTTTAAACTTTATTTAAGAATTATTATATAATTTATATATCCTTTTTTATATATAGTTGTACTAAATTGCTTATTTGAATTATGAATTTAGAAATACATAATAGAATCTAACTTAGTATAGCTAATCGACATGAATACATGGAAGAAATTAGATTAATATATATATATTATAATCATTTAGCAATACAAACTTTTTATGCACTAAGTGGGACGTTGGACCCTTCTATCTCAGTTATTATAGGAAAAAATACAGAATTCTAACATTTTTTAATATTCTGGTTAATTTGAATATTTTTTTCAAAAATATTTTACGACTTTTTCAATTCACATCGGTATAATGCTATATATCAACCGTTATATAGCACTTTGGTCACCGGCTCCTACACCTGCTGCAACCATTATTTTGATCCTTGGTGAGAACCTCATCATCCAAACGGTAGAGTCTTAACTTGGGAAACTCAATCAATGCTCAAATCTATGTTTATACAGGAATTTGGAAAAGTAATCAATCACCACATGTTGGATGTTCTTATTAAGGTGTAGAAGTCCGATGCTGATTGTTCGAGGTGATTTGACCAAATGGTTTGAAAGTTCCATATGTTTTCTTTGGGTTCAATGAGTTTAAGAGCCATTTAGGTGCAAGTAGGAATTTTCTAAGAAGGCATATGAACAACTTGAAAGCTTCAACCTTCAATGAAAAGTATACAATATATAGGAGATAGTATTAACATATGGTAATGTTGAGCATGTGTCATCATAATTTATGGTTAGTTATAGCTAAATAATGTCAAAATTAGTTAGAAATTTAACTACAGTCAATATTTTAGCAGGCTTCTTCTCAACGAAGAATGTCTTAAATGATACGTGATTTCAAAATATAAATTGGGTGGAACTTTTGAAGTACATTTGCGAAGATTTTCATTGGCATAGTAAGTCAATTGTTTAAGAAGAGCATTACATTCAAAAAAGCTGCTTAAAAGTTAAAAGAGAAACATAAAACATGTGCTACACTGGGCATGAAATATTTCATCAAGCCTAAAAGTAGGAATGTTTATCTTTCATGCATATATGTGTGTCTAAGAGGAAATGTGCAACATTGTATTTTTCCCATATACTTAAGAATTGTGATTGTAGCATATTTGAGTTGAAAAGGACATGAAGTCATAAAACAAACCCATGTAGATAAGAGAAGGTTAATGCTAACTTCGATGTTAGATGTCAATAAAAGTCATCCTCCATAAGAGACACCATTTTCTTAATTGATTAAAAAAAAACTACGGGAAACCACCTCATGTGACTTAAAGTTGGACACACGCAAGGTATCATTTCATATAAGTTGAGAAGAAATCCATTGTGAGTGCCTAAATATTACGGACTTGGTTTAACGAGTATAAAACTCTTAATGTTGTTGTTAAGCTTCTTTTGGGGAAGATTGAATGCCTGAAGACTTGAAAGGGAAGAAAGGAAATGAAGGCAAGAGGCCCTGACTACAGCCAGCCGAAGGCACTCCGATGCCTAAGTTAGTGCTGTCACTAAGCAAAGGAAGAGTGAATGGAGGATAGAGGAAAGCTATGGGTTGTGGTTTTCATGCGTACCTTGCCAAGGGTCTTACCCGTGCATATATATAGGAGGAAGTCCCATCAAACCGTACTCTTAGTGGAGGTAGGTGGAGATGGAAGTCTTATCAGCCCACACCTTGTATCCTTAGTGGAGGTAGGTGAAGGTACTATCCCATCAGATCATTCCTCGATTTCTCGTATGGCTGCGGATGTGACTGTCAGATAAGGTCAACCTCTTACCAGGCGCATACCCTATCTGACAGCTCGTTTTGCAACGCCGCTGAACTATCATAGTAGCTTATTTATAACTTATTGACACCCCATATTAATACCAAGGTTAGCCATAGGCTCGTCCTGGCACTGTTACCGAGGTGCGCAGGCCGAGACGAGCTCAACTAGTACTCTTACCGAGGCAAGCTCGAGCTCGGCACAAGCTGGCGTTGCTGCCGGGGTGTATGAAGCCGAGATTAGGGCAAGTCTGGCTAGTACTTTTACCTAAACCAGGGCTTACCTCAGTATTATGGAAAATCCCCCATACATCCATACATTGAAACTAAGAGTTATTAGCCAAAGTTATACAGAAGGAGGAAGCGATGTTGATAGTATTTATCCTCATCATCAATATTGTTTCGGAAACAATCAATTCTTAGACTTTGTCATGTAGACACCTTTTATCTTCGACCAAAACTTACACGTCTTCTATGACATTAGAGCACCTCATACACAAGATACAAATGGATCTCCCAAATCTATTTCTTCCTGTTCGCCAAGGGTTCAGGTCCAGGTAGGACAGTCAATTTAGCCCGATGAAATAGGTATCCGGCCCGGCCCGTACCAAGTCCGAAAACATAGGGCTTTAAAAAAATTTCGAGCCTATTTAGCTTGGACAATTTTTTCAAAGCCCAGCCAAAATAGGACAGGGATTGGGCAGAGCAGACCCAGCCCAGCCTGGCTATAAAATAATTTTATTAAGTTTTTAATATATCTACCGAAACTACCATATCAAATTATCACATTAGATAAGTAGGGGGAATTAATTATTTTAACATTTGAACCGGTAGTCAAGTTATAGGGTGTTTATGATGATTGTTTGATGACTTGAACATGAACTTTGAGATACTGGAATGAACACATTAATGTAAGGAGAAAATACTATCTTGGTAGTTGAATCTTTTCAATCCACAATCGCATCCAACAGATTAATTACACTCTTATGTGTTTTGAGATGAAATTGGAAAGTCCATACTTTTCATATTGGGCTAGGCTCTCTTTGTTGATGGGGTCGCTTTATTTGGATTACTTCCATTTTCTGGAATTTAGTTATTGCGATTGAGGTTTAATTAATTAGTTTTCCATGTACTTCATTTATACTTCTAAATTGAAACGGTTGGGCTTTTGATGAGGAGAAAAAATTGTGCTTGCTTTGAGGTGATTGGACTATCTTATTTCTCACTATGCCTTTGTTTGATCGATTATTGTATTTCATCCGTTTGTTTGATGGCTTTTCCATGTTCTTCATTTATACTTCTAAATTGAAATGGCTGGGCTTTTGATGAGGAAAAAATTATGCTTGCTTTGAGGTGATTGGACTATCTTATTTCTCACTATGCCTTAGTTTGATCAATTATCTATTTCATCCGTTTGTTTGATGGCTAATGGTTGCATGGCGAGATTTTTTTTGTGATTTCTGTGCCTATTACTGAGTTTGGAGTGGTGATTATTTGTCCGACTTTAGCTATCTACATTTGATGGCTAGCTGTTGAAGTGCTGATGAGATAGTTAGGATCGATTTTGTGTCATCTGATTTTATTTGACGGGTTTGGATATTTTTTGATTTTCCATTTCAATATTCCAGTTTTTCTTCATCTACGGCTTTCAAATTGCAGTCAGTTAGCATCCGATTAAAACATGATCACCTTATGAGAAATGTTGCTTGTTACCTTGCACTGTCGGTCCCAAGTCCGGAAAAAAGGTACGGCTTTCAAAATCCAGTCAGTTAGCATTTAATTAAAACATGATCACCTTATGAGACATGTTGCTTGTTACATTGCATTATCAGTCCCAAGTCCAGAAAAATAAAAAAAAGGATGGTTTAAAGAGTCCGGTCACAGTATAAGAATAATTAAAGAATCTTGATCTTACATTCAAGATCATGTTACAGCCTGGACCTAGCCCGAGCCCACATGGGATGGGATTTGACATAGGCTATCTCAATTTAGAGCTGGGATTAGACAACCCCCGGCAGGCCCGTCCAATTTTCGGGATGGAATTGAACAACCCAAGCCAAGCTCGTCCCATTGACAGGCCTAGGTCCAACGGCTAGGGTCCAGACCAAGTGGCTTCAAGGTCATGAGGGTTTTGGTAATTATACAGAGGCTTTTTGGGGGCTAAGAAAAAGAATTTCTTGGGGGTTAAGAAATTAAGTGTAAATTATATATATATATATATATATATATAGAGCAAGGCTCTCCTAAGCTCAAGCTTAGGATAAGATTTTGTGAGCTCGTGCTTGTGGGGCTCACCTTTGGTCCACCCAAATGGACCAAACACATGACCCTCCTAAATTGCACATGTCCACCAACTTTTAGTTAGATCTGAATTTACTAGACCCTTGGATTAACTATGTATCGATCCGAATGGACAACAACCATTAAACTTTGGAGCCCATATGGAGATGATAGAAATCACGGTTTGGGCTAATTTTTTGCAGAGAGGAGGATCGCAGGGAGTCTTTGAAATTCCCCCCATCTCCATCCCCATGAGGGTCCTCAAGTGGGCCCCACCACATACTTGAGCTTACCTTATCTTAAAGTTGAGCTTAGGAGAGCTAGCCCCATATTTATATATGGGGAAAATTCATGTGCATCTATCCCTCACCATAGGATGAGGGCACTTTCCCTTTTTGCACATGAAGACAAGGAAGTGTACCTCACTCTATGTACTTTAAAATTCACTTTTGTACTTGAAAATTCCAATTTATGAAAGTGTCCCTCACCCTATAGTGAGGGATGGATGCACATGAATATTCTCCTATATATATATATATATATTTATATGTAATCTATAACCTAAAACTATGTACATAATGAACCCAATGAAAGTCTCATTTCCGGTTGACGTAGGCAATCTTGTCAAACGGCCACATAAATCTCTGTGTATGATTTTATCTTCTTTTTTTTTTTTTTAGTATAAGTGTGTTTTTATCTTCTTATGTGTGGTTCAATTGTCGATCGCAGGTTTTATCCTTCCGCACACACGCGCACAACACTTCCCACTCATCATCCGTCGTGGATGAATTCTTTGCCCTTCTCTTCAAAAGCTTGTGTATACCTTGTAAAACTAAAAGTACTAACCTTAATCTGCCACAAGTTAAAGTTGTTTTTCCATCAAATCTTCCTGCCTTAAATTTTGTATTAGACACTCTTGCAGCCATTGTACAAGGACTTTCTTTAATGACTAGAAATCTAGGTAGCCATAGAATAAAACGACGTGCCACTTTCCTTTTGATCAACTGGTTCCCAAGATCCAATGGCCCTAGTTTACCTGTTGAACCTCAGGTCTTTTGTCTTAATTGGTCTTTTCAGTTGAATCAGGGCCAAAATGGCATTTGGGCCGTTTGGATATTCTCCATCATTGTTTTAATTAACCCAACCATTATTATATATTATAGACGTAGGCATCGACTTCAAAATTGGAGTCCGATTTCGCAACTGATTGAGAAACTGGATCTCAGTTTCAATTTTAATTGCAAAATAGGAACTCCAATTTCGATTTCAATTTTTTTGTTACCAAAAATACTTAAACACTTACCACAATGAAAGGTATTTATTGAGAAAATCTTATTAATCTTCCCCTAAAATCTTACTTCGATGTTTCCCTCTTTATCTTCTCACTCAAATCTCCTCCTTATCTCAAGCCTAGAACAATCTCCTAATCCATCTCTTCCTACTCTTATCTACTCCAGCCCATAAAATCTTGGTGAGAGAGATGAATTCCTAATATCTAGGTCCCTAAAATATAATCTTCTCCACTATCTCTAATCTTCCATCTCCTCAATTAAAGCGACATCTCATACGGATCATCTCCACCCTTTCTTCTTTGAAGATGCATTCCTAATCTCTATCTTTCTCTTTCATTTCCATCATATTTATGCATTTATTTTGTTCCACTTCCATATCAATGGTGATTAGATCATGGGCACTACATTTATTATCTTCGATATCATAGGCAAGATTTAAGGTAAATTATTTTCTTCACTCCCATCTTTTTTATGTATTTATTTTGCTCCATTTCCATATCAATGGTGATTGGATCTTGGGCACTACATTGATGATCTTCCAGATCATGGCCAATGGGCCCTATATTAATCTCTTGAGCTGTTGACACCAAAATAGTCAATATATCTCCTTAACATCAAGAAGCCACATAAAGCTGAATCCTGCTACAAAACAGGCAAAGCTACTTCAAGCATCCGATCTTGTCAGAATCAAACAAAAACTACAAGATCCTTCAAGACAGCCAAAAGAGGGGTACACCTGAAGTTTCGGGCCATTCCGACATCGTTTGGCCTAACTTCACTTCTCCGACAGTTAAACAAGCGCTCCCGGCGGCGAAAACCACCGAAGCCATCACTCATCAAACAAAATACATGAGTGGCTTCAACATGCTTCCAAAGGGCTGTACGTCGAATTTCAGGTCATTTCGACAACGTTTGACTAGGTTTCGACGCTTCGAAAGAAAATCAAGCTTACCAGCGGCGGAGCACCCCGGGAACATGGCATCCAAATTGGAGCTAATGGATGATGGAACGCGCTCCGAGGCGCCGTGGGGCGGCTATCGGGGTCGGCGGAACGTGGGAGTCCGTCGGGTCCGACCCTTTCGCGCCCTGGCGGGCCCTGAAGCGTGCATCAACATTTCTTTTGTGTGGGTGTGCCAGATTTTCTATTTTACTTGGAATTGCAAGTGGTCATCCGGAGATCAACCTTCGCAAGTAAAAAGGAAATCAACTTCTTTCAAGTTTTCCATTGCACAAATATTTAAGAAAAGAGACATTTTCTTGGTTTGCCGTGAAAGGCGATTTTGTTTGGCATTTATAGCCGATTTTGGCGTTTATAGCCGATTTACAATTCTCATCAATAATGAAAGACAAGAGTTGTGATTTTTGTCTCTTTAGAAAAATACAGATTACAATGAAAAGCAAGAAAAGGAAGATCTAACTTTTCAGGAGATTGTGGGGGACTCGTTCAGATTGACGGTCGCAAGCCATGTATGGGCTTCGCCATCATCCATGCAGATGAGAACAGAAGATGCTCTTGATTCGCTTGGCTTGGCTATAACCTCAGGTTTTTAGAGGACAAAGACCAAGAGAAGGTCCTATGTCCAATAAAAAGCTAAGTAGACGGGCTGAAAAGCCACGTCTAAGCCATTGGAGGTGATGGAACGCGCTCCGTGGCGCCCGCTGGGGCGGCTACCGGGGTCGGCGGAACGTGGGAGTCCGTCGGGTCCGGCCCTTTCGCGCCCTGGCGGGGCCCTGAAGCGTGCATCAACATTTCTTTTTTGTGGGTGGGTGTGCCAGATTTTCTATTTTACTTGGAATTGCAAGTGGTAATCCGGAGATCAACCTTCGCAAGTAAAAAGGAAATCAACTTCTTTCAAGTTTTCCATTGCACAAATATTTAAGAAAAGAGACATTTTCTTGGTTTGCCGTGAAAGGCGATTTTGTTTGGCATTTATAGCCGATTTTGGCGTTTATAGCCGATTTACAATTCTCATCAATAATGAAAGACAAGAGTTGTGATTTTTGTCTCTTTTAGAAAAATACAAACTACAATGAAAAGCAAGAAAAGGAAGATCTAACTTTTCAGGAGATTGTGGGGGACTCGTTCAGATTGACGGTCGCAAGCCATGTATGGGCTTCGCCATCATCCATGCAGATGAGAACAGAAGATGCTCTTGATTCGCTTGGCTTGGCTATAACCTCAGGTTTTTAGGGGACAAAGACCAAGAGAAGGTCCTATGTCCAATAAAAAGCTAAGTAGACGGGCTGAAAAGCCATGTCTAAGCCATTGGAGGTAGCGGGAGAAGGCAAGGACCTTGGGGGGGGTGCCCCCCAAGGGACTCTCGTCACCTTGTAGTGGTGGCCGGTGCAGAACTTCAGCAGAGTTTTCTCTCTTTTTTCTTTCTCTGGATTCTTTCTGATCCCTTTTTTTCTGATCTTCTAATTTTCTCCTCTTTTTTCCCGATCTTTTTTTCGATCTCAATTTCAATGGAATGCTCTCCTATTTATAGGCTTTTGGTAGCCATTTAGGAGGGTTTATGAGCCTTAATGGCTTTAATGGGAGGAGTTACAAGATTTATTTCTTGATTTTGTAACTCCTTTTTCCTTGAATCTGATTGGCCGATGAAGATTAAGGGCTTTTAATCACCTTAATTACCATAATGGGAGGAGTTTCATGGGTTAAATGCCATGAATCAATTGACTTGTAACTCCCAAATGCTTGCTTCTGATTGGGCCGTCCAAAGAAATGAATTAATGACTGCAATAAAGCTAGTCAATTAACCACATTAATTGGTCGCCGAGCAGTCGAAGAGTCGCGGGCCATGCCGTGTCTTCTGGAATTCTTCTGGCGATGATCATCGATGGATCTACATGCTGATCGACATCGGATGAACATGTAACTTCAGACATTGATAGCTAAGAGCGGGCCGGTGACATCTGTCTTGTCGATTTCACGATCGGTCGGACAGAAAGTGCACTTTCTTGGTCAGCCGGTTGGCGATCTTGGAGCGATCACTGATGATTTTATGCTTTTGGAGGTTGACCCGTGATTTTGACGGATGTCGTCGGATATGAGTCAATTTCAAGCACTAAAAATCACATTTTCAGGAAACCACAGGGGCCAAAGTGCGCGAAACGCGAAAAAAGACGGAAAAAACGGGTCACCGGCGGAAAATCCGGTGACCTGGACCTCCATGGTCGCCGGCGACCATGGACCGGCGACCATGGGCCATGGTCGCAGGGGCCTGCGACCATGGGCCATGGTCGCAGGGGTCTGCGACCCTGGGGGATTTTTCCCCTTCGGAGCCCGTTTTGCGGTCGTTTTGAGGTCTTTTTCGTCGCCGTTTTCTTCTGTATTTTTCTTGACATTTCTTCTCATTTATTGGCTTGATTTCCCTGTAGAAAACTTGATGAGAATCCTTGCATTTTTAGAGTGCAAAGTTTCTAATTTTCCGGGAAAGCCGAAGACTTTGTCGCGTAGAGCTGCTGATTTTCCGCCAGAAGTCGAAACTTGGTCAAACGATGTCGGAATGACCTGAAATTTGAGGTGAAGCCTCCTGAGCAATAAATAAGACCAACCATAGGCTTTTGTTTGAGTTTTGAAGCCGTTTGGGGTCCCGTCGATGCTTCACTTGATTTTGCTGCGGGGAAAATGCCGAGCTTTGATGTGCGGTCAAACGATGTCCGATTGACCTGAAATTTGACGGGGAGCCTATTGGAGTCATTTTGAGACGTTCCATGGGCTCCGTTTTGGATGTCATGGTCCCGGGTTCCTCCGCCGCCGGTAGGCTTGATTTTCTCTCGGAGCATCGAAACCTGGTCAGACGTTGTCGGAATGACCTGAAATTCGACGTGCAGCCTTTTGGAAGCATGTTGAAGCCACTCATGCACTTGGTTTGATGAGCGAAGGCTCCGGTGGTTTCCGCCGCCGGGAGGCTTGATTTTGCTGCTCGAGCATTGATGGAGGGTCAAACGTTGTCGGTTTCACTTGAAATTTGGCATGGAGCCCTTTTGAGACATGCTGGAGTCATCTGTAGGCTCTGATCGAAGTTTTGACGTCTCCGATGATGTCGCCGCCGGGAGCGCCATTTTAGCTGTCGGAGAAGCGAAGTTAGGCCAAATGATTCTGAAATGGCCCGAAACTTCATATGTACTCTTCTCTTGGCTATCTTGAAGGATCTTGCAGTTTTTGTTTGATTCTGACAAGATTTGATTTTTTGAGAAGTTGCATTGCCTATTTATGGCAGGTTGCGACTTCATGCAGCTTTCTTGATGTTGAAGAGGCAAAGTGACATTTTTGGTGTCAACAAATGCCCCCTCGAGGTACAGCGACGAGTTGCTTGACTTTTGTAGTCGATGTGCCTCGAAGAGATTTTTGAAGGAGAGCTTGTGTCTTGACCAAGAGTCTTTGAGCAATCTTTCCTTTGGTAGAGTAGCCTTTGAGCTTCCAGGGGAATTTTATGGTAGTGAGGGGAATCACACACCATCTCGAGGCAACGTTTTGAAGATGACATCAGGGATATGGATTTGGGTTTTTGTTTTTGATCTTGTGACCTAACCAGCTATATATGGCAGGTTAGGGGATCGGGTTTTGGTTTTGATCTTGTGACCCAACAAGCTGTATGTGGCAAGTTGGGGGATCAGGGTTTGGTTTTTTGTTTTGGTCTTGTGACCTAACAAGCTGTATGTGGCAAGTTAGGGGACCAGGATTTGGTTTTTGGTTTTGGTCTTGTGACCTAACAAGCTGTATGTGGCAAGTTAGGGGACCAGGATTTGGTTTTTGGTCACTCTTTGGGACTGTGTGGGTCCATTGGAGTGGTTTGGATTTTTGTGGAATGTCAATTTCAAGATTTTGGCTCAATTTGGTATATGAGGCTGGATGGTTTGATTTTTGGAAGCTCATGGGGCTTGGGATTTTTTTTGTATGGTCCAATCAACTCAAAAGAGGCATGGAACCATTATTGTATGCTCTTGGTAAGAGGGATTTTTTCTGACTAAAAGCCCATTTTTTCTCTTTTTTTTTTTTTTTTTTTTTTTTAGTGCCTAGGTGGTCAAACCTGGCTCATATGGGCTAGCCCATGGGACCTTAAGCTTTTTAGGATGGCTTAGATCTCATGTGGGGCCATTTTTGTAAAGAATATCTAAAGATATCTCATTTGGATAGAGAATATCTAAAAATATCTTTATGGGAGAGAATCTCTCATATTCCCTTAATTTGGGAGAGAATATCTCAAGGTATCTTTCTTTTTGGGAAGAAATCTCCAATATCCTTTTTTGTTGGAGAGAATCTCTCATTTGATTGATTTTGGGAGGAAATCTCTCAAAGACATCTTTCTTTTTGGGAAAGAATCTTTCTAATTCCTTCTCTTTTGGTAAGGTTACTTAATTAGTAACACTTACCTTTCTTCTTTGTTTCCTTCTTTGATTTGCTCTCTCCTATAAAAGCAAAGGAAGGTAGGATCTCTTGCTTTTATTGCTTTCTTTTGCAACAATCTCAAGAGAGCTCCAAGACCAAGAGTGCTTCTTCTTCAAGGATCTTCAAGCTTTTTCCTTCTTCTTCTCCATCAATGGCTTCAAGTAAGTTTTCTCTCTTTTTCTTTCAAGAAAACTCCATGTAGAGAATAGGATGGTAAAAAAAAGAAAGTTTCTCTCTTTTTTTTTCCTTCTTTTTTTTCTTTTCTTTTTTCTTTTCTTTCTATTCTTCTTCTCTTTTTTTTTTCTTTTCTTTTCCACGTGATTTCTTTTTTTCACGTTTTTTTTTTTCTCTTTTTTTTTTGTGGGCCGTACGGACCAGATCCGTACGTGGCCTATTTTTTTTTTTTTTTTTTTTTTTTTGCTGTTTTCTTTCTTCTCTTTTTTTTTCTTTTTTTTTTGTTTGAGAAAGTTTCTTTTTTTTTTCTTTCTCCCCCTTTTTTTCGAGAAAGTTTCTTCTTTCTTCTTTTTTTTTTTTTTTTTTTTTTTTTTTGCTCATCATGATAATGCGTTTTTTGTGCAAATCTAGATGTTCATGCATGTACTATTTGTAGATTGAGCATGATAGCATACCTGAAAATCTTTGCAAATTTGGGAATTTGGAGCTCGCAGCGATGTTGAGCCCTTCTTGATTTTGCGGAGATTTTGAGGTTTCGAAAGTTTGGAGTTTCGGAGCCCGCAGCAATGTTGAGCCCATCTTCAAAACTTTCTATTTCTTTCGGGGTATTTCCTTTTTCTTTGGAATTGCCCCGGGGTCATGCCAAAATTTCGCCAGATTTTTGGTGGGACAAAGTGACCCTTTTTTCTTTTTTTAGCGAAATCCTGTCATTTTGATGACGATCTTTTTCTTTTCCAACCTTTGCAGGTGGTTCCTCCAGAGCGAACAAGGGTAAAGAGCCTGTTACAAGCGTACCTCGTCGATCCGCCAGATCTTCTAATGTGGCCGTTCAGCAGGCCTGGGAGAAGGTCCAGTTTATTGAGAAGAACTTGGAAGAATGCGATTCCCTCAATCGTGATGAGATGAGACAGCGATTGATCGCTCTCAAGGACGAGGAGTTCTATAAGATCATGGTAAGCAACCGTCCTTGGGTTATGGACGATCTGAGGGTTTTGCCCAAGCCTACCTTCTTCTTTGGAGATGCAGTCCCTGACGACTTGACATACCAAAGGAGATGTTTTCAGTTCTCTTACACAGCTGATGGTGAAGAGAGAACTATTTCTACCCGGTCGTCTTTTGACCGGACCATCTCGATCCTGAGCCTTTCTCCCACGTGCCCTAAGAGGGAAGATCCTCCGAGCTGGGTGAAGAGGACCAGTGTGATCAAGACCGGGGTTTTTGTTAGTGGACCTTCCGGTTTTGCGGAGAAGCCACCTGTCCGTATGGACATGTTGATGCCAGCCAGCGGCTACCAGGGCTCTGATTATCCGTCGGTCGATTTGAGACCGGTGGGCCTTGGCGTTTTCAGCGGTGACGGCAGTACCTGGGTGAAGCCTTTTCGACTTCGTGGCCGTTTCAATGCTGACTCCGATTGGAAGTCATGGACTGACCGCACCTTGCTGATTGGGGGCGCCGTTTTGAAGGAAGCCGGGATTTTTGACGCGGTCCGCGCTTTCAGGGAGACCGTGACTTTTTCCGATGATGCCTTCATGGCTATGTTGGAGTCTTTCCTCCCTCAGACCAATACCTTCGTTGTTACGAACGGTGAGATTGGTTTTTCTCTGAAGGAGTTGAGTGCTATTACTGGATTGCCCATCCTTGGCAAACTCTACGAGGAGTTCATGCCGATTGACAGTGTCCTTGAGGAGCAGTCAGAGGAGTTCAGGCTCCTATACTTTCAGCTCGTCGCCTTCTATGATTTTTTGAAGGAGGGCTCGAAAGTGAGATCCAGCAGTTGGAAGAGTTGTGGCTTTTCATTCTTCAACTCCTTTGACGGTCGAGAACCTTCTGATAGCATGACCCGGGAAGACAGGAACAAGACTTCGGCCATGCAGGAAGAGTTGAAGGGTTTCTTCGCGAGCACAGATGCCATTTGTTCTGACATTACACTGCGGAGGGATCTTGCTGTTTACCTCACTTTTTGGCTGGGTGAGGCTATTTTTGCTGGTGGAGATGGGACGCACATCAGGCCGCATTGTATTTTTCCGGCTTGTCAGATGGCGTTTGGAGAGCGGCTTGCTTTGGTGCCCGCTCTTTACTCCTACCTGTGTACCGAACTGCAGGCTGCTGCTTTTTTGGTTCGGCTTGGGCTCCCTATGAATAGGGTATTTTCAGCCCATATCTTTTATTCGTGGTTTGTATACCACTGTCCTAGCTTCCACCAGCTGGGTGCTGCACAGGATGATGATCCTCTGATGATTCGATTGGCTAAGGGAAAAGCCGTATCCGAATCACTTTTGTTTGCCCGCATGAGGATCCGACGGTTCAGGGACGTCGAGATGGGGCAGTCTTCAGTTAAGCTTTCTCCGGAGTTGCGGAAGAAGGCTTTTGATTTTGGTGCCTCCCGAGACTCTACCAGAGCAGGGTCGGGAAGGCATTACTCTTTGACCAATGCAGAGAAAGAGTGGCTTTTCAGCATACGAGTCGGCACGATGGTGTACCGTAGACATCTTTTCGTCGACATCCAGCCGTATGTACCTTCTCGTTTTGCGCTTCAGTTGGGCTTCTCTCAAGGCGTTGTTGGAGCGCCTTCGAGTATGGTGAAGCGTTTTGGGGGTTTGCAGGATGGCAGAAATGCATGGGCTTTCTATAGTGCTGAAGACACTACTGCCACGATTTCTTATCCTGAGCTGTCGACTTTCCGAACTGCCGGCTTCACGAAGTGGTTCGCGGAGAGCTTTTTGGCATATCGGGGGCTTTCCAAGAAGGAGCTTGATGTAAAGCTGTCTTCTGGAAAAGGCATTGGGAAGTCGGATGGCGTCCGGCGAGAGGAAGTTTGGGCCTTCCTTTCTGGAGAGAAGCACAAGATAGGCTTTCTCGGTGACCAGGGCGTCATTGGTTCTGAAGCTGTTCGGGAAGTACCTGATGAGGCTTTGGAGCAGCTAGAACAGGAGGAAGCCGAGCTCGACGCTTGGATGCAAGCGGCACAGAGGCGAGCTTCCGCGGAGTCTACTGGCGAGAGCAGACCATCCAGTGAGGAGTCAAGTGAGAAACCTGACTCTGATAGTGGGGCGGGTTCTTCTAGGAAGCGAACCCGTAGAGGTAAGAAGAGGAGGAGTCATCATCGCAGCGAGGGGCCACATGAGGACTCTCCTGACATGGAAATCCCTCTTACCATCAACGAGGAGGTGCCAGAGGCTGTCGACGAGCCTCCAGAGAAGAGGAGTCGTGGGGAAGAGACCATTGGTGAAGGTATGATTCTTCCTTTTTCGTTTTCTGCTTCTTTCATAGGGCTTTCCATGTTCTGATTTGTTTTCTCACCCTGCTGCTGCTTTTTTTTTAGCAGAGGATGAAGACTTGGCGATGCCTGAGGTTCCGACCGATGAGGCGGTGATGGAGCCGGTTATGGCATCTGAAGAAGAACCTAGGGACTCTGGAATGACTCCGGAATCTCCGACTGGTATGACTTCCTTCGCTTTCTCTTTTTTTGTGCCTGCGACTTGATTTGCTAACATTTTTCTTGTCAGCTGACTCGCCACAAGATTCTGATGACTTTGAACCATCAATGGACGCAAATGTTGATGATGCTTCCGATGAGTTCATGGAGGAAGAGAGTGTTCCGCCAGTCGTCGAAGAAGGTACTTCGTAGTGATGACCCTGATGGTTTTTTTTTTTTTTTTTTTTTTTTTGAACAGGATCATATTCATACCTTTTTGTGTTTCATTTGCAGGTTTTGAAGTGACAGAAGAGAGTCCATTGCTTTCTTCAGAACCAGAGCAAGGGATGCCAGAGGTCGATCCGGAGGTAGAGACTCCTACAACCAGTTCTGACGCGATAGAGGAGATACCTCATGCTGAGATTCCTTCTCCAGTGGCTCCAAGTGAAAAGAGTTCCTTTGTTACTCTTCCGATGGCACATGACATGAGCAGCCGATCAGCGGAGAAGGGTGAACCTTCATCCAGTTCGTCTCTTCAATTTGCGAAGAAGGTGCTGGCTCGGGTTTCGAGTTCTTGGATCAAGACTCTCCTTTCTGGACACTTGGAAGCAGGATTTGGCATGATCCCACATGTGCAGGAGATTCTCACTGATACCGAAGAGGTTGGTCTAGATGTCACAGGTGCCAGGGCGACCGTTGATAGGATCATTGCACTGGGTGACAAGTGGTTTGAGACCATGGGCTTCCCTGACGACCAATTCTTCAAGGAGATGTTCTTGGACCCTGCTGATAAGGCTAAGTCTGACCTGAATGAGGCTACACAAAGCAAGAAGCAGCTAGTTCGGGAGAAGAACAAGGAAGAGCTAGCCATCATCGGATTGAGGCATGACCTTAACGTCCTTGATAGGGAAGTTGAGGAGGCCAGAAAACGTCTTGAGCATTTGAAGGCACAAGTCGATGCGAAGTGGGCTGCTATAACAGAGGCTCGTGACAGGGAGAGTACTCTGATCCGCAGGGTTGCAGATGCCGGTCAAGTTCTCGAGAGGAGGACTCTAGAAAACGAACGATGGCAAACTGCTGGGGAAGAGCTTCCCGGTGTAAAAGAAGGGTTACGGCATTCGCCAGCATCTCATGGCAAGTTCCTGAAGAAGCGTGCCTTGGAAACTCTGACGGCTGAGGCCAAAAGTTTGGTTGAGGAGCTGAAGCTTTGGCTGGAGACCATTTTTGGCTGAGCTCCTGATTTTTTATAGCAGAAACCATTCTTCTTTTTTTGGTACCCCATGTATTTTTTTGGTACTTTTCTCTTTTTTTTTTTGGTACCACATGTATTTTTTTGGTACTCTCCTTTTTTTTGTTTTGGTACCACATGTATTTTTTGGTACTCTCTTTTTTTTGTTTTCCCTACGCTCACTCAAATCTTTTTGTGATGAAAGCGATTGCTAAATGGGATTTGATCAAAAGTTTTGTCATTTTGTGAAAATCTTTTGTCAAATAATTGTTTTGGTAGGGGAAACGAATTTGGCGTGAAAGCCGGATTTTTGTGGCATTTACAGCCAGTTTTGACATGAGAGTCAGGTTTTTTTTTTTGTGTGGCATTTATAGCCGATTTTTGAGATGGCATAAGAGCCAAAAATTTTGTTCGTGGCATGGGAGCCAATTTTGAGATGGCATGGAAGCCGAAATTTTATGACGTAAAAGCCAAAATTTGGGTTGGCATGGAAGCCGAAATTTTATGGCGTAAAAGCCAAAATTTGGGTTGGCATGGAAGCCGGTGTTTGTTTTGTTGGCATTTATAGCCAGTTTGGTGGCATTGATAGCCAATTTGCGGCATTTATAGCCGGTTTGGTGGCATTGATAGCCATTTTTGAAAGCCAAGTTTTGGTTTGTCAGCGTGAAAGCCAATTTTTTGTGGCATTGATAGCCGGTTTGTGGCATTTATAGCTGGTTTGTGGCATTGATAGCCGGTTTTTGGGCAAAAGAGCCAGGTTTTGGCGTTTATAGCCAGATTTTTTTTTGCTTTCAAAATGCAGGTATCGACTAAATGTCGCCTCCCCGCTGAATGGTCTTGCAAGTATCGATGGAATGTCGCTTCCTTGCTCATTCGGTTTTGCGAGTATTGATGGAATGTCACTTCCTCGCGGGTTAGGTTTTGCAAGTATCGATGGAATGTCGCTTCCTCGCGAATTGGGGTGCAAATATCGACTAAGCGTCGCTTCCCTGCTTTTCCCAAAACTTTTGATTTTGCGGGTACTGACTTGATGTCGTTTCCCCGTGATTTTTGAAATTTGAGGTTTTCTCGAACCTTTGAAATTTGGGTTGTGGATAGCAACTGGTATGTTGCATCTCCACGATTTTTGGAATTGGGTTGTGGATATCAACTGGTTTGTTGCTTCTCCACGGTTTTTGGATTTTGCAAGTATCGACGAAATGTCGCTTCCCTGCGATTTAGGGTGCAAGTATCGATGGAATGTCGCATCCTTGCTTTTTTTCAAAATTTTTGTTTTGCGGGTACTGACTTTGATGTCATATCCCCACGATTTTTGAAAAACCATTTTTTTTTTGTTTAAAGACACGAGGGTCGTAAATTTTGACCTAGAACCATTTGGCGGTAAAAGGTAAGGTGGACTAGGGTGGAAATCCCTGAATCCGGATTTTTGTTTCAAACCATGAATTTTGGTTCAAGGATCGAAAGCTTTGGTCAAGTCAGGGAGAGGCTCCTAAACTTGGATTTTTTTGTTTTTGAACAATGAAACGATAAAAATAAGCATTGTTTTTGAATCTCTAGAAATTTTGACATTTGATATGAAAATTCTAAAGAGAGTGGGTTTGACGAGCGAGTACCTGAGAACAGGTTTTGGCCATACAGGCATTGCTCTTACCCAGTTGGGTAAGTCTTCAAGGGTAGTACCGCTTCAAGAACTTGCCGTTGATAGGCAGCATACATCTGTCGCCTTCCATGTTTAGGAGGGCATATGCGCCATTGGAGAAGACCTTGTCGATGACGTAGGGTCCCTCCCATTTTGGTTCAAACTTGCCTTTGGACTTGTGAGCGAAGACCATTGGTCTTTTTACCGCAAGAACCAAGTCACCCTTTTTGTAGGCGCGTTGCCTGACCTTTTTGTCAAAAGATCCTGCCATGCGTGCTTGGTAAAGTTCAATGCTTTGTCGAGCTTCGAGCCGTCTCTCGTCGAGATTGTCCAGCTCATGGAGTCGCAATTTGACATTGCTTTCTTGAGTCATGTCATTTTGTAGAGATACCCTCAGAGAAGGAATTTGTACCTCTAGGGGCACGACAGCTTCGCATCCATAGACCAAGGAGAATGGTGTGCTATGGGTTGGTCCTCGAACGGTGGTTCGATAGGCCCACAAAGCTTCAGACAGTTTATCGCTCCAGTCTCTTTTGTGACTAGAGACCATTTTCTTGAGGATTTTGCAGAGTGTCTTGTTGAAGGCTTCTGCCAATCCGTTTGCTGCCGGATTGTATGGAGTCGAAGGACAGCTTTGAATTTTGTATTTGTCGCAGAACCTGTAGAATCGATGATCCCGGAATTGTGGTCCGTTATCATGGACGAATCTTTTGGGTATGCCCAAACGACAAATGATATTGGTGCGTAGGAACTGAAGAACTGATGAGGTCTTCATTTCGTTGAACGCAAATGCTTCTGACCACTTGGAGAAATAATCCGTTGCGGCGAAGATGAAGCGATGACCTTTGCTTGAAGGGGGAGAGATAGGACCTATGATGTCCATGCCCCATGCTTCGAAAGGCCATGAGATTGCTGTAGGATGTAGCCATTCCGGAGGCATGTGAATGTAGTCTCCATGAACTTGGCATTGTTGGCAGCGCTTAGCAAATTGCATTGCATCAGCAACCATGGTAGGCCAATAGTAACCTAACCTTTTTATCTGATCATAGAGCTTAGGACCTGCCTGATGGGCTCCACAAAGACCAGCATGAACTTCTTTAAGTGTTTCTTCGGCCTCTTGTTGTGACAAGCAGCGTAGGAGTACTCCATTGAAGGATTTCCTGTAAAGGATTTTCGAAGGGATATCCAAATGAAAGTTTGGGGCTCGCCTTTGGATGCTTACCCGTTCTTTTGGATCTTCAGGTAGGATTCCGAACATAGTGTAATCAATGAACGGGTCCCTCCAGTCGCCGATTGAAGTTTGAAGGATAGAGATCCGACTTCCAACCACTCGGTGGCATTCAGCAACTGCTTGGTGTGTGTTAAGAGGAGGGAGGATCCTTCTCTCACTCACTGTAATTTGCATGTTTTCCCCTTCCTGGGTCGCCATTGATGCGGCAAGTCCGGCCAGGGCATCTGCACGGATGTTTTCACCTCTACGAATGTGGGTGATGTTGCAGATGTCAAACTTTTGCAGAAGTGATTGTGCCTTGTTGTAGTAAGGCAGCAGATCAGGCTTCCTGACTTCATATTTCTGATTCATCTGGTTGACGATCAGTTGAGAGTCTCCAAAGACTTCCAGCATAGTGATACCAGATTCGATGGCGAGTTCCAATCCTAGGATCAGAGCTTGGTATTCAGCTGCATTGTTTGTGCATGGTTCCAGTAGCGAGAAAGCGTGTGGAATCATGCATTTGTCGGGGCTAACAAAGAGGATGCCAACTCCCGAGATCAGCTTTCTGTTTTCATTTGTCCTGGTTGCACCGTCAAAGTACATGTCCCAGGAGGCATTTGGTGAGGAAGTCTCCACGTTGTAGACAGGTTCGTCTGGGAGATCATCTCTGAGTGGAGAATCTTTAGGCAATGGATGCTCTGCGAGAAAATCTGCTAGAGCTTGGCCTTTGATTGCTTTTTGTGGCACATACCTTATATCAAATTGTGATAGAAGGATGGACCATTTTGCCAGTCGGGCATTGAGAGAACCTGCCTTTGTGACAAGGACCTTCAAGAGGTTGATCCTCGAGACCAGGTAGACTGTGTTGGAAAGCAAGTAGTGACGTAGCTTTTGTACGGCGAACATCACTGCAAGGCATTCTTTTTCGACTGGAGAGTAGCGATGCTCTGCACCTACTAGCATGCGGCTGAGGTAGTATAGAGCAGCTTCTTTTCCCTCACCATTCTCTTGTGCAAGCAAAGCGCCTACAGAATGATCAAGAGCTCTTGTGTACAAGATGAATGGTTTTCCAGTGGCAGGGGCAGCTAACACTGGAGGTTTGGTCAGGTATGACTTGATATCTTGAAATGCGGCTTCACAGTCGGCATCCCAGACAAAGTCTACACCCTTTTTCATCAATCGAGAGAATGGACGGCATTTCCCTGAAAGATTGGAGATGAACCGTCTGATGTAGGCCAATCTCCCTTGGAGCCCTTTTAGTTCCCTTAGGGTTCTTGGAGGGGGCATTTCTAGAATAGCCTTGACTTTTATGGGGTCAAGTTCTATTCCAGCTTTCCGAACAAGGAATCCGAGAAACTTACCCGACGAGACACCGAAGAAGCATTTTAGAGGATTCATCCGCAGTTTGTGTTTGCGGAGTCGGAGGAAGACTTCCCGAAGATCTTTGAGATGGTCTTCTTTTCTTCTGCTTTTGACGGCGAGGTCATCAACGTAACATTCGACCGTCTTGTGCTGCATATCTTGGAATATTTTCATCATAGCCCTCTGATATGTGGCACCAGCATTTTTCAGACCAAATGGCATGACAGTGTAGCAATACACGCCAAATGGAGTCCGAAAAGATGTGTGTTTTTCATCCTCGGGATGCATCTTTATCTGATTGTAGCCAGAGAAGCCATCCATGAATGTCATTCGCTCGAATCCGCAGGTATTGTCAATCATCACCTCCGGTATGGGGAGCGGGAATTCATCTTTAGGGCAAGCGCCATTCAAGTCTCTATAGTCAATACAGACTCTGATCTGCCCAGTTTTCTTTGTCACGGGGACAATGTTGGCCAACCATTTTGGATGTTGTTCCTCACGGACGCTTTTGAGCTTTTGAACTTCTTGTTCAATTTTATCCATCACATCTGGACGGAATCTTCTTTGGCCTTGTTTGACAGGCTTGATGTCTTCTTGAAGATTGAGTTTGTGGACTGCTACTTTGGGGTCTAAACCAGGCATTTCAGCATAGGACCATGCAAAGCAATCAACGAACTCACGAAGAAAAGCGATATACTCGGGTAACTCATCATCCTTTATATTCTTGCTTATGAATACAGGACGTGGGTTATCAGGTGTTCCCAAGTTTATCTTTTCAACAGAATCTTCTGTCGGAAGGTTCGAAGGTGGTTCCTCCACAATATTTTCGGAGGCTTCCAACTCAACGAAACCTTCTGGAGTTTCAACTGCATTACCAGACCAAGGCTCTGTTCCTTTCCATGGATTTTCTTGATTGGTGATCTCCTCAAGGCTTGCTATGAGATAGTCCCAATCGCCTGTTGAATCTGGTATTTCTTTTGGAGACGAGGGTTCTTCTGGGTCAGAATAGCACAAGTCTGTATTATCGGACGATTCCTCTTCATCATCAGAGAAATCGTACAAATTGGATGAGCTTCCTGGATCTTTGTCAGGTAACTCTTTAAAGAGATATCCAGGGAGATCGATGTCTTCATGGACTTGAGATGTTGAGGCTTGGTCGGTAAAACGACTTTTAAGCTTTTGTGTCAACTGTCTCAGAGGAGTGTCGGGATCATATCCTAACCCATATGAAGACTTTTCTACATGACCATAGAGTTTCCAATCTTCCAGCTGGCTTTTGGTCAAGGCGGGCTCCAATGGCGTGAGAATACCGCGTCTTTCTCCCAAACCGACTGGGTTTTGAGCGTCAAAGCCCATTTTCTTCATAATTGCTTGTGCCACAGGACTATATAGAGATAGCTGAGGCATACCTTCATTTTGAAAAGGTTCAAGCAGAGAACTTGATGAAGAAGCATCCGATCTATGAAAGAAGATCGGTCTTTGCTTTGGTGATGTTGCCGGAACAACAAAGGTAGCAGACGTAGGATCTTCTACATCAGCAGGTGTCTCCATCGGAGTGAGAGCAGGCTGAACTTGCTGAGTGTCAGCTTGGCTTGACGATGCATCGTCTTCTGGCTCTGAGTCCGAGTCTGTGTCTTGCATGATAGACACGAGAGAGACAACAAATTTGCCCCCAGGCTTTTGTTTCGCCTTCTTCACTTTAGTCGTGATGACCAAAGGTTTTGAAGATTTGAGGGAGATGAGGAAGGGAGATTGACTACTCTCTTCTAATTTGCCGGAGGGTTTGTTTTCTTCCGGTGATTTTTGAGGAGCCTTGCCTTTATCTTTCTGGAGATTTTCAGCAGGGGGTGCTGTTTCCTCTTCTTCTTTTTCTCCTTCATACATCTGGGAGTCTGCGAAGTGGACTTCTTTACCTTTGAAGGGTTTTCTGTCCGCAAAGACGCGATGTACCATGCCGTCGTCGCCGACGAACTTGATGCATTGATGTAGAGTTGAAGGGACAACACCGTTCTCGTGTATCCAAGGACGTCCGAGAAGAATGTTGTAGCATGAGGGGGTTTTTATTGCATACACAGTGACCTCAGAGATGAGATCACCGATTTGCAATTTGAACCTGATTTTGCCGATAGGCCTTTGAGCGCTCCCATCGTATCCAAAGATAGATACAGATGTGTGGCTTAGCTTGCTGGGTGGGATGCCCAACTCTTCAAGAGCCGAAGTGGAGATAAGGTTGAGTGCAGAACCTGGGTCGATCTGAACTCTATGTATTGGCATTTCTTTGATGTACCCTGTGAAGTACAGGGGTCGGTTGTGCCTTGCTTCGCCAAGTAGGAGGTCTTCCTTAGTGAAGGCGATGGTTGCACAGGCTGCCTTTTGAACCGAGAGGCATTGGATGCATGATCCCTCGCTTTTCTCTTTTTCTCCTTTTAAGGAGGTTTCTGAGTTTTTGACCCGGTAGTCCATTTCAATTTGGAGGACTTGTGGGGCATGTTTGTCGACATCCTCATTCAGTTTTTGCAATTCTGAGATGAGATTATCACGAGTGCGTGGAGACATTCGTAATAAATCCAGGATGTGAAGACGTGCAGGTATGTGTTTGAAGTGCTCAACCAAGTCATACTTGAAAGCCTCCTTAGGGCCTGCATGTTCATCATTGTTGCCACTGGGGGCGCTTACAACATCTTTTCCCGAAGGATTTACATAAGTAAAGGAAGATTGGTTGTAACTCTTGTGGTAGTCCCGGCCCGAACGGGTGCCTCTACCAACTTCGAGAGCTTCTTGAGAAGGATCTTCGTTTGGAAGATTGTCTTCAGGATCAAGAGGCTGTCGTTTTTCATCTACTGGGGATGTATCTGCAACAGAGTTGCCATCCTCAGTGATTGTGTTGCACGGAGCATTTTCCGGGAGCAAGTCCTGAACAGCATCCAGCAGCTTTTCTTCTTCGTTGACCCATCCATCATCCCAAGTTGGGTTTTCTTCATGATGATGAGTCGGGAAGAATGTGTATCCTGAAGTCACAGTCTCAGGAGAAGAAACCTGAGAGGGTGTCATCTCTGTAAAAGTCACGTGAGACAAGGTAGCTCCAGAGGATACATTGCTAGGCGTCGTCGGAGTGTAGGTAATCTCATCAGACGACGCTTCAGAAGAGCTATAGTCCTGATATATTACATTACAGGAAGCTCTGATAGGAGATGTTGCCTGCTCGGAGTCAGACTCGTCCTCGGATGTAAGAGGATCGTCTATCCAGCAATGTTCTCCATTTTCAGGAGTTAAGGGTGGAGGTACCTGGTGAGCTTCAGGGACTTCCGGCTCTGGATTGTGAGGAATCTCGTTGACGCGGTCTTGCTCTTGTTCTAGAGCGAGACGCTGCAAGATCCTTGCATATTCTTCAAGATCAGGCATGGGAGCCAGATCCTCTTCTTCGTCTTCTCCGTGTGGCTCAACATAGTTGATTTCCACTGGAGCAATGACAGGTGCTGGGTTAACAGCATCTTCTTGTGCAGCCTCTTGGTCTTCTTCATCATCAGACCAGGATCCTTGTGGCTGTAAGGGGTTATACCAGATTACTGGCATAAGGTGAGTTTCAGGAACCCATTCTTCATCGGAGAGATATTCTCCTGTTTCAAGGGATTCCTCCCACTCATCGGTGTAGTTGGGCTCGAACCCATCGTCGGTGTCGCTGGACTCGTATCCATCAATGGAGAATCCAATTACCGAGTTGCAAGAGTATGATGCCCCCTGCATAGCTTCTTCTCTGAATTGAGGTGGCATGAAATCACTGAGAGTGAGTTTTCTTACCCCCTTTGAAGTCTCTGGAAGGGACGTTTCTGTTGCCCCGAGTGAAGTGGTAGAGGAGACCTCTGCCTTTTCAGGGACTGCTTGTTTTGGCTGGGTCTTCTCTTGCCGTTTGAGCCTGAGGAGATGTTTCCTAGCCTGCCTTCGCTGTTGAGTTGTTGGCTTTGTTTTGACGATCTCCCAATTTTCATCTTCCAGGAGATCGGGATGTACCCATATAGGTTGTCCGTCTGGTGTCGGGAAAGGAACCAACACTTCGGACGTTTGAATTCTTTTTATCACCTTGAAGGAAGTAGTGATCTTCTTCTTCGGTGATTTTGGTGTTTGTCCACGTGACACCATGTTGACGGAGGCGGGGCCATAGTTTTTATCAAAGGTTATGACTCCGTTCCTCCACATCTCATTTATCTTCTCTCTCACAACGAAGCATTGATTGAGAGGATGCGAGACCATCTGGTGGTATGGACAGTACCGAGGATCGTTGGTTTTGCCAACGTCTCCCGGTCTTTTGGGCTCTGGCAAAATGAGTTTGCCATTTGCTAGGAGAGCCTCAAAGATTTCTTCGACGTCTTCATCGAACGGATATTTCTTTTCTACTCGCTCTTTGAAGGCATCAGAGAGTTCAGGCCTTTTACCTGCAGTTTTGTTTTCAGCTTTCTTTGGCTGCTGAGGAGCTGACTTGGTTTGCACATTGAGGACCTCTTTCTTCTTTGGTTTAGAGGTTGCAACAGCAGTCGGCTCTTTCTTTGATGATTTCTGACTGTTGAGGTCTTTGATCACCGTTTCAGCTTCCATGGAAGCTTCGAGGAGCTCCCCCAGGTTCTTTGATTTGTTGCCGATGATCATGGAGCGGATTTTAGCTCTCATGTTGTTTCGGCAGATGTCGACTAGCGACGCTTGTGGCAGTACATCTGAGCATTTGTACGCCATTGCTTTCCACTTGTGAATGAAGTCATAAGTTGACTCATTCTCTCCCTGTTTTAGGCTGCAGAGCTGAGCCATAGTAACAGGATGATCCTCACCTTGGAAGTGGGTCAGGAAGCGTGTCTCCAGCATAGCCCAGTTCTGAATGGAGTTCTCCGGCAGAGTGGAGTACCAATCGAAGGCCGTACCTTTTAGGGTACTTGCAAAGAGGCGAATCTTGAGTGCATCTTGATCCGCGATAGCTCCCGTCAAGATCTTGAAGTGGATGACGTGCTGTCTGGCCGATCCTTTCCCCGTATATGTTTGGAGAGTAGGATGTTTGAATTTTGTGGGGAACGGGACCGAGTCCATCCATAAAGGATATGGTGGCTTGATCCCATGCTCTTTGAGTATATCCTCTTCTTTAGCTTTGGCGAGGATACTGTCTACGTCCTTTTTGGTAAGGGCGCGTGACTCATTTTCTTCACAATTCTCCTCGTTATTGTTATGATTCGGAGGAGGCTCATTGTTCACCTGATTTTGGACGACAAGGAGAATGTTTTCCATCAGAGTTTCAATCCTTTGCTGGCCTTGTTCCAACTGCTGGATGCGTGTGAGAGCATCATCTCGAGGTGGATTCTGAGGTGGTGGCTCAGAACTTGTAGCCAAGACGTTCATCCCTCGGGATTCGAACGAAGAAATCGTCCTGGTGACCGAGCTGGGGCTCATTCTTTTTGATGAAGAGCTTGATGAAGGATTACTCTCCCGTCCTTGGCTTGAAGGGGCAGGAGATTCTTCGGGATGTCTTCGTGTCCCGGTGACGCTACGGGTCACCGGACGTCGGACATGGATTTTTGATGCTGACTTTTGGCGTCTTCTGGTTTTTCCAACCATATGGACGGCAGCAACTTGGTCGGGTCTTTCTTTTTCGACCCATTTGTGGGAGACTTGAAGTGTAGGAGGCTGGGTCCGTTGCTTCTCTAGTCTCTTTTGTCGATATGACGCACGGCGGCGTGCTCGACGAGCGATTTGAGCTTCAGTCAGCTCTGGCTGGGCTCTGACGATGAAGGATGTGCTCCCTCGGGCGCAGCAGCCGAGCCTGTCTTCTTTGTAGCTAGGCAAGGACAGGATCCGGACCCGGTCCTTTGCCTGTTGCAGCGAAGCTTTGAACCTTTCGAGTTCGGCCCCTGTAGAGATGAAGGGTCGAACTGAAGGAGTGTAGGCCTTAGCAGGTGCTTGTAGAGGCCTGGTGATGCATGATCTAATTTTGGGCCTGTAGGAACAAGCCGGCTCATGCTGGGTTGACTTGGGAGTCAAGTTGGAGATGGGTCTCTCCTCTTTCATGTAGGCAAGAGGGTAGAACTGGTTTTCTTTGAGTGGGGCCAGGTATGCTGGCTTGGTGGAGGTTTGAGACCTCCTTTGTTTTGGGAAAGGTCTTGGAGACCAAGTCTTAGGGTAGACCTGGTTGGTTGTTGGTCGAGGCTTCGCGGGGGTGCCGCGGGCTTCCGGCTTTTGGGCGCTCGCCTTTGGTGTCACGGGCCGTGACACGTTGAGAGGCGATTTTCTGCCTTTTGGCAGGCGCAGTTTGTTCTTCGGGAAGTGGGAATGGTCCCAGTGTCCCGAAGACGATGGTCCGGGGAGTCGAGGTCGACCCGGAGTTCAGAGAGTTGCCGAGGGAGCTGACGCTTCGGCAGCTGGCAGGGCGCTTATGGGTGCGCGTGCTTTGCTTCTGTTGAAGCATGAGTTGGTGCTTGTTCTCGTCGAAGATAATGGTTAAGGCTGCCATTGTTAGTTTCGAAAAAGTTCTGAAACAAGACCACATCCATTAGTAATCACAAGAATAATGATCATAAATGGGAATTTCTATGCTTTTGTCTTTTCAAATCGCTCAAGGGACATAACCCAAGCAATATGAGGAAGGCAAAAAGCCATAGAGGGTACAATTGTTCTGACAGCAAGTATGGTGAGCCCAGAATGAGCGTTCCAGTGACTGCTAGAAGCAATTGTAAACCTAAATTCGACTTATCGAGAAGCAGGGCTTGCTCGAGATAAGAAGAATATAAGGTAGGAGTTACAAATGTGCCGGTCACAGATACAGTAGACCCTGAAAGGGCGTACCAGTATTGCTATGCACAAATGTTGGAGATCGAATCCACGAGATGGGATTCTCTTTTTTTTTTTTTTGAAATGTCAAGATTGGATTCATCAAAGAGAGCAGATGGTATTTCGATCCGAATACGGGCTCAACGATTTCCGCGAGCACCAGTACCCAGAAGGGAAGGAACCACAATTTCTCGGATCTGAATCTAAAATGACGAGAGTTTTTTTTTTGAAGATTTTTTTTTTTTAAGATTTTCATTTTTTTTTTTTTTTAAAAAAAAATCTTTTTTTTTGTTTAAGATTTTTTTTTGAAAATCCTTTTTTTTTTATTTTTTATTTTTTTTTTTTTTTATTTTGATTTTTTTTTTTTTTTTTAAGATTTTTTTTTTTGAAAATCTTTTTTTTTTATTTTTGATTTTTTTTTTATTTTTAAGATTTAAAGACGAGAGAGTACACATAGGCCTCCTAACCCGGTCTTATGAAACCTCAATTGATAGAATTGCCCCCAGGTAAGGGTAGGATTACTTAATGAACCCGTTTGGAGGACCCTTGCCTAGAACAGTCAAGCTGTCTCCACACTCTGGACAAGGCTTTTCTTGAATCAATCGTGATCAAATAACGCAATTGGTTTAACCTTAGTGGTCTATGTCCCTTTTTTTTTTATAAAAATCCCAAATAGACTCATCGAAGAGAAACGATGGCCCAAAACCTTAGTTGAACGGGCTCAACATTTCTGCAAGCACCAAAGAACGATAGGATAGGAACAAAGTTTCTCAATTTTGAATCCAAACTAAGAAAACTAATTTTTTTTTATTTTTATTTTTTTTTTGAAATCTCTAATGAACTCATCGAAGAGAAACGATGGCCCAAAACCTTAGTCGAACGGGCTCAACATTTCTGCAAGCGCCAAAGAACGATAGGATAGGATCAAAGTTTCTCAATTTTGAATTCAAACTAAGAAAACTGATTTTTTGATTTTTTTTTCTTTGAAATCTCTAATGAACTCATCGAAGAGAAACGATGGCCCAAAACCTTAGTCGAACGGGCTCAACATTTCTGCAAGTGCCAAAGAACGATAGGATAGGATCAAAGTTTCTCAATTTTGAATTCAAACTAAGAAAACTGATTTTTTTTTTTTTGAAAAGAGAAAGAATGGAAACAAACTCAAAGAAATAGAAATTTCCAAAAAATCCCATCTCATTTTTTTTTAGGATGCAAAATCCAACATAGGCTACCAACTAGAAAGTAGCCAAGGAATCCGGAAAAGAAGTATAAGCATAGAGCAAAAAGTATGATATGCAAATATTTCATTTCCAAGCACCGTGTTCTCAAATGAACGAGTCCCACCGGGTGTGCCAGCTTGATGGAACGCGCTCCGTATCGCCCGCTGGGGCGGCTACCGGGGTCGGCGGAACGTGGGAGTCCGTCGGGTCCGGCCCTTTCGCGCCCTGGCGGGGCCCTGAAGCGTGCATCAACATTTCTTTTTTGTGGGTGGGTGTGCCAGATTTTCTATTTTACTTGGAATTGCAAGTGGTAATCCGGAGATCAACCTTCGCAAGTAAAAAGGAAATCAACTTCTTTCAAGTTTTCCATTGCACAAATATTTAAGAAAAGAGACATTTTCTTGGTTTGCCGTGAAAGGCGATTTTGTTTGGCATTTATAGCCGATTTTGGCGTTTATAGCCGATTTACAATTCTCATCAATAATGAAAGACAAGAGTTGTGATTTTTGTCTCTTTTAGAAAAATACAAACTACAATGAAAAGCAAGAAAAGGAAGATCTAACTTTTCAGGAGATTGTGGGGGACTCGTTCAGATTGACGGTCGCAAGCCATGTATGGGCTTCGCCATCATCCATGCAGATGAGAACAGAAGATGCTCTTGATTCGCTTGGCTTGGCTATAACCTCAGGTTTTTAGGGGACAAAGACCAAGAGAAGGTCCTATGTCCAATAAAAAGCTAAGTAGACGAGCTGAAAAGCCATGTCTAAGCCATTGGAGGTAGCGGGAGAAGGCAAGGACCTTGGGGGGGGGGGGTGCCCCCCAAGGGACTCTCGTCACCTTGTAGTGCTGGCCGGTGCAGAACTTCAGCAGAGTTTTCTCTCTTTTTTCTTTCTCTGGATTCTTTCTGATCCCTTTTTTTCTGATCTTCTGATTTTCTCCTCTTTTTTCCCGATCTTTTTTTCGATCTCAATTTCAATGGAATGCTCTCCTATTTATAGGCTTTTGGTAGCCATTTAGGAGGGTTTATGAGCCTTAATGGCTTTAATGGGAGGAGTTACAAGATTTATTTCTTGATTTTGTAACTCCTTTTTCCTTGAATCTGATTGGCCGATGAAGATTAAGGGCTTTTAATCACCTTAATTACCATAATGGGAGGAGTTTCATGGGTTAAATGCCATGAATCAATTGACTTGTAACTCCCAAATGCTTGCTTCTGATTGGGCCGTCCAAAGAAATGAATTAATGACTGCAATAAAACTAGTCAATTAACCACATTAATTGGTCGCCGAGCAGTCGAAGAGTCGCGGGCCATGCCGTGTCTTCTGGAATTCTTCTGGCGATGATCATCGATGGATCTACATGCTGATCGACATCGGATGAACATGTAACTTCAGACATTGATAGCTAAGAGCGGGCCGGTGACATCTGTCTTGTCGATTTCACGATCGGTCGGACAGAAAGTGCACTTTCTTGGTCAGCCGGTTGGCGATCTTGGAGCGATCACTGATGATTTTATGCTTTTGGAGGTTGACCCGTGATTTTGACGGATGTCGTCGGATATGAGTCAATTTCAAGCACTAAAAATCACATTTTCAGGAAACCACAGGGGCCAAAGTGCGCGAAACGCGAAAAAAGACGGAAAAACGGGTCACCGGCGGAAAATCCGGTGACCCGGACCTCCATGGTCGCCGGCGACCATGGGCCATGGTCGCCGGCGACCATGGACCGGCGACCATGGGCCATGGTCGCAGGGGCCTGCGACCATGGGCCATGGTCGCAGGGGTCTGCGACCCTGGGGGATTTTTCCCCTTCGGAGCCCGTTTTGCGGTCGTTTTGAGGTCTTTTTCGTCGCCGTTTTCTTCTGTATTTTTCTTGACATTTCTTCTCATTTATTGGCTTGATTTCCCTGTAGAAAACTTGATGAGAATCCTTGCATTTTTAGAGTGCAAAGTTTCTAATTTTCCGGGAAAGCCGAAGACTTTGTCGCGTAGAGCTGCTGATTTTCCGCCAGAAGTCGAAACTTGGTCAAACGATGTCGGAATGACCTGAAATTTGAGGTGAAGCCTCCTGAGCAATAAATAAGACCAACCATAGGCTTTTGTTTGAGTTTTGAAGCCGTTTGGGGTCCCGTCGATGCTTCACTTGATTTTGCTGCGGGGAAAATGCCGAGCTTTGATGTGCGGTCAAACGATGTCCGATTGACCTGAAATTTGACGGGGAGCCTATTGGAGTCATTTTGAGACGTTCCATGGGCTCCGTTTTGGATGTCATGGTCCCGGGTTGCTCCGCCGCCGGTAGGCTTGATTTTCTCTCGGAGCATCGAAACCTGGTCAGACGTTGTCGGAATGACCTGAAATTCGACGTGCAGCCTTTTGGAAGCATGTTGAAGCCACTCATGCACTTGGTTTGATGAGCGAAGGCTCCGGTGGTTTCCGCCGCCGGGAGGCTTGATTTTGCTGCTCGAGCATTGATGGAGGGTCAAACGTTGTCGGTTTGACTTGAAATTTGGCATGGAGCCCTTTTGAGACATGCTGGAGTCATCTGTAGGCTCTGATCGAAGTTTTGACGTCTCCGATGATGTCGCCGCCGGGAGCGCCATTTTAGCTGTCGGAGAAGCGAAGTTAGGCCAAATGATTCTGAAATGGCCCGAAACTTCATATGTACTCTTCTCTTGGCTATCTTGAAGGATCTTGCAGTTTTTGTTTGATTCTGACAAGATTTGATTTTTTGAGAAGTTGCATTGCCTATTTATGGCAGGTTGCGACTTCATGCAGCTTTCTTGATGTTGAAAAGGCAAAGTGACATTTTTGGTGTCAACAGGAGGCAGCAGGAGAAGGCAAGGACCTTGGGGGGGGTGCCCCCCAAGGGACTTTTGTCACCTTGTAGTGGTGGCCGGTGCAGAACTTCAGCAGAGTTTTTCTCTCTTTTTCTTTCTCTCAGATCTCTTTCTGATCTTTTTTTCTGATCTTTTCTCTGATCCTGATTTTCTCCTTTTTTTTCCGATCTCTTAATTTCAATGGAATGCTCTCCTATTTATAGGCTTTTGGTAGCCATTTAGGAGGGTTTATGAGCCTTAATGGCTTTAATGGGAGGAGTTACAAGATTTATTTCTTGATTTTGTAACTCCTTTTTCCTTGAATCTGATTGGCCGATGGAGATTAAGGGCTTTTAATCACCTTAATTACCATAATGGGAGGAGTTTCATGGTTTAAATGCCATGAATCAATTGACTTGTAACTCCCAAATGCTTGCTTCTGATTGGGCCGTCCAAAGAAATGAATTAATGACTGCAATAAAGCTAGTCAATTAACCACATTAATTGGTCGCCGAGCAGTCGAAGAGTCGCGGGCCATGCCGTGTCTTCTGGAATTCTTCTGGCGATGATCATCGATGGATCTACATGCTGATCGACATCGGATGAACATGTAACTTCAGACATTGATAGCTAAGAGTGGGCCGGTGACATCTGTCTTGTCGATTTCACGATCGGTCGGACAGAAAGTGCACTTTCTTGGTCGACCGGTTGGCGATCTTGGAGCGATCAATGATGATTTTATGCTTTTGACGGCGGATCCGAGATGTCGTCGGATATGAGTCAATTTAAAGCACTAAAAATCACATTTTCAGGAAACCACAGGGGCCAAAGTGCGCGAAACGCGAAAAAAGACGGAAAAACGGGTCACCGGCGGAAAATCCGGTGACCCGGACCTCCATGGTCGCCGGCGACCATGGACCGGCGACCATGGGCCATGGTCGCAGGGGCCTGCGACCATGGGCCATGGTCGCAGGGGTCTGCGACCCTGGGGGATTTTTCCCCTTCGCAGCCCGTTTTGCGGTCGTTTTGAGGTCTTTTTCGTCGCCGTTTTCTTCTGTATTTTCCTTGACATTTCTTCTCATTTATTGGCTTGATTTCCCTGTAGAAAACTTGATGAGAATCCTTGCATTTTTAGAGTGCAAAGTTTCCAATTTTCCGGGAAAGCCGAAGACTTTGTCGCGTAAAGCTGCTGATTTTCCGCCAGAAGCTGAAACTTGGTCAAACGATGTCGGAATGACCTGAAATTTGAGGTGAAGCCTCCTGAGCAATAAATAAGACCAACCATAGGCTTTTGTTTGAGTTTTGAAGCCGTTTGGGGTCCCGTCGATGCTTCACTTGATTTTGCTGCGGGGAAAATGCCGAGCTTTGATATGTGGCCAAACGATGTCCGATTGACCTGAAATTTGACGGGGAGCCTATTGGAGTCATTTTGAGACGTTCCATGGGCTCCGTTTTGGATGTCATGGTCCCGGGTTGCTCCGCCGACGGTAGGCTTGATTTTCTCTCGGAGCATCGAAACCTGGTCAAACGTTGTCGGAATGACCTGAAATTCGACGTGCAGCCTTTTGGAAGCATGTTGAAGCCACTCATGCACTTGGTTTGATGAGCGAAGGCTTCGGTGGTTCCCGCCGCCGGGAGGCTTGATTTTGCTGCTCGAGCATTGATGGAGGGTCAAACGTTGTCGGTTTGACTTGAAATTTGGCATAGAGCCCTTTTGGGACATGCTGGAGTCATCTGTAGGCTTTGATCGAAGTTTTGACGTCTCCGATGATGTCGCCGCCGGGAGCTCCCGTTTAGCTGTCGGAGCAGTGAAGTTAGGCCAAATGTTGTCGAAATGGCCCGAAACTTCATGTGTACTCTTCTCTTGGCTATCTTGAAGGATCTTGCAGTTTTTGTTTGATTCTGACAAGATTTGAATTTTTGGAGAAATTGCATTGCCTATTTATGGCAGGTTGCGACTTCATGCAGCTTTCTTGATGTTGAAGAGGCAAAGTGACATTTTTGGTGTCAACAATGGATTGTCTCAAAATGACTCCAATAGGCTCCCTGTCAAATTTTAGGTCAATCGGACATCGTTTGACCACATATCAAAGCTCGGCATTTTCCTCGCAGCAAAATCAAGTCAAGCATCGATGGGACCCCAAACGGCTTCAAAACTCAAATAAAAACCCATGGTTGGTCCTATCCACTGCTCAAGAAGCTTCACCTCAATTTTTAGGTCATTCCAACATCGTTTGACCTAGTTTCGACTCTTGACGGAAAATCGGCTACAAAGTCTTCGGCTTCCCTGAAAAATGGGGAACTTTGTGCTCCGGTTTTACGCGGGTTCTCGTCAAGTTTTCTCCAAGAAAATCAAGTCAATAATTGAGGAAAAATGTCAAGAAAAATACAGAAGAAAAAAGGAACAAAAAAGAAGGAAAAACGGTCGAAAACGAAGCTCGGCGACCAAAAGGGCCAAAGCCCTATGGTCGCCGGCGACCATGGCCCATGGTCGCCAAGGTCGCCGGTGACCCTGGGTGCATGGTCACCGGTGACCTTGCAAATCCGGGTCGCCGGATTTCTCACCGGAGGGCCCGTTCTCCGATCCTTTTCGCGTTTCAAGTGTTCCTGCCTCTGTGATTTTCTGAAAATCCAATTTTTGATGCTTGAAAACCACGGATCTTCACCAACATCTCGGATCCGCCGTCAAAAGCGTGAAATCATCACTAATTGCTCCAAGATCGCCAACCGGCTAACCAAGAAAGTGCACTTTCTGTCTGACCGATCGTGAAATCGACAAGACAGATGTCACCGGCCCACCAACATCAATCAATGTCTGAAATTGCATCCCAATCTGACATAAAACAATGTGTGGATCCACCTGTGATGATCACAAGAAGAATCTCAAAAGAGGCGGCGGGGTCCGCGACTCTTCACATGCCCTGGCGACCACTTAATGTCGTTAATTGACCCGTTTATGACAACTTAATGCTGTCATTAACTCAATATTTTGGACGGCCCAATTAAATTCAAGCATTTGGGAGTTACAAATCCAAGCAATCATGGCATTAAACCCATGAAACTCCTATCATCATGAAGATTAAAGGCGATTAAATGCCCATTATCCTTCATCGGCCAATCACAAGCCAAGAAAAAGGAGTTACAAAATCAAAAAATAAAACTTGTAACTCCTCTCATCAATACCATCATTTCTCTCATCATGGCCATCAATGCCCATAAACCACCTCATGGCTACCAAAAGCCTATAAAAGGAGGTTCATTCCAAAGAGAAAAACAACTTTGCAACCTTTGATCTTTTTTTCAACTTTCCACTGGTTTGCACACTCGCATTCCTCTGAAGAAA
Organism: Umbellularia californica; assembly: GCA_028538565.1. Classification (NCBI taxonomy): domain Eukaryota; kingdom Viridiplantae; phylum Streptophyta; class Magnoliopsida; order Laurales; family Lauraceae; genus Umbellularia; species Umbellularia californica. Next base: position 11,544,172 of record JAPQWN010000005.1, read on the forward strand.
TCTTGACGAAGTCCTGCTACTCTGCCGCCAGAAGCACTGCAAGGTGATCAAAGTCCCTTGGGGGGCCACCCCCCCAAGGTCCCCTCCATCTACAGCATGGCCTAAACGCGGCTTTTCAACCCGTTTACTCGGTTTTTCATTGGATATAGGACCTCCTCTTGGTCCTTGTCCTTTAAAAAACTGAGGTTGGAGCCAAGCCGAAGAATCGAAGCATCAAGCGTTCTCATACGATGGCAAAGCCCATACATGACTTGCGACCGTCGATCTGAGCGTGTCCCTACAATCTCCTGAAAAGTTAGATCTCATTTCTTTCTTTTCTATTGTAATTTGTATTTTTTTAAAGAGACAAAAAGAATCACAATTCTTGTCTTTCATATTTGATAAGTTTTGTAAAAATCGCCTTTCACGGCAAAATCACCTTTTACGGCAAATAAACAAAAAAATGCCTCCTACGGCTTTCTCAAAAACAAACTTGTCTCTTTTATTAAATATTTATGCAATTTGAAAAGTTAGAAAGAAAAATCGATTTCCTTTCTACTTGTGAAGGTGAATCTCTGGATCATCACCATTCCAAATTCCAAGTAGAATAGTAAATCTGGCATACCCATACAAAAAGTTGATACCCGCGATTTCCCTCCTCAGCCGAGACCCAGGCAGCCCCCGGGACGGAAGGAGAGGACGGAAAACCGAGGGTCCATCATGAGCTTCTACAGAAAAAAAGATTTGTTCAACTACTCTCTCTTTTCACTGATTGAAGAGAAAACAATCATAAACAAAGAAATAAACATAAGTATTTAGTAGATGCATTCGCAAAAGCATGACAAGCACAACATGATCATTCATTCATTCATTCATTCGTTGTCTAGTTGTCCTTCATTTTTTCATGAAACTGAAATCAATGAACATAAGATATGTGGCAGTGTAGCCGCCTTGCTTAAAGAAAACGAAATGATATGATGTTGATTTGCCAGCTAAAAAAAGATTAGTACTTTGGTCACGCCATGGGCACACAGTTAAAAATGGACGTCTAAGTTTTGGCATTTTCTAAGCCTTTTTTTATTTATCTACATTGATCTTAGGGGCGTCAAAGTTTAATGATTTTATAAGTGGATATTTTATTTTGACTCAATCTAACTTTAAATGATGATTGGTTTAGTGTCAAATTTAGATTAGTACCAAATGAGGGGGGAATGTGTGTAGGAGGGTAGGATTGATTCTTATTGATTCCCACTAGAGTATTATGGTTATAGTTATATCTAGCAAAGCTGATGCTTTTCTAACATTTGCTCTTTAACTGCTGCATTTTCTTCTTTTTTTTCAAATCAATTGTGTAGTCCACATGTAAGAAACTAGATGAAGGATGAGATCAATAAAAGGCCCCGAGCAACCAACTCAAAGTAGAGTTAAAGTAGAAAGCTACCCCATATAAGGATTGGCTCATAATCAATGGCGAATTTAATTATCGACTTAGTCTTACCTAATCAATCTATTTGACTTAAAAATCAATTCAGAATTCTAAATTATGATATCTAAGGGCACATTTGATTATAACAAATTCACAATGAGCCAAGCCCCAAAACCAAATTAATGGTCAACATCCAAACAAAACAATAATGAAAAGAGAGAGATCTATTCACCCCCTTGGCTCCCATCCCATCTTATACGGGGTCTAATTTAGTAAAAAAACACAATATTGACAATAGATTTAGGGCCTGTTTGGCATCTCTATTTTGCACATCTATTTGTGGCCTTGTTTGGCAAATTTTATCTATATAAAATAGATCTGTATAGAATAGATCTATATGGATTATATTTGCATAAAATAGATGTCTGAATAAATAGGCCGTTTGATACATCGAAAAGATAATTCAAAAAGACTTTTTTATAAAATAGATTGTTTGGTAACTGCATCCTATATGTCTATATGAATCAGTATTGTAGACATTAATGTCTGTGGCATAAAGGAGGTAAGAAGAGTCCATCCAGAACAAACAATTATGTCCGAAGACGGTAGAGGAGGCAGTGCTAAGTAGCTTTAATGGATGGACGCCCATGTACTTTTTTATCTTTTTTTTTAGACTATGGCTTCCTAAATTGAGATCTGAACCGATAAAAGTCTTTTACAATTTCAAAAACGACCACCATACAAAAGTTAAGTAGTTGATTTGTCACGGATCTCGAGATATATGTGAGAAACCATGAACGCTTAAATACGCAGTTCTAGACTTCTGTGGGACCCCATATTAAGATCCAAGCCGTTGGTTCTCTTTAGAATGACAGTCACGGATATATGTTAAAACTTCAAACATTAATTCCCTGTAGATCTCGAGAAATCTCTGAAAACTATGAGCTGTTGGTGTTTATATTCTTTCTCTTGAAAGCTAAATTACGGTTGTTGAGGTTTAAATACAGTTTTGAGTTAAGTCCATCCACATTAAGCCACATCAGCATATTAAAAAAAAAAAAAGAAAAAAAATACCTCAACTAATTTGAACAGATTCATAATAATTTTTTGAGATAATTAGCGAAAGGTCCCTCATATAGGACTTGTAAGGCCTCCAGTCCATCAACTTTTCCTCTAAGGCCTGTAGTCCATGCAACTTGTACATATTTCGGTGAGAGGTCCATAGGCACATCAGCTCATGGAAAGAGGTCCCTAGATACGCCACCTCATACATTTTCATAACTAATTTTCCCTTTCAACTGATTAGACATAAAATTTTAAATTTTGAAATTTTGAATCTTCCATTCTCCCTCTTCTTCATCTTCAATCCGGACATGGACATTGACGGATTGAATCTCAAAAGTTAAGATCGATCTCTTTTTTTTTTTTTTTTCAGAGAACGAGATTGGGGTTTTTTAGAGAAGTAGCATCGCCAAAAGTTGTTGCTTCCGTAGCCCACACGCCGTTGCCGGAGAGGAAGAAGAATACCCCTGCAACCTTGCCCAGGTTCTGTTGCAGACTTACAGAGCACGAAACGAAGAAAAAGACGATCTTCTGCACCATCGCCGAATTTCCAACGCCATTGTCATTCCTGCGTGTCACCGGAGAAGGGGGATCGCCATCGGACGCCGCACCATGCCATCGCCGGAATCGAGGAAAAGGGTGAACGGAAGATGGCTTTTGTGTTTCTGATTCCAGAATGAAGAAGAAGAAGAAAGTGGGCCTGGGCTCTGCAGTAGTTCCGGGTTGGTTCCAGGTCAGGTTAGGTCCGCTGTAGTTCTGGGTTAGTTCCAGGTCAGGTTAGACCTAACCCGTTCCAGAAGTCAATCCCCATTCCAGTCAAAGTCAAATTTATCTGAGTTTTGTATTTTTTGTTAAATTTATTTGAGTTTTGGACAAAATCTATCTGAGTTTTTGGCTATTTATCTGACTCCTGGAACAAATTTATCTGAGTTCTGGACAAATCTATCTGAGTTTTTGACTGTTTATCTGACTTCTGGAACAAGTTTATCTGAGTTCTGGACAAATTTATCTGAGTTCTAGACAAATCTATCCGAGTTTTTGGTTATTTATCTGAGTTCTGGAACAAATCTATGTGAGTTATAAACAAATCCATCTGAGTTTTTGGCAAATTTATTTGAGTTTTTGAAAAATATAGGTGAGTTTCTAATAAATTTATCTCCATTTTAAAAAAATTTAACTGAGTTTTTGAACAAATCTTTCTATGTTTTTGGCAAATTTATTTGCATTTTCTTACATCTATTTGTGTTTTTTATTTTTATTTGTGTCTTTTGAAATTTATTTGTATTTTTTGAAATAAATTTAACGTAGTTTTTGACAAAAAGACTTGAGTTTTTTGCCACATTGTTCTCTAATTTGGAAAATTGGGTTATCTTAGTTTTGGCAAATGTATTTGCATTTTTTAAATTCATTTGCATTTTTTAATTTTATTTACGTATTTTGAAATATATTTGAGTCTTTTGAAGTTTATTTATATTTTTTTAAATTTATTTGGATCTTTTGAAATTGATTTTCATCTTTTAAAATTTATTTATATTTTTTGAAACTTATTTGTGTCTTTTTAAATTTATCTGCGTTCTTTTGAAATTTATTGCTTTTTTTAAAAATTTATTGCATTTCTTGAAATTTATTTGCGTTATTTTGAAATTTATTTGTGTGTTTTTAGAATTTATTTGAAAATCTTATTAATGAGATTCTATTAATCGTGACACATTAAGTGGTAGTTGACTATTATTAATGGGATATCCCACCAATCATGGGATATGATTTAAAGACAGGGTAAATTAGATATATCAGTATGGGAATGTGTTAGAGGACCTTTATCTTTTGTCTGCATGACTTTTTTTTATGGACAATTTGCAACGAAGTCATACTTTAAGAGACCTCTCACCGAATGCCCCTAATTCTTTTTGTTCATCTTCTCTCTCTCCTTCCTCTCCCTCTACTCCCTTCTTCAACTATCACCCTCTCCTCTTTCTTTCACTCCCTTTCTATCCATTTCTAATCTTCACTTCCTCTCTCACATAGTTGGTAATGTATATGAACACTCTCATATCAACAAGTAAAAAGAAAATAATTTACAAAGGTACGTGAGATTCAGATTAACTAGGTTTAGATTGACAAAGATCTGATTTTCTTTTTCAATTTTAATTTTATGTTTTCATTTGAATTGGTTTTCCACCAATGGTGCATATTAGAATTCTTTTTTATTTGGAACTTCCTAGGAAGTCCATTTAATCCAACAGATCTTCTTTTCTATGATTGAGAGGGTGGTGGATTCTGTAAGAGGGGAAGGATTATGTACGTGATCGGCAGGGTTGGCTTGATTTTTTTTTCTTGTAAAATATCTCCTTTTTTTCGTTTTTTTTTATTTAGTTAATCGGAAGAATTTATTGACTTGATTTTTCACATTTCGATGGTGCATATTAGAGTTATTTTATATTATCTGTTTGGAACTACTTGGATCTTAATCTGATTGTGTGGAGATGGATAGGGCCATCAAATATCTTTTATGACAAACTTAAATACCATGCAATGCACAGTTATATCTTTTCTTGGTAGCGCGCGCTCCCTCTCTCACAGTGAAAAGCCCTTTGTGTGGGCGTAGGGGTTGTTTTAAGGGAGGGAACCTTCTTTGGGTAGCTCCCTCCCTCTCTTTCCAGCTGTATGGCAGGAAATGCTCGGGGCCTGACATAGACGAGCAATATATAAGGGCAATTTCTCTGTAGCTTCCTCTCGCTCTTTCCGTCTTTATCGCAGTGACAAGCGCGTGCGTTTGGGTTCTGGGTGGGGCCTGTGGTGGCATTTAGTCCATATAATCTTTAATACTGTCAAAATCCGGCATTTTTAGTCCACATAATCTTTAATATAGTAAACCCCAAGGGGTTGGCCGAGTGGTCAGGACCACGGTTCCTCCCTCTTCCAGAGTTAGAGGTCTTGATATCGACCCCCAGTTCTCCCCTCTACAGGAGCCAAATGTTGAATTCACTTGTGCTACCACCCAGGGGCCAAAGGAATTTTACCCAGCTTTTCTCTGGGCCCAGAGAGAATAGTCCAGCACAAAGCATTGAGACCTCCCTTAGGAAAAAAAAAAGTCAAAATGGCATGTACAAAAACTGCATTGATTTAATAAAATAAGAGAATTTTATATACATACCCCAAACATTGCCATAGATGGATACAGAGAGGATCCAAGAAAGGCCCTCTGCATTAGCTCAGAAAGAGAAATGGAGGAGAAGAAGCCTCATGTAGTATGCATTCCAGCCCCTGCACAGGGACACATCCACCCCATGATGCAATTAGCAAAGCTTCTCCATTCAAGAGGTTTCTTGATCACCTTTGTCAACACTGATTTCACTCACAAACATCTATTGAGATCTAGAGGGGCTGATTCCTTAGAGTGTTTAGACGGCTTTCGTTTTGAAACCATATCGGATGGCCTGTCATCTTTAGGAGAGGCGATGGAAGATCCCGTGGGATTCAGCAAATCCTTCCAAGAGAACTGTGTGTCTCCTATCCGCGATCTGCTGAGGAAGCTCCATCACCCATCAGATGGAAGTCGAGTGACTTGCATAATTGCTGATGCAGGTATGACCTTCACTCTAAAGATCGCTGAAGAGCTGGGCATCCCAGCGGCTCTGTCCTGTTCGAACTCTGCTTGCGGTCAAATGGCCTATTTTCACTATGAGGAGCTCATCAGAAGAGGGCTTGTACCACTCAAAGGTAAAAACAACTTAGAAGGGGATTCTATTTTCACCACACTTTTATCTCACTACACCGCAACAGGAAAGAAAAAAAATTCTTTTTCTGAACTCCCCCTCCACCCTCATCCACACCACCCACCCCACCTAGTCTCCAGGCCTTGTTGCAGCCCTGCCACCCGATCTCCCTCCCCTCCTCCGGTGGGTGGGTGGGTGGGTGTGGAGGGGGGATCCCTCCACGCCAGAGAGTGCTAGGGTAGGGTGGGGTGGGGTCGTTTAGGAAAAGATTTTAATTTTTTTTTGGAAGTGTGCAGAGATGAAAGTGGCCCCCAATAACTCATCCATGAAAAAATAAATGGGTGATTCTAAACGAATCCCATTAAATGCTGTTCACACCCACATCCCTCTCATATGAACAGTGATTTAAAATCACCGTTCACATAAGAGGGATGTGGGTGGGTATAGCAATATTGGAGAGTGCATTTAGAATCACCCAAAATAAATACACAATACTACTGGAGGTTTTGAAATTGGGCCCCGGAGGCACAAGGGTGTATAAAGGGATGAAAATGGGTCCGCTGCCCAAATAACTGATGGACCCAAATTTCATAGATGGACTATGGGCACAACTTGATTTGGGTCCTAATTAATGGACCAGTGAAAATTGGAACCAAGGTTTAGGTCCATGGGTTCCATATCCAATAATATATATGTTATAAATGTATTTAAGTTGATTTAGAAGTTAGGTATCAATTTGGTCAGATATTTCTAAATGTTCACAGTAATACTAGAAAACCATGGGCATTCAAAGGTGAATCCATTAGATGGACAGAGTCCACATATTTGAACTTTGGTTTGATTTCTCTTTTAAGATGAAAGATGTGGGACTGTTTAGCAGTTGGCTAAAGTCAGTTGCACATCTTGATTTGACACTAACCAAGTATAGATAGAATCATAATATGCAAGTGTTGTCTCAAATCCTTCACTTTTGACTTCCATAAACTGAATCTAATTGTATTATCAAACCAAACAGTACCCAATTACCAATAGTGGGTAACAGAGGAACTGGAAAACTAATACAGTTTTGGCCCTTTCATGCATTAAAATGCAGATGAGAGCTACATTAGCAATGGCTATCTAGATACTATCATTGATTGGATACCGGGTATGAAAGACATGCGACTCAGGGATCTGCCAAGCTTTGTCCGAACCACAGACCCAAACGACTTCTTTCTCAACCTCCATCGTGATGAAGCTCAGAAGGCTCTCAAGGCATCAATGATCATTTTCAATACATTTGATGATTTAGAACTTGAAGTTTTGCATGCCATGCGATCAATGTTCCGTCCTCGAATCTACACAATTGGCCCTCTATCTCTGCAGTGTCGTCCGATGACAGACAGCGGGTTGAACTCCATTAAATCAAGTATGTGGAAAGAAGAGGCGGATTGTCTGAAATGGCTAGATAGCCATGAAGTTGCTTCAGTCATCTATGTGAGTTTTGGGAGTACAACAGTTTCAACATCCCAACAGGTAACAGAATTTGCGTGGGGCATTGTGAATAGCAACCATCCGTTCTTGTGGGTCATTAGGCATGATCTTATAATGGGTGGTCATACAAATTTCCCACAAGATTTACAACATAAGATTCAAGAAAGAGGTATGCTTGTGAGCTGGTGCCCTCAAGAGGATGTGCTGGCCCACCCTTCAGTCAACTTGTTTCTCACACATTGTGGCTGGAACTCTACACTAGAGGGCATATCATCTGGTGTGCCCATGCTCTGCTGGCCTTTCTGGGCCGAGCAGCAAACCAACTGCCGCTATACTTGCAATGAGTGGGGTGTGGGCATGGAGATTGATAACAATGCGAAGAGAGAGGAGATTGAGGTCCTTATTAGGGAAATGATGGGAGGAGAGAAGGGGAAGGAGATGAGGAAGAAGGCCTTGAAATGGAAAGAGAGTGCTGAAATTGCTACGAAGGAGGGAGGATCTTCTTACACTAATCTTGAATTATTAGTTCAAGAGTTACTTCAACCAAGAGAAAGTGAAGTGATGTAGTTGGTGTTAGGCATAAATTCTGCTTATGGCCCATTAATTATACAATGGGGCGTACTCCAACTAAATATCAGACTCACTGCTCTAAATATATAGTTGAAAAGATAAGTTGGTATGGAAAAACAAGAGTGGTTATATGTGTTATGTATCATTTGATATAAGAGGGGTCTGTTGAACTCCTTTAATTTCTTAAGTTAATCCAAATCATTTTGCTGGCAAAAAACAAAGAAAAAAGGGCTATATAGTTGTTAATTTCATCAGGATGGGTTGGTAGCTGATAGCATTGCATAAAATTATCTTGTTAGAGAAATTATGATAGTTGTAAATCAACACCTACTTTTGGGCCTGAGACATCTCACTGAGATTTCATTTGTACCTTGAAGATCATGGATCAAAATTGTGACTGCCCTGCAGTGTGGCAGCCACCTTGGCCACTATGCTAAGTGGTATTTAGCACCACTCACATTCGTAACTGTTACTGCAAGTCCGCTACGCCCGCTACGAAGCCGTTACAAAGTGAGACGGACTGTTATTTTCTAAATATTTTAAAAATACATAATAAGGCTTATTTATTTTCTTCTTCTCTCCAATAATATTTTCATCCAACTCTTCTACCCTTTTATACTTACCAAATCGCAGTCAATATAAAGAGTTCCTCTCTAGGGCTCTTCTTTAGGTATATCCTGATAAACACCCCCTTTTATAAATGTGTTCTTTTCTCTACACTCAACAAAAATACATTATTTATTTTGATGAAAGTTAATTTTTTATTTGGAATGAACTTTAAACTTTTCTTAAGTACTATTTTATAATTTATATATCCTTTTTTATATATAGTTGTACCAAATTGCTTATTTGAATTATGAATTTAGAAATGCATAATAGAATTTAACTTAGTATAGCTAATCAACATGCGAAGTCATGGAAGAAATTAAATTAATATATATATATTATAATCATTTAGCGATACAAACTTTTTGTGCACTAAATGGGCTGTTGCACCCTTCTATCTCAGTTATTATTGGAAAAATACAAAATTCTAACATTTTTCAATATTCTAGTTAATTTGGATATTTTTTTCAAAAATATTTTACGACTTTTTCGATTCTCACCAGTATACTGCTATATATCAACTGTTATGTAGCATTTTTGGTCACTGGCTCCTACACCTGCTGCAACCGTTATTTTGATCCTTAGTGAGCTCCCACATCATCCAAACGGTAGAGTCTAGACTTGGGAAACACAATCAATGCTCAAATCTATGTTTATATAGGATTTTGGAAAAGTAATCAATCACCACATGTTGGATGTTCTTATTAAGGTGTAGAAGTCCGATAGTGTTTGGTCGGGGTGTAGACCAGATGTTTTGAAAGGTACATATGTTTTCTTTGGGTTCAATGAGTTTAAGAGCCATTTATGTGCAAGTAGGAATTTTCGAAGGCATATGAACAACTTGAAAGCTTCAACCTTCAATGAAAAGTACACAATATATATAGGAGATAGTATTAACATATGGTAATGTTGAGCATGTGTTGTCACAATTTATGGTTAGTTATAGCTAAATAAAGTCAATATTAGTTAGAAATTTAACTACAGTCAATATTTTAGCATGCTTCTTCTCAAAGAAGAATGTCTTAAATGATACGCGATTTCAAAATATAAATTGGGTGGAACTTTTGAAGTACTTGTGCGAAGATTTTCATTGGCATAGTAAGTCAATCGTTTAAGAAGCGCATTACATTCAAAAAAGCTTCTTAAAAGTTAAAAGCGAAACATAAAACATGTGCTACACTGTGCATGAAATATTTCATCAAGCATAAAAGTAGGAATGTTTATCTTTCATGCATATATGTGTGTCTAAGAGAGAAATGTGCAACATGGTATTTTTCTCATATACTTAAGAATTGTGATTGTAGCATATTTGAGTTGAAAAGGACATGAAGTCATAAAGCAAACCCATGTAGATAAGAGAAGGTTATGCTAACTTCGATGTTAGATGTCAATAAAAGTCATCCGCCATAAGAGACACCATTTTCTTAATTGATTAAAAAAAATAAAACTACGACAAAACACATCATGTGACTTAAAGTTGGACACATGCAAGGTATCATTTCATATAAGTTGAGCAGAAATCCATTTATTGAAACTAAGAGTTATTAGCCAAAGTTATACAGAAGGAGGAAGCGATGTTGATAGTGTGTGGGGTGTTTTCTTGATGCCAAGGTTACTCCTGACTTAGGTAAAAGTACTAATTAGGATTGCCTCAATCTCGTTTTATCCAGCTCGGCAATTGTGCCAGCTGGCGCCGAGATGGAATTAGTCTCAGTAAGAGTACCGATCATGCTCCTCTGGGCTCGGCCCGTGTGTCTCGGCAGTAGTGCCCGACCTCGAGCACGCCCGGCCTCAACGCCTTCTCCAGTTTAGTTCAGTTGACCGAGGTGAGTACTGAGCGTCTAATCTCAATTATGTGATGGGACAGTTACGTTGTAGAACGTACTGTCAGTTAGGGTGGCCACCGGATACCGGTAGGGGGTTATCCCTGTCCGACGATCGCATCCGCATTCATGAGTGGGATTGAGGAAGATCTTATGGGACAGTGCTCTCACCTACCTCCACTCAGGAAGCTTCTGATGAGACACTCGTCTATATATATGCATGGTAAGATCCATGAAAGGTACGCAATATACGATACACTTCCCTCATTTGCCTGAACTCCCTTCTGCCCCATTCACCCTCCCTTCGATCAGTTACTGCACTAACTTAGGCATCAAAGTGCCTTCAGCTGACAGCAGCCAGGGGCTCTGACCTTCTTTTCTCTTCTCCCTTTCAGGTTCAGGGCATCCAGTCCATTCAAAGCAGCTTAACAGCATCATTAAGAGCTTTATGCTCATTTAAACCAAGTCCGTAAATTTTAGGCACTTACAGATAGTATTTATCCTCATCATCAATATTGTTTCGGAAACAATCAATTCTTAGACTTCGACATGTAGACACGTTTTATCTTTGACCAAAACTTACACATCTTCTATGACATTAGAGCACCTCATACACAAGATACAATTGGATCTCACAAATCTATTTCTTCCTGTTCGCCAAGGGTTCAAGTCCAGGCAGGCCAGTCAATTTAGCTCGGTGAAATAGGTATTCGGCCCGGCCCATACCAAATCCGAAAACACAAGGCTTTAAAAAAAAAATTCGAGCCCGCATAGCTTGGACAATTTTTTCAAAGCCCAGCCAAAATAACACAGGGATTAGGCAGAGCAGACCCTTCCCGGCCTGGCTATAAAATAATTTTATTAAGTTTTTAATATATCTACTGAAACTACCAGATCAAATTTATCACATTAGATAAGTAGGGGGAATTAGTTATTTTAACATTTGAACTATTAGTCAAGTTATAGGGTGTTTATGATGATTGTTTGATTACTTGAACAGGATCTTTGAGATACTGGTATGAACACATTAATGTAAGGAGAAAGTACTATCTTGGTAGTTGAATCTTTTCAATCCACAATCGTATCCAACAGATTAATTGCACTCTGATGTGTTTTGAGATGAAATTGGAAAGTCCATACTTTTCATATTGGGCTAGGCTCTCTTTGTTGATGGGGTCGCTTTATTTGGATTACTTCCATTTTCTGGAATTTAGTTATTGCGATTGAGGTTTAATTAGTTTTCCATGTTCTTCATTTAAACTTAAAAATTGAAAAGGTTGGGCTTTTGATGAGGACAAAAAATTGTGCTTGCTTTGAGGTGATTGGACTATCTTATTTCTCACTATGCCTTTGTTTGATCGATTATTGTATTTCATCCGTTTGTTTGATGGCTTTTCTGTTGGGCTTATGGGTTTTGGCTCGTTATATAGGCCCAATCATTTATATTAGGGTTGACGGGTAATTTGGTCTTTGTTAAATATATATTATCTCTCCTGGTTGTAACCCTATTATTGGGAAAAACTCTGATTAGTGAAAAGAAGAAGACGAGCTTTTGTCCGTGGACGTAGGTGTGAAATCACCGAACCACGTAACTCTGTGTTTTCATTGTGGGGTTTGATTTGTTTGCTTGTTGATCGCACGTTTCCGCACACATGATCACAACAAATTGGTATCAATGCATTGTTGTGGTACGCGATCAACGGCGCAGATCGGATAAGATCTTCGCAGAAGGCTCGATCTCACACCGAGGTCGACGAAGTCGATCTCTGTTTTGGAGCAGGGAACAACAGCCACGCAGTTCGGAAATTGTAGTGGGTCGGATCTTGCAAATTAGAGAGATCAGAGAGTGGACAAGGTTCTTCGTTTTGCCTTTGGTAACCTGATCACAGCAATGGGCCACGCCCTTTATTGATCAGAGTAGATCGAATAGGCCCTTGGTTTGTTAGTCTCCTAGGGAGAAGAAATCCTGCCTTCTGGTTCAGATTGTTGCCGCAAAGCACGGAGGAGATCGATCAGTCAGTTGCAGATAAGAAACCAGAGGATCTCGTCATTGGAGTCATCGTCATTGGAGATGATCTGATCGAAGAAGACAGCAAGAACAGGCACTTTGGGTTTTGTTTGTTTTTCAGGCTGGGCCCACCCCGCCGTGACGTCTTCGCCGGAATCATCGCCGTCGTTGCCGCTGCGTGTCGCTAAAGCCCATGCTGCCATCGTCCTGTGGCCGGAGGAGACGCTGCTCTGCACCTCTGTTCCTTACAGGTTCTGGTTCTGAACCAGAACAGAATTTGGGGTAGGAGAAGACCTTTTTTGGGTTGGGTTTGTTTTCAAGTTGGACCTAGGTCAGCCTGACCCGTTTGCAGAAAAAACCCAGTAGAAGCAGTTCAGTTCTGGGTCGGTTCCAGGTTAGGTCTGACCCACCCAGCCTAGAAGCCCAGTTCAACAGAACTCAGCCAAAAGCAGCCGCTGACGTCATCTATACGGTCAAGACATATTTGACCAATTGGACGGCCAGAATTGATTTGTGTTTTCCGGAGCCATCCGGACTCAGAATTGAGCTCCGTTTTTTTTTTTTTTTTTTGTTGGATTCATATCGACGAAATCTACGATCTGAACATAGTGGATTGATAGTTTGGCAAACAGAAAATAATAGCGAGCTCATTATTGACAAAGACAACTATTTCAAATGCAAAATTTGAAGTCGAGAAATTTGATGGTACCAATAACTTTGGTATGTGGCAATGTGAGGTTAGAGATGTTCTAAGCCAACAAGAGTTGGAAATTGCACTGGAAGATAAACCCTCAGATATGGAAGACAAGGAATGGCAGAAGATCAATCGTCAGGCATGTAGTACCATCAGATTATGTCTCACGAAGGATCAAAAATACTCAGTGATGAGAGAAACCTCTGCAAAAGTGTTGTGGCAGAAATTGGAGGAAAAGTATATGACCAAGAGCTTGGAGAATCGGATCTATTTGAAGAAGAAACTTTTCCACTTCGAGTATCGTCAAGGTATTTCTATGACTGAACATCTCGATGATTTTAATAAAATTATTACTGATTTAATGAACATTGATGTGAAAGTTGATGATGAAGATAAGGCATTACTTCTTCTCAATTCGCTTCCCAATAGTTATGATCATTTTACTCACACTTTGATCAACAGGAAGACCGAGGTTAAATATGATGTTGTGTCTGTTGCTTTGATGAATAATAAATATCGGAATAAGGACAAACAGGTTCATAGGGATTCATCATCTGATGCATTGACAGTAAGAGGCAGATCAGATGATAGGACATCTGGTAATAACTCTCGTTCTAAATCGAGAGGAAAACCAAAGCCACCTGCAAAAGATGAATGTGCCTTTTATCACAAAACGGGGCATTGGAAGAAGGATTGTCCAAAGTTGAAAAACAAGGACAAAGATAAATATGATGAAAACATTGGACACAATGGGGATGATGATTTTGAATTTAATTTAACTGTTTCTTCATTGGTATGCCATTTTGATGAGTGGATTTTAGACTCGGGTTGTATCTATCATATGTGTCCCAACAAGGAATAGTTTTCCAGCTTTCAAGAGTTGGATGGTAGAACAGTTTTGATGGGCAATAATAGTGCCTGCAAAACAAAGGGGATAGGAAAAATCCGTTTGAAAATGCATAATGGAGCAGTTAGAGTTTTGACAGATGTTCGGTATGTACCGGATTTGAAAAAGAATCTCATTTCATTGGGTGCTTTAGACTCCAAAGACTTCAAGATTACCATGGAAAGTGGAGTTCTAAAAGTTGTTTATGGTGCACTTGTGTTGATGAAGGGTGTCCGAATAGGTAATTTGTATTTCTTGCAGGGGAGTACAGTGTTAGGTGGAACAGCAACAGTATCTGATAGCTCGAATGAGACTGTTACAGACACTACCAGATTGTGGCACATGCGTCTAAGGCATGCTGGGGAGAGAGCATTGCAAGGTTTGGTTAAGCAAGACTTATTGCAAAGTGTAAAGACCTGCAAGTTGGGATTTTGTGAACATTGTGGTTTTGGCAAGAAGACAAAAGTGAAGTTTAGCACTGCGATCCATCGCACTCAAGGCACACTAGACTATGTTCATTCAGATGTATGGGGTCCTACCACGGTGGCATCTTTGGGAGGTATGCATCACTTCGTTACATTCGTTGATGACTTCTCCAGAAGAGTATGGGTGTACATCATGAAGCACAAGGATGAAGTCTTGAATGTGTTGTTGAAGTGGAAGAAAATGATTGAAACACAAACCGGTAGAAAGATAAAAAGGCTCAGGTCAGATAATGGGGTGAGTACAAGTCTGATCCGTTCTTGCAAGTATGTCAAGATGGAGGGATTGTGAGGCATTTTACAGTTAGTGGGACACCACAATAGAATGGGGTGGCAGAACGCATGAACCGCACTATATTGGAGAAAGTTCGGTGTATGTTGTCTAACTCTAGATTAGGCAAAGCATTTTGGGGTGAGGCAGTTGCTTATGCACGTCATCTCATCAGCAAGTTACCTTCTGCTGCGATTGATGGAAAAACACCCATTGAGGTATGGTCTGGAAAACCCGCTACTGATTATGATAAATTCAATATATTTGGTTGTCCTGCTTATTTCCATGTCACAGAGAATAAGTTGGATCCAAGGGCCAAGAAAGCTATATTCTTGGGTTTCAGCAGTGGTTTGAAAGGATACCATTTATGGTGTCCAGCTAGCTTCAAAGAAACTTGTTCTGAGTAGAGATGTGACTTTTGATGAAACTGCCGTGTGGAAACAGAACAAGCAAAATGGCTCTCAGGAGGAGAGCAAAGACAGTGGTAAAACGAAGCAGGTGGAGCTTGATATCATCCCAATTGAATCAGAGGATGATGATACAGATGAGGAGGAGACTCCAGCCCAAGAGCATCCACAAGAGCAAGCAGATTCTATTGCAGCCAATAAACCAAAAAGGAATATTCGAAAACCTAAACGGTTCACTAACATGGTGGCATATGCACTTCCAGTGGTTGAAGAATCTGTTCCTACCACCTACAAAGAAAAAAAGAGGCATTTGAAAAATGCAGATATGCTGACTAAGGTGGTGACTGGGGTCAAGTTTAAGCATTGCTTGGACTTGATCAACATTCTGCGATTTTGAGCACCTTCGGGTGTATGGCGCCTACATGCGCATTTGGAGGCGTGTGATTGCATGCCAAGGTGGAAAATGTTTGTGACCTGTAAATCTCGCCAAGGTAGAGATTTGTTGGGCTTATGGGTTTTTGCTCGTTTTATAAGCCCATCATTTGTATTAGGGTTGAGGGTTAATTTGATCTTTGTTAAATCTATATATTATCTCTCTTGGTTGTAACCCTATTATGGGATAAAAACTCTGACTAGTGAAAAGAAGAAGACGAGCTTTTGTCCGTGGACGTAGGTGTGAAATCACCGAACCACGTAACTCTGTGTTTTCATTGTGGGGTTTGATTTGTTAGCTTGTTGATCGCAACATTTTCCATGTTCTTCATTTATACTTCTAAAGTGAAACGGTTGGGCTTTTGATGAGGAAAAAATTATGCTTGCTTTGAGGTGATTGGACTATCTTATTTCTAACTATGCCTTAGTTTGATCGATTATTGTATTTCATCCATTTGTTTATGGCTAGTGGTTGCATGGCGAGACCTTTTTTGTGATTTCTATGCCTATTATTGAGTTTGGAGTGGTGATTATTTGTCCGACTTTAGCTATCTACATCTGATGGATAGCTGTAAAAGTCTTGATGAGATAGTTAGGATCGATTTTGTGTCATCTGATTTGATTTGAAGGGTTTGGACATTTTTGGATGCCATTTCGATATTCCAGTTTTTCTTCATTTACAGCTTTCAAATTCCAGTCAGTTAGCATCCGATTAAAACATGATCACGTTATGAGACATGTTGCTTGTTACATTGTACTGTTGGTCCCAAGTCCGGAAAAAAGGTACGGCTTTCAAATTCCAGTCAATTAGCATATAATTAAAACATGATCACCTTATAAGACATGTTGCTTGTTACATTGCATTATCGGTCCCAAGTCCGGAAAAAAAAGAGGATGGTTTCAAGTCTGGTCACAGTATATGAATAATTAGAGAATCTTGATCTTATGTTCAAGATCATACTAAAGCCCGAGCCCAGCCCGAGCTCACATGGGATGGGAATTGACATAGGCCCGCTCAATTTAGAGTCAGGATGAGACAACCCCCGGTAGGCCCATCCAATATTCGGGATGGGATTGGACAACCCAGGCCAATCCCCTCTCATTGACAGGCCTAGGTCCAAGGTTTAGGGTCCAAACCAAGTGGCTTCAAGGTCAAGGGGATTTTGGTAAGTATACAGAGGCTTTTTGGGGGCTAAAAAAGTATTTCTTGGGGGCCAAGAAATTAAGTGTAGATTATATATATAAATGTAATCTATAACCTAAAACTATATACATAAGGAACCCAATGAAAGTCTCATTTTCCGTGGACGTAGGCAATCCTGTCAAACGGCCACATAAATCTCTGTGTATGATTTTATCTTCTTTTTTTTAGTATAAGTGTGATTTTATCTTCTTATGTGTGGTTCAATTGTTGATCGCGGGTTTTATCCTTCCGCACACACGCGCAGAACGCTTCCCACTCATCATCCGTGGTGGATGAATTCGTTGCCCTTCTCTTCAAAACCTTGTATATACCTTGTCAAACTAACAGTACTAACCTTAATCTGCCACAAGTTGAAGTTGTTTTTCCATCAAATCTTCCTGCCTTAAATTTTGCATTAGATGCTCTTGCAGCCATAGTACAAGGACTTTCCGTAATGACTAGAAATCTAGGTAGCCATAGAATAAAGGGGGCTTCGGCCGGGGGTCCCTCAACTCATGACTTTGTTGCAAACAGTCCACAAAAAAAAGTCATCAAGCTAAAGGTCCCTCTCACACTTTTTCATACCTGAAATGTCTAGTTTACCCTTTCTTTAAATCTTATCCCATGACTGGTGGGATATCCCATTAATAATGGCCAACTAACATTTAATTGCCCACGATTAATGGAATCCCCAGATTTTCAAATAAATTCTAAAAACACACAAATAAATTTCAAAATAACGAAAATAAATTTTTAAACAATGCAATAATTTCAAAAAACGAAATAATTTTTTTTTAAAAAAGCAATATATAATCAAATAACACAGATAAATTTAAAAAGATGCAAATAAGTTTCAAAATATCCAAATAAATTTCAGAAAATGTAAATAAATTTCAAAAGACTAAAATAAATCTCAACAGATCCAAATAAAATTTAAAAAATACAAATAAATTTATAATAATGAAAATAAATTTTAAAAAATAAAATAATTTCAGAAAACTCAATAAATTTGAAAAGACACAAATAAATTTCAAAAGACGCAAATAAATTTAAAAAACGCATATAGATTTCAAAAAACGCAAATAAATTTGCTAAAAAACTCAGATAAATTTACCTAAAACACAAAGAAATATGACAGAGGACAGATAAATTTGAACAACACTCAGATAAATTTGAAAAAAACTCGGATAAATTTGAACAAAACTCAGATAAATTTGACAACAACTCAGATAAATTTGAAAAAAAAAAACTCAGATAAATTTGACAAAAACTAAGATAAATTTGATAAAAACTGAAATAAATTTGACTAAATAGATAAATTTGCGTGGGCTGGGTCAGCCTGACCTGACCCGACCCAGACCTGGACCAAAATACCCAGAGAACCAAAACCAGGTCTTCTTCTTCACGTTCTAGTTCTGGAATCAAAACCAGAACCAGTGCTTCCTCCTTCAGCCACGGCAGGTAGGGCGCGGCAGAAGCGGACGGAGCTTCTCCGGAATCTTCAGACGGCGACCACCCATCCCTCCGGTTCCCCGAGTTCTGCGCCGCCATCTCCGTCCTCCGCTCCGTCAGCGACCTCCACAAGCCCCCCTTCGTCCCCTGGCGGGACGGCATGGACCTCCTCGACTAGCTCGGCATCTTCTTCGGCTTCCAGGCTGACAACGTCCGCAACCAGCGCGAGCACCGCGTTCTCCTCCTCTCCAACTACACCTCATGTGTATCAGGTCAACCTGACCCGAACGTGGATCTGGAATCAACCTGGCCTGGGTTGCCTAAGTCTCCTTCCCCATACGTAACTCTCTGCAACCAGAGGAGGAAGACAGCGTGGCTCTGTTTCTATACGAAGCATATGGGCATTGGGCAGAATTATTGATGTTACCCATGTGAGGCCATGGCAAGTGGCTAAGTTGTCATCTGCTCCTTTCAAGGCTTACTTTAGCAATATATTTATGTTGCTTTGGTGCCATTCATCGTCACTTTGAAAGAAGGGTGTGAGAAACAGAGGATCCTTACCTTACTGCAAAATTTAATCTCTCTGCAACCAGGAGGAAGACAGCGTTGCTGCCTTGGTCTTTTCTCCGATGATGGTACGACACCGGGGCGGCAGTAGTGGCGATGGAGACGGCCTATGGCCTCTCGATCTTCTCCCAGCCTCTGATCCCTACCGCAGCAGAAGCTACCATCAACACCGAATCTCTCTCATCTTCTCTTCTAATTTGAATCGTCATGGAAACCCTACTAATCGATTGCGTCAAAAGCAACCTCCGTCTCTTCATGCACCGCAACGCCATCTTCCTCTGCGAATGCCTCTGCGCCGAGTTCCCTTCCGAGGCAAGTGCATTTCCCCATCTCGATTGTTATCATCTTCTTCTTGTCTTTTCGAATGATGGTGTTGTTCTGTTGATGCCATTTCGTTTCTTCATTTGATTTGGGTTTTTCTTTTTCCCTTCATAGATCGCTTTATTTGATATCGCTTTGTAGCTCTTCTGCTAATGATTTCGTCTCAAACACCAACAGAGCACATTTTTTTTTCAAATCGTTGCCTGTCTTTGAGGTGGGAAGAAAAAAACTCAGAATTTTTCTATGATATCAGTTTATTTAGGAAGGAGGGAGGAGGAAGATTGAGAGGATTTAGGAAGGAGGGAGGAGGGAAGATTTGAAATTTTCAATTTCAAAATTTTATGTCTAAAACGGTTGGAAGGGCAATTTAGTCTTGAAAAATGAGATCATGTGGATGCAGGGACCTAGGGCTGGAAAAAGTCTAGCGGAGTGGACCATAGGCCTTAAAAAGTTTTTTCTTGGACTGGAGGCTGGAAATATTGACTTATAGGGACTTTTCGCTAATTTCCTCTAGAATAAAACGAAGTGCCACTTTCCTTTTGATCAGCTGGTTTCCGAGATCCAATGGCCCAGGTTTACCTATTGAACCTCGGGCCTTGTGTCTTAATTGGTCTTTTGAGTTGAATCAGGGCCAAAATGGCATTTGGGCCGTTTGGATCTTCTCTATCATTGATTTAATTAACCCAACCATTATTATATATTATAGACGTAGGCATCGATTTCGAAATTGGAGTCCGATTTCGCAATTTATTGAGAAATTGGATCTCAATTTCAATTTTAATTGCAAAATTGGAGCTCTAATTTCGATTTCAATTTTTATTGTTACCAAAAATACTTAAACACTTAACACAATGAAACGTATTTATTGAAAAACTCTTATTAATCTTCCTCTAAAATCTCTCTTACATATTTCCTTCTGTATCTTCTCACTCAAATCTCCTCCTTATATCCATCTCTTCCTATTCTTATCTACTCCAGCCCATGAAATCTTGGTGAGAGAGGTGAATTCCTAATATCTAGGTCCCTAAAATATAATCTTCTCCACTATCTCTAATCTTCCTTCTCCTCAATTAAAGCGACATCTCCCACGGATCATCGCCACCCTTTCTTTTTTAAAGATGCATTCCTAATCTCTATCTTTCTCTTTCATTTCCATCATTTTTATGCATTTATTTTGTTCCACTTCCATATCAATGGTGATTAGATCATGGGCACTACATTTATTATCTTCCATATCATAGGCTAGATTTAAGGTAAATTATTTTCTTCACTCCCATCTTTTTTATGTATTTATTTTGTTCCATTTCCATATCAATGGTGATTGGATCTTGGGCACTACATTGATGATCTTCTAGATCATGGCCAATGGGCACTATATTAACCTGTTGAGCTTCTACAGAAAGAAGAAAAAAAAAAAAAAGATTTGTTCAACTGCTCTCTCTTATCACTGATTTGAGTCCATGTTTTGTCACAGCTAATAAAAAAAGATAGTTGCCAATGCCTCAGCAGTTTTGCTCCAGTTATCTGACTCCAAGCAATCAGTGTTGGCATGGTTCATAATATGGTGAGGTACCCTGCCCACGTCTTAAGATGCATTGTGTTTTTATAGCTAATAATTATTTGATTCGCATTTTTCTTTCTTAATCAACAAGTATATGTGTAGATACAACCACTTATGCTATTTTCTTTTTTCTTATTTTTGAGCTTTTCATAAGCTTCTTATTTTTGCATTTTTCTTTTTCAGTTTATATATTTTTTACATTATGAATCATGCTGCCATGCATAGTTTAATTATTATTTTATTTTAGGGCCCGGGATTAGTACAGGCCTTTTTTACTAGTTATGTAAATTAAACTGGATGAAGAATGCAATCCCCCATTGTCTAATTTGGCCCACCCCCCCACAATGGATACCCACGCTATATAAGCCACAGCAAGTGGACGGCCTATCCTGACTGGTCAACAGGCAAATTGGCTTTGCAGGCCACTAATCAAGCATCTAGGATCATCCTTTTGGAGCCCACCAGAAATAGTGGTCAATGCATGGCCCACCAGACCATCAGGCAATGAAGCCAACTGTCTGATGTCGATGATGGAGACCAGAGAAATCCTAGGCCATGGAGCCTGCAGTGACCCAAACAAATGACAATCCTTAAAGTAGATCCACCGAACCAACCAAAAACCATAAAAGAAGAAACCATAGAGTCAACACAGCCCATAAATTAGATCACCAACCTCAACTCCTAGAACAAAGCTAAACCAATAAAGCTTCCCATGCTACCTCAGCTCATCTCTAAAACTCCTCATTCTCCCAGTGAAAGAAAGACTCATCATTCTCCCTATCTAGCTGTGCACGGATTTGTTGCCCAGTTATAGATGTCATGGGCTTCGGACCAGCCCCACAGCCACAAAGCCTTCTATGCAATGGTGTCATCTATCCTCAATGTCAATCCAACTCTTATCTTTATCGGTGCATCTAGTACAAGTTGAACATATAAATTCATCTTCATCGCCTACAACGCTCATCATCACAGAAAAGAGATGGAAGTTGTAAACTTGTTTTGATCCCTTAGGGCCCGTTTGGCAACTAACTAGTTAAAGTAAAGTAAAGTGAATCCAAACAGGAAATGACAAGGGGCCATATCAAAAGTACAGAATTTCAAAACTCCCTCCTAATTTTTTTTAAAAAAAGTCAAAAAAGCAACCTCCTTTATCTACTAAAAGACAAAAATACTCCACTTTTCTATACAAAAAGTCAAAAAGATTCAATACCAAACAACTAAAAACAAAACACCATCATAACACCTTATATTTTATTCTCTCTTAATTTGATGCTTCACCTCACCATACATCCAAACAGGCCTTAGGGAACCAAACTTCACAGGTAATAGCTACCTAATATATATTACATATAGGGGTGTTCATGGCCAGGCCAACCAAAGCCCGATCCCAGCACAGCCTTCTTTAGGCCGGGTTGCATTCAGTGAAAGACAGCCCAAAGCCCGGCCCTGCACAGCCCATGTAAGGAGTGCATGTAATTTAGTTTAATTAGGCCAAAGATTTGCTAGAAAGCCCACGAAATTTATCAAAAGCCCGGTTCAGCCCCGCCTAGTTGACTAAATGGGCAGCCTGACTTCATGGCTCATTTTGGGCTCGGGTTGGGCTTGGGCCAGTGTTTCTAATGCCCCCTGAACACCCCTACTTACGTATATAAGTGATAAGGAATACATGTATCTAACTTGTTTCGCCTTTATGGCATTGAAATCTTCTGTTTTCTTTACTAGAAATTGGCAAGTACATGAATAAATAAATAAATAAATATTCATAGGAGTATGTATGCGTAAATAATTTGCAAGAATTATTATTGCATAAATGGAAGCAAAGATGGGCAATTTCAAACTTAATTACACAAGCAAATTTAAAACCACTAATTAATAAATGCATTATAATGGCATACAAAAATCATTGTGATGAGCAGTTTTAAACCCAGAAGAGCAATTTTAGGACTA
This sequence comes from Umbellularia californica, assembly GCA_028538565.1. Classification (NCBI taxonomy): domain Eukaryota; kingdom Viridiplantae; phylum Streptophyta; class Magnoliopsida; order Laurales; family Lauraceae; genus Umbellularia; species Umbellularia californica. Next base: position 11,567,038 of record JAPQWN010000005.1, read on the forward strand.
CTAATTAATCAATTTATAATTGCATATCTATATAGGATAATATTCAAGCGCATCCATCCCTCACCATTTTTGGTGAGGGACGACCCTTTTGGGGGTGTTTCAATTACAAGAGGGGGCTCTTGGCTCTTGTACTTGAAACACCCCCCAAAAGGGGTGTCCCTCACCAAAAATGGTGAGGGATGGATGCGCTTGAAGATCCTCCATATATATAAATATATATATATACACTTGACAAGAATCATTGCATAAATGGAAGCAAAAATGATCAATTTTGAAGACAGACCCTACAAATTTATAACTAATAATAAATCAATGCATTGATATAGAAAAATCCTTCAACTGCTCAATTTATTACTATATAGGAAAATGACCCAAACCAAACATGAGATCCATACAACATAAGAGCATGCTTTGATCAAACCGATAAGAGAAAACAATCATAAACAAAGAAATAAACATAAGTATTTAGTAGATGCATTCGCAAAAGCATGACAAGGGCAACAGGATCATTCATTCATTCGTTGTCTAGTTGTCCTTCATTTCTTCGTGAAACTGAAATCAATGAAAATAAGATATGTGGCAGTGTAGCCGCCTTGCCAAGAAAACAAAATGATATGATGTTGACTTGACAGCTAAAAGAAGATTAGCACTTTGGTCATGCCATGGGCACACAGTTAAAAATGGACGTCTAATTTTTGGCCTTTTATAAGCCTTATTTATTTATTTACTTTGATCTTAGGGGGCTCAAAGTTTAATGATTTTATAAGTGGATATTTTATTTTGACTCAATCTAACTTTAAATGATGTTGGTTTATGGTCAAATTTAGATAAGTACCAAATGATGGGGGAATGTGTGTAGGAGGGTAGGATTGATTGTTATTGATTCCCACTAGAGTATTGTGGTTATAGTTATATCCAGCAAATCTGATGCCTTTCTAACGCTTGCTCTTTAACTGATACTTTTTCTTCTTTTTTCCAAATCAGTTGTGTAGTCCACATGTACATGTAAGAAACTAGATGAAGGATGAGATCAATAAAAGCCCCCGAGAAACCAACTCTAAATAGAGTTAAAGTAGAAAGCTGCACCATATAAGGATTGGTTGATAGCAATCAATGGCGAATTTAATTATCATCTTAGTCTTATCTAATCAATCGATTTGACTTAAAAATCACTTATGAATTCTGAATTATGATATCAAAGGGCACATTTGATGGATAACAAATTCACAATGAGCCAAGCCCCAAAACCAAATGGTCAATATCCAAACAAAACAATAATGAAAAGAGAGATTTATTCACCCCCTTGGGCCCCACCCCATCTTATACGGCGTCTAATTGAGTAAAAAAACAATATTGACAATAGATATAGGGCCCGTTTGGCATCTCTATTTTGCACGTCTATTTGTAGCCCTGTTTGGCAAATTTTATCTATACAAAATAGATTTGTATAGAATAGATCTATATGGAATATATCTGCATAAAATAGATGTTTGAATAAATAGATCGTTTGATACGTCGAAAAGATCTTTTTTAGAAAATAGATTGTTTGGTAATTGCATCCTATATGTCTATATGAATCAGTATTGTAGACTATTAATTAGTATGGCTCACTAGAAATTAGTAAGTCTTGGTTAACCGGGCCACTAGATTGCCCAAGTTGTACTATGATTAAAAGTAGGTCTATTATAGTAGGTCTACAGCGATTAGAAGTAGGGTTTGGGTGTAACAGGGTTTGGGGCTGATATTATAAATAGAGATCCAGAGTTTTTAATCTCTAGGATGTACAACCTCTTGTAATTGCATAGTGATTCTCCCGTCTTCCCCGTGGACGTAGGCTAAAAGCCGAACCATGTAAATCTCTGTGTTCTTTTTGTGCTTGATTGATCTTTTCTCGTAGGCTCTAGATCACAACAAACTGGTATCAGAGCGTTGCGCGTGATCGGAGGAGATATAAAAGATCGGATCAAAAAGGGCTGGAGTTGTGGCTACATGATCGACGAAAGAGATCTCAGGATTGAGATGGTGTTTTACGGATCATGCGAAGGGAGATCGTTTGATCTCGGTGGGCCACTTCGATCGCAACCTGGATTCGGTCTTTGAGCAGAAGATTGGAGAACAGGTGGATTTGCAAATCGACAGGCCACACAAGTTGCAGAAAAAAGAAAATCCGGGCCAAAAAAGAAGAGCAGCACTGCTACTTTCGTCGCCGGAGCAAAGGTCTGTCGTCGCTGATTGGAAGGAGGATGTAGTAGGTTGATCTCGTCCCTGGTTGAAGCAGGTGCTGAGGGAAATCGACCGGAAGAACAGAGAAGTCTTTGGTTCTTGAGCGGCGAAGGGAAAACAGAGGATCTGGACTGCCGGTTGGTTGCAGGGAAACAGAACTCTGTTGCGCTTGCTGGTGCCCCATCTCATCATCAGATTGCCGGACGCCTTCGCCTGTGCCTGCGCCTGCGCCTAAAGCAGAGAGAAAGAAGACAGCGATTTGGGTTTTCGCTAGGCCCCACTTCGCCGCCTGAGTTTTCGCCACCGCTGCGTGTCGCCGGAGAAGGAACGTCATCGCCGTCCCGTCTGCCTAGGCCAAGGAAGTCAAAGAACGGGAGAGGAGTTGCAGGTTCTAGTTCTCGTTCCAAAACAAAGAAGAAAAAGAAGGTGGGCCTCAGCAATTCCGGGTTAGTCTAGGTCAGGTCAAGCCTGACCCATTTTAGAAGTCCAGTAGCCAGGCCAGTCCGGGTTGGGTCCAGTCCAAGTTGACCTGACCCATGCAGCAGAAGCCCAGTAGCAAAAGCCCAATAGCCAAGCCAGTCCAGGTTGACCTAATCCGTACAGCAGAAGCCCAGTAGCAAAGCTCGCAGAGAAAGGCGCTAACATCAGCACTTGTACGGTCAAAGTCAAATTTGACCAGATCGAAAGCTGAAGTTTATTTTCGCGATATCTTGACGATCTGGAGTATGACTGGTGATGATCTGGAGTATGACTAGAGATCCATTTGAACCTACAGACTCGTTGCGAGCAAATCTATGTGGTTGTGGAGGAAGATTCGTTGTACAACGGTTAACGAAGGAGATTGACTGATTGAAGCGCAAAACCTTATTTCTGCAATATCTTAGCCATCCGGAGTCGGATCTCAAATCCGTTTCTTCCATCGTGCTCGTGGTGACTAGATCTACACAGGTACTGTGAAAGATTCACAGAATGGCTACGAAATTTGAAATTGAGAAATTCAATGGAAAAAAGGACTTCGATCTTTGGCGTTTGAAGATGCATGCTTTGCAGGTTCAGAATAGGTTACATAAAGCTTTAAAAGGAAAAAATGCTTTGCCTGACAAACTGTTAGATGAAGAGAATGATGAGTTGCTGGAAAAGGCATACGGTCAGATTCTGTTGTTTTTTAGCGATAGTGTACTGCGAAAAATTTCTCAAGAGAAAACTATTACTGGCATATGGCAGAAGTTGGAGAACTTGTACATCACGAAGTCTCTCACGAATCGCTTGTACCTGAAGAGGCGGTTGTTCACGTTACAAATGCAGGAAGGTACGTTTGTTTCAACTCATCTTGATTCTTTCACAAAAGCTATCATAGATCTGGAAAATATCAATGTTGAAATTGATGATGAGGACCAAGCTATCATGTTATTGTGCTCGTTACCACCCTCCTATGAGCATTTTGTTGATACCATGATGTATGGTAGAGATACTCTGACAAAAGAGGATGTAGAGGCAGCCTTGAACTCCAAGGAGTTGAAGAAAAAGATTGTGGTTGACAATGATGGTGAGGGTGAGGGTTTGGTAGTACGAGGAAGAACAAAAAATTCCAGTAGTAAGGGTAAACATAGATCCAACAGGAAAAATATTGAATATTATTATTTTCATAAGAAACGGCACATCAAAAAAAACTGTCCTGAAAGGCAGAGGAAAAGGAAAGAAATAATAGAATATTCATCATCTGATGATTCAGTTAGTGTTGCAGATGGAAGATCAGATTATGCTTCCGATAATGCACTTTCTCTGATTGAAAATAGAATTCGTCGTTGGGATGAATGGATTCTTGATTCAGGTTGTCCCTACCACATGTGTCCCAATAGGGACTGGTTTACCACTTATAGAGAAACCGAAGGTGGTAGTGTCTTACTGGGCAACAATGTTGCATGTAAGACTGTTGAAATTGGAACAGTAAAAATCAAGATGCATGATAGAATCATCAGAACGTTGGTAGAGATTCAGCATGTTCCTGATCTGAAAAGGAATATTGTTTCTCTTGGTGCCTTGGACTCCAACGGTTGTAAGTTCTCAGCCGAAGGTCGAGTTATGAAGGTCGTGAAGGGTGCTCTGGTTCTTATGAGAGGCAATAGAGTTGGAAACTTGTATGTTTTGTCTGGAAATACTATTACAGGTGGAGCTGCAATGTCTTCCTCAGATGACCATGAATCTGTCTCAACACGCTTATGGCATTTGCGAGTGAGTCACATAAGTGAGAAAGGATTGACAATACTGAGCAATCGGAATTTGTTATATGGCACGAAGACAGCCAAGTTGGATCTCTGTGAGAGATGCATCTTCGTAAAGCATCGAAAAGTCAGTTTCAAGACAGGTATTCATTGCACAAAAGGTATTCTTGATTATGTTCATTCAGATGTATGGGGGCCTTCTAAGGTTTACTCCAAGGGCGGATCCGGTTTATGCTGACTTTTATTGATGATTATTCAAGGAAAGTCTAGGTTTATACTCTGAAGAAGAATGATCAGACCTTTGTTACATTTAAGCGATGGAAGGAAATGGTTGAAAAACAGACTGGCATGAAGGTATAGAAGTTGAGGACAGGTAATGGCAAGGAGTACAGATCGACAGAGTTTAAGAACTATTACAAAGATCATCGCATAGTTCGATATTACACCACCACAGAAACTCTAGAGCATAATGGAGTTGCAAAGAGGATGAACACAATGATCCTGGAAAGAGCTTGTTATATGTTGTTTACTGCAGGATTGTCCATGGACTTTTGAGCTGAGGCAGTAAATGCCGCATGCTACTTGATAAATAGGTCTCCACACACAAAGATTGGTTGCAAAACACCAGAAAAAATGTGGTCAGGTAATCCAGCTGATTATTCTAACTTGAGGATTTTCGGTTGTCCGGCTTATGCTTGTGTGAAAGCTGATAAGTTAGAACCAAGGGTTGTGAAGTGCATCTTGGTGGGATATGCTTCTGGGGTGAAAGGATATAGGTTGTGGTGTACCGATCAGGATTCACTCAGATTTATCATCAGCAGGGATGTTACATTTCACGAGAATGCTTTACTCGAAGCGAGAAAGCAGGTGGAGGAGACAAAAGTAGGTAGCAGCAGTAACACCGTTCAGGTGGAGTCCGAAATCCTAGTGAGGCTCACTAAGGTGGAGATTTGTTAATTAGTATGGCTCACTAGAAATTAGTAAGTCTTGGTTAACCGGGCCCTTGAATTGCCCAAGTTGTACTGTAATTAGAAGTAGGTCTATTATAGTAGATCTACTGTGATTAGAAGTAGGGTTTGGGTGTAATAGGGTTTGGGGCTGATATTATAAATAGAGGCCCAGAGTCTCTAGGATGTACAACCTCTTCTGATTGCATAGTGATTCTCCCGTCTTCCTCGTGGACGTAGGCCAAAAGCCGAACCACATAAATCTTTGTGTTCTTATTGTGCGTGATTGATCTCTTCTCGTAGGCCCTAGATCACAACATAGACATTAATGTCTGTAGCATAAAGGAGGTAAAAAGAGTCCATCCAGAATAGACAATTATGTCTGAAGCGGGTAGAGGAGGCGGTGCTACAGTAGCTTTAATAGATGGAGGCCCATGTACCTTTTTGTCTTTCTTTTTAGACTATGGCTTCCTAAATTGAGATCTGAACCGATAAAAGTCTTTTACAATCTCAAACACGACCACCATACAAAATTTAAGTAGTTGATTTGTCACGGATCTCGAGATATATGTGAGAAACCATGAACGCTTAAATACGCATTTCTAGACCTCTGTGGGACCCCGTATCAAGATCCAAGCCGTTGGTTCTCTTTAAAATGACACTCATGGATGTATGTAAAAACTTCAAACATTAATTCCCTGTAGATTTCGAGAAATCTCTGAAAACTATGAGCCGTTGATGTATATATTCTTTCTGTTGAAAGCTCAATTACGGTTGTTGAGGTTTAGATACGTTTTTGAGTTAAGTCCATCCACATTAAACCACGTCAGCATATTTAAAAAAAAAAAAAAGAAAAGAAAAAAAAAATTACCTCAACCAATTTGAACCGACTCATAATAATTCTTTTGTTCATGTTCTCTCTCTCTCTCTCTCTACTCCCTTCTTTGACTATCACCCTCTCCTCTTTCTTTCACTCCCTTTCTCTCCATTTCTAATCTTCACTTCCTCTCTCACATAGTTGGTAATGTATATGAACACTCTCATATCAACAAGTAAAAAGAAAATAATTTACAAAGGTACGTGAGATTCAGATTAACTAGGTTTAGATTGACAAAGATCTATCTTTTTCAATTTTAATTTTATGTTTTTATTTGAATTGGTTTTCCACCCATGGTGCATATTAGAATTCTTTTTTATTTGGAACTTCCTAGGACACCCAGAGTTTAGATCATTCACAGCCTTGCACAAATAAATGGTAGTTCTTCACGGTATCAAGTTATAGGGAGTTGAATTTAGTCCATTTAATCCAACAGATCTTCTTTTCTAATGATTGAGAGGGTGGTGGATTCTGTAAGAAGGGAAGGATTATGTACGTGATCGGCCGGGTTGACTTGATTGTTTTTCATGCAAAATATCTCTTTTTTTTTATTTAGTTAATCGTAAGAATTTATTGACTTGATTTTTCACATTTCGATGGTGCATATTAGAGTTATTTTTTATTATCTGTTTGGAACTATATTCTGATCTTAATCTGATTGTGTGGAGATGGATAGCGCCATCAAATATCTTATATGATCAAATTAAATACCATGCAATGCACAGCATCTCAAATGAACACAATATCTCTTCTTGGGAGCGCGCTCTCTCTCTCTCTCTCTCTCTCTCTCAGTGAAAAGGGTGGGGGTTGTTTTAAGGGAGGGAACCTTCTGGGTAGCTTCCTTCCTCTCTTTCCAGCTGTATGGCAATTTCTCTGTAGCTTCCGCTCGCTCTTTCCATCTGTATCACAGTGAAAAGCGCGTGCGTTTGGGTTCAGGGTGGGGCTCGCGGTGGCGTTTAGTGCATATAATCTTTAATACTGTCAAAATCCACGGCGTTTTTAGTCCACGTAATCTTTGATACAGTCAACTCCATGATGGGACTGGCCCAGTAGTTAGGATCACGGTTCCTTCTTCTTTCGGTGTTTAGATGTCTTAATATCAACCCTCGATTTTCCTTTTTTAAGAATCACAGGTTGAATCTACTTGTGCTACCACTTAGGGACCACAGAAGTTTTACCCGGCTTCTTTCTAGGCGGCCATGAATGAATATTTCAGCCCAAAAATTTAGAAGCGTCCATCAGAGAAAAGAAGTCAAAAATGGCGAATGGCGTGTACAAAAACTGCATTGATTTAATAAAATAAGAGATTTCTGTATACATACCCCAAACATTGCCATAGATAGATACAGAGAGGATCCAAGAAAGGCCCTCTGCATTAGCTCAGAAAGAGAAATGGAGGAGAAGAAGCCTCATGTAGTATGCATTCCAGCCCCTGCACAGGGACACATCCACCCCATGATGCAATTAGCAAAGCTTCTCCATTCAAGAGGTTTCTTGATCACCTTTGTCAACACTGATTTCACTCACAAACATCTATTGAGATCTAGAGGGGCTGATTCCTTAGAGTGTTTAGACGGCTTTCGTTTTGAAACCATATCGGATGGCCTGTCATCTTTAGGAGAGGCGATGGAAGATCCCGTGGGATTCAGCAAATCCTTCCAAGAGAACTGTGTGTCTCCTATCCGCGATCTGCTGAGGAAGCTCCATCACCCATCAGATGGAAGTCGAGTGACTTGCATAATTGCTGATGCAGGTATGACCTTCACTCTAAAGATCGCTGAAGAGCTGGGCATCCCAGCGGCTCTGTCCTGTTCGAACTCTGCTTGCGGTCAAATGGCCTATTTTCACTATGAGGAGCTCATCAGAAGAGGGCTTGTACCACTCAAAGGTAAAAACAACTTAGAAGGGGATTCTATTTTCACCACACTTTTATCTCACTACACCGCAACAGGAAAGAAAAAAAATTCTTTTTCTGAACTCCCCCTCCACCCTCATCCACACCACCCACCCCACCTAGTCTCCAGGCCTTGTTGCAGCCCTGCCACCCGATCTCCCTCCCCTCCTCCGGTGGGTGGGTGAGGAGGGGGGATCCCTCCACGCCAGAGAGTGATAGGGTAGGGTGGGGTGGGGTCGTTTAGGAAAAGATTTTAATTTTTTTTTGGAAGTGTGCAGAGATGAAAGTGGCCCCCAATAACTCATCCATGAAAAAATAAATGGGTGATTCTAAACGCATCCCATTAAATGCTGTACACACCCACATCCCTCTCATGTGAACAGTGATTTAAAATCACCGTTCACATAAGAGGGATGTGGGTGGGTATAGCAATATTGGAGAGTGCATTTAGAATCACCCAAAATAAATACACAATACTACTGGAGGTTTTGAAATTGGGCCCCGGAGGCACAAGGGTGTATAAAGGGATGAAAATGGGTCCGCTGCCCAAATAACTGATGGACCCAAATTTCATAGATGGACTATGGGCACAACTTGATTTGGGTCCTAATTAATGGACCAGTGAAAATTGGAACCAAGGTTTAGGTCCATGGGTTCCATATCCAATAATATATATGTTATAAATGTATTTAAGTTTATTTAGAAGTTAGGTATCAATTTGGTCAGATATTTCTAAATGTTCACAGTAATACTAGAAAACCATGGGCATTCAAAGGTGAATCCATTAGATGGACAGAGTCCACATATTTGAACTTTGGTTTGATTTCTCTTTTAAGATGAAAGATGTGGGACTGTTTAGTAGTTGGCTAAAGTCAGTTGCACATCTTGATTTGACACTAACCAAGTATAGATGGAATCATAATATGCAAGTGTTGTCTCAAATCCTTCACTTTTGACTTCCATAAACTGAATCTAATTGTATTATCAAACCAAACAGTACCCAATTACCAATAGTGGGTAACAGAGGAACTGGAAAACTAATACAGTTTTGGCCCTTTCATGCATTAAAATGCAGATGAGAGCTACATTAGCAATGGCTATCTAGATACTATCATTGATTGGATACCGGGTATGAAAGACATGCGACTCAGGGATCTGCCAAGCTTTGTCCGAACCACAGACCCAAACGACTTCTTTCTCAACCTCCATCGTGATGAAGCTCAGAAGGCTCTCAAGGCATCAATGATCATTTTCAATACATTTGATGATTTAGAACTTGAAGTTTTGCATGCCATGCGATCAATGTTCCGTCCTCGAATCTACACAATTGGCCCTCTATCTCTGCAGTGTCGTCCGATGACAGACAGCGGGTTGAACTCCATTAAATCAAGTATGTGGAAAGAAGAGGCGGATTGTCTGAAATGGCTAGATAGCCATGAAGTTGCTTCAGTCATCTATGTGAGTTTTGGGAGTACAACAGTTTCAACATCCCAACAGGTAACAGAATTTGCGTGGGGCATTGTGAATAGCAACCATCCGTTCTTGTGGGTCATTAGGCATGATCTTATAATGGGTGGTCATACAAATTTCCCACAAGATTTACAACATAAGATTCAAGAAAGAGGTATGCTTGTGAGCTGGTGCCCTCAAGAGGATGTGCTGGCCCACCCTTCAGTCAACTTGTTTCTCACACATTGTGGCTGGAACTCTACACTAGAGGGCATATCATCTGGTGTGCCCATGCTCTGCTGGCCTTTCTGGGCCGAGCAGCAAACCAACTGCCGCTATACTTGCAATGAGTGGGGTGTGGGCATGGAGATTGATAACAATGCGAAGAGAGAGGAGATTGAGGTCCTTATTAGGGAAATGATGGGAGGAGAGAAGGGGAAGGAGATGAGGAAGAAGGCCTTGAAATGGAAAGAGAGTGCTGAAATTGCTACAAAGGAGGGAGGATCTTCTTACACTAATCTTGAATTATTAGTTCAAGAGTTACTTCAACCAAGAGAAAGTGAAGTGATGTAGTTGGTGTTAGGCATAAATTCTGCTTATGGCCCATTAATTATACAATGGGGCGTACTCCAACTAAATATCAGACTCACTGCTCTAAATATATAGTTGAAAAGATAAGTTGGTATGGAAAAACAAGAGTGGTTATATGTGTTATGTATCATTTGATATAAGAGGGGTCTGTTGAACTCCTTTAATTTCTTAAGTTAATCCAAATCATTTTGCTGGCAAAAAACAAAGAAAAAAGGGCTATATAGTTGTTAATTTCATCAGGATGGGTTGGTAGCTGATAGCATTGCATAAAATTATCTTGTTAGAGAAATTATGATAGTTGTAAATCAACACCTACTTTTGGGCCTGAGACATCTCACTGAGATTTCATTTGTACCTTGAAGATCATGGATCAAAATTGTGACTGCCCTGCAGTGTGGCAGCCACCTTGGCCACTATGCTAAGTGGTATTTAGCACCACTCACATTCGTAACTGTTACTGCAAGTCCGCTACGCCCGCTACGAAGCCGTTACAAAGTGAGACGGACTGTTATTTTCTAAATATTTTAAAAATACATAATAAGGCTTATTTATTTTCTTCTTCTCTCCAATAATATTTTCATCCAACTCTTCTACCCTTTTATACTTACCAAATCGCAGTCAATATAAAGAGTTCCTCTCTAGGGCTCTTCTTTAGGTATATCCTGATAAACACCCCCTTTTATAAATGTGTTCTTTTCTCTACACTCAACAAAAATACATTATTTATTTTGATGAAAGTTAATTTTTTATTTGGAATGAACTTTAAACTTTACTTAAGTACTATTTTATAATTTATATATCCTTTTTTATATATAGTTGTACCAAATTGCTTATTTGAATTATGAATTTAGAAATGCATAATAGAATTTAACTTAGTATAGCTAATCAACATGCGAAGTCATGGAAGAAATTAAATTAATATATATATATTATAATCATTTAGCGATACAAACTTTTTGTGCACTAAATGGGCTGTTGCACCCTTCTATCTCAGTTATTATTGGAAAAATACAAAATTCTAACATTTTTCAATATTCTAGTTAATTTGGATATTTTTTTCAAAAATATTTTACGACTTTTTCGATTCTCACCAGTATACTGCTATATATCAACTGTTATGTAGCATTTTTGGTCACTGGCTCCTACACCTGCTGCAACCGTTATTTTGATCCTTAGTGAGCTCCCACATCATCCAAACGGTAGAGTCTAGACTTGGGAAACACAATCAATGCTCAAATCTATGTTTATATAGGATTTTGGAAAAGTAATCAATCACCACATGTTGGATGTTCTTATTAAGGTGTAGAAGTCCGATAGTGTTTGGTCGGGGTGTAGACCAGATGTTTTGAAAGGTACATATGTTTTCTTTGGGTTCAATGAGTTTAAGAGCCATTTATGTGCAAGTAGGAATTTTCGAAGGCATATGAACAACTTGAAAGCTTCAACCTTCAATGAAAAGTACACAATATATATAGGAGATAGTATTAACATATGGTAATGTTGAGCATGTGTTGTCACAATTTATGGTTAGTTATAGCTAAATAAAGTCAATATTAGTTAGAAATTTAACTACAGTCAATATTTTAGCATGCTTCTTCTCAAAGAAGAATGTCTTAAATGATACGCGATTTCAAAATATAAATTGGGTGGAACTTTTGAAGTACTTGTGCGAAGATTTTCATTGGCATAGTAAGTCAATCGTTTAAGAAGCGCATTACATTCAAAAAAGCTTCTTAAAAGTTAAAAGCGAAACATAAAACATGTGCTACACTGTGCATGAAATATTTCATCAAGCATAAAAGTAGGAATGTTTATCTTTCATGCATATATGTGTGTCTAAGAGAGAAATGTGCAACATGGTATTTTTCTCATATACTTAAGAATTGTGATTGTAGCATATTTGAGTTGAAAAGGACATGAAGTCATAAAGCAAACCCATGTAGATAAGAGAAGGTTATGCTAACTTCGATGTTAGACGTCAATAAAAGTCATCCGCCATAAGAGACACCATTTTCTTAATTGATTAAAAAAAATAAAACTACGACAAAACACATCATGTGACTTAAAGTTGGACACATGCAAGGTATCATTTCATATAAGTTGAGCAGAAATCCATTTATTGAAACTAAGAGTTATTAGCCAAAGTTATACAGAAGGAGGAAGCGATGTTGATAGTGTGTGGGGTGTTTTCTTGATGCCAAGGTTACTCCTGACTTAGGTAAAAGTACTAATTAGGATTGCCTCAATCTCGTTTTATCCAGCTCGGCAATTGTGCCAGCTGGCGCCGAGATGGAATTAGTCTCAGTAAGAGTACCGATCATGCTCCTCTGGGCTCGGCCCGTGTGTCTCGGCAGTAGTGCCCGACCTCGAGCACGCTCGGCCTCAACGCCTTCTCCAGTTTAGTTCAGTTGACCGAGGTGAGCACTGAGCGTCTAATCTCAATTATGTGATGGGACAGTTACGTTGTAGAACGTACTGTCAGTTAGGGTGGCCACCGGATACCGGTAGGGGGTTATCCCTGTCCGACGATCGCATCCGCATTCATGAGTGGGATTGAGGAAGATCTTATGGGACAGTGCTCTCACCTACCTCCACTCAGGAAGCTTCTGATGAGACACTCGTCTATATATATGCATGGTAAGATCCATGAAAGGTACGCAATATACGATACACTTCCCTCATTTGCCTGAACTCCCTTCTGCCCCATTCACCCTCCCTTCGATCAGTTACTGCACTAACTTAGGCATCAAAGTGCCTTCAGCTGACAGCAGCCAGGGGCTCTGACCTTCTTTTCTCTTCTCCCTTTCAGGTTCAGGGCATCCAGTCCATTCAAAGCAGCTTAACAGCATCATTAAGAGCTTTATGCTCATTTAAACCAAGTCCGTAAATTTTAGGCACTTACAGATAGTATTTATCCTCATCATCAATATTGTTTCGGAAACAATCAATTCTTAGACTTCGACATGTAGACACGTTTTATCTTTGACCAAAACTTACACATCTTCTATGACATTAGAGCACCTCATACACAAGATACAATTGGATCTCACAAATCTATTTCTTCCTGTTCGCCAAGGGTTCAAGTCCAGGCAGGCCAGTCAATTTAGCTCGGTGAAATAGGTATTCGGCCCGGCCCATACCAAATCCGAAAACACAAGGCTTTAAAAAAAAAATTCGAGCCCGCATAGCTTGGACAATTTTTTCAAAGCCCAGCCAAAATAAGACAGGGATTAGGCAGAGCAGACCCTTCCCGGCCTGGCTATAAAATAATTTTATTAAGTTTTTAATATATCTACCGAAACTACCAGATCAAATTATCACATTAGATAAGTAGGGGGAATTAGTTATTTTAACATTTGAACTATTAGTCAAGTTATAGGGTGTTTATGATGATTGTTTGATTACTTGAACAGGATCTTTGAGATACTGGTATGAACACATTAATGTAAGGAGAAAGTACTATCTTGGTAGTTGAATCTTTTCAATCCACAATCGTATCCAACAGATTAATTGCACTCTGATGTGTTTTGAGATGAAATTGGAAAGTCCATACTTTTCATATTGGGCTAGGCTCTCTTTGTTGATGGGGTCGCTTTATTTGGATTACTTCCATTTTCTGGAATTTAGTTATTGCGATTGAGGTTTAATTAGTTTTCCATGTTCTTCATTTAAACTTAAAAATTGAAAAGGTTGGGCTTTTGATGAGGACAAAAAATTGTGCTTGCTTTGAGGTGATTGGACTATCTTATTTCTCACTATGCCTTTGTTTGATCGATTATTGTATTTCATCCGTTTGTTTGATGGCTTTTCTGTTGGGCTTATGGGTTTTGGCTCGTTATATAGGCCCAATCATTTATATTAGGGTTGACGGGTAATTTGGTCTTTGTTAAATATATATTATCTCTCCTGGTTGTACCCCTATTATTGGGAAAAACTCTGATTAGTGAAAAGAAGAAGACGAGCTTTTGTCCGTGGACGTAGGTGTGAAATCACCGAACCACGTAACTCTGTGTTTTCATTGTGGGGTTTGATTTGTTTGCTTGTTGATCGCACGTTTCCGCACACATGATCACAACAAATTGGTATCAATGCATTGTTGTGGTACGCGATCAACGGCGCAGATCGGATAAGATCTTCGCAGAAGGCTCGATCTCACACCGAGGTCGACGAAGTCGATCTCTGTTTTGGAGCAGGGAACAACAGCCACGCAGTTCGGAAATTGTAGTGGGTCGGATCTTGCAAATTAGAGAGATCAGAGAGTGGACAAGGTTCTTCGTTTTGCCTTTGGTAACCTGATCACAGCAATGGGCCACGCCCTTTATTGATCAGAGTAGATCGAATAGGCCCTTGGTTTGTTAGTCTCCTAGGGAGAAGAAATCCTGCCTTCTGGTTCAGATTGTTGCCGCAAAGCACGGAGGAGATCGATCAGTCAGTTGCAGATAAGAAACCAGAGGATCTCGTCATTGGAGTCATCGTCATTGGAGATGATCTGATCGAAGAAGACAGCAAGAACAGGCACTTTGGGTTTTGTTTGTTTTTCAGGCTGGGCCCCACCCCGCCGTGACGTCTTCGCCGGAATCATCGCCGTCGTTGCCGCTGCGTGTCGCTAAAGCCCATGCTGCCATCGTCCTGTGGCCGGAGGAGACGCTGCTCTGCACCTCTGTTCCTTACAGGTTCTGGTTCTGAACCAGAACAGAATTTGGGGTAGGAGAAGACCTTTTTTGGGTTGGGTTTGTTTTCAAGTTGGACCTAGGTCAGCCTGACCCGTTTGCAGAAAAAACCCAGTAGAAGCAGTTCAGTTCTGGGTCGGTTCCAGGTTAGGTCTGACCCACCCAGCCTAGAAGCCCAGTTCAACAGAACTCAGCCAAAAGCAGCCACTGACGTCATCTATACGGTCAAGACATATTTGACCAATTGGACGGCCAGAATTGATTTGTGTTTTCCGGAGCCATCCGGACTCAGAATTGAGCTCCGTTTTTTTTTTTTTTTTTTTTTGGATTCATATCGACGAAATCTACGATCTGAACATAGTGGATTGATAGTTTGGCAAACAGAAAATAATAGCGAGCTCATTATTGACAAAGACAACTATTTCAAATGCAAAATTTGAAGTCGAGAAATTTGATGGTACCAATAACTTTGGTATGTGGCAATGTGAGGTTAGAGATGTTCTAAGCCAACAAGAGTTGGAAATTGCACTGGAAGATAAACCCTCAGATATGGAAGACAAGGAATGGCAGAAGATCAATCGTCAGGCATGTAGTACCATCAGATTATGTCTCACGAAGGATCAAAAATACTCAGTGATGAGAGAAACCTCTGCAAAAGTGTTGTGGCAGAAATTGGAGGAAAAGTATATGACCAAGAGCTTGGAGAATCGGATCTATTTGAAGAAGAAACTTTTCCACTTCGAGTATCGTCAAGGTATTTCTATGACTGAACATCTCGATGATTTTAATAAAATTATTACTGATTTAATGAACATTGATGTGAAAGTTGATGATGAAGATAAGGCATTACTTCTTCTCAATTCGCTTCCCAATAGTTATGATCATTTTACTCACACTTTGATCAACAGGAAGACCGAGGTTAAATATGATGTTGTGTCTGTTGCTTTGATGAATAATAAATATCGGAATAAGGACAAACAGGTTCATAGGGATTCATCATCTGATGCATTGACAGTAAGAGGCAGATCAGATGATAGGACATCTGGTAATAACTCTCGTTCTAAATCGAGAGGAAAACCAAAGCCACCTGCAAAAGATGAATGTGCCTTTTATCACAAAACGGGGCATTGGAAGAAGGATTGTCCAAAGTTGAAAAACAAGGACAAAGATAAATATGATGAAAACATTGGACACAATGGGGATGATGATTTTGAATTTAATTTAACTGTTTCTTCATTGGTATGCCATTTTGATGAGTGGATTTTAGACTCGGGTTGTATCTATCATATGTGTCCCAACAAGGAATAGTTTTCCAGCTTTCAAGAGTTGGATGGTAGAACAGTTTTGATGGGCAATAATAGTGCCTGCAAAACAACGGGGATAGGAAAAATCCGTTTGAAAATGCATAATGGAGCAGTTAGAGTTTTGACAGATGTTCGGTATGTACCGGATTTGAAAAAGAATCTCATTTCATTGGGTGCTTTAGACTCCAAAGACTTCAAGATTACCATGGAAAGTGGAGTTCTAAAAGTTGTTTATGGTGCACTTGTGTTGATGAAGGGTGTCCGAATAGGTAATTTGTATTTCTTGCAGGGGAGTACAGTGTTAGGTGGAACAGCAACAGTATCTGATAGCTCGAATGAGACTGTTACAGACACTACCAGATTGTGGCACATGCGTCTAAGGCATGCTGGGGAGAGAGCATTGCAAGGTTTGGTTAAGCAAGACTTATTGCAAAGTGTAAAGACCTGCAAGTTGGGATTTTGTGAACATTGTGGTTTTGGCAAGAAGACAAAAGTGAAGTTTAGCACTGCGATCCATCGCACTCAAGGCACACTAGACTATGTTCATTCAGATGTATGGGGTCCTACCACGGTGGCATCTTTGGGAGGTATGCATCACTTCGTTACATTCGTTGATGACTTCTCCAGAAGAGTATGGGTGTACATCATGAAGCACAAGGATGAAGTCTTGAATGTGTTGTTGAAGTGGAAGAAAATGATTGAAACACAAACCGGTAGAAAGATAAAAAGGCTCAGGTCAGATAATGGGGTGAGTACAAGTCTGATCCGTTCTTGCAAGTATGTCAAGATGGAGGGATTGTGAGGCATTTTACAGTTAGTGGGACACCACAATAGAATGGGGTGGCAGAACGCATGAACCGCACTATATTGGAGAAAGTTCGGTGTATGTTGTCTAACTCTAGATTAGGCAAAGCATTTTGGGGTGAGGCAGTTGCTTATGCACGTCATCTCATCAACAAGTTACCTTCTGCTGCGATTGATGGAAAAACACCCATTGAGGTATGGTCTGGAAAACCCGCTACTGATTATGATAAATTCAATATATTTGGTTGTCCTGCTTATTTCCATGTCACAGAGAATAAGTTGGATCCAAGGGCCAAGAAAGCTATATTCTTGGGTTTCAGCAGTGGTTTGAAAGGATACCATTTATGGTGTCCAGCTAGCTTCAAAGAAACTTGTTCTGAGTAGAGATGTGACTTTTGATGAAACTGCCGTGTGGAAACAGAACAAGCAAAATGGCTCTCAGGAGGAGAGCAAAGACAGTGGTAAAACGAAGCAGGTGGAGCTTGATATCATCCCAATTGAATCAGAGGATGATGATACAGATGAGGAGGAGACTCCAGCCCAAGAGCATCCACAAGAGCAAGCAGATTCTATTGCAGCCAATAAACCAAAAAGGAATATTCGAAAACCTAAACGGTTCACTAACATGGTGGCATATGCACTTCCAGTGGTTGAAGAATCTGTTCCTACCACCTACAAAGAAAAAAAGAGGCATTTGAAAAATGCAGATATGCTGACTAAGGTGGTGACTGGGGTCAAGTTTAAGCATTGCTTGGACTTGATCAACATTCTGCGATTTTGAGCACCTTCGGGTGTATGGCGCCTACATGCGCATTTGGAGGCGTGTGATTGCATGCCAAGGTGGAAAATGTTTGTGACCTGCAAATCTCGCCAAGGTAGAGATTTGTTGGGCTTATGGGTTTTTGCTCGTTTTATAAGCCCAATCATTTGTATTAGGGTTGAGGGTTAATTTGATCTTTGTTAAATCTATATATTATCTCTCTTGGTTGTAACCCTATTATGGGATAAAAACTCTGACTAGTGAAAAGAAGAAGACGAGCTTTTGTCCGTGGACGTAGGTGTGAAATCACCGAACCACGTAACTCTGTGTTTTCATTGTGGGGTTTGATTTGTTAGCTTGTTGATCGCACGTTTCCGCACACACGATCACAACATTTTCCATGTTCTTCATTTATACTTCTAAATTGAAACGGTTGGGCTTTTGATGAGGAAAAAATTATGCTTGCTTTGAGGTGATTGGACTATCTTATTTCTAACTATGCCTTAGTTTGATCGATTATTGTATTTCATCCATTTGTTTATGGCTAGTGGTTGCATGGCGAGACCTTTTTTGTGATTTCTATGCCTATTATTGAGTTTGGAGTGGTGATTATTTGTCCGACTTTAGCTATCTACATCTGATGGATAGCTGTAAAAGTCTTGATGAGATAGTTAGGATCGATTTTGTGTCATCTGATTTGATTTGAAGGGTTTGGACATTTTTGGATGCCATTTCGATATTCCAGTTTTTCTTCATTTACAGCTTTCAAATTCCAGTCAGTTAGCATCCGATTAAAACATGATCACGTTATGAGACATGTTGCTTGTTACATTGTACTGTTGGTCCCAAGTCCGGAAAAAAGGTACGGCTTTCAAATTCCAGTCAATTAGCATATAATTAAAACATGATCACCTTATAAGACATGTTGCTTGTTACATTGCATTATCGGTCCCAAGTCCGGAAAAAAAAGAGGATGGTTTCAAGTCTGGTCACAGTATATGAATAATTAGAGAATCTTGATCTTATGTTCAAGATCATACTAAAGCCCGAGCCCAGCCCGAGCTCACATGGGATGGGAATTGACATAGGCCCGCTCAATTTAGAGTCAGGATGAGACAACCCCCGGTAGGCCCATCCAATATTCGGGATGGGATTGGACAACCCAGGCCAATCCCCTCTCATTGACAGGCCTAGGTCCAAGGTTTAGGGTCCAAACCAAGTGGCTTCAAGGTCAAGGGGATTTTGGTAAGTATACAGAGGCTTTTTGGGGGCTAAAAAAGTATTTCTTGGGGGCCAAGAAATTAAGTGTAGATTATATATATAAATGTAATCTATAACCTAAAACTATATACATAAGGAACCCAATGAAAGTCTCATTTTCCGTGGACGTAGGCAATCCTGTCAAACGGCCACATAAATCTCTGTGTATGATTTTATCTTCTTTTTTTTAGTATAAGTGTGATTTTATCTTCTTATGTGTGGTTCAATTGTTGATCGCGGGTTTTATCCTTCCGCACACACGCGCAGAACGCTTCCCACTCATCATCCGTGGTGGATGAATTCGTTGCCCTTCTCTTCAAAACCTTGTATATACCTTGTCAAACTAACAGTACTAACCTTAATCTGCCACAAGTTGAAGTTGTTTTTCCATCAAATCTTCCTGCCTTAAATTTTGCATTAGATGCTCTTGCAGCCATAGTACAAGGACTTTCCGTAATGACTAGAAATCTAGGTAGCCATAGAATAAAGGGGGCTTCGGCCGGGGGTCCCTCAACTCATGACTTTGTTGCAAACAGTCCACAAAAAAAAGTCATCAAGCTAAAGGTCCCTCTCACACTTTTTCATACCTGAAATGTCTAGTTTACGCTTTCTTTAAATCTTATCCCATGACTGGTGGGATATCCCATTAATAATGGCCAACTAACATTTAATTGCCCACGATTAATGGAATCCCCAGATTTTCAAATAAATTCTAAAAACACACAAATAAATTTCAAAATAACGAAAATAAATTTTTAAACAATGCAATAATTTCAAAAAACGGAATAATTTTTTTTTAAAAAAGCAATATATAATCAAATAACACAGATAAATTTAAAAAGATGCAAATAAGTTTCAAAATATCCAAATAAATTTCAGAAAATGTAAATAAATTTCAAAAGACTAAAATAAATCTCAACAGATCCAAATAAAATTTAAAAAATACAAATAAATTTATAATAATGAAAATAAATTTTAAAAAATAAAATAATTTCAGAAAACTCAATAAATTTGAAAAGACACAAATAAATTTCAAAAGACGCAAATAAATTTAAAAAACGCATATAGATTTCAAAAAACGCAAATAAATTTGCTAAAAAACTCAGATAAATTTACCTAAAACACAAAGAAATATGACAGAGGACAGATAAATTTGAACAACACTCAGATAAATTTGAAAAAAACTCGGATAAATTTGAACAAAACTCAGATAAATTTGACAACAACTCAGATAAATTTGAAAAAAAAAAAACTCAGATAAATTTGACAAAAACTAAGATAAATTTGATAAAAACTGAAATAAATTTGACTAAATAGATAAATTTGCGTGGGCTGGGTCAGCCTGACCTGACCCGACCCAGACCTGGACCAAAATACCCAGAGAACCAAAACCAGGTCTTCTTCTTCACGTTCTAGTTCTGGAATCAAAACCAGAACCAGTGCTTCCTCCTTCAGCCACGGCAGGTAGGGCGCGGCAGAAGCGGACGGAGCTTCTCCGGAATCTTCAGACGGCGACCACCCATCCCTCCGGTTCCCCGAGTTCTGCGCCGCCATCTCCGTCCTCCGCTCCGTCAGCGACCTCCACAAGCCCCCCTTCGTCCCCTGGCGGGACGGCATGGACCTCCTCGACTAGCTCGGCATCTTCTTCGGCTTCCAGGCTGACAACGTCCGCAACCAGCGCGAGCACCGCGTTCTCCTCCTCTCCAACTACACCTCATGTGTATCAGGTCAACCTGACCCGAACGTGGATCTGGAATCAACCTGGCCTGGGTTGCCTAAGTCTCCTTCCCCATACGTAACTCTCTGCAACCAGAAGAGGAAGACAGCGTGGCTCTGTTTCTATACGAAGCATATGGGCATTGGGCAGAATTATTGATGTTACCCATGTGAGGCCATGGCAAGTGGCTAAGTTGTCATCTGCTCCTTTCAAGGCTTACTTTAGCAATATATTTATGTTGCTTTGGTGCCATTCATCGTCACTTTGAAAGAAGGGTGTGAGAAACAGAGGATCCTTACCTTACTGCAAAATTTAATCTCTCTGCAACCAGGAGGAAGACAGCGTTGCTGCCTTGGTCTTTTCTCCGATGATGGTACGACACCGGGGCGGCAGTAGTGGCGATGGAGACGGCCTATGGCCTCTCGATCTTCTCCCAGCCTCTGATCCCTACCGCAGCAGAAGCTACCATCAACACCGAATCTCTCTCATCTTCTCTTCTAATTTGAATCGTCATGGAAACCCTACTAATCGATTGCGTCAAAAGCAACCTCCGTCTCTTCATGCACCGCAACGCCATCTTCCTCTGCGAATGCCTCTGCGCCGAGTTCCCTTCCGAGGCAAGTGCATTTCCCCATCTCGATTGTTATCATCTTCTTCTTGTCTTTTCGAATGATGGTGTTGTTCTGTTGATGCCATTTCGTTTCTTCATTTGATTTGGGTTTTTCTTTTTCCCTTCATAGATCGCTTTATTTGATATCGCTTTGTAGCTCTTCTGCTAATGATTTCGTCTCAAACACCAACAGAGCACATTTTGTTTTCAAATCGTTGCCTGTCTTTGAGGTGGGAAGAAAAAAACTCAGAATTTTTCTATGATATCAGTTTATTTAGGAAGGAGGGAGGAGGAAGATTGAGAGGATTTAGGAAGGAGGGAGGAGGGAAGATTTGAAATTTTCAATTTCAAAATTTTATGTCTAAAACGGTTGGAAGGGCAATTTAGTCTTGAAAAATGAGATCATGTGGATGCAGGGACCTAGGGCTGGAAAAAGTCTAGCGGAGTGGACCATAGGCCTTAAAAAGTTTTTTCTTGGACTGGAGGCTGGAAATATTGACTTATAGGGACTTTTCGCTAATTTCCTCTAGAATAAAACGAAGTGCCACTTTCCTTTTGATCAGCTGGTTTCCGAGATCCAATGGCCCAGGTTTACCTATTGAACCTCGGGCCTTGTGTCTTAATTGGTCTTTTGAGTTGAATCAGGGCCAAAATGGCATTTGGGCCGTTTGGATCTTCTCTATCATTGATTTAATTAACCCAACCATTATTATATATTATAGACGTAGGCATCGATTTCGAAATTGGAGTCCGATTTCGCAATTTATTGAGAAATTGGATCTCAATTTCAATTTTAATTGCAAAATTGGAGCTCTAATTTCGATTTCAATTTTTATTGTTACCAAAAATACTTAAACACTTAACACAATGAAACGTATTTATTGAAAAACTCTTATTAATCTTCCTCTAAAATCTCTCTTACATATTTCCTTCTGTATCTTCTCACTCAAATCTCCTCCTTATATCCATCTCTTCCTATTCTTATCTACTCCAGCCCATGAAATCTTGGTGAGAGAGGTGAATTCCTAATATCTAGGTCCCTAAAATATAATCTTCTCCACTATCTCTAATCTTCCTTCTCCTCAATTAAAGCGACATCTCCCACGGATCATCGCCACCCTTTCTTTTTTAAAGATGCATTCCTAATCTCTATCTTTCTCTTTCATTTCCATCATTTTTATGCATTTATTTTGTTCCACTTCCATATCAATGGTGATTAGATCATGGGCACTACATTTATTATCTTCCATATCATAGGCTAGATTTAAGGTAAATTATTTTCTTCACTCCCATCTTTTTTATGTATTTATTTTGTTCCATTTCCATATCAATGGTGATTGGATCTTGGGCACTACATTGATGATCTTCTAGATCATGGCCAATGGGCACTATATTAACCTGTTGAGCTTCTACAGAAAGAAGAAAAAAAAAAAAAGATTTGTTCAACTGCTCTCTCTTATCACTGATTTGAGTCCATGTTTTGTCACAGCTAATAAAAAAAGATAGTTGCCAATGCCTCAGCAGTTTTGCTCCAGTTATCTGACTCCAAGCAATCAGTGTTGGCATGGTTCATAATATGGTGAGGTACCCTGCCCACGTCTTAAGATGCATTGTGTTTTTATAGCTAATAATTATTTGATTCGCATTTTTCTTTCTTAATCAACAAGTATATGTGTAGATACAACCACTTATGCTATTTTCTTTTTTCTTATTTTTGAGCTTTTCATAAGCTTCTTATTTTTGCATTTTTCTTTTTCAGTTTATATATTTTTTACATTATGAATCATACTGCCATGCATAGTTTAATTATTATTTTATTTTAGGGCCCGGGATTAGTACAGGCCTTTTTTACTAGTTATGTAAATTAAACTGGATGAAGAATGCAATCCCCCATTGTCTAATTTGGCCCACCCCCCCACAATGGATACCCACGCTATATAAGCCACAGCAAGTGGACGGCCTATCCTGACTGGTCAACAGGCAAATTGGCTTTGCAGGCCACTAATCAAGCATCTAGGATCATCCTTTTGGAGCCCACCAGAAATAGTGGTCAATGCATGGCCCACCAGACCATCAGGCAATGAAGCCAACTGTCTGATGTCGATGATGGAGACCAGAGAAATCCTAGGCCATGGAGCCTGCAGTGACCCAAACAAATGACAATCCTTAAAGTAGATCCACCGAACCAACCAAAAACCATAAAAGAAGAAACCATAGAGTCAACACAGCCCATAAATTAGATCACCAACCTCAACTCCTAGAACAAAGCTAAACCAATAAAGCTTCCCATGCTACCTCAGCTCATCTCTAAAACTCCTCATTCTCCCAGTGAAAGAAAGACTCATCATTCTCCCTATCTAGCTGTGCACGGATTTGTTGCCCAGTTATAGATGTCATGGGCTTCGGACCAGCCCCACAGCCACAAAGCCTTCTATGCAATGGTGTCATCTATCCTCAATGTCAATCCAACTCTTATCTTTATCGGTGCATCTAGTACAAGTTGAACATATAAATTCATCTTCATCGCCTACAACGCTCATCATCACAGAAAAGAGATGGAAGTTGTAAACTTGTTTTGATCCCTTAGGGCCCGTTTGGCAACTAACTAGTTAAAGTAAAGTAAAGTGAATCCAAACAGGAAATGACAAGGGGCCATATCAAAAGTACAGAATTTCAAAACTCCCTCCTAATTTTTTTTAAAAAAAGTCAAAAAAGCAACCTCCTTTATCTACTAAAAGACAAAAATACTCCACTTTTCTATACAAAAAGTCAAAAAGATTCAATACCAAACAACTAAAAACAAAACACCATCATAACACCTTATATTTTATTCTCTCTTAATTTGATGCTTCACCTCACCATACATCCAAACAGGCCTTAGGGAACCAAACTTCACAGGTAATAGCTACCTAATATATATTACATATAGGGGTGTTCATGGCCAGGCCAACCAAAGCCCGATCCCAGCACAGCCTTCTTTAGGCCGGGTTGCATTCAGTGAAAGACAGCCCAAAGCCCGGCCCTGCACAGCCCATGTAAGGAGTGCATGTAATTTAGTTTAATTAGGCCAAAGATTTGCTAGAAAGCCCACGAAATTTATCAAAAGCCCGGTTCAGCCCCGCCTAGTTGACTAAATGGGCAGCCTGACTTCATGGCTCATTTTGGGCTCGGGTTGGGCTTGGGCCAGTGTTTCTAATGCCCCCTGAACACCCCTACTTACGTATATAAGTGATAAGGAATACATGTATCTAACTTGTTTCGCCTTTATGGCATTGAAATCTTCTGTTTTCTTTACTAGAAATTGGCAAGTACATGAATAAATAAATAAATAAATATTCATAGGAGTATGTATGCGTAAATAATTTGCAAGAATTATTATTGCATAAATGGAAGCAAAGATGGGCAATTTCAAACTTAATTACACAAGCAAATTTAAAACCACTAATTAATAAATGCATTATAATGGCATACAAAAATCATTGTGATGAGCAGTTTTAAACCCAGAAGAGCAATTTTAGGACTACTAATTAATCAATTTATAATTGCATATCTATATAGGATAATATTCAAGCGCATCCATCCCTCACCATTTTTGGTGAGGGACGACCCTTTTGGGGGTGTTTCAATTACAAGAGGGGGCTCTTGGCTCTTGTACTTGA
Organism: Umbellularia californica; assembly: GCA_028538565.1. NCBI lineage: Eukaryota > Viridiplantae > Streptophyta > Magnoliopsida > Laurales > Lauraceae > Umbellularia > Umbellularia californica. The sequence continues at coordinate 11,592,025 of JAPQWN010000005.1, forward strand.
AACACCCCCCAAAAGGGGTGTCCCTCACCAAAAATGGTGAGGGATGGATGCGCTTGAAGATCCTCCATATATATAAATATATATATATACACTTGACAAGAATCATTGCATAAATGGAAGCAAAAATGATCAATTTTGAAGACAGACCCTACAAATTTATAACTAATAATAAATCAATGCATTGATATAGAAAAATCCTTCAACTGCTCAATTTATTACTATATAGGAAAATGACCCAAACCAAACATGAGATCCATACAACATAAGAGCATGCTTTGATCAAACCGATAAGAGAAAACAATCATAAACAAAGAAATAAACATAAGTATTTAGTAGATGCATTCGCAAAAGCATGACAAGGGCAACAGGATCATTCATTCATTCGTTGTCTAGTTGTCCTTCATTTCTTCGTGAAACTGAAATCAATGAAAATAAGATATGTGGCAGTGTAGCCGCCTTGCCAAGAAAACAAAATGATATGATGTTGACTTGACAGCTAAAAGAAGATTAGCACTTTGGTCATGCCATGGGCACACAGTTAAAAATGGACGTCTAATTTTTGGCCTTTTATAAGCCTTATTTATTTATTTACTTTGATCTTAGGGGGCTCAAAGTTTAATGATTTTATAAGTGGATATTTTATTTTGACTCAATCTAACTTTAAATGATGTTGGTTTAGGGTCAAATTTAGATAAGTACCAAATGATGGGGGAATGTGTGTAGGAGGGTAGGATTGATTGTTATTGATTCCCACTAGAGTATTGTGGTTATAGTTATATCCAGCAAATCTGATGCCTTTCTAACGCTTGCTCTTTAACTGATACTTTTTCTTCTTTTTTCCAAATCAGTTGTGTAGTCCACATGTACATGTAAGAAACTAGATGAAGGATGAGATCAATAAAAGCCCCCCAGAAACCAACTCTAAATAGAGTTAAAGTAGAAAGCTGCACCATATAAGGATTGGTTGATAGCAATCAATGGCGAATTTAATTATCATCTTAGTCTTATCTAATCAATCGATTTGACTTAAAAATCACTTATGAATTCTGAATTATGATATCAAAGGGCACATTTGATGGATAACAAATTCACAATGAGCCAAGCCCCAAAACCAAATGGTCAATATCCAAACAAAACAATAATGAAAAGAGAGATTTATTCACCCCCTTGGGCCCCACCCCATCTTATACGGCGTCTAATTGAGTAAAAAAACAATATTGACAATAGATATAGGGCCCGTTTGGCATCTCTATTTTGCACGTCTATTTGTAGCCCTGTTTGGCAAATTTTATCTATACAAAATAGATTTGTATAGAATAGATCTATATGGAATATATCTGCATAAAATAGATGTTTGAATAAATAGATCGTTTGATACGTCGAAAAGATCTTTTTTAGAAAATAGATTGTTTGGTAATTGCATCCTATATGTCTATATGAATCAGTATTGTAGACTATTAATTAGTATGGCTCACTAGAAATTAGTAAGTCTTGGTTAACCGGGCCACTAGATTGCCCAAGTTGTACTATGATTAAAAGTAGGTCTATTATAGTAGGTCTACAGCGATTAGAAGTAGGGTTTGGGTGTAACAGGGTTTGGGGCTGATATTATAAATAGAGACCCAGAGTTTTTAATCTCTAGGATGTACAACCTCTTCTAATTGCATAGTGATTCTCCCGTCTTCCCGTGGACGTAGGCTAAAAGCCGAACCATGTAAATCTCTGTGTTCTTTTTGTGCTTGATTGATCTTTTCTCGTAGGCTCTAGATCACAACAAACTGGTATCAGAGCGTTGCGCGTGATCGGAGGAGATATAAAAGATCGGATCAAAAAGGGCTGGAGTTGTGGCTACATGATCGACGAAAGAGATCTCAGGATTGAGATGGTGTTTTACGGATCATGCGAAGGGAGATCGTTTGATCTCGGTGGGCCACTTCGATCGCAACTTGGATTCGGTCTTTGAGCAGAAGATTGGAGAACAGGTGGATTTGCAAATCGACAGGCCACACAAGTTGCAGAAAAAAGAAAATCCAGGCCAAAAAAGAAGAGCAGCACTGCTACTTTCGTCGCCGGAGCAAAGGTCTGTCGTCGCTGATTGGAAGGAGGATGTAGTAGGTTGATCTCGTCCCTGGTTGAAGCAGGTGCTAAGGGAAATCGACCGGAAGAACAGAGAAGTCTTTGGTTCTTGAGCGGCGAAGGGAAAACAGAGGATCTGGACTGCCGGTTGGTTGCAGGGAAACAGAACTCTGTTGCGCTTGCTGGTGCCCCATCTCATCATCAGATTGCCGGACGCCTTCGCCTGCGCCTAAAGCAGAGAGAAAGAAGACAGCGATTTGGGTTTTCGCTAGGCCCCACTTCGCCGCCTGAGTTTTCGCCACCGCTGCGTGTCGCCGGAGAAGGAACGTCGTCGCCGTCCCGTCTGCCTAGGCCAAGGAAGTCAAAGAACGGGAGAGGAGTTGCAGGTTCTAGTTCTCGTTCCAAAACAAAGAAGAAAAAGAAGGTGGGCCTCAGCAATTCCGGGTTAGTCTAGGTCAGGTCAAGCCTGACCCGTTTTAGAAGTCCAGTAGCCAGGCCAGTCCGGGTTGGGTCCAGTCCAAGTTGACCTGACCCATGCAGCAGAAGCCCAGTAGCAAAAGCCCAATAGCCAAGCCAGTCCAGGTTGACCTAATCCGTACAGCAGAAGCCCAGTAGCAAAGCTCGCAGAGAAAGGCGCTAACATCAGCACTTGTACGGTCAAAGTCAAATTTGACCAAATCGAAAGCTGAAGTTTATTTTCGCAATATCTTGACGATCTGGAGTATGACTGGTGATGATCTAGAGTATGACTAGAGATCCATTTGAACCTACAGACTCGTTGCGAGCAGATCTATGTGGTTGTGGAGGAAGATTGGTTGTACAACGGTTAACGAAGGAGATTGACTGATTGAAGCGCAAAACCTTATTTCTGCAATATCTTAGCCATCCGGAGTCGGATCTCAAATCCGTTTCTTCCATCGTGCTCGTGGTGACTAGATCTACACAGATACTGTGAAAGATTCACAGAATGGCTACGAAGTTTGAAATTGAGAAATTCAATGGAAAAAAGGACTTCGATCTTTGGCGTTTGAAGATGCATGCTTTGCAGGTTCAGAATAGGTTACATAAAGCTTTAAAAGGAAAAAATGATTTGCCTGACAAACTGTTAGATGAAGAGAATGATGAGTTGCTGGAAAAGGCATACGGTCAGATTCTGTTGTTTTTTAGCGATAGTGTACTGCGAAAAATTTCTCAAGAGAAAACTATTACTGGCATATGGCAGAAGTTGGAGAACTTGTACATCACGAAGTCTCTCACGAATCGCTTGTACCTGAAGAGGCGATTGTTCACGTTACAAATGCAGGAAGGTACGTTTGTTTCAACTCATCTTGATTCTTTCACAAAAGCTATCATAGATCTGGAAAATATCAATGTTGAAATTGATGATGAGGACCAAGCTATCATGTTATTGTGCTCGTTACCACCCTCCTATGAGCATTTTGTTGATACCATGATGTATGGTAGAGATACTCTGACAAAAGAGGATGTAGAGGCAGCCTTGAACTCCAAGGAGTTGAAGAAAAAGATTGTGGTTGACAATAATGGTGAGGGTGATGGTTTGGTAGTACGAGGAAGAACAAAAAATTCCAGTAGTAAGGGTAAACATAGATCCAACAGGAAAAATATTGAATATTATTATTTTCATAAGAAACGACACATCAAAAAAAACTGTCCTGAAAGGCAGAGGAAAAGGAAAGAAATAATAGAATATTCATCATCTGATGATTCAGTTAGTGTTGCAGATGGAAGATCAAATTATGCTTCCGATAATGCACTTTCTGTGATTGAAAATAGAATTCGTCGTTGGGATGAATGGATTCTTGATTCAGGTTGTCCCTACCACATGTGTCCCAATAGGGACTGGTTTACCACTTATAGAGAAACTGAAGGTGGTAGTGTCTTACTGGGCAACAATGTTGCATGTAAGACTGTTGAAATTGGAACAGTAAAAATCAAGATGCATGATGGAATCATCAGAACGTTGGTAGAGATTCAGCATGTTCCTGATCTGAAAAGGAATATTGTTTCTCTTGGTGCCTTGGACTCCAACGGTTGTAAGTTCTCAGCCGAAGGTCGAGTTATGAAGGTCGTGAAGGGTGCTCTGGTTCTTATGAGAGGCAATAGAGTTGGAAACTTGTATGTTTTGTCCGGAAATAATATTACAGGTGGAGCTGCAATGTCTTCCTCAGATGACCATGAATCTGTCTCAACACGCTTATGGCATTTGCAAGTGAGTCACATAAGTGAGAAAGGATTGACAATACTGAGCAATCGGAATTTGTTATATGGCACGAAGACAGCCAAGTTGGATCTCTGTGAGAGATGCATCTTCGTAAAGCATCGAAAAGTCAGTTTCAAGACAGGTATTCATTGCACAAAAGGTATTCTTGATTATGTTCATTCAGATGTATGGGGGCCTTCTAAGGTTTACTCTAAAGGCGGATCCGGTTTATGCTGACTTTTATTGATGATTATTCAAGGAAAGTCTAGGTTTATACTCTGAAGACGAATGATCAGACCTTTGTTACATTTAAGCGATGGAAGGAAATGGTTGAAAAACAGACTGGCATGAAGGTATAGAAGTTGAGGACAGGTAATGGCAAGGAGTACAGATCGACAGAGTTTAAGAACTATTACAAAGATCATCGCATAGTTCGATATTACACCACCACAGAAACTCTAGAGCATAATGGAGTTGCAAAGAGGATGAACACAATGATCCTGGAAAGAGCTTGTTATATGTTGTTTACTGCAGGATTGTCCATGGACTTTTGAGCTGAGGCAGTAAATGCCGCATGCTACTTGATAAATAGGTCTCCACACACAAAGATTGGTTGCAAAACACCAGAAAAAATGTGGTCAGGTAATCCAGCTGATTATTCTAACTTGAGGATTTTCGGTTGTCCGGCTTATGCTTGTGTGAAAGCTGATAAGTTAGAACCAAGGGTTGTGAAGTGCATCTTGGTGGGATATGCTTCTGGGGTGAAAGGATATAGGTTGTGGTGTACCGATCAGGATTCACTCAGATTTATCATCAGCAGGGATGTTACATTTCACGAGAATGCTTTACTCGAAGCGAGAAAGCAGGTGGAGGAGACAAAAGTAGGTAGCAGCAGTAACACCGTTCAGGTGGAGTCCGAAATCCTAGTGAGGCTCACTAAGGTGGAGATTTGTTAATTAGTATGGCTCACTAGAAATTAGTAAGTCTTGGTTAACCGGGCCCTTGAATTGCCCAAGTTGTACTGTAATTAGAAGTAGGTCTATTATAGTAGATCTACTGTGATTAGAAGTAGGGTTTGGGTGTAATAGGGTTTGGGGCTGATATTATAAATAGAGGCTCAGAGTCTCTAGGATATACAACCTCTTCTGATTGCATAGTGATTCTCCCGTCTTCCTCGTGGACGTAGGCCAAAAGCCGAACCACATAAATCTTTGTGTTCTTATTGTGCGTGATTGATCTCTTCTCGTAGGCCCTAGATCACAACATAGACATTAATGTCTGTAGCATAAAGGAGGTAAAAAGAGTCCATCCAGAATAGACAATTATGTCTGAAGCGGGTAGAGGAGGCGGTGCTACAGTAGCTTTAATAGATGGAGGCCCATGTACCTTTTTGTCTTTCTTTTTAGACTATGGCTTCCTAAATTGAGATCTGAACCGATAAAAGTCTTTTACAATCTCAAACACGACCACCATACAAAATTTAAGTAGTTGATTTGTCACGGATCTCGAGATATATGTGAGAAACCATGAACGCTTAAATACGCATTTCTAGACCTCTGTGGGACCCCGTATCAAGATCCAAGCCGTTGGTTCTCTTTAAAATGACACTCATGGATATATGTAAAAACTTCAAACATTAATTCCCTGTAGATTTCGAGAAATCTCTGAAAACTATGAGCCGTTGATGTATATATTCTTTCTGTTGAAAGCTCAATTACGGTTGTTGAGGTTTAGATACGTTTTTGAGTTAAGTCCATCCACATTAAACCACGTCAGCATATTTAAAAAAAAAAAAAAAAGAAAAGAAAAAAAAATTACCTCAACCAATTTGAACCGACTCATAATAATTCTTTTGTTCATGTTCTCTCTCTCTCTCTCTCTCTCTCTCTCTCTCTCTCTCTCTCTCTACTCCCTTCTTTGACTATCACCCTCTCCTCTTTCTTTCACTCCCTTTCTCTCCATTTCTAATCTTCACTTCCTCTCTCACATAGTTGGTAATGTATATGAACACTCTCATATCAACAAGTAAAAAGAAAATAATTTACAAAGGTACGTGAGATTCAGATTAACTAGGTTTAGATTGACAAAGATCTGATTTTCTTTTTCAATTTTAATTTTATGTTTTTATTTGAATTGGTTTTCCACCCATGGTGCATATTAGAATTCTTTTTTATTTGGAACTTCCTAGGACACCCAGAGTTTAGATCATTCACAGCCTTGCACAAATAAATGGTAGTTCTTCACGGTATCAAGTTATAGGGAGTTGAATTTAGTCCATTTAATCCAACAGATCTTCTTTTCTAATGATTGAGAGGGTGGTGGATTTTGTAAGAAGGGAAGGATTATGTACGTGATCGGCCGGGTTGACTTGATTGTTTTTCATGCAAAATATCTCTTTTTTTTTTATTTAGTTAATCGTAAGAATTTATTGACTTGATTTTTCACATTTCGATGGTGCATATTAGAGTTATTTTATATTATCTGTTTGGAACTACTTGGATCTTAATCTGATTGTGTGGAGATGGATAGGGCCATCAAATATCTTTTATGACAAACTTAAATACCATGCAATGCACAGTTATATCTTTTCTTGGTAGCGCGCGCTCCCTCTCTCACAGTGAAAAGCCGTTTGTGTGGGCGTAGGGGTTGTTTTAAGGGAGGGAACCTTCCGTGGGTAGCTTCCTCCCTCTCTTTCCAGCTGTATGGCAGGAAATGCTCGGGGCCTGACATAGACGAGCAATATATAAGGGCAATTTCTCTGTAGCTTCCTCTCGCTCTTTCCGTCTTTATCGCAGTGACAAGCGCGTGCGTTTGGGTTCAGGGTGGGGCCTGTGGTGGCATTTAGTCCATATAATCTTTAATACTGTCAAAATCCGGCATTTTTAGTCCACATAATCTTTAATATAGTAAACCCCAAGGGGTTGGCCGAGTGGTCAGGACCACGGTTCCTCCCTCTTCCAGAGTTAGAGGTCTTGATATCGACCCCCAGTTCTCCCCTCTACAGGAGCCAAATGTTGAATTCACTTGTGCTACCACCCAGGGGCCAAAGGAATTTTACCCAACTTTTCTCTGGGCCCAGAGAGAATAGTCCAGCACAAAGCATTGAGACCTCCCTTAGGAAAAAAAAAAGTCAAAATGGCATGTACAAAAACTGCATTGATTTAATAAAATAAGAGAATTTTATATACATACCCCAAACATTGCCATAGATGGATACAGAGAGGATCCAAGAAAGGCCCTCTGCATTAGCTCAGAAAGAGAAATGGAGGAGAAGAAGCCTCATGTAGTATGCATTCCAGCCCCTGCACAGGGACACATCCACCCCATGATGCAATTAGCAAAGCTTCTCCATTCAAGAGGTTTCTTGATCACCTTTGTCAACACTGATTTCACTCACAAACATCTATTGAGATCTAGAGGGGCTGATTCCTTAGAGTGTTTAGACGGCTTTCGTTTTGAAACCATATCGGATGGCCTGTCATCTTTAGGAGAGGCGATGGAAGATCCCGTGGGATTCAGCAAATCCTTCCAAGAGAACTGTGAGTCTCCTATCCGCGATCTGCTGAGGAAGCTCCATCACCCATCAGATGGAAGTCGAGTGCCTTGCATAATTGCTGATGCAGGTATGACCTTCACTCTAAAGATCGCTGAAGAGCTGGGCATCCCAGCGGCTCTGTCCTGTTCGAACTCTGCTTGCGGTCAAATGGCCTATTTTCACTATGAGGAGCTCATCAGAAGAGGGCTTGTACCACTCAAAGGTAAAAACAACTTAGAAGGGGATTCTATTTTCACCACACTTTTATCTCACTACACCGCAACAGGAAAGAAAAAAAAAATCTTTTTCTGAACTCCCCCTCCACCCTCATCCACACCACCCACCCCACCTAGTCTCCAGGCCTTGTTGCAGCCCTGCCACCCGATCTCCCTCCCCTCCGGAGGGGGGATCCCTCCACGCCAAAGAGTGATAGGGTAGGGTGGGGTGGGGTCGTTTAGGAAAAGATTTTAATTTTTTTTTGGAAGTGTGCAGAGATGAAAGTGGCCCCCAATAACTCATCCATGAAAAAATAAATGGGTGATTCTAAACGCATCCCATTAAATGCTGTGCACACCCACATCCCTCTCACGTGAACAGTGATTTAAAATCACCTATCACATAAGAGGGATGTGGGTGGGTATAGCAATATTGGAGAGTGCATTTAGAATCACCCAAAATAAATACACAATACTACTGGAGGTTTTGAAATTGGGCCCCGGAGGCACAAGGGTGTATAAAGGGATGAAAATGGGTCCGCTGCCCAAATAACTGATGGACCCAAATTTCATAGATGGACTATGGGCACAACTTGATTTGGGTCCTAATTAATGGACCAGTGAAAATTGGAACCAAGGTTTAGGTCCATGGGTTCCATATCCAATAATATATATGTTATAAATGTATTTAAGTTTATTTAGAAGTTAGGTATCAATTTGGTCAGATATTTCTAAATGTTCACAGTAATACTAGAAAACCATGGGCATTCAAAGGTGAATCCATTAGATGGACAGAGTCCACATATTTGAACTTTGGTTTGATTTCTCTTTTAAGATGAAAGATGTGGGACTGTTTAGTAGTTGGCTAAAGTCAGTTGCACATCTTGATTTGACACTAACCAAGTATAGATGGAATCATAATATGCAAGTGTTGTCTCAAATCCTTCACTTTTGACTTCCATAAACTGAATCTAATTGTATTATCAAACCAAACAGTACCCAATTACCAATAGTGGGTAACAGAGGAACTGGAAAACTAATACAGTTTTGGCCCTTTCATGCATTAAAATGCAGATGAGAGCTACATTAGCAATGGCTATCTAGATACTATCATTGATTGGATACCGGGTATGAAAGACATGCGACTCAGGGATCTGCCAAGCTTTGTCCGAACCACAGACCCAAACGACTTCTTTCTCAACCTCCATCGTGATGAAGCTCAGAAGGCTCTCAAGGCATCAATGATCATTTTCAATACATTTGATGATTTAGAACTTGAAGTTTTGCATGCCATGCGATCAATGTTCCGTCCTCGAATCTACACAATTGGCCCTCTATCTCTGCAGTGTCGTCCGATGACAGACAGCGGGTTGAACTCCATTAAATCAAGTATGTGGAAAGAAGAGGCGGATTGTCTGAAATGGCTAGATAGCCATGAAGTTGCTTCAGTCATCTATGTGAGTTTTGGGAGTACAACAGTTTCAACATCCCAACAGGTAACAGAATTTGCGTGGGGCATTGTGAATAGCAACCATCCGTTCTTGTGGGTCATTAGGCATGATCTTATAATGGGTGGTCATACAAATTTCCCACAAGATTTACAACATAAGATTCAAGAAAGAGGTATGCTTGTGAGCTGGTGCCCTCAAGAGGATGTGCTGGCCCACCCTTCAGTCAACTTGTTTCTCACACATTGTGGCTGGAACTCTACACTAGAGGGCATATCATCTGGTGTGCCCATGCTCTGCTGGCCTTTCTGGGCCGAGCAGCAAACCAACTGCCGCTATACTTGCAATGAGTGGGGTGTGGGCATGGAGATTGATAACAATGCAAAGAGAGAGGAGATTGAGGTCCTTATTAGGGAAATGATGGGAGGAGATGAGGGGAAGGAGATGAGGAAGAAGGCCCTGAAGTGGAAAGAGAGTGCTGAAATTGCTACAAAGGAGGGAGGATCTTCTTACACTAATCTTGAATTATTAGTTCAAGAGTTACTTCAACCAAGAGAAAGTGAAGTGATGTAGTTGGTGTTAGGCATAAATTCTGCTTATGGCCCATTAATTATACAATGGGGCCTACTCCAACTAAATATCAGACTCACTGCTCTAAATATATAGTTGAAAAGATAAGTTGTTATGGAAAAACAAGAGTGGTTATATGTGTTATGTATCATTTGATATAAGAGGGGTCTGTTGAACTCCTTTAATTTCTTAAGTTAATCCAATTCATTTTGCTGGCAAAAAACAAAGAAAAAAGGGCTATATAGTTGTTAATTTCATCAGGATGGGTTGGTAGCTGATAGTATTACATAAAATTATCTTGTTAGAGAAATTATGATAGTTGTAAATCAACACCTACTTTTGGGCCTGAGACATCTCACTGAGATTTCGTTTGTACCGTGAAGATCATGGATCTAAATTGTGGCTGCCCTGTAGTGTAGCAGCCACCTTGGCCACTATGCTAAGTGGTATTTAGCACCACTCACATTCGTAACTGCTACTGCAAGTCTGCTCGCCCGCTACGAAGCCGTTACAAAGTGAGACGGACTGTTATTTTCTAAATATTTTAAAAATGCATAATAAGGCTTATTTATTTTCTTCTTCTCTCCAAATAATATTTTCATCCAACTCTTCTACCCTTTTATACTTAAAAGAATATCAAAAAATCACATGAATTTACCAAATTGCAGTCAATATAAAGAGTTCCTCTCAAGGGCTCTTCTTTAGGTATATCCTGATAAACACCCCCTTTTATAAATGTATTCTTTTCTCTACACTCAAAAAAAAAATACATTATTTATTTAGTCAAAGTTAATTTGTTATTTGGATAGAACTTTAAACTTTATTTAAATATTATTTTATAATTTATATATCCTTTTATATATATAGTTGTACTAAATTGCTTATTTGAATTATGAATTTAGAAATGCATAATGGAATCTAACTTAGTATAGCTAATCAACCTAGATAAATAAAAGAAATTAGATTAATATATATATATTATAATCATTTAGTGATACAAACTTTTTATGCACTAAATGGACTGTTGCGCCCTTCTATCTCAGTTATTATAGGAAAAAATACCAAATTCTAACATTTTTCAATATTCTGGTTAATTTGGGTATTTTTTCAAAAATATTTTACAACTTTTTCGATTCAAACCGGTATACTGATATATATCAGCCGCTATGTAGCATTTTTGTCACTGATTGCTACACCTGCTGCAATCGTTATTTTGATCCTTAGTGAGAACCACATCATCCAAACGGTAGAGTCTTGAATTGGGAAACTCAATCAATGCTCAAATCTATGTTTATACATGACTTTGGAAAAGTAATCAATCACCACACGTTGGATGTTCTTATTTAGGTGTTGAAGTCCAATGCTGATTGTTCGGGGTGATTTGACCAGATGTTTTGAAAGGTACATGTTTTCTTTGGGTTCAAAGAGTTTAAAACCCATCTATGTGCAAGTAGGAATTTTCTAAGGCATAGGAATTTTCTAAGGCATAAGAACAACTTCAAAGCTTCAACCTTCAATGAAAAGTATATATAGGAGACAGTGTTTAACATATCGTAATGCCGAGCATGTATAGACATTAATATCAGTCATCACAATTTATAGTTAGTTATAGCTAAATAAAGTCTATATCAGTTAGAAATTTAACTACAGTCAATATTTTCGCATGCTTCTTCTCATGTCTTAAATGATACGCGATTTCAAAATATAAATTGGGTGGAACTTTTGAAGTACTTGTGCGAAGATTTTCATTGGCATAGTAAGTCAATCTTTTAAGAAGCGCATTACATTCAAAAAAGCTTCTTAAAAGTTAAAAGTGATACATAAAACATGTGCTACACTGTGTATGAGATATTTTATCAAGCCTAAAAGTAGGATGTTTATCTTTCATGTGTGTCTAAGAGAGAAATGTGCAACATGGTATTTTTCTCATATACTTAGGAACAGTGATTAGAGCATATTTGAGTTGCAAAGGACATGAAGTCATAAAGCAAACCCAAGTAGATAAGAGAAGGTTATGCTAACTTCGATGTTAGGTCATCCTCCGTAAGAGACACCATTTTCTTAATTGATTCCAAAAAAAAAAAAAAGCTATGACAAAACACCTCATGTGACTTAAAGTTGGACACATGCAAGGTATCATTACATATAAGTTGAGCTGAAATCCATATATTAAAACTAAGAGTTATTAGCCAAAGTTATACAGATGGAGGAAGTGATGTTGATAGGATTTGTCCTCATCATCAATTTTGTTTCAGAAACAATCAATTCTGAGACTTCGTCATGTAGACACCTTGTCTTTGACCAAAAATTACCACTCTTCTATGACATTAAAGAGCACCTCATACACAAGATACAAATGGATATCCCAAATCTAGATCTTCCTGTTCGCCAAGGGTTCAAGTCCAGGTAAGCCGGTTAATTTAGCCCGGTGAGATAGGTATCCGTGCTGGCCTGGTCGGCCCGTACTAAGTCCGAAAACACAGGGCTTTTAAAAACATTCGAGCCCGCTTGGCTTGGACAATTTTTTAAAAGCCCAGCTAAAATAAGACTGGGATTGGGCAGAATATATCTACTCATCACATTAGATAAGTAGGGGGGATAAGTTATTTTACCATTTGAATTGTTTGCCATGTTATGGGGGGGGGCGAAGTGCTCCTATGAGAGACACTCTCACCAACTTGGTGAGAGATGGGTGGGGGCCCTCACTTTCATATCCACTCTCACCAACTTAAATGCAAGGACCCCCAACTTAAATGTGAGGGGCCCCACCCATCTCTCACCAAGTTGGTGAGAGTGTCTCTCATAGGAGCACTTCCCGTTATGGGGTGTTTATGATGATTATTTGATTACTTGAACAGGATCTTTGAGATACTGGTATGAAAACATTAATGTAAAGAGAAAATACTATCTTGGTAGTTGAATCTTTTCAATCCACAATCGCATCCAACGGTTTAATTGCACTCTGAGGTGTTTTGACATGAAACTGGAAAGTCCATACTTTTCATATTGGTCTAGGCTCTCTTTGTTGATGGGGTCGCTTTATTTGGATTACTTCCATTTTCTGGAATTTAGTTATTGCAGTTGAGGTTTAATTAGTTTTCTAATTTCTTCATTTATGCTTCTAAATTGAACCGGTTGGGCTTTTGATGAGAAAAAAATTTTGTGCTTGCTTTGAGGTGATTGGCTAGTGGTTGCATGGCGAGACTTTTTTTTGTGATTTCTATGTCTATTACTGAGTTTGGAGTAGTGATTATTTGTCCGACTTTAGCTATCTACATCTGATGGCTAGCTGTTGTTGGGCTGATAAGATAGTTAGGATCTATTTTGTGCCATCTAATTTATTTGAAGGGTTTGGATATTTTTGGATTCCATTTCAGTATTCCATTTTTTCTTCATTTATGGCTTTCAAATTCCAGTAAGTTAGCATCCAGTTAAAACATGATCACCTTATGAGACATGTTGCTTGTTACACTGCACTAACGGTCCCAAGTCTAGAAAAAAAAAACGTACGGCTTTCAAATTCTAGTCATTTAGTATCTAATTAAAACATGATCACCTTATGAGACATGTTGCTTGTTACATTGCATTGTCGGTCCCAAGTCAGCAAAAAAAGATGATGGTTTAAAGTCCGGTCACGGTATAGGAATAATTAGAGAATCTTGATCTTATGTTCAAGATCATGCTACAGCCCAAGCCCACATGCGATGGGATTTGACATAGGCCCACTCAATTTAGGGCCGGGATTAGACAACCCCCGGCAGGCCCTTCCAATATTAGAGATGGGATTGGACAACCCAGGCCAAGCCCGTCCCATTGACAGGCCTAGGTCCAAGGCCAGGGTCCAGACAAAGTGGCTTCAAGGTCATGGGGATTTTGGTAATTATACAGAGGCTTTTGGGGGGCTAAAAAAGTATTTCTTGGGGGCCAAGAAATTAAGTGTAGATTATATATATAGATGTAATCTATAACTCAAAACTATGTACATAATGAACCCAATGAAAGTCTCAATTTCCGTAGACGTAGGCAATCTTGTCAAACGGCCACATAAATCTCTGTGTAAGTGTGATTTTATCTTCTTATGTGTGGTTCAATTGTCTATCGCGGGTTTTATCCTTCCGCACACACGCTCACAACACTTCCCACTCATCATCCGTCGTGGATGAATTCGTTGCCCTTCTCTTCAAAAACTTGTATATACCTTCTCAAACTAAAAGTATTAACCTTAATCTGCCACAAGTCAAAGTTGTTTTTCCATCAAATCTTCCTACCTTAAATTTTGCATTAGACGCTCTTGCAGCCATTGTACAAGGACTTTCCTTAATGACTAGAAATCTAGGTAGCCATAGAATAAAATGCCGTGCCACTTTCCTTTTGATCAACTGGTTCCCAAGATCCAATGGCCCTGGTTTACCTATTGAACCTCGGGTCTTTTGTCTTAATTGGTCTTTTGAGTTGAATCAGGGCCAAAATGGCATTGGGGCCGTTTGGATCTTCTCCATCATTGTTTTAATTAACCCAACCATTATTATATATCATAGACGTAGGCATCGATTTCAAAATTGGAATCCGATTTTGCAATTGATTGAGAAATTGGATCTAAATTTCAATTTTAATTGCAAAACTGGAACTCCAATTTCGATTTCAATTTTTATTGTTACCAAAAAGACTTAAACACTTACCACAATGAAAGGTATTTATTGAAAAACGCTTATTAATCTTCCCCTAAAATCTCTATTACATGTTTCCTTCTATATCTTCTCACTCAAATCTCCTCCTTATCTCACGCCTAGAACAATCTCCTTATCCATCTCTTCCTACTCTTATCTACTCCAGCCCATAAAATCTTGGTGAGAGAGGTGAATTCCTAATATCTAGGTCCCTAAAATATAATCTTCTCCACTATCTCTAATCTTCCTTCTCCTCAATTAAAGCGACATCTTGTACGGATCATCTCCGCCCTTTCTTCATGCATTCCTAATCTCTATCTTTCTCTTTCATTTCCATCAATTTTATGCATTTATTTTGTTCCACTTCCATATCAATGGTGATTAGATCATGGGCACTACATTTATTATCTTCCATATAATAGGCAAGATCTAAAGAAAATTATTTTATTCACTCCCATCTTTTTATGTATTTATTTGTTCCATTTCCATATCAATGGTGATTGGATCTTGGGCACCACATTGATGATCTTACAGATCATGGCCAATGGGCACTATATTAATCTGTTGAACTTCTACAGAAAAAAAATTGTTCAACTGCTCTTTCTTTTCACTAATTTGGGTCCATGTTTTTTCACAACTAACAATATAGATAGTTGCCAATGCCTCAACAGTTTTGCTCTAGTTGTTTGATTCCAAGCAATCAGTGTTGGCACGGCTCATAATGTGGTGAGGTACCCTGCTCACGTCTTAAGATGCATTGTGTTTTTATAGCTAATAATTATTTTATTCGCATTTTTCTTAGTAATCACTTCACTTTGTTGATATACTAATTATGTGTAGTTATAAATTTGTAGATACGAACACTAGTGCTATTCTCTTTTTTCTTATTTTTGAGCTTTTCATAAGCTTCTTATTTTTGCATTTTTCTTTTTCGGTGTATATATTTTTTATATTATGAATTATACCGCGGTGCTTAGTTTAATTATTATTTTATTTTAAAGCCCGTGATTAGCACGGGCCTTTCTTGCTTGTTATATAAATTAAACTGGGATGAAAAATGCAATCCCTCATCGTCTATATAAATTAAACTGGGATGAAAAATGCAATCCCTCATAGTCTAATTTGGCCCACTCCCCTACAGTGGATAGCCACGCTATATAAGCCACAACAAGTGGACGGCCTATCCTGACTGGTCAACAGGCACCAAATTGGCTTTGCAGGCCACTAATCAAGCATCTGGGATCATCCTTTTGGAGCCCACCAGAAATAGTGGTCAATGCATGGCCCATCCAGACCATCAGGCAATGATGCCAACTGTCTGATGTCTATGATGGTGACCAGAGAAATCCCAGGCCATAGAGCCTGCACTGACCCAAACAAATATCTCAGAGTCTTAAAGTAGATCCACCGAACCAACCAAAAACCATAAGAAGAAGAAAACCATAGAGTCAACACAGCCCATAAATTAGATCACCAACCTCAACCCCTAGAACAAAGCTAAACCAATAAAGCAAGGAATCGAACAAAGCACCATAAGAAATCTATAAGTACTACAAAGTCCCCCACAAAAGTGCATTAGCAGAAATTTGAAGCTAATATATATTAGAGATCAAGTACAAATCTTGATTGTATTACTCCAAGTACGGCTGAGGATTGAAGATGGAGAAGGCCTGGGCCTGGAGCTGTATCTTGCTAGCCATGACCATCTTAGCATCTGAGTGTGGAGCCCAAGACACCTCCTGCATAAACCAACTGGCCCCTTGCTTGAACTACCTCAATTTGACGAGTGGCCGCCCATCAAGCGATTGCTGCGACCCACTAACGTCAATGATCAAATCCAATCCAAAATGTCTTTGCAACTTGATCAGCAGCAACACTGCCTCCAGCGGCATCAATGTAACACAGGCTATGCTGCTGCCTTCTAAGTGTGGAGTTACTGTCAATTCAGGCATCTGCTCTGTTTCAAGTAAGCACTTCCACTCCTTTCTCTTTTGTTGCAATTGAAGTATTTCCATCTTCCCATGCTTTCTAGTTTGAGTAAATTCACAGTGTTCTGCTTTTAAGTGGCTATTTGGTTCTGTTGGTACTCTCTTTGAAAAAAAAAATGTCACATCCCGGTCCCAAATTAGGCGGGGTCGGGGTCTTACAAAAAAATATCCTATTTGCATTTATGAAAATTTATAAAGCTCAACAGAATTTATAAAATACTTGACTTAAAAATAGGGGTGTCAATATGTATCTTATTATCTCAATTTCTAAGACCTTCACTGGAATGTATTGAAACTTGCCCCAGTTTGACAGTCATTTCACTAATATAACCTCTTGGATTTAGTAAACAAAGAGATGACCTTATCTAAAGTTAGAAACTTTGAGGCCGCTAAATCATGGGCTAGGATGATTTGAGTGGGACAATCTGATCTTCCGTATTCGACGTGTGCCATTCCCCAAAACAAGAACACAAAACCCCCTCCTCCTTCCTTACTTCCTTCTCTCATAATTGACATGCATCCATATGGGCTCCATGACAAAAGGAACTCTTTTTTTGTGGAATATCACTCCTGGCTCTATACCTTGGTTTACATTATTGTGATGATAAGAAAATCTTGGATCAAGTAATAAGTGTTTTTTGTGCAGGTTCTCCCAACAACAGGACCAGTACTGAACCAAACTCTGGGAGCAGATTTTCATTTGGAGACATCTTGTTGGCTGCTATGCTGCCATTGATCATTCAACCTTTTTGGGCATGAAGAAGTAATTCAGCATCAACATGATTGCTTCATGAGTGATCATGATCAATCCTTTTTGAGTTTTTTCTTTTTTTTTTTTTTTGTCTTCCTTCTATCAATTTGCTAGATAGGTCTATTGATCATTGAACCGAGTAAAGGTTATGGTATGTTCCATTGCACTGAGTTAAAGTTCTATCTTTGCTAAATGATCAGTAGTGGTTAAGATGCAAATACTGTGCAGTGCCATATACTAGTGAGGCTTAATACCCAAATTACAGGCTTTCGTTTGAACCAAGCATTCCATACATACATGTGGGTATCATCTTATTCCAGTTATCCAGATCATCAATCAGGTGAGAATTATTAGTTCTCCTAAGCAAAGCTTTGTGTATCTTCTACTACCAAGATAGACTAGAACAAAAAAAAAAAAAAAAGGGCTGCATCTATGACTAATTTATAGAGAAACACAAATACAACTCAAACAGGAAAAAGATTCAGAGATCAGAAGGAAATCCATGCAACTTTTTGTTAATGGAAAAATTCGCTTCTTATTAAGATTTGTGCGTGAAAGATTACCAACCTGCAAGGGATTTTGCTAGTTTTGAAGTTTTGGTGGGTTAGAACTTGGTACCAAATCTTGAATATAGGGTGAGATGAAAGCAACCCAAGCCCTAACAAAAAGATCCAACAAAGGGCTTCCTGGACTTAATTTTCAAGTTGCTCCCAATTGAGAACTTGGAAGATGAAAGAAAAGGATGGGTCTGTTTGGATGCACAAGAAAACACAAGAACATAATATTTTATAGAATATAATCTTTCATTTTCTAAAGAAGAGAATCTTATTCGTTTGGTAATCCAAGAAAAATTTAAAGAAAAGAATATATTTTTTTCAAAAAACTCAATATTTTCTCCTACAGCTCCTCCTTGTAGAAAACATTCTACAAGATAAGAATCTTTCAAAATGACAATTAAAAAGTAGTAGAGTAAAGTACAAATCCATCATGATGTGTTTGTTTACATATATGGTAAAGTAAATTAAAAGTAAATGTCACGGCACGGTAAAGTTGGGGTAAAGTAAAGGTGGGATAAAATATTTGGTAAAGTAAAATAGGAAGGAATGGTAAAGTAGTTTCTTTCTATTTGACTTTAATTTATCACATTTTATCATAGTTTTATATGGTAAATAAAAAGTGATTTATTTATAGGTGTGGTAAAGTAAAATAAAGATTGATGTCATATCATAGTAAATGTGAGGCAAAGTAAGGTGAAATGAAGTATGTGGCAAAGCAAAGTGGGAAAGAGAATTGTAAAGTAGTTTTTTTTTTTTTTATTGACTTAATTTTACTATACTTTACCATGGTTTTATGTGATAAAGGAAAAGTAACTTAAGGTAAAAACATTGCAGTTGAACTTTACTTTACTATAATACTTTTTTTATCTAGATTTGGTAAATTATATAGAAATTAAAATATTTAATAAAAAATTATTCTAATAATGTAATTTAATTTAATCATAGCACCTTCCAAACAACTCAATTTAAAATCTGTGAAATTCTTCAAAAATTGCCAAACAGCAAAAATATTATAATATTATAATATTATATTATTCTATTCTATACTATTTTATTCTTACAATATTTAAATCTGTAAATATTTTATTCTGTAAATATCCAAACGGGCCCTAAAGCTAGAATCCATGAAACACTGAAAGATGAAATAAAGCTGCTTCTATTTGATCCACAAAATAGCTAAAATGATATAAAACATGGTATGAAATTGCTTTCACATGCTTACATTTATTTCACTGGACTCGTATGCTCTTTCAAGGCAATTATGTTAAGGACCAAGGAAGTTAACTTCTGGATCCACATGCAAGTGGACTCAGTGATCATGAGTGTATCGGGCCAAACACGCATGGGCCAACCACCAAAAAAGTCCAAATATGTTGGCTTTCTTGGATCTCAAAACACTTTGTGCAACCTCACTCAAAAGTATTATTTGGTTGAAAACAAGTGGTACCCAGTCGGTTGGCTACCCATTTTTCCCCCCAACAAAGTTGGACTCCAAGGTTCCTTTTCTTGCGGAAGCAAGCTTTGCTGAGGCTTCTTTGCAAAAGCAAAATTCTTTCCCCATTGCTTGGTTCTCTCACGGGTCCCCGCCCCCATGTGATAATCATCCCTTGAGAAAAGCTCTTTAATGAATTATAAGTGTAATAAAGCAGGATTCTTTTACCATTGATGTGGTCTCTCTCGAGTCCCAGCCCCCATGGAATAATCATCACTTGAGAAAAAATCTTTGATAAATTATAAGTATAATAAAGGTTATTTTAAAGGGTGTTTTATCCTTCATCTTCCATCAACAAATTTGCTTCTTGGAACCATCACCCTACCATATCTGGCATGGGAGTGTAAAAATATCAATCCATAGTCAAGAGATGCAGCCGATCGAACCAAAGTCGAATATGCCAATGCATGCCTTTGCCTCTAATCTCCATACCTGGATCCTAGTATAAATTATTAGCAAGATGTGATCATTAAAAACAACAACGCCGCTAAAAGGAACACGCAACAAATATATATAATAAAAAAAAGGTCATTATATAAATTGTATAAATCCAACAAAATTGAAGACCCTTTGGGTTTCGCTAAAGAAGTATTAAACATTAAGATATTGAATTTAAGGATGTGAATTGAAGACCCTAATTTTGGACTTGTTTCTTTACCAGAATTCAAAGAACTTTTTTATTCTCGAATATAGTGGAATTTCTTGATCTTTCTTCGTGTTTGAGTACCCAGAAATTCCATCAAAAATCAAAGGGGTGGAATTCCAAATGTCATTTGATACGAGACCTTTTATGTGGCTCAAACTTGAAAACTATGGTAAAGAAATATGCATTTACAAATGCTCCAGGACAAGCCACCACATCATGTCATGAATTTCTCAACACACTAAATTCTTATCAAAGATTCTAGTAAAGAAATAGGTCAGGTTTGATTAATAATCAGATTCATGGCTCAAGTCTTATCAATAATTAGGTCGAGGTATCGGTCCATTCGTGTATACCCATTTACCAGAGTGTATAATAATTTAATATATAACAATTATATCATTGTTATTTGTAATTTACTTAATATTTACTTAAATAATATATTAGATTAGTAGTATTAAATATTATAATAATACTATAGTAGCACAGGTTCTCGTGCTCAACACAGTATCTACATGCATTGCAAAATAAGTAATATTCATAGATGTTAAAAGGTTATGAAAGTACATCCTTTAATAAAGCAAGTTGCGTAAAATAGAAATTGGAAAATTGAGACAAAAATGGAATAGAAGAGATGGGGTAAAAGAGAGCTTTTACAAAAATGAAGAACTGAAATTTTAAAAAGCGAAGATTAAACATGAGTGGTTTGGTGGAGAGTAGAAGTGAGTGGTTTGGTGAATAAAAGATATGAATGGGTAGGTTTTTGTTAGAATTTTAGTGTTGGCCAAATTCATGGGTTGGACAAAACTCTAGGTTTTTTTATTTGTAATTCTTTTTTTATAAAAGAACTCTGAAGATAGAATATTGGAAGGACTCAAAAGAAGAAAGCCTGAAGGAATTAGAAGAAGTCTGCTGGAGAAAGTATGCTGAATTTCCAGATCAAACAGAATGGGGTCCGCTCGAGCGACATTGTATTCGCTCGAGCGAACAATGCGCGGATTAGCCCAGTTCTGAAACAGAGGCTGGTTCGCTCGAGCGAACAGGGAGATCGCTAGAGCGAACATGGCGCGGACAGTGGGATGAAATTGGAAATTTGTAATTCTAACTGTGCTCAAACTGCTTGTTTTAATCCTAATCCTCTTATGAAACTTTTAGCACGAACCAAGGGTTATTTAAAGGACTAAAAGGCTATTGTAGAGACCAGACCCTCACCTCTCATAGTGCTGAGTTAGAGATTATCATTGAGAGATTTTCTTCTCTGAAGTTTTTATGAAGTTGTGCTGCCAAGTTTTTTAGAGTTAGTTCTTCTGCATCCTTTGTAGAAGATTATCTTCCTACGAAAAGATTTGAGGAGTCAAGTGCTGGTTTGGATCTGTTGCAATCAACGGTGTGAAGTCGTTGAAGCGTGAAGCGACATAAGGTAACTTCAGTCTTTGGGTAGGGGATATCTAGGGAGGAGATCTGAGTTTCTTGTAATTGCGAGATTCATAGTGCTTGATTTGATCCAGTTCAGATCGGTAGTTTTTCACCCGGTTTGGGTTTTCCACCTTAAATTTGGTGTCCTTGTGACGTGTGCTTGTTGATTTATTTCCTCTGCATTATATTTGTTTCTGCACACTTTTGGGTTGATTGTTTAAGTAGACCAATCTAGAAATCCCGGAGACCCCTTATAATATTTTTCAATTGGTATCAGAGAGGGTTACACTATCTTGTTGTGTTTGATCCTACAAGATTTCTAGAATGGTGCTCAATAGAGAAGGGACATCAACTTCCAAGCCTCCTTTGTTTGATGGTTCTTATTATGCCTATTGGAAGCAAAGGATGATTGGTTTCCTTAAGTCCATTGATGACGATGTCTGGGATATTGTTGAAGATGGGTTTTCTAGAGCAACATATGTGGTTAATGGAAAAACTGTTCCTAAACCTAAAGCCGAATGGTCTAAGGATGAGAAGCATAGATCCAATTGTAATAACAAGGCTGTGAATTGCATAAACAATGGAGTCTCTGCTGATGAGTTTAGAAGGATTTCTACTTGCAAATCTGCAAAAGAAGCATGGGACGTCTTAATGACAGTTTATGAGGGTACAGACACGGTGAGCAAGCCAAATTACAAAAGCTGAATAAAGATTTTGAAACCATCGTGATGGAAGAGGATGAGACCTTTGATCAATTTTATGCAAATCTGAATGAAATTGTCAATTCTGTGTTCATTCTGGGGAAGAAATACCAGAACACAAGATTGTCAAGAAAATTTTGAGGTCTCTACCTTCCAGATTCGATTCTAAAGTTGATGCTATTGAAGAAAATAAGAATCTGAATACCCTCAAGGTGAATGAACTAGTTGGAAATCTTCAGACATTCGAAGTAAACCGGTTAAATAAAGGCAAATCAAAAGAAAAGGACATTGCCTTGAAAGCCATATCAGAATCAAGAAAGATGCCTGTAAAGAAAATTGAGTCTGATTCTGAATCTGAAGTTGAAGATGATATGGGTGAGTTTTTGAAGTGTTTTCACAAATACATGAAGACAAAAAGAGCCAATAAAAAGAAATTCAAATTTGAGAAGAATGATCCTGCAAAAGGGATAAAGTGTTTTGAATGTCAAGGTTATTGTCACTATGCTAATGAGTGTGCCAACAAGA
This sequence comes from Umbellularia californica, assembly GCA_028538565.1. Lineage (NCBI taxonomy): Eukaryota > Viridiplantae > Streptophyta > Magnoliopsida > Laurales > Lauraceae > Umbellularia > Umbellularia californica. The sequence goes on from JAPQWN010000005.1 coordinate 11,614,830, forward strand.
AAAAGGCTACAAAGCAAAAGGCTCTAAATACAACTTGGGATGAAGAATCTTCTGAAGATGAAAAAGAAAATCTTGAGGATGATCCTTCGAATAATGTGAATGGCAAGTTTGTATCATTCATGGCTAAGTCTGTGTCTGACAGTGATGCAGATGAAGATAATGAAGATGAGTTGTCAGACCAAGAGAAAAATTGGGAAGTTGTACCATGCCACTTATACTGATTGTGTCAAGATGACTAAGTATGGAAACAAAATTACTATCAAGTTCAAGGCTGCTCAAGACGAAAATTCTGCTTTGAAAATTGAATTAGAGCAAGCACTTAAAGAAGTTCATCTCTTGAAAAGTTAGAAAAACTGTATGGCTGAAAATTTGACTACTAATGGTCAAAAACTTGAGAAGGCAGAAAAAGAAGTAGTGAATCTGAATGACGAGATAGTGATATTGAAAGCTGAAAAATCAAGACCTACAAGGAAGACTGAAGATCACTCTATCTGAGCTAGAAGTCAAGCAAGCCTCTCTAAATAAGATGAACACTGGCTCGAGGATTCTCACAAACATCTTGTGTAGTCAGAAGCCTCCTTTTGACAGAAGCGGTCTCGGTTATGATCATGGTGCATCCACTTCAAATGCTAAAGGTAAAACAGTTTTTATTTCAAGTGTTGCACATCCTACTCCACATACTGCACTTTCAAATAATGCGTTGAGTAGTTTCAAGAAAAAGAATGTGTTAAGCATTGCACGCACATCCACTTGTCTCATTGTGGATTAAACGGACACATTCGTCCCCATTGCAAAAAGTTGCAACGTCTACCTAAGACTAAGCAATGGCGGAAGAGTTTTTCTCCACCCAAGACCACTCCAATTTGGATTAGAAAATCTGATTTTCCTAAGAAGTTTGCTCACACTCTGTTGAAAGATCAAACTACACTAGTGTGTGTGGCTACACGTAAAAAGCACTGATCAAGGAGATCAAGCTCCCACCCCCAGTGCTGCTACGAAGATACATTCAAGGGAAATTGCTATTGAGGGGGAGCTATAGATCCTAATTGACAAGAAAGATGCATGTTCGTATTTTTTAGCTTTGCCAAATTATGGACAAAAATGGGGAGAATGACTGATCAAGGGGGAGAACCTGAAGGAACATGAAGTTCAGAATAAGTCAGAGACAATGCAAATCTACATTTGTTGTTTGCCATTTTTTTTTACTGTTGATTTTTTTTTTAAAAAAAACTTTCAATGTATTTTGGGATTCATTTTTAGTAGATCAATTGTATTGTCCTAGGGAGTTTTGTCCATGAATTACCAAAGGGGAAGATTGTTAGAATTTTAGTGTTGGCCAAATTCATGGGTTGGACAAAACTCTGGGTCTTTTGAGTTGTAATTCTTTTTTATAAAAGGACTCTGAAAATAAAAGATTGGAAGGACTCAGAAGAAGAAAGCCTGAAGGAATTAGAAGAAGTCTGCTGGAGAAAGTATGCTGATTTTCCTGATCAAACAGAACGGGGTCCGCTCGAGCGACCATTGTATTCGCTCAAGCAACCATTGTATTCGCTCGAGCGAACAGTGCGCGGATTAGCCCAATTCTGAAACAGAGGCTGGTTCGCTCGAGCGAACAGGGAGATTGCTCGAGCGAACATGGCGCAGATAGTGGGATAAAATTGGAGACTTGTAATTCTGATTGTGCTCAAACTGCTTGTTTTAATCCTAATCCTCTTAGGAAACTTTTAGCACGAACCAAGGATTATTTAAAGGACTAAAAGGCTATTGTAGAGACCAAACCCTCACCTCTCGTAGTGCTGAGTTAGAGATTATCATTGAGAGATTTTCTTTTCTAGAGTTTTTATGAAGTTGTGCTGCCAAGTTCTCTAGAGTCAGTTCTTCTGCATCCTTTGTAGAAGATTATCTTCCTACGAGAAGATTTGAGGAGTCAAGTGCTAGTTTGGATCTATTGCAATCAATGGTGTGAAGTCGTTGAAGCGTGAAGCAACACAAGGTAACTTCAGTCCTTGGGTAGGGGATATCAAGGGAGGAGATCTGAGTTTCTTGTAATTGCGAGATTCATAGTGCTTGATTTGATCCAGTTCGAATAAGTGGTTTTTAACCCGGTTTGGGTTTTCCACCTTAAATTTGGTGTTCTTGTGACGTGTGCTTGTTGATTTATTTCCGCTGCATTATATTTGTTTATGCATACTTTTGGGTTGATTGTTTGAGTAGACCAATCTAGAGATCCCGGAGACCCCTTATAAATATTTTTCAATTTTTTTATTTATAGAAAAGCTCACTTAGATATTATTAAAAAGCCATCATAGCATCAACACATACATATTGCTTTACCAAATCTGAGGTAAAATTATTAGATTATATGGTATCAATCCATTAGATGATGTAATAAATTGATTTATTTCTTTATTATCAATATAATCATGCTTTCATTTCATGAGATAAATGGTGTTTTATTACTTGTGTGCACATAACCAATACGAATGACACGATGGTTCATGAGATGAACCGGAGTCCATAAGTATACTAAATGTAATACATGTGTATGGATAAGATCCACATACGGAAGACATGCATTTGTTGAAAATCTTATACTTAAATATCTTCACGACCAGTAATGAGATTGGGCGTCTCATCTAACAAGGTTGCAGTACTTTGATCACTATGAGATAGTATGATTTGTCTTGATCATCAGAATGTAAAATTTTGGATTATTATGCTGGTACATTGGATGTATTGAATGACCATAAGAAGCACCTTATGAAACAGTCTGTACTTTAAGGTTTGCTCTCATAATTCCCTAACAATAGACTTCTAATCTTGAGACATTAATGAACTCAAGTTTCTGTCTATTCATTTGCTTTGAATCACCAATGAGTGAAGCCAATTGTAGGTCAACACCTTGGTGTCTTCAGTACGTGGTAGTAGGATTGTGGGAACATTCAATGGTCAAGATGGAATCTATCATCATTATCCCCTTATGTCAATTAATGGATTTATCATTGGTAAGTGCGCACCTACCTCAATTAAGAGTAAATTAGATAGGTACCGATGATCACTATAATTAATTGGGTCTCGATGATAATATGATATGGATCCAATTTGGTAGACAGAACCAATTGATCTATAGATATAGATGGAGGGGCCTACTTGTAGTCATAAGGAAGTTTAGGGTCTTTTTGTAATTTAATCCTAAGATTGGAGTTCAATTGCATTTATATAGTAGAGTTATTTGCAATTAACTGTGGGCCCGGATTACACATGAGATGTGGGATCGGGTGTCCCAATTGGAGCCAGCTTTCTATGGAATTCCTAGTGGTCCTCACACTAGCCCAAGTTATTAGATAATTACCAATTCTACTTAAACTCTAAAAAGAAAGGAAATAAAAAGTTACTAATCATATTTGAAGTGAGAATTGTAATTATAATATAGTAAGTTACTAATTATTATAAAAGTAAGACTTCAATTTTAATTAGTAATTTTAATTTGTAAGAGGAGATTTCTTGAGTGCTATAAATAGAGAAGAGGAGGTCTTGAACGTCCGATCCTAGTTCCACATCTTAGAATTCACAACCAAGAGCCCTAGTGCAAGAGTTGCACACTCCCATCGATCTCTCTCCTTCCTCTTCTAGGGTCTGTTCCTTTACTAGAATTCATGGAATTCATGTCTGGTGGTTGTCTAGAAATTTCAAATGCTGGTATTTGAAATACTGATAAATTCTGAAATTCCAAATTCTTTGTTTCATTCATGGCCTGAATTCCTATCTGAGAATTTTGAATCCCTTTTCTCTACAAATTCCTTGTTTCATGGCTAGAAGAATTTCTAATTGGAATTCTAGTCACATATGTATTATTTATATGCATATTCAACTTTAAATTGCCCTCCAAAGTCTAATATGATACATACATTGGACCACTTAATTACAAAATATAACATGACACCACTAGGAATAAACTCTCCCTTCATCTTTCCCCAATAGTTTATGTGGCACACATACAAGTATCAATCCATATCGTCCAAATAGAGTGGGCCGAACAGTGCCTAAACATTGTGATGAAAAAAAAATCACGCCACAGGAATTCTGAATCCTCTTCGTTAAAGTGGTTTTTCAAATCCTCTTTGTTAAAGTGGTTTTTCAAATGCCGAGTTTTTTGGGATCTCAAATGCCCAGGAATTTTCAGGAATTCTAGTAATGAAATACAAAATTCCTGATAGGAATTCCAAATTCCTAGACAATCAGAATTCCTGTCAGGAATTCTAGTAAAAGAACGGGTCCCTAGTCTCTATTCCGGTTTTCCTAAGAGCTTCTAGTAGTTTTCTTTTGGAGATCCTACCCATCTTCTTGAGAAAAGAAATCTGATACGGGACATAGCGTGGAAGACGATTGGGTCTTGGAGATTTTGATTGGCTTTATGAAAGAGTTCTTCATTAAAGAAAGAGATCAACTTCTCCATTAGAACACTACTAAGCTCCAAAGGTATAATCTACTTCCTTATATGTTGTAGATTTTGTGGTTGCTTGTCATGTGTTGTTTCTATCTTCTAGGTAGAGTTTATTACTATTTATGATTGATGAGTTTGATGACTTGGATCCTGGATTGGGTTTGTAACCTTAAGGATAGTGGATTCCTGCATTAAGTAGATAAAAAGTTTTTAAAACCTATTCATGAGGCCCACCTACTTCCAACATGAATACCACCACACTACCATATCGTTAACATACTGAACATGTCTAACCAAATTGTGAGCTACTACATTTCCCTCTCTACTCACATGTTGAACGTTAAAATTATTGAAACGGTTCAATAGATCATTGATCTTTCTAAACAGATATCCTTGTGTTGACATGTTTGGGCTAGGAGATTTCAGCGCATCCACACCCACATGGAATCACTTTCTAGGATGATATTGTTCATTCATTGTAACATGTCATTTGAAGAACTCTTAATGATGCTAAGGCCTCAATGTCATCAGCTTCATCCACTCATTTTCTATCTTGCGCATGGCCATAATCACATTTCCCTTCTCATCTCTAAGAATAGCCCCAACTCCTGCTTTTTGAATCTTATCAAACATTTGGCCATCCACATTAAGCTTTTAGACTCTAACTGGCGGAGGTTTCCAACACAGGATTTTCTTTGTTTTGGGACTTCTCTTATCAAATACAATGAGCTTGTAGACTTGTATTGCTTGAGGATGGCGAAGGTCTATTGTAGGTCGGTCAAGTGGTCATGTGATCTTTTAGACTTTACGACCATGTCATCAATGTAGACCTCGACCGTCTTGCCGAGCTGGGCCTGAAACATTTTTGTTATCAGCCTCTGGTAAGTGGTACCAGCGTTTTTTAACCCAAAGGGCATCACTTTGTAGCAGTAGATGCCTCTGGGTGTTATGAATGCGGTTTTTTCTTCGTCAGGCCCATGCATCGGAATCTGATGGTAACCTCGGTAAGCATCGAGGAAACTCATCCTATCGTGTCCGGCAGTGGCATCGATCAGTTGGTCTATCTTCAGAAGGGGAAAGCTGTCTTTGGGATAGGCTTTGTTGAGATCGGTGAAGTCTATGCAGACCCTCCAACTTCCATTCTTCTTTTTTACCAGAACTATGTTGGCTAACCACACAGGGTAGTGGATTTCCCTGATGGCCTCTGCCTCCAACAGCCTCTGGACCTCTTCGGTCACTGCCTCTACTTGCTGGATCCCAGTTCTGCGAGTCTTTTGGACTACAGGCTTGTGCTCGGGACCCACATTTAGCTTGTGGCATATGACCTCGGGATCGATGCCGGGCATTTCGTATGGGGTCCAAGCGAAGACCTCCATGTTCTGTAATAGGAAGTCAAGCAGTTCGGCTTTCTCTTCCTTTGCAAGCTGACTCCCGAGCAGGAAGTGTCTCTCTGGATCGCTGGGGTCGATCATGAGCTCGGTGAGGTCCTCCACGCTCTTGTTCTCGGGAGCTCGGCCGACAGCTTCGAGCTCGGCTTCGAGGTCGGTCATATGGACCCGCTCCGGCTCTGCTTCACTGGGGACCACGGCCAGGAGGCATTCTTTGGCCATAAGTTGGTCACCGCGGACTATGATTACGTCGAAGTATCCATCTCCGTTTTGCAACGGGAATTTGAGCTTCTAATGATGGGTGGAGGGCACAGCCTCTATGTTATGCAGCCAGGTCCTTCCCATGATGGCATTGTACGGGGATGGTGCGTCCACCACCAGGAAGTCCGCTGTCAGGGAGGCTCTTCCCACTTCGACTTTGAGGGAGATTTTCCCCTTTGGGTACACTGTCTTGGAGCTGAAACCCACCAGTGGGGTACGAGCCTCCTGCAGGTCCTCCTCTTTCAAACCCATTTTCTTGAAGCAGTCGAAATAGAAGATTTCCGAGGAGGTCCCGGGGTCCACTAGGATCCTCTTGACATTGAAGTTCTGCAACCTCATAGTCAGGAGCAGGGGATCATTGTGGGGTAGCTGGACCCCTGGCCAAATCTTTGTCAGAGAACCAAATATTCGGTCTCTCTACACGTGCCTTCTTCGTTGAAGGACCGAACTCGGCCGTCATTACTTGCTTACCGTGCTGGGCCTTTCTAGCTTCAGTACGGGCCTGGCCGCTTCCCTTTGGAGCGGAGGCTAGGTGGATGACGTCGATGGTCCCTACCAACTCACCGCTATCCCGGTCATCGGGTTGGCGTTGTTGAGTATGGTTTACTATGCCTTTTTTTTTGACGTGGTCTTTTAGGTGCCCGTCCTTCATGAGCCTCTCGATGTGCGCCTTGAAGGCATGGCAATCCTCGGTTCTGTGTCCTTTATCTTTGTGAAAGCCACAAAATTTGCTCTAGTCTCGGGTGGAGCCATCGCCCTTCATAGGTTGGGGCCATTTAAAGAAGGGTTGCGCTTGGATCTTGCCGAGGAGCTTGTAAATAGGCTCCTTGAAGATGGTGTTAATGGCCTTGTATGAGGCGCCACTTGGTTTCGGCTTCGCGCTGCCTCACGAGGTGGGAACAGGACGCGCTGCCGAGCTGGATGGCTCCCTGTTTCAGTCCGCCTCCCTCTTGGCTAACTTCCTGTCCTTCTTTGAGGGTCAAGGCTCCTGCCAAAGGTTATGGCTCTCCGGGCTTGGACCTCGTCCTCTTCTTGCTCAACGTACTGGTTCACCCGGGCCATCAGTGCTTTCACTGAGGCCACGGGGAACCACACCAGTTCTTTTCGAAGCTCATTGCCTGGCAACAGAGCCTGTTGGAAGGACTTGATGGCCACTTCGTCGTTGGCATCTTCGATCACACTGTAGATGGTCCAGAACCTCTTAGCGAACCAAGTGATATTCTCAGCTGGCCTCATCCTGATAGAAATCAGGTCGGCGTTAGTCTTCGGGATAACCCTGTGTGCTTGGAATTTCTCGACGAAGGAGTCTCGGAGCTGTCGCCAGCTCGAAATCGATCCCTCGGAGAGCACACAGAACCACCGAAGTGGGAGGTCGCCCAGGCTGGAGGAGAAGACCTTGCAGTTGAGGTTGCCGTCGCCGCCAAACACCGACATCTTCTAGGTGAAGTGGCAGAGGTGCGCCTCGGGATCTGAGGTCCCGTCATAAAGATTGAACCTCGGGACGCTGAACTTATCGGGGAGGGGGTAATCCCTGATTTCTCGGGTGAATGGAGACGGGCCGTGGTTGTCGTTGTCTCTGGTGGCTAACCGACCTCGAGTGAGGCCAGCGTACTCCATATTCTGCTGCATGGCCAGCTTGATTTGCTGATTGATCCAGTCAGCCATGTCGTGGTCGGCACCCTGGCTTTGTCTCTAGCGCTGCTGCTGGTCAGCGCTAGCGTGAGTGCTGCTCGAGCCCTCTTCACGCCTTTTGTTTATGATTTGCCTCAAGTCCAGGCGAGCTTTAGGGGCTTTCCGGGCTCACTGCTGTGCACGAGGCACGAGCGGAGTCTCGGTCGGGGCTTTCTTCCCCTCGAGTTGCTGCTGGAGCTAGAGGATCTGAGCTCTTTGCTCTTCAATGATTTGGTTTTGAGCCTTGATTGCTTTGGCTTGCGCCTCGCCATTCTCCTCTAGGGCCATGTCGTCGTCGCCCTCAACGTCGAGGTGCACGTGGTCCTCTTCCATGTGGTCCTGGTGATGAGGCTGGCGAGGATCAAGCTGTACCTGAGCCTTACCCCGTTGGGACTGTTTCTGAGGAATATCCTTACGAGGAAGCTCCTTGAGGACAACCTCCAGACGTGGGCGCTCTGCCGAAGAGGTAGCTGGCCTAACCCGTTCTAGAACGGGTCTGTGATGAGGGAGTGCTGCTACACCCCTTGATGACGAAGGCGTCTGAGTGACAAGCGATCCCACGCTCCTCATCCCAGGTTCTCCGCCAACCCTCCTTTGCCGAGGGTTAGGCGGCGTTTGCCTGGCTGCTCCTTCCTGGTTCGTCACCAGTGGAGGCGGCATGAGGGGCAAGAATGTCTCTGGATGCTTGGACTTGGATGGTTCAGCAACGCTCTTTCCCTTCCTAGCCTTTGGAGGCATGGCTGTTAAGATGAAGATATGGATTTTTCAAGTCGATTCCCACAGACGGCGCCAAATTGTGCGTGCCTAAAACTTACGGACTTGGTTTAGATGGTAATAGGGGTTACGAAGATGCTTTCTAGCTGATCGGGAACGACGCCGATGGCCGGAAACCTGAAAGGAATAAGAAACAGATGTCAGGGGCCCCGGGCTGCTGTCAGCCAAAGGCACTCCGACGCCTGAGTTAGAGCAGTCATTGAACTAGGGTGAAGTGGAGAAGAAAGTGTTTAGCAAAAATGGTAGTGTGTATGCTCTCTCTTGCGTACCTGTTCATGGCTTGCCATGCAAGTATATGTAGAGGAGAATGGAAGGTTCCATAGTGGAGGTAGGTGGGGATACTTGTCCCATCAGCCCACTCCTAGGATCCTTAGTGGGGGTAGGTGAAGGTACTGTCCCATCAAATCTCTCCCCAAATCCCTCACATAGATGTGGACGTGATAGGGAAGGTCCCTTATCAGTATTCGGCGGCCACCCTATTTGTCAGGGTGCCCTGTAATGCAGCTGTCACATCCCATAATGGAGATTAGACGCCCAACGTCCATCTCGGTCAAGTGGACCGAGGTGGATGTCACTGAGGTCAGGCCGGCTTGAGGTCGGGTACCATTACCGAGACACTCGAGGCAGAGCCCAGAGAAAGCGTGGCCGACATACTTACCGGGTCCAGCTCTAACCTGGTGCCAGCAGGCATGCTGCCGAACTGGGTGAACGAGGTCGGTGTAACATTTAAGTCAGTATTATCGCCCAGGTCGGGGATAACGTCGGTATTAGGTGATCACCCCACACAAGTAGTATACTGAATTCAACAAAATCATGGCCAATGGAAGATTGACTGCAAAGTATTGTAAGCAATCAGCTTTTTTCAGATTACATAGCATGAGTTTAAATAACATCTGAAAATCGATATGTATCAGCTGTATATATCAAAGTTTGTAGTTGTGATTTTAAGAGATTTTCAAGAAAAAAACTCAAGAGATCGAATTACAGAATCATGGAACTTGTGATTTTTAGAGTCTAACTATCCCATTTTTAGTGCATGAATACTGTGTTACATTAAACATTATAGAGTGATTTTGTTTTTAACCCAAAAAAAGTGTTGCTCCATCGAAAATTCATTTTTATGCAAAATGGCTGGTTTTATGCCTTTTTTTCCTTTTTCCTTTTTTTTCCCGCGCAACATCGCTGCATCCTATAATGGTGTAATAATCTGCCTTCCCATGATAGTCCTACATGTATTTAGCAAGCGTCTCTTTTGGAGACAATCTCTCAACTTTAATATATGCATTTTATTTCCAACATTGCCAGAATATCAAGTTAAAGCTCTTCTTACACAGGTGTTCATGGCACGGGTTGGGCCGGGCTCAAGTTTATCCAAGCCCAGCCCGACGTCTAAAATACATGCCAAGCTCGGCCCAAGCCCGGCTTGTCTGAAAATGAGTAAGCACGACCATGTGTTTGGTGACTGGTAGATCATTTAGCCTTTGTGTGTCCTTTCTCCGATTTCCCTACAGTTGAGCCTAACTTTAAAGGATGGGACTCACAATAAGACTCTTGCTATAAAATCTGAACCGTTCAAAACAAACGATCACAATTCACACAGGGTATCTTTAGATATCACTGAAGTCTACGATTTTCTTACACCATTGCATTGAATGTGTGATGAGAAACTTAACAATGATCACACAAAAGATTGTAGATGCCTTACCAAGTGCCTAAGCTTGAGAGGTGCACATGAAAACTATCGGAACAACTCGCTATGAGTACGGATGAAAGTGGGTCGGGCCGAGCCGGGCTTTGACAGGCCCTAGTATTTTTTAGTAGGCCCTAGCCCGGCCCGAGCTTGAGAGGGCCTAAAAAATCCTGGCTCGGGCTCGGCTCTTATTAAGTAGGGCCGGCCCTTTGAGCCCGACTTGATTAGGGCCCTAGGTTCGGCTTGTGAGCCTGTCCCGTTTTATAATAATATAGTTCAATGTTAATGTAGATGAGCATTATCAAACACTCCAATGTTAAGGGAGCACAGTTCCAACACTCCATAATAGTTCAATGTTAATGTAGATGAGCATTATCAAACTCCAACAATAATACAAATTAAATTAAACTCCAATAGCATCATAGAATAAAATAAAATATTCGGCTAGCATCATAAAATAAAGGTTTAGGGTTTAGGGTTTATGGATTATTTTGTGCTTAGATTTAGGGTTTAAGATTCATGGATTATTTAGTGCCCAGGGTTTAGGGATTATTTATATTGGATTAAAATTAAGGTTTAAGGTTTAGCGCTTAGGTTTAGGGTTTATGGATTATTTAGTACTTAGGGTTTAGTGTTTAGGGTTTATGGATTATTTATATTGGATTAAAACTAAGGTTTAGGATTTATGGATTATGTTATATCATATATGTATTATCTACTGTATAGTGTACATATATATAATATATGTAGGCCTTAGGGCTTACGAGCCGGGCTTCATCAAGCCCGAGCTCAGCCCTTTTAAGCAAACGGGCCTCCTCCTAGGCTCTATCTTGGCTCTTTTGTCTTTTAAGCCGAGCTCGGACCGAGCCGAACGGCCACTTTCACCCCTAGCTATGAGGCCACCTAAGGACCCACACGAGAATAGAGCCTGTGGATTTAAAATTCTAGTTGGATCCATGTGGTCATCATAACCTCTTCATTCACGGCCCATAAATTTCCACATATGAAATTAGGGCATAATCGATCAAAACGGTCCAATTTATTCCACTGCGTACCAGCCGGCAACTGAATGGTTTACGTGGGCCCCACTGTCGGGTGCGTAGGATTGTGCAGCGGATAACTACTTGTCAGATATGTATCTCCTCTTTCTTTCTCTGCTTCCCACGTCACAAAAATCCCACAAAATCTCACGCGCACGCACATTCTCTCTCAAACTCCTCTAAAAGCTTTCAGACGCCATTTCAATTCCTCCTCAACAACACCACAAACCAAACCAAAACCCTAACACTTTCTCTCTTTTCTCTTTCCTCTTTCTCTCTCTCATTTCTGTTCAATGTCTCTGCAAAACCCTAGAATTCGAAGAAGACGACAGCACCGAACCCGATCGACCACACCTTGAGAACCGACGACGCCATGGATCTTCGAGACAGGGATGAATCAACGGCCGCGATCTCCTCCCCCAACAAGATCACCAATTCCCATCCGTCCATCTACCGTCTCACCAACGGCGCTCCATCTCCGCCGTCTGCTTCCTTCGAGATCCGCCTCTTCTACGTCCGTTTCTCCCCCTGCGTCGTCGACGCCGTCCCCGACCTCCTCACCCTCTCCCACCTACGCCGCCAAACCGGCGCCGGACTCGAGATCAACGGCTCTCGTGTTCCGGCATCGGAAACCGCCTCCGTCTCCCTGCGCCGCGATCGGATCGACCGGGAGTCGTCCGAGGTCACCTACGTCAGCACCGACAGCGTGCGCGTATCCGGAGCCGTCGATTTCGAGGTGTTAGATAAGGAGGATCTGGTCCTCTGCGGATTGGTGGAGATGGTGGAGAACGGATCGAAGCTCGGATGGAACATGGACTGCTTTGCGGCGGCGGGATCGAGCGTTTTCTTCCAGCCGAAGCTGGGGATTTCGTCGCCGTCTGTCGAGGTTTATGTTGCTGGTTGCTGCTCTGGGTTCCCTTTGATTCTGACGAAGACGATTCAGTTGAGTCCGAGAAGAAAGCCTGCAAGGCACGCGACCTTGGATGCTATACCGGAAGACGAAGAGACCGATAAGGAGCAGAAGAGGCTCAATGTGTTTTCTCTTGGACATCAGCCAGTTGAGGTAAGAAGGTGTCACTTGTTGATTCTGATTGATTGTTCTTGATTGCTAGGATTTCATTTGATTGCTTTATTTGATAAATCCATGAATTCAGTTGCCCTGCACTTAGTTTACATGTAAATCTAATTAACTGCCATTGACATTTGCATACCTACCGGCTTCATGATTCAATGGTGAGCTTTGAAATTCTATTTGGAAATGTGCTGGGACTTAACACCCACCATCCATTAGCAATGGGTTGTGTTCACTAGCCACACAAACTTGTACGATTCGGTTTTGATTTAAGTTTGTTGGATTTTGACTAGGGTGATTTTTTTCTGCAGGAGGAAATAAATGAAAACGGTCTCTGGATGGGTTTGGTTGTAGGGAGATAGAATTAGGACAAAGTTAGGTAAAAATTGAATAAGAGACTTAATGTGACTAACCAATATAGACTTTAGTACACTTCATATGGAAAGGAACAGTTTGCGCATTTATAGCTAAAGAACTACAATGGATTACCAAGCTTCCTAGTTTTTTTTCTTCTTTTGATCTGCATAAAAATCCTATTATTAATATTCAACTGTGGAGGAAAAATTTCTTAAACGTGAACTTGGACTAGGGATTGCACAAATGCCTTTTCTACTTGTAGGTGTGGCTGTTAAAACCTTGAGTCCTCAAAGTTAAATTCTTCTTCACGGAACTTGTCAGACTTCCTCTCTTGATGAGTGCCTCCTGTAGTCTTATAAAGAAGGATCACTAGCTCTTTCTTCATGGATACAGTAGGGACACGCCACGGACAGGGTAGGGTTCCGATTTCGCATCAAAATAAAATATTGGAGACATTATGATATAGATATGCCACCTGTTTTGAAGAATCAGGTATCTTGGTTCTTCGAGCATTGTTCTTGCATGGTAAAATGCATGTAAAATTTTGATGGATACAATGATAAACCAAATGGCCCTGTTCATCCCTATTTTCCCTTCCTCTCTACTGATGAAAACTCATACTTCTAAGCAATAAGCGTCTACCTCCTAACTATTCCAAAAAAAAAAAGTGTATACCTCCTAGTTTTACGATTAATACCTTATTATATGTGCACAAAAGTTGGAGATTATACAATTTCTATGCTTGCTTTGGGCTTTAGAATGTCCTTAGGAGTTGTTTGTTTGTGCCCATTTACGTATGTAAATGGGGGTTCATGCATAACGGCTATGCATACCATGTTTGTTTGCACAAATTACGCATGTGATGTGTAAATGGTGTGAAAATGGCGTGAAAATGGGTGTGGTTTTGTGCCAAAAGTTTTCACACCTCCCAGGGTGGTGAACATTTAGGCACATTACTGTGCATAGGCAGGTGCTACAATGAATCATATGTCATTTTTGGCAATCCTTTTTTCTTTCAAATTTTTTTTATCATGTGGGCCCCTAAATGAAGATCCAAACCATTGGATGTCTTTAAAAGGCCAAAAATGGCTATGGGGTCAAATATCAGCCATTGAATAATCATAAATTTTGAGAAAATTGCAAAAAAAAACTCCAGATCGAAAAATCTACTTCTCTCGACTTTTTTGGGCCCCTAAATCATGGTCCAAACCGTTCATCCTCTTTGAACGGCCAAAAACTGCTCGGGGGTCAAATTTCATGTTTTGATTCATCATGGATTTTGAGATATTTGAGAAAAACAGTGTACCATTAGATGTACTCATGGAAAATAGCCTGATTTTCATGTGGTTTTGAGGCATTCCCTCTTGTTAATTATTTTGTTTTATTCTTGTTGGCCCCTAATTTATGATCCAAACCATTCATCCTCTTTAAAAGGCTACAAACGGCCAGGGGTAAGTTGTTAATTCATAATAGATTTTTTGAGAAAATTGTGAAGCACTTCAAACTAATCAATCTGCTTATTTGGACTTCTATGGGCTCCCAAATCACGATCCGAACTGTTCATCGCCTTTGGAAGGCTACAAAGGGCTAGGGTGTCAGATTTCATGCATTGATTCATCATGGATTTCAAGAAATTTTTAAAAAATGGTGAACCATTAGATCCACTCAGATTCACATGTAAAAAGGACAAACAATGGATTGTGTTTCCATGGGACTCTATTGCATATGGAAATGAAATTTTATGTTACACATGTGCATCATTTACGCATGTGAATCATTTTCCTTTTACATGCATAAAAGCCAAACGACCCCTTAATAGTTTTTTGAAAGTTGACATGTGCTGATAGAATTTTTTATATTTTCATAGATAACATTCAAGTCTTGAGCAAACTACACATGGAAGGAACTCTTTCTAAGTTTTTACTATGAGACAATTTTTTTTTCTTTTTTCTTTTGTGACATATTATTTGTAAGATTTTCTTTCTTTCTTTGTTTTTTCTTTTTTTGACTCAATTCTCATGAGGTTCTTGCATGATTAACAAGAGTCCCAAAGCTTGTCCACTTTCTGCATTATGTACATGGTCTTTGTTGCATATCTAGTTTGATTGTGAACTGTTTCCATGGGATTTGAATTGTTCTGTAGTATGTCTCAAATCATATGACTAAAAATTCTGTGCACGTAATTTGATTGTCCATTATTGCATTCTCTGTTGGTTACAGTAGCCAATGGGTGCATGTATTCTTTCTACGCCACACGACATTTTTGAAAGGTTATAAGAAAATTTGAGATTTAAGAAGCTGAAATGAAATGGCAGTTTCCATCAAGAGGCTGGTTTTAGTAACTCACTCATATATGTTTTTCAAAAGGGTGAGGTCGTTTCTATGATAGACGAGTTTAAAGTTTCGCTTATTTATTTGTTCCCTTTTTTTTTTTTTTTTGCTTCTTTCATGGGTTTTGGCTTAAAAAAATAAGTTTGTTATCTACATCCACCTTGTGTTGTGCATCGTTTATTGTAAGATCAAATCTGTTATTCTTAATAAGAATAATCTTATGCATTTCTTTTTTAAAAAAAAATTTTGGGGGCCTTTTGTAGGTTCCAGAAGAGGAGGTTGATGGATATGATTCAGAAGGGAAACTAAAGTATGATATTTATTCAGAAAATAGGTACTCAGATGATGATGGCCAGCTCTCATGGTTCAATGCTGGTGTGAGGGTTGGTGTTGGTATAGGCTTGGGGATGTGCCTGGGGATTGGCATAGGCGTTGGACTACTCATGCGCTCATACCAGGCAACAACCAGAACCTTCAAGAGGAAGTTCTCCTAATTTTCTGCCATCAAGAACTGCAATTTTGCTTCTGGACGTGGTGGATCTGGATGAAGCTCTTAACCTCTTGTATGTCTAGAGTTTTGGTACTTGTGGAGGTTGTACAGTCCTTTATTTTGTTAATCAAGGTTTCTTGGTAGTCTTGTGCAGCTTATCATTCTTTTTGCTTCTAATCATCATATGTGGGTGTGTGAGTATGTAGTGTTTTATTGCTACTGAAGTTATGTAACATATGATTGCTTCGACTGCACGAGTGAAGACGGGGTTTGTAAGCCTAACTAATAATTCCATATAAATTCATCTTCCAACCACTGGCGCTATGCAAGGTATAGAAAACTATCAAGAATTTGTCCTTGGAAGTCCATGCATGTTATGTGGTTGTTGTCATGTTGTATTAATGTATTATTTTGCTTCATACAGACATTGATATTGAAGTTTGTGTTAATTCTACTAGCAGAACAGTTATAACCATTTCATTGGTCCTGAATATTACCGATGGCATTGAACTTCTGCAACCGCTTTCTGAATGCACATTGAAACGAGTCAAGTATTTAGAAGAACCTTGGGTATGCCACAAGAAGGGTTGCTCGGTTGGTTGGCAACCCTAAATCGCAACCGGCTTTGTGGGCTTCCCATCCATCTTGTTTGGGCTATCCTTCCCACATAGTGGGCTTCCTCTTCCCACTTGTGTCCCAGTGCCCTAGGATGGGAACAAAAGAAAAGGGTATTTACATGATCTATGTATGGTGTCATCTAAGATTCTGCCAATTTAACTGTGGGCTAGTGTTCCAGACCACTGGATAAAGGATTATGATGATTGTGATTGCTTGTGGGTGTTCTATCAGTTTGAGGTCGTTGGTGACTGTTTTCTTGTCGAGGCACCACCCCCTCTGTGAGCTATGGTTTTTCTATCACTGATTCATTGGCCCCATCAATATTGGCCGTGCTTGGATGTAGGGAAGGGGAAACTTTGCTGGGGCAACCAAAATTTTATCTGCTTTCCCTAACATGAACCTTAAAGTCGGCCATCTGGAATTGAAAAGGCCTGCATTCTACCAAATGAATGAGTATTACAGTGATTCTAGTGAGGGAGCTGGAGCAAGCCACAATTTTGGGAGTGCTTCAATTGGTTCTTAAAAGGTTTTTTTTTTTTTTTTCTCTTATTTGGTAGAAACATGTGGTTTATGTTAATTGGCTCTTATAGTTGGGCAACTATTTCCACCTGTTAATTTACTTGGGTCGCATTGTCATCCAAACCCCATTTTGTAATTTTTATGTACTTTTTTCTCCTAATATTAGGTGAATTTGTTGTCCCTGTGCTTGTCAATTAGTAATGGCCGTGTGCGCATTTGAATGGCTGTAGTGACCAACTCAAGTAATTGCATTGGTTGTAGAATGAAATGGAACCATTGAGAGCCAGGGATACTTGGTTAGCAACCCCCTTTCTCATCCAGCCGCCTAGCATTTGATCCTTGGGTGTACCGACTTCCTTCCATTTGTGTGGGCTCTCTCTCTCTCTGCGTGAGTGGGTGCTCTCATGGGTCCAAGCCTCCTTACCTAGGTCCCAGGGAAAAAATTGGAGCCGCTTACTGCAAGACTTCTTATATCCTTATCCATTATAAGGATTTGAATTTTAGACAACAAAGAAAGGGCAAGACAAACTAAGATGTGTAGATTAATAAGAATGTTGAATTGTGGCTAAATGCATAGGGAAGAATTCTGTAGGCGTCTGATGAAAAAAAAAAGAAAAAAAAGAATGATCAATGAATGATGCTGGAGATGGTTTGAAATGTGCTTCAGAAAATACCCTTACAAAGTTTAAAATGCATAGAATTGACTTATATTACAAATTAGTTTTACAAAATATTGTTACCCTTCTAATGAAAAATGAAAGAGTTGGTTAACATAAAAACCATTGAAATCATATAAAAAAAGGCAATCAACTAAATGGTTAGCAATACAGGGAAATCATCATCATCAAACCATTGTGCCAACTATGTTGAGGTCAGCTATACGAATTCTGTTTTTCTATTCCGAGCTGCCTTGAGACTGATTCTAAAATAAGTTATACTTTAGATTTATTTTTATTATTTATATCTGCGTCCTCTTTGGTCTACTCATTTTCCTTAGTAGGCCATCAACCTTCGTAGCCAAGCTTCTTTTTATCGGTGTCGTCGTCGGCCTACGTTGAACATACTCAAATCATTTTAAACGAATTTCTTTAATTTTATCCCCTATTATTACTATTTTTAAATACCCGTGCGTTCATGTTTAATTTTATCCCTTTTACTTTTACCACAAATCCGCTTCAAAATTCTCATCTGCATTCTAAAAGTATATCGGACTATCAGGAAAATGAAGGGTCCAAATCATATCACACTAGCAGTTTCCCAGTGAGCTGTATACCTTCCTCGTATGCGAAAAATGCAACTACGTTCAACTCTTTTCACGCTATCCACTGATTCCATCTATAATAACTTCATGCTGCCGAAGAGGAAGAAGCATCATTCACCCCTTGCTTTTGATGGACGTTTTGTCTCAAAAAGCCAAATGATGGTAGAAAGAAATTGACGTCTTAACTAATGTTCTTGGACCAGAGCTAAGAGATCATTTTTAGTGTTCTTATTTTTCAAGTTGAAAACCTTTCCATTGAAAACGATGAAATATGAAAGATGACGCTGATAAGATATTTTAATTTTTTTTTCTTTTCTTTCTACACCGAACTGGTGGTTAGAGTTCTCTCAGTATTTTTCGAGAGATACAGTCACTGTCACGACCCTGGACCTGTCCTGAACCTGATTAGTGAATAATAGACGAGATACAGTCACTGTCACGACCTTGTCCTGAAATTGGGTAGTGAATAAATTGGATCCGGGGTGTGAATTTTAAGACTAATTAAAAAAAATTACCCTTTATGCCCAAGGATTGAAGTCCACTTTGAGGATTATGCATTTGAGCATCATTAACCAAATAACTTGCGGAACTCATCTTGTAAACACATTTACTAAACATGTAGAAATATCAAACCAAGTATGCATTTCGTCCCATTATATATTTAAGTTTCAAAATAAAAGAGATATAAAGTTTATGTACACATCAGGTCCATCCCAAAAACTTAGGTCCTGAAACAAAAGATACACAGTATGATAAGATAAGTCCCAAAAGATTGAAAAACCCAAAGATGGAATCTAGGTGGCAAGATAACAGATATCCCTATGTATCACGCACAGATGCTGAGAGTGATCACGCTAAGCTACGTAATCGGCACCCTACTCACGTAACTCGTCCTCCTCCCCCAGTCGAGGATCCTCTGGAATTGCCTCAAAGTCCGGGTCAACATAGTAGGTGGTGTTGTCTGCACACCAAGGAATAAAAAATCAACAGTATATTGGCACGAAGATAAGCAATATATATGATTCATAACATGTTTCAAAGGAGAATAGAGACAAGTATATGATTAAAAGACATTAAGGCTACAAGCTAGGCATAGAAGCAAGAGTAAATATAAGAGTCAAGTAACCATGTAAATCCTAGCAAGCTATACAAGAATAATTATCCATGAAATGCAATGCCAAGTAAGAGGAGACTCCGAGGATGTCCTAGCCATCTCCCAGGGGTCTCAATACCGTCCCAACCGACTACCAATACCCTAAAGTCAGGCTCTAGTGGTATCCAAAGCTACCTATTAGAGATAACAACGTCATCCTAGCCGATAGCCATTATCCCGCGCCATGGACACTGTCCTAGCCAACTGCCCACCTTAGTGTCCGAGTAACCAGTCCACTCAGTAATCATCAGATTGCAACTAATCATAAAGGCAAGATGATAATGATGATGGTTTAGCACGTAACACAAGATCCAAGATAAATACACATGGATAGATTTTGAAGTACAAGAAAACAATTTGAGGGATACTCCAAGTCAAGCTAAGATACAAGTCAAGTCTCCAAGTTCCACAAGTAGTCCGCTTAGCAAGTCTATCCACACGTGTTCATCAATACAAGATAACAAAGTACCTATGGGTACATTCTAGGTCCGATCAAACCCTAGTTCTACAAATTATATTACAAGTTATACAAGAATAGAGTGTACCAGGTACGTCAAGCTACAGATACATGATTTATAAGTCATGAGTGAAGAACAAGCCAATCCTAAGTCAAGGATCGTCCATCGTGTATCGTACGTATTCCAACGGAGTGCTTTCGGAGAAAGAGTCAATGACGCCATAGTGTGGTGAGCCCTTGGTGTACTGAGATTATTGGGTACCAATTGACTAAGTTCAGTATGCATTCAACCAAGTTGCAACCATACATGGAAGCCCTGACAACCGACAAAGCACACCAAGCCAATCGTGCTCTGTTTTCATTTTCCCGAGTTGGCCATGTAAGGGTAGGGTCAAGGGGTCCCACATATAAGGTCAAACATAAGGTAGAAGTACCCTTTACAAAAGAGGAATAGGGCATGTGCGGCTAGCCGCGAAGGGGGTCCGCGGTTGACCCGAGGTCACCGCGAAGGTCACCGCAAGTAGCAACAACACTACTCTAAATGCATATGTCAAGTCGGTTAGCCGAGAGGTGACCGCAAGGTCACTGTCAGAAAGACAGAACCTGATCCAATTCTGTTTGGTTTGGTGGTTAGCCGTGTGGCTAACCCGGGGTGACCGCATGCACAGAGGTGGTGATTCCTGAAGCTGCTCAATCAAACTTCAATGCACACACACCAATAGCTTCAGAATTCACAATTATAGCACTTGAAACTGTCAATTTCATTTACCAAAACCACCCATCCCATCCTTTTTTTCAAGTCCATTACAAAAATCCTAATTAACATGTGAAATCCAATATATATAACAGGGCTTGGAATTAGAGATTGGCTAAACAATTGTATTGTGAAGAATTCAAATAAACATACATGCATGTGCATTACATAATGTTATTCTACCTGCTTCGACCAAAGGAATGAAATTAAGAGAAATTGAAGAGGAATAAGCTCTCCACTCACACCCTAACAAAAACTTTTAAATCCCGGTCCCGATTCACCCGCTCCTAAGGTAATCTCCGAGGTATCCCACACGTACTCCCGCGTGCTGTACCTGTCTCGAGCCAAATACAACACACGAATGAGAGAAAACAACTTTTCATACACATGAGTTAAAACTCACTAAAACACATCAAAGGCAATTAAGCATAGCAGAAGCTGTAATTTATTTGTGTGAGGTATCAATTCTCATTCAGTCTATTTAATATTTCAAGTTTCAATACAAAAGAATTATACAGTTATATACATTATTTTACAAAAGAGGGTGTATAAAAGAACCCTATATGATCAATACCAAACGTATAAACAAAAGAATAGCTACAATCTAAGTGTGGCCCACACTAAAAGGGGCTAGCCACACACACATCTACAACGACTTCAAAACATCATCTCCGTGCTCCGAAAAAGACGGATCTATGCAGTCTTTAGCTCAGGCCACTTCTCTAGCCCTGAAGGTACCTTTTGGGTAACCTTCTCTTCATCCTCGGCCTTCTCAGGGCCGGGAGTTGCACCTGCGACTGTGACACCAATAGTAGTACCATCAATACAACGATTGAACACGTATAGGCAATAATAAGGAAATACATAATGTATCAAATTGAATTTAAGATGGATAAATTAACAGATGTCAATGATAAGTATCAACTAGGCAAGTTGTGCTAAAATGAATAATTTATGCATTGCGAATCAAGTAAAATGAAAACATACAAATTGGCTACTACCTTAAGCTCATCCTCTCAAAAGAGAGCAAATCTAGTTGGGATGTCACCAGCGGCCCGGCCAAAGGCTAGCTGGCTACCCGGGTTTGGAGTTCCGATGCTTCAGATGACTTACTACAGTGGTCTCGAATAACTAAATCGAGTTCAACCCCGTCGGGTATCACAAGGTAGAAGCTAAATAGTGCCTACTTGATCGAATCAAATGATATTCAATTAAAATCGGATTTGAGTAAATTTGTATTCATTTAATCAGAATCAAATCGAACAATATTTTTATATATTCAATTACTTACTCAATCCTCATTACTAACGATTGTCAAATCGGATACACAATACAAAGTTACGAACTGAATATAGAAAGATCAAACCTCAATGAATACTAATAATACTATCATTCTATTGAGTAGGATTTGAGATCCAAAATGAATTCGTACTCCAATATGAAATGCAATCAGTTTAAGGGAATCAAGATATTTTTACGATCCAACTCTAAATTATTATTTTCTTAATCCTCCACCGTCCAATACAAAATAAACTGGGAAAGTCAATGAAATACTACCTTATTTGGTGTCACCAGTTATAAGAAATACGTTAAATTTTCCAACGAATTTTTATGGCATAGTTTTAGACTAGAGAATATCCATTAGTCCAATTTATAAGGTTAAGGGTTCCATTCTAGGTCATAAGGTTTCAAAGATTCCTAATTTCCTATGGGAGTAAGGGTGAGCACCAAAATCCATTAAATGAAGGATTAGGGAGGTTAAAGTGGGCTAACAATGTTAGTACTCCTTTAATTGGACCCAAAAAGCCCAAACAGTTGGGTTCAAGTCCGCTCGAGCGACCCTATGTGCGCTCGAGCGGAGGTGTCCAGAGCAGCCACTGATGCGCTCGAGCGCCCATTACACACTTCCATTCCGGAATTCCCAGTGAGTGGGTCCGCTCGAGCAGCCAAATGCGCGCTCGAGCACCCGCTCCAGAATTCCATTTTTAGGATTCTGATGGGTTCTTCCTTCCATTTCTTCTCCCCCTTCTTCCAACACACCACCTGCATAATGGAGCTTCATTGCTCTCATTCACATAGTATAATTCTTCCATTCAATCTCCATCATTTAAAACTCATAAATCAAACCACATTAATTCATTTATTAAGAACTAATGCATTAAATAAGAGTTTCATTGAGTCAATGAATTTAACATATATGTAAATCCAAATCATGCTTATACTTGCCTCTAATAGAGCTTTCCAAAGCTTTACTTCACACTTGACCTCAAGAAACCCAAAAACCCCAAATCACCAAACCCTAATCACAATAAACATATAGAAACTATATGAACATGCATGTTTGTCTATCCAATAGTTCCTTGACTCTTTTCCAACTCAAAAGCTAACTACAAGGGTTTGAAACACACCTCTAGTAATGGTTTCAACTATTGGAGAAGGTAGGACATGGTGAAAATGATTTCTAGCTAATCACTTGAGGAAGAAGATGAAGATGATGAAGGTGGAATTCCTCCTAATTCCCAAGGCACATACCCTAAGCTCTCTGTAGTGATTGAGAATAAGAAGGTTGGAGGGGAAGAGGAGAGGAAGAAAGGAGTAGAGGGGAAAGAAGGTGAAAAGGAAAAGAAGAAAGGGAATAAGGTTATATTTAAAGGGGTGAGTGTGACATTTGCAAGGAAGTCCACTAAAAGAACATATTCTCATTTTAAGTCAAATGGAGGTCCAAATACTCAATGGTTAGTCAAATGGAGTAGGGTCAATTACGGAAATTGATCTATTCATCAAAATACACGCGATGATACCAAAATGACGTGCAAATTATGAAAAATGCAAATACTCATATTTACGAAAAAGCCCTTTACTCTACTCAATTGAGTTAACTCGGTTCCTGCTCACCTGCTCAAAGTTCAAAACTCAACTAACTTGGTGTATAAAGATTAGTAAACACTAATTTCCATAATTAGAAATTAAACAAAATTAATTTAGCTAAAACACAATTTATTACTACTAATCAAGATTAAATCGGGTCGAGGTGTAACAAAACCACTCTCCAACAAGTTTCATCTACACTCCAAGAGTACAAAGGGAAGGAGAGGAAGGGAATTCACCAACATGCAACCCATTTACAGCAAGAAGAAGGAAAATCGAAAGGAGTAGAATTGGGGAAAAACTCACTAATTGAGGTTTAGGAGAAGAGGAAGAGGAGAGGAAGGAGATGGTGGCCAATTCTTCACTTGGAATGGTATCTAGAGTAGCATGCAAGAAGGAGGAAGTGAAGAAGAAAAGTCCCAGCAGTAGTTCACCTTTGAAATAGAATGAAACGGATGAAGAAAGGGTTGCTGAAATGAGTTTAAATGAGAGATGAAAGGGAAAGAGAGTCCAGAATGCCCTCTTAAGTGAAATGAGAGAAAAAAAATGATTAATTGAGGGACTTCGAGACGTCAAATCATGACAAGTCAAGAACAGAAAATGATGAGCGCGATGAGATCTTTCCAACGCACCCAAAATTTGGCAAAAACTAATTTTTCCAAAAAAATACTCAATTTTTCTAATAATCACAACCTAACCCCCTATTAAGACTAATCATACTCGGAATCGAACGAAACTTCGCGGACAACTTTCTAATGATAAAAGAAACTTGCTTAAGCACTAAACCAGCCTAATTAGCTAGAATCACAATTCATCAAAATTAATAAGCTAAACACCCTATTAAGGTCACAATTCATCAAAATTAATAAGCTAAACACCCTATTAAGGTCGGAAACCTTACATCTAATTCAAGATTTGACATGTATAGAATGAAAGCTTAATTCTTGATTCTACCAGAATATTTATGAAACCATTTCATTTGTTTCTCTTCTACAGCAGGTTCATTTTTCCTAACTTACCCTAATTTTGGGCATAATTCCTTTTTTTTTTCTTCTTTTTTTTTGCCCCCCTAAAAGAGATCGGACCCCATCGAACCCATGCTAGTGGGAGAAGCCCTTGGGTGAGGAAAGGAGAGGTAAGGTTGAGCCCTCAGATGAGGGGAGGAGACCTCGGATCAGGTGAGAGACCTGAGAGCCCTTAGGCGAGGGAAGGTAGCATGCCCAAGGGTTGATCCCTGGGCAGCCAGGTGAGAACTAACGCATCTTCCCATTGGAATAAGACACCATTCTCTCCTCATTCTTCTTTTGATGATCAATTCAACCTCTAATTACAAGCATATGCATTGATTATTTTATCTTTTAAACAAGTGTAGTAGTGAGCAAACTATCACTGTTGTATGAAGAAGATAAGAACCTATGATTAGCTTTTAAGAAGATTTCCGTTATATACTAATGTTTACAATATTCCGATCCATTTTAAAATTTAAAATAGCTACTCTATGGGTGCCTTTGTGTAACAAGAGGAATCCATGATAGAGAGGAAAACTGTTATTATTTTTCATACATCATACTATTTCATTGTTTGGTGTGACAAGCTTTCCTTGCGAAAAAGGAAAAACTGAACTAATTTCCCATGATAGAGAGGGCTTTGATTTCCTATTAAAGGGATAGGAACACAAGATTCCTCTCTCATGGAAAAAGAAATTTACAAAGAGTAGATTCATCTTGTTGCACAGACAAGTCCATGCTACAGTCCTAGGTCAAATTTATGTAGAGTGAAGAGAAATTTTCTACATTGATTACATTTTTTTCGATGTTCGATTAAATCAGTTTAATTAACTTTTGCTAAAGGTAGTTAAAAGTTTTTGTGGATGTTAGATACTTTTGCTATTTACATAATAAATTTGCCAATATGACTTTCATAATACAACACTTTTGTTAGTACTACTACCCAAAAAAAAAAAAATAAATGTGTGTACTACTTTTGATTTATTACAAAGTTGCATGTATACTACTTGTATGGTATAGCCATCTTGTCTATTTTAACTTTTATATTATGATAAGTTTTTTTTTTTTTGTCTAATTAAATCACATTCCAAATAAGCCTATTTGTGAAAAAGAATTGAAACAATTATATTTAAAGACCAGGGCTCTTCTAATCTGCAGCTTAGCTTATCCTAACCTCGAGTAGTGCTGGTCCCATAAATCAAAGTTGATTATATCTATTTTTTGCATGATGGAATTGGAAAATCCAGTTCTGATTGGATTTATCTTGATTTTAGAGACGATCATCATGCAAAAAACAACGATAATTGACTTTGATTTGTGGGACAAGCACTGTTTCAGCTTATGATAATTTCCTAAGCTTCAGCTTAAGAGCTGGCCCCATATTTAAAACATACCTATTTGAATTAACTTTATCTCCAACATAAAAGACTTACCTACTGGAAGTTCAAAAAAATAAAAATAAATAAAAGACTTGCCAACCAGTTTCCCATGCTTTTAATTAGATAAGAATGGTTGCATCTCCCCAAACAATCCAAAGCATAGAATTATCTTGTTGAGACGAGTTATTAGGCATGAATTACTGATGACAAATGCAATCGAATGGTTCAAGAATTGAGTTCGAAACAAGGGGATACTGTTACACCCAATCCATATTTGTCGACTATGCAAAATCACTTCCTTGATTTTTTTTTCATTCTTGAAAACATGCATTAGCTGTGAAAAGATTTTGCACAATTGGCGAATGCAGATTGGGTGAAACAGTATTTTCCTATTTATGCGAAACAGGGGGTCCAAACTCCTAAGAACTCCTTATTCATATATGCGGTTTCTCGGTTGGCAAGCCTGCATGGGGCTGCCCATGGATTAAACCCTAGGTACGTGGGCTCTGCTTCCTACAATGTGGGCTTTCTCTTCCCTGTTTGATCTCTCTTGGGTCCCTGCCCCCTAAGTTGGGGTACTAAAAAATTAAAATGTAGTCCTTATCTAGATCGATGTATAGTTTATCTAAAGAAATCACTGTCATAGCTAACAATTCACTTACCTCAATCCAAATAATCTGATTAAATCCTCCCCTCTTGATTGATTGGAGACATGCCCAAAATTCACTTTTATCTGAGTTATATACACTATTAAGTACATAGAAGGTCAATCACATCATCTTCCTACGGTGATGGATGGGTCATCAACTGTCCCACATGAAGTGGTCCTATGAATATCATCCACACAAAAACAATTAAGTCCCACTAGGGATGGAGCACATCCAAATTTGTATTGATTGGATGATCAAGATCTTCAATTGATTAAGGATTTGTTTGATAATAAGATTTTGAGTAATTCTTGGGGTTTGTTTGCAAGTGTTTACAACGGGAATTCCATGTCTTAAAGAGTTTCTCACAGTTGTCTATAGAATTCTTTTGTTTGATTAGTAGAATTCTAAATATCCAGTCTTTGAAATTGTTATTATTAGTCTTTCAAAATTCTCAAATCTGGTCTCCAACTATAAGTCAACTTGATAGGTAATATGGAAGTGCATGAGTTTTAGTCTTTCTTATAAAAAAAAGTTTTCAAATTCCAATACATAGGAGTTACAAAAGTATTGGGGGGGACATAAGATTGCAAATGAGTATCCGATTATATGAGTACCCAAAGTCTCATTTTCTTAATAAAGCAAATTTGAAACCCGTTTTCGGATCTAGAAGAATTTTGAATCTAGATCCAGATCTATCCATGTAGGGCCAAACCAAATCCTAGCGTGTGTTCCAACCCAATGATCTGATTACATGACGATTGCACTTACATATTATAAACTTATTTAGGTTTTACAAGGCTACATACAGATTGAGTTATATTTATATTTGGGAGTTTATTCAACTTTAACATATGTCATTTAAGGGAGATGCTCCTACGAGAGATATCTCTCGCCTTATATGAGAGATAAGATCAGGGCCCTCACATCCGCATTTGATATGAATATGAGGGCCCCCACCTTATCTCTCATAGTAATGTGAGAGATGCTCCTTTAATAATCCTACTTATTTATCTACAAAATTTATCTTTTTAATTCTTTTATCCAATTATACTATCGGAATTTGTATCTTATTTCGAATTTGGATTCCTTTTCTAGGCCCGTTTGGCACTTTACTAGTTTAGTAAAAGTCAAATAAAGCCTCCATTTGTCAAATAAGGGGTCACATCAGAAGTATCATTTTTCAAAACTCCCTCCTTTTTTAAAAAAAGTAAAAAAATAACCTCCTTTCTCTACCAAAAAACAAAAAAACTATATTTTTTTTATACAAAAAGTAAAAAAGAATTCCATACTAAACAACTAAAAATAAAATACCATCGCAACTCATTGATATTTTATTCTCTATTGATTTAATTCTTGATTTTATCTTTATTTTACAGTAAAATTATCAGTCCGGCCACGAGACGAACACAAGAAATAGGTTCCATGATTAATTCGAGACAAACGCAAGAAATAGGTTCCATGATTAATTTGAGAATATAGAGCATTGAAAAGATATATCTTTTGGTCACTCTTCTCACCAAATATAGGATGTGGGAGAATGAAAGGTCCGGTTCCGACAATCATCAAAAAAAAAAAAATTCCTGTAAAGACACAACCCAATGCCACTGATACCAACTGTGGGGTCCACTGAGATCACCTTCCAATGGGGTCCACTAAAAATGAAATGCCGGACCACCAACCCACATCACACTGCAGCTTAAAAGCAACAAAATGTCCTGAAATGCAACTTCGGTCCTCCTAAGATCCCTTCTCGATTTCCCTGTCGCAGGGTGTTGAAGAAAACGATAGAAATAGGAAAAAGGACCCAAACGCTCCCACAAACTCAAAAAAACCTCAAAACGCATGAAGAGGAAATAGGATTTTGGGATTTTGGGACATCCAAACGGCCCCAAGACAAAAACGAATCGCGAACAGCAGCAGAAGAGAACTTCAAAGAAGATGAATCCGAGGGACTACGGAGCGAGTCACAAGCGGGCGATGCACCGACACGACAAGGACCTCAGATCGGCCGAGTCGACTCGCCCGACTCGCCCGATCCCACTCGTCGTCTCCCTCAACTGCCTCGAGGACGCCTCCCTCGAGCAGGACTCCCTCTCCGGCGTCGCCGCCGTCGAGCACGTCCCCCTCTCCGGCATTTCAGACGGACGGATCGAGGCCGCCGCCGCCGTCCTCCTCCACTCCCTCGCCTTCCTACCCCGCGCAGCCCAGCGCCGCCTCCAGCCCTGGCAGCTCATCCTCTGCCTCGGCTCCGCCGACCGATCTGTCGACTCGGCCCTCGCCTCCGAGCTCGGCCTCCGGCTCGTCCACGTCGACGCCGGCCGCGCTGAGGAGGTTGCGGACACCGTAATGGCGCTCATCCTCGGCCTGCTCCGCCGGACGCACCTCCTCTCCCGCCATGGCTTCTCCGCCTCTGGCTGGCTCGGATCGCTGCAGCCACTCTGCCGCGGGATGCGCCGCTGCCGAGGGCTTGTGCTCGGGATCATAGGCAGATCTGCATCTGCGCGATCGCTTGCGACTCGGAGCATCGCATTCAAGATGAGTGTGCTCTATTTCGATGTCTATGAGGTATATACAGACAATTTCATGTTTGAAATGCAATTTCATTTGCAAGGCAACAATGCTTGTTGTTTGTTTGATTAGATCCATCAGCATTCATTCTCATTGTTATTCTTGTTGAATTCGACTGAGTTTTTGAGTGAATATTATACCTAAAACCAAGTTGCTGTTTGTATGTTGCCCTAATAGGAGTTGGATCCCTCTTTAGTAAGGAAAGGGTACGAATTCGGTTATTATAGAATGCACAAGATGAAGGGAATTTCTTCATTGTTTCTTAGTGTTCATCTGGTAGGACTCACTTTGAATGAGGAATGGAGCGAAAAGTTCATCTCCATTAGAATTTCTCAGTTAGATCATCATGGTTTTCCTGATGTTAGTTTGGTTTTTGTTGTTATTATTATTATTATTTTTTGGGAAAGAGGGGGGGGGGGGGGGGGGGGGGGGGGGGGGGGGGATAAAGAGACTGTTGTTTTCTAAGAAACTATGTGCTCCATCACCATCTACTAGTGGGTCCATTACACAAATGGTCTTGATTGCTGAAAGATTGAGTTGCTTGCCCAAATCAAGCTCTAGGTATGCTTAGGTTTTACATGCTATATTTTTGCAATCATATCAGTATATATATCCAAAAAAAAAAAAGAAAAAGAAAAAGAGAAATCAACTGTTTAGTGTATTAAGGATTGTATTGGAGCTCATAACATTAGTAGTTTGGTCAGTTCTTGGTAGTTGGGACTTGATAAAATATACTCACAGACATCTGCATCTACACTGTGTAGGGTATGTGCTGTTTATCAATGTGTATGCATCGAATGATCGAATTCTTTCTTTTGAAAATTAACTGATTGAGCCCAAACACCATTTTGTGTAGGACAAAGGAAAATCAGTGCGGCGTTCTACTGCATTTCCTCCTGCTGCTCGAAGAATGGATACACTTAATGATTTACTTGCTGCAAGTGATGTTGTCTCACTTCATTGTGCTCTATCAAACGAAACCGTACAGATTCTCAATGCGGAATGCTTGCAACACATAAGACCTGGTAATTTCACAGGATTTCTTGATTCTTATGCTCTTGATCATGTAGTTGTTATTCTCCTGCTTTGGACTTGATTATCCCTTCATTTTGCATCTAAAGAAGGATGGCATTGCTTTCCTGCAGGGGCATTTGTTGTGAATACAGGTAGCAGTCAGCTAATTGATGATTGCGCTCTGAAGCAGCTGCTGATTGATGGAACTATTGCTGGTTGTGCATTGGATGGTGCTGAAGGGCCACAGTGGATGGAAGCATGGGTATGAGCATTAGCCTTGGGTATGAATGGTATTCTTGAATATATGTGGCTATTGGAGCTCAAAATGGTTTACATTAAGAACTGCCAGGACTTCTTTTATGATGTGTTTGTCTGTTATATAATAATTATATTTTGACTTATTTTACTGATACTGTTAAGCTATGTCTTTGGAATATGTTAAACACATGCAAATTGGTTGAATGAATCAGCCTGAAAAACCACCTGAATATCCAGAATCGATCCTAGATAAGGTAGAACTGGCTTCTAGATTTCCCAAATATTGGTTTGACTTGTAGATGCTGTGCAGCTTCAAGTAATGAGAATGTCTCGATAAGGCGATGGTGATAGCTCCTTGCTATGTTATGCAGTGAGGTCCAAGAAGAAAAGGGCCCCCCTAATGGACCCCACCAAAGAATCTTTCCCATTTAAGTGATTTCCTTAATTAGATTAATTTAATTTTGTTTAGAGAATAATTGATTTGAGTCAATTAGAGTGATATTAGCGGTCATTAGATTGATTTGATTCTGTTAGAGAATAATTAGAGTGATTTTAGCAATCATGCATTAATTAGATTTTTCCTTATTAAGCCATTCCTCTACTATAAATAGAGAGGAGCTTTTAATTGTACTCATGCTATTGATAATAAGCAAATATTCAGTGTTCTCGTGAATTCTCTTGGGTGTTCTTATATCTGTGGCCTTAGGGCTTGAGTCTAAGGACTCGATCACACCGCCGGAGGTGTTGATCTTCACCATTGATCGTGGCTGGGCTGCACCACTATGCCCAAGTATTTTTAGTTGCTAGATTCATCTATACTCTTTAGTTCTTTCTGTAATTATTTTTGGATGAGTAACTCTTTATCTATCATGTTGTGAAAATATCATTCTGTTAAAGACTGAAGGGTCTTGCTGATTTTTCCTGAAGGATTCATGTATTTATAAAAATATATGGAGATAGATTGTACAAAATATCAGTATAACAATATTTCAAAGGGTTAGATTGAGTAGTATGAAACTCTAAGATGCTAATTTCATTTGACCTTTACGGCTTTGAAAGTAACTAGTAAGATATTATATAAATGCAGCCCAAAATCTCACTGATAAAATTTTAACACCAGCACAAGCAATCTAGAGTTTGTAATCATCAACGTCATCATCATCCTTATCATTAAAGCCTTATCCCATCTTTTTGGGGTTGTCTTTATGAGTACTACTTTGCCACTCTACCCTTTTTACAATCATGCATATACTAGTACAATGCATGTCTATTGCACATGTGGCTAGTCTGAATGTAGAGATTCATAGGATGGAAAATCAAATTTCTAACTATTCAAACTGTACCATGCACATGTTTTACAGGTGGCCTAGCCCTGGATGTAGAACATCAAACTAATCAAACAAGTGTTAGATTTTGTAGATTAGTTGTTTCTCATAGTGTTAGAAATCATCATCATCAAGCCTTGTCCCAACTATGTTGGGCTCGGCTACATGGATTTTGTTTCTCCATTCTAATCTATCCCGAGCCAAATGCTCGGATGGGCTGTACTTTTCATATCTATTCTTACTACTTCCATCCATGTCGTCTTTGGCTTACCCTTTTTCTTGGTGGGCTCATAGTGTGGGAAATGATCAATAAAAAACTAATTAGAGGTTGCCCATAAAATAAAATAAAAAACTAGTTAGAGGTTGTGAAGGACTGAAATGTGTCCATTAGTAACGCAGAGATTTTTTTTTTTTTTTTGGGAAAACGGAGTGTGTCCCAGCCCTTTGTGTCCCATCCCTTTGGGCTAGACTAATCCCTATGCGCCCGGGGGGAGCCGGGTAAATCCCCTGTGGCCCCAGAGTGGTAGCGCTGTTTCAAACCCTCAACCTCTGAGTTTTAATATTCTTTTTAATGTGATCAATTCATTTTAATTGTTACAATGAGATAATTTGTATTTATAACTCTGTTTGTCTACTCTAGATGCAAGAGGAGACTAGGGGGAAAAAACTGGAAGAAGGAAAATAACTATAGTTTTTAAATCCAACCACCAGTCATAACCTTTTCGATATAAATTAATTTCCAATTACATACATAGGGACTTATGTACCTTCTTTAAAACCTTCAAAACTACAACACTCTCTAAGAACTACAAATAAGTATGAGTTTATAGTGAGCAACTTGTGGGAACATGCCTCTTCCAAATATCTAAAATTGACTTATCTTCTGATAAGGGAGGGAGGGAGGGAGTTGAAAGAATTATGGATACAACATTAGAGAATTAAAAAAGAATGCAATCTCATTATTTAGTTATGTTTTGTAGTTTTGAATGTTTGGTGGGGCTTGAACTTTTGCAAGACACTCTAGTTGTTTATCCAAGTTTGATTTCACCTAGCCTAAGTGGATGATCAAATTTGATCCTGGTTCGAGTGTCTTGCACCGCTGCTTTGATAATGGTGGCCCCCCTCTACCGAGCACCGATGCTTACCTAATACTGAGCAGCGGTCCATGTGGGGCCCTACCTGGGGATGGGACCTAGGGGGGACCCACCTGTGTTTGGTGACATGGGCGAATCATCATCTGCCAAAGGTCCAATCCATTCGGATGGGTGCCAAACTCGGGATCGGCGACTATCTCCAGAATGTGGGGGGGGGGGGGGGTGGAATGTCCCTGTGGTCCACTCAGATGGATCATAAGGTGGGCCTGCCCCACTAGGTGTTTGTGGACATGGTGCTCATGTTATGAATATGTTTCCCCATTGATAATAGGATATGTTTTTACCTCAAAATCTTGAGATACTTAAATAAAATTTTGTATTTAAAAGAACGATATATTAGGAAACATTATCCCTGTAAAGATCTCTCAGTCCATCCTCACAAATACAATGATTCAGAATGGGCCCACTTGGGCCTGAACAACTAACCCAACAGATGGACAACGAAGTTTTGCACGAAGCTAGTTGGTTTTACCTTTTTTTATTTTTTTATTGGGTAATAAAGGATTTCATTTAATAAACAAACAGGTACAATAAACTGAAACAAGAACCAAATAGAGGGTAGGATTGCAATGGTATAAGAGCCTTATACCAAAGCGACAAAACAAAAAACACAATCATGGGAGAAGATCTATCTATCCCTTGTTTAGCCAATGAATCGGCTGAATCATTAACAGACCGATCCCACATGTTAGAACTCCACATGGGTCATCAAGGATAACACTTTGATTTCATTTCAATAAAAGTGAAAATGTCAAGGGGAAGCCACGGAAGAAACCCTAGAGATGGCATTCAATGTGTTGCTATTCACCACCAAAATGCCATGGAAATGAGATACAAAGATCCAAAAAGCTTCTAAAATTGCCAAGATTTCTGTTTCATTGAACTCCACGATGCTAGAGGGAAAGAACACCTACTATACCTGTCACCTCTTGCTTACCTCTTGCTGTCCCATCCACTTTAAATTTAAGATTTTTTCAAGAGGTTTGAATCATTTCAACACCTTTCTCACCTTAAGAGAGTCACAAAACAAAGAAGCATCCCAATTATGCAGAATGCCTTCTACGATACAACTGTCAAACTCACTCCTTGAGAAAGCCTACTTTGGCAATTCTCCTAATCACTAAATGCATATTATTTCCCTCAGACGTCAAAGTGCCTTAAACAATCCTGTTATTTCTCTCTTTTCAAATCGTCCAAAGGATTGCGAATGGGATCACAATCAACCTCCAAAGAATAAAATTGCGTCTGGAAAAGGAAACGTCGACCATGCCTCCTCTAAATTCGTCAAGGAAGGCATCAAGAGATACCACACTTAAATAGAAAATTGCACCATAAAACATAAGAAACATTGTAGTACAGAAACAGAAGACCGATGTATTCTAGATCCTCCTGCAAAGCGCACACATATCTTAGATGTCCTCCAACAAAAAGCCTTATTTGAGGCTCTTCTTATTTGGTTATTCGTAGTTGAAACCTTATTTGACACGACTAGCCAGCAAAAAGCCTCCACCCTCGTAGGGGCCAAACCCAACCAAACCAATGAACAAGCTGGTTTGTCAACTGACACCTCCATCTACAACAAAAGGCTTTTTTCAAAGAATACACTAGATGGACAAGGCTTCAAAACTCGGATGTCTTCATCATCCCTACAAATAAAAGCTTTAGACAAAATACTCAACAATGACTCTTTTAGTCTTGACACTTTAGTGAGAAGAAACTCCCTGCTAAAACTCACATTCCAAGACATAACCCCTCACTCACATAATAGTGTTTGACAGGCGATCCCTTGTTTAACAGAACCCTATACAACTCAAACTTTAGTCATGTCGCCAAGTGCCAACTCTCAAAATCTTACCCCTTAAGCCTGATACCCTATGCGTGAGTCGGACTCAACTCGGAATCCATCCAACCTCACCCATCCTCCCTGTATTTTGAAACAATGAGGTGGTTTTACTTTTAGGGATGGTCTTCTACAATTGTGCAAAGAAGTGTCAGGTTTGTTTGCTACTTAGTAGTGAAGGGATTGTTTTGGTTATATCCTCTAAACATGTTAGCATCTTTGACTCGAACGAAGCGAAAGTTTTGGCTATTTTGGAAGCTCTTAGGATTTTTGTGCCTTATTTTCATCAAAAGATAAGTGAAGAGTGATTCGGAGATTGTGATTTATTGAGTTTCTTCATGTGTGGCATCTCCTTAGAGGTTTCAATGTTATTTAAACGAATCAGGTCGTCTTCTTTGATTCTAGTGGAGTTCAAGCATGCCGGGCATTCGGTCAATGCCTTGGCAAACCCTTTGGCTAAGATATTTCTTCTCTTTTGGTGGTTTCTTCCTTGTAATGTTGTTTTTGTTGCTTTGGTATCATGCTTTTATATCATTGTAGTCCTATCAGTCAATTGGTTGTCTTTTTTTTCTCTTGTAACTCGTAAGCTTTTTTCTTAATGAAATCTTTGTTATTGATAAAAAAAGGTTCCATGTTTGTCTATTAAAACTATATTTAAACTTAGTTGTACATATCCAATTCGACTCTACCATGTATACAGCTCATCTGGGTCATCCCTTATTAAATCCAAACCATTAAAAACATATCAAGTAGCATGTAGCGGCCGTATTATCAGCTGTAGCGGTTGAGGCCACTGTGCTACTTTTAAAATAGTGGTGCTATGGTCCAAAACCTAATGGAGCCAAGCAATTTTATTTTTTAACACTATTTTTCCTATTTCTTCTCCTCAATAGCCTTTTCTATAGTTGTCTCTACCCTTGTATGATTCCAAATCACTAAAAAAACACAAGATTGATTGCTACACAAGATTCAAATTTTTTTTACCACTAAAAAAGTTCACACCGCTATGCCGCTATGTATTGCCGCAACCGCTATGTAGCGTTTTGGACATTGGTCACTATACCCATCACAATTTCTATTTTTATCCTTGTCCAGTAGTGTTTTGCTATGGGATCAAATTTAATTTGAATTAGAGTGAGATGGATATTTGGTAGATCAAATTTAATTTGAATTAGAGTGAGATGGATATTTGATTGAACCACTCAAAGGTTAAATCTTTCAATTTTTAGGTCTGTCACACCTTTAACTAAAATCATCTAGCAAAAGAGGATTTTACATGAGTCTCATCCATGTGAGGCCTTTTCTCCTGCTAGTCATTTTTACTGGTAATTTGTGCAGGGTCATACCCCATAAAGATAGGTATAAGCTTCATTAAGCCCAAGCCCAAGCCCAAGCCCAAGCCCAAGCCCAAGCCCATGCCAAGGCCCATTCGTATATTTTTATACTCTATTATTTTAGAAGCCATTATGTTAAAAACTTGATTTCTTAGGATTTTTACGTTGCTTATAGTCTAAAATAGTTTGGTTTAATGAGTCTAAATTAGGAGTCTTGGTTGTAATTGGCTAAAAAAATAAGAAGTTAGTCCAATCCATCTTTTCCATAGATGTGTTGAATTCAGGTCTCGTACGAGATTTTATCAACGTGAAATAAGGTTTTTTTGATGGGCTGTTCAGTTGTCTATCCAACTGTACTGTGCGATTCTGACATGAGTTAACTTGTGACCTACTTTTTGACAAGGGGTATCCCCATCACAATTCTGTTAAATTTAGTAATAGAGTAGGACTACAACTTGTGCATATCTCTAATCTGAGTTTATGAATATTTCTATCCTCTCTCTTTTAGACATTCATCTCATTAGTGAAAATAAGTTTTCCTCTTTCCATAGTATTGATGCAGGACATGGATGACTAGCTTAAATGATATGATTTTGAGATTAGGAAATTAATTACCAGTTATAATTAAATCTATAAAATTAAAGTAGGTACACCATTCAATGTAAAATTTAGCAAGCAATTAATGGTGATCCAATACCTATTACAATCCTGCAATGAGATGCTCAATTAATTGAAGATGGATCCAGTGGAAGGTTAGGACTGCCACATTGTCTAGGGAACCACCGACAAAGGTAGATTTGCGGTGCCCTTTGAGGATTTGATGGTAACTTGGTTAAAACGGTTCCAATTGATAATTTTGGGAATTTTGCAAATTAATGTTCAATTTCAGATTTAAATGAATTAATTCGCACAACTTTTAAATGGCCCAGACTAAAATTCTGAATTGAAATCAAGGGTTTGAAGGGCTAAGTAAGGAGGGAAATTGGTGAATTTGGGTTCCCAAAGTGGGCTGGCTCAATTGGAATGGGCAGGACCAAGTTCAGATGGGCCTGGATTGGCTGGGCTTGGTTCGGCCAAGTGGATTTGGGCCTGGATCAGGTTCAACCAACCTGATTTGGATTTGGGGATGTGTTGGGATGGTTGGATGGGGCTCATTTAGGGTTTGGATGGAGGATTTAGATTTAGGGTTCTAGTAAGGATTTGGGCCAGATCTAGTATTGTATGAACTAGATCCAGGGCTAATGTGGGTAGACCTAGGGTTTCAGTAATGGATGGAGGAGATTGGTCACTGGTAAAGCGGCTGGTTATTGTATTTGAGAAGGTTAGATGATGTGGATTAGGGTTTGGATCGTGGTTTGAGGCTAGATCTAGGATTCCAACGGTGGGATGTATCTAGATCTAGGTTTGACCGATGAATGTTGATGGCATTGGAGGTGATGGGGTACGACCAGCAAGGGAATGGGGCTGGTTCGTGGGTTTGAAAAGGTTTAACAGTTCAGATATCGGTATGGAAGGTGGATCTAGGCTAGATCTAGAATTCTAGTGAAGAACTTGATCTAAATCTAAAGGTTTGTGGGGATTTGCAAGAGATTAATGAAAGAAAAGAGAAAGTAATGGAGATCCTTGGCCTCATGCCAAACTCCCCATCATCGGAGAGGAAGAAGATCCTGCAGGACATGCTCTCAATAAGGCTTCCATGAAAGAGTTGTTTATTCATTCATTAATAATTGTCTTCTCCAAAGGAGATACAGGTTTAAAAGAGAACAAAACACAAGCCCTAATATCGGGCAGATATGATTAAAACATTTAGTAAGTACCCATCTAAGACATGGAATAAAATAAAACAAATAAATAAAAGTCAACAAAGAAGGGAGAGAAAAGTGTCACACGCTTGGGATTTATTGCGCATAGGCTTGCGCACAAATCCCAAGGCGTGTGACCGCACCACCAACCCCCCCCCCCCCCCCGGCTTTCTTCTTCTTCCTCTTCTCACCATCTCTCCCATCCCCCTCAACCTCTTTTTATATTTCTTCAATTTTAACTCCTTTGGGCCTCTTAATCCTTTAAAAGCCTTGAAAACCTGCAACACTCCTTTGCCTGTTGCACGTCCCAATGTGGGCCTTCCTTTTGACTGCCACAGGAGGCCTTCAGCCAGCTGTTCATCAAATCCGATGGTAGATCTTCATTAGAACTCAGATCCAACAGTGGATCTTCTTTAGAAAGCAGATCCAATGATGGATATCCATGATCCTGATGGACCCATCTTATATCTTTCCGTCAAGAATACACTTGGTATATGAAGAAAGTATGTGTGCTTCCATTTCTCCCCTTCAAAGGTCATGGGGGAAACTTTTTTTATTATGTATAATTAGCTAGTTAATTTTCTTCTTTTCAGATTAGCTAATTAATTTTCTTCTTTTCATATAGTGCTTTGTTTTATGGAAGGGGTGTAAACTTGCCTCAAGTAGTAGAATAAAATAAGAGTAAAAGAAGAGATGTGAGGAATGTTGGTCGTATCCTTTAGACAGGCTTGACCTATGTTTTATAGCTACTAATTGCCCAAATCAGGGCTGACATTACAATGAATCAAATTTAATGTTAGTGTAAATATGACGTGTACATATTTAATAGCCTACAAAAACAGTATGTACAATATCCACAGGTTTGACTATAGCTATCACAAGTGAGTTATTTGGGCAATAGCTTGATGGGCCTGATGGGCTTGTTCTCCACTATCTTGGGCCCTTTCTGGATGGGCCTGATTTCTACACTCCCCCTCAAATTGATGTGATTTGGAGGAGTAGCAATTTGGAACGTTGATAGATATGACGATCTTAAGGAAGTGCTTTCGTCATTTGCCAGCTGCTCATGAGAGGAAACATAAGGCAAAGAGATTACATCAGTGACAAGTTGTTGTCGAATGAAGTGACAGTCGATCTCTATGTGCTTAGTCCGCTCATGGTAAACGGTGTTGTTTGCGATGGGGATGGCACTGGTTTTGTTTGCATAGAGTGGAGTGGGGCTCAAGGGAAATGCACCAAATTCTCGAAGTAATCGACGAAGCCACACAATTTCTCCGCTGGCTGATGACATTGAACGATATTCCGCTTTTGCGGATGATTTAGAAAGTGCTGGTTGTTTCTCGCACTTCCATGAGATGAGGGAGTTGCCAAGAAACATGCACCATTCTGTCATTAAGCGGCGAGTGTCTGGACAACCAGCCCTGTCTGCATCAACGTAGGAATCTTGTAAATCCCACCCTGGTGATGAGATCCCAACCTATAAATCCCACCCAAATGCCACCCTCACGACAATGATGTTGAACGGGAACCGAAGGTAAGGGCTTGCTTCAGGAATCCTTCCATGTCAGTGTCATGGACGTTCTCCTTGATAGGTCTTGGCTTTTGTGCATGAGGTGTGTTGTTGGTGGGGAAGTTGGAGTGGACAGAGGGGCAAAACTCATTGGAGTTGTGGGTGTGAAGGGTGGGATTGTCTCAGTGGAGGTTAGGGTCGCTTGTTGCAGGTAGAGCTGCATGAGTTGCCTGTTGCAAGTGGGGAGGTTTTGTTTGCAAAATGAATAAGTAGAGAAGAGGGGAGAGGAATGATGAGTAAAGTAGCAAAGTTATTATGGTTGGTAGGAGCGAGTAAAGAAGGGATGAGGAAAGAGGAGTGAAGAGAAAAATGATAGGGCCTGACATATGTTACTTTATCCGTCGGGAGTTTTCATCCAAATAGCCACTGAAGTAGAAAAAAGACCATTGACAACTTTTTCACTTTACATCCACTTGTCTCATTAAACAAACAGGCCTTAATAGACGGGCGTGAGAGATGACTTTTCAGGGTTCACCTAGGGCCATGCCAATCATGAAGATGTGGGGGATGGAAAGATCTCAGTGAGACTTAGTGGTCTGCTAAATATCAACCCCCATGGATCATCCTAACCCCTTCATCCATGGCCCACTGGTTTAATGGTTTTATAAAGAATCATTTTTTTTTTTAAAGATTTCAATCCAATGGTGAGTAATAGTTGGATGTGTGTTGATTTGGGCTAGTGCCAATTCATGGGGTGGGTGAGTATGAGGGGGGTAGGATTGATCATAAGGGGGGGTCCCACACACCTAAAAAAGGAGAATCTGTAAACTGTCTCTCATGAGGGATATCCTTTTGGAGAGCCTTTCATACATATATATATATATATATATGTATATGGGAGGTGCTCCTATGAGAGTATCTCTCATCTTGCTATGAGAGATAGGGGTGGGGGCCCTCAAATTTAAGTTGTTGGCGTTGGATATGGATGTGAGGCCCCACACACAATTTCTCATTTAAGGTGAGAGATCTCTCTCATAGGAGCATCTCCCTCTCCCTCTCCCTCTCTCTCTATATATATATATAAGAAATTCTAAAAAGGGCCCCTTTTTCCGCCCCCCTTTTTTCTATCATGGGGCCCATGTTGAGTAAATCTAGTGTTTTCACACACACTACCCCCTATCAATAGTCACAAGTCCAAGTTTGACACTCATCAAACTTTCCTCACCGTTGGATTGAAATCATGAGAAAATGATGCCTTTAAACCATTAAGTTTTAGGGTCATGGATCAAAAGGTTAGGATAACCTTATGGACTCAAGATTTTGCATATAGGATATGGATGTTTCCATCCAATGGACTTCCATGATCATCATGCATCCTAGTGGGCCCAACTAGGAGGGGCTTTTTCTCCTAAAAAATGCTCGGGCTCTGTGTAGCGCTCCATATATATGTATATATATGGCTTATCCAGTGCGCACGGTGTCCATGGAGGCTTCCATGCACACTTCGTTGTGGGGCCCATCTAGGGCCCCACTTGGAGATTGGACAAAGGGGATCTTTTCATCTGGTTAGGGCCTACCTATCTACAAAATATGAGCCCCATCTCATCATCCCAACCCGTTCATCAACGGCCAACAATTTTCTCCCCTTTAAAAATTCACCCTTTGATCCAATGGTACAAACTATCGAGCCCATTCGGATGGGTGTAAAAAAGGGACTGGTGTGATTCAAGGGGGTCTTGTATGCGTGGTCCATTCGGATGGGTCATCAAGTGGGTCCCACTATGAGGCATGCATGGTGTGCACAAAAAAAGGTTTGCATAGGATAAATTTTGTATATTATATATATGCATGAGTTATCAGGTGCGTGCCACGATGTGGGACTCACCACATGGCCCACCTTGGGATGGGATCCAGGGGATTTGAAGATCTGGGTGGGGCCCACAAGTTCAATCCATTCGAATGAGGTGTGTAGTTGGTCCATGGGCCCCACTAGGGATGCGCAACGGGCGCATGTGAGTATGTGATGACCCCACACACACAAACTAACCAACCATATATATATATGTATATGCATGGGTAATTCTTCAAAATGCCTCACTTTAAAAACGCCCCTTTCCCACCCCTCCCACACACCCCACCAAAAAAAAAAAAAGAAGAATATTTACAAGTTCAGATTTGACACTCATCCAACTTTTCCTCACCATTGGATTGAAATCATAATAAAATGATGCCTTTAAACCGTTAAGTGTTAGGGCCATGGATTAAAAGCTTAGGATAAACTTATGGAGTCAAAATTTTACATATAGGTAGGTCTCATATAGAACTTTCCATCCAATGAACTTCCATGATCATCAAGCATCCCGGTGGGCACTGTTTAGCGCTGATATATATATATATATAGGGGCAGCTCTCCTAAGCTGCAGCATAGGATAAGGTAAGCTCAAGTGTGTGGTGGGGCCACTTGGGGACCCACATGGGGGTGGGGATTTTTTTTTTGGCGGGGCGGGGCGGGGCGGGGGGGGGGGGGGGGGGGGGGGATGATTTCAAGGACACCCTGGGACCTTCTTTGCAAAAAATTAGCTCCAATCATGGTTTCTATGATCTTCATCCGACCCTCAAAAGTTTAATGGTCCATAGTCCAATCAATCCAATGGTCCAGTAAATTCGGGTCCGACCAAAAGTTGGTGGACATGCAATTTAGAGAGGTCGTGTGTTTGGTCCATTTGGATGGACCAAGGGTGGGCCCTAGAAGCGTTAGCTTATG
The DNA here is from genome assembly GCA_028538565.1 of Umbellularia californica. NCBI lineage: Eukaryota > Viridiplantae > Streptophyta > Magnoliopsida > Laurales > Lauraceae > Umbellularia > Umbellularia californica. Next base: position 11,656,583 of record JAPQWN010000005.1, read on the forward strand.
GGATTTTATCCTAAGCTTAAGTTTAGGAGAGCCTAGCCTATATATATATATATATATATTTATATATATATATATGGGAGCTCCTCTCCTCAGCTAACGCTGAGGAGAGCGTCCGCTCACCACGTGCCAAGGCCACCGCTGGATGCACTGATGTTAAGTGCTTCAAGTGCCTCATGCGTGGAGCCCGCCCAAAGGCTTTTCATTTCCCGCTCTCCATCTGTGGCCAAAATAAAAATTCAAGAACGATCTGGCCCTGGCTCTCCTCTCTCTCTCTCTCTCTCTCTCTCTCTCTCTCTCTCTCTCTCTCTCTCCATTTCCCCCATTTCCATCGCTGGTGCTCTCTCCTCTCTCTCTCTCCATTCTGCAGGCACGATCGTCATTCTCGCGCGATCAATCTTCTCGAGAGAGACGCTCCTCTCCTCAGGCGACTTTGCCCTTCCCCCATCGCTGGCTCTCTCCAATTACAGCTTTAGCCCTAACTCTCCTCCTCTCTGCATCTTGCGATCGACTTGGGCGACGAAGCTGTCTTCATCCTTCGACTGGCACCTTCTCTCCCGCGACCAAAGACGATCGATCCCAATCGTCGTCTCTATCCTGCGATTGCAAAATTCAATCATCCTCGTCTCTCTCCCGCCAAGGCCCTCTCTCTGCTTTTCAGTTTTCGCCCTTTGCAACCAATAGAAATGGTATTTTGGGTTTTTTGGTTTTTAATCTATTTTAAGTGATTGATCTGAAGTTTGAGTTGGAGATGGGTTAAAGGGAGGGTTTGGATGGCTTCTGATTTCCAACAGGCCCCCATCCAAACCCATTTTCTATGTTACAGTCCGGCTAGGGCTTTTTTGGGTTTTCGGTTTTGTTAAAATTGTACTGAGAGATCGTTCTTTAGATCTTTGGAAATGGGTTTTGAGGATTTTTTCTGGAGATGGTATATGTTGATGATGACGATGCTTGTTATGCTCATGAAAACATCTGGGTTGTTTCTCCTTTTTCAGAATTTTTTTTGCCCTTTTCAGATTGGCCGTTTTTATGATACTTTTTTTTTTTTTTTTTTAGATTTCATATTCTTCTGCTGATTTTGGGTTCTGGGTTTTGTCAAAATTGTACTGAGAGATCGTTCTGTTGGTCTTTGGAAATGGGTTTTGAGGATTTTTTCTGGAGATGTATATGTTAATGATGACGATGCTGCTTCTTGGGTGATTTGTGATAAAAAAAAAACCAAGTGGGGAGTCCTCTGTTTTGTGATAGAAACTATTCCACAGTTTCTTGTTTTGGTAAAGGAAATATTCCACGGCTGAAATTTCTCCATGAATCAAAGATACTAAGTGTACCTACTTTAAAAAGATGAGATAATAAAACTGCAAAGCAGTTGAAATTTGTTGGGAGAATCAGTACCTTAGCCAATCTCCAAGCTTCCAACACTCTCACAAGCTATTTCTTGTAAATGGAGAGGAAGGCGGGATGAGTTAATTCCTCAACCCTCCATTTCTTTCTACTCTTGTCCCTCCATTGAATTTAGAATCTGGTTCTTTCTTGCAAGGATTGAGTTGGTCACTTTTACTTTCTCTTCTTTTTACTTTTTTTTTTCTTTTTTTTTTTTTTTTGTGTTTGTGGAGGGAAATATATAATCCTCTTTTTAGTTTGATGATGATGAAGAGGGTGGCCAATTTTTTACTCCATGACCCAACAATTTTTTTTTGTTTCCGTTGAAAAGGCTTTTCAACTTGGTCCTCAACTTGAAGTGTTTCCAGCTTCTGTTAATAACAAAGGCATACCAGAGACAAACAGTTAGTTCAAATTGCAGTGAGAATGGAAGAAATGAAAGACTCATATTGAAGAGCTGCGCCCAAGAGTAAGACGTTTGAGTGAAAGCATAGAGACTCACATTAAGGGAAGTAGATGCAAAAATGGCCGTGCATATTTTATTGCGATTCTCCTCCTCTTTGCAGCGTACATGTGGTGTGGACAAAATGGGCGTGCCTATTTCTTTGAGTTGATGTAGGCATTGTTCTCTTGTGGGAGGCATAAGAGCATTTTGTTTTATTTTGCTTGTTGGGCTGGGATGCTTTATATGAGAAAGAACAAAATTATATGGTTTGGATCATTTGGAATAGACTGATCAGTTTGATTTTGTCATTTTTACTTAGCTTGTTTGTACTTAAGAAGTTCTAGTGCAGTTTTAATGAAAAAAAAATCAAATGTTGGCCTGATATGCTATGTCCTTTTTTTTATATCCCAAATTGGATGCTTCTAGGTGTTTCATTAGGAAAATCGCCTCTCACTCTCTCTGCTAGATGGGTGAGTGGTACAGAGTCTGTGAGGCAACCTACATCCTGGGCAGCTGTGTGAGATAAGTAGCCCATGCCATTGGGCTGTCTCGCTAGCGTGTTCTTAACTTATTGATCAAACATGGTATTCAGGAACATTGAGAAGAGTTGATGGGCTAGCTAGCCCATTTGGACGTTTAATTCATAATGAATAGCAGAACATATGAACTTTGATAAAGTTGGAATAACTTTCCAGGTCCAACTTTCCCAGTGTAAAGATCTGCCATCTTACAGGTAAAAGGAGATTGATTACATATAAACAGGGCAACATTGTATAATTCCTGCCTAAATGATATGTACAGTCACTGAATTTGCTTAAAAGTTGAATGCTACAGATCTATTCAATTTTGTTGATGTTTGAATGAGCTAGTTCTTTTTTTTTTTTTTTTTTCTCTCTCTCATTTAATGTGTTTCTTTCTTTTGGAAATTCTTCGCTGATTGGAAAATGGCAAACATTCCACAGTTGGTGACGTTTTGAATGGTTTGGTAAATGTTAAAAATCACCATGAACAAGTTTGGAGATGTAGCCTGTGTTATGTACCATTTAATCCAACATTCAAATAACAGAAACTCTGCACCTTCAAAAACCCATTCGATAAAAACTGTATTACTATCAACGGGTAGCTGATATAAACTTGGCCAGAAACCTGACAATGATGGGTTTTGCCCCAGCATCCAGAAGCCACTGTTTGGCCCTAGCAGAACCGAACACATTTCTTGAATCCGAACACATCATCAGGAATGCAAGGCAATTTTAACCTCACCATAGCACAGCCAAACCTATCAATTCCTCAATATCCTTATATTAAGTTCTGCTATCTCTGAATGCACCCTGCATAAACAATGGCCCATTAACAACACAAGCACAATTTTGTGAATAGAATATTCTAGCCGTTAAACTAAGTTCACAACTCAATCCATACCAAGGATTCACTAAATTCACAACTCAACTCCTTCAATTCATAAATCACTCCTCCTAAATGTGTTTGGAGATTTTAGCACATTGGATGGCCAAGATGATGCTTCAACCCTAACCTATTGTCAAGATCAAAATACCAATGCGGTTCAAAATCAACAGAAAGAAAGTGGATGCTTCAAAATCAACAGAAAGAAAGTGGATGCCCTTAGCTCACAGAGACGCCTCAAATCTTTAATCCATTATTCTATGTCATGTACTCAAACCTCATCAATGACCATGTTGCCAACTCAAGTCATGCATGCTCCAAACAAGCAAGCAAAGTCAAGGATCAAATCCCAGAAGCAACATGTAAACTTTGGAAAATATAAGAAGGGAGTTTTTCAACTCAATTCACTCAATTCCAACACAAACCAAAGCAATGAATCAATTCAATTGCATAGTTAATTTGGAGAAAAAAAACTGGCAATTATGATCCAAAAGTTTGACATAATGTATCAAAAAAAAATCTTTTCTTCACAGCATCCCTCTCCACATTATCAACCCAAAGAACACATATAAGCACTCAAGTAAATTTCCTCCCAAAAAGCTGAAAAGGAGAGGAAGAAAATAAGTGCTAGATTAGTCATGGTGGTGGAGGTCCCGGCTCAAATAGAGGTGGGCAGCATCTTGTAAATAGACCACAGCAGCAGAGGAACCATAAACTGTCAAGATTAAAAAATAAGAAAAGAGCACAAATTATGTCAGATTCACATGTATGACACATACACATCCCCCACATACAGTGTCAAGTATGGGCATCATATTTCTGCAAAAGCAGAAAAGTAAAATAAGAGAATTCTCACCATGACATGAGGCAATTGTTGGGTCCTCCATCAGGGGGAGGAGCTTCTTTGGGAGAAACGGCTCATCGGGAGGGGGATCCATCACTTACTAGCACTGCCAAGGAAAATGAGAAGTCAGGTCTCAGTTTGTGTTTTAAGTTTCAGTTTTAACAAATGTAGATCTAGGTTGTGGTTTTCTGCACCTAACATTCCTTATTTCACTTACTAGCCACTTTACTGCCGGTCATTCTTGAAATCTCAAAGGGAAGGGAGAGAGAGAGAGAATTTAGGGGATTCAAATGACAAATTTTGACAAAGTAAGAGCGGCCACTCCTATATTCCCCACATAAAATAAGACCATAGTATAGGTACACCTCAAGTGGATCAAGATGGGTTTTGCAACCCTACCCAGATCCAGAAGGGCCAACCTGAACTTTTACCAAACCTGACTTCAACCCATCATGGCCAAGTATCTGAATTCTAGTAACCATGACCCAGGACCAATTTAAGCCAATTGGCTCATGTTACCCCCATGTTCATATGACATTTTAAAATATCTCAAATCGATCAAACTCACATCGATCCCGACTTACAATTCAACCTGAATTCACATTGGAGTTGTGAAGGTGAAACATATAATCTAAGCCTGTGCTGGCACTACCAAAAGCCCCAAGGGCACGGGCACTGATATAAATCTCAACAAACAACAGCCCCCACGCATACAAACGTCAGACCCTTGGATGAGCATCAACATGTAAGCCACAAGGGTGTGAAAGGTTTTAACATCAGCAACCACAAACGACATCAAATCATGAGAAGACAACAATAGAATGGATCTAACCCACTGCACAACTAGATAATTAGTTCATCTGTAAATTCTGACGGTAAAACATCCACAAATAGAATTCTCTCCCAAATACAAATACAAACATAAGTCAGATCAGGCAACTGACTCAATCACTCAAAGGCGTCATTAAAACTCTGTTCCATAATGCAAAATGTACAAGATTGAGGAATGTAACGAGTATGGATCAATACCCTATGTTGACGCTCCTACACACATCCACAGGCAGCTTGGATATAGGTTCTTCAACGCATATAAATCACGAAACAATATTAAAATTGCCCACCAACAAGTGAAGGGAAAACAGAGATTTAAGTAGGCATGAAATCTAAGGTTGGGCAATGACCAAAGCTTACTTTCAACATGTCAGGGAAAACTAGTATTAATTAAAAGAACTTCAATCACCTCAATGCATTTTTTTTTTCCTTCCTGCACCCTCCTAAACCTGCTGGAACCCACATATTTCTGTAAACACAATCCATCCTAGAACCCCATCTCAAACTCAGACTCCGGAAAGAAAGCGGACAGAGAAAGAAAACAGAGCAAAAAACAAAAAAAGCTGATGGAAAGATTGTGCAGAGTGTCGTCTAAGCTCAGATGGGCAAGTTGTAAAAATGCAGATGGAAAGATTGTGCAGATGGGCAAGTGTCATCTAAGCTCAGATGGAAAGATTGTGCAGAGGTGCAGTGCGGGCTTCTATCTGGACCTTCCATGTCCATTGCATGGACTTACATTGAATGGCTAGAAGCAGAGACAGTGCATTACTGAGAAAAAAAAAATGCAGAGGGAGGGAGGGGGAGAGAACAAGAGATGGGAGGAGAGGCATTCTCTCTCTTTCCAAACCAAAACAACCGTTTCATTTCCATCTTGATAGGGATTCAAGGGTAAAAAAACCCAAAACCTTAAAATCCCTACCCCCAACCCTCAAATCCCTACCACAAGCCATAAAATCTCAAACTGAATCTGTCAAATCTAACAAAACCCAGACCTTGCACATATAAGAAATTAAAAAAAAAAAAAAAAAACTCACATTCCATTTCTACTAGTTGCAGTGCCTTTAACGAAAAAAAATGAAAAGCGGCGGTCGCGGGAGAGAGAGAGCGGTGCGGGAGGGTCGAGGGAGAGAGACAAAGCCTGAGGACGATCGACGGTCGCAGTCGCGGAAGAGAGACGAAACCTGTGGGACGATCGGCGGTTGCGGGAGATCGTGGGAGAGAGCCTGGGGTCGGGTCGGTTTCTGGCCACGCACGGAGTTCCGGTGATGGCGGAGAGAGCACTTCGGATGGAAGGGATAGAGAGAGGGGGTTGGGATGGAAAATGGGTTTCAGGCTGGGCAAAATGGAGAGAGAGAGACAGAAGAGCCAGCGAAGGGGGCGATTTCAGAGAGGGTTCCAGCCTCCAGGGCTCTTTTCGATGGCGGGATTTGACTGTGAGAGCGGGGAAGCCAAAATGTCTGGGGCGGGCTCCACGCAAATAACGTTTGAAAACCACTTGACGTGTTTCAACTTCGCTGGGTTGGTACGTATTGAGCGGACGTTCTCCTCAGCTTTAGCTGAGGAGAGGAGGTCCCTATATATATATATATATATATAAGGAATATTCATGTGCATCCATCTCTCACCATGGGGTGAGGGACACTTACATGGCTTTCCTTTTTTACACATGAACATTCCTCTTCTGCAAATGACCATACATGCCTTTTCCTCTTTTGCACCTAAATATGTCCAATTATGTATGTGTCCCTCAACCTATGGTGAGGGATGGATGCATATGAACATTCCTCTCTCTCTCTCTCTCTCTATATATATATATATATATATATATAGCTTTGTTCAGGTGAGAACCGTTCTCTCGGAGTTACCGTGAAAACTTTTTGTGGGGCCCAATTGCGGGTCAGATATGGGGATGGGACTAGGGGGGATGGAAAGATCTATGTGGGACCACCCCAAGTATCAAGTTTGACCCCAATCTCATGCCCCTAACCTCTTTATTTGTGGCCCACAAGTTTAATTGCTTCATATTAAAAACAAAATCAACCCTCCATCCAATGGTCAAGTCCATTCGGAAGGGTGCCAAACCTTGGGATCAATGACTCTCGGGGGCGGGGGGGGGGGGGTTGGGGGGGGGGCGGGTCCTATTTGTGCACGGTTTGGATGGGTTCCTAGGTGGGCCCGTTCTCACAGAAGCTTAGTGAGAACTAGTTCAAACCTGAATATTTCCAATATATATATGATCCCCTACGCACCTTGATGGCGCCCTCCCCATTTTTCCCTTGCCGTGGGGCACACATTGGGATGGGGGCCTTTCGATGGAAAGGTCTTGATGGGCCCTACCTCTCTGCATAGTTTGAGGCCCTTTAGTTGTAACTAACCCCTTGATCCATGCCCACAAATTCAACAATTTTATATTTTAAAAAAAAAAAAAAAAAAAATCTGTTGATCCAACAGTCCAGTCCATTTGCATGGGTGCACAAAGTGCAAACCTTTGGGATTGGTGACTATCAAGGGGGTCCCCAATGTGTGGTCCCCTCGGAGGATATATATATATCTCATGTATGTAGTGCGAATCCCCTGCACACCTTGATGGTGTGCCCCCCATGTGCTGGCTGCTGTGATGCCCACCTAGGGATGGGGACTGTTGGATGGAAGCCTTATATACAAAGTTCGAGGTCCACATCCCAACCCCGTGATCCATGCCCCCACAAAATTCAAGATTTTTATATTAAAAAAATAGTCAATGCAATGGTCCAATCCATTTGTATATGTGCAAACCCAAGGGATCGGTGACGATCAGGGGGTCCCTATGTGCAACCCCTCTGATGGTTGATCAGGTGGGAACCACTTTAGGTGCGCACTGTGTGAGGTGCGCATTTGATGATTTATGTATGTATGCATGCATGCATATAAAGTATATGCGGGTTTGGATAATTCACTTGTTGAGTGAAGTGAAGAGAATTGTCAAATCAAAAGAGAATAAAAGTAGAGGGGGTCAAATCAAAATGTGTTAAATGTTTGTCATTTAGTGGCTCGAGAAGGTATCATTTTGACTTTTTTTTGTGTAAAAAGTAGAGGGATTTTTGTCATTTAGTGGAATGAGAGAATTGCTTTTTGAGGTTTTTTTTTTAAAAAGAAGAGGTGATTTTTGAAATTTGGTACTTTTCGATATGACCCCTCTTCTTTTCATGCCTTCTTAAATTGAGCCTAAAGTTCGATTCACTCTACAAGTAAATTATCCAAACAAACCCAGGAATATGAATTTGATGATGATGATTCCTATATTGCATTAAATTCACTTTCAATTTTAAAATGAACGGCCAAAAGTTAAAATGCTGGTTATTTATCTGCTGTTTATCCTTTTGGGTGTGAATTAAATGAAGTTTCTTGATCAGATGGTTACATCTTGGAATCACCATTTTTTTAGGAGAAAACAAACCCCCTTCCAGTCGAATTTATTATTCTCCTGCCTTAATTGTAAACATCAGTTCATCTTCTTGCATTGATAAACACTACATCATACCATATCTTTCGCACACCTTGCAATGAAAATGGTCTTTTTCAGACATGATGTTTATATCCTATTATATGTTACTTTGCGGTGCCCATTTTTGTCATGAATGCATATAATTTAAGTTTTTTAGTTCTTTTATTTGGTGGTCGCACCTTATCTTTCAATTATTATTTTGGTTCAGGTAAGGGAGATGCCAAATGTGTTGATACTCCCTCGCAGTGCAAACTACAGTGAAGAAGTGTGGATGGACATAAGGGAGAAAGCTATTTGTCTGTTGCAGACATTCTTCATTGATGGAGTCTTTCCAGCTGATGCTGTTTCTGATGAGGATGACGAAAAAAGTGAAACCAGGTATGAAGATGAGCTATCTGTAAAAAAGGAGAAAGAAAATGATTTGCATATTCGTGATGGTGAGCAGCTAACAGATGAAAATCAATTAATTCTGGAGTACAATAAGAAACAGGGCACTCATCAATTAGGAGAATCCCATGTTCAATCTCAGGGTTCGGTTCTTTCTCAAAATACCCATACACGATCTGAAGGAAGGCGTAGCAGGTCAGGCAAGAAGGGTAAGAAACGGCCTGCTCGCCGTAAGTCCCAGCAAAAATCAGGCAACCTTTCTGAATTAGACAGAGGCAGCAACTCCACCTCACAGCGCGACGATGATACTGCTATAAGCAGCAGAGATCAAGTGTTAAGTTCCAGTTCTCGTTTTGCTTCTCCAGAAGATTCTAGAAACCGGCAAAGCCGTCATGTTGAATCGACTTTGGAATCTACTTCTGAAAAACAGGCGACATTGAGCATGGGTCTCAGTAGAATATCTGGTGAGGTGTTGAAAGATGGGTATGTTATAGCCTTACATGCAAGAGATCGACCGGGATTTCATGTTTCTAGACAAAGAGTCCCCGGTGGTGGTTGGTTCCTTGATACTATGTCGAATGTGACAAAAAGGGATCCTGCTGCACAGTTTCTCGTTGCTTTTCGAAACAAGGTACAACAGCTCAAAACATTTTCCCTCTTCTCAATTTTCCAGATCATCTATATGTTTTTGTTTAGAATCATAGGAATATTAACTTGTTCAATCATCTTGTTGGTTGACTGACAAGAATATTCAAATGCATTTGTTCAGGACACAATTGGATTACGATCTTTTGCTGCTGGTGGAAAATTGTTGCAGGTAGTTTTCAGATTCTTAACTGTTGTCCTTGCCGTGGCTTTTAGATATGTGTGTGTGCGTGTTTGTGTGCCCACATGCTTGTGTGTTCATTTTCCCTTTTGATATTCTCTTGTTGCTTCTTCATGATGTTCATTTTGTGAAGTATGGTTCTTATTATCAAACTCCTAATTGGTGTTACAAACTGAAGTTCACTGATAAACTGAAGAGTGTTGAGCTTGTAAATTTTTTCCATTGTGGCTTTTTAATAAACAGTCACCATTGCACAAAAAGAAACTATTTGATAACACTAGTTGAGAAGGTTTAGTGCAGTTTCAGACCCATAGTTGACTGAGGCAAACTCTGGAAACAATGCAAGAAGTGGATTGTTTTGCAACAATGTTTTATGGAATATATATGAACCACTCTCTATATGGGTTTTTGTGGAATGTATATGAACCACTCTCTGTACAGAACACATGAAGCAGGATAAAGTAGTATTTCCGATGGGAAACAGCTTTCTGGCAACTAAATATGAACCACTCTTTATACAAATTTCATCCGAATTTGCAGTTTGTGCCATAGTTGTCAATTTCATTTCGATCCCCATTTCAGTCTGGCTTGCTAAATGAAATATTTAGGCATTTTGGAATTTCAGCAAAATATTTTGGAATAATATCTCAGTGTGTAGATATATATATATATAATTTTGAAATTTGGTTAGGTTTTTTTTTTTTGATAAAAGATAAAATTTTATTCCACCAAGCATAAGAACAGTGGCAAGAACCACCGAAAGCAACAACGAACAAGGGAAAACCACTTAAAAAGCCTTATACATCAAAAGAAATAGAAGTGTGAAAAACTCCTTCCTTGGCCAGACCATCCACCATAATATTAGCTTCTCTTAAAACATGATGGAAAGAAGCACCCAATAGACTTGAAATCTCTTGCACCTCCTCCATCCAATCCGCTGGCCTCCAAGGATGAATAGCTTTTCCAAAAGCCCATTAGATAGAAGGAAAAGAATCTCCTTCAATGATAGGATTAAGACCTCCAATTCTACTCAGCTCACGACACCAATTAGAAGAGCAAACAACTCGGCTTCGTTTGCACCTGAAGAACCCACTGGCCTAGAAAAGTTTCTAATAATTAGACATTTCCAATCTTTAAAAGTTTCTAATAATTAGACCTTTCCAATCTTTGATCTATTGGGAAGTCCCACATCCCACATCGCCTAAGTATTAGGCTTGACGTGTCTTAATATATCTGTATGGGCCTTCCACCTATGAGCTTAAGCTTTTGGGTTGGTATATGGTTTCTTACATGGTATCAGAGTGGGTTCCAATCCCGTTGTTCGTTCTTGTGTAGCCCACGTGGCCATCGTGTGTAGCCCACATGACAAGCCTGTCCATGAAATCGGCTGGGCCTGCACGTGAGGGGGAGTGTTGGGAAGTCCCACATCCCACATCGCCTAAGTAGTAGGCTTGACATGTCTTAATATACTTGTATGGGCCTTCCACCTATAAGCTTAAGCTTTTGGGTCGGTATATGGTTTCTTACATGATGACCCCACCAATACCTCCTAGTCGAACACTTTAAACAAAACTACCATCAAAGTTCAACTTAAAAATACCAGGAGGGGGGAGATTCCAAACTGGTCTTTGCACAATTCTAGATCGCCAAACGCCTATACCGATTAAGATCTTCCAAATAGACTCCAATAAATTACTTACTATTACATACCCATTTTAACACAGTCGAAACGATGGATTCAACAACTTCCTCTACAGATTTGCTCTTGTTGGTAAACACTCTTCTATTCCTCTCCAACCACAATTTCCACACTATAGCATAAACAACTGATTTCCACAAAATATTGCCATGGACAGACTTACTTCGCAGACACCATTGAATAAAAAGATCCTCCACATTCTTAGGCATCACCCAACTGATGTCAAAGAAATTTACCATAGCCATCCAAACTTTATAAGCATACTGGCAATGAATTAGCAAATGATGAGCCGTTTCCTCGTCCTTTAAACACATAAGGCGCCCATTTACTAAAAAGTGCTTCCTTTGCAATCTATTGTCAGAATTTAATGCTTTCTTGCCACCTCACAAAAAACCAGAACTCTTGGCGGAACGTAGGGATCTCAAAAAGATTGCCAACCTGTCCCTCTACTTGAATTGTCAGCCAAAACATTACAAAAAGACTTGGCTGAAAACTGACCTTTTACAGCAGGTTTCCAAAGCCTTTCATCATCTCTGCCAACCGACTCATAGACCTTGTCAAGAATACCAAGCAAAGCAGCAAAGTCAGAAATTTCGATGTCATTCAGATTTCTTTGAAACGAAAATTTTCAAACTACACCTCTTCCATAACCACAAAAATTTTCAGCAACAAAAGCATCTTGCCTCCGATCTACCAAAAACAAGTTTGGAAATTGATTTTTCAATACAAGCTGCCCACACCACTCATCATGCCAAAATTTTACACGATGACAGTTATGAATCCTGTAGCAAATCCAACAACCTTGTAATATATATTTGGCCCATAAACTGAAGTAGCCACCCATTCGGCATCACATCTGACATCTTTCATCGGAACAGAAACAGAATACCTCCCCACAAGTTCATCCAATTTATGCCAAAATTTAGCATTCCAAGCTACAAGAATACCTCCAGAAGCACCTGAAGAAGGACACATGACATACTGACAAGATGGCCAAGGACTAATCGATCTAATTATCTGATCATCTATCAACTCCACTTTTGTTTCTTGAACAAACAAACATTCACCCTAAGACGACTGAACCAGACCTTTCAACACTGCTCTCTTGGAAACTGAATTCATGCCACGAACATTCCAATATATTATCTTCATGAACCTAATAATTTCACTCCATTTTGACAGTCACTGTTAGCCTTGTCATAATTAATTGAGCACGCCAATTTGTCTAATTCTCTTTGAGCTTTCGATTTGTTTGTACTGACATTAACTATGCACTTTGCTGCCTCCTCTTCCACCATCTCTAGAATATGTTTCCTCAAAGCCCCATTTTTGCCCCCCATTGATATTCCCATTTTTTCAGCAATTTCAAACAGTTTTTCTTCAATTAGTGATTTTGCATCTTTCTCACCTCGATCAGAATAACTCTGTTCCAAAGCATGACCACCACTGCTAAAGCTTTATCTTGACACTGAATGGCATCATCCAGCTCACCATCATCACCAGATGTTTGATTTTCTTCATCTGAGCAACGATCACCCCATCGTTCACCAACATCCCTCAAGTTCAAGTCAATTTCAGCTTCACAGGCAGATGATGTATTTTCAATGTCAGCCTGAGCAACTGTATGATCAAAGCTTGGAACCAAGTTTTCTCCCTGGAGTTCGAAGAAACCCAGCCTCTTCTCCATTCAACAACGAAAGATATGATTTTGCATGAATATGGGAGAAATTTTCAACGGATTTTCTTCTTAACACCATCGAATCCGGGATTCGTTACCATCTCTGCTGCGAGAAAATCTCCAGAATGAGGCTTTTGAATTTGAAATCCAAGAATCCCTGGATTGTCGCACGAAAATGTTGGAACTCCATCCGATTGTGGCTCGACGGGATTTGCCGGCACAGCAGACTTCCAGCAAGGCACATCCAGCAATTTCATCTCCCCGGATCGACTGCACTCGTCTTCTTCACTGACAGAAACTGAAAATCTTACCCCAGCAACCTCCAATGCGACTATCTCTGGCGAATTCCGACGAGGGTCCTTCAAGATAAGTATACGAACTTGGTTGATTCTATTTTTATTTTTTGCTTCTTCATCTACTTCCATCACCACGCCCAGAAATTCACTGATACTAGCAAAAACCCTCCCATACCATGCATGCAGAGGGATTCCTTCAAGCTTTACCCAAACTGGGTGTAAAACAGGACCTATAGCTTCAGTCCATCAACCTAACCTTCTAAACAGACAATCAGGCACAGTAGCCCCCTACCTAGACATCTTTGAGATATCCTCCTGCCCTAAAGGCTTAATCCAGAATGAATAACAATTTAACCTTTTCACCTCGCTTGAATCCCCACCTTGGACAGTAGCCACTCTTCGATTTCACTAGCAATGACATCAAGGTGACTAACTGTTGCTACAAACGAATTACATACCTCCTGCTTCAGTGATGAAGAAAAAGAATCTGCAATCTTAACAATCTTAAAATCACCCTCAATCCGAACCTGTTCAGCTCCCTTCTTCTCCTCATCCCTTTTCCTTTGAAGTAGATCTGGATTTCCTTTTCTTTGATAAACCACCCCAGATTCAGTCCTCCTACCACCGACTGATGATCTTTGCTCAGGGTGTTTAGAATTTCTGTCAATAAATTTAGCCTTTTGAACTCCTATCATCCTGCCTCCAAAAACCCTTCTGTCCAACTGTGGATTGCCCTATTAGCATCCCATTCAGTTTTAAAACAAACAAAGCCAAATCCTCTGCCTTTCCCTCTGATCTTGTCTTTTGGCAAAATTACATTAAACACTGGGCCTGCCTCCTTGAACACATCAAATAGATCCTTGGTTGTTGTTGCCGGAGAGAGATTTGAGACGAATAGTGACCAACAGTTTCTTATCCATCCCAGATTCGCCATGCTTTCAACTTTCATCCCCTCATATCGAAACCGAAGGAATGGGGGTAAAAAGAAGAGCACCCACCGTGGGGTTTTTTTTTTGTTAGAGGGAAATATGTGTAGGCCTCTAATTTATAATAAAGTTTCTTTAAATCCACCCCAGCCAAGGCCCAAGCCCTTTAAGTTTGCCCCAGCCCTAAGCTATGGATTCGGTTACTGTTCGTTCAAAATTAGGGGTCCTAATCTATGGATTCGGTTACTGTTTTGGTGTCCTAATCTATGGATTCGGTTACTGTTTGTCCGAAATTAGGGTTTTTTGACCGAGACCCTCTATTTCAGGTGGAATCGAACGGATTCTGAACCGAAAGACGTTCGGTTCAGTTTTTGCTCCGAAACGAAAAACAATCGGACATTTCATCCGAACTGAAACGAACTTGACAACAATGGTTTGTGCGTTCATTAGCAAGACATAATCAACTGATACTAACTTGTCACATATCAATGACACTTCTGTCAATGCATTAGTAGCACTGGGTTAACCACATGCCTATTGTATGCTCTATTAATAAGTTAATAATCGGCATAGTGGCTGGTCTTGCACAAGAATTTTATTTTATTCCAAATTCTACTAATGGTCTTTTTTTTATCGGTAAAAAGAGACGATTTTATTCGAAAAAGAGAACAATACACCTCCAAACCCAAAAAGAGGGTATTAAGAGATTATTAAAAAAAAAAAAAAAACTACAACTACAATTACATAATATGGGCTACTCAAGGAGAGATTCCATCTACCCCTTGTTTAGCTAAACCATCTGCCAAAGAATTTGCCAATCTAAGCACATGACAAAATACCACATCTAGATGGGAAGATAACTCCTTGATTTCATTAAAAAAGTACTGGCATCTCCACGGCCTAGAATCAAAGCGAGTAGCTCTAGTGTCAACCCTGTCTGGGGATGTTCTGTCAGCAATACTAGGAGCTGCGCCTGCTCATTATATTTGCTGGCTGTTTGATTTGTAATTTGTTGATTCAGTTTAAAAAAATGGCTCCAGTTATGATGACATTTGACAGCTTGAAGCTATCATGTGGTACTATTGACAGCTTTGATTTTCTCAAGCTGTGAAATTTAATTTTCCTGTAGCAGTGTGTTAAACTGAATGAGAGAGTATACAATTTGCACTAGCCAAGCACTCCATACAGGTCAGATCCATCTTTCATTGACTGAGGCTGTTAATCTATTGGGACCCACCATGAATAGGCATTATATCAAATTTCCTCCAATCCATTGAGCAATCTCTATCAAGGGGGTTGCTTTTTGTGTTGAATATGGATCTTTGTCTATATTTCTTTTTGATGGTCCATCCATTTGCTAACTGATTATCATATGGCAATGATAGTTGGGAGGGCAAGCACTTGGCTGCATTTATAGTGGGTCGCACCAGATGAAGCTCTTGATCACTAAAATATGGCTCCATCTCAACAAATGCTTATCATAAACAATAGGGCTCTTTGTCATACCATTCTTTTCGTCTCTCTTTTTTATAATTGGAACTAGATGCCCTGTATCTAACGCCTTGTTCTTCGTTAAATATTTAAGTTGATGTTGAGTTGCCTATACTATAATATAAAAGAGGATACTCTGTATTATTTTGGTTTAGCGAACTTGGGAACATTATAATTTTTTAGGGCAAAATGGTGCTCTCTTCAATTTATGCATTGCATGTGCTAGAATCCTAGTTAGACTGTCAATGGGGCAGAATCCAGCCAGGGTATGGCCAAGATCTAGTCCTATTTAGGCAGCCTGAACTTGCAGTGGTTCCGAAGGGCCAGACCCTGATCCATGCTTAGAGTCAGAAACCCTTTATGAGCCGGGTCTAGCCCTTGGTCATCTAGCCCGATGGACTCTTACTATGCTCGTTTGTCTTTTCTATGTATATGGATATCATTTTCATTTTAATCAAAATAAGATTTGACAGGTAACATGTATGTGTCATATCAAATCCCGAGGGGTGGCTCAGTTGGCCTAGGACCACGGTTTGCTCATGGAGGTTGAGGGTTCGAAACTGCACTACCACACTGGGGCCACAGGGGATTTACCCGGCTTCCCCCGGGCCCATAAGGATTAGTCCGGCCCAAAGGGCCGGGACGCCCTCCGTTATCAAAAATAAAAAATGTATGTGTCATATAAAAAGACTTCATATGGTTTCTCAAATTCTTGTGTTCTTAAGAATTTGGGCTTTGTCCTAAAAGCCGAATCCAGTTCCTAATATAATAATGGGATTTAAATTTTAAATCAGTTTTTCAAATCTGTCTAGGTTGTGGGCGGGCGGGGGGGGGATTGTGATTGGGGGTGTTAATTCTGTTAATTATCACTCGTTTTAGTTTTTTAAATCTGCTTTTGGGTGGTTTTTTTTTTTTTTTTTTTTTTTGTGTGGGGGTGTTAATTCTGTTAGGGGATTGGTGGTTGGGTTCAAATCTGCTTTTTCTTTTCTTTGTTTTTTTTTTTTTTTTGTGGGTGGGTGGGTGGGTGGGTGGGGGGGGGGGGGGGGGGGGGGGGGGGGTTAATTATCACTCGTTTTAGTTTTTCAAATCTGCTTTTGGGTGGTGTTAATTCTGTTAATTATCACTCGTTTTAGTTTTTCAAATCTGCTTTTGTTTGTTTGCATTGAATGCAAACCACATTATTGTAGTTATCTGTAACTCCAGATGTATTGCTGTTATTGGTGCTTTCTTTTTTGTTTTATGGCCAAAGTTGACTAATGTTTTAACTTCATTAGAAATTGTCATGCTTTGCCTCCCATATAAACTTTAGTTTATTTTCTTTCGTGGTTCAGATAAATCGAAGAATGGAATTTGTATTTGCAAGCCACAGCTTTGATGTTTGGGAGAGTTGGACATTGGAAGGCTCTTTTCTGGAGGAATGTAGGCTTGTGAATTGTAGAAATCCACTGGTAAATTCACACAATCCTGTTCAATTTTTTTTCCTGACAAAAGCATTGCATAATCAATTATATTGCCTTTATTAATTCTTCCTTTCACTTCCTTGTTTATCTTTTTCTTATATATATATATATATATATATTTTCTGTGTGCTAATCTGCTTATTAGCATTTTCATTTAGAGCTTTTGCAATCTGCTAAACATGTATTTTCTATTGAAGGCGTTCCATATCATGAACTAGTAGCAGTGATATGGCTGTCAGTGAGCCAGGATAACCTATTGGGTGGGCTGGTCAAACTTGGGCCATAACTGAACCTAACAAGCAAGCCCATCTAACAAAAAAGCTTGCCTGTGCTTCTGTTTCAAAACTCATAATTGTGTCTCAGCCCAAGCTCGTTTAGGCCAATTAAACTCTTGTTAGATTCATGAAATTTCATAATAGTAAATTAGTTTCATAATAGTAAATTAGTTTTTCGAACGTTTATTGATTCGGGTCTCTGATGCACACTCTATAATGGACATGACCTGGAAATCTGCTTCCATCGTTGGCCCTTCCTGCCCAATTAGTAGCATTTTAATCAACTCATGTCCAGATTTATGAAGACAATCAAAATTTTGAAAAAAGATCAAGTCTAACTGTGAGACCCCAATCCACCGGGGTAATCCCTTGAGGCAAGCCTAGGTCAAGCGATCCCGTGAGCCAAGAAAAGGGAATCCACAGCGGTAAGGGTGGAGTGCTTCGGTTAGCACTGTGAGGCTTTGTCCAACTCCCACATCAGAAATATCCAAGTCCTGACCCTGGGCTTATAATTTAAACCCGTCTTAACTCAACATGATGCGTTTTAAGATCGTGCGGTCTCAGAAACCATAAGAACTCTAGAGTTAAGCGTGTTCGGGCAGGAGCAGTACTAGGATGGGTGACCTCAAGGGAAGTCTTCGCGCGCACACATGGGCCAAAGCGGACAATTTCATGTTGAGTTAGGCGGGGCTGTGACAATTGGTATTAGAGCCAAGGACAGCTCTATTTTTGGTGGGGGAGAGTGAGACACTGAGACCCCAATCTGCTTGGGTAATCCCTTGAGGCAAGACTGAGTCAAGTGATCCTGTGAGCCAAGAAAGGGGAATCTGCAAGGGCAAGGGTGGAGTGTTTCGGTTAGCACCGTGAGGCTTTGTCCAAGTCCCACATCAGAAATATCCAAGTCCTGACCTTGGGCTTACAACTCAAACCCCGTCTTAACTCAACATGACGCGTTTTGAAATCGTGCGGCCCTGGAAATTGTAAGAACTCTTGAGTTAAGTGTGCTCGGGTGGGAGCGGTACTTGGATGGGTGAAAACCTGGGAAGTCCTTGCGTATGGGCATGGGCCAAAGCGGACAATTTTATGCTGAGTTGGGCGGAGCTGTGACACTTAACAAAACATGGTTGACTTGATCAAGACCTGGTAAAAGGAATTAGTGAAACTAGGCAAAATTGAAAGAAACTTTTATATTATTTGAATTTATATTTTCATTGCTGAGTTCACATGGATATTTTGACTTATTTTGTTGCCCCACTAAGATGGTGAATTTAATGACGTCTTTCTCATCCATATCTGACAGCTTTGTAGAATATTGTAGGGCCCCACATATGAGACGGGAGGATCTCGCTGTTGAAACTTTTAATCCACAAAAATATTAAGTAAAAGAAAATAAAATAAAAGATTAAAGAAGAAATTGGAGAAGAAGATTGGCTCTATGAGGACCAGTCATCCAAACTTGTAACACTTTATTTATATTATTCACTATTTTCAGAAATTACAAAAACCCCATCTTACCAAACCTTTTCACTATTACAAATTAGTCCATAATTACTATAATATTACAAATAAGTCGCTAGTTGTTTCTCTTCCCCCCATCCTCCCTCAAATTATAATGAGATGTCTACCATCCCTAGCTTAGAGTAACCATCATATAACTTCTTTGTGTGACTTTTTTTGCTGAGGAGAGTTTTTTCAGCTTGATATTCAGTACCAGCAATCTGTGATGAATTTTTCAATCTGTTTTACAACCTGGTAGACAAGGTTGTGGAAAAGCTTATTGCATCCAGGCACTAGCATCCTATACTACATTCAGCAACCAGCAACATCCAATTCTATCCCTTCGTGCACACTGGACACTAGCATCCTTTAGTACATTCAGCAACCAGCAACATCCAATTCTCTCCCTTTGTGCACACTGCACTCAGGAAACAACTACTTCAAGTATATACAGCCCAGCCAACAAATAATCTTATACACTCTATGGCATAAACTTCACAATCAGCAACATCGATGAACCCCAACAACTTAACTCTGCAAAATCAGCACCACTGTTGATATATTAACACCACCCATATATGCTTCACAACAGAAACTGTTGATAGAAACTGCACTTACATATTCTCTACAACAGCAGAAACTGCACAATCAGCCTATGATACCTGGAGACTTGTACAAGCCCAACGTATCCTTATTGGACCGGTACGACGCTAATATTGGTACATGATACTGCACCGATATTTCTAGGGAACAAGTTAACATATCCTACTTATAAAGTCCTTTATTTCATATAGTTCTTTTAATATTTTTACTTCTCAACATAAAAAATGCTAGAAAGGGACAAAAAAAATGATAATTTCATTGATTCAAAAGTGATCTAAATAAAAAATTAGGACACCCGTATCCGTATCCATGTACTAGATTTTCAGAAGTGGAGTCATATCCCCGATCCCCGTATCAGTGTCCGTAGCCATATCTGGGCATCATAGCAATTGGCAACGCTGCTCATTTAAATTGCACTTTCATTTGCTCCAAATAGAGATAACAAATGGGCCAGGCCAGTACTGCAGTCAACCCGTCGCGGCCCGGCCCAGCCCCCAGAGTCACGACACGGCACGACACAGGATATTTGATATTTTTAGCGTAAATATAAAAAAATTATTATCGAAAAAAATTGTAAATGTTTCAAAGGTATTCCTATTGAAAAATCTTCAAATAGAAAAGATCCAAATGGTTCTCTTTTCAATGGAGTAGGTTGAATTTGACTGAACCTCTTAAATTTGTGTGCCATACTCTTCTTTGTGTGTATCTTTTAAGGTTTTTAGTATAAGACCTTTATTTTTTAAGCCCAAAAAGGGAAGAACCACACAAAGCGCATGGTACGATAGGCGTGGCGCTGCCCATCACGACTTAGGCACGGCATGGCTGACCGCCGTGCCGGCACGGCCGGTCCATGATTTCGCGTTCCGACATGGCCCGTTTGACATTTCTAGCTCCAAAGTATATCCAAAGAGGCCACAATGTTATACAACATTACCGGAGACATAACACAGTCGGTCAGCTAGGTTTCCCACAAAACCCTTCAACTTCTCTTACAAAACTAACGTGTACTTGCCCAATAAATTTGAATCACTCCTTGTGGACCCTCACTTACAATTCATCCATTGCGGGCCCTCCAAGGATAGCAAGGACAATCGCATATGGAAACCTTCTGCAGTTGGGACATTTTCGACAAAGGTGGTCTGTCTAGTTTTTAAGGGCTGTGCATGATGGTTGGGATTGGTTCCTCCTTGAGCAGGGGACATTCTATTGGTTAGTGGTTATGGAGAAGGTATATACTGCAGTCAACTTGAGGAGGAGAGGGATGGTAGCAGAGACCATTTCACGTGTTCTGTGTAGGAAGAAAGAAGTTCATTGATAGGTTCATGATAGCGTGGTGTCTTTCAAGTAACTCAGCAGTCCTGGTTGAAGCTTTGAAGCTTGGACCATTTCATGGGTGTGGGTCAGTTCTTTGGATAGTTATTCTCTTTGCTAGTCCATGATCTATCTGGATGGCTCGTAATAACGGTATCTTCAAGGATTCTCTGATATATCTTGAAGCTGGCACTTGGATTGCAAAATTTCAGTGAGGGAGGCGTTCATGAATATCAAGCTGAATGATAGTCTTTGCAATTGGGTAAGTTTGTATCGATTGTGAGCTCATGAAGGATTAGAGGATGGTAGCTTGGCCCTTTCCTCTAGATGGAGTAGTCATCATCATCAAAGCTTGTCCCATTTATGTAGGGTTCAGCTACATAATTTCTGTTTCTTCATCTCATAATTCATGTTTGGGCCCGGATGGATGTTGACTGAGCAGTTAGAGGCAAGGCCGGTCTAGCCGGAATTGGATGGGTTTCATGACTACAAAAGGGCAATCTTGCTCGCATTCTCTGAAAGCATGTTGGAGTGAAAGAATCTAACGAGGTAGAGGTCTTGGCTATTTTCTAGACGCTCTTAGGTATTATGGTTCTTTTCATGGTAGTTTAATTGTGGAGAGTGACTTTGCTAATGCGATTTCGGGGTTGCTCATAATTATCTAAAATTGTGGAAGATGAAATTCTACTTTCACAGGATCAAACCTGTATCCTCTCAGCTTCAGCCTTCAGGTGATATTTTTCCATGTGATTTGGTCAGCCAAATGTATGGCGGTTGTCTTGGCTGAGCGAGGGGTGGATACGGTGGACCGTTTTGTCTGTTGTCTAATAAAATTTAGAGTTTTGTACAAAAAGGCCCTATAATATAGCCTCAAAAAAGCCCCTGTACGTTGTGTTTTTACTAAGACTCACTTTGGCTAACTATAGGTTCTTCCAAAAAGAAATGGCGTTTTTACTAAGACTCACTTTGACTAACTATAGGTCCTTCCAAAAAGTAATGGCTTCCCCTGTCTTTTTTCTAGACTGACTGGTTGACTCTCTCTGTAAAACTCAAATGAGTTAGTCCTTGTGTAAAAAATAAAAGGATAATTTTGCCCATATATATTAAAAAATAAATAAATGAAGAGACCAACTGAAGGATGAGTCGATTGGACTGTGGTCAGTCTACGTATTTCTAGCATTAGTCATGACATTTCTCAGCCATGGGGGCCACTTTGCTGGAGGGATTTATATTGTTGGTTGGCCAATTGAAAAGGCTGGGGAAAATTGCATGCATGTGTCAACATTGAATACTAGTGGATGATCAAGCATGGTCATATGATGGGCCTCACCATCAATATGTCGCACTGAATAGTACAGGTCAATCCAATCGTCAGGCCGGCAACTACCCAAAAATAGATAATTGCTAAAGAGGAATATTTTGCATGGGGCATTAGACATGGTCCATTTGATGATTACCTCATGATCGATGGTGCAAATAGAGGGGTGTTATGGTGTAGGGACCTGGACCCACTTTTAATTAAGTACCCAGATTCTAACATGTTGATTTTGACAACTAAGAAATAGTAGTCAACCATCTTAACAAAAATTTGCATAATTTGGCCTCAATCCTCTAAATATTTTGTTAGCAGGCCCCATAGCTTAAAAATATCAGATTTAGTCTGTAGATGATAGGTTGGTTGTGGGCTGAGGGCTGACTATAGCCCAATCTGCCACCCTTATTTGCACTTTATCTGTTCATTTTTTGGGTTGGACCTATATGGGCAAAATTGTCTTTTTACTTTTTAATCAAGGGTAATTCATTTGAGGTTTGTCAAGGCTAAATCAGTCAAAACCAGAAAAGGAGAGTAGGAATGGAAGCCGTTCCTTTTTGTATGGTTTGAATGTTAGTCAAGGGAGGTTTCAATAATAAAAAATAAGATACAGGTGCTTTTTGTAAGTTTTATGAAAATACGGGTACCTTTTTGTAAAAAAGAAAAAACTCTAAAATTTATTGTCACCGACAAAATAAATAGAACTCACTAATTGTTCAGATTTACTAGTACCAAATTATTGTGGACACTTGAAATCTCTCCTTGATTTGGACTCCATCATAGACCCTATATTAATTAATTTGTCTCGTCTCTTGTGTGATGAAAGACAACCACTTTTGGTAGCACGATAACTCCTGCACTCGAGACACTTTACAAGTTACCAACACGAAGAACCTTTTTTTTTTAATGAAAAATGAATTTTATTATTAAAAAAAAAAAAACCAACAGACCAAGTATGGAAGAATGCGCCTTTTGTTTCTTTTAATGATAATTGAATATATTTATTAAAAAAAAATCCAATCTGAGCAAGTATCGATGAACACTCTTCCAAATAACAAGATAAACTTGTTGGATGAATATACAAACACCCAATATAGAAGAACATATCACTTCTTAAAACCTCACATGGTCTTAATGAATCTCGGTGGCAAATCAGCAACTCTTCTTAGGGCTAGTTTGGTACTTTACTAATATAGTAAAAGTCAAGTTAAAGCCTTCATTTTTCAGACAAGATGTCACATCAAAAGCACTTTAATTCAAAACTCCCTCCATATTTTTCAAAAAAAGTCAAAAAGCAACCACCTTCATCCACAAAAAAAAAAAAAAAAAACACTCCACTTTCCCATACAAAAAATTGAAAAGATTCCATAACAAACAACTAAAAAATAAATACCATCATAACCCACTTATATTTTATTCTTTCTTCAAAATCAACTTTACTTCTCTTGACTTTATTAGTAGAGTTGCCAAATTGGCCCTAAGGTAAATCTGCTGTTGAATAGGTCAGATCAGTTTGCACTTCAGGGGTTTCGAAGCGAAAAAATAGGAGAATTTTGGGTATAAAATTAAGATTGGTTTTTGGAAGTGAAAAGCGATTTAGGGTTCAAAAGTGTGGAGATTTAATGGGAAATAATAAAGAATTCATAGAGTTATGAGTTGGAGATGTTCTGGGCTTGGTTGAGTCTGATATGGAGGGGTTTTGAAGGGTGATGAGATTGAAGGAAAAGTAGAAAAATAAAGGAAGAACAATGAAAAGAAGAAAAGAAAATTGCAGGATTTTTTGCTCTGATACAAGGTTGAAACTTTTAATCTACAACAAAATTAAGTCAAAAACCCTAGAAGATTAAAGAAGAAGACAAGAAGTTTCTCAAGAATACTAGAGTTTTAGAGAGGAGAGGATTTGGAGAGACCCATCAAATCTGGTCGTCCAACTTTACCTTATGATCAGCCCTAACACTTCGTTTAGGGCCTGTTTGTTTGCATGGAATTGATGGAAATTCAAATGGACTCCAACAAAGGATTAGTAAATATGAGAGGCGAGTTGTTAAAGATACAGGTGGATATATAGATGGGACATTGACTTTCTTAGTTTTTGAATTACTAGGATGATAACTGGGTATTCGTTCCCTTGATTCATTTTTCCATAAAAAGGGAGATTATTTGGTCATTTTTGGATATTAACCTTTGTTTCTTCTATTTTAACTACATTTACAAATATCAGGTCTTAGAATACCTAGGAATTCAATTACATGAAAAAGGGCCGTATTATATCCACTTATTTCAGAAGTTACAAAAAAAAAAAACCATTCTCATAAAAGTTTCCCATAATTACAAATTAGTCCATTATTGCTAGAAAATTGCAGTCCTTGGCTGTTTCTCAACACCACATGGTTCAAATGAAATGAGGAATTCCTAACTTCGGCCAAGTGATACATCATCATCATCAAAGCCTTGTCCCAACTTTGTTGGGGTCAGCTACATGAATTTTGTGTCTCCATTCTGATCTATCTTGAGCCAAATCCTTGGATAAGTTGCACTTCTTTAGATCTATTTTTACTACCTCCATCCACGTCCTCCTTGGCCTACCCCTTCCCCATAGTGGGTCGTCAACCTTCATAACTTGTCACAAGCGCACATAAATTGTCCACGTCCTTCTTCAAATCTATTTTTACTACCTCCATCCACGTCCTTCTTGGCCTACCCCTTCCCCATAGTGGGTCGTCAACCTTCATAAATTGTCACAAGCTCGCCCAATTCAGCATAATATTGTCCGCTTTAGTCCGTGTGCACGCGTGAGGACTTCCGAAGCAGTTACCCATCCGGGCTGATGCAATCCTAGGATTAAGATACAAGTGCCGGGGCACAATTAGGGTTCCAAAGAATAATCACTCGAAAAAAAAACAGTCTCCAACGAAAAGTTCACACAGGAATTCTATTAATCAATTCTAATCTTTGAGATCATTAATGTCTACAATGCTATATTTATAATAAAAGAAACTTAAGCCCTAAGAAAGCATTCCTAATCAAACTAGGAAACTAATAATAATTCTACCCAAATCAAAAACTAATCCTAAATACAACTTCTTAAATAAAATTAGAAACTACTAATAATTAATAAATCAGAATGGTAAGGGTCCCACATGTGGACCATGAGTATGTGTGCTACTGCATCACGGGTACTGTTCCCACCCGAGCATGCTTAACTTTGGAGTTCTTATGGGATTCGGGTCCGCATTGCTTTAAAACGCGTCATGTTGGGATAAGACGGGTTTGACTTATAAGCCCAAGGTCAGGACTTGGATATTTCTGATGTGGGACTTGGACAAAAAGCCTCACAATGCTAACCAAAGCACTCCGCGCTTACCCCTACGGATTCCCCTTTCTTGGCTCACAGGATCACTTGACCTGTTCTTGCCTCAAGGGATTACCCAGGCGGTTGGGGTCTCACACTCTCCCCCACCGGAAATAAAGCCGTCCTCGGCTCTTATCCATTTAGTCACTTCCCCACTTCCAAGTGCCTGAAACCAGACGGAATACCGAGATTTGGGGATGCAGACGGCCAAGATCTTAGTCCGCTATGAGGTCCAATTTAAAACTTTTTGACATCTTTATATAAGAACATTTAAGCGGAACTCAGCTTTGGCCAAGTGATACATTTTCCAAAATTAGCTATCTTGTCATTTTAGGTATATGTTTAGAAACTTTCGAAGAGTCTTGATTATTAGAATTTTTTAGGGATTCTTTTTACTATTTTGTTTCATTAGGAAACTAATGCAAATTTTTATTTCCAATTGGATTGGTCAACCAAGTGATATCTTTTTTCCCAGAAGAATTACGAGGTGGTCTAATCTTATTGTAATAGGAATTTAACCCTAATGGTGTGTGAAGAACACAAAAATATCTTGAGATATTCTATTCTTGACAACATCAATGAAGTTCAGCCTACAGATGTGGTGGGACTCCACTGCCGTCTCCCAATGTGATTTCATGAGTTCTACGGCAAATGTGAAGACTGGACCGCGACTCCAAGTCCAAGGCCCTCATCTTGCACTTTCCCTTAATCTGTCTAAATTTGAGCCTGTCTCTGCTCAGGTTGAACACTTAAAATGACTGGACCACAACTCAGTTGAGTCTTTGAGTTACTCAACTCAGCGAGACCCCTGAGTGGACTCCAGTTTTCTTGTTTTGAAACACTGCTTTTTTAAGGGATGGTTGAAATAAAAATAGATATGGTTTGCTGTTAGTGAAAATATGTAAACTTAGTTAAAATTGCTTGGTCTGGACTTCACTTTTTGGAATTACCGTCTTGGGCCTGACGTTGAGACCTGCAGAGCCGTTCTTGGTCTGCCCTTGGCCCTGCTTGTACATAAACGGGCTGGTATTGGGCTGAGTTAGGCCCACCATAGACATACTAAGTATTGATTGTCCTCCTCCCCCCCACCCCAAACCCTTTTTTTTTCCCTCTGATTGGGAATATATAATTAATGAGACAGACCAAACTTGGACATGAGTAAGTCGAGGCTGAAACATACCCATCCACACTTTAATCGTTATTTTGATTAGTTCCTTAGTAGATGCATTTAGTCCAACATGTCTTCATGATAAAATCGCTGACACTTAAAACCCTGCTCAGTCATTTGTAAGGACGGAACTGATGCCCAATTAAGACAATAGTTTGGAAGTACTGATAATACTATGCTTCTAGTACAATGAACATAATATGATTTCATGTGAAGCTGAAACATTGGGCAGTGATGCCAGTTATCATATCATGTGCTGCATCCTTTCAGCATTCTAGAAATTTAGGCTGATTAGAGGTTTTTAGTTGCTATTTTATGCAAATAATCATTACCTGGAACTTGATTTTGGCTGAATATGACTTTTGATTTGGTAGAAATTCTACAGTTTATAAGCATTTCAATCAATTTCGCTAGTTGTTGGACTACTTTGTGTAATTCTTTAAAAATTGTCATGAGTTAGCAATCTAAAGCTAGATTGGTAAAACCTTTCAGGAAGGAACGAGTGACAAAAATATAAAGCACAGGTTGATTTTCTTTCTTCTAGGAAATGAACAAGTAATCAAGATAAAAAAACAATAGGCGATTGCTTTGGCTTTATTAATGACTTTTTTTTTTCTTAATGGTTCACATTGAAACTGTACAAATGCAGCTTTCAGTGAGTTGTATTTTCAACTGCGACTTAACCCATACCAAAAGAAACATTATGCAATTTTCAATTTTGATAAGAGCAACAGTGTTTTTGTTTTCCAACCAGCAGCTTTACAGGCGAGTGCAACCAACTTTCTAATTTAGAAAAAGAAAAGGAGGTGGAAAAAAACTGTTATAAAAAAGGAGGGAAAAAAAAAGCTCCGGTTGGAACCATGACAGGATGAACCATGTCATGCCGGCTTTCTAGATGATATAGGAATCTCGTTGGTGGATTCCAAATGGACTTGGATAGCCACTTTTCTGAATCAATGGGGATCAAATAACTGGAGAGATTCTTGGGGTGTATCCATAAACATTTGTGGGCAGGATATTAGCAGTTCGGAATGCTAAGAAAATTGTTTACATCTGCATCCAAAATCTGAAAAGAAAAAAATTGAAAATTTTATTGGTGCATGGATATATTAACTACCAATCTCGTTGTGATGTTCTATATAGACTCAACTCAGGCTAAACTTTCATCAGATTAAAGCCATGTTTTCCTCATCTGCAACTGATTGATGCTAAATGCAGGCTGTGTTGGATGTACGCATTGAGATTCTTGCTGCTGTTGGTGAAGATGGAGTAGCCCGCTGCCTCGATTAGGTGACTTAGGAAGAAGTGATTTCTGTCTTGTTTCCTTATTATTATTTAGTTTGTATTTCCTACTACTATGTAAAGCTCTGGTTGCGTAAACAGTGTGCTGCAAGTTCTAAATACTTGTAATTCAGTTTTAACGTGTGGAGAGTTTCTAATTTGAGGAGGGATTTTCTTGTTCTCTTTCATTTTCATGATAGATCTTATGGTCCAATGCAAATATTATTAGTTGAATTCATCATCTATCCACCAGGAGGGAAATGGGGGAAAAAAGGTTAAAACCTTTGCCTCAAACAAGGAGCTTTTTTTGCCTCGTTTTAATTTTTTCTACCCAATAACTTCATATTTGGTATGGCAGATCATTCAAGAGTTCACCCATTTATGCTCTTACATTGATCCTTAAGCGTGGTTTTAATTAGGGCTACAAACAGAATGGTTCCATGTCAGAACCATACTGGACCCGGATGCAGATCCTTTTTAAATAATGGTTCTGGTTCCAATGTGGAAAATGTTTTGTTGGTTCTAGACCTGTTTTTGATAGGGGGACCTGGATCCGACTAGAGGACCGTAATCTTAACTTCTTTTCTTTTTTTGTCTTAAAATAAGGATGTCATTCAACTTGTAACTGTGCATCAAGTATACTACCTAGAGCATTAAAGATAAAATTGTCTAATAAGAGTTGATTTTGAGCCATAGTTTGTAACATTAAAGACTCGTATGCATTGCTGGGTCCATAGGTTGGAATCTATATGGACATAGAATTGGACTTGTTTGTCAATTAGAACATAAATTGGGTTTTGGACCTATACCAGTTTATGAATCGAAATCTAAAACAAGTTCTAAACTTGGTTTTTTTATGAGTAGGAACTTCCGGATAATTGGAGAAGAAGGATACCCATGGGCGGCATCCCTTGTTTTAATCTTCATCCCTATCTAATATTATATAGTACATACCATACACGGCCCCAGAATTATTTCTTTCTTTGTACTGGGCTAGACTTCCATATCATAGGTCCTTTACCACATGCTGAGTTCTGGTTTGTCCCAATTTACTTGATTTCGTGTCAGGCTTAGCCTTCTTCCATTGCCATTACTGACATCTATGCAAATTAAGTGTGCTGTATTATACACATGGAGTTATTTTAGTGGCTTGATACACCACTTTGGACATAGCAATCTCTTTGCTAATTCTTTGACACACATCATTCCAAATACATTGAAATGGAGTGTAACCTTATTGGAATGCTAGCTTGTGCTGAGATGCCATGGAAAATTAGAAAAATAGAAGGATTACATTCTAGGCTATTGATTGAATGTACGAAGAAACTGATAGCCAAAAAAAACCATTACTTTTACAAGTATGAGACAAAATGCCTCACTATCTCTTTCTTTCTTCCTCTTCTTTCCACAACTCAGGCCAGTTCTTCTGAGCCTGTTCCCATCCAAGCAGCGATCCCTTCCTTTCTGGCTCCCAACTAGTTGACAGAGAGCCATAAGCAATCCCCAGAGCCGATGTCCCAAACCCGAATACTATGGTCAGGTAAGGCACCCACATAGGGACATCCCATATATGCTGTTCTTTTAGTGTGCTGAGAAGGTAAAGGGAAGCAACACCCAGGGTCATTGGAGTTCCCACGAAGAAGAGGATCCGAACTATAATCCTATTAAATACCTCCTCTGGTATCTCATCGTCGCTGTCACCACCACCACCACTGCTGCTGTTGCTGGATTCGTCGTCTTGAATTATCTTTCTGTCTGAGACTGTGACCGCCCCGCCAAAGCCTTTGGCTCTGGCATGGAGTTCTGTTGTTCTTCTGTGGGGCTGGATGTGTAGAGGATCACGTGCAGGAGCTTGGATGGCTGTGGAGTGTTGTGGGCTTAGGCTTCTTTTCATCCATGGAGAAACCCTTTTGGTGAGGAGAAGTGGTTGTGTTGGACACCCCAAGATTTGCATGCTTTTTTCTTGCTCATGCAAAACCTTCTCAGGGTCTCATTTGTATCTGTTACAGCCTTATCCAGAAAGATGAATGGCTGTGCAATGATAGTTTTCTAAGATATTTCTTCTCTCTCTGATATTTAGGGAGATGTTTGACACTTCAACCGGACTTGCCCCTTCTAAATGTAAAAGGTTGAGGAATTATTGATTTTTGTATTATGACCCTCAAACTACTGTACAGTTTGTGGTGCCTGTTTAGATGTATAGTGTCGGTGCGCAGTGGCGGATTCAGGATTTTCATTTGGGTGGTGCGGTTAATGGCTAAGTTAAGAAGTCAAATGATAAAGTAGAGCTTTTTAAGGTATCATTTAAAGAGTTTCCTGAATCTCGCGGGAGCGACTGCACTTCGCACCCGCATGGTTATACTTAAGTCATCCCGCCAGTGGAGACGGGGGCATTCTAAGGTCTCGTGAGGCGAAAAATCAGCCCCCATGATATTCTCTTAACCCTTGATGTCATGGCATCAAAAGTTTAATGGCCTTTTAAATATATCTTTTATTTATTTTTTATTTTTTTTATTCTATCCAACTGTGAGGGCAGGTGGGAGGGGTATCATATTGGGCAAATGCGAAGAGGGGTTTTAAGATTAGGGAGATTGAAGGGGGGTATACTGATCAAAGTTGGGACCAAGTGGTTGCAAAGAGTGGAGAAAATTTCACTATGCATGGTATCCTTTGGCCTAGAATTTGTGCACATGGGCCATCAATTGGTGATGAAGACCATTGAAATAATGAGCCCCAATGTGGATAAACAATGCAGAAAATATCTTTCTACATTCTGACTGTTTAAAAGGTTTTGTTGAGGATTATCATGTCAGGGAGTGTTTTCTTCCGTGGTTCATTCATAGTGGGCCGCGAATCCACAGACCATCCGGACCATCCAATTGGCGGCCATCATACAGGCGACAGCCTTGGTTGGTAGAGAAAACATAAGCCCTTGCAGGATCAGAAAGAACAGTTTTCATGCCATTGAGTTTAATTTAGATAACAATACTAAATATGAGATTTCACCGGCTTTCCATCCGACGGTCAAGTAGGTGTGAGGACATCAAAACAGCGGGACCTCTGAATTTAAAGCATGAACGTAACAACATCACAGAAGCAGGAGAAAATTTTTTGGAGGATGGGGTTGGGTGCAGGGACAATTTAGGGTGTGAATCTGACGTTTTAGTTGGCAATGCTAGAGGAGATCTGAAAATCCGACCAATACAGGTCGGATTTAGAAGCTGTAGAAGAGGAAATATGGGGTTTTCTCTTCCGCGGTGCTACACAAATGCCCCCTAAAGCCTAGGTCCAGAAGTTAGGAGCCTAGATCCTCTAAGTTTCTCACTTTGGCTTCCATCAGTGACGGAGTGGACACATCAAAAAAGGGCCCACACCTACTAAAATCTCGAAACACACAAAATGAGCAATTTCGAACTCAGTTGGATATCCCTTTACTTCAATAAAGTTGATCTCATTATAAGACTGAGCATATGATTAATAATATGATTTGAGAATCATTCATATTTAATTATACGTGCATATTAAGGAATTTTACAGAAAAAATAAGAGAGCTTAAACTCTTATTCTACGGATAAATGAAGAAAACATAACATTAGTAGAGGGGGTCGT
Source organism: Umbellularia californica (assembly GCA_028538565.1). Taxonomy (NCBI): domain Eukaryota; kingdom Viridiplantae; phylum Streptophyta; class Magnoliopsida; order Laurales; family Lauraceae; genus Umbellularia; species Umbellularia californica. The sequence continues at coordinate 11,688,142 of JAPQWN010000005.1, forward strand.
ACATCTTTTTTGGAAGAAAATAACTCTGTTGGCGGTATTGGTATTGTCATCATCTATCCCTTCTATCTAAACATTCAACCCAAGGCACCCTTTCTCCTAACCCCATCAACAATCTCTCTTCATCTTAGTTTTGTATAATCCAAGTGGGAACCCACCTTAGAAAGCATCGCTAACCTCATGTGCTCTACTGAATAGAAAGGTACTCTCCTACTTCTTGAAGGATCGATTTGTATAGTTTCCTAACATGACCCTCAATCGGATGAGCAACAACCAAATTAGGAACTCAACATCGGATGAGCAACAACCAAATTAGGAATTCAAGCAGGTCGGTTCCGGGCTGGAACTATATTGAACCTAAAACTAGAATCGTTTCTAAAAGATGGTTTCGGTTTTAGATCCAGTTACAACTTAGAACCTATTTTGTTGGTTCCTGATCCGGTTCTGACTAAAGGATCGATATCCATTTTCAAAAGTGATTCTGACTTCTTTTTTTATTTTTTGCTTAAAATAAGGATATTATTCAACTTATAATAGTGCATCAAGACTACTACCTCAAAGATTAAACATAAAAATGTCCGAGTAAAGTTGATTTTGAGCTACAGTTTGCAACATTAAAGATTTATATGCCATGTCCCCTCGTTCGTGGGTTGAAATCTGTATGGATCTGGAACCATAACCGTTTATCAATCGGAACCTAAATTGGGCTCTGAACCCATACCCATTTATGAATTAGAACAAAAAATAGGTTCCAAGTCCATATTTTTACGAGTAGGAACCACTGGAGAATCAAAGAATAGGATACATATTTGCATTTATAAACCAAACACTAGAACAAGGGACATCTGGTGGTGGAGTTGGAGCATAATTATTAATTTCGTGCCGTTTTGGAAAAAATGACCAAGATTCTTCGTTTTGATCAAGTTGCCAAAACAAAATTTCGCATAAAACTTTCATTTTAAATTTCAATCCATTTCGGCCAAAACTTTGGATTTCGGCCAATTTGGGCCAAAAAATCATATTTCAAACAAAATGATATTTTACATAATTAATTATTTTTTTAGCTTTTTAATCTTCATAAATATATATATAATCTTCATATTTCTTATATTTTTCCAAAATGTAATTCCAAAGAGTTTTACTAGAATGGATTAAATCCATATTTCTTGTTTTATCTTTTGTTTTTTATTATTCTTGTACATTTATATATAAAAAAATTATTTTTATATTTCCCCAAAATGTAATTTCGAGAAGTTTCGTCAAAATTCCAAATCGGCCGAAACTTTTCATTTAGAGGCTAGACTGAAATGATGTCTGAAACGATATTAATAGCTATGAATTGGAGACTCCAAAGAGGCTTCTGGGTTTAAGAGCTTTATTAGGCCCTTTCGATCACTGCTTCTAGATCTAATTTGAGAAAAATCTTAGCACCAGCTTAAAGACAAATATTTAGTCAACATTAATATCTTTACTTGTTAGGGAGACATAGACACCAACACATGTAGAAAAGCAACTTCCAAACAAGCAAATATATATATATATATATATATATATATATATTGAAAAAAGAGAGAGAGAATAGTTGAAGAGAAAGATATTGTGTTTTGAGAGAGAAGAAAGATGTGATAGATGATGAGTTGCAGTAGAGAAAAGACGAGAAGAAAAAGGCATACATATGGCAATATCACCAGTAGGGGTATTTTCATTAAAATAAAATTATACGACACCCTCTCCCGATGTTTTTATGTTTTTTTTCATATATCCATATAATTAGAGTTTAAGCTTAATTTTTTCTTTAAAATCCTATCACATTAGTAAGAGTATCCAGACTCCTGGAAACAAATATAGATGAACCTATACATAGATTTGGATAAATTTGAATTAAGAAACTGTATCCTTGTGTCGTCCTACCGAGGATCAAAATCCAAAACCAACAAACCATGTATTACATATGAAAGATACATATGAAAAAAGTTTGTCATATTGGTGTCTTCTAAAAGCCAATCGTAACTATTTTCTTTTTTTTTTTTTTTTTTGGTAAAAAGAAATTCATTCATTAAAACAGGAGGAACAATACAATAAGAAGAGAACCAAAACCAAGAACAAGAAGCAGAACACAAAAAAGACAACCAAACAACAAGAAAGACAGAAGCAGACCAAATAAAAGAACGCACCAGAGCTACAAAATTAGATGCCGATAACATCACTGCCTACAAAATAACAGTCTCTCACGAAAATATGGGTCACCTTGTTAGGCCTTACAGGGATGAAAGCAAAGACGACGTATTTGAATTTCGAAGATAGATTCAGAATGTCCAAAACAATAGCATTGATAGACCGGTCACTGAAACCATTCAAGGTCATAACCACACCCTTCCAATAAGACATAATAGAGATCATTGTCAAATTCATATCTTTAGCTCTTATGAGAGCATGTCTTATCATAATTTGAATCATATTATTACATAACCTCACCCCCATAACCATAGTTATTAATTTCATTTCGTTTCGGCCGAAATGGCCGAAATTTTTTCGTTTCGGTGTGTGTGTGTGTATATATATATTTATCTAAAGCCGACACATAGGAAAGCAGAGTGATGAAAATTTCGTCAAATAGTCATTAGGTAACTACCTGATTTAGGTTTTGTAAGCCCACATTTGAATGATCAGAGCTGCTAATATCATACAATAACAGAAATTGGCCCAGATTTCACTCTAGTCATAGTGATATGTATCATTAGATTGGACTGTGTATATAAAACAATTAAAAATCCAGAACCAACTCTATATATTTTTCTAACGTTAGTGAATTTTGGGCCATTAATTACCTGTATTAAAAGGAAGTGTGTGAAATGTACATGCTGAAAAGGCAAAAGTGGGTTGCACATGGGCTAATTTAGGTGTTTAGCTTCGGTCGATATGCTAATGACGACACGTCCGCATTTCTTCCAATGTAAATATGGTAGACTAGACCTGATTGGATGAATCATGATTAGGGCCATTCTCCAGCAAGAATGGCCAGGAATGGGGACCCCTTTGGGTGCCCCTAGGATTAATACAGAGTCCCCGCACTCACTTTCCCAATGAATCAGCATTCATCCAAATTTGGTATTCATCTCATTTACCTTGAATTCATCACTAAAATCAAGGTATGTAGTTGTTCAACTTTGAGGCCTGTTAGGTTTTTGAGTGTTGGCTAAATTCATGGATTGGACAAAACTCTGGGTCTTTTGAATTGTAATTCTTTTTTAGAAAAAGCCTTTGAAGTTACAAGTTTGGAAGGACTCAGAAGAAAAAGGTCTGAAAGAATTAGAAGAAGTCTGCTGGAGAAAAAGTGCTGAAATTCCGGATCAATCAGTATGGGGTTCGCTCGAGCGACCATCACATCCGCTCGAGCGAACAGAGTCAGGATGGCCAGTGCTGAAACAGAACCTCATCCGCTCGAGCGGACATGTGTCAGGAGTCCTACGAAAATTAGAAACTGATTTCTAATTGTGTTCAAACTCCTTGTTTTTATCCTAATTAAGTTAGGCAACCTTAAGCACGAACCAAAGGCTATTTAAAAGAATTAATAGGCTATTCCAAAGGATACACCTCACCTCTTAAAGTTCTGAGTTAGAGATTTTTATTGAGAGAATTCTTCTCTAGAGTTTTTATGAAGTTGTGCTGCCAAGTTCTCTAGAGTCAGTTCTTCTGCATCCTTTGTAGAAGATTGTTTTCCTGCAAGAAGATCTGAGGAGTCAAGTGCTGGTTTGAATCCGTTGCAATCAACGGTGCGAAGTCATTGAAGCGTAAAGCGACACAAGATAACTTCAGTCCTTGGATAGGGGATATCTAGGGAAGATATCTGAGTTTCTTGTAATTGCGAGATTCATAGTGCTTGATTTGGTCCAGTTCGGATCGGTGGTTTTTCACCCGGTTAGGGTTTTCCACCTTAAATTTGGTGTCCTTATGGTGTGTGCTAGTTGATTTATTTTCCGCTGCATATTGTTTATTTCTACACACTTTTGGATTGTTTGTTTGAGTAGACCAATCTAAAAATCCCGGAGACCCTATAAAATATTTTCAAGGCCTCAAACAATGATTTCCATTATCATATAGTTTCATCATTTTCACCCATGTAAGTCGTGGAGAAACTTTCAATTCCCTTAATAGCAATCATCCAGGTAGGCCCCACAGTGCTTCCTTGCCGTTCCTGAAAAGGCCTGGACAGTTTTGTATGGTTCAAATGCATCACTTTATACTCCCATCTTGTAATTTGGTTGTGACCATTGAATAATAATAGATCCTTGTATACTCTTTGACAAGAAAGAAAAAGGAAATAGAGTATGAACGTATATATCCCTATAAGGAAAGAATGAAATTATCTATCCAATTCTCCATGATGAACACAGGAAACTCAGTAATTGTGAAAGAAAGGAAGGGCTCTCCATTTATCAAGCAGTGATCAGGTACTGTGGAATGAGGAGAGACCAGCAGCCAGACAAAGCTCTCTCCTCCTCCCTGCAAAACCCATGGAGTACAAATCATATGTCAACATATACCATGTCTCCTAAATGTCTTTGTTTCAATTAATACACCGTAGACCGTACGTGGCAGCAAATTATCAGATTCATGCCAATCCCACTGTTCAATTTGTGGGTCATAAGTCATAACATATGTCAAAATCATCGTCATTAAATATATATATATATATCTATGAATTCATGTCATATGTGGTTAAAAATGAAAATCAAATCTGAATATATAAAAATGACGATCAAATAACCTCCCACTTGATGGAAATTGAATCAAATAAAGATGGAAAATTAATAACTAGCATAAATGTCAAGGTCCATCTATATTGCTACCTTATACCCTTTCTCCCTCAACTATATATCATTCACATCTCACCTCTTTAATTACACTTTTTTTTAGCTTATTTAACCTTGAATTCCAATATAATCTAGTGCATACAGGTCGGTCCTTAAAAAAATTAAGGACCAAGCAAAAACAAGTATATAGTTTTCCTATAATTATACAGTGAACCTCTTAAACTCAAGCCAAAATAGGCATCGGTGAGCATGTGAGGGTTTGGATTAATCATGGATAGGCTCTATTGGATGAAATAAAACTTGGGTCAACTTTCCAAAAGAAAACCCTAGGTTTTTTAGTTTTATTTCATAAATTTACCTTTTCTAAAAAAAAACACTAATCACTCTATCTAAAAAGTGTAAAAATAAATATATTTTCATTGATAAGTTAATCACTAGAGAAAAAAACAAAGTTCTTCCTCAAAAACAATCTCATTTTATTTTTTTTCCTAAAGAAGTTACCGAATTCTAATTAATGAATTCAAAGGCAGGCAATATGCATGTAATGAAAAAAAAAAAAAAAGGTCAAAGATATCTCTTACTCCCTTTCATTAACATCCGAGTACTGTTTCTCTCTAGCTCCTTACTTTCTGGGTTCCCTCTTTAATTCTAGATATACATCTGATAATGTTAACTTTGGGCCTATCACAAGGATTAAATCAGTATTATGACCATTCAATTGGTTTCTTTCGAAAAGTCCATCACAAGGAACATATAGACCTGTAGATTAAAATATTTTGAAATCTCTTTTTGTTGGAGACCACACAGGGATAAATTTTTAAAAGTGGACCCATGGCATAAAGTGGGGGAAGGGTGCTAATGGGTTGGAACAGGCTTGGGTCTAGTCAACTGTCTTCAACTCAGGACCAGGACCAGGACCAGCTAGCTCATTTGCAAGATTTATATCCCTTGTTGCTAATATATGCTACGATTAGGCTAAGATGAGCTATGTCTAGCTTATTTAACTATTGAGCCTTAGATATTTAGGTACGATTGAACCAACAAGCCTTAAAAACCTGCACAAATCCAGCATAATGCAAGGTTGAAGTCCACGTGATCCCCCCTCTAAGCACACATTAGAAGTAGCTAATTAGACGCAGCCAAAGTTTTTGAATCCAGGATTTTCATTTGAGGGGTGCGGATATTAATAGGTAGTTTGGTTTTGGGGGCAAATCAAGGATTTTCACGTGGATTTTAAAGGTATACTTTAGACCATTCAAAAGGTGGAACCCACCTTCGAATGCGCATGACCCACGGTGTCGATTTGCGATGCACAGGGATTTTCCAATCTACAAATCTCTATGTAATCGGTTGGGCTATTTGACTCATCAATCTCTATATATTCAATCGGTTCAGATTAAATTATATAAAGCTGTATGAGATATACAGGGCCGAAACCTGCATGTATCGGCAAGTGTATCGGGCGATACAACTCGATTTCGGCCTATTTGTGTTGGGAATATGAATATATACCTGTGGCTGCCATGTAGCGGGGTCCGAGATGGAACGGAAGATGGGGACCGAGTGGGGCTCCGAGTCAAAGAAACCGGCAAGAAGAACTTCAACAGCACCCCTCCTCCATCAACGTATCGGCTGCTCCATCTGTCATTTCTCCTCTTCTTCTTCTTCTTCTTCTGATGCTGCTGTTGCTGTTGCTTCTTAGTATCTAATTTCTTCTCGACAACATCGGATCTCGGCACGCTCCGTAACAGCCCGATATTCTCTTCTCCTTCCCGACTCTTGCTGTTCTCCCTCCTGCGTTTCGTTACGAGACGTGCCGTCGCCTTCCCTGCGCAGAAAAGGGTCTCCAGAACCGAAACCGAATCCGATTTCTCTGTCATCTCTCTGTCTCTATCTATCTCTTGATGTCGACCGAGTGAGAAGTAAAGAAACTTCAAGCGGTATATAAATAATGATACTTGAGAGAAGTTCCCTGTCATTAGGAATGAACCACAGTTAAGACTCTTGTGTAACTCTTACTGAAGTTATGTTTGGGGTAGTTCTATTCTAATAAGTCAAGGGCCACAATCATAGGGCTGAATTCTTGGGATCTCACTAATCAAACGAGCCGGGATATCAAAATCATAGTGGCTTGATACATCCCTTCGGAATATGTAATTCCTTCCTTTTCAAGAAGATGTGCATTCATTTTTTGTTTTGTGTTTTGTGCCATGAGGTATGAAATTAGAGTCCGGATCCCCTGTTTCGTAGACATAAGAGGTGCATTAGCATGCATGAGATTTTATACATTTGGTGAATGTCGATTGGTTGATTGGATGAAATAGTATCTCCATAATTCTACAAAATAGGAGATCCAAACTCATACGCATGGGATTTCCCTAAACAAAACCTCCTCCAAACTAACGCCCCTATGGCAAGTTACATGCCGACATTAATAAATATGCAGCAGTCTATGGGTGTCAGTGGACCTACTTGAAAGATGTAAGTAATTAGTAACTTTGAATTTGTAGGGTGCTGGCTATCCCAATTTGATGGTCATTTTAGTTACTGCTCAAAATTTACATTTGCTTGACAAAATTTAACAATTTTTGAAGTAGAAGTCTTACCATTCTATGTATTGATTTACATGAAACAAACTAGGGGTGTTCACCGGGTCGGAAAACCCGGTCCGACCCGGAGGTTATCGGGCTAACCCGATAACCTTTTTATCAGGCCGGGCCAAACCCGACCCGGACCTCTGTTAACAGGTTCGGGTTTCGGGTCTTTGTTTCATTGTTTATCGTGACCCGATAACCCGATAACAAATAAATAAATTGAGGTCCACAAAATGTTTCCCTGTAGCCATGTTTGGATTCTGAGAACTTGGTCGCCCCGTCACCCTTGTGTTCAGTTTTGCCTCTTTAACTCTAATTACATCTAACTTTGTTTACCTTGTGGCAAACAACAAGACAACTGTCACTTCCAGGTCACTCAGATTATCCAAATGCAAAAGCCCTTAGATATGACTAAACCCACTTACCTGCACTCCATTTGGAAATATCCAAATGGGCCTTAACCATTTATTCTAGTTTCATTCGGTTGTCTACTGACCAATGGATACAGTAAGTTCATCTCTTATTTGAGTGATCCAATCCAATGGTGAATTTCTGATGAGAGCAAATCACCATTCCTAACATGATTCAATCCAATGGTTGATGAATATATGCACAATGGCCATGTACAGACCCCTTACCTATCAAGGACTGAAGGGAGAAGTTGTGCCACGTAGTTTAATAACCCAGTAAAGTTAGGCGGGAATGCGTTCCTTATTATTATTATTATAAAATTTTCTGCAAATCGGGTTATCTGGTTACCCGGAACCCGAACCCGGTAACCCGGTATTCATTAACAGGGTTACCGGACCGGGTCCAAGGCTCTTAAAAAATACCTGGTCAAGTCAGACCCGGTCCGATAACCCAGAACCCGACCCGATATTCACCCCTAAAACAAACAAGCCTCATTAAATATTTTCGCCGATGAATTCTAGTACCTGTAAGAGTTAGAGGAGCCAAGGTAATTTATTTGTGCTCCAACTCTACAGGACCACAAATCAAGATAGCAAAATGGAAATACACAAAGAAAAGAGAAAACACTGCTTAGATGCCAGTGATGATGTCTGCATGCAGCACAATTGTATTCAATGCTTTTCATTAGAGGAAGAATTTCCTTCGATGCTGACAATTTGTCGCCACCCTTTAGTCGTTAATGCGATTTCATGTCATCTTTATTATTTTTTTATTTATATTTTATAATTTGTTTGCTCTCTGACGATTGGCAGCATTTGTTCTTTCAAGACCTCTATCTTGAAGCAAGGTTTTAAAGATCGGCCGACCGATACATTTCAAATTTTCAATTGATACTCACCAATACATTTGTTTTTTTATTTAACGACCTTACTTTGAACAGGATCTGTTTTATAGGCTCGTACAGCTGTATCCTTAAGTCCTAAGGAGACAAGCATTCAAGTCTGGTTGATGAATCATGACCATGCGATCAATGTGTAATTAACAACTGGGGTCCCATGGACCTTCAGCGGTATAGGATCCTTCTCAGCCATCAATGTGTGGTTGTGATTGTCGCACAGTTGTCTCATGAGTACTAATTAATTATAATTTAACTACTTGAATTATACTTAGTTACTAATTATGATCATTAATGCTTATTAGTTTTTTTATAGATGAGTTAGTTGAGTAATGAGTCTTGAATAGTTAGTTAGAACTGATTTGACTTGGTTGGGTAAAGTCGAGGGCTTTTCCGTAATTAGTGATTTTCTCATTTTGCATCATATGCACGTCATCTTGGCATCATCGCGTGTATCCTTATGAGAACGTCGATTTTCGTATTAAGCATTACTTCATTTGAGCAAGGGTTGAAGAAGTGGGCCATGATTTGACTTGAAATGAGAATATACACAATTGTTGGACTTTCTTGCAAAAATGGACATTCTTATCCCTTAAAACACCCATTCATAGCAATCAACCATTCCACCATTTTCTTCTTCCATTCCCTTTGCTCTTTTCTTCATTCTCCTCTTTCCTCTTCAAATTTCCGAGGGAATTGTTGGATGTGCAAGTGAAGACAAGTTGGAGTTCTTCATCATCTTCTCCATCTACTTCTTCTTCTTCTACTCTTATGTGCAAGAACTTGGTTCTCCCCCAAATTCGGATTCCTTGTTATAGGTAAGCATCAAACACCTCTTTCTTTGTGTTTTGAGTTGAAATAAAGTCAAGGGACTCTATTATAGTTATAATTGCGTATTCATTAGCATTTTCATTGGGTTTGATTTTTGGGGCTTTTGGTTCATATGAGCAATATTAGAAGAAAAGGCTTGGAAAGCTTGATTTGAGGCAAGTACAAACTTTAATTAAGAACACATGTTGTTTACTTCTTTAAATAGGGTATTAAATTCTATTTTTTTCTCTTTTGCTGTGATTAGCCTCTTGGTTCAAAACTTGAGAATGAATATGGAATGGGTGGTCATTGGAAGGAATGGGTGGTGAATAGTGTAGTACATGTAAAGTAGAGTGCAGTAGTGTATAAAAGAGAGAGAGAGAGAGAGAGAGAGAAAGAGAGAGAGAACAAAACACAAAGTGTAGGTGTACAAGTGCAAATGGAATTTGTACATGTTAACAATTGGCATGTGAAATGAGTGGTGATTGGACACAACCTTGTGCATTTTATATGGATGGAAAACAGTTGGAGGATTAAAAATGAAAATATGTGGTTTATTTATGTGTAATTGGATGGAATGGGTGGATAATTACAAAAGAACAAACAAAGGGGAAAATGGTTGAACGAACACATAAGTGCCCTCACTGTAGCGAGACCACCTTCTGGGTGGGCTCGCTATAGAAGGTGGTCTCACTATAGCAAGCCTGTGGTGGGATTCTGTATGGTCCCGGATTTTTGACAAAAATGCTTATTTTTTTCACTAAAAGTTGACAAATACCCTTATATTATATACTTAATAAGATCTTAAACTCCGAGGGACTTGTAGGACCCTAGAAAATGGTACCTTTGACGAGATCAACGGACCAATGGTAATTAATCACTTGAGAGATTATTGAGGCTAAGATCATCTCATGTGAATTTTATCTTTCGTCTTGTATCTTGTCATGGGCGAGGATTGGAGACTCCGGTGTACTACACCTATACAAAGTGGCACCAAATTAGAGATAGCCAAACACCGGATCTGTAAACTTCATCATGTGAGAATGTGAAGGACGAAAGCCTAGTAAATGACCTTGACTCTCTGTAGTCAATGCATGTGCATATTGGAATTTATTTTCCATTCATTCTCGAAACTCTAAAGAATGATTTAATGCATAAATTGTTTTATTTCTAATTGTCGCATAATTATTGTACAGTCATACCATGTTCAATTGAAATTCGAGATGAGTAAGTTTATATATGAAACATTCTGGATATTAATTATTTGATTCGATTCAACTAAAAACAATGTTACTCATGTGTATTTATTCGATTCGATTGGTCTAACATTACTGAGCTTCGACCTCGTGATACCCGACTGGGTTAAACTTAGTTTAGTTATTCGAAATCACTGCAGTAGATCGTCTGGAGCACCGGAACTCCAGAACCGGGTAGCCAGCTAGCCTTTGGCCGGGCCGCGGGTAACTTCTCAACTAGATTCGCTCTCTATTTGGAGGATGAGCTTAATGTGGTAGCCAACTAGTGTGTTTTATTTCTCATTGATTCGTAAGGCATGAATTATTCAATTTTGGTACAATTGCTTAGTTATTATTTGATATTGACATCTTTTAATCAATTGTCCTTATATTCGATTTGATATATCATGTGTTTTATTATTAATGCCTATACTTGCCGAATCGTCGTATTCATGATGCTATTTTTGGTGTCACAGTCGCAGGTGCAGCTTCCAATCCTGAGGAGGCTCAGGAGGGATAAGAGGAAACCGAAGAGGTTCCTCCAGGATTAGAGGAGTGGCCGGGAAATGGCCTTGTGTAGTGCGGTCAACGGAGAGCGATGGACTGATTCTTTTGAGAGCTTAAGTGGAGAGTATGACTGACTCCTTTTTGTGTAGGTCATACTTAGTTCTTTTAGTTATACTTTTGACCATATCTTTGGTATTGTTGTATAGGGTTCTTTTATACACCCAAAGTGGAGAGTATGACTGACTCCTTTTTGTGTAGGTCATACTTAGTTCTTTTAGTTATACTTTTGACCATATCTTTGGTATTGTTGTATAGGGTTCTTTTATATACCCTCTTTTGTAAGGCTAGGTATATAATTGTGTAATTCTTTTATATAAAACTTGAATGTTTAATTGGATTGAATGAGAAATGATACATTCATGTGTAAGAATTACAGCTTCCGCTATGATTTTTATGTTATTGATATATTCTAGTGAGCTAGACTCACGCGTGGAAAAAGTTATTTTCTCTTTCGTGTGTTGTATTTGGCTCGAAATAGGTACAGCATTACGGGAGTACATGTGTTTCACCTCGGAGATTACCCTAGGCCAGGGTTATTCGGGACTGAGATGTGACAATATTTATTTGCCTACACAGCTACAATGGATGTGGACGGCTATTTCACTTTTTCAATAGAAAATGAGATCAGGTCAATACAACCAATATGGTTGTATGTGCAATGTGTATGGGATTCCACCTTTTGATACTTCAACTCATCCTTAGAAGACAACATTCACTGAACCCAGGATTAGGTGGGGAAAAAATGACCCTCTTATTTTTTTTTACTGTTGCACTGCAGATCGTCGATGATGGGACGAAATGAATGAAAAGTTGGGATCTTGTTGAGGTTGGCCACATTTGAGTTTCTGGATCATCTCGGAGGATAGAGGATCTGGCCCCTGTTTTTGATTTTTTTTTAACCCATTAATACAAGGACTGATTGACTGATTTAGATGATAAGGTAGCCATATAGCCCCTATTGTGGTGGCTCTCCATTATAAATGATTATGATTGCGCTAATTACTCACATGTATGGTGGAGCTCATGGAGACATGCAAGTCTTTGGGAGTCCGAAGCCTCTAAGGTTTTCCTCATGGTGACTTTGAGTGGACCAATCATATTTTCGTATGGTGACCTTGAGTGGACCAATTATGGGTCAAAAGGATAAGAGGATCTTGATTCAACTCTTTGACATGTCTCATGAAGTAAATTCTAAGAATGGAATCTTATCCAATGATTTCTGTGCAGTGGGCCCACGTGGGCACAAGGAGATTTGAGCTCCAAGACATAACATTTATATCATTTGTCATTTTTAACCAAACTGTTACATCCTTCTGAATTTCTTCATCTTTTTTTTTTCTAAGATTTGTTCACATTACTTTGATAGGTTCAAATTTCAAGGCTGTCATTTTTAATGTTTTTATGTAAGCCAGGGTGTCCTATTCTTGTCCAGTATGGTTTTAAGAATTGGGCCTCCATTTCATTTGAGTCGACTCAACAAGTGACCTAGTGGGATTGAATTGCCTTAGAGATCCAAAGGCCTTCCAAATTAAGAAGAAATCCGTGAATTTAGAATTTAGAGATCCATTGGTGTCCATTGTTTTTTGTCTTTAGGATGAAGATTGGCTTCAATCTTTGAATGCTTAAAGATGTCAAAATGTGATTTTAATCCTCTAAAAATAGTGCAAAAGGTCCCCAAGAGCCTCCAACAGCTTCAATAATAGAAAGCGAATCACATGAGTTTAGCCTTCTCTCATGGGACCAAGGAGGGCGGCTCAAATCAGCACCTGTCAAGCTGAAGTTAACTCACCCAAGTTTAACTCGGACATGGCTGATTTTTAGGACCATGTGCCCAATACCTAAATAGATAGAGCATGGACTTATGTTTCCATAAAGGCCCAACTAAATGTGTGGCTATACCCAACACTTTCAAGTTTCAACACAGTGGTCCCATTACTAATGGGCTGGAGTCAGGTCTGACATTTAGACCCATTGCATGAATCCAAGCCTGAATAATAGGACCCCATTGATTATTTTTCAGGTGGACTTGGACAAGATTCAGCCCCAACCCAGCCCAGTGCAACCCTGAGTTACTAGTGATGCTATGAAAGGAAAAAAGGGAACTAAGGTAGCGTTTGATTCGCATGAATGGAGGTCGGAATGGAATGGTCATTCCAACGGAATGACCATTCCAGCGTTTGGTTCACTAACATCCAAGAACGGAAGGAATCACCATTCCATTCCATTCCTTTCTAACTTTTTGTTGAGACCAAAATACCCTCGCTTGTAATATTATTATTATTATATCATAATAATAATAATAATATAATATCTTTTTCACCCAACCATTGTGGGGCCCACCCAAAATATTATATCTATCTATCTACTATTATAAAAGAGGCTATGTTGCATGCTTTTTTCAACCAACCATTGTAGGGCCCACCCCCAAATATTATAATATAATATAAGAATATATTATTTTGAGAAATTACAAAATTTTTCACTACACCTTTGTGGGGCCCACCCCAAAATATTATAATGCAAACTTTTTCACTACACATTGTGGGCCCCCCCCAAATAGTATAATATAATATAATAATATATTATTATGAGAAATTACAAACTTTTTCACTACACCTTTATGGGGTCCACCCCCAAATCATCCACCACAAACAATGCAAATGTGACAGTAGAATCTAACAAGGGTATTTTGGTCAATCTTATGTAAATTTGATTCCATTCCAGGTAGCATTCCAGCGTACCAAACGCAGGAATAGGAATCAAAATTCCATTACTGGGTTGATTCCTCAGCGTACCAAACGCTGAAATGGAATTGACTATTCCTGCCTCATTCCATTCCATTGTCATTCTGGTCTCCATTCCATTCCTGCCTACAACCATTCCAGCGAGCCAAACGCTACCTAAGGGAGAAGATGCCCAAGTAGAATGAATGGCATCTAAACATGTTGAGATTGGTTGCAAGGGGGGTCATTCCACATTGAGAAAGACACCATTCCATCATAGTTTTGTGCCCACCCTTCAAGTGTGAACCAATCATGGTGTGGTAGGTCCACACTCATAATAATTAGCAGAGTCAATTAGAGAAGAGAATTAATTTCCTTAGATAGAGTCATTTGCAATGGTAGACATTGAGTACATGAGAATTGCGAGAGTTTAACAGAGTTGAAGATTGTCTCATATGACTTAAAGTTTGATAAGGACTAAAAGTTTGTTTCAGCTAATTTTACTAGGAACATGAAACCCTGAAATTCTCATTCTTTCTCCAGCACCATAAAGTTTGATAAAGCAATTCATTGATCTCTACTGTTAAACGGTGCACATATCGTTCAACATTTATAAGTAGATCGATAAAAAGTTGAAAGAAAACCAAAGAAAAGTAGCTGATTTGATATTGTGCAATATGATTTGTATTAGCACAAATAGAAAAACCATCTTTGATACTGCACATGATCAACTGCTTAATTTCATTTTTTGACTTATATATATAGAATTGTTTGGTATTCATTTTACATTAGAATAATTCTCTATTAATATATACATATATATAAGATGAATCAATCCAAACTTTAATAAGAGATGCTGGACATACTTAAATATTGAGGGACTACTATAGCTGTCAAAACTAGAAACCCCCTTTAGAAGCCTCAGAATTCTATCCACCATCAACCTTATGTAACTTCTCATATGGTTTTCTTGATACCTGCCAAGAAAGGAAACTATGAGTAAACTTTTATTCATGAAGTTATGACTTTTCGGACCTGCCAAGGCAAGATTAGCAATTTAGAATTACTCCATATACCTCAAGTGGTTTGATATTTTGGAAGAACAGATGTTTCTCCAATTCACTATATTTGAAGTGATAAAAATAAGAAACCAGGGTACATTATAAAAATAAAAATAAAAAAGAAATCATGGAAGATGTTCATTTTTTTTATGCTTTTCTGTTCCTTATCCATGACTCTGTGCAACCAGTATCAAAAACTTAAATGGTAGTTTTATATATCATTTTAACCTTCTGGATGCTATTCTCTAATGAACTCAACTTGTATAAAAAAGGAATGGTAGTTTTATATATCATTTTAACCTGTATAAAAAAGGAATGTTAGTTTTATATATCATTTTAACCTTCTGTACACTAGACTCTAATAAACTCAACCAAACTTAAAATATCCAACCTTCTCTACTTCAAATTACCAACACCCTTAGAGTATCAATGTTCAATTAACTAGCACATTTGCACTCAAAACAACTAAGCCACAAAATAAAAATAAAAAAAAAAGGTCACAAAAATAACAATAAAAATAATTTTAAAAAAAGTATCACAATTTCACGCAAAAGAGGCTAGATTCACTTAGTCTAGATGCTTCACAAACTTATCTGTTACAAAAACGACCCAGAAGATGCTTGTATCCCATATATACAACAAGCATTCAACAAAGTTGCCAATGCATTAACTTCTGTTACAATAGAGTTATAGACAACAATCAGCAATGGGTTAAGGTAAACAAAATTCAATTTTTTTTTTCTTGTTGCAAAAGTAGGTACTAAAAACAATGATCATCAAAATCCTACCAACTATTTGTACTAATGAAATGGCAATATTCTTGAGCAGGTGGATTGCGACATGTTTGTCGATTATGACCCCTTTCCTCGACAGCGGGAACATGTGACTGGATTCCTTTGTTGGTCTTTTATACGAATTTTATTCTACTTGGGTCGGCCAGGTTGTCTTCTTGCGTTGGGTGGTAATACCCGCACGGTGCTTCTTTCCTCCCATTGCCTTATATCTCGTGTTGTATGCAGAACATAACTGTATGTATGTCGATATGTGTCCCTAGAGAACCAATGTTAACAAAAGCCGTATGGGTCAAGACCTCTGGCCTTGATTACCGCTAAGGCATGAGAACATGGGATGCCAAGTACATCTATGAGGCCCCACCTTTGGTGGGCCCTCATTTTGAATTTGAATACTATTAATTATGATAATATAGTATAATTGTACTAATTAATAGGGGTTAGTAAGGGTATATAGATATTTTCCTAAGTCTTAGTCTATTTTATAGGATTTAGGCTTATTGTGTATTTTATAGATTTATAGTGTCTTTTTATAATTTTTGTAGGGTTTTAGGTGTTGAGGCCCTTGCTAGTAAATAGGTTTTTATATAGGGGGTTTTCCACACTTGAGAACATTCTAGAATTTCCACCAAATGACCTAAATGCCCATATTCTTATCCACATTCCTATGCAATCAAAAAGGCCTTTATGGTAATTGTCTCAAAAACCCTAGACTATATAACCTAAATTATTGCATAGGGAAATGAACCCTAAATTCACTCTCATTTATCCCTAATTTACCTCTCATTTCACAAAACCCTAGCTAAAATTCCTAAGTCCAAAACCCTAATTGCAAGAAGAAGGAGGAGCCATCTTCTACCTCTCTTATCAATCTCTTTCTCTTCTACCAATCAACGTAAGGCTCCTTCCTTAGCCAATTTCCATATGATTTTCTAGGATTTTCTCTATCCCTGGGTTTCTTTTATAATCTTTGGTTCTCTTGTGGAATGGATACTAGGCTTGGTAGATTGGATTGGTTTGGATAGCTTGGATTGGATGTTCGTACTATTTTCTCTTGCAAACCCGGATTTGAGGCAAGTGCAATATACTAATTTAGCATAGAATGGATGATTTCTATTATTGATTCTATATTTCCATTTCAATTATGCTAGAAATGAGTAGATCTACCTTGAGCTTGTTTTTATGGTTTTTATACATTGATGGATGAGTTTATCTCCTTTGGAAGATCAATGGTCCGGATGGATTGATGGATGGTTGGGCATTGAAGTGTTTTTATCATTTTATTTGTTTATTTGATGAATGGAGGTGAATGGAAATAATTTGGATAGAATTCGGATGAAAGGGGTGATTGTTACAGTTCCTGTCATGGAAACAAGGAGGTTCCAATTTCCTTGCGTTAAGACCGGGACCCAGGTGGGCCACCTGATGATCGATCTGAACAGTGGATTTGATAGAGGACCCACGGGCGACCCTAAAGGGGCTGGTCCCATAGGGAGTGGACACCCCTGGCCCACTATCCATGAGCTTGATCAACAGAGGATGTGTTTTTGGAAAAAAGTCAGTTTTGCAGCACATGATTGTGGGACCCATTGGTTGATCCGATCACCGATCTGATCCGTCCATCGGGCCTGAAATGGTGGGGCGACGTTAGGGATGTGAACCCATGTGAGGTGGACCCCATTTGGTCCACCATCCAAAGTCCCAAAGGTGGCATGGCGGTAATGTTTAAGGAAATATAGTTTCCGTTTTCTTTAGACTGTGGGGCCCAGGTGGGCCACCAACTTTGATCTAGACCCTACATCTTGTAGTAGGGCCCTGGGCGACCTCAATGGTGAGGTCTGATCTGGGATTGGGTCAGTGGGGCCCACGATTTTGTGAAGCAAAATGTCCTAGGCGAGAGACGTTGTGTTACTGTTACTATTGTTCTGTTGCAAAACATTTGAATGAAGAAGAGGATGAGTGCTCACATGTGTGGATAAATGAGAAAGAAAAGGTGGGTTGAGTGGTTTGGTGTCTTGTGGGTGCATGAGAATTGTAGTTCTCCCCATGAGACATAAAGGTGAAATGATGGGAGTATTGTAGTTGTAGGTGCATGGGAATAACACAACTTATTTATATTTAATACCTTAGCCCATTTGTTTTTAAAATTAGAAATAAGTCTCATAGTTTTTAAGGAACCCAATTAAAATAATTTAACATGCTGCTTTTATAATATTTCTTGACCCCATTAATTTTAGAAATTAGAAATAAAAGACTCCTTAGCCTTTAATGAATCCTATTAGATCCTTAAACTATTTTGAGTGTAGAAAAAGTATTGGATTAGTCTTTAGGCTCTCTAGAATTATAAATTAAGATTTTTATGTATCATTAATTATTTTTTAATGGTGTCTTTGATTATCAATGTGCTAGACTAAGGTTTGATTTCTGTATTATTATTATTCTTCTTTAATTATTCTGAAATTTCCTTTAGTTCTTTCTTTATATGTTAAATTATATTGCTGTACCCTATTAATTGGATAAATTATACCCATTGACCATCCAAATGAACTTCCATCAATGTGCCAAGTACGAGTCAATGGTGTGGCTCGACCTTGACTCGTGGGGACCACCAAATAGAGTTTAGGGATTGGAATTGTCAGTGATTTGACCCTTAAACATAGTCAAAGATGCCTGTAACTTCAGGAGCACTAAATATAACATTTTTGGCATCTAAGACAGCAGTTAGGGATCCAATTATCTGATGAGGCCCTGAACCTGAAAGTGGGCCATTACTTAGGATTGGACATTTGATATTCCCTTTGATTCGATTACTGTGAGTTTATTTCACTACTATCACTTTCATATCATTGTTCTTGCTTAAAACCTATTAATGTAAGTGGAAAATGGAGGACCTGAACTTATGATTACTTAGAGGTGACCCGGTGATGTGATTGGTGATCAATAACCCGTGTCTGTGTCTAGGCAGTCCCTCATACGGCCTAAGTTGGGATGTATGATACCCTAGGTGAAGATGTTTGATTAGGTTGGACTTGTGATTCATTATGGATGAGAATGGACTGACTGGTATTGGATTGAGATTTTGATCTCTCCTGGACTGTTTAGACTAAGGCCATGGCTTGATGGGCCTTAGTATAGATCCAATGATTGGACTTGGACTTGGATTTGGACTGTGTTCCATGTTATTGTACTTAGACCTCTTAGGGACTTGTTAGGCCTTGCTCGCAGAAGCAAGCCTAGACAGATACAGACCTGTATTTGATTCCCTGAGTCGGCACTAACATTCACTCAGTTGTTCTAAGCTCAGCCTGTTGACTGATCATCACTGGCAGGAGCTATTTGAGTGTTGAGTGATGAGCTATGTTTTAGACGAACGGTACGATACCGATCCAGTCTCCCGAGTGATGAGTGTTTGAGATTGATGAGTGATTTGCGGGGTTAGTCATCCCCAGCACTGGTGAGATTTCCCCACTGCGACTGTGTTCAGTATGGGAGGGTTGCGACATAATATCCCGCGGTATCCAGCTTGTGTGAATGTGCCATATTGTGTAGATAGATTGGCTTATATTATCTTCCTGATTCTAAATGTTTATCTTTCTCAATTGCCTAGTATTTGTACCTTGGATATTCTTATTGATCTTGTTACTGTCTTTATTCCTTTGATGCATACATCCTATGTTATTTGTATACTGTAACTTGCCAGATCCTTGGATCTGACACATTCTTGGTGCTTAGGTGATGACCCCGATTATGAGGACGACGCGCTCGTCGAGGCGCCCATAGCTGGAGACTATGGATGGGGACCAGCCGACCAGGGGGTTGAGCTGGAGGATGGAGTGCCTGTACCGGGGGATTGAGTGATTATCTCTTTTGGATTTGAATGTTTTCTTATGTGGTGAGCAGGGAGTTAGACTGATATGTTTATAAATATGTTCTTAATTATACTTTGATATTTAGGCTGGACTTCAGCCCTGCTACACTTGATATATTTCTATGATACCTTATGTTTTCGCTTTACTCATTACACTTCCGCAAAATTAACCATTGATTATATGTCGGTCAAAAAGTTATAAATTGGACCTCACTGCGGAACTACAATCTTGGAAGTTCCCAGGTTTTTCGGGAAGTAGCGCACCAAATTCGGATACCTTGACATTTTTTTCGGTATCCGGAATTAGGGCGTTACAAAATCCCACTTCCGACATGTATAAGAATGTTTGTCAAGCAAAACAACGTCTACATACTCACCAGGTGAATGAACTTAAAGTTCCTATTGACTGGTTAGATGTACTCCCAATCTACGTGAACATTTTAACTCCATGTTTATGACCTTTTTCAGCATAATGGGTCATCCTTGTTTCCAGCAATTGTGATTTCAAACGCCGATCTTCAGAAAATTCCATTAGTTTGGCATGTATCGCTTCAACTTATTTTGCTATAGGAAACTCCCTCACTTCCTTCAGCAAAGCATTCGTACATTTCGCAAGTTTTGAGTGAGCATATCATAACGTCGGACCCTTACAAATGCATTTGCCCACTGCTCTTTTGGGATGTTGTCAATGTATTTGTATGCTTTATCTGAAACAATTCTTATATCAGCCATCTCTTTCTCATACGCGCATGCTCTGTACATTTTTGCCGCTTTCCAAAACTCAGCCATGATTGCTTGCACAAGTCCTTTCTGCTGATCAGGGACAATGGTCAAATTCTGTGTAGGGCGAAATGCAATAGAAATTGCCGCAAGGAACCACTTCCAAGAATCTTGTCGCTTAATTTCAGCTATGGCAAATGCGAGCAGAAAGAGTTTGCGGCCTCCATCATAAGTCACGGCTGTGAGTACGACTCCAGGATATTTTCCGCGAAGATGGGCACCATCGACAGTAATTAACAGTAATTAATGGTCTTAGAGATGAACAAAATGATTGTATGCTTGATCCAAGTGCCCAGAAAAATCTTAAGAACAAATCATCATCTTCCTTAATCAGCACCGTTAAGCTGCCAAGATTTGTCCTTTCCAACTCAAGGCAATAGTGGGGAAAATACTGAAGGACTCCTCGTATGAACCTCGTATATCAAGCATCACAATTTTTTTAACTTTCCACGCTTTCCTGTAGCTAAGTAAAATACCAAATTCCAATTGAAAGTCAGTAATAATTTCCTTCGGTGTGTATGAGAGATGATGTCGAAGCCGTTTCTTGATTCACTTAGCGACTAAAATTGATGTAACTTGCCTATGTTTCATCCCCATCATTAGCTTTGAACAACAGTGACTACTGTTATATGTCCTCACTTGAAATTGTGGTCCAGAAGCCATAATCGAAAGGTGAATACACCAGGGACAATTAGGATCGGCACATCTTACAGTGACTTTTGTCTTGCTCGTTTGCAAAGGGTTAATAGAAAAGTTTTTGTGCATTGCAAATTTCACCAATGTTTCTCTACATGAATCACGATCTGGAAATTGTCTTTCCTTCCACATGTCATGTTGGGAATTCTCTACATGCTCATCATCAGTGTGCTCTAAATCATGAATCAGAGTGTCAACAATTTTATTGTCAACGCCTGCATTAGATTTCTCTCCATTAACTTCTGCGACACTTTCTCCGTTTTCTACCATAACAAAATGCTGGGATTCACGCGGTGGGGGAGTAACACATGCCATGGGACTGTTTAAATCGAACTGAATAGGTTCAGTACCCGATAAATCAAGCCTGCATAGTGGATGATCAATCATAAACACATTTATGTAAATAATATTCAGAAACTAAATTTCAAAAGTTTTAGCGCAAACCTATTGGATTTGGTAATTGGAAAATGACTGACTTCATCCTCAAGGACTCTTGATGGGTTTATATCAGCTTCATTCATGAACGATCTCTTCCTTACACCATTACTTCTCATTACCTTCTTATCATCTTGTTCATCCTCAAGATTTCTTGATGGGTTTATATCAATTTCATTCATGAACGATCTCTTTCTTATGCCTTTACTTCTCGTTGCCTTCTTATCATCTTGTTCATAATCAAAAACTCTTAATAGGTTTATATCAGCTTCATTCATGAACGATCTCTTTCTTATGCCAATCTTCTCGTTACCTTCTCATCATTTTGATCTAATTGAGATATTGTACACCTACTATGCATACAAATTGACCTACTGTAATAAAAATTATAATAATAGATATCAAGCAGTAACGTGATTTATTCCATACATTAAACTTGGTTGTTGATGGTTTGTGGCAACATGATCACTTCTATGGATATAAAGAAAGATAAGATCAACTCCATGTCAAAATAATCTGAACATTCTTATGAGATCGTCATCACCTCTTAGGTCTACTAATGTGAAGTTCCAGCCTGTATGATATATGTACTGCATGTAAGGATACCCATTTCTCATATCCCACTTGGTTTCTGCTACAACTTTTTCAATGAGTGAATTGTAAGTTATGCTACTATAGATAAAGATAGGCTTCTTCTTTCCACCGTTATATATTAGATGTGAGCGATTTACATCTAGCTATCCATCGAAGTGCAGTATAAGACACAAATCAACATCTGACATCCTAATAAAAATAATAAAAACGCAATATATTTTAGGGACATTTACTACAAAAATCCCCTTAAATAGGGTAACCACAGTTGAGGACCCTAAACTTTGATAATGATAGCCAAGGACCTTTGGCCCAAATCATCTTTTTTTTTTCCGATTTTGCCCTTTTCTTTTATTGATGTCAACTTAACAAGTTCCATATTCTGTCATAAGTAATATTTGTTGACATCAACAAAACATTCGTTGACATCAACATAAAATTATGTTGACATCAACAAAAGTGCCCAGTTATTACAATCAGTTACCCTGTGAATTTGTTGACGTCGATAGAAGATTCATTAACATCAACATAAAATTGTATTGACGTCAATAAAAATGTCCGGTTAATGGCATGAGTGACCCCGTGAATTTGTTGACGTCGACAGAAGATTCGTCGACATCAACTTAAAATTGTGTTGACGTCAACAAAAACGCCGGTTAGCGTCAACAAAAATTGAGTTTTTCGTTGTTTAGGGTTTTGTTGACATCAAGCAATCTCTCTCTCACTGTGATTGAGAAAAAAAGGGGTAGTACGTTGATCTCCTTCTTCTCATTCCTCTCTTTCTTCTTTTCTACTGTTGTTGTTGATTTGGGGGTGAGGAATTTTTTATATTTTATTTTTTAGGGTTATGTTGACATCAACTAACCAAAGGCAAAAACGGAATGAAATATTGGATTTTGGGTTGGAGGTCCTTGGCTGTCATTATGAAAATTTAGGGTCCTCATGTATAATTACCCTATTTAATGGGATTTTTGAAGTAAATGTCCCTATATTTTATTAATAAAAATTGCATGGCTTGGAAATATGTAGTAATCATAAATTGAATTTTACTATCAAATCTTTTGTTATGAGATTCATAGAACAATATAATGCAACAATATTAGTACCTATAAAGACTCAGAATGCCTTATTTTCTACTGAGTAACAACTTCATACATTTTATTATAACATAGAAATTTAAATAAAAAGAGGCTTCACCAGTAGACTATTAAATAGGTTAATGGTGAAAGATACAAGATGAGGGGAGCAGATATATATATATATATATATATATATAACACATCAAATGCAAGAAGATGAATAAAATAATGCATTTCATGGAGGGATCCTAAATCTTAATAAGTGATTTACGGTTTCCATCATAATAATCAAATCAGAAAAAGGGTTTATCAATACAGTATTTATGGGTTATTTTTTTAACGCATTCAGAAATTTTATAGTCCCGTATACCTATTGTGATAAATAAAATATATAAAATACGGATGAAAGAAGATGGAATGGTAATATCCTATTGGAAGGCACAACAGAAAACGTTGAAGATGGAAACGGAGGTCTTCATTCGTGGTGAAAAATTATGATGTTTGTTGGAGTGTGAGTAGGTAATGATACAATATCCTACAAGCCTAGAATAGCCCAGGATAAAGGGTAATATCGTCCCACTTACAATCTAGAATAGCCCAGGATAAAGGGTAATCTCGTCCCACTTACAATCTTCTATCGGGCAATTTCCAATTTTTCATCTGGGATTGGGCAATAAGTCAAAGTTTTGGGAGGTCCGTACGGTAATTTTCCCAATTTGAGAAGCCCCCACATTCCCGCCCATTCATTCATGGACCCAACCTAAAAAACACAGAGAGAAAGAGATCGAAATCCATCCTGATTCCTGAATGTTGAGCGAGCGAAGATGAGTTCAGATCACAGGGACGATGTGGATCGACTCTTCGATTGTTTCAAATGCGGTTTCACACCTCCTCGTAACACGACCCTCAAATCTCTTTTCCCTCTTTCATTTCTCTCTCTCCTCTTGTTCTTTCCCATTTCCATACTAGGGTTTTAAAATTCATCTTTAAGGGGGCTCAAATTTTCACTCTCTTAAAAACTAGAAGTTTCAGTTTTTGTTTTCAATTGATCTGTTAACAATGAATATGGATTAGATTTAGTTACATACAATGGGCAATGTATCTGTTAACGATTGTTTGGTTATTATACGACAGTGTCTGCGATGAAAGAAAGGAAAAAGATTCGTCGAGACAAACGAATGGATGTGGGGTCGAAAGGAGAGGCCTCTGCACCTGCTGATTTCTCATCAGCAGGTTCGACAAAACAACCGAAACATAATGCATCGGACGCGCAACTCTGCATGGAGAAAGTGAGTGTTTCTTTGTTGCCTTTATTTCATTCTAAGATTGATTTCTACAGATTTATGTTAGGACGGAATGGTGTTAATTATTTCTTTGGATTGGTTGGTAGTCCTTAGACTTGAAGCTGTAGATTGCTTGTTCATAGATGGTTTGTTAAGAGTTGAATATTTAGATTTGAAGTTGTTTGGACGTGAAGGCGAAAAGGTCCGAAAATCATGAGTGAGATTGGTGAAGATAAGAAAGAGAGAATAAGAGCAGGGAAGGAGAATTAGGAGAAGCAAAGTGGGACCGTCTCTGTATTTTTTATAGTATAAGAAAAGCACTCATGTTTCTATATTTACAAAACAGTCTCTTTGCTTTTTTTTTTTTTTATTTATTTTTATTTTTTATAACGCTGGGTATCTCCCGCCCAGCCCAACTCAGAAGCCTTTGGCCCTGAGCTCGAGGGACACTTGATTCTGGACAGCCGAGAACTAATTCCTAGGAGCACCTGCAAACCCTCCTATCTACATGCACTGGGTAATACTATGGGAGGTGGCCAATGGAGGTAGGTGTCGAACACAAGACCTCTCCACTTCTTGAGCCGCATAGTCCTTGGCCAACTGAGCTACCACTCGTTGGTTCAGTCCCTTTACTTTTTGAAATCACAAAATGAATCCATTCTATCTCTCAACAGTAAGTTCTTGGATAACCTTTCGATTGGCATTGCAAAATCCGCAAGGGAATTCCCCGATGTCCAAGGCTAGATTTTTATTTTCTATTGGTCATGGATAGAGCATGTGTATTAATGTGAATACTGATTAATCAATGCAATGAATAATGATGCTACGCCCCACCAGATACTAATTCATGCATAATTTTGAGTTTCAGTTTGTAGAGCGACTTGGCAGGGAACAGGAACAGTTACAATTAGGTTTGTTTGAAAGAGTCGAGCTTTGATTGCTTCAATTATACCAAAACTTGGTGGACTTGGATGTGTTTTGTGTCCATGAGTTAATCAGCTGTTGTCAATCATAAGGCTTCATTAAGTGTAAAAAATGAAAAAAGAAAAAAAAACAATAATCAATATTTGGGTTGCATATGAAGTTTTCACATTGTTCGTTGTAAAATGTAACGTAAGGAAGTTGCCATTCAAAAGAAAAACAAATGTAGTTTAAGGAAGGCAGATTTGCTCAACCTGGAAGCTTTTTTCCTCTGAAGTTTTGACTACTTCCAGTAACTGCTTTTATGTTGATGTTGGGATCTTATTATCTGCTTTGAGTGGAACTGTTGATTAGATTTTTAACTTTATTGGATGAGAAGGGTTTTAAATGTTTAATTCATTGTATGACTATTAACAAAGCAAGTAGCACACTGGTTACACATTGTTTAACTAGGGGTAGACTGTAATAGAGTTCATGGGGGGCTAATATACTGTTTTTTTTGTCTTGCCTCTAACCTATTACTAGCAAAATAGCCCGTGCAATCATGGGCTCAAATTTAGAAGGGAAAAGACTTTAACTATATGGAAACTTATGTTGGTGAAAATTGAATAGAAAAAACTAAAACTTTCATTGATTAAAAGAAGTGATAAATATAAAAAAATCTTACACATTATGAACTACCAAATTAGAGAAAAAATTAAATTAATACTGAAAATTGATTACTAATATCTAATGCTTCCTAGATTTCTAGAAAAAAAGAGATGGAGGTAAAAAGTTTGGAGAAATTAAGGAAATGAAGTAAAAAGTACATTGCATTAGAAACTTGAGGGTTGAAGTAAGAAAGGAAGAAGCAACGAAAATTCTAAAAATTTTGATATCTAAAAAATAAAAAACTGAAAACAATGAAAATCTTAAATGATAAAAATTAGTAAATAAAATTATAAAAGTAAAATTCCCATGTATATTCTCATTTTTTTTCTTTATAGATAGCAAAAGATGAAATTCCTTATTGGCAATGATAAAAAAAACTAGGTTGAAAAAGAAAAATAGAAAGTTTTTGATAATGATGAGAAGGATTTAAGAATAAAAAAATGCAAAAAAAAAAAAGTCTTACAATTTTAAATCTGACTTTTATGTATCTATTGTAAAAGAAACAAAAATTTAAAAGGTTCATTTTACTTATCTATTTCTAAAACTGCGTTCGCAATTCATGACCCATGGGTGGCAATTTTTAATCGACTCACAACTCAGTCTTAACTCAATCCAGTCATTTAGGGCTCATGTTGATGCCTTTTACTTTGGAGTTGTATTTAGGCCGACATTTTTCCTCCAATTAATACATGGGATTGGTTTTTTTTTTTTTTTTTTTTTTAAATCCTTACTTCATGGGATTGGGTTTTTGTTGAATCCTTACTTGCCGATGGATTCGTTGCATTATGACCAGTCAATCCAACCCAAGCCTGACCTTCTAGGGTTTGAGTTGACTCCTTTAACTTTTAGATTGTTCTTGAGTTGACATATTCAATATGATTAATGAATCAGTTAGGGTTTTCTTGAACCCATACATGTTATTGACCATGTTGAACCTGACTAGATCCGATGCTTCCATTTCCACCCTTTCTTGATTCTTGACCCATTCAATCATTAGGTTCTTCTGTGACTGAATATTTAAAACAATAGAGTTCATCATTACAAACAAAATACATAAGACGAAAGCAGTGAAATCACATGTTTTACACATGATCAATTTGATATAAGACAACTTTTATTGAACTGAAATTTTACCCAACACCATGACAGTGGTTAATGACAAAGAAAATGCCAGATGAACGGTGAAGAAGTGATGTAGTACCTATATATAAGAACAAGGGAGATATAGAAAACTGTACCAACTATCTTGGTATTAAACTTATGAGTCATACTATTAAGGTATGAGAGAGGGTAATGGAGCAAAGACTTAGATATAAGACCGGGATATCTAAAAATCAATTTTGATTTTCTGCCAGAGAGGTCAACTATGGAAGCCATCTTCTCACTAAGGCAATTGATGGACATATATCGAGCGAAGAGGGAAAATTTGCATATGGTCTTCATTGATCCGGAAAAAACTTACAACAGGGTACTTAGAGATTTAATTTGGTGGGTTTTAAATAAAAGGAGTATTCCAAGAGGTTATATTGAAATTATTAAAGACATGTATGAAGGAGTGGTAACAAGTATGAGAACTACCTGTGGAGAAACAAGTGAGTTCCCAATGACCCTAGGTTTGCATAAGGGTCAGCTCTAAACCCTTATTTCTTTGCACTGATTATGGATGTGTTAACTGCTCATATTTAAGAGGAGGTACCTTGGTGCGTGTTGTTTGGCATATGATATAGTGCTAGTAGATGAATCAAGAGACGGTGTGAATACAAAAGTCGAGAGATGGTAGGAGGCTTTAGAATCCAAAAGCTTTAAATAAGCGGACCCAAAATGTATGAATTGTAACTTCAGTGGGCATATACAAAGAGCCTGAAACTGCAGTACGAATTGAAGCCTATGAGATACCACAAAGAGATTCTTTCTGTTACCTTGGCTCGATAATTAGTTAGGATGGGGAGATTGATGAAGATGTCAAACATATGATAAAAGCGGGATGGTTGAAATGGAGACTTGCTTTCGAAGTGCTTTGTAACTGAAGAATACTAAAATGATTGAAGGGAAAATTTTAGAGGACATTGATTAGACCAGCTGTGATCAATGGAGCAGAATGTTGGCTAGTCAAGAATTAACATATGCACAAAATGGATATAGCAGAGATGAGAATGTTGATGTGGATGTGTGGTAAAACTAGGAAGGATAACGCTTTTGAGAGCATTTAGGGGTGGCATTAATAGAGGGATAAAATTAGAGGAACTTGTTTGAGATGGTTTGGGCATGTCTAACATAGGCTGGCAATGATACTGATAAGGAAATGTTTGGCTATGCAGGTTGATGGCCCACCAAAGGGAAGGGGTAGATTGAAGAGGACGTGAATGAAGGTATAAAAAATAGATCTGAAAACGTGCAACTTATCTAAGGATTTGGCTTAGGATAGATTGGAATAGAGAAACAAAATTCATGTAGCTGACCCCAACATAATTAGGGAAAGTCTTTGGTGATGATGATGATGAGGACGAAGACGACCATATGACAGTGGTTGTCATTTTGAGTCGTTTAGATTGCAAAGCTAGACCATGCCGACATATTTATAACATGGCATGAGAGAATTCTGTAGAAATGGTGCTAAAGGATCCTTATTGTGGGGAGCAAAGGGACTCTCATCTTGTTCAGTGGAAAGAGTGGACTGCCATGTCATCTATGATAAGAGATATTATATTAAATTACTGTTTGAAAAAAACTAAATGCGTTTGTTTTGTTTCATGAGAAATACATGAAAGAGGGTAATGTTGTACATAAGAATACAGTTAGTGTTTCATGAGAACAGTTAGGGTGGGGAGAATCCCAATCTTAAAGGCCAAAGTGTAATTACAAAATAGCACAAACATCATGCTTCACATATGTAGAATCAGTTTATGTTTATCATCACCATCATCATTGTTCTTAAAATCAAAATCGTACGATCAATCACAAATCCTTCAAGGTGTTAAGTCATGGGATTTTTTTTTATTTTTGAAAAAAAAGAAAAGTACTAAAAAAAAATTAAAATTAAGAAAAATTATAGCTTTTTGTCTAGTATTAATGGATTGTAATACAATTATATGAAGAACATCATTGACATAGATCAATATTATCATAAATGATTATATGTCTAAACATTCGAATATTTTTAAAAGGGGAACATTCATATGCATCTATCCCTCACCAAAAATAGTGAGGGACACCCCTTTTGGGGGTGTTTCAAGTACAAGAGTGGTACAAGAGGGGTACTTTGTACTTCCCTCTTGTACTTGAAACAACCCCAAAATGGGTGTCCCTCACCATTTTTGGTGAGGGATAGATGCATATGAAGATCCCCCTTTTTAAAATATCAACTTTATTAGGAAAAATAAATAAGCTGTAGGTTTTTTGTGTTTAAATAAAAAAAATCCAAATCACACGGTGGACATGTTGCCTGAAGTTGAAATTATGATTATGAAAGGAAAAAAACATGAAAAAAGCTAAAAAACAAGAGTATAGGGCAAAACCCATACCTACATTTGAATGCTCTAGTCACATGCCTTTAATCCTTTCTACAGTTGAACACTCACATGCTTTAATCCTTTCTCTATAGACCTCATTAAAATATCCCAAATTGCAAGCCTCACACTTGAATCTTAACACTTCTTTGTAAATTGGATCGTAGTATAGATATAAATCTTTTTCTCTAAGATTTGATAGGAATCTTTTCCCTTTGTGGTTGTCTCTTTTTTAATGATAAGTCAGCCTGAAACTCTTGTATATTAAATGTTTGACCAGTTTGAATCTTCATGGATCTATCTAATTTGTTTTGATCAAGTTTTGATTGATTGTTCTGAAAAAGTAAAACGATAGGATATTATGTTTTGATGTTTCATGTCTTGTTTCTTCTTGTAGTTCTTTTAAAATCTTACTAATTAATGTTATCACTATCTTTCAGCTTGATACATCATCGGTTAAGGCAATCAAATTTAATAGTGGCAAGCAGTTCTCACCAATTGTATTTTATGGATCCCCACATGGTGTGCCGAGGAAAAGACCATCACATTTTTTGCGATTATTACGTGAAATTCGTGTTGATCTTACAGAACAAAATGACTTGAATCTAAGGTATGCAGTTGGGTTTCCGCATCCCCCCCCCCCCTAATCCTAGCAGTGAAGCCTTTAGCATGTCCTTTTCTGAGTCCATAATTTCCTCTTTATCTTATATTTGGGATATCTTGCCTTATTTTCTATTATAGGCACCAACAGATCTTCCTTGTTTATATAGGGAAGAGGTGTGGGCCACATTTCCTAAACAAGATGAGGCAGTAAGATTTGCTAAAACACATGCCAACGTTCGAGTTTTCAGCTATCAAGATCATTTGAATGGACAAAGAAGGTTCCTTGTCTCAACTTATGAGGAGTTTTGGAGAAGGTTATTATCTTGTCTCATATTTTTCTTGTAATTGTCAGTTCTACATAATTGCCTTTTGAGTTCTTTTCTCCTTATGCAATCTATGGTTTCAGGTACAAAATTATGGACTCTAAATTTCGTCATCATTATGAAGTCATTCAAGAGGTGATGATCTCTTTTTGTTTCCGTTGTAGAGGAATGCCGTCGGAAGTGGAAGTGTGTGTGTATATATATATGAGTGATTAAGTACACACCTTGTGCACGGTGCCCACCTAATCATGGGGCCCACTAATGATCCATCCGAATGGATCACACAGGGACCTCCCTTGGATTACACTGGATCCTTGGGTTTTGCACCATCCAAATGGACTTGACTATTGTATCGACTGATCTTTTGTTTTTTTCAAAATATAAATCCGTTGAAACTTATGGGCCGTTGATAAAGGGGTTGGGATGATCAGTAGGAACCAAATTTGGTACACTGACACAACCCACCAGATCATTGGATCCTCCACGTCCCATCCTTAGATGCCCCCCCCAAGCAAATTGCACAAATTGATCCAGGTTAGTGCTCTCTCTCTATATATATTTGAATGGTAACTGATTTTTATTAAAGAAACGTAAACAATACAAAAGCCAAATCTTACCATACAAAAAAGAACAAAAAATTACAAAAGTCAAATATGTGAAGCTAAGAAATGACAAAACAAAGAACAGAGGCACTGTTCGGAAACAAAGATACATAGGAAAAAAAACTAAATCCATAAACAAAGATCCACTTGATATGCAATTGTTGCTGGATGAGAATTGACATCGTCCCTATTGTCACTATGAAAATTAGTGGACTCCACTTACCAAATCTCTATCGTTATTTTATTGAGAAAAGCCAATTATACTATATTAAAGAGGGAGGTTTGGGCTTTAATTTTGACTATCAGTTGGGATTTTGACCGTAAGTTACACTGTTTTAAATCTTCTCTCCCCACTCATGTAACTACCACTTTATCTCCTTATCAAAACCACCCCCACTTCTCTCTCTTTTACTGCAAAAACTGCATTTCAATCCAAACTCTACCTCGCTCTTTCTGCCCCAATTATCTTCTTTCCACCAACAGCTATTGGATTATATAAATAGGTACTCTCATAACCTTCTTATTCTTTTGTTTTCTTTCTAAAATATATGAGTTCTCTACTTCTCTTAATTCATGAATATTAAATTGCAATAATGGCCATATCCGTGCTTAGCACGGGTTATTATGCTAGATTGCTAGTGACTATTTATAAGAATACAATCAATGGAATTTGACTTAAATTAGTTTTCTTAATCATATCCCTAATAGGAATTTTAAGCACAATAAAAAGAAACCTAATCACAAGATAATACTATGCTAAATTCCTAATATAACCTAAATCTAATATAATCTAATCTAAGATGAGCCCATCCATTCCATATCCAACCTTCTCTAATATCTCTGATGCTCTCCCAGACTCCCACAATTGCATTGTCCTTTAAAGAAAGATTGTGCAATTGGTTACAATAAGCATAGCCCTTTGATCTTGGTTTATGTCTTGCCAAAAGTGGTGATTTGAGTCCATCAATTCATATCCCGCTCTTTTTGAGTCTGTTGGAGCTGGCGGCCATGTCATATCTTTTTTTATTCTCCCAAAGCATATGGATCACGAGACTTGACACACACACACACACAAAAAAAAAAAAAAAGAAGAAGAAGAGAAGTAGAGATCATCACCAGAATGCATTGGGAGAATTCTGGAGAAGTAGAGATCTCTAAATTGAAGTAGAGATCATCACTTCTCCCAATAAAAACTTAAGAGAAAAGTCAAGAAGAAGAGAAGTAGAGATCATCACTTCTCCCAATAAAAACTTAAGAGAAAATTCAAGAAGAAGAGAAGTAGAGATCATCACTTCTCCCAATAAAAACTTAAGAGAAAAGTCAAGAGAGAGAATTCTGGAATAATTTGAGTGCCTTTCCTTTGGATCGGTTACCTCACTTTATAGAATATTTTCCTCTAAATACAATAAGTGAATCCCCTTATTGGGCTGATTACACGATGATTACATCCTCTTGATTGGGGTGATATAAAAGAATTACTTCCCATTCAGCACTTTTTTGAATTAGCCAACTGGGCCCTTTGATGGCGGAGTAATCCTTTGTAAATCCTTTTGATAATTTTTTCCCCTTTAAGGATATATGAGTTACGATCTGATGCACCATTTGGTTCAAGTCCACCCAATGTTTCTGTTATTCAAACCATTGAATTGATGGGCCCCAGCATGGATGGGGATGTCTCCTAATCATTCCAAATTGTGTGATCCTATTACTTAACTCTTTGGCCCGCAGATAAACATTTAAGAGGAAATACAACAGTGATTAAGAACAAAGGCCAAGTGCTGAGGGCAATGGTTTTTGAACTGATGGTTCCTAGTATGGATGGGATGCTCTTAAATCTTTCCAAATTGTAGGATCCTATCGGTCAACTATTTGGTCTACAAATAGACATTTAAGAGGAAATACAACAGTGCTTAAGAGCGAAGACCAAATGTTGGAGGGCAATAATTTTCAATCTTGAAGCTTTTTTGGGCATCTGCAATCCACAATGGAATTTATCAAATTAATGGTTTTGATACCTGAACCATGGTTTAAGACTCGGCACATACCGAGTCGGGTCCTATGGGACTTGAATCATGTGACTGAGCCGAGTTCAGGTCCCGACTCCGATTTTTTAAACCTTGACGTGAAATATGGGCACTGCTTGCTTGGAATGGACAAATCAAGATACTGAACACACCTTGCATCAGAACTCAGAACCATATAATTTATCGCTTTTCTTTTGCTGCAAGTTCTGACTATAATTCTTTCAGGGTTTTCCTTGCCACCTATACTTCGATTTGGAGTTCAATAAGAAAGTCAATCCTGGAAAAGATGGTGCAGAAATGGTTGAAATCTTAATATCGGTCATTTTTGAGTCCTTGCATGACAAGTACTCGATCCAGGGTAACTATGACTGGATTATAGAGCTTGATTCATCTACTGAAGGTATCTTCTTTACCTTAGTTTTTCCATTTGATAGAGCTTGACTCATTTATCATGTGTTCCATCTCTTCTACTTCTATATCTAATGGTTTCATGTGATTTTAGCAACAAATATATTTAGTAACTTACAACCAGTGTCTCATACGGTTCAGTGGGTCCAGTTTGGGGGCGAAACATGTTATGCTTCAGCTAGGACTCAACTAAACTCCGTGGTATAAGACCCACTCCCGATTTCAGTGGAGCGACACCTGACTTTGAAATGAAAGAGAAATGCACTTCGTAATGTATGTATATGTATATAAGATGGCAACTTCTGCAGAACTTGGCAACCCATTTTAGTTTTCATATAGGGGGCCCACCAATGTTCAATCCCTTTACACTTACCTCTGATGATTTGGCGCGGATCGTAATTTGACCCTGATTTGGGTATCATTCACCATTGCATTTAGTATGGCACATGTGAACCCTTTCCATGAGTTAGCTCAAAATGACCTGGCCTAGTGGGATTGTGTTAATTGGTTGAGTGCCAAACTAGAGCGACAATGGGTAGCAAGGCCCACAACTACAATAAAGAAACCTCAAGTGTATGTAGAGCAGGGTACAAAATCATGGTAGTGGTAGATGCTGCAACCGGCCTTGAAAACCAATACGTCATGGCAATATGTTGCAATCCACGGTCCTTACAGCCCATCAAGGCATGAATTTTCATTTGTCATAAAAAAATCTAGTAGGAATCTGAAAAATGCAGAATATTGGAAAAGCTAGAATCTATTTTTCTTTTCATCATGGCACATTATAAAGTAATTTACCGTTTTCCCAAAGTCATATAAGTTCTGTATGCCCATATTGTTGTATTATTTGTAAGTGTTAAATATGTTAAGTGATTCCATCAATATATTAGAAAACACCATCATAGTGCAAACCATCATTTCAATCATCTGAATATTGGACCATAGGCCCACTAGTTAAAGCTGATAAACCCATGATAGCATCAACTCAACTTGGTATCGGTTTTGCAGTTCCTTTTTGTGGGGCCCACCTAGATGCATGGCAATGAAAGAGATAAGGAGATGGAAATGTCTCATATTGGATAAAAAATCAATCTCACTGGATTATCTCAAGTCCTAACTCCTACCCCATAATTTAAGGGTCTCAAAGCCTTAAAAGATATTTTTAGTCTTAACCATGCATCAGGCCATGTATGATGATCAAAACCCCACACATACAAATCCTGTCTTGAGTTGGCACTCACCCTAGTTTGACTATAATTTGACTCTTATCAGTTATTAGATTAAATTACTATAAATAATTGCAGTTAAAATGATTAGATTTTAAGGGCTTAAATTAAATGCAACCGTTTTAAACCAATCTGTTGAAGATAATCTGGAAAAACAAAAAAAACAGCATACGCATCCCATTATGAAGCTAGTTCAAGTTGAAGCCCGTGTAACACTTATAAGATCTCATTAAAACAAGATTCGTGTTTTTAGGTTATAAATATGTTCAATACGGTGGAAAGGAGGCTAGAGCAATGTTTTGCACGCCAAAGAACATTAAAATGGGCAAAAGAAGGCTTAAATAGGGTTGTTACTGATGATATTGCCAGTGATGTCGGCTGATATGTTTAACTTCTCGCTTGATTCATTTTGTTGGGCAATATTTTAAACCATGATGTGGAACTCAAGAGGGGGCATAAAAAGGCACGAAGTGGGTCGGAGCAGAAAGCAGGACCCACCAGGCTTTTATTAGGCCTAGTCCAGCAATCATTATGCCTGATAAGTCCAGTCGAGCTAGGTATAGGCCCATGTGGCTGAGCCAGGTTATGCGTAGCCCTTTTTTTTTTTTTTTTTTTGCTGGTGTTCAAATTGATGGATGGTTGAAATTAGTTCTAGGTTCCTCTTTTTTTTTTTTTTCTTCTCTGGCTTTGGCTCACTGACAAGAATTGTGAAGGGAAAACTACTCCTTAACTGGCAAGCTTATCATGTATGATATCACAATGAGTAGTCCCATTTCTAGTCTTGTACCAGACACGAGCATCTCGACTCACCCATAACTGACATGACATGACATGACATGAGAGGGCATGAGGGTCAAATGCTGGATTCCATTCTAGGTTGACAGTGCAAGACTTGTAACTGGTACAAATAACATGACATAAGGACAAATACTTGCACAAGTCATGCAGATAAAGAACATAAATGAACATCTATAACATGATCAGTTACTGTATGAGGAACGAATACAAGTATTCCATTGAGTGGAATTGGATTTGGTGAAGAATTGAGGAAGAACTGTAGAAGGAAGCCGTGGCCGAATGGGTGCTCTTGTTTTGTCTTGGACAGGAAGCAACATAAGGGCCTGTTTGGATGTACGGTGAATTGAAGTATGGCGAGGTGAAGCATCAAACCAAGAGAGAATAAAATATAAGGTGTTATGATGGTGTTTTATTTTTAGTTGTTTGGTATGGAATCTTTTTGACTTTTTGTATAGAAAAGTGGAGTTTTTTTTGTCTTTTAGTGGAAAAACGAGGTTGCTTTTTTTTGACTTTTTTTGAAAAATTCGGAGGAAATTTTGAAATTGTGTACTTTTGATATGACCCCTTGTCATATCTTGTCTGGATTCACTTTAGTTTACTTTAACTAGTGAATTGCCAAACACGCTCTAAGAGAAGGAAGAAAGAGAATAATGGAGGCTCAGGTTACTTTTATAAAGTGGGTTTTCAGAAAATTACAAGTTTGCTGTCCCCAGTTAGGGTGTATTTGGTTGGAATGAATAAAGGGCCTTATGTGCTTTTGACTTTTCAAAAGCCCAAAAGCATACAAAAGCTTGTTTGGTTACTTGACTTCTTAAAGGGCTTTTTAAAAGTTAAAGGCCCAAACCTACTTTATGAATAAGCAGAGCTCTCTGGACTTCGTGTTTACATGTTGCTTTTGGCCTTTGGCGGAACGTAGTCATCGTGAGTGGAACGTGCGGGTACATAGTTTATCTTTTCTCTCCTCTTGCTTCTCACTCTCTCTACCTCTTAGCAACGTCTTATGCCCCATCTCTCCCATTTCTTCTTATCTACAATCAACTTTTCCTCCCTCTCTCCCTTTTCCACCTCAAAATAGCTTTCCTCTGACCTTCTCTCACATCTAGCATTCCTTCTTTTTCCTTCTTCCTCCCTTCTCTCTCTTGTCATTCCTTCTCTAGTTCTCTGTGCTCTCATTCCCACTGACTTTCTTTGTCTCGTTGCCTTTCTCTTAAACAAATCCATGGAAAAAAATAAATTGAGTGATGCATCATGGGCCCTTGCAGCAGCAGTCTCTAGTGTGGAATTAGAGCCAAACCATATCCCCTCTTTAGCTTATTTACCCATGAACCCTATCAATGGTCAAGCTCACCCCTCTGTGCGTCTTCTTCCTACCACCCATTGATTTGGCCACACTTAGTTCTTGCTCCTTTTCAGATCACACATTTGAAATCTTGTTTCTCTGTCATTGCCAGATGGATAGTTGGGTATTGTTGATGCCCTGTTTCTCTCTTGTTACCGGATAGTAGGGAACGTGAGGTGATGCGACAATTATTTATATCCAGGTTGCTAAATGGCTTTCTTGGTTGTATAACTGTCATTTTAAAACATGGGATTTGGTATATAACCAAACCAAACCAAACCAAGCCTTTTCCCACTAGGTGGGGTCGGCTATATGGATTTGACGACGCCAATCAAATCTGTTTAGGGCCATGTCCTCCGTTAGATCCATGGGATTTGGTATATAAGCAAAAGAAAAAAAAATATGAGAGAGAGAGAGAGAGAGAGAGAGAGAGAGAGAGAGAGAGAGAGAGAGAGAGAGAGAGAGAGAGTATTCTCCTAAGCAAGCTTCTTGGCAATTTTATCCATTGTCATTTTTGCATTATTTATTTTTATCTATGAGATAAATTGGTGAGAAACTACACTATAAAATTTGATTGTTATTCTTAGCAGATTTTACTTTTGAAAATTTTTAATAGTTGATTGTTTATTGAATGATAATTGCAATCAGGTTAGTGTTTATTGAATTATATATACATATATATATATATATATATATATGGAGTTGATCTATTACTGGTTGAAGTTTAAAGTTTGAACCAACTCTAAGACCCAAACACATTCATGATTAAATAGCATGTTTTTGATAAAAATTATTTGATTTTCACAGGGTTTGTATATTATGTAATTCTATTTTTTTAAATGATTATTATACTATTTGATTATTTATGTTAAAATGTTTCTTATGCCACAACCAAAAAACTTTGATTACTTTGCTGTAAAAAAGTCGGTGCAAAAACTGAGCTAGCCAAACGACATTCTCTACTCAAAAGTTGATTAAAAAAAGTAGCTTTTAACATGTGCTTTTAATAAAGTACTTTTGACTTTAAAGAAGTCCAACCAAACATACCCTTAAGTGAAAATCAAAGTTCCTTCACGGAAGTTTTACGAAATACTATTATCTACCCTACGGACCCCAAGTTGACATATTTCTGAAATTCCAAAATCACCAGTCACAATAACCAAAATTCCAAAGTAGTCCTCCAAGACAATAACCTAGGTCTAATCTCTCCTGAGTCAAACCAGTCAGCTAATTAACCTTCAAACCCATTTAATTAGATACTAAACATTCATAATTACCTGAAACATAATTAATTACAATTGGGTCTCACAATATGTATCGGCTAGCTAACCAACATGAATACATAGGAAAGTAGATTAATTCTATTATTTTATAATCATTCAACTATATGGGACCTTTGTGCACTGAAGGGACCGCTACGCCTCCCTATCTTAGTTACCATAGGAAAAAGGGTATCAAATTCTAACATTTTCCAATATTTTGGATTTTCTTCCAAAAAATTTTACCACTTTTTTTATTCACATTGCTACGCTGCTGCATATCCTTGCTACCACTATGTATCACCCACTATGTTGCATTTTGGCTACCAGCTGCTACGCTCACCGCACCCGCTATTTTGATCCTTGAGTGGCTTGACTGAGTTCCCAACACCATTAAGACTATAAAAATTGTTCTAATCCTTAGCAATTTTTCTTCCGTCATTTGGGTCTGTTTGGAGCATAATATTGGAGATGCTCGTGAGGTGTTCATATCATTTTTGTTGGTTCCTACCGACATATTTTATGAACACAGAACCTTGTTGAATCAATACAGAATGTATATTCCTGTTTATTGAAGAGAAGTCATCACTATATATAGGTATTACAGCAATATCTATTCTAGTTCTAATAAAACCACAATTCATCTAGAGATAGGAAAGCTATTACTCAACTATCTAAGATAGGAAAGCTACTAATAAAAATAACATGTACATCTGTCAACAATCTCAGCAATCTCAACGTGAGAAATAACTAAGTCTTCCATGGGCCTTGGGCCTTGGGCCTTGGGACTGTTTAACACCCCCCCTCAAAATGATGCGGGAGAATCAACAAGCATCAATTTGCTAACCAAGAACTGGTGACGTGGTCGAGGAAGGCCTTTAGTAAGAGTATCGGCAAGTTGAAACTCAGTGGAGACATGTGGAAGATTAATGGCACCGCGCTTAAGTTCATCACGGATGAAGTGACAATCAACCTCGACGTGCTTAGTGCGTTCATGAAAAATCGGATTTTTAGTAATCCGAATAGCACTTGTATTATCCGCATAGAGTGGGGTAGCACTTGCTGCTGGAAACCCAATGTCGGAAAGGAGTCCGCGTGGCCAAAGAATTTCGGAACACGCAGCAGACATGGCGCGGTACTCAGCCTCGGTAGAAGATTTGGAAACTCTGTCATGTTTCTTGCATTTCCAAGAAATCAGACTATCACCCAAAAACATACACCATCCTGTTGTCGATTTGCGAGTATCCGGACACCCAGCCCAATCAGCATCGGAATAAGCTCTGAGAGATAGAGGATTTTTTGATGGAAAAAACAACCCGCGAGTCGGTGTCCGAATAAGGTATCGAATGATGCGGCGAACAACAACCATATGAAGATGATGAGGAGTAGTCATGAACTGACTCATGAGGTTAACCGCATAGGAAATATCAGGGCGAGTGATTGCGAGATAGATCAAGTTACCAACTAACTGGCGATATGTGGTAGGATCTGGAAGAAGGTCACCCTCCTCTTTACTGAGTTTGACATTCAGTTCGACTGGTGTGTCGACTGGAGCGGAAGCAGTAAGACCAGCCAATGCAATGAGATCAATAGTGTATTTGTGCTAATTGAGAACTATACCTTGAGGCGATTGATGAACTTCAAGACCAAGGAAATAGTGTAGGGGGCCGAGATCCTTCATGTGAAATGTCTCCCAAAGAGACGCTTGGAGCTTTTGAATCATATTGGCATTAGGACCAGTAATGACGATATCATCAACATAAACAAGGAGTACAGTGATCCCGGATGAATCATGATTTAAAAACATAGAAGGATCATATGGGCTTGGATGAAAATCCAAGCGGAGAAGAGCAGCTTGAAATTTCTCAAACCATGCACGAGGAGCTTGTTTCAGACCATAGAGGGAGCGACGAAGTTTGGCAACCATACCTTTCCCGGATGAGCAGCCCTGAGGCAGTCGCATATAAACATCTTCTTTGAGATCACCATGGAGAAAGGCATTTTTGACATCCATTTGATAGAGAGGCCAAGACTGAGAGGCAGCAACAGCAAGAATGGTGCGGACAGTGGTATCTTGGCAACCGGAGCAAAAGTTTCATCATAGTCAATACCATATTCCTGCCGATTTCCAAGAGCGACAAGACGCGCCTTATATCGATCTAACGTGTCATCGGATTTTAACTTGAGAGAGAAGACCCACTTACAGCCAATAGGTTTGACACCCACAGGAGATGGGACAATATCTCACGTACGATTTTGCACTAAAGCATCCAATTTATCTTGCATAGCCTTGTTCCAACATGGGTCCTGCACAGCCTGCGAATAGGATTGGGGAATGGAAGATGAAGACAATGTGGCCATTAAGGAAGTATGGGAGAACCCATAACGGGCTGGTGGTACCGAAATGCGAGTGGAGCGACGCAGTGAAGGATGTCCAGAGGGATCAAGTGCCGGTTGTGGACCGGGTGCAGGAGCAAGATCAGGAGGGGGATCCATGGTAGGCGCTGCGCTGTTCCGTCTGTGATACACAAATTTAGGGTTAAATCGAACAACTGACGGGTCGTCAGAAAAACCAGGTAATGACACAAAAGAGGAGTCGTTAGGAGGATCAATGTGGTTTTGAAAAAAATACTGATGTTCAAAGAAAACGACATTCCTAGAGGTACGTAAACGACGAATGTGAGGATCATAACAAATGAACCCTTTCTGGAAGGGTGCATAACCTAAAAACACACACTGGGCTGATTGTGCCGTTAGTTTTGTCCTCTCAGAGGGAGGCAAGTGCACAAAACAAACGGAGCAAAAAACATGCAGATCATCATAGGATGGAGAGGTCTTGTACAATCGGCAATAGGGGCTGTGATTCTCAATGGAGGTTGATGGCAGAGGATTGATAAGATGAGCTGCCGTAGCCAGTCCCTCAACCCAAAAACGAGTAGGAACCGATGATTCCAGAAGAAGGGAACGAGTGACATCAAGGAGATGTCTATTTTTCCGTTCAGCGATTCCATTCTGCTGGGGAGTATAATGACAAGTTCTTTGAGATAGAATGCCTTTATTTTGCAAAAACCGTTGAAAATTGGAGGACACATATTCCCCACCAGAATCAGATCGCAAGATTTTAATGAGGTGGAAAATTGATTTTCAACATAAGCTAAATTTTTTTTAAAAACATTCAAACCATCAGATTTTGAATGCAGGAAGTAGACCCATGTGAACCGACTGAAATCATCAATAAAAGTCACAAAATATTTATAGTGAGCGTGGGAAAGAGCTGGAGCAATTCCCCATACATCACTATGAACTAAATCAACACACTGAGAGGTGTGTGAAGTGGAATAAGGAAACGGAAGAGTTTTGCTCTTTCCCATTTTACAAGTAGCACAATCAAAAGGCACACAAGAAGATAAACCAAGAGATTTATTTAATAAACCAGAATTTAACATAAGGGACAAAGCCTTGGAATTAGGATGTCCGAGTCTATTATGCCACAATCGGCAATTATCTCTAAGAGAAAAGCAAAACACATTATTGTCAAATTGATTCCTAGAAATTTTAGAAAAATCCAGCGGAAACAAGCGTCCACACTTAGGCCCCCTCGCGATCTCCTTCCCAGACATATGGTCCTGCACAACACAACCAGAAGAAGAAAAGGAGATGTTACAATTATTTTCAACAAGTTGCCCGACTGACAATAGGTTGGAAGTTAAATTAGGACATAGATAAACATTTCTCAATGGGATGGGACCAGGGATATCTCCGATAGCAGTAATGGGAACATGGCCGCCGTCAGCGGTTTGTATTTGAAAATGGCCATTGTAACTTATCATATTGGAGAGAAGGGTGTGGGAATACGTCATATGATTAGACGCCCCTGAATCAAGGAACCAAGTAGAAGATGAAGGTGACTTACCTGAGAGACCAAAGGCAGAGAGGGCATTGATAATCATTTGTTAAACCAATTCAGGAGTGAGAGATGATGAGGGCCCAGGCTGTAGGGGTGCAGATGTAGGAACAGGCATAACCGAGGAAGCCACATACGCATGCGGAGTCTGAGATTGTGGATTCTGATACTGCGGAGCCAGATACTGTGGAGTCTGATACTGCGTCGACGGACGTGGTGGACGGCTGCGACATTCAGAGATGATATGGCCCGACTTTTTACAGTAACTGCCGACTTTCTGTTTACATTGAGATGCAAGATGCCCAAATTTCTGACAACTGTAGCATTGAGTTTTGCTCAAGTCTCGAGGCGGAGACTGAGAAGTTTTATTTGCCGAGAACGCGACTGAATAAGTTTCAGTCTTTTGTTGAGCAATATGAGCCGAGGTCGTAAGGCACTGTTCTTCGCGTAATTGTTCATTCAAGCAGACAGCCAAGGAAGGTAGAGGCGTCCGATTCATCAGGGCAGAGCGGACACTTTCATATTCAGTCCGTAATTTCATCAAAAATTGATCCCGCTAACTAGAGGCCTGAAGATCGCGAATGACGATCAAAACATTTGCAGCCACGCCTGCATACTTAATACTATCGTATTCCGACCATAGAGTCTAGAATCCCGAATAGTAGTCTTGGATCGATAAGGTCCCTTGTGCATATTCAGCAATCGCACATTCAAGGTGAAATTGACGTGCGGAATTATCTTGATGGTACACTTGCTGCAGATACCCCCACATGTCTTTAGAAGTGGGGTAGGGTTGAGGTTCGTGATCAGATGAGGCTCAACAGATCCCAGAATCCAGGTTTTGATTTTGGCATCTTTAGTATGCCAAGAGGAGATCTTTTTCTCATCCTCGGTGGGTATAGGGTCCGAACCAGAAATATATCCCCATAATTCTTTAGCTTCAAAGTATATTTGGAACTGAAACGACCAAGCAGGGTAGTTCTTTCCCGTGAATTGAATCAAGGTAACCTCAGATTTTTCCATTGCAAAAGATGTTAACCAAAAGAGATGATTTAATAGTGATAAGACGGAGCAATCAGTGAAAAGAAACAATGTAAAACCAAAAACAACAAAAAAATTTGTGCACAGCAAGCCCTGTCAAGTGAAAATAATAGCAGGAGTGGCACGTACTGAACACAGCAGCAATTAGTAATATAGTAAGCAGCAGAAATCCAGCCAGGAAGCAGAAATCAAGGCAGAAAGAGAACCAGGAACTGTTCCCAGAATAGTTGTGTGAGGCAGCAAGTAAAATCAGCCCAGAATAGGGCCAGACGAACCTGCACAGAGGATGGGTTTTGCTCGTGGGCCCCACCAGATGATCTTAGGACAGATCAAAGGCAAGGGATGAGATGAGATGTAAATTCCGCAACTGATGGAAGAAGAAATCCTCAAAAAGGATCAAGATCTGAGAATCTAGACGGTTGAGATTGAAACTTGTGGAGAAAATTGAAAAACCCTAGAATTTAGTAGATGGCCTACCTCTGATGTTCATAAAATCTTGAAAAAATAACCAGAAAATTGGATAATTCCAGTCGACCAAGATAGAAGGGATTTGCAGAGGGGCTGATGACGATCTGAAGTGGGCCATGTCTTGATCTGAGAGGATCTGTGATGATCAGGGATGATCAGCGATGATCTCTTATTGCCTTGATACTATGTAAAATAAAAAACAAGGTTTCCTTGAACTTTGCTCTGATACCATGACAGATTTTATGAACACAGAACCTTGTTGAATCAATACAGAATGTATATTCCTGTTTATTGAAGAGAAGTCATCACTGTATATAGGTATTACAGCAATATCTATTCTAGTTCTAATAAAACCACAATTCATCTAGAGATAGGAAAGCTATTACTCAACTATCTAAGATAGGAAAGCTACTAATAAAAATAACATGTACATCTGTCAACAATCTCAACAATCTCAACGTGAGAAATAACTAAGTCTTCCATGGGCCTTGGGCCTTGGGCCTTGGGACTGTTTAACTCCTACTTCCTAGTATTTAGAATAATGATGTGTTATTGAAATTTCAGTGTGTA
This sequence comes from Umbellularia californica, assembly GCA_028538565.1. Classification (NCBI taxonomy): domain Eukaryota; kingdom Viridiplantae; phylum Streptophyta; class Magnoliopsida; order Laurales; family Lauraceae; genus Umbellularia; species Umbellularia californica. The sequence continues at coordinate 11,732,415 of JAPQWN010000005.1, forward strand.
TTTTTTGGGAACTTAGTGAGTTACATTATTGCTTCTTGGTAGAAAAATTTTCTCGACATTTGACAATTCGGATACCAGAGACCGCCTTCAAGGACAACTTGCATGCTGGTGCGTTTATTCAAGAGGTATGTTTTCGTTGCTCGATGAGTCTTTTTCTTTGAACTGATCTTGGAGGTAAATGCTGATTATTTCTCATTGTAACATGAAGTTGCTTTCATTATCTTCTAATTAATGGTTGATCACATTACACTATTGGTGATCATAATTTTTGCAACTAGTTGCACAGCCTAGAATGTTATATAGAAAGATCAGTGCGTTTCTTGAAGATATATGTACTTGTGGGAAAACTTCAATGGGCTTTTAGTCTGTTTTCTGCATTGCACTAATGTGAGCTTTTGTCATTTTACATTAAATGCATCCCATTCCTTGTTCCAGACTGTTGGGCTAAATGCGAATGTGCACCTGAACCTGAAGGGGCCTTTCCTTAAATTCCTATCGTTAAAATAAATAATTCCTTATGACTTTATGGTTTTAGTGAAGAATTATGTGTAAAAAGGCTCTAAGGGAAGGGGGACGAGAAGAGAACCAAAGAAGGTAACAAAGAAACATATTTCAAGTACCTCAAAGAACCAAATAGGAAACTTTCTCTTCTTTAATTAAGAATCTACCAACCAGCTGTTCACTGGTTCCACATGAGAGGGAAGAACTTCAACTTTTATACCTCAATTAAACTGTTGAATACGAATCTATCAACCAGCTGCTCACTGGTTCCACATGAGAAAGAAGAACTTCAACTTTTATTCCTCAATAAAACTGTCGAATATATCTTAAACAGCTGACCCCTTCTGTAGCCAACCAGCTGTTCACTGGTTCCACGTGAGAGGGAAGAACTTACAAATTTACTCCTCAATAAAACTGTCAAATGCATCTTTAACAGCTGGCCCCTTCTGTAGTGATCCCTTCTATATGCTACTCTTTCAACCTATGTCCTTTGAAATTCTAAGGGGGGGAAACGTATAAAAACCCTACAGGCATTGATATAGTTCTGACCTATTGAGGCAGATCTACAGTTGAAGAACTGTTTACAGTTTTACAGCGTTTAGATGCAAAAAAAACAAAACAAAAAAACACCACAAAACAGCGAAGAAACAGCACTTGAAAAAGGGAAAACCATCATTGGATAACATTTAGCCCATTCGGAATTGAAAATCGAGATGCCCAGCTTACAATAGCTATCACCTGTCCAAAGATTACTGCGGCAGTGTTTTTTAGGAGAAAATACAGCCAAGCAAATGTTCTGGCTGCTGCAACTTATTATTATAGAGTCTAAAGCAATAGCGGCGCTGGAAAAGATCCTAACTAGTCAGTCATACATCAATGAGGACATAAATTTAGTCCCTCCAGTTGTGAACAGCAGTCTAATAAGTAATTCAAATGAAAAAAGATAAAATACTGTGCTTGCATGTGCAATGCTTGTGCAAGCAAGCTTGCTCAGGAATTCTGCCCATTGCACAGGCTGTGGGGGGCCTTTTTTATGCACCAGTGGCTTCGCCCAACCCAGTTGACCCTGGCAGTGGGCCAAAGTGACAGCTGGGGCTAGTTAACCCAGCCATGGGAATAGCTGGGTCCAGTTGGGCTCCCATGCTGCTTGAGGTCCTTTTTTGTTGGCTAGTTCTGAACCCTTGTTGCCTTGGTTTGGTACCATTGGGCTGTGCAGTTCAGGGGTCATTTTCTCAATTTTGTCGAGTAGGCTTGGACAAGAGCCCGTGGCACAATGAAGGTGCTCACTATTGCAACATTGAGGTTGTGGGTTCAGCTTATGTGACCAATCAAAAGTGTCAAGTAGACCTTCAGCTACCCCCAAACTTTGTTAAAACCCTAAGATTCATATCCCGGATCCTACGTTTTGTATTGAATCCAAACGGAATAGATTCTTATCTATGCAACAAAGTTCATTACCATTTGAATCTTAGGATTTAGGTGTGAATCTTATGATTTGATAATTGTTTAATTGAACCTCATGATTTAAGTGATTTGTCTAGGTGAGGATAGCCACAGTTGAATGACCAATATGATTCTTCTTCTGTTTTTTGGGATAAGGCCCCCCGGCACAGTGGAAGGTTTCCACTATTGCAAGGTTCAAGTGATGTTACCAATAAAAAAATATTAATTGTTTTTTTTAAATTTTTTTCTTAATGTTTCTTTTTTTAAGAGGCTAAGATGATGATGATATGCTTCCGAGGATTAAATTTCTAGGGATCTCTATTCTCTTATCTTTAGAGCATCTCAACAAAATGAAAGTAACACTGACTTGCTTTCTTGATGTCATCTTTTTAGCTATGCTCACGCATAAGCAATGCACGGGGGAGTGATCCAAAACTTGACAAGCTGTATGTTTCAAAAGACTCAAGCTGTCCTGAATTTCCATGTCAACTTTTTCTAGACACCGCTGTCTACTCTCGAAATCGCTGTTTCCGTTTAGCTCTCTCTTCCAAAGCAGGGAAGAGCTCTGTTCTCCTGCCCACTGGACGTTTCAAATGTAAGAACCTGGTATGCCATTTCTTTCCAGTTTGATTTAATATCTCTCACTCTCCTGATTCTTGTCTGAAAATGTTGTGATCTACTTTGCTAGTTACAACTTTTTACTGTTGAGCTGTATTCTATTAGTGAAATTTCACAATTTCTTGATATCATCCAAAACAGTCCTTCAATGTGTTGATTTGCTTGTTTGGAGGCAGGAGCTCAGAATCTGTAAAACCCTCATGAAGATGGGTGAACTCAAACAAGTAAGCGATATGAGGGCTGTCTTTATATGTGTGTTGCCAACAGGGGTAAAGAAAGAATAGTAAGCAAGATATTCCTGGACTGTTCTATAGTTAAGCATTATGAGAACTGTCCTATATTTCTATTAAGGTAGCCAAGTTCCTCATCATCTAATTAGTGATGCACTTGAATGGATTAATAGTGGTCCTTTTTGATGGTCCTTGCTTGATGGTTCCTTCCCATTGCCTTTAATCCATTCATTTGACTTCCTTACTGGATAGCCTTTTTGTGTAATGTCTTTTACTTATGGCCCCTTCTTCGAGAAGCATCATGTTGAGTGTTGGGAAGGACCATTCAATGCCCTGATTTGACAATCAATTCTATTGAACGGTTTGATTTTCTCTTTGCCATGCCCTAGTTCCAAGCTAGGAAAGGAGGGTTGATAGATGCAATTGACTGTGTTGCTAACCAGTAATCCCAAAACCAATTGGTGATAGGAAACTGCACAAACAACTACTTAACACCTCCGCTCAGGTGGGACACCACCTGAATCCGAAGCACACACCCGCACAAGACTATAACACGGCATGGGGCCTTCTTGCCTTGTGCACTTGCGCCCGCACAAACACTCAATGCGGCATGGGCATTTTTGCCATGCGTGGTTTCGAACTCAAGACCTATGGCTCTAATACCATGACAGAGTTGCTAGCCAGTAATCCTAAAACTAGTTGGTGATAGGAAACTGCACAAACAACTACTTAACGGCAGTCACGTATAAAAACTTGCCTTGCTAAATTCTAAGTCTACTTTGAGCAAGAAGCAATTGTTGGCAAGCTCTAGTTAGGAAAGGTATGGTTCTAGGAACTGACGATATTCCTGGGATGAACTTAGCAAAGTGTGGTGTACTGGTGTTTTCTGATTGACAATCAGTTTTGGCACCAGTTACAGCCAAGAATAGCTCTAAACTCGTGAAAGATCTGTGTGAAAAACAGTTTCATGAGATCTTCAAGAACTAAACCAAGCATAATGTTAAGGATCTTGATGAACAAGACAAGTGGCAAAACCAAGCATGACACTTGCTCAGGCCTTAGAGAGTTAAGTCAGGCCAGAATGTCTATCTTTTAAACAATTTACATTGATACTTCAAATTCATATAGATGATGATTTATTTCTCCTCCAGCATCTTGTTCTTTCACATTTTGAACTTGATTTCTCACTTCAGTCACTTGTCTGTTTACTTTTCCATAATCCCATGAACTGGTCCCTATTAAGGCTTATCTACATTAGTTCACTTTAGTAATTTCAATGTAAACCTGCAATATATGTTGGAAACAGTAAATTATTTGGAGGAACTTGCTGTTATAAACTTTGTGGTATCCTTTGATCCTCTCTATCTTTGTGGCATCAAAATCATTTGATGGGAGGATTATGTAATAGAAGCTTTATATCAACATGTTCTAACTCTTTCTCCTGAATTGGAATTTTGCTAAAATTGTTGTTGTTCCATCAATACCTGTTTTTTTTCAGTTTTCGATCTTCCCTAAATATAAACATTGCACCACTTGTGAAAATGCAACCTTTAGAAGTCAAGACTACCATTGTAAATATGAATTTGTGCGCCTCTGATCCAATGGTTGCAGAGTGAGCAGCAAATGTTTATGGAATCCTTAATCTGCAGAATGGATGTTGACTGCAAGAGGTTCCTGATTTGCAAAATGGATTTGGATTGTAAGAAGATCTTATGCTTTGATTCTCTGGTAAAGTCATTCTCTATGGGTGGATTTATTCTAGTTTAATCTCAGGTTGGATTAGTTTCTATAAAAAAAAGGATTATTAGTTTCTACAATTATTTGAGCAATACCATTAAAAAAAAACAATTATTTGAGCAACAAGAAAAGTTATTAGAGAGAGCTTGGCTGACATGTCAACTGAGGTCTCAGTAGATTTTAATGAGTAAATTATTTTTTGGTAACTCTTATTATAAAAGACTTAACAGTACTAGTGAACCATACTGAAAATCCCTCCACCAAAAACGAAGGCACACAGAAAAGCAAAAGCAATTTAGGACAGAATACAATCAAATTTCATAAGAAACAAACAAATTCTGTCGCCAAACTCCATCTTTTGTTTAACCATCTGCTGCTTCATTTGCCGATTGCTGCACATGGGAAAAAGAAGTGTTAAGGGATCTCACGAGATCTATCACCTCTTCCACCTCATCCAACCAATTCCAAGGCGAACGACAATTAGCTGAGGCCTATCTGATGACACATTTAAATCCCCTTGCAACTGAATTTCCTGGAGACTAAGGCAAAGTGCTTCCCTCAAAACCATACTTAAAGCCAGGATTTCTGCATTATTAATAGAGTGAAAACCAGTTACCCCGAAAAAGATAGTGGCTGGGAGGAAAAGCGGTCCCAAATAATTCCCCCTATACCAGCATGTCCTGGAATGCCCACAGCACTTCCATCAAAGTTCAACATGAAACTCCTGGCAGAGGAGGGAACCGGCTTTGGTTGTTCTGATGCAATGCACAATAATAAAGTACAACATTTCAAGGCCTATAATTTAGATGCCAACCTAAGTTTTGAATACCAAAATTCTTGAACCTGAGTTCTAAATGTGCTTTAGATTTTTAATTTTTAAACATTTTAGTTAGGATGATGATTAGCCTTTTATTTTATGAGGACAACGGTTAACTTCCATAGGAATGTCAATTGACTTTGCCCCTAATTGTTTAGCTTCTTTTTAGAATATCCAACGCACTCTTTCTTTGTCAGCACCTTTGCGATCGAGCAACCTCAATTTCCAGGAAATACTTAAGTTTAGCTGTATGGAATCTTAAATGTCAAACATCATTCTCTTATAACTATTTAGAGCTTCAATTTTACTTGTTCCCAATAACACTAAAACACCCAAACCCAATATGGTAAATCCTTTATTGTTTTCATCAAATAAGGTAATGATCAATTATTATTATTATTTTTTTGCGGAAAGATCAATTAGACTTCCGTTATTGTCATCTCATAAAAAGGGCTTCATTGAACTTTTGAAACCAAGCACGTGCAGACTGCTTTAGACTATATAGATATCTTTAGCTTAGAAATCTTTCTCGTTCGACCTATAACTACAGATCCACGAGTATGAACCATATGCACTTCGTGTGTATCTCCATGGAGCTAAGAAGCACGGACACGGACACGGGACACGGACACGACACGACACGGACACGCGGATACGGCATTTCTCAAAAAAGTAGGACACGGACACGTCGGGGACACGTTAATAATTAATAATAATAATAATATATCTAATCATATACTAAAAGATACTATCATTTTAACTTTGTAATCAATTTAGCAATCAAATAAATAAAAATTCAAGTACCACTGTACCAACTAACAAACATATCAAATTATCAAATAGCAATACAAAATTGAAACATACTTAATAATCATTAAACATGAAATATCCTTAGTTCCATAAAATTTATACTGGCAAGAAGAACACAGCATAAAATTTCGCTGGCTGGAAGATCTTCGATGGGTGGAAGATCTTCGAATGTGGCAGGCTGTTCTTCTTCTTCTTCTTTTTCTCTTTTCTGCTTTTATTTCCTCTTTCGCTGGCAAGAAGAACTTTGATTGTGTTATTAGGGCTGGCCCCTTCTTTTTAAGTTATGTCTTTTTACAAAAACCCCCCTCTGCTTTTCTTTTTTAACTTTTAACTTTATTTTTTTCCAATCAAAACATGCAAACGTGTCCGACACGTGTCCGGAACGTGTCCGGAGCGTGTCCGGAGCGTGTCTGGAACGTGTCCGGAGCGTGTCCGAAACGTGTCCGAAATAAAAAACATTAAAAAATCAGCAGGACACTCTTTTTTGCGTGTCCGACACGTGTCGGAGCGTGTCCTGAGCGTGTCCGTGTCCGACACGTGTCGGACACGGACACTCCGGCCCCGGAGAGGTGTCCGTGCTTCCTAGCCATGGAGGAGGGCATTCTTGACCTATGCTGATCCAGAAGCTATGGTAAATCGGCAGCTAAAGAAAGTATAATTTTTGTTGAATTGATTGATGACTTAAAACAATGCTTTTGCTTGTAATGTGCATTCCTTTGAGTTTATGTCTCAGTAGTATTGTCAGCGTTGTGTTTCACTGTGAATATCCATCTGCAAGAAGTGATCACGTGAACATGATAGTAAAAAACTACAAGTGGCTCATATCAGAGAGAAATTTGAAGGAATGTCGTTGTGATGATTTGGGCATGTGCAAAGATTGGAATTGCCTTTGTGCAAAGAATTGGAATGTTGCAAGTATAATGAACTAGGAGAAGGCTTGTAAGGACTCAAATAAAGTAGTTAGAAATCACATGTTAGATTATGGATTGAAATAGAACACAGCCCTAAATAGGGATAAGTGGAGAAGCTAAACTTAGAGGTGCTCCCCAAATAGAAGAGATGAGGCTTTGATGATGAAAATACATCTTTGGCAACCTGGTCAATACAAAACCTGCCAAATACATCTTTGGTAACCTGTTCCAATACAAAATCTGCCATTTCAATCCACAGTTCAGCAGGATTCATTTGATTCCTTATGTACAACTTCAATTTCTTCTATACCACTTGTTGATGTACTAAAATGGAGTACCTGAAACCTCTCTTTTGGTTTGACTATGATCTTTTATGTTCAACTATGCTTTTTCAAAAGATCTAGTGGCAAAGTTGGAAGGTGTTTGCTTTTGTGACACAATGTTCTGGGTTTGAGTCATGTAACCAATAAAAGAAAAATATATTCTCTTTGACCAAAGGTTTCTTTATAATTATGTCATTGTGTCAGTGGCTGTTGAACGTGAAGGAAAATGATTTTAATTTCTTCCTTTCATTCTCTGGCAATAGCTTTCTATTTATCATGGTATTTAATATCTTTCATGGACTAATTAATGCTTTTTGTTTGGGAATTGGTCTCTTCAATCAGGACAACACTAATAGTCAACAAAGTTCTAAAGCTCTCCAAGAGCTTGCATTGCGTACTTGCACTGATAATCCACCTGAGGCAAACTTCTCTGGGAAATCACCGTTTCCTGCTCTCGACTTATTTGTGGAGTCCATAGCATCTATTGGAAATGTATCAGGTGGTACTTGTCTTTTATTTACATATTCGTTTACGAACAATGAGAAGTTTTTCGTTACCTCTAAATGTTCATATGGGTGATAGAACATGTCGGGAATTGGGATTTAGAACTGCTCTTCGTCAACACCTGACTTTGGGTTTCATGTTGAATGAAGTATAAATACCTTGGTAACACCTGACATCATTGCTTCCAAGTGTCTTTCAGTTTGAGTTCTCATCAAGATACCAAAAGCAGCCTGTATGCAACATTACTCCGACCAAGTATAAGGCTGCTTTTATTCACCATGTAGTTTGTAAGAAATTGGAAGCTATAAGTAATAAAAAAAAGAGGAAAAGATAATAAGTCATCTCCATGTCTTTCTAAAAATTCATCATTCACGTAGCTCCACATGTAACCAAGGCTCTTCCACGGTAGGGTGGGGACAACAGTGGTCCGTTGAACCATGTTACTTACTTATTTTATGCTTCAAATATGAGGATGATTACTGAATGCATCCATGCATGGATCGATGCGGCGTGGGTAGGGGAAGATAGAGTCAATAGGGCTTCACTCCCAAAGGTATGCCGTTGGCTTCACGCCATTCCTTTCACAGGAGAGAACTCAGAGAAATTTTCATTTTTCATTAATCATAGTCTAGAAGCCAAAGAGGCATTACAATGCTTATATAGGAAAAAAAAAAAGAAGCTAATCCTAGATCTAATCTCAGCCACTGACAGAATCTACGGCTAAGATTAAAACAAACACTTAAATAAATATTTCCTAATTGAAAATAAACCCATTACATGAAAATAACTTAAATAAAAGATCCTAAAGGAAAAGATCCTCTAAATTAGGCCTATTGGGCCTAGTCGACCCATGGATATGGGTCTATGCTGTGTCATGCAGGTAACAGGAACCAGCCTCTATGGTACCTGGATACTTTAAGAGAAAGACCCTTATTATATAGCATCTGATACTTCAATTTTATGTGCAAAATCCATATCCCCATTGTATCCATGGTGTGTCCTTGTATCCATGCTTTTTCACGGTATCATAGCCCAGCCAGGCCCGACCCAAGCTCAAGAAGGGTGCCAGGCCAGGCCAGGCTAGCCCAGCTGGACTCAAACCAGGCCAGTCAGACCCAGCAGAAGGCTGCACTGTCCAAACAGGCACAGCTGAGGGCTGTGGGACTTCTGCAGGCTCTTTAATTACGAAGAAGGCTCTGTAGGGCCTACTCGAAACATATTGAGACCTTGCAGGTCCCTCCCTTGTGGTCAACAGCCCCTGCAGTCCCCTTTTAGGCAATCACAATACCTAAGTTATGGTTGGGCCTTTTTTTTTTTGGTGTGTGCATGTTTGATTGCAATTAAGAAACAATCATTAGTGAGATTACGGAGTTCTATGTTAGAAAGTCCAGTTGAGTAAGGATTAGTTTGGAAAATCATATAGATTTGGGTGGGTCGGTTTGTATATTCGTCATTCCAGTTTTATTTTTAATAAATTTCATTGTTTGCATAGTGGGTGAAACTGCAGTTGCTTCTCCAGTGAAGGACAATTGGGCTTAAAAACATACCCAGCGGACTGCATGTGAACTCTAGATCTTTTTTTTATTGAAGCTTCTTCCTCCCTCTGATCTGCTATTGAAGCGCCTTGTCGTTCTTTCAATTTCTTCTGTTTCTGAGTACTGTTACTGCAGTACTGCTAATTACATTTTGAGTGACTGTTGCTATTGAATCCTGATCCACATGGAGGCTATTCTGAAGGTTTGATTTGAATAGTTGTTCCTGAGAATGAAGCCTTTTTCTTATTCTTCCACTTGATAACTTGACATCCTGGAAACTCACCTTACATGGCCTCTGAAATCATGAGCTGTCCCATGTATTGTCTATCATACAAATGCAACTGCTTGGGGATAACAGGATTTCAGGAAGTGTACTACTTGAAAGTAAAATGGTTTTTTCTGTCTAAGCGTTTGGTGGATGATTTGCATTAATTACTTCCGGCATAATGAAAATGGAGTGTGATTTGTCTGTTGCCAAAAGTTGGGTTACTGAAAAAGAAAAGTGCTGGTGGAGAAAGCTTCATTTTGTATAAAAATTAAAGAATGTTGCAAGGTTGTGGAGTGTGTTTCCCTCTCCACATTTCTTGAGAACTTAATTGGGGGGGGGGGGGGGGGGGGGGGAGGGGAGGGGGTGGGTGTGGTTGGTGCGCGGCCTTGATAGAGATCATACGTTTGTGGGACCAATAATGTAATCCTAGTTCCCTTCCCTCTTCTTGTAGGGTTTGATAGAGATCATATGTTTGTGGGACCAATAATGTAATCCTAGTTCCCTTCCCTCTTCTTCTACTACTTGTTGCTTCTTTTCTGTGTATGTCTCTATGACTACAGAGCTGCTTTGTGTTTTTAATAATGAATCTTTGTCATTACTGATTAAAATCAGCACAAGGGAATCTGGAGTGTGGGTGATGTAGTATGGAAGTCGGCCCTGGGCCCATCATCCAACCCAGCCCTTTGGGTGCAGCCCACACGCCCAAATTGGCTGAGAAAGCTATTGTGGAATTATTCTAAATTTATCTTAGGATTGATTAGAAATTGTTGCTTATTTTGTTAGTTGATGAGAATTAGTAGTTTTCTATTTCTATTATAGTTTACTGTTTTAGTAGTCTTAATACATTATAAATAGAGAAGCCCTCTATTGTAACAGGTATGCTTTCAATTAATACATAGATTTCTCTGAGTTGCTGACGTGAGTTTTGGATTGTTTCATGGTTTCGTTTGTGCCCTAGTGGCTGGAATCCTCTTGAATTCGATCAATTCTTCGGGAGATTGATCTATCGACCCAATCGCTAATCTTGGGTGCGTCAGTGGGCGTGATTTTTTTAAAGAGTATCTGGTATATTAGGGGTCGTCAATCCAAATAATCAGATTTCTGTTACCTTTCTTAAATAAAAGTAGTTGTGTAGAGGATTTTCAGCGTGCAACATGTCAATTTGTGAAACAATAGAGATGTTCTTATTCTGATAGTATAATAAAAGATGAAGTGTTAATTTTTCTTTTTTAATTCATTCTGATGTTTGGGGGCAATGGCCCGATGGCCTTTCTTTTTCTTTTACTTTAATCCATTCTGATGTCTGGAGGTACTGTATAAATTGGATTCTAAATCTGTAATTGCATTTTTGGGCTATAGCAGTTCTTGAAAGGTTATAAGTGCGGTCTTCCTGGAACAAATGGTAGATAATTCATCTTGATGGATGTTTGTTTGTTTTTTGTTTTTTGTTTTTTTTTTTATTTTTTATTAAGAAGATATCCCATTTTTCTCTCGATAGAGTAAATATATTTCTCCCTCATCGCCTTTTGGGGAGTGTTTTGAGAATTCTGGTCATGTTTCTTTGGCCTATGTTTCGGCCTTTGTCTCAGTATAGTCCTTAGACTGTAAAGGTTTTTGAGTTATAAATTCATCTTTCTTCGGAAAAAAGAAACAAAGGAATTCGGCTCATGTTTCTTTGGTTCTACTAGTTCATGCTTGTGTGCTTCCATCTGCTCCATTTCATGTGTGTAGTGTAGAGAGAGATCTAACTTCGGGATGCTATTGATTCTAATCCTTTTTTTGGTAAATAAAACCAATATAACTACAGGGAAACATTCATAGGAATGCTATAAAGTCTGAACCCTTATTTTGGTATAATTAACCACTATAACTATTTGGAAAATGGCATTCATTCATGGTCATGCTCGTCATAGTTATTAGAATCCTACGATTCGTATCTTGAATCTTAAGGAAAACAATTCGAATCTATGCAATGAATCCCATTTACAGATGAATCTTACGATTCCGGTGTGAATCCTAAGATTCGATACTCATTTCATCGAATCTTATAATTCAAGTGATTCGGCTAGGCAAGAATAGCTACAACCAATAAGTTAATATTAATGATCTTTTACCTTTTTTCTTTCTTTATTCTTTCTTTCTTTTATTGCTTTTATTTTTAAAAGGTTATTTAATAGTTAATAAAACCTTCTAAGAATCTTTTGCGGCTTTGATGGGGTTTTAAAGATGAATCAAGAACATGCATTTAATTAAAGCATTCAATTGTCCGTATGATGCTTGTCTATATCTTCTTCTTTTTAATCTATTTTGGTTTTTTTTCTTCACGAATATTTTCTTAACTTAAAGAGATATCCTACCGTGTTAGATTGATGATTTGGATTCTATTTTTTGATTTAAAGATAATACAAAAAATATATATATATATATATATTGATACATTAAACTTATTTAACTATTTACAACTACACATCATTTATTTCATTTATATATATATATTAATATATGTTATGATGTTCTTGATATGATTGTATGATAGGCTTTCTTGTTATTGTATTTATAGTGATATAAATGGGAAAATGGATGGTTATGAACAATTACTTTTTCCTTTTTCTTTTAATTTTTAATCATTTTTCATTTTTATTAAGAAAAATAAAAAATCCTACGATTCAGGATTCGATTCGATTCATGGGTATGAACGATTTGCGATACGATTCCGATTTTGAAAACTATAATGCTCGAAATAAACTAAGATTTTGGACTGTATCTTCAGATTTGAAATCTTAGATTGCTGAGTAGTGTATGACCACCGCTAAGTACAGCATTTGATAAATGCCAATGGTATTAGGCAAAAAAGTTGGGCTTCTTTGTAAATATACATTCAGGGACTTTTGTAATTTTAGAAAACACAGTTTTTTTAATTATGAAAATTTTAATAATTCGTCCTACCCGAAGCAAAGCAGTCATATTTTTTTGTTCCTCCCAATTTCATTTATTTTCTTATGTTTTCCCTTTGTTCTTATATTAGGGTTTTTTCATACAGTTCATGGAAAAAACCTAAATCCCTTATATTCTTTAGATTTTAGCCATAGTGCAGTTTGTCTGGTTTGAAACTGATTCAAGTACATAGCGACAAATTAATAGTGTTCTATTTGTAATCAATGTTTAATTTCCATGTCAGCAAGTTTGAATGTCTCTAAACGACTGTCTGTTCACAAATACAAGAATGGTTATGTAGAGGTTATCATATTTCACAAACCCTATTGCATGTGTTTAGGTTTTAATCATTTTTATATTTACATTCTCATTTGTTGTTATGTTAATTGTTTCACTTTCTAGGAAGAATTCGGACTTGGTATTGGTTCTCAGAGTACGGCTTGATGGTTTACAGCATGTCCAGGAATAGATACTGTGAGAGGATTGGCAGGGAACATAAAAGCAATCATGGTAGTGTCTTTTCTTAGTGTTCACTTTTTTCTGCATAAAATATGAAGCAACATATGGAGTAAAAGATTTGAAAAGCTTATCTTTATTAGTTCTTTCTCTATGTCCTTTCTTTAACTGAGTTGTAGTTCTGATTTGAAATTTGTGGAACAAAGACATTTTCCAATCAGGAGAGCTGTCTTGTGTGACTTTTTTGGCCACAGCCTGTAGCATTAATAATTTAACGTTTAAAGGTTTGGTTGGAACAGGATCTTGCACCTCAGTGTGAGTTTTGATGCTCAGAAAATCTAAAATTAATGTCCAAGACTTAGTAATTGCAAAATAATAGGCACTGGGGTTTGTAGTTATAATGTGTAAAAGAAATGTTATCCAATCTCTTAACAGAAAGAAAGATGAACCTGAACTTGTGCTTTGACCAACACAATGTATTTTTCCCCTTATATTCTTGGCTGCAAATCAATTTTCATTGATGGCCGAGGAACAACAATTCTAGAACTGATTTTTTTTTTTTTTATAAAATAAAAATAGCAGTAAGAACTTCATGGAACATTTAATCTCAAAGGGAATAAAGGGCTATGGTTCAAATAAAATTTAGTGTAACCATGTTGAGTATTGACTTGTCTATATGCAGTATGCATGAATTGTTGATCTTTTTTATTTTTTATTTTTTATATTTAATCCACCCCTGCATATATCATGCATCCATACTGCAAGATGCCTGTAAACCTTAATTAACTCTTTCAAATGCGCCTTTGATCCCACTTTGGGCATCACCTTATTCTCATAATGGTATTCACATCTAACTCAAAGGAAAAGAAAATTTTGAACATACACTGAATGGCACTGACATCTACTATTTACTACAAGTTTCTTTTACTGTTGGACTTGTTCTAAAGTTATGTATGCCCCCTTGTGCATTCTCTTCTGTGTGCCTGGTTCTATCAAATGTTAGGTGCTATCTGCTTTTGGAACTTTGTAAAACAGGATATATTCTACCCTAGTAAGGAAGTAGTGTGGTACAGAAACTTCATCAAGTTGCATTCAGGAAGACTAATTTGGGGGAATTGCATAACACTAACTGAAATATTTTGTTTCCAACTCCTGAAATTTCTACTTCCAGAAAAATATACATACAATGCTGATACTGGATCTGTGGTTCCAGTTTAAGCATCTGAGTTAGCTGATAATAATCATCTCAAGGATGTAACTTGTTTCTTTTGCTCTCTTAGTATTTTTTGGAATATGTATACTAGAGAGTCGGGGAAAACATAGAAGGAAAAAAAAAACCTGCAAAGTTGGCTGTTTCATATTTTGTATCTAAACCAAATATAATTGAAAAATATTTCAAAACAACTGCCAAGAATCTGGAGCATCCATCTCATGGATAATATTGGTGGTTTACTTTAAAAAAAAAAAAAAACCTTTATAATTGAAGAATCATTTCTATTGTGTGGATACCATTTTCCTTTTTGAAACTGAACTGTTACTTTTTTATTCCTTTGTTTATTTCTTTTTAACATTTTCACTCCTATTGTATGCTAAATTCAACTGCAAGGATTGTGTGCTTGGCTTTACTATCATTTGCTATCATAGAAGGCTCAACCAATTGGATGGTCTAAGTGACTGTTGACAAGCCATGATTTTTTTAAAAATCATGCTACAGGAAAAGTCCACTATAAGTAAGTGCAGGAGTTTCTAATGATTATACCTTGAATCGGTGACTGTTAGGATTGTGTGTTTGGCTTGGTGTTATCATAAGGGACCAATACAGAAGAGCCCACCAAATGGACAGTTTAAACTTGATATATGTGCTGTCATGTTTATGGGGAATAGGCGGCAATACGTAAATGGTTTCTTGTGTGGTGGGCGGAGTCGACCTCCAATTACTAGGCTCAACTCTCAAGAACTTGAATGATTATCTCTTGGAATGAGTAGAGTAGATTCACTATTTGCAAAGTTTTGCTCATGATATGCTCTAGTCATTGAATCTGTCTTCAATTTTTTTTTCTTTTCTCAATGCATTGTTTTAAAAATCCCAAACAGCCTAATCTTTATTTATATTTTTCTTTTCTCAGTAATGTACATTGTTGACTTCAAAAGGGCTGGCTATTATCAGAAATGTTATGATCCTGATTGCAAAGGTTTGCAAATGATGCTAGTTAACTTCGATCTTTTCTAAGCCTACTGATCCATGTAGATCATGTCTGTAAGGCCTCACATTCTGGTATGGCACGTGATATATCATGGTTGTCCATCACTAGATCCCATTGTAAGGATTCTACCCCAAGAATCGATCTGGTCCAGTCTTCAGGTGTTCTTCAATATGCACTTTGATTGAACTTCTAAGTATTGCCTTGAAATTCACAAGATCCTGCTGGCAGGACTGATTTGGACTGTTGGCCAGTCTGGGTTTGATTGGGCCCCCATCTATTCCACAGTATAGCTGCCACTGGGCCACAAAATACATATTTTGGCATTAAAGCTATAAAACTGTAAAATATATAATAACAAAATGATATCAGACAGAATATAGTTGGTAATGTGGATTGACCCAGTTGATGGACCAGCTGGACCAAATCGCCTTCCAAACTGGTTGAGTCCTGGTCCAGGTTTTAAAACATCAGTTTAAGCTACATTTTTTCTGTATAGTGGCAGAGGTGGAGCTGATGTGTTGACTTGTCACTTGCCTCTTTTTGACCCATGGTGCGTTCACACTGTCACTCAGCTGACTGATGTCGTGGACCTGTGGCACAAATATGCACGTGGCTGCACATACACAAGTTTAGAACTACATATGTAGGCCTCTGAAAGCTGCTTTTTGTTCTCTAGAGTTTCTACATTGTTTTCATTTTCTGAGCTTGATGATGGCAACAGGTTATCGATCCCCCCTGCGCCCTATACCGAGGGATACCATCCCTGATGACATGGCTCTCTTTAATTCAACATGGAATGAGAACTATAGGGAAGTGATGAACATTAACCTTGATGTTCACGTTGGCGAAAACAATGTGCAACATAGTTGCCTTAAATTTGATGAGGGAATTACTGACAGCTGCAAGAAGGATGGTGGGTGGTGGTTAGAAGCCATAAGAATTGCTGATGACATTGAAAACAAGCCAAAAGAACCTGATTTTAGTGAACTGGTAACTTCATTTTCCAAATCTCCTGTTATCAAGCTTTCCCCTAGTGTTGCTTCCATTTGGTATATCATTACTGTTGAGGACGCTTGATCAATTATCTTCACATCGCTTCAGTTGATTTCTACCACAAATTGCCAGAAATGCTCATGTACCCTCCATTGCTGCCTACTAATCTCTGTTCAAGTTATTTGTCACTCAATGTGGAAGGTTCCATGCCTACATGGAATGAGCATCTTTGTTAGTACTTTTGTCTTGGCACTTGTTTATTGATCTGTGTCTGGTTTTGAGCAGGATGAGGCAGGTTTGGGTGAGGATTATGAATGGTGGATGGAAGTTGAAAGAGCTGCCTCTCAGGTTGAAGAACAGCCTGGTGACCTTTCTCTGAACACAAATGTATGACCTATATTCAAAGTAGATTTCAAAAAATGTCTCTGAAGGTGCAGCTATTCTACATGGGAAGGAGGGTAGGTAGTCCTTGCAATTCTAGTCATCAAGGATGTTCTGTGAGCCCTTGAACAGGTGATGGAGCTCGTTGTTTCCATCAGTACCTGATAGAGGTGAACAATCCTCCGGGATTACAATTTGGGACATCGGCACCAACCTTGATTTGTACCACTCTGTCCATCTTGTGGTTAATTCTTCCCACAGATGTGTGATGCCTGTATTGTATTGAGACATTGTATATTTTGTAAGAAATAGTAGGGATGCATGTACCATAACATTTTTTTTTTTTTTCTGAGTTGGCCCAATGGACAGGAGAGGAAACTGTAAACCACCCTGCAAGGGATCGGTCTTTGCCAGGGTATATGGGAGCGGGAGTTGCTGATCCTCCCGGTGATTCCCGCATGTATCATAACTTTTAAGATGGGGCTTGGCTGTGTAAATTATCTCTGTATTTTTCATTATTGATGACACTGTATGGTGAGCACATGCACTTCATAAGAATTAGAATGAGTCATGATGTATTAAAATATACAAGTGAGAACTAGTTCGTACCTATTATATGAGAACCTTTTTGCGGGGCCTAACTAACTACCCATCCGAATCTATCAACCAATAGGGAATCTCATGATAGTCGCTAATCCCAAGGATTGGCACACATCCGAATGGACTGACCCATTGGATCGATGGTCGAATATTTTGTTAAATATGAAGCCATTAAACTTGTGGGCCATGGATGAAGGGGTAAGGGGCATGGGTTTGGGGTCAAACTTAATGCTTGGGATGGTCTCAAATAGATTTTTTCAACCCGCCTGGTCCCATCCCCAAATGGGACCCACAATTGGGCCTATAAAAAAGTTCTCACATAATATGTAAGAACAGTTCCCACCTGAATATTACCCTATAAGTTATTTCTGTATTTTTTGTTATTGATGTTAATTACCTGGATTTGTATTTCATTTGTTTTGCTTTTAGCTTCACCAGCCAGTTTTCGGATACAGTTTGCAGGTTGATAAATCAAACTACTACAATACAACAGCGTTCATCCACTGTGATTTCCATTTCACCGCACTGGTTGCCTGCAAATAAACAGAGATGTATTCACAGGCATGTCCAACCAGTACTGATGCTTGTTATCCCCTGCAAATAAACAGAGATGTATTCACGGCCATTCCCTTGTTTGGTTTGGTTTGGTTTGCACAAGAACTAATGATGTATCAGGATATTTTGCCTGCGAGTTCGGATCTCATTGTAACAAATTATTGTAGGGCCACATGAAGATAATTTGGACCGTTAAAAGATGGATCTCATCCCCTTGAGTGACATGTCCTTCATTATCACTTTAATAGGAGTGGGACCTACCACATACTGGAGCACATGATTGAGAGTCCAAATTCCTCTGTTACAGCTATTATATGGGAACTGTGTAACACATGTGGGGGCCATTTTGGTAATTGAATTGCATAGTATTTATTTTTTTATAAAATTATTTTGTCATTTAGTAGCGTAAAAGAATAGTTTTTTAAATTTTTTTAAAAGGACGTGGTTTTTGAAATTTAGTACATTTTAATTTGAATTCGCTTCTATTTTTTAATTTTGAATTGATCCTTTACTTTATAATACTTTATTAGTAAAGTACCTAAAAAAGCATGTGGGGAACTTCATCGCGGGTTCCTAATAGAGATAGCATGGACCATTCAAGATGAATTCTAACCCCTTCATTGAAATCTTGATATTTTAATCAGAGTGTGTCCTACTTTAATTGGAGTGCTGACGTGACATCACACACATTTCCATCATGTACTCAATCCAATGGTGGGACGCAATCCTATTAAGCTTGAATTTGCACAAAGGGGGAGGGGATTCATCTTGAACTATAGTTATCAATTTCATGCCGTTTCGGTCAATGGTCGAAACGAAATGACACTAAAAACTTTTTGTTTTGAATATCGGACAATCTCGGCTGAAATGGTCAAAATGTTGGATCTAGGCCTAAATTTATGAAATCTAGATTTCGTCCGAAATGGGTTTTGAGGATACTTAAAACAAAAAAAAAAATGAAGGGGGTTAAATGAAAGAAAAAAAACCCTTAAATTGAATGCGTTAGAGTATTATTTTACTTAGAATGGATTAAATCCATAATTAATATTTTTATTCTTTATTTTTTCTCTATATATGTTATTTTAATTATTTTCCTGAAATGTAAATCTGAAAAGTCTGCGCTCTGGATTATCTCTGCATGGCGCCCACCACGAGATCCCAAACTCCATGTCTGAAATCAATGCTGTGATTGGGTGCTGATTAGTATCATTAATCACATTGCCATCATGTTATCGATCGGATAGTGGGACCCACTCATATTGAGCCGATATCCGATGATATATATTCCCTTAGGTGGAGTTCATCTTGAATGGTCCTGATTATCCCTGTATGGCCCCCACGGTGGAGATCCTGGCATGTGCTCCACAATTCCCGTGTAATAACTAGGAACAGGGGATGAACCGCACTCTTTCCCACCAACTAAGTTCAATCAATTCGGGCCCACTCCCGTTCACATCAGGGTACGTTTCAGATGTGTAGTAACTATCGGTGGGAATGAGGAAGCTTTGCACGCTTTTTACTAATTTCGTCTGTGAAAAAACGTACAAACCGATAACCAAAGCCACACACCACCACCACCACCACAAGACGAGCTAAGAAGGTAATGGAAGGAGAAGGAGAAGGAGAAGGAGAAGTAGAAGCAGAAGCAAGGATGGAGATTCAAGGATTGTACGGAGGCATGGGAGATGATGAATTCTGGGAAGAAGAGTACAATAGCTATAGAGCCATCCCTGAGAATCCTCCAAAGGAGAAGAAGATGAAGATGGTACAAGATGCCGTTGTCTCTCAGCACCACCAGAGGATGATTAAGAACAGGGAATCCGCTGCTCGATCCAGAGAAAGAAAGCAGGTTCTTCTGTCTCTCTCACTCTCTCTTTTCAATATTAAACAAGGGGTTCTTATTTTTTAATTCTTTTTGGGCTTTTTCTTTTTTTTTTTTTTTTTTAAATTTGAGAGGGTTGGCCTCATTACAGTGTAATATGGAATAATCAAACATGCAAATCAACAACATCATCATCAAATCCTTCGTCCAACTATAATTGGATTTGGTGCAGGAATTCTGTTTCTCTATTCAAATTTATTCTGAACTAAATCTTTGCATAAGTTACACTTCTTCGTATCTATTTTTATTGAACGCGGAAATACATCATGGGATACAGTGGAATGGGGTGAATTTGAAAAAAAAAAGATAAAAATACTGTTAGGTGTTTCTGACCTCCATGGAAGTAAAAGTCCATTTTTTTAATAAAAACTTTTGTGGGATGTTTTTTGGTTGTTGTGCTTGTGGATTATAGATTTTTTTTTTTTGGCCTTTTGGATCTACTCGACGATGATCTGGAGGAGCATGAGGTTTTATACTCCTGCATGTATCAAAGTTGTAAAGCCAGCACATGCAGACACGTATACGCCTCAGTCTAAATCAACTAAGTTGTGGGTCCCAGTGTGGATGGGGGTCAAAGGCTTAGATTTAGACTGATTGGACAATCTTTGTCTTGTTCTGTTGGGCATAAAGTGGACGGTTGGTATGTGAAACTGTTGATCATGAGTCATGACAATTATTTGTGGGCCCATGTACAGTGGGGCCTGGACCGACAATTTGGACGGTTTCGATCAATGTGCGTGTATGACGTGTTGTTGAGCATGTTGTATGGATAAGCATATCCTGCCAGTCTATGAAGTGAGATTTCACAGCTTCTCAATCATTGTTGTCTTTGTGTTTTTTTCTTGATTCTTGAGTACAGTATGGATGGTTAAATTGGGGTGAACTTTGTTTGTCTGTTTTGTTGAAGGCTTACAATTTGGAGCTTGAAGGCATGATTAAGATACTGAAGGATGAAAATGAACAGCTGAAGAGGCAAGAGGTGACTATAACGTCTAAACACCATCTATTGTTGTCTATGTAGTTACTGGCTAGTAGAGGAATAGTTTTTGGTTTGTTTTGTAATTGTCATTTTTGATTGGAGAATTATCATGTGGTGTTTTAGTCTCTCTCTCTCTATTTTGTTTTAGGGCTAGTTTTTACAATGTGGGTTTACCCAAATGGCAAAATCTGCAACTAATCACATGGACCATGTGTGCATCAAATTGTGGGCCTTTGAAATTTTGCTCCTATTGTGTTGACTTGGAGACCATTAAATGATAGGTTAGAATGAGAATCATATTGTTACAGTTCTCTGGTCTGTACTACTTTCAGGTTATGCTTCATCATCAAGAGTGGCCACAATTTCAATTGCCACTGTTGGCATTCTAATTAATATGCTGCATTCTATGGTGGATGAGTTGCCTCAATTTAGTTTGCTGTGAAGAGGCCTATCCCTAGGAGAAAAGGACTATCACCATCTTTTCTCTTCAAATTGAATTAGTCAATACTGTTTTAAGTTTTTGAAGTTCATTTGTATGCAACAATATGATGTGGTATCAAATCATGATCTTTGAGAAGCACGGTGTTTTTTTATCTTGGGCATGTGAAAATTGGAGAAAATTTGTTAGCCATGGTGGTTAGGATCATAATTTTGAATCTAGCAAGGTTGGGCTCGTACTCACACCTACAGCTATGGAAAAAGGGATTTCTTATTCTCTTCATAGTTCAGATTTCCTAAGTCTAAACACAAGTTTTACTTTTGGTTCATAAAAGTGGTGATTGCTTTATATGAATGTGGGTTTCTAAAATAAGTTGCTTCAATTAAAAATAGCAAGGGCGGAAATAGTAAAGGCTTGTGTGTGTTGTGTGGAGTGAGAACAAGTGAGCCTTTTTTGGAATTATTGCAAAATCGTGTGGCCCGCATGCCACGGGTCTCATGTCAGATCAAGCAGATGGCAGTTGCCAGCGGAGAACTGAGTCCCACTATAATGAAAGACTTGATCTGTTATAAATAAGATAGGGATCTTCACAGATCAGATCTTATCCCCACGTAGCAGACTCCTATCAGGATTAGGGGATGTAGGTTTCTTGGCGAAAGACGTCTCTAACAAGCGTATCTCTTTGGGATCAATATATAAGGGAGATGAGAGCCCTTAATGAGAGACGCTTCTAATCTCGTTCAGATCCAGATGTAGGAGACCCACGGAGTCTTATCACCGTCAGGAACGCTACAGATCTTCGGCCATGTGTTGGAGTCTTCCACATCCCGATCCTTCAGGAAGGAATAGCCAAAGGGGTTGGAAAACAAATGGTGAAGAGTTTATATATGTGTGTGTGTGTGTGTGTGTGTGTGTATTCTTGATAGGCTCTATAGGTTTTCTAAGAAGCTCAAAGGAGAAAATGAAAGGCAGAGAGAAATGATCGAGGCGAAGGAGGTTTCTCTCCATACTTTTTACGAAGCTATGGAGGTGAAGAATAATCAAAGATGACTCTCCCAGATAAAGCTTTTAGCATAAACACATTTGCCGTCTTTGTTTCACACCTCCAGAATTTCGACACCAAAATAGGGAGAACAATATTTTCATTTAGTGTATGAGAAGAGAGGAAACATTCATTTATATAGCCTTTTGAGGATATAATCACACATGATGTAACTTATCATTCCACTTCTTAGTCTGAGCCATCCAATACTAAATGATAACTAATATAGATAACTTTCATCTACCGT
This sequence comes from Umbellularia californica, assembly GCA_028538565.1. Classification (NCBI taxonomy): domain Eukaryota; kingdom Viridiplantae; phylum Streptophyta; class Magnoliopsida; order Laurales; family Lauraceae; genus Umbellularia; species Umbellularia californica. The sequence continues at coordinate 11,754,824 of JAPQWN010000005.1, forward strand.
TATCAATTGAGGATTCTATATATAGCAACAAGAACTACTTTAGAGAAGATCCTTATTTATATAGGATTCTAAAGATAATAATAAACTAGAAAGTGCAAATTGAAAATATCTTCAAATTGGCTAATTCAGTTGGTCATTTTTTGACAGCTTGTCAAGACTGGACAGAACCACATCTTTCTCAGTTTGAACTATTATAACTGGAAAAGAATGAGTCTTCCGATTTCAATACAATGAGTTGGTAGGATTCATTTCAGGCATAAAAACCTGCAGGCAAAAGATTTGTTGAACCTCCATCTGAGTTTCAGCCAATTTTCTGGTTTCCATCCCAATTTTAGGATTAGACTGATTGATCACATTGGAGAATTGCTTTGAGAGACCTTGTCAGCCTGCTAGGTGTATGGATGGTGCAAATAAGCAAGCATACCTTGCAGCCACATTTATGACATGCTTGGGGAGAACCTGTCATCGGAAAGCTGGGGGAGTGGACTGCTGAGCTAGGCAATGATGTTGGTTCAAGATTTTCTCCCCTCGTTGGCTTGGGAGGATGGATATTTTATCTGTTAATATTAGTAATTTGCAACTATAGAAGGGATTTTTCTGCTAGGTCAAATGTATATTTTGATTAGTCCTTGCTCTCCTTGGATTTTCAGTTTGAGGTTGGTGGAAATGGAATTTATTCAACTTTGGGTGGCATGGTCGCTCTTGTTGATGCGGATGTAGCAGAGAGGGGATCTACTAATTCCTTCAGATTCTGTGGATGCCTTCAGATTAGTTCCATCTTTCTAAGGGTTTGATCAAAGCTAATGAGCTGTTGCAAGGAGGCTCAAGGACCATGTGTGGAACCCAATGGAGTTTAGAAATATTTTATTTCTGTAATTAGTTTTCATTATGATTAAGCTTTCTAATTTTGTTAATTTGTTGTAATTAGGATAGTTTCTAATTTTACTTGAATTTCCTAGTTTGATTAGAAGTCTAAGTCCCTAATTTTTCTTTTCTTTTCTATATGAGCCTTGAAGAGATTGGATCTCAGAGTTCAGAATTTTAATAATATTTGGTGGATTTTGTCCCCTTTGAGGCGCATCCCCGTGTGGTAGTCTCTATGGATACCTTTATCATGCCTCAACACATATCATGCAAATGGTAACCCTAGGGTTCTGCATCAGCGTTCAACTTATTGATTGCACTGGTCAAGGCCTGGGTTCTCCTTTTGGTTTTGGCTTACACATTTTCAGTTAAACCTAGTTCTCTTGGAGTGGTTGTGTATGGGTGCTAGCTTGGTTCTATTCATCTATTATTGCCCATCCAAGGTGGTTAACTCCTTCGATGCAGAGGGTGTGCCATAATTTGATATTTTAGATGTCTGTTGCCTCACTTGGCTTCCTTATTAATCGTTGTTTTGTGGCAGGTATTCAAGACTCCAAGAAGAGTGCTAGTAGTCACTTTTTTTTCCTGATCAGTAGCAATGAATGTGGATGAGGATAGACTTATGATGTTTGCAATTGCAAGGGCATAGATATGCTGTTGCATCTTTCATGGAATCTATAGTTGTACAAATCAAATAACTGTGTTAGTGGAAGTATTTTCTCATTAACATACAAATTTAAAGATAACAATTAAATTGCGAACAAGACAAAAAAAAAAAATGCATGGAAAGAGGAGATGATTTTAAGTCATCCAACCTGACTGTTAAATTCATGAAGAAGTGTAGAGGGTGTTTCAGGAGTTTCTGGGAGTACCAAAAGCAAGATTATTTCTCCATTTGAATGGAGATAAAGATTAACTTATGGTGGAGCCGGCCATATCTATTTCTGGTTATGGGCAGTCACCTCCTAGGCCTTAGGTGATGCGTAGTCACGTTCATTTCTTTTGTTCACATTCTCTTCTTCAATAGCTCCCCATGGTCCTCAATTTGGGGACTAGTTTTTACCTCGAGTTTAAGATCCTCTTTAACTTCAAATGAGAAAAAAAGAGTATATTTAATATCAAGAAGAATTCACCTAACATAAAGGGGAAATCTATCTTCCAAGATTTTTGTGATAGTGGTATTTTTATGAGCGCATGTGCTTATGTAGAGAAATAAGTTACAATTGTTTATTTATAGGGCTTCTATGTATTTAGAATACTGCAAAGACCTTTATGTAATATTGTATTTCTCTTAGGATGAAAAAAGACGGGTCGATGGAGTCTAACCTAGACTGCCATACTTGCTTCTCCTCTTCTATTTTCTTTCTTTCTCTTCTCTATAAAACCTTAAAATATTCGATTGATCTTCATTGCTTTAAGGTTTAAGAAGACAACTGGTAAGAGCAGGAAACATACACAATGTTGGGTTTCCGGTTTACCGGAGTGGTCCATTGGTTTAGCCAATGACCGGGTTCAGGGTCTAGGGTATTTTGGTCATTGTACCGGGGCTTTCTTGGGGGCAAGAAAGCTGATATTATATATACAATGTAAATTGTAACCCTAGACTCAGAAGAGAATCAAGATGTGATTCTATGCTCTCTTGCCGTGGACGTAGGCGGTTTTGCCGAACCACGTAAAATCCTCGTCTCTCTCTTGTGTGGCATGATTGATCGATCGCAGGTTTTGTGCCTCCGCACGCACGCACACAACACACAAGGGGCACAAGCAAGCCAGCAGAGGTGTAGCAGGCCCTGTTCTGGTTTTCCAGACCAGCCAAACATGAAGTAAGGTTCGACTGGTCCTAAGCTTACAAAGGCAGGGGTATTTGGATTGAATCCATGTGGTATTTGGACTGAAATTAGTTCCTTGGGGTTCAACTGAAGTGTAGCAATACAGAGTGTGAGATTTGGGTATAGATTGTGTTCTCTTAGGCTTCTTGTTTGTTCTATTGATAAAAGATGGTGGTTTGGAATAGTTAGCAAGTCAGCACATGCACTGCAGTTTGTTCGACACTCAGTTTGTGTTCTCTGGTCATGTTTGATTGGTGAAAGGTGGCTCAGATTTCTTTAAATGCTGTGAATCTGAGATTCAGTAAGGGTTAAATCATTTTTTTTTCCTTGATGATATATATGCTTGTCTCATAGGAGGTACTGCGGGAGGTTTTGTCCTTGACATGTGGGTGAAAGTGGCGACATCAATAAAGTTTGTTTTGTAAGGGAATTATGCTTCTAACCCCAAAGGAGAAGGTTCCAGTGGAACCCAAAAGTGTATTTAACTCTACAGGGAACATCAACTCTAATACACGTATTACAATAGAATTATTCAATGAAAAAAAAAAAAAAAAAAAAAAAAAAACTATAAAGAATGGTCTTATTCTGCAAGGATGGCTATTGGTGGAACCAAACACCTAGGGTATATTAAGGGGCGTATCAAAGAATCTTCAAAAGAGGATCCAAAGTATGAAGATTGGGAACCAGAGTACATGTTGGTGATGACTTGAATCCTGAACTCTATGGAGGCTTCGATTGAAAAGAGCTTTCGGTATTCTAAAAATGTACATGAATTGTGGAAAGCAATTGAGACGGCATAATCAAGGAAAAAGAATCAAGCAAGAATATATCAGCTGACTAGAGAATTGGCTCAATTCAAACATGGAGACAAACCTTTAGGTGATTACAATGCCATATTGAGTGGGATTTGGTTTGAATTGAGTCAGTGTCAACCTCTCAATCCTTGTTGTGAAAAGGAGTAGGAAAGGAATTTAGAGGAATAACGGATATATGATCTTCTGGGAGGATTAAACTTGGAATTTGAGACTGTTTGAGCTCAAGTGTTGAGCCGGGATCCTCTTCCTTCGAGTGGAACAATGTTTGCCTTATTACAAAATGTAGAAGGTAGATGTGATACTACGGTAGAATCCATTACTCCAGTGACGAGTCAATATAGATTTGCATTTGCTATAACCAACCTAGTTGGTATGGGGGTGATGGAGGCTGAGGTGTTAGAGGTGCTGGCCACGGCAGCAGCGGTGGCCTCCGTGGTCATGGTGGATCACCTAGGGTCCTAGAGTGGGTAGGGATAGATTACAATGTACACGTTTTGGTAAGACCCGTCATACCAAAGTAACATGTTGGGATCTAATTGGGCGACTACGTAGATTCAACACAGCATTTGCAACTGAATCTTCAAGTGGCAAAATTAGTTTGGAGGAAACTAACATATGGGGGAGTTGAATGTGAGTGATCAGATTCAAGCATTGAATCATCATTTGAAGGAATTAGAGGGGATGGCTCTGTCGTACTCAGTAGGCATGGCATCTTATTCAATGAGTGGTATAGCACACATGGCTTCAGCATCTTCATCTACTCCTACATGGGTTGTTGATTCAGGTGCCACTAATCATGTGACAGGTATGTGCCCTGAGTACATCTCAATCACACCCTCACCTTCCCTTGGGGCGATTAGAGTTGCCAATGGCAATCATATTAAAGTCTTGGGTGAGGGAACAGTTGATGCGTATCATGCGTTATCCCTCAAATCAGTTTTGCATGTTCCCCAATTTTCACATAACTTACTTTCAGTTAGTTCCATTGTGAAATCACATAATTGTAGTATTACATTTTATCCATTGCATTGTGTTTTTAAGGATCTGGAGACAGGGAAGACGATTGGCGGTGGCCGTGAGCATGGTGGCTTGTATTTCATTGAAGCACCACAAAGAAACTCAGTAGCGTTACAGTCTGCTAGCACTGCAGAGGCCATGTTAAAGTGGCATCGTTGTCTTGGTCATGCACTAGTTAGAAGTCTCAAGTCTGTCCTTACTCATTTGAGTCTGAATAATGATGTAGTAGAAATAAATTGCGACACTTGGTGCTTTGCCAAAAGCTGTAGAAGCTCTCATTCAAAAAGTAGGAATAATAAAAGCAGTGCTCCATTTTTTTTTTTTTTTCTATTCATAGTGATGTGTGGTGCGTTCCTCTTGTTTCTATCGGTGGTTATCGATATTTTATTTCCTTTATTGATGATGCTACTAGGTGCACTTGGGTGTATTTGTTGAAGTCTCGTGATGAAGTTTGCAATGTGTTTGAAACCTTTCATAAAATGATAGATACAATGTTTAATACCAAAATTCAAACTCTTCGATCTGACAATGGAGAGAATATATGTCACATAAGTTACGGTCGTGTGTAGTTCAAAATGGAATCGAGTCACAAACCTCCTATACATATACACCTTTAAAAAAAGGGGTTGCTAAATGCAAGAATAGGCACTTCCTAAAAGTTACTCGGGCATTACTCTTGGAAATGAATGTACCAAAAACATATTAGTCCGAGGGGTTCCTTACGGCTTGTTTCTTGATCAATTGTATGCCTTCACGCGTTTTTGGGGGAATGTGTCTGTTGCAAGTTCTTCATCCAAGTGGTCCATTGTTTCCTATACCTTTGAAGGTATTTGGATGTGTATGTTGCATTCACATTTCTAACCACCAACGGGACAAATTAGATCTTAGAGCACTCAAAGGTATTTTTGTGGGTTATTTTAGCACTCAAAAAGGTTACAAAGGTTGAGAATTCTTTGTTACCATGGATGTCACCTTCTTTGAAGATGTATCTTTTTACTTATCAAAAGGAAAGGAAATATTGGAGCCTAATAAACAAGCGGAGTCACTCACACTTGTTCAAGATGTTTTGCCTCCCTCATATCCAACTTCCAGTCCTAATGAGAGTGAGCGTACAATTGTAAAAATATCATTAAAGCCTTTGCAAGTCTACTCTAGGAGAAATTTGAGCCGTCACCCGCTCTCGTACATCACCATCTGAAATACCCAAACCAAAGACAACATAAGGTACTCATCAAATTTCCGATCCCTCCGACTTAGATCTTCCAATTGCATTGAAAAAAGGACAACGGACATGTCCTACCAGATATCCATCCACCAGATACCCAATACAAAATTTTGTGTCCTACCATTTTCTTTCCCCTGCATATCGAGTCATTGTGTTACGGTTGTCCTCAAGAATGTATACCTGGATCTGCTAGTGATACATTAAATAGCCAAAAGTGGTAGGCAACTATGCTTGAAGAAATGAAATCTCTAGATAAGAATGGTACATGGGAGATAGTAGATCTTTTTGCCGGAAAGCGAACAATGGGATGCAAATGGGTATATACCATTAAATATAATGTAGATGGAACCATTCAAAGGTAGGAGGCAAGACTTGTGGCAAAAGGTTTTACATAGTCTTATAGAGTAGACTACTTTGAGACCTTCTCACCTGTTGCTAAGTTGAGTTCTGCGAGGGTTGTCTTATCTATTGCAGCAATTTCTAATGGCCTCTTACCAATTAGATGTTAAAAATGCGTTCTTGCATGGTGATTTTCAAGAAGAAGTATTTATGAAGCTTCCTCCTAGTTTTATGTCTAAGTGTCAAGGAGATAAAGTATGTAGGCTCAAAAAGGCACTTTATGGACTAAACCAATCTCCAAGGGCTTGGTTTGACAGGTTTACCCAAGTTATGGTAAGGCATGGATATAAGAGGTGTCAATCGGATCACACACTGTTCATCAAGAGAATGTCACAATTCTTATTGTGTATGTTGATGATATTGTATTAATAGGTGTAAGTTACCATGTACAACCCAAAAGCTTAAGTTGATAGGTGGAAGGCCCAAAAATATATATGAAGCCTGATCAAACCCAGCAATTGGGGTATGTGAGACGTGGGACTTTCCTAACACTCCCCATCACGTGCAAGCCCAATAGATTTCATGGACGGGCCTGTCACGTAGGCTACATAAGAATGATAATAACTCGCTCTGATACCATGTACCAACCCAAAATCTTAAGCTGATAGGTGGATGGCCCACCAGTTATATGAAGCCTTGTCAAGCTCATTAATGATGGAACTAATTTCCATCATTCTTCTTGTATTCTCTCTTTATCTCGTGAGAATGACATGGTATCAGAGCCAGAGGTCACAAGTTTGAAGCCATTGGGAGGCATATCACCTATGTCACCTCTATCTGTCTGTCTGGTCTCTCTGTTTTGTCTATCTATTGGGTTTCGAATTCCAACGACTTCACATTCAAGCGGGGGGCGGGGGGGGGGGGGGGGGGGGGGGGTGATATAAATTGTTATGTTGTTCACGGAGGAAATGTATGGACTTAAGAGTTTTTTAGCAATGACTTTGACAATCAAATATCTTGGTGAACTCAAATACTTTCTTGGCATAGATGTTGCAAGGTCAAAGAATGGGATCTTTATATGTCAAAGGAAATACACTCTAAATCTCTTGGAAGAAATGGGAATGGTGGGTGCTAAACTAGTTGAGACACCTATTGAGCAAAATCATGGGCTCCGTTTAGATAGTGGAAAATTACTAGATGATCCAAGCTTATATCAGGGACGACTGGTTGGCAAGTTAATATTTTACCATTACATGGCTAGATATTGGGTTTGCCGTGAATGTGGTGAGTCAGTTCATGCAGGCACCTCGCATAAAGTTTCTTCAAGCAGTTCATCGAATATTAAAGTACCTCAAAAAGGCTCCAGGACAAGGCATAATGAATTCGAAACATGGAAATATAGATATTGAGATCATTGAAATCTTCAGCGATGCATGCGGATTGGGCAGGGTCTAAGACAGATCGAAGATCAACCACTAGATATTGTGCATTTGTTGGTGGAAATTTGGTGTCATGGAAGAGTAAAAAGCAACCGGCTGTCACGCTCTCAAATTTTGATGCAGAATACCGTGCAATGGCTCGAGGAACATGTGAGCTTTTATGGTAACAAACGCTGATGCAAGAACTTGGCTTCAAGTGCAATAAGCCTATGTTTCTTCATTGTGACGATAATTCTGCTCGTCATATTGTTGCTAATCTCGTTTATCATTAGAGGACAAAATATATTGAAGTTGACTGTCATTTTGTTCAAGAACAAGTGGCAAGAAAAGATGTACTGTTGAAACCCAAAGACATCCAATAAATTGGTTGACTTCATCACAAAAGCGGTCACAAGAATCAACTTGTTAATGTGTTTTCCAAGTTTGGGATTGTAGATATCTACTCACCAGCTTGAGCGTGAGTGTAGAGAAATAAGTTATAATCCTTTATTTATAGGGCTTCTACGTGTTTACAAAATACTACATTATGTAATATTGTATTTTTCTTAAGATGAAAAAAGATGGGCTAATGGAGTCTAACCTAGACTGCCATACGACTATTTTACCTTGTTCTCCTCCTCTCCTTCTCTTCTATTTCCTTTCTTTCTCTTCTCCATAAAACCTTAAAAATATTCTTCTTCTCCATAAAACATTAAAATATTCCATTGATCTTCATTGCTTAAGGTTTAAGAAGACAACTCTTACTAATCAGCTGTGACACATCAATTTTCCTTGCATAGCAAGATCCTGTGGATAAACGGTTACTTGTTCCAAGTCCAACTGAAATAATCGAATTGTGTATGTACCCATAAATGCATGCATGGATTAGCAAGTTGTTCATAGTTGAATTCCGATCAGTATAGTGTCACCCATCATGTTCAAGCTTGGAATTAGATGCACAGTTCACATTAGGAGGTCACTACTGTCATGGAGAATTCTAGTCCATTTTCTAAGGGCTAACTTGTCAGCAGTCTGAAGCAGTGATGGATGATGGAAGACTAGAAGGTTTTCTTGTGCACATCAACAGCATATGAAAACAACTAACCAATGTAGAAATTAGTTTGCACATTTTATTTTATGTATATTAGATGAAAATTATCTTATTAAAACTAAATTATCAAAATTTACTTTTGACAGAGCTTGCTTTCTCATTATGTTTTTACCATTTATATTTGTTTTGATAATAGATCTTTTATTGTAGGTGGAGGACACCAAAAAGAGGCTAAAGCAGGTGAATGCTCTACCAACCTACTGCTGTTTATGTTTCATTGCATATTTGTCGAATATATCAAGTATTTCTCATGGTCAATTATTTCACATATAGACCGTTCTCTTTCTACCTAAGTCACTTATTGGAGAAATTATCCTTTCTTTGTTTATGTTTCATGGCATATTTTTCGAATATATCAAGTATTTCTCATGGTCAATTGATTCACATATAGAGCTTTCTCTTTCTACTGAAGCCACTTATTGGAGAAATTATCCATTCCTAACCAATTATATGAATTTGAGATTTTCATTCTTTGTTTATCTCTTGATATGGAGTAACCTAAGTGTTTTACTTGTGGCAGCTATTCAAATTTTCGTGTAACTTGAAACAAGTTTTGGTTGGTTATGCTTTTGTTCAATGAACAACTGCATGTTGATTTGGTGCTCTTTAACTTCCCTGGGCACCTTTTTTTTGGCCTCATGAGAGATAATGACATGCCATCCTGAAAATATATCAAAACTGAGCAACTTTCAAAATGTTTGTAGTTGATTCACGATTGGAAAGGGAACTATTAATTTATATTTGGGCTACTTATTCATATTTATGGTCTTATGTTGGTGTTTCTATAATCTTCAAAAACATTTTTCCAATTCATTCGAGTGTCATTTGGATGTTCCTAATATTGAATAGGTGGGGCACTGCATTTTCTCTTTCTTTTCAACTCTAAATCAAGTTTGACAATCAGAACTTTTCAACCCTAAATCAAGTTTGACAATCAGAACTTTTCAACCCTAAATCAAGTTTGACAATCAGCACTGAGATTTGGAGCAGCAAGTGCAGAAAACTGGTATTCCACCTTACGTGATTTCTGAATTTCGTGCCCCCATCCAAAGAATCAAATACTAGTTTGTAGTAATCCTTTCTTGCAGATAATTTGGAATTCGGAGTGCATCAAGATGCATCATTATATAACATCCAAAATCCATTTATGAATTTCGCGTCTTATCTGAAGTTTATTTTTGAGGCTCTCACCTCATTTCTCATTAGTCATTAGTACTAATTACTAAATTATCTATCAAAATCCACTTCTGTTGATTACTGTAATTTCCGCTTGCATTGAATGGAGATGTTTATTCACTGCAATTTCTGCTTGCAGCTAATGGAGACATTGATCCCTGTTGAAGAGATGAGCAGACCACCACGCCGTCTCCGGAAAACAGAGTCTATATGAGTCGAAGAGTGGTGACGACATTGTCCCTAAAAATATGTTATTATGGTTTTCAGGGGAACAATCACACGCCAAATATGGAAGCAATCTCTTTCCTATGGCTGCTGTGTGCTGACTTTCTGGTCTAACGACTTAGAAGAATGGGATGATGGTAACATGACCAATATGAATAACCATTAGGAGGTTACTTGAAACAGGTAATTGAGCTTCCCACTAGGAGAGGAATTCAGTCATATGACTGCACTGCTCAGGGCCATTGTAATGTGCTTTAAAGATACCGATCATTCAAACTTAACGAGCCATTGTGAAGTCAAATCAATTCTATGGTGTAGTCAAAGCCACTTTGATCTCAAGTATAAATCTTAATTAGAAGGGAAAAATTCTAAAATTTGCCAGTTTTCTGATTGGTCGAAACTTAAAAGAAAAAGAAGCACATGACACTCAATTGGATTTTTGGCACAGGTGATTTTTTATTTGAAAATTTTGGATTGGATCCCAACTGATATTATTCATGTCAAAGTCTATTTAACAATGTCCAGAGTTTGAAATCTGGGAGGAGTAATATCTCAGTGAGGGGAGATTGTTCATCATTGCCCGTATCGGAGTATCAGTTCTTCTAATTTCTAATTTCTTTCAAAGGACTTGAGTGTATTAGTTTGCCAGACTGCGTAGCATGTGAAAAATTCGACACATGAGGAGAGGGGATCACGCCAGCATCCTAGAGTTCTGAACTGAGAATGAATTTCCTTTTCGAAGATATAATTCAATTTTTCCTGTAATAATATTGGCTTATGCACTTCATTCATGAGCATGATGGATTGGTTTATGCACCCCCAACCCCGTGTCATTCACATGATTCCACTGTCCTGCATCACCTTGCTGCCAACAAGAAAGTTTCATATATGTCATCAATAAACTCTCAGATACTAAAAAATATGTTTATCCATATTTAGCTCCTGATCAACTATGGTGTGATGAAATGACATTCGCTGCAACTGTTTGATGAGATTCATCATCCCATTGGTACTCTTCTTTTTTAATCATTGTCATCATTTTTCTCTTTTGTAGGACAGAACCATAGGAGACATAAGGAGAAGCCAGTCAGTTCAGATGTAGGATACCTATCAAGAAGTTTTTGCAACTCAAATCATGTATGATGGAATCATCAAAGATTTCATCTTTTCTAACTCTTATCTGTGACTCACTAGAGGCTTGGAAAACAAACAGAAGATGTGTATGAACGAGATATCCAACAACAAGAAGGAGGAAAAGAATTGAATAGAGGGACTCCCAAGCATTTGGTGATCTCTGATGTGTCCATATCAATGGAATGAGTGACTCATTATTTTGATGAATCATATCTTTGGACGGAAGAAGAATCCGTAAACACTGACTCGAACTCTCACTCATCAGAATCTGTTGTGGAAGAATCACCCACCATCTTTTCTGAGGAATTGGCCATGATATATCTGATCCATGCATAATATCATGAGAAATTGACACAAATTTTTGACTGCCACTTGGGGAATATTAAAAGGGAACATTCAATATAAAAAAAATATTAATTTTTAAGGTGAATAAAGATATTTACACCTTGTTGAAGTTTATAGGGATAGCGAATGATGGGCGAACAAGGGAATTGAAACCTCGCATTGTGGATTCACAATCCACTGCCTTGATCCACTTGGCTACATCCGCTCCTCTCTCAGAAGGATTCAATTTTCACCCTTCATTATTTTTGTTATTTGGATTTTATTACTTCACTCTCCTTCCTACTGAAATAAAAATTCACCAAAGATTCTTGATTCAGAAGAAATATTACATTCAATAAATGTTTACTACTATCTACATTAGAAAAAAAAAAGAGGAGGAAATTCTAATCAGACTCACTCAGCAAGCACATCTGGAACAATTACTCTTTGATGCAGAGCAGCAGGATTCAAGTTGTCTTGCCTGGTCTTGGTTGAACTACCACTCTGAGGCAGAGATTTCTATGCTTTCTAAAGAGAAACAAGTGAATTACAATGAAAACTGCAATCATCCCCATTAACAAAAAGAAGTTTATACCCTAGTAATTTTTTACTTGGTATCAAATTCAAGCAGTTCAAAACAGGATTAAGATCGCCTTTCATGACAGTTGGGACTCAATAGCTCCTTCCTAATTGAATCCAATCTTATCAATAATCTCTCCCTCTCAATGCAAAACCGGCGTGGAAACTCGATTGGCCTGAGCCTGACCCATGAAGTCAAGAACCTCAGTCCGGCTACGCACAATTCCATGGAAAACCTCTCTGACTTGGCGTTGGAAAGGAACCAATTCCTCTTCCAAGCTCCTGCAAGTATCCGCTAAATCATTTGCTTGCACCTGAATCTCCTCCATCTTTTCCTCCTCCAATGGAAATTGGATAGATTCACCCAATTCTATCAATCCGCTGGCGCATTTCTCCAACCTCTGCAGCTCCTCCATCAACCCCACAAAGCTCTTCTTCTCCCTTTTCCGCCATTCCTCTGCTATCTTCTCCTGCAGGCTGATCATGGGCCCTGCCCATGCCAGCTGCTTCGGCGGCACAGGGAAATGCATGTTCAGCCCTCCACGGTCCTGGGAAGGGATGGCGATGACAAGAACCCATGCCACAAACATCAGAACTGTGCTCATGGTGTAAATTGGCAAGGCCAGCCCGTTCATGTCTGCGCCCCGAGGGGCTGCCAGATTGGCCGCCATTGCCTGCAGCTGCTTGGAGGCAGACCATGTCTTGGACACGCTCCAAGACAGTGACCGCAAATACGCGCCGCTGGTCCGGTCCTTCCCGGTTGGCGCCACACTACCCCTCATTCCAAAGGACCAAGATCTCTCGGTTGTTTTACCACCCTTATCATCATGATTCATCGTCGCAACAAGCGTTGTCAATGCCTTCTTTGCACGTCGAAACTGGCCTTCGCTTAATGGCCTCTGCTCCAGCGCCAGGACAGCTATCTCAGCCCGCTTCTGCCAGTGGTGCGCCGTGTCAATGCCATGGGAGATGGCGTTGCATATGTCGAGAGCTTTCACAGAACGGTCGAGCATCTCGGTGATGAGGCGATCAAACGGGGGCTTGGCCATGTGTGAAGGGTTGCGCCGGAGAATGATCATGGCCTTGAATTCTGCTTCACAGCAGAGGAAAGCGTCGAGGAGCTTTCGGAGCCATGGGAGGGAGAGGAGGCTCTTGTTGTCATCCTTGTTCTCTTCAGTTAATGGAGAGAGCTCGTGGAAGCGATCGGCAATGTGTTTTGTGAAGAGATCAATGTCTTCTAGCTCTTGGTCATGGCCACCTTCCATGGAGGCCACTTGGTTTCTACGTATGCTGAGGATTGAGCGGCCAAGAAACCCTCCTGGGTTTTCTGTTACAGGCATTTTTTTTTTCTCCTTCTCTTTTACTTCTGCTTTCTTCTTCTTGAGTGGATGATCTGTGTATGTCTTCTTCTTCTTCTGTTAGAAATCTATCTTGGATGGATTCACAGAGAGTGGGGGGGACACTTTTTTCTATCTGGGGTGGTATCTGAGAGAGAGAGAGAGAGGAGTCTTCATTTTTCTGTTATGATAATAGAGAGCAAGGGAGAGGGATTTAGGGAGGACCATTGGTTGAGCATATATATCTCTATAATCTATGGCTTCCATGAAAGGAGACCGTTTCTTCCCATTTTTCTCTGTTCTAGGCCTGATATTTTGATCTGCATGAATACCCCTGGTCGCTGTTACAATTACTAAAATGGGTTAAGTTTTACCTCCATGGTTGAATGAAGGTTGTGGGACTGGAAAATGGTGGCTTTGAGCTGATTAGTTGGATTGATAAAGTATATCTTGGCGAACAGCAATTTTATTTATGACCTGTAATTTCATCTGTTAGCTTTTTTTATTTTTTATTTTTGGCCCAGATGGATATAATTGGCAGGTGATAAATCAGATTAGAGAAATACAGAATTCATGTATCCGACACCAACGTAGTCAAGACTCAGCTTTAGCGTTGATTGGTGGTGGTGGATGTAATTGGCACAAGATACTTTTCATATTTAGTCAACCGTGCATTGATGCATGCTTCCAAGGAATGAATAAGAAGAATACAAAGTTCCACCGCGGATAGGGTCAAGAAAAAAAAAATCCTATCATCTAAGTTGATGTTATCAATAATTGTCATAAAAGCTAATAGAGTCTTTAAAAATAATGAGTAAAATCAAATGAGTGTCCAATTGGCGATAGTGCCACATCATAGAAAGGTAATATGAAGTCAATCCATCTTATGCGGCCCACTTAGTTGCATTTCTATCAATGGGGGTGCAGGATAGATGGAGAGGTCCCCTTACGGGAAGCCAAAAAATAGTCCTACCAAATTATTTTGGCCTTTGATTTAGCAGTCATAAAGTTTAATAACATCTTAATGGTAGATTTTTCTCATATTCGATCACATGGTGAGTTAAGGTTCAATGAGTGTAAAACTAGTCTTGATGCCAAATCATATTGAATGATACAAGCATCGAATAGACTGCACTAATCAATGGTAGGAAAAGGTGGATCCCATAGAGTTGGACTGCACATGCAGTTCGCTTGTAGAAGAACATTATATGATTTGGCGATAATTTGGATGATCTTTAAAATAGAACATGAGCAAAGTTTGTAGGGCTCACTTTTCCTATCAATAAAAACTGGGTCTTTGAGGTTGAACCATTTATAAAAGTAAAGTGGGTCCTTTAGATATTGTCGTTGTCCAAATCATAGGCTATGAAATGAATGGTTAAAGTAGAAATTTTGCTTTATTAGTTGAATGTCCTTTTTTGATCTTCTTATAACTGGTAACGTCAATGGGTCTTACCAACTTTGCCATGTAGCCTTCAAATCATATTCAATTGGTCATGTCCAATTTTTCAATCTTTTACCATCAGATTGATCATGACTAAACACATTATTAACTTTTTTTGAAAAAAAAAAAAAACATTTAAGTCATTCCATGTATTTAGGATGTAATAACGGGCATAACTTTAATTGGAGTGAAAATTTTTTTACGAGGGAATATTATGATTTTGAATGGCTTAGGTGGAACCCATGATCTTGATCACTAGTTAATAATTTTATAGCTATTGTACAAATACTTTCCAAGTGCCAATCTCTAAGGCATTATCTACATGACTTAAATATAAGATATATGAAAGAATTTTAGGACCCACTAGCCCTATTAGCTAAGAAAGAACTTATTGGATTAAACATCATAAAATACCTTACAAGAAAAATCCCCACCTCTTTGGGGCAAGGTGATGTGAGTAAGGAGTTAGCCAAAAAACTATTTTAATTAAATCATGTTAACCCTTGATTTTTAGTGCATAAATTTAATGGCTCAATAAATGTATTATCATGAATCAATCCAATAGTAGATAATGAATGGATCAATCTCAACATACGTAGAAACTATTCTCCCTCTCCACATTATATCTTTCACCCCTCATGTCGGTGATACTTTTTTTTTAAAAAACCCACTTTACCAAGAATTAAACCCCATGAATTCAAATGGACCCATAAATTGTGTATATAATGACTTGAAGTTAAAAATCAACCATGGAAAAAAAAAAAACCTCAAGTTTAAAAGCATCCTTGACATTTTTGTTATAATAAATGAGCTATCATCTGATTCGGATCAGTAGAAATTTACCATATCCTTTGTCTGCCTGGATGATTAGGTCAAGCAACTGCAATTTATGTCGGTTGTCTTTTTACCAAAACCATGGTGGCATTTATGTAAATAAGTTCAAACTCTATGCCCTAAAGACGAGCCTCATGGATGGAATTGAGTCAGCATCGGATTTTTGTGTGGCTGTGCGGGCCATGTGCAGAAGGACTTTTCTCTGTGTTCTCTTTGAAAATTTAGAATCTCTTGACCGGGTCGCGCTAAGATCCGCTTTCCCGACACGACCGCATGTCCGTGACCCGCCTCAAGATCCGGATTACGTCGGTTGTGATTCGTTGGTCTCTGTTAACGGTAACGGAAAGCCGTTGCCGGCCTCAGCTTCTGCCGTTACATGACACAGACGACGTGAGCCCGACAGCGCTGCCACGTGACCGTCTTGGTGGGTCAATAAAGTCAAGATTCCAACCGGCAGTTGTTTAGCCTCTTGTCTTTTCTTTTTGACTTTCTTCCATCCTTAACATGGAAAATGGAAATAATATAGTCCTGATTCACACTTGATTCCCACAAGCTTATCCTATAAGTTGGGATGTCCATCATGAGCTCCATCAAATTCATACTCTCGAGAGAATGTAGACTGTATCTTCAATTTTTATTTTAATAGGAGTTGTTGTCATTGAAAGTTTAACTCATGAGTGATAATATGATCAACACAGTTTTACATGTTATTAATCATAAATGCCATTCACATTATCAATTATGTCCTCAAATTTTATAGTGGGTTCAATTCCTAATAAATGATTCGAAGATACATCACTGGAGGGGATCATATTTATTTTGAATAGTTTAAGTTATCAATAGACAGGCCCAACAATAAAGTTCCACACATCCCACTAGTGAAAGCAAGTGGTAGATACTTACGGGATTGGAACTCGAAATAAAAAATGAAAATTCTCTCATGAACCACTCCTTTGGTTTTTTTATGCAACACATATGAGCATCGGACTAAGTGGCATATAGGTGGGTTCACTTATAAGAAGATTAAACAGTTCAAAGTAAATACCTCAGTGCCACATTGTTAGTCTCACTAGAGCTAACTGTATAATCATATTGATAAATATAATTAATATACTTTTAAATTTTAAAAATATTTAAATTATATTTTTATAAGTGATTTTCTTATGATGGTCCAACTTCTATTTGAATAAGATTTAGTGATGGCTCATACAATAGGAGATATTCATATTGAGTTATTTAGATTTATTGAGGTTAACTATAGATGATATCGTTTCGCTTATGCAATTAAGAAAAATCCTCATATCATCTTCATGATTTAAGAAATCCTATGATAGGTTATCTACAGATTTGATTTGGTAGATTTTTAATAAAAAGAGTCTTCCAAGAGGTCGTATTGAAATCATTAAAAATATATAAGAGGGAATGATAATGAGCGTAAGAATTACCTATAAAGAGACATGTGAGTTTTCGGTGACTATAGGTTCGCATGAGGTGTCGGGTTTAGGCCCTTATTATGAATGAATTAATTGGTTATATTTAATAGGAGATATCTTGAAATATGTTGTTCATAGATGATATAATACTGACGGATGAATCGAGAGATGAGATGAATACGAAATTTAAAAGATAATGAGAGGCTTTAGAATTCAAGGGCATTAAAATAAGTTGTACTAAGACACAATATATGTTTTGTGATCTCAATAGGAATATATAAAGAGCTGAAACTATGGGAGTATTGAAGCTTAAGAGATACCACAAAAAGATTCATCTCGATAGTTTGGCTTGATAATTAATAAAGATGGAGAGATTGAGAAAGATGTTGAATGCATATATAATAAGGAAAAGAACTTCATGCGAGCATCGGTGCTTAGGTGAGGGGAGCCCTATGATAAAAGTGGGATGGTTAATGTGGAAAATTGCTTCTAGTATGGGTGTGTGTACTGGTTCGGTTAACCGTTTATTTTGGAAAAATCGTTTACTAAATCGTATTTTACAGATTTCGGTTTTTAAAACCCGTAACCGCAACCGCAACCGCATCCTAAAAAACCGGTTCGGTTACGATTAATTCCAATATGGGATATATATATACCAACATAAAAGCAATATCTATACATATCAAAGAAAATATAAACAAAAGATATTGAAATACAAATAAAAAAAAAGATTCATAGAGAAAGCAAGATGAGGAAAGGAGGCTTAACTTAAGTCATTTTATTTTATTTAGACCCTTTAGTTTTTTTATTATTAGCGTAACGGTTGGTTTAACCCTGTGTTTAGGGAAAACGGTTGACCGAATTGTATTATGGTTAAGTTCAATTAATAACCGTGAGTTGAGACCGAAAACCGTAATAAAACAGTAACGTATGATTTTCCAATTTTAAAAATTGTAATCGTAACCGAACCGTGAAACAAAGTTATTAACCATCAGTTCTTTTCGGTTGGTTAGACGGTTTTTCGGTTTGTTTTTTTACTTGTTTTTTATACCCCTAGCTTCTAGAGTGCTTTGTATTAGCACATAGCAATAAGACTAAAGAAATTATTTTGAAAAATAGCAATTAGATCAACTATTACTTATAGAGTAAAATGTCACCTAATTAAGAAGCAACACATGCACAAATTGAGTATAACAGATATGAGAATATTGAGATGGATGTCTCAAAAAACTAAAAAAAGAAAAAAAAATCAGAAATGATTGATTTCGGAGGTATTTTTAGTGATAGCATCAATAAGTGAAAAATCAAGACCAACACATTTGAGATTAAGATCTAAGAAGTTTAAATCAATAGTTTTCATTTGAACCATGTATGGCTTTTCATGGACCATGGCTTCAAATGGATGAAGGAAATAATTTGCTCAATTGAATCTTCATTTATTGATACAAAATGCTAGGGAGATTGAGGGGAGGTTTGAAACCTATGATACGGCGTCATGGATACAATAGGGATATGCCATTGAAATTAGCGTTGTGTTGGATTCTCTTGGTGATCTTTTGAGTCATTTCTTTTTATGAGAATTTTGAAGACATCTCTTTCTTGTTCATATTATATAATCAGTGTCACAAATACTGGTATTTTTTTTCCCAAACATTCTGATATCATATTGGAACATTTGTGAGATTACTCACGAATAAGAGATAGTGTGAGATTTTTAATCTTCACCAACCACAAAAGAAGCCCCTTCAATTAAAAGCTCCACCAGAAGTTTTAAAAACTATCTATAGCAGTCGTGATTTGAAGGTCAAAGTCAAATTAGTATAAATCATCAGTTGTAGCTGTTTTTTTAACTAATTTTAATGTTATCACTTTATAAATTTTTTTTTCTTGTTATGATCTTACATGACTAAACCCAATCGAAATACCAATTTAGACTAACTTTCTAGTCAAGCAATTCAACTTCCAATTCAGTTCCTGAACATTTCAAGTGAATCCCAAAATTAAAAATACAAAACTATGCATTAAGCTTGATGGATCTTGGCAGTCTCCATCACTTATGTTCATGTCCATCTATGTTAGTTGGTGCCATCACCTCAAACCAAGGAAACAGGAGCACGGCACAGATACTATACATATTTTCTATATGACTATAGTCCACAAACAATATTTTTTCTATTGTTTGGCGCTGATAGGCACAACTTCTACCTGATGTAACTTGAGTGCAGATCATTTTTTGCCTTAGGGTGGTATTTAATAGAGGTGGATATAAGCATGCGGGTTTATTTATTTATTTATTTATTTTATTAGGCGTGCAAATCACTTCACCCGCAAACGTTTTCTTTTCTTTTTTTTTTTTTTTTTTTGCCAGAGGTGCGATTTGACAAGTTTATTTTTTACGTTTGTTCCAGTACTTAAAACTATTTCAAATTCACTTTTGACTATATTAGATCATTTGTAAACTTCTCTTTAATATCGGATTCAAAAGCTTTAAGACATTTTGCATCTTTTTCAAAAAGTGAACAAAAGGTTTTTCTTTTCAAATAAACATCAATATCTAAAACAAACGAATACTTTTTGCGGGCAATTCTCTTTTGCAAATTTGCCTATATAATCTTTATAATATAAAAAGTTTGCGTATGCTAATTTTACTTTATGACAACTTTGTCGATGCTTTTAATAACTTTGCCCATATAACTTTAATAATATAAAAAGTTAGCATTTTTTTTTCTTTCAATTAAACTAGACTTGCCAAACAATCTATTTATAACAGCGTTTAAGTAAAATGATTTTATTTTAGACGGGTTTATTTGAAACACACACACACACACACATATATATATATATATATATATATATTTTTTTTTTTTTGCTATCGGAGGGTTTTCTATTCTTTGGACTGGACTAACTCTTTTGAGCCAAAAGAGAAGTCGGATAAACTTTCCTATATCCCCAACGTGGTATCTGAAATATTTTGATTTCAATCAAATAAGACTTGGTAAATAGTGTAATACTTCCGACAATGAATGGGGCGTCAGGGCTGCTTTACAAATTACAAGTGGTTGAGGGCCCCACATGCAAGTTATTAGGTGACAGGGATTATATTATAGTATGAAGTCATTATTGTTTTGGTTTTTATTGTTTGTAAGAGGATATTGACTAAATGTCTGTCTAAAGAGGAAGCAACTGGTTTATGTGGGTGCGTGCTCGTCATCATATTGATTCTTTTGTGTTTCAACTTTCCACAAATTGGTTAGTCGAATGGAAAGTGGAACATGAGGCCAACCTACTCCCAGTCTATGGTCTACCTTCCCACCATCATTTTTCTGCCTTGCGGACAAAGCATTCATGTGGCTGATTCCATTTTAGGTTTTAAAGGGTCTTTGAAATGGGGCCCTCCACATTTTGTCTTAATTAAGAAAGCCCATGTTTAATTTGCATTGAGAAACGTTTTGCAGGCATTGTTTTAATGAATAATCTAGGAGCCCGTTTGGTTGCAAGAATTTAGAGAATTTGGAATACTGGAATTCAAAATGCTACTAAATTCCATCTTAGTTCAAATATCCTGTTTAATTCATCATGCAATTCCACGCCTGGGAATTTAATTTAGTCTAAATTCTAGAGATTCTTTGTTTGATAACTTGGAAAAATTCTGAACAACTACACTAGTATTACCATTATTTTTAGTAGAATATAATGAAAAGTTAAATAAATCTATTCATACAATCTAACAAATCTTGATCTCTTCACAACATTAATATTCCATGGTACACTGAAGATTTACCTGGCCAACCCTAATCCAGAACTCATCCTCCCCCGCTAATCTCACAAACTCAAACTACTCAATAATAATAATAACCCAAGACACCCAACAACCCGAAGCTCTTAGTAATAAGAAGTGCCCCTACTTAGGTTTTGTTTTTGCAATCTATAGCGCACCAATGAGTAACAAGTGTCATAGAGCTTTTCACTCAATACCAACACATGTTCGTGATCATCATAGGCAGCACTCATCCATCCAAAACATATGGAATTTACATAAAAGAAATTCAGAAAAAAACAATGCAAAACACCAAAGATCATCAAAATCACACTAATAAAATACATCTGACGCCACTCACAATCTAGCATCAATCCAACTAAACAAAAACCTCAAAAAACACTACAAAAATAAAGAGTATATATGTATATATATATATATATATATATATATATATATATAAAACCCTACAAAACACTACAAAAGGGTGTCCCTCACCAAAAATGGTGAGGGATGGATGCATATGAATGTCCCCCTATATATATATATACTATTTATATATATATATAAAACCCTAGAACCCAATTGAAAAAAAGTAGGAAAAAGCCACCTAATGATTGCAACCCAAAAGAGAATAAAAACACCCAAAAACAAATTACTCATTAATTTGTTTGAAGCTCTCGGCAATCAGAAGGGTTGATGAGGAAGAGTGCCACTTCGTCGATAATGGAAAGCTTGGGCACACTTGGCTCAAACAAGCAGAAGCAGTTGAGCCCATTTTGGGCTCTATTTTTGGTTAGGACTCCTCACTGAAGAGATCTTTCCCGCAGTGGTTGAAGAAAACTAAGTTGCATGGAGAGTGGATTTGAGATTTTCTCAAAATGGAATCTAGAAAAAAAAACATGAAAATGGAATAGGTAGAAGAGAGAAGATGAGAAAAAACAGGTTTTGCCTTTGTTTTTGTGTTAAATCTACATACGGAAAATGATCATTGTAATGGCCGGAGACCAATAGAAATCTACCTGAAATCTTCTCCTTTCAAAATTCCACAAATGCTGAATGGCTCTCTGGCATTCGAAATGCTCACTTTCTAAGCTTTTGGAACTCTTTTCCTCTCAAACGAAGCATTTTTGACAAGAATTCCAGAAATACCGGACTACCGCAATTCTTGTCAGAAATTCTCTTAAACAAATGGGCCCTAAAACGGCCCCAACAAGACGCCCCATACACCTGGGAAGAAAAGCCCGCACACACACAAAAAAGTGGAATATCTAATATTCAAACTCTAGACAAACAGGTAAGAACTGTCACTCCTTACCACTAGGGTAAGGAGCCATTCTAATGTTGAAGTTTGGACGTAGTCCCAAACATGAAAAAAAAGTAGCCAATGTATATTTACATAAATTTTTTTGTAAAAGAATAATTTATGTTTATGTTTATTTTTATTAACATTTTAATTGCATTATAAGATTTCCAAAGGTCTTTTTAGTTTTTTTTTTCTTTTTTTGGCTATAGTGGGTCCTGCACCCTCAGTTATTTGTCATGTCCCTTCTTTCCAACTGTCTTTAATTTAGTAGAAGCTAATGCTAGAGTTACTGCAAATCCATTGTTTCAGCGGCTATGCGGGGTTATTGCATAACACTCAACCTACTAATTGTAATTAGGGATCAACCCTATATGAAAAGGGTTCCATTGTTCCCTAAAACATGGGAGTTTTCTTCTTCTTCTATGTGCCCACTACAACTCCTCTCTCCATTATGTTTTCTGACTGAGCCCTTGTTGAAATCTTTTATTCACCACGAGGTTGTTGTATACTGTGGTTGGTTCCACTTACAACCTGAATTTTATTCAAGGGACGGACTTGTTGCAAAGAGAGCGTTGCCCACTATATGCGTTGGATCATACATTGCAGTCTTGTTTAAGAAATTAGTAGGGTTGCAAACTGGACGATTTTTGATTGGAATTATACTAGATCTAGATTCAGGCCCGTTTCTAAATAACGATTCCGGATCGAAATACTTTCAATTTTGCAGGTCCAGTGTCCAAAGATTCACTTGCATTGGAATCAGTTCCCACATCCCAATACACAAGTAGGCAAGCTTATATCATTATTGGCTATTTTATTATGGTTTTCATTTTAGAGGAGAAAAGACTAATGCAAAATATAGCAGTAGTGTTTTCTGCTACGAGTTGGAGAAATCACCATTTTATCAATAAAAATGACATTTTATTTCTTTAACACTTATTTTCTAAAAAAAAAAAAAACATTCCAAAATGATTTTCTCTTATATAGCTTTTTTCATACACGTCCGAAGCCAGAGGCAGACCTGCATGTATGCTCTTGGGGCAGTCGCCCCGTTATACCTGGATTCACTTCCAAAATCAATATAAAAATGCTGGTCATGAAAATCTTAGGTCTGCCCCCAAAACCCGCGTAAAAATCCTTAATCTTTTTCCAAATGACGACTATAGATGTTTAGGTTCGCCTCCCTTAAATATAAATCTTGGGTTCGGCACTCATTCCTAACAAAATAGAACCAAAGGGATTCATCACACCTAGCTTTCTCCTTATTTCTCCACATACAGAGAATTCTTCATTCATCAATTTCTCTCATCCAAATGGGCCAACAGATTGCATTTCAACAATAATATCCACATACTGAACTGGGGTTTTTGTGCATGATCATCATGAATCAATTGCAGCAGCTCCAATTATATTCGTCCACTCGATAACCGACAAATGGATGGTTGGATCAACAACTTACTACCGCCACAAGGTGATCGTGAAGAACACGTCCCATAAGACGATCACCAAGCTCAAGCTTACATTTGAGCTGGATCTCTCAGGCTCAATCTGGGTCCGAGTTGACCCGTTTCTAAATGACCCAGTATGTCATTGCGCTCTCTAAAGATTAATCCCCAGATATGCCACTTTTCCCATATGAGTAGGCATTCTCTTTCTACTTGTGTGGGCTTTCAACTCAGTATTTCAACGGTTTGAATAGACCGCCGGTTCCTCCTTCTTTAGGAATCGAATGTTGAATCTGCTGGTACTACCACCTTGGGGCCACATGGGTATTTATCAGGCTTCCCTCTGGGCCCAGATGGATTAGTCCAACCTAAAAGGTTGGGAACCCTCCAATAGAAAAAAAGGAAGAAAAAACCTCTCTCCTACATGAAAATGGATAAGCACCCAATAAAAAAGATCCACAGATCTCATCTAGTGCTTCAACTGACCAACTAAAACTTAATCTACACTTACCTCGGACTCACCCTAGTGTGGCCAAATCCATTCATATCACACACATCCCTTTATATGAACTTACCCAATTTACATTATAATCTGAATAACAAGAGCCAATGAATCAATCATCTACATAATATAGTTATATTTTCTACCCAAAATAACTTTGACATTTGGGCCAGTTACAATATAGAGAGACCCATGTAAAAGAGCTGCCTTCATCACCCCAAACCAAGTCCCACTAAGGATAAATCAGGCATTAATAGCAGGTCGACCCGACCCGGACCTGAATCTTGGTTTTATAGATCCATGTGCGGGGCTGCCAATAGGTTAAAGGGAAGATTTGAAACCCACTAGCACTAATGAAATTTCATATACAAAATTTTACTTAATAATAGAGGCGAACTCAGGATTTTCGTTTGAGGGGTGCAGATCTAGATCCAAACAAACCTAAGATTTTCACATAAGTTTTAGGGATGGATGCAGAACTTTTATGTGAAATTCCAAAGCAAAGCCAGAATATAAATTTGATTTTAATAGTGAATCAAGGTCCAAGGGGTGCGCCCGCCCCCCACATGGTTCTACCTAGGTTTGCCCTTGCTTAATAATACTAGTGGAGCCCTGCACGTGCAAGGAACATACTCTTTCAGTATGATAATCTGAAAAAATAAAGTCATTGAAAAACTCAATATTAACTATCCCAATGGAGAATGACCATGTAACAAATTAAGAAATTTACAATCATTCATTATTCTTATAAAATTTAGTAAAAGCTTCAATAGAAAAAAGTAAGAAGAAGATTGAATAACAATATATATATGGAAAGAAACTGATTTAAAAAAAAGTTGAAAACTAACATTTTCTGGCCATACATGATTAGGCAAAACACTCACTAATTTCAATATAGATCGATAGTCCGGCCTATTTCCCATTAGAATTTGTCTAAAACTTAGCGCCAAATACATACCAAATTCAATGAAACAAAATACTAACCAACCAAAATAATACCTAACTCATAGCTTTAAACGAATCAATAACAAATCACAAGGATTCCAATCAATCTTTGGCATTCTTATCCCTTCCTCTGACAAGCAAATCGTGTCTTTACAAGCATTGGGATTGAAGTTGAAATTTTTTACACATGAAAATCTCAACTGAAACTTCTCATTTGAGTTCTTACATTTTATACATATATATAATATAATAATACGAAGTGGGGCCCACATATGTGTAGTTCTCTTGTATTTTATATATATAATATAATAATACTAAGTGGGTCCACAGATGTCTAAATGTAGAGAAAAAGCATGACAAGTTCTTCTACTAAGTGGGGCCCACAGACGTGTAGTTCTCTTTTATTTTATTTATATAATATAATAATACTAAGTGAGGCCCACAGATGTGTCGAGAAAAAGTATGACAAGTTCTTCTCTTTTATTGGGGCCCACATATGTGTAGTTTTCTTTTATTTTATATATATATATATATATAATATCATAATACTAAGTGGGGCCCACAGATGTGTAGAGAAAAAGCATAGCACTTTTTTCTATTTTATAATAAGGGCATAGATATTATATGATTATTATTATGATATAATAAGAATATATTATTATATTATATTATATTATAATATTTGGGAGGGGCCACAGGGGTGTAGTGAAAAAGTATGTAACTTCTCTTCTCTTTTATAATAAGGGTATAGATATAGATTTTATATTATATAATAATAATAATAATAATATATTATTATTATATTATATTATATTATAAGATTTTGGGGTGGCCCCACAAAGGTGTAGTGAAAAAGTTTGTAATTTCTCCTCTTTTATAATACTATAGATATAGATATAAGATATAAGATATAAGATATAAGATAAGATAAGATAAGATAAAATTGTAGATAGATTATAATATTTGAGGGTGGGCCCCATAAAGGTATAGTGAAAAAGTTTGTAATTTTTCATAATAATATATTATTATATTACACTATTTGGGGGTGGGCTCCACAATGGTGTAGTGAAAAAGTTTGCATTATGATATTTGGGGTTGGGCCCCACAAAGGTATAGTGAAAAAGTTTGCAATTTCTCATAATAACATATTATTATATTTCGGGGTGGGCCCCACAATGGTGTAGTGAAAAAGTTTGCATTATAATATTTTAGGGTAGGCCCCACAAAGGTGTAGTGAAAAAGTTTACAATTTCTCAAAATAATATATTATTATATTATATTATAATATATGGGGGTGGGCCACACAATGGTGTAGTGAAAAAAGTTTGCATTATAATATTTAGGGTTGGCCCCAACAAAGGTGTGGTGAAAAAGTTTGCAATTTCTCATAATAATATATTATTATATTATATTATTATATTTGAGGGCGGGCCCCACAATGGTGTAGTGAAAAAATTTGCATTATAATATTTTAGGGTGGGCCCCACAAAGGTGTAGTGAGAAAGTTTGCAATTTCTCAAAATAATATATTGTTATATTATATTATAATATATGGGGGTGGGCGCTACAATGGTGTAGTGAAAAAGTTTGCAATTTCTCATAATAATATATTATTATATTATATGATACTATTTGGGGGTGGGCCCCACAATGGTGTAGTGAAAAAGTTTGCATTATAATATTTGGGGTTGGCCCCAACAAAGGTGTGGTGAAAAAGTTTTTAATTTCTCATAATAATATATTATGATATTACATTATAATATTTGGGGGTGGGCCCCACAATGGTGTAGTGAAAAAAGTATGCAACTTTTCCTCTTTTATAATAGTAGTAGATAGTAGATAGCAGATATTTGGAGATGGCCCCCACAATGGTGTAGTGAAAAAGTTTACATTATAATATTTTGGGGTGGGCCCCATAAAGGTGTAGTGAAAAATTTTGTAATTTTTCAAAATAATATATTTTTATATTATATTATAATATTTGGGGGTGTGCCCCACAATGGTGTAGTGAAAAAGTTTGTATGACATAGATAGATAATAAGGGTATAGATATTATATTATTATTATTATTATTATTATTATTATATAATATATGATTATATTTTATTATAATATTTTGGGTGGGCCCCACAGTAGTGTAGCGAAAGAACCATGCAACATAACCTCTTTTATAATAGTAGATAGATAGATAGATATAATATTTTGGGTGGGCTCCACAATGGTTGGGTGAAAAAGATATTTTATTATTATTATTATATAATAATAATATATTATTATTTATTATTATAATATTTTGGGTGGGCCCCACAATGGTTGGGTGAAAAAGATATTATATTATTATTATGATATAATAATAGCATATTATTATAATATTTGGGGGTGGGCCCCACAATGGTGTAGTGAAAAAGTTTGCAATTTCTCATAATAATATATTATTATATTATATGATACTATTTGGGGGTGGGCCCCACAATGGTGTAGTGAAAAAGTTTGCATTATCATATTTGGGGTTGGCCCCAACAAAGGTGTGGTGAAAAAATTTGTAATTTCTCATAATAATATATTATAATATTACATTATAATATTTGGGGGTGGGCCCCACAATCGTGTAGTGAAAAAAGTATGTAACTTTCCCTCTTTTATAATAGTAGTAGATAGTAGATAGCAGATAGCAGATATTTGGAGGTGGGCCCTACAATGGTGTAGTGAAAAAGTTTGTATGAGATAGATAGATAGATATAATATTTTTGGTGGGCCCCACAATGGTTGGGTGAAAAAGATATATAATAATAATATATTATTATATTTTGGGTGGGCCCCATAATGGTTGGGTGAGAAAGATATTTTATTATTATTATGATATAATAATATATTATTATATTTTATTATAATACTTTGGACGGGCCCCATAATGGTTGGGTGAAAAAAATATTATATTATTATTATATATAATAATATATTATTATTATATTTTATTATAATACTTTGGGTGGGTCCACGGTGGTTGGGTGAAAAAACTTGGCAACTTTACCTCTTTTATAAGGGTAGATAGATATAAAATAAAGATATGTGGGGGTGTGCGTTAGGGCCTGTTTGTTTATGAGAATTCCTGACGGGAATTCAGGGTGTCGGGTATTTCCAGAATTCCTGTCAGGAATTCAGCGTTTGAGAAAGGGGATCGCTGGGATTTCATATATCCCTGGATATATGAAATCCAGTAAAGCTGGATTTCTGAATGCTTAGAGGCATCCCAGCATTTGTAAATCTGGATTTCCGAGAAGTGCCTTTTGCTTTCCGACAAGTCTCCGTCCATCTCCCCAGTCATCTAAGAACTCAGATTTCAACCGACGACAACATGTAAAATTCATATCCCATTCTCCTACATCTTCCCCAACTTATTTATAGATCCGTTTTTTTATGTCCTGGCGGTTTCTGTGAGGAGCTAGAAAGGGTGTATATAGTTCTTTTGTTTGATGGATGAGAAATAGATATGATTTTGTTAGAGAGTGAGAAGAGGTCTACGAGATGTTTTTGGTGGGTTTGATGTTCTCGTGGTATTCAGGGTTTTGAATGAAAGATGTTTATTTGTAAAGACGATCTTTGCACCATCAGAGCTCCATGGAAGAAGTGCAATGGGCGGAGACGATTGTAATAGGCAAAAAGACCCCAAAAAATTAGGGACTCTATGAGAAGAAGATGAGTGTTGGAGTCAATTGTTCAAATTGATCATTGCAGCTATAGTTGGAAAGTAAGAGAGATGGATTGAAGGACAACTATAGAGACGATGGCAAATCCCTAATTTGAAAACAGAGTTCTCCATGAACGCTGCACTCCTTCCAGTGTCATTTATCATTTCATAAAGAAGGCCTACTAGGATCATTTCAATGTCAGCCCTTGATTATCATGTATCTAAGTTTCTTTATTTTCATTTAAGTGAAGAATCTGAATTACAAACCTTTTTTTCTCTCTATGTTTTTGGGTGTTGGATATTTGGAATTTTTGTGATATGTTCTAAAAGAGTAAAAGTGGTTAATTCCTATTGTATTTATAGGATATTTTGGCTTTGAAAGTTTTTTTTTTTTTTTTTCTCATAATTCTTGCAAGTTACCAAACAGAGAATTTAAAGAATTCAGGATGGATTGAGTGCTCAGGCATGAAATCCCAGGATAAATTAAACAAAGAACTAGAATTCAGACGGAGTTTAGCAGCATTCTGAATTCCAGTATTTCCAATTCTTCAAATTCCAGCAGACAAGAATTCTTCAAATTCTTGCAACCAAACGGGCCCTTAGGTTGACACACCCAAAATCGAATCTCGCTCTCGAATCCAACTCGGGTTAGTTTATCGAAAACCATACCATGATCTTAACCCTATCCACACACACAACCAAAACTGCCCCTAATACGAGCGGGTCAGGGCGGGTGTCCATTTGAACCCGGCCCATTGCCTTCCCTACCGGTGCTGATATGTTGCTCATCCTCCACCATTCATCTTATACTTATTTCAAAGCCCAAACCAACAAAATCAATGGGGCACAAAATCATCCAACATTCTTCCACTTCCACAGCATAACATTAACATGTCATCTTTTCTCTACCCCTCTATCACTCCACACTTTCTCCATTTCCGACACAAATCCACTCAATCTCCCCCAAAATTTTGTAATTTCCAATGCAATGCGAGGCGCCCAAAGTCTCCGCCCGACCGAGACGGCTCCCAATCCGACAACGCAGTGCTCAAGCTGGCGTGGTACGGATCCGAGCTGCTCGGGATCGCCGCTTCCTTCTTCCGGTCGCCACCGGAGCCCCGGACTCCGGACCGCCAGCTCGATGTCGCCGGTGCTGATGCTTCTGGACCCATTGCGCGTGATGGGGTTGTGGCAACCATCAAAGAGGACTTCCAGCGCTCGTATTTTGTAACTGGTATGGCAATCTCAATTGGGTTCATTCTCATTTCTGAGTTTTGTTTTTTGTTTTTATGAATTGTCAGTCACAGTGCTTGAATTGGGTGGGTGGGAATTGTTTTCTGATGGGATTGGATGGAATTCTCTGTTAAGTAGTGAAGTTGATGTTTGTTTGTAGATTGAAGTTTGGATGAATTTAGATTTTTGAAGTTTGGATGTCAATGAGAGATTTAAGATTTTTGAATAAAGGTTAGATCTAAGATTTTTTTTTTTCTCTTTTTCCTTTTTGTTGTAACATACTTCCAGTTTTATCAGTCATTCAAAAACTGGCATCTAGGCCTAGCACCAGTCAAGGAGGTTGACTATATAGTTAGATCAACATTTGTTTTGGTATAAATTACTGCTGTTTCAAAACATAAATCCTTTAATCTTTCCCTAGTCCAATTCAGTCAGTTACAGAAAGAACTTAATGTAGGTTTTCTATCAGACTTAACAGAAAGTTGAAAAAGAAAATGAGAAATAAATAAAAGAAGCAGCTAAAAAGTAGCAACAAATATGATGCGGGCTAGATCCATGACCGGCCAGCCCACAGGCCCAAAAGTTTTGGCAGAAGACCCATTAAATATAATGATTCCAGATCGTTCTCTCTATTTTGAATAAAGCAGTAGCTAATAATTAGGGATTGATATTGATTTATTTAGAAAGTTTTATCTTTGGATTTTATTAGATTTAGTCATTGATTTTTATTGGAATTGTTTCCAAAGTAGGATTGGATCTATAGTCTTTATAAAGGATTGTAATCCGTCCTTAGGGACAAGTTGATTGATTAATAAATTTTCTCCCTGAGTATTTCTTTTGCTTATTTGTCTTTGGTGTGAGATCAAAACGTTTTGGGTCCAATGGATTCCGATCCCCAAGCCAAAGCCAAAGCCATTGGCTATTCTCCCCTTCTCCATGCTGCGTCAAAAGACAAGCAATCAAGTTCCATATAGGCTTGAACATAAAAATATCTTTTTAATTATAAAAGAAGAATCTAAAAAGACACCCAGTTCTTAACATCACAGCACATGGCTGATCAAATTCACAAAAGTAAACCAGAAGATCAATTAGTACCATGCAAAACGAAACACGTGACAGTTTTTTGAAAGAGATAGATCTCATTAGGGTTAGGGCTTTTTTTAAAGGGATAGGTGGGTTGGAGGGTATGGAATTACCTCCATACGGCCATAATATGACTGTTGAAAAAAAAAAAAAAAAAACAGGGGTATTTTAGTAATCCAAGGTATATATAATATAAATAAGAAA
This sequence comes from Umbellularia californica, assembly GCA_028538565.1. Taxonomy (NCBI): domain Eukaryota; kingdom Viridiplantae; phylum Streptophyta; class Magnoliopsida; order Laurales; family Lauraceae; genus Umbellularia; species Umbellularia californica. Next base: position 11,786,091 of record JAPQWN010000005.1, read on the forward strand.
AACAAGAGGTCCGAGCCTGGTATTGTTCATGCCCAGCAGCCAAGTTGGTGGGCCCACAAAAATTTTGTCCAAGCCCCACCGTCGGGGTTTTTGTGGGTTTTTTGAGGGCTGGATCGGGTACCCTCATAGGGGTGTCCAATTGACTGCCCACTGGTGATGTAGTTATATTGTGACTAATCTCTGCAAGATATTCTAGTGCTGTAGACCTGGATTACTAGGACAATGGGAGTACACGTGTACATTTAAGAGTATTAAACAATGCTTTCTGCTGCTTTCCTTCCGTACCCCTCGTTTATACATTAAGGCATGTAATTTATTGGTACAAGATAGCTTAAATCAGAAAATTATTATTCTTATGTCAATAGAACTGACGTTGACCCAAAAATCATGCGTATTTTCATGTCCTCAACCTATAGGAAAATTTTAAAAACTACAACTACAAGTGAGAAGGACCGTACAAAAACCTGACAGAAAAATACTTACATGGATATGATAGAGTTGCCTGATGAAACATCAGTCCACCCATCAATTGAGAAGATTTGACCATCTTCATGATCATCATCTCGATGAGAATTATGAAAAACAAGCCTTAAAGATGCCTCTTTTGCCTGAGATAAAGAGGCAATTGAGACACACTTGATAATCATTTGGTGTCTATTTAAAGAGCAGGAACCACAATTCCTTCTCCGTCAAAATGGATGGATTGTCCTATCTCTGATAGTACCTTGATCACTACTATAGATTTTCAGTCTATAGGTCTAGACATGCTTGAGAAGGATCAGGACATTCGCTCATCTGGGCTGAGTCTTCTCAAGCTGAGCATAGATGGTGCTTAAAGGCTAGAGGAGAAGATCGAAAATGGACCCCATGATTCTTGCCTCACCATTTTGTTCAAATGTTCCAAACTGTTTGGCATGTGGCTATATGCTTCTAAGCAGAGGTTGAGTGATCACTAGTGGTAGTCATTAGTGAATGTATTTATAGCGTGGGGCCCACACGGGAACCCACCTGGGACTAGGACCTGGGGGAATCGAAAGATCTCCCTTGGCCCTTCATCTCTGCAAAAAATCAGCCCCATCCCTAAACCCTATCATCTCCATCTGGGCCCCACAATTTAAATGTGTGCAGTCCGTTCGGATGGGTGTGCAGTCGATCCAATGGTCTAGTCCATTTGGATGACTACAAAAGCCCGGGGGTGTGTGAAATTCATGGGGCTGCTATGTGTGTTGTCCAGTCGGATGGACCATCAGGTGGGTCCCACCTGATAACCACTCTCTCTCTCTCTCTCTCTCTCTCTCTCTCTCTCTCCACACTCTCTCCCTCTCTCCCTCTCTATATATATAGATATACTGGTAAATTTATTTCAAAAGGAGAAACAAAGTGAACAAGGAAACAAACGAGCAAAGAATTACGGCAGTTATTAGTGATTGTTGCATGTCATAGTCATTGACACTTCAAGGTTTTTTACATTTTCCAAGTCATGATGTGAATTCTTTAAGTTATAAGTCAAAGTGGAAGTTTTGGGCGGTGCATTATAAACTGGTCGGGGAGAGGGGGTAGGAAGGGGTGAATTTTGAATATAACTAGGATCTCCAATCCTAATCTTCCACATAGCCATATTATACTTCTGTTCTTATCTATTGTCTAGTGAAGAATCATGACTTCTTGTAGGTTGTGACTCCTGAGCCTCTAGGTACTGACTCCTAGATCCTATTCTGCATTGCTGGATGTTTGCACATGCATAAGGAATTCCATATTAAAGAGGCCATTTGAACATTCTGTGAACATTCTTTCAAACACTAGACAGCCACACGTCCATGTTCATGCCCACATACATACAGTCTCTTTTACATGCAATATTTCAATAAGTGATGCAATAAGATGGCACAATAATTCCATTTATTTCTATTTATAGATAGGTACTTTTTTTTAAAGTGAGAATATTCATTCCTTGCTTCTATTGTAGGAGATTTGACACTCAATGTGTATGAAGAGAATTGTGAGTTTGCTGATCCAGCAGGTTCCTTTAAAGGGCTTCGTCGTTTTAAAAGAAATTGTTCAAATTTCGGTTCTCTCCTTCAAAAATCAGATATGAAACTTATGAAGTGGGAAGACTTTGAGGTGAGTTTCTTAGCTTATCCAAGAATGAAGTGGTTTAATGAATATCCATCCAACCACAACCCCACGAATAAAAAGATATATAAAGGGGTCGACCACAAGGGATTGACCCATACTTTTTAGTGGAAAAGCCCTCTTATTTCTATTGTTATGATAGGATCAAGGGGCTATGGGCTGGGGATTGACCTGAAATTTGATATCTTTTCATCCCCTTGGTCCCATGATCTGTGGGACCCTAGGTGGGCCCCTAACAAGCTACCCCGCTCGAGAAAATCTCCTTGCCCTTCATCTCTGCAAAAAATCAGCCCCATCCTTGATCATCATCGCCTCCATTTGGGCCCGACAAGTTTAACAGTGTACAGTCCATTTGGATGGGTGTGCACTCGATCCAACGGTGTACCATGCATCGGATGGGTGCAAAGGTGGGGTCCATGTGAATTTCAGGGGGGTTGTGTGTGTGTGATCCATTTAGATGGACGATCAGGTGAGCCCCACTCTTGGTGCGCAAGATACGCACCAGGCACACCTGATAACTCCTCATATATACATATACATATACATACGTACATACATTTGTGTATATATATATATATATAGAGAGAGAGAGAGAGAGAGAGAGAGAGAGAGAGAGAGAGAGATCCTTGCTCTATAATTAGTAACAATGGGGAGGTAAGAGATGTCAAACGGATATATATATATAGAGAGAGAGGGAGGGATCCTTTGAGGACTCCTTACTCGGGATCCTTTGAGGACTCCTTACTCTATAATTTGTAACAATGGAGAGGTAAGAAATGTCAAGCGGGCTGTGTCGTGCCATGTCGGCATGACACGACTGTTTGGGTGGGTGGGGGGGCGGGCTGTGTCGTGCCATGTCGGCATGACACGACTTGGGGGGGGGGGGGGGGGGGGGGGGCGCAGCACGGTCTGCCATCATGGCATGCCTCTGTGCCTATCGTGCCGGGCCGGGCCGTGCCTATCGTGCCATGGGCTTTGTGTGGTTGCCTTTTGGGCTTAAAAAACAAAGGTCTTATACTAAAAAAATTAAAAGATACACACAAAGAAGAGTATGACACAAATTTAAGTGGTTCAGTCAAATTCAACCTACTCCATTGAGAAAAGAACCATTTGGGTCTTTTCTATTTGAAGATTTTTCAATAGGATTACCTTCGAAACCTTTTCAGTATTTTTGGATAATAAAAAAAATAAAATAATAATAGACTATATTTTTTATATTTACACTAAAAATATCAAAATATCCCATGCTGTGTCGTGCCTCTGGCGGGCCGTGCCCAATCGTGCCAACCATGCTTGGCCTAGCATGGCCTGTGCCCTGGGCCGCGTCGTTGACCAGGCCGGGCGGTGCCATGGCACGTTGATTGCCGTACTCGGCCTTGCCGTGCTGTCCCGGCCAATTTGACATCTCTAGGAGAGGTTAATAAGGGTGTAGAACAATAGGATAAGAGCTAGAAGGTAGAAGTGGGGACTTGCTTTTAGAGTGCTTTGTGATTGGCACATACTAGCAAGATTGAATGGAAACTTTTTTTTTTTTTTTCTTGATATTGGAGGGTGTCCCAGCCCTTTACAAGAAAGCGATTTGACCAGCTACTATGGAGCAAAATATTGGCCAATTTGGAAACAACAAATGTGATCCATCCAAGGGATCCACAAATTCTGGCCCCTCGATAGTCGATCCCATGGTCTTTCACCCATCCTAATGGATTGGACCACTTGATCGAGGTGATTCTTTATTTGTAGAACTGTTGAAACTTGTGGGCCCTTGATGAATGGGCGGGCTTACATGATCATGTGAGTCCCTATCACTATACATTGACAAGAATTGCGATCTTTCCATCCTCTCTAGGCCCTTCCCCAAGTGGGCCTCACACAGAGGTGTGCATGGGCTTCCCTGGCGAGCGGTGCACAGGGGTAGGCCCTGTTCTGGTACATTTGCCGCCTCACACGAAGCTTCCATGCGAAGTAGTTGGGTGGGGCCAGCTGGGCCCAACTAATGATGGGACTAGGGGGATGGTAAGATCTTAATCGATAGGGCCCAGAGGTCACATTTGGGGTCAATTCCATCCCTCAACACCTTGATCCATGGCCCATAAGTTTAACAACTTTATATATAATTCGGATTTCTTCGGGTGGGACCGGTTCGCTCGCAAGGTGTGCGAACTCAGCTCTACTGTTCGCACCTGAAAAAATCTGGTTTGTATTGGGAGATGCTCCTATGAGAGATATCTCTCACCTTATATGAGAGATTGAGTGGGGGCCCTCACATCCATATTCAATGCCAACAACTTAAATGTGAGGGCCCCCACCCTTATCTCTCATATAAGGTGAGAGATAGGAGCATCTCCTCTATATTTTAGAGAGAGAGAGAGAGAGAGAGAGAGAGAGAGAGAGAGAGAGAGCACCCTAAGTTCTGATCTCCTTAGTGACAGTTATACTAGGCGATAGTGAGTGAGATCCATGTGGGACCCACCTGACAGATTAGTAAAACGCAGATAATTGGGAAATTAAAAGATCCATGCTTTGATATGTGGTGGTCCAGAAAATCAGCCTGATTGGATGTCAGGTCAAGGGTTGCAATGTGAAATCCGATGGTGCATTTAGTTTGGATGAGTGTCTAATTGGTTTTGTGTCAGTCTCACTGGCAACATAACCAATGTAATCATTTTGGTGTATGTTTGTAACTGTGTACGCATATATTATGATGATGGCCTGTAGCCTATGATACTCCGAAACTTTTACAAGGCTACAAGCCGGACGTTTTAGTGTCAGGCTGCTACGTATCAGTATCCGATACTGCACCAATAATTCTAGTCTACAAGTTTTGCACATCCTGCATACCAAGTCCATTATTTCATATGATTCCTTTAATCTTCTTACTTCTCAACATAAACAATGTTAAAATGGTACATAAAGTCATAAACAATGATAATTTCACTAATTCAAAAGTGCTCTAAAGGAAAAAGAAAAAACTAGGACAGCCATATCCGTATGTGTCCTAGATTTCCGAAAGTACAGAGTTGTATCCCCAATCCCTGTCTGCGTGTCCGTACCCATATCCATATCTGGGCATTATAGCCTATAGCAGATGGTTACTTCCCATCGGTAGGATTGCAGGTCAAGGTTATATTTTCTATAGAAAGCTGATTTTCTTGGATGTATTTCTAATAATTTAATTAATTTACAAATTAAGAGTTTTTTTTTTAATTTTAATTTTATTTTATTTGCTTTTGAGCTATGTGTAAATCTGGGTCTTTTTTCACATATCTGCAAAACCCATACAGAATCACAGATTCAATTACTAGACCCATTCTCACATGCAGGACAGGGGCGTTGGGCATTGGCGTTTTAGCTGTGTCATGGTGTTCCCTTGGAAGCCCATTCTTTCTGGTAAGTTCAAAATATTGATTTGGAGTGGTGATTTTACATGATCCTTGATCCACGGAATCAACTTTCTTCTGCTTATGGCTAGCAATCTCGTGTGCTTTTTCATCTGCAACAGAAACATGGTATATCAGTATCTGACCATCATATCTCTTGTGGGCTCATTCACACATAAATTCACTCACATGTGAGCAAACATGTGTGCAAAGACAGAAGTATGTTTGTGTTCCATAGTTAAAGAATTTTGGTAATAGCTTGTGTAAACCTAAGTAGAACTCTTGAACCTGACCTCAAATTGATTGGGTGATGCTCTAACGATGATGCAACCTAGCAATGCAGGTATGGATCACCTCTTGGTGATGTAAGCTATTGATTTAGTTGTCATAAATATGCAAAGGACCATGCCCACAACCTTCAGTATCAGACGATCTTTTCCATCCAATGAAAATGTAAAATATTTTCAGTAAGTATTCTATTTTTGACTTGGTTTAAATTGGAGCATGTAGTTAGGCTGAGTTTTTCATCTTCTCTTGTTCTTAAATGCATCACTGTATCATTGTAGCCAAGCCAACCATATAATTTGTACATACAAACACATGATCAATTTCTGAATGGCAGGAGGTTGAGCCCACCTATGATCAATCCAACCCTTCACTGATTATTCCCTCCTCTCCACTCACCATGAATTGGCATTCACCTCAATTTGACAAATATCAACCTCTACTCACCGTTGTATTTATCATGGAAAGAGTAAAACCGGAAGTAGAACTGTGCACCTTGCAGAGAATAAACAGAAAAAGTCATCTCATAGATCGTCATATCCTGACATGTGCTTGCAATTTTCTGTTGTATTATGGTGTACCATAGCTGCCCTTATCCTAGGAGATAGTCTTGTAAAGATATTGACACCCTTGAGGGATGACAATTGATTCCTGGAAGTTGTGAGTTGGATGCAATCTTGAATGCTTTCGTTTGTATAGAAAATGAAAATTTTCATTGCTTTACCTGCGAAACTACCATATTCTAGTGGGTTACCGATTTCTGAAGATAACCTAAAGTGATGACCATGTAAGTATAGATCTTTACCATATCAAAGAGGACACCCCCACTACTCCCCTCCCCCCCCCTACCCACCGGAATGTTATAGACCTTCACTCATTTGTATATGAAATGTAATACAGTACGAGCACATGGCCTTCTACTCCTGTAAAGGTCATCTCTCCAGCCTAAGGGCTAAGACACTGTCCAATGAGGTCCATTGATCATGAGAAAACGGTTAAGGACATATAAGAGAACTAGTTCGATTACATGGCCCAGGAATATCCGTCCTCTTTTGCGGTAATCCATACTCCAAAGGCCCTCAAATCTTTCAAGTCACCAAGCACTCATAAAATCCTCACTTGTCACTGGTGGGGTTTTTCATTGGGTATAAGATGGAAGGAACAAAATAAAAAATATGGGTACATTTTTTTTTTTAATAGCGTATGGTATGGGTTTCAAGTTCAGAAACTTGCGTGGCATAGCAGAGACATGGATGCATTGCCAATTTAGTGCTGCCCCGAACATTTTCAACTCATTGTGGTGCAAAAGTTGTCAATTTAGTATATTAAAAAAAAGAGTTAAAATATGGTGCCAAAATTCAATATTTGACTTGTGAAGTGGATAATGATGCAACCATGAGTCATCCACATTTAAATGGATGGGTGTGATTATCATCATCATCACCACCACCACCACCATCAAAGCCTTGTCCTAACTATGTTGGGATCGGCTACATGAATTCTATTTCTCCATTCTGATCTATCTTGAGCGAAATCCTTACATAAGTTGTACTTCTTCACATCTATTTTTACTACCTCCATCCATGTTGTCTTCGGCCTACCTCTTCCCATTGGTGGGCCATCAACCTGCATAACCAAACTTTTCCTTATAGGCACTGTTGCCGGCCGCATTGGACATCCCCAAACCATCTCAAATAGGTTTCATAGTATGATTCGTAAATTTAATCCCACGGTAGTTGGTACAATTTGTATATCTCCCTTGTTCTTATATGTAGGTACCACAATACTTCTTCTCCATTCATTCAGCATCTTTTGTTACTAATATCTTATTGAAGAGCATATATATATATATATTAAATCAATATCCTATGATGTATCAACCGATGTCCGAATAACATGAGCGTGTATCTTTGGATGGACTATTCAAATTAGTTTTCCAACAAGCCCAAGTTTATAGTTCTAACAAGTGATTAAATTATGGCTCCCTTTTAAATATGTACAGCAGTGACAAATTGTAGGACTATTTTAGTATTTTGTCCTCTTATTAAGTTTGAAAGGTCAAGATTAAAATATCTAAAGTTGGTTGAGATGACAAAGATTGTGTTCAGTGTTTCTTTTGAAGGTAAAAAGACATTTAAGCAGTGAAAGGGCTCACAACCCATTACTTGTAGCAATAGTTATTCATGTTTTACGAAACATATCAAAGAGTGGGAGTGGGAGTGTGAACGTGTTTATCAATTTGGGGCCTGTGATGCAACCTTGATTCCAGGTGTCCTTTTGCATGCTTTGGTTCCTTATTGCCAAAGATCTGCTGTGGTCTATGTTTTAGATTATGGTAACCTGGATTTCTACTTCCTGTGGTCCAAACCACATCAAATTCATGTCAGTGTGAATTTATGTGGAATAGTCATTTTATGGGGGTTTGATCAATCAGGATGGGCCTCACAAAAGTTCCTCCCTTGAAGTTGGTCTTATCAGAAGTTTGCCTATATTTATGCATCTATGTGCAATGTATGTATTTAATCTTATAAATTGTTGTAGCATAAAAAGGTGGCGTAGTCATAATGTTTGTGATACTTGGTTGTGGTCAAATTATAACTGCCAGATGGTAATTTGATGTCAGTAATATTAGTGGTTGTCTGTTTTCTTTCATAGCTACTGGATATACAGAGTACTACTTTGATGCTCAATCTGGAAGGATATGCAGGTAAGATATCTATTTGTTAAATATATCTTTCCAATTTTTAGCCTTCTGTTTTGTTTTTGGATATGTAGGTAAGATATCTATTTGTTAAATATATCTTTCCAATTTTTAGCCTTCTGTTTTGTTTAATGTTTCTTTTTCTTTTTTTCTTTTTTCGTTAAAATTATCTTTCCAATTTTTAGCCTTCAGTTCCGTTTCGTTTTTATATATTATTTTTTCCCCTATGTCATTCAGGCATGTGGAACACTGGAATGTGCCAAAAATGGCATTGCTCAAGCAAATATTCACTCCTAGCCGGAAGGGGCAGATTAGCTGAGAAAAGTCTGGTGTGTATGCTTAGCTTTTCTACTTTTGTCAAAATGTATGTGTTGTTTCCTTAGAGTGCTAAAGGTTTATGTAGGCAAATCTAGATTGTGATTCGTTTAGTTATCGATTTTTTATTTTTATTTTTTTGAAGTGCTTGTTGGTGATGGGTATGCTGTTCATTGCTGACAGGTTCAATGCATGTTTTAGGTCGATCCATAGCAGTTTTGTCTTGCCTAATCCTGTGCACTCTTATGTATTTATGAAATTACATTTTATATAGGTTGCACATACTCAGTCAAACAACTGCTTTCGCGGGTTGTATATATGTTCATATTTTAATGGAATAGATACATCATATGCTGTTAGCAAAGCCTGAAATGAGTGTATGGGTCGGATGTAGTAAAGAATGAAAGAAACTGTGGTACTTATGACAGAGTTTTCATTTCTGTCAATTTCTGTGTTCAGATCATTACGTGAGGAATTCCAATCTTCTCAGTGAGACGGTCTTTTAAGTCCTATTCTTTCAAGAGATGATGCCCCTCAGATCATCCAAAGTTGTGAAATAATTACACCATTTGGTTTACATGGGGCCTAATACTGAATGTCTAGAATGAATCCTTCTTGTCTTGCTTCCAATATCTATTTGTGGTGGGCCCATCAAATTATTATTATTTTATTCCAGTAACTGATTTTATTGAGAGAATTAAAATCAAAATATGAAGGCATGGGAATCCTGAGGAGGGCTAATCCTTGCCAAGAAACAACACAAGGCCAAGGCTACAAGTCTGGACCCTGGAGAGATATACATACTGGACTAGTATGTAATATGTATACCTGGAATAGAACACCTTTTGATAGTGTAGCCGCATTGAAATTGGCTTCTCTGAGGACATGAGAAATTCAAGTATTTAACTAGTCGAATTTGGATGACACCCTCCAGGAAATGAAGTTATCCCCCTTGGCCCACTCAATTGCGCCAGCCTCTCAATGAGCAATGGAAATAGATCTAAGTTGCAAGCTTATCTAGCCCATATGAGCATCACAAATGGTTCTGCTTCATTTCTACCAAAACAAGGAAAAAAAAAGGTTCTGTTTCATTGGCATTGGAAAACCCCATTGAACTTTTAAAAAATAGAATCATAAATATATGTACCTTGAGTTGGGACTTTTAGTCTACAAAAAAAATTAAGTAAAAAAATAAAATAAAAATAAATAAGAAGTCAGTCAAGAATATTAGGGTTTTAGTAAATGAGAAATTATTTAAAGAAAACAATGAGGATTGGTCATCCAACCCTAATTGTAACTAGGTGTAAAACTTCTATTTATAGTTTTATTTTAAAGATCTTCAATACAAAACCCCTTCTCATGGAAGTATTTTTATAATCACAAATCAATCCCTAATTACTAGAAAATTACAAATGCGTCTCTAGTGGTTTCTCAACACTCTCACAACCTGGGCATAGGTATCCACTATGATCAGCTTGGAATAAACATTATATTCAACTTCTTTCTGAGACAGCTCTGTTGAAAAAAATTGTCACCTTGATCTTCGGTACTAGTAACATGTGGGGTGGATCTTTGATCTATTTTACGACCTTACTAGCAACCTTCACTACTACATTCAGAGCAACTGGCAACTTAATTTTTATATGCCAACACACTGATGGTTGGCTGGTGTTGGCACTTCAGTATCACACACATGCTGAGGGATCGATCAGTGGGTCTTCATGTAGGTTGTATTACTCCTGGCGAGTGGGCCAACATAGCGAAAAAAAAATAACAATTAATGTCTATATGATGTACAACAGATTTATTATCAGCAACACTTCTGAACAAATCGGCAACTTAACTTCATATGCTCTACAGCATAAACTTGGCAAGTATTAATTTTGATGAGCCAACCAGCAACTAACTCCTTTATGCCCCACAATACAAACTGCACAATCAACTAGAAACTGCACCCATATATGCTTCACAGCAGAGATTGCGCAATCAGTAACAATGCTATCAATGTTACACTAACACAGTCCCTCTTAGTGATTGGCTAGGTTTTCCACAAAGTCCTTTTATATTTTCATATGAAACCAAGGTTGAATAATCACCCAATAGAATCGAATCAAACCTTATAGCAGGATGAACACTAACCCACAACACTGATGACTTGAATTCACAATGCCAAATAATTGTAGGGTACTACTTGGTCCCAATTTGATCGACCTCAGAAACCTTAGATTTAATTAACTTCTGTGATGAATTCAACCCCTTTTAGTAGCAAGATCAGTCCTTCAACTGCATTTGGAACACCTTACAAGTCCCAATATGGAAGAACACTCTAGCTAACATGTTGGATAAATATACAAATCTCAACTCAAACTCAATAGCCTTTCACTTGAATCATTGAATATTGATCTGATTTATGCCTTTACACACAAAAGAAGTAAATCAGCATAAAGCTTGCAAATCAGCTCCTTACTTTTACATAACTAAACGCCTATGTGTTGTCTTTGGCTCGACCTCCCCACCTGAGTCTAACCAGGATCCAATCAATGAGAAAATCCCGGATGCCAGGTGTGCAATGGGACTATGCCATTTCTTTGGGGTTGGGCACCAAATATAGTGTTAAATGAGTCTTGACTGATTTGATAGGCTGGGTCTGCTTGGCTCATGCCTGAATGGTTATTGGAAAAGCAAACCCATCTTGGTCCAAGAAAAGAGAATGGCCTGAGATATGGCAGTTGCAATCTCTGACACTTTGCAGGGCCCCTTTGTCCAAACTGCTAGTAAAACAAGTGCTGGGCCTGGCAAACTCTATAAGGATGATCTTTGCCATAACTTATTACAGGCAAAGAGGGTTCTAGTATCTCCATTTATGATCAATCAGTATTGTGATTAAGGAGACATTTTTACAAAGAAACTCAATGGTTCAGGGCAACCTGCTGATCTGCTCTCTCTTGTCACTGCTCCCAATGCTTATAAGATTATTATAAGGGCTTAGTTGTGGAGGAGCATTCTTGTGATTTTTTTTTATTTCTTGCCATGTTATTTTCTTAATTTTCAATCTCATTCTATATCATTCTTCATCATTTTTTTTAAATAAGTATAAATTAAAAGCACAAAGGAAACAATAACATATATAACACTGACCCAGTAACAGCAAAAAGAAAATGGGAGAGATCACAAAAAGACCAAAATGAACTCCCCACCCTCAGCACAACAGCTGCCCTCTCCCAAACAGTATCCTGACTAACAAGAGTTTGACAAGATTATGTGCTTGACCATTGAAACTCCTAGAGATAAAAGAGAAATCCACAAAACAAAATAAAGAGGTTAGTTTTTTAATTTTTGAGACAATAGGAGTAACAAGACCAATCATCATCTTCCTTCAGCACAGGTGTCACTTCCTTGTAATTCGACACCATATGCACCCTGTCAAAGCATTTCTCTTTAGCCTTTTGTTTTGGCCTCTTTTGAAGAGGTAACTTTAATTCTTTGGCATGCATCTGTATTCAAAACAACACCCTTTAGAACCATAATACAATCAAAAGCCTTTTTTCCATCACTGGCCTCAAAAGCTGCATCTGAGTAGATCAGCAGATCCTCATCATTGGAGATCACCGTAGGACTTTCAATTATTATTCCTTCTCTCTAGAACAAATGTTGGGTCCTTTAGGCATCCTTTTGGCCAAATCAATACTTTTAAAGTTAGCGTTTTTGTTGAAAATATAAAAATGAGGGGAATTACGGATTCCCCAAAATTGAAAATTAGATATTCAGAAATTCAAGAGGCTAACAAGGTCTATTTAGAAAAAGTAAGATTTGATGCCTCATAGGATTCTCGTTATCATCATCAAAGCCTTGTCCCAACTATATTGGGGATTGTTATTTGAATTCTTTTTTATCGTTCCAATCTACACGGGTCAAATCTTCAGATAAGTTGCATTTCTTCGTATCTCACTTTACTTCTTTCATCAATGTATTTTTCAACCTCCTTTTTTCTAGAGAGAGAGGCAAGCAATAGTCAACTGATAACATTTTATATTTATTGCTCATTAGTAATTATTTAAAGTTAATTTTTTTTTTTGTAGATTTTTTAATAAATTCGAAAGTTTGATATTTTTCAAGACATGAAAATTTTATTAGGTCAGTTAATATCAAACATAACATGGCTCACTATAATTAATTCAAATGAGAAAGAAACATGCTCACTATGACTAATTCAAATGAAAAAGAGAAACAAAATTCATGTAATTGACCCAATATATATAGTTTGTTTAAAGCTTTGATGATTTTGATGACAGCGACTATAATAAATCCAAGTGATTCGAAATTATTCTTTCCCCTCATTTTAGTACTGACAGTTGTATCCCACTTTTATCAAAGTAGGAACCATGCTGGATTGATCATAAGCAAACCAATCTACCTACTATTGATTAATGAAAACCCATTGCTTGGTTATTTGTGATTGTTTGATGGGCCACAATTACTTTAGTTGAGAGGGTAGCACTTAAAAACAACTCACAAGTGACAGAAAGATAAACCTGAATGTATAAACATATGATAATGCAAAGTCGAGTCTTTGAATCCTTTCAATGTCTCACTCACACTTTTCATGGGGGTGTGGAACACTGGGGCCACCTATTAAATATTCAAGCCGCTCAAATTAAAAGCCCTCCCCTTTCGGTAAATCTTTTTAAAGTTTTACTCCAATAGGGATTGATCGCACTTTAAGATTGAACATGTGACTAAGAACGCCATATGCTTAAATCTTATGGTGGGACTAAGTCCATTTGCTGTAAAGCTTGGAGTCAACCCATTCAAGGAGACCTTTATTTTTAGTTGTTTGGATTTTAATAGATGGGCCCCAATGTAGACTTACTTTCACACCCCCTCGTGAGAGTGAACATGTTTTCTTTTCTTTTTATGATGAAATGGGTATCTTTGAGGTCTTTGACTCAACATGACTATTCCCCCATGTGTCTCTCACTAAACCCCACACAAAATGCACACCGGGCAAATCTGGGGCGAGGTTTGAACATATGACGTGGGGAGCAAGCAGACTCACTCCTTATGCTACCATGACAGCTCAAAGTTGTGTTATTGTTTTTTGTTGGGGTGGGGGTTCAACTTGCATAGAAAGACTTTTCCTCAATAGTGCCTATGCCGACTTGCATTGAATATGTCTTGACTTGCATTGAATATGTCTAAACTATCACCTATTGATGTTACCCTTAAAAATGCTCTTGAATGTGCTCATTATTTCTATCTTTCATAGTTTTACTTTGCATCCATCTCAACCCCAAGGGGTTGGCCCAGTGGTCACGGCTCCCGGTTCCCCCTTCTTTAGGAATCGAAGGTTGATTCCACTAGTGCTACCACCTTGAGGCCACATGGGTATTTACCCGGTTTCCCTCCGGACTCGGAGGAATTAGTCCAGCCCAAAGGGTTGCAATAGCGCAAAAAAATAAAAATAAATAAATAAAATAAAAAACTATGCATCCATCTCAACATTCTCATCTCCGCTGCAGTCATAGGATTTGCTGAGACAGAATTAATTTACAGTCCACTTGAACACCATCTAATGCCCTATCAGTCAGGACTTTCCGGAAATGTGAATTCCCCATGAGGAATGCTGCCAATAAAAGTTTTTTAAAATGTTTTATGATTAAAAGGAAAAATTAACTGCCTTCACACAAATCAGTCTGTAGATTTTATCTTAAAAGACAAAAAGGAAGAAACTTTACCCCTTCCCCAGCAGAAAGGGAAACAGAAAGAAAGTTTTTTTAGAACATACAGATTGTCATGGCAAGACTGGAAGTGCAAATAAAAGAAACAAAATCATAAATACATTAGAAAATAAGGTTGAACTTTATCCTCACAACTTTTTACATTAAAGTGGTATTTATCACTCTAATCCAAATTGATCAAAAGGTGCAGGCACCATCTATGGCAACCTGATGTTGATATCCAGGGTGAAGTGAGGCCCAATAATCAAGGGGCCGGGGGTCAATATCAATATCTTGTTTGTGGCAATTGCACCAACATAGAATCATTCCACTGAGAATTAATGGCACTCCAAACCGTATGTCACAACATTTCCAGTCATTCTATGTGATAACATCAGGACATTGGACAACATGCATGCAATAAACAAGCCCAACCACTTCCTCCTTGCTCCCAAACAAGTACTCAGCTCAACCAAACAAAATTTACACTCCAGAGTCCCAAACATAGCAACACAAGACCGACTAGCATTAGCCTCTCTTTCAAATGGTTTTATACGTCCGTATCGGACGCTATGTAGCGTTTTCTTTAGTAGTACCGTATAAATTTGGTACCAGCCGGCCTAGTCTATGTAGAGTTTTCCTTATAAAAAAGAATTTTATACGGCTGATACATATTTTAATGGATGTATTTCTTGCCCCCCATATGTAACCAATCCAATGTGGGCTCAAGTTTAAATATAATCACAATAATACTGCTGATAGATATCAGTTTCTTGATGGAACATTAGAGGTTGGACATCATACATATTTGAAACAATATGCATCTGTGTGCATGCTGCTTGGGTGCTCTGATCTTCCAGGTTTGGACAATTGGTGTGCAGAAATAAAACCATAGATGAGATAATTAATTAGGTACAAACTATAGGCAGTTTATTGCATCCTTTTTATATGGGTGGTTATTTGGTGGGCCAGCCCGAGACCAGCCAGCTTTGGTTTGAATTTGGGCTCGATTTTGTGGTCTGTGGTCTGTTCCTTGTCCTAGTTTTCTGGCTCAATTATTAATGGGCCAAGCTAAGCTTGGGATATATATACTTAATTGCCAGGCCTGACATATGTCTGTATTTTGATGTTTTTGACGACCAGAGTCTTTTGCCTGTGAGCTGGATTTGAGCGTTAGCATTGGGCCTGATAAATAAATGGGCTGGGCTTGAACATACCCGGACAAGAGATGGCAACTGGTCAGGTTAAATGGGTGACTTGTCTATTGGGCGGGTTTGTTAATATTGCTTGACCAATTTGGGTCGGGTACAAGTCGTCTATAGCTTATAATTTATTTAGTTATTTTGGTCGAGAAGTTATAGTTTAGATCGGATTAGGCAGGTATCAATTAAGGTTTATAGTTTAGAGCCCATTTTAACTTTCGCCGCCCAACTTGTCTCGCCTTATTTGCTTCTTCATTTTGATGTCAAAGTTTTAGTTGGGCTGCATTTCTTCAGATCTATTGTTACCATTTTCATTCAAGTCCTCTTTGGCCTGTCCTTCCCCCTTGGTGGGCCATCAACCACCATAGAATTTTTTTTCCTCACCACCACTGGTGTTGGCATGTGTTAGACATGTCCAAACTATCTCAAATAGATTTCTTTTATTTTATCACTTATTGATGCTACCCCTAAATGCTGTCCAACATGCTCATTTGTGATTATTAACGAAGTTGCATTTATAAAAGGGAGATTCTAAAAAACAACCCCTTTTCCGGCCTTCTTATTTTTTATCATGAGGCCCATGTTGAGTCAATCTAATCTTTTCACACCCATTGGCTCCCATGAATAGTCACAAGTTCAAGTTTGACGCTCATCCGAATTTTCCTCACTGTAGAATTGAAATCATGATAAAATGATGCTTCTAAACCATTAAATCATATAGACATGGATCAAAAGGTTAGGTTGATCTTATGGACTCAAGATTTTGCATATACGTAGGTCTCATATGGATCTTTCCATCCAGTGGACTTCCATGATCATTATGCATTTCAGTGGGCCCAAGTAGGAGGGGCGTTTTCTCCTAAAAAAAATTTATCGAGCTCTATGTAGCGCTACGCTTTATATAACCCGAGTAAGTACATTAAATCAAAATAGGAGTGATTGGGCCAGGGCTTAATTAAGTTTTTTTTATTGGGATCTTGATTGGGACAAGACCCGTACTAGACGCTTCTTATTCCTTAATTTCTTACGTGTACTTGGCGTGCAAATGTCTAGGCACATTTCTGGGTTGCAAAGTTATCCTTTGGAAAATTCTATCGTCTTTCAATTCATCCATCTTTCATGAATACTAATGATGAGAAAGGGAAAGTCATTAACCGTATTTGTTGCCTCTTTAATGTCAAGTTGGTGGGCCTTCATATTCAGTAATGCATATTTTTCTACGAACCGTTTTAAATTCTATTACTCTACAATGACAATGCTCTCATTGTTACATGGTTTGTCGATCAAGTCTCATCCATTTAATAGATGTCCATCTCCCTGATCATATATACTTATTTGTAGCACCAAAACGAAATTGTGAGGATTAGGGTAATATGATGGGGCTAATTTTTTTATTTTTTCGTTACTAACACTAATTATTCTGGTAATATATGTCGAAACTTGGTATGTTTTTGTTCGAATCTTGCCTCACTAAATAGTGATTAGGATTGTAAATGGGTTGGTTTCGGTCCGGGTCCATGGTGGACCCGGAACTGGAACCATTACAGAGAAGCTGGAACCGGATTTGGATCCGAAACCGTTTCGGAACCGGTTTCTTGGCTCCAGAACCGGAATCAGAACCATATGTGGGACGGGTTTAGATCCGGGTCCGGATTTAGGTAGAGAATGATATTAAAAAAAATATAATTTTAAAGAGAGATTTTCAAAAATTGAGGTAATATGTTGGGTCTCGGGTCCATAGGTCCAAACTAAGGTGGAATCGGACTCAGACCCATTTACTCATCGGGGCCTAAATAAGGACCTAACCCGGTTTTTAACAGGTTGAAACCTCTGGGTAATCGGAGACCATTTACATCCTGATGGATGATTAAAGGGAATTATCGAAAATCTTACTCTTTTGTACAAATTTAATTAATTATAATAAATGATAAAGGGCTTTAGAAAAAGAGTCATGTTCCTCAGCAAATAACTACCTATGATTTGGGAATGCATTTACTTACACATCTTGACAAGTTTTACGACATAAACAAGTAACAATATTGATATCATTTCTATTTCCAAAATACCCAACACGTCTATCTCCACCATAGTGCAAAATATGAAAGAAAATGGCATGTGGCAAAGAGCATTATCCGTCTGGTGGAATGTCATTGCAAAAAAAAAAAAAAACTGATTCGAATGCTTGATTAAGAGGATGGGCCAAGATCTCAGAACATTGAAGTGCTTTAGCTTCATATAAAGTCATTAACTTTTTTAGCATTTTAGAAGTCTGATCTTACTGTATGGTGAAAATAAAGTGCATTAACTTCAGAAGTTAGAGATAAGGCCTGATTTTACACAAATTTTATAACTCTGCCAGTTCCAAATACTAGAAATTCTAAAATACTAGATAGTACAGTTCACTAAATTCCTCTTGAGCAAAACCTTTATTGAGTTGTTTGAAGTAAAGAATAGCAAAAATTATTTCACCATATTCAGTAACAATCGCACTCTATGGATCCCCTTCAAAGTATCAAGTTTAATTTACTCTCAGGGCACGATGTGATTTAATTTGGATTAATTCAAGTAGTTCAAAACATTTGCATATTTTATGTTGGTGCAAAGTACCTTTCTTGCTGAATAAAGTGTCTCCATTATCTATCTTATACTTGCTGCAGTTTCATGAACATGATCTTTGTTTGGATCCATCGATGACGATGCAACACTCACTTGTTCATTGTCGTAATTACAGCCATCACAAATGCCTGTTTTGCATTAATAAATGATTCTTACATGGGAAAACACTCAGATCAATGGATAAAAGATTTCTGCAATACTGTATTTAAATAAGTGCAGACTCGGGTCTCAAACATAATGTTGGGTTTCAGTCTTGTATTCTGGTTTACCGGAGTGGTCCATTGGGTTGGCTATAGACTGGGTTCAAGGTCAAGGGTATTTTGGTCATTGTACCAGAACTTTATTAGGGTTCAAAAAAATGAAGTTATATATATGTAACATGTAATCCTACACTTTGAAGAGAGTTAAAATGTGAGTCATTGCTCTTTTGCCATGGACGTAGGCAGTTTTGTTGAACCATGTAAAATCCCTATTTCTCTTTTCTGTGACATTGTTGGTCGATCGCATGTTTCACACTTCCATAGTGAGGCGCACAAACATATATAAATATAATTGAATTAATGATTCAATTCGCCATGGCTTCTACGTTGTAGGAAAAGGAGGGGAAAATGTCCACAATGTCATACAAAGAAAGCCATTGATCATACAAAAGTCTAGTTGACTTATCATCTCCAATGATTCATTTTACATCCAATATGAAATAAAAGTGCAAGGGATTGAACTTTCCCCCAAATACAAGAACCGGATCTCGAATCCTATGAAAACCTTTGAGGCGTTAGTAGAGGTGGTGGCATAAATACTTTTTAGTAATTCCTCTTAAGAGGAGTCCACTCCTCAACACTCCCCCTCAAGTGGAATCCAGTCGACGTGCATATTTTACGCCGAATCATTTCTCATGGAATTTGTATCTGCAACCGGTTGACTCTGATACAATATTAAGTTTTATTAGCTGACCAATCCGACCAAAACCTTGAGGCGTTAGTCGGGCCAACATGAACACTTTTCAATACTCTTCATCGGGTGAAGTCCACCCCTCAACTACCAAATGCCATCTTTTAAAGTAGCTAGACTTGAATCAAATGGGCCAAGGGGGTTAGGTTGGTAGGCTTTGCAAGCAATAATCAGTAATGCGGCGGAGCCTTGAGGTAGCTTTTGTAAGGAAATTACCTTTAGGTCCATTACTTGGACCACATGTCCTTTCCTTTCCCGAAATGTGGTCATTATAGGAAATCCGTTTTCATAGGATATATGCTATTAATTACTCAAAACGGTTTCTTAATGAGATGTATTCCATAATATTCTCTACCTTGATGGATGGTTGAGATTAAGTCTAAGGAAATCCTAATTGGAAATTCGGTTCTCTTTTCACCTATAAAACAAAGCCTTTCGTCCATCACAAGTGTGGTTCACAAAAAATCAACACATTAGGTTTTATAGGCAAGGAAAGAGAAACCGAAACCATTCACCAAGCCTCTTCCTCGACGGATCACAGCATCAATCAGCAACAACACCAGACTGCAGGATCGGAAAGCTCTCTACGTCAGGATGTTTGGAGGTACTCTTTAATTTATTTAAGTTTAAATCCTACACGTGATTATCATGATGTTCACGATCTTAAGGTTCATGTTAATAATAGTATAACATGTGGTATCAGAGTATGGTTTTAGAACACATGATCGTCCATTAATTAGGATAACTTTGCATCGCCATAATCGGCAAATATAGATCCGTTCTGACTCTGTTTTGCAGCAATTTATCGACCCAACTATAATGGCCTGCATGAATGGTTTATATTTATGTTATTCCGCAATTTTAATTTGGGCACGATTGTTTGATCGTGATTTATTTAAGTTTTTAATTTTCAATTATGTATAGACTCCTGCGTGAGTAAAAATTCAATGTAATAATGGAGGAGATCTGTAACTGGTACGTCATGACTGAAATGGAGGCTGTTTCGAGACTGAAGATGGCGTTTTGAAGCAGTCGAAGATAAAGACAGATGATCGAAAAGAAGGACAGAAAATAGGCCATATAGTTGGATCATATTTTCATAATCATTCCGTATTATGCTGATTATCATTAGTATGTTTATTCATAATCGATGATATAATGCCTAAAAAAAAAAAAAATCCGTCAGACAGCCCTCCGGGTCTCGGCCTTCTTTATCAGTACTTTTCATATAACGAATGATCTATCATGAATGCATGCAATATATAATGTTTATATTCATATTAAGCTAATTTTGTTCACCAAAGTTGTATGCTTAGGGTTAGGTCTCACCACAGTGACCCTAACAATTAAACACTGAAATTTGGCCCTCATAGTACCATCATGATGTTTACATTACATATGGTTCAAGTGGGTATGAAGCATTTAGTTGCCCACAGGCGGATTATATTCATACGATTGAACAATAATTAATGAATGTTTGTTCATATGTAGACCAAAGATATCTTACTTGTCCTAATTAAGAGTAACATCACCCATTTACACCACATTGAATATGACGACCTTCGATGGTATAATGTGTAGAAATTATTGTGACTACCCACAGGAGCACCTAAATTTTATATCGTATATATTGATATATTATGCATGTGTTGTCTTATTTTAATTAAAGCCTTATTGTTATATCTCTATTGCAGTTCTTGCACCCACTAATCTGAATTCGCATGCTACCTCTGTCACTAAGCTCAATGGAACCAACTTCTCAGAATGGAAAGAGCAAGTTGAGTTCACATTGGGGGTACTTGAATTGGATATGACTCTTTTTAAAGATAAGCCAGCTTCACTCACTGAAACAAGTACCGCTGAGGAAAAGACCCTCTTTAATGCTTGGGAGAGGTCTGACAAACTAAGCACTATGTTTTTGTGAATGACTATTGCAACCAATATAAAAACATCCATTCCTAAACCTAAGAATGCTAAGGACTATATGAAGGCCATTGAAGATAGCTTGAAGACTGCAGACAAATCCCTTGCTGGGAAATTAATGGCAGATCTTACAACCATGAAGTTTGATGGCACTAGATCAATGCATGAACATGTCATTGAGATAACCAACCTTGTAGCTAAACTAAAGAATTTGGGACTATCAGTGGATGAGGCTTTTCTCGTCCAATTTATCCTAAACAGTTTACCTCCTCAGTTCGGGCATTTCCAAATTCACTACAACACTATTACGGACAAGTGGACAGTGAATGAATTGGCTAACAAACTGGTTCAAGAGGAGGCCAGGCTGAATCAATAAGGAATTAAAGTAGCTCATCTCGTTCAAGGAGCTGGACACAAAGCTGGGAGAAAGCATAATTCAGGCTAGAAAAGGGCACCACCCATATCTAATAAGGCTAGTCAGAACCCCAAGAAGAAAAAGAAGGAAAAAGTATGCAAATTTTGCAAGAAACCCGGACATTTTCAGGCAGACTGCATTAAACGTAAAGAATGGTTCGAAAAGAAAGGTAACCCTATGGGTTTCGTAAGTTATTTCAAATTAAATCTTACTTATGTTTCTTCTGATACTTGGTGGATTGACACTGGTGCTAATGTTCATGTTTTCAATTCAATGCAGGGATTCCTTACGATCCAAACCATAAACCCAAGTGAGAACTTCCTTTTTATGGGAAACAAAAACAAAGCTCCAGTTGAAGCTATTGGAACTTTTCGTCTTGTTTTAGATAGCGGTTATCAATTAGACTTATGTCAAACTCTTTATGTTCCGTCTATTTCCCGTAATTTGGTTTCTGTAAGCGCACTTGATAAAGTTGGTTACTCGTTTGAAGTAAGAAATGGTAATTTCAGTTTATTTAAAAATTCTAGTCGTATTGGTTCTGGAATTTTGATTGATGGGCTATACAAGTTTCATCTTGATAGTCAATTTGCTAAAACCCATCTTACCCTGCATTCTAAGGAAACAAAACGAAAGTCATCTAAACACGACTCTTATTTCTTGTGGCATAAAAGACTGGGTCACATATCTAGTGAAAGAATCAAACGATTAGTAAAAGATGGTGTCATTCCGGATCTAGATCTTACTAATATTAAAGTATGTGTGGATTGTATTAAAGGTAAAACAACAAAACACACAAAGAAAGGAGCCACAAGAAGTACTAAGCTTCTTGAAATAATTCATACAGACATTTTCGGACCCTTTGATGTTTCAACCTTTGGGGGAGAAAAGTACTTCATTACCTTTATTGATGATTACTCACGTTACTGTTATTTATACTTGTTGCATGACAAATCTCAGTCTGTGAATGTTGTACAAGTGTTCATTATTGAAGTCGAAAGGCAACTAGACAGAAAAGTGAAAATCATAAGGTCAGATAAAGGTGGTGAGTTTTATGGAAAGTATGACGAAACAAGACAACATTCTGGACCTTTTGCAAAACTTCTCTAAAAGCTTGGAATTGTTGCCCAATACACAACGCCTGGTTCTCCATGGCAGAATGGTGTAGCTGAAAGGTGAAATCGTACATACATGGAAATGGTTAGATCAATGATGAGTCATGCTAACTTACCTATATCTTTGTGGATGGATGCTCTACGCACAGCTGTTTATATTTTGAACAGAGTTCCCAGTAAGGCAGTTCCAAAGACACCTTTTGAACTGTGGAAAGGATGAAAACCTAGTTTACGACATCTCCAAATTTGGGATTGCCCAGGTGAGGCTAGAGTCTACAATCCACATGAAAAGAATTGGACCTTAAAACGATCCATGGTTACTTTATAGGTTACCCAGAAAAGTCCAAAGGATTTCAGTTTTACTGCCCTAACAATAGTACGAGAATTGTTGAAACCGGTAATGCTAGATTCTTTGAGAATGGCGAAATCAGTGGGAGTAATAAACTTCAAGATGTGATCATTCAAGAAATCAAGGTACCTATCCCTTTACCCTCTATTTCGAAAGATGTTGGAAATCCTCCCGTTGTTGAACCATTTAACAATGAGGAAAATCCAATAAATGATCAACAACTCCATAATGAGGTTGTCGCCAATGAACATATGGATGAAGCACTAGAGGAACCAGCATTAAAAAGGTCTCAAAGACAAATGAGATCAGCTATTTCCGATGATTACATGCTTTACCAAGTAGAATCTGAAGAAGGGACAATTAAAGACCCGATTTCTTATTCACAAGCCATTAAGGATGTTAATTGTAGTAAATGGATTGATGCCATGAAGGATGAATTGAAATATATGGATGAAAATCAAGTATGGGAAGTTGTTCAATTGCCTCCAGGACACAAACTAGTTGGCTGTAAATGGGTCTTCAAGACCAAACACGACTGCAAAGGCAATATGGAACAACATAAAGCCAGACTTGTTGCCAAAGATTTTAATCAGAAAGAAGGCATTGATTATACTGAGACTTTTTTCCCTGTGTTCAGGAAGGATTCTCTTAGAATTATCATGGCATTAGTAGCTCACTGTGACCTCGAGTTACATCAAATGGATGTGAAAACCACCTTTCTTAATGGAGACTTGGAAGAAGAAGTCTACATGCGTTAACCTGAAGGCTCCATAATTGAAGGTCAGGAAGACATGGTCTACAAACTTAAGAAATCAATATATGGACTGAAACAAGCTTCAAGGCAATGGTACCTAAAGTTTCATGAAATCATTACTGACTTCAATTTCAAAGAGAACATAGTTGACCCTCGCATATATCTCAAGATCAGTGGGAGTAAGTTCATATTTTTGGTTTTGTACGTTGATGACATATTACTGGCTAGCAGCGACCTTGGTTTATTACATCAAACAAAGGATTATCTCTTTAAGAATTTTGAAATGAAAGATATGGGTGAGGCTTCCTATGTGATAGGAATAGAAATATTCCGTGACAGGTCACTTGGTATTTTGGGATTGTCTCAGAAAGCATATATTGATAAAGTTCTAGAGAGATTTGGCATGATGACATGTTCCTCTAGTCCTGTTCCACTGCATAAAGGAGACAAGTTTGATCTTACACAGTGTTCACAGAATGAATTGGAACGTAAAGAAATGGAAAAATATCCTTATGCTTCTCTTGTAGGGAGTTTGATGTATGAACAGGTCTGTACTAGACCTGACATTAGTCATGTTGTTGGCATGCTGGGTAGATTTCAGAGTAACCCAGGAATCGCTCATTGGAAAGCTGCAAAGAAAGTACTGAGATACCTATAGGGAACAAGGAATTATATGCTCACATACAGAAAATCAAATCACCTACAGGTGACTGGTTATTCGGATTCAGATTTTGCTGGATGTCTTGACACCAGACTTTGCACTCTTGGCTATGTGTATCTCTTATGTGGAGGTGCAATATCATGGAAAAGCCAGAAATCCGAGTTGCTTTACACATCCACCATGATGGCTGAATATGTGGCATGTTATGAGGCTGCAATTTAGGGAACATGGTTGCGTAATTTTATCTCTCAATTTGGAGCTTTGAGTTTCATCTCTAAGCCATTAACTCTTTACTGTGACAATGAAGCTGCAATCTTCTTCTCCAAGCATGACATGATATCTAAGGGAGCCAAACACATGGACCTTAAATATCTATCACTGAAGCAAGATGTTAGATTACAGAAATTTGTCATTGAATCTATACGTATAGATTTCATGGTCGCAGACATATTCATGAAAGGACTACCTCCAAAGAATTTCAGGGACATACTGAAAGCATGGGTCTTGAAGATAGTTCTTAATTATCATTTTCTGCCTTTTATTTCTGTACTTATATATATTTGACATTTATTGAGCTCTTAATGCAACTCTACATCTGCTATTTCTGTTTTTCCATTGTGTACATATTTATGTTTGGATTAATGATAAACAGAAACGGTCTTTAAACAAAGACATTATGAGACCATTACGTAAATCTCCTATTACGGTCTAATTATGAAGGTTGTAAATGATGTAGTACATGGAAGTAAACATGTTGCAAAATAATGTGTGCACGCCATGACTCCCATTGACAACCGAATTAGCCAAGACACTTATGATAACCGACTAAAGAAGTGTTTAGCATATAATGCGCGCCTTATGATTCCTAAAATGAAAACACTAAAGGATCTTCCTATCGACCAAGTGGGAGACTATAAGGAAATCACCTTTAGGTCCATTACTTGGACCACACGTCCTTTCTTTTCTCGAAATGTGGTCATTATAGGAAATCCGTTTTCATAGGATATATGCTATTAGTTACTCAAAACGGTTTCTTAATGATATGTATTCCATAATATTCTCTACCTTGATGGACGGTTGAGATTAAGCCTAAGGAAACCCTAATTGGAAATTCGGTCCTCTTTTCACCTATAAAACAAAGCCTTTCGTCCATCACAAGTGTGGTTCGCAAAAAATCAACACATTAGGTTTTATAGGCAAGGAAAGAGAAACCGAAACCATTCACCTAGCCTCTTCCTCGACAGATCACAGCATCAATCAGCAACAGCACCAGACTGCAGGATCGGAAAGCTCTCTATGTCAGGATGTTTGGAGGTATTTTTTAATTTATTTAAGTTTAAATCCTACACGTGATTATGTTCACGATCTTAGGGTTCATGTTAATAATAGTATAACAACTTTCAGCTTTGGGATGGCAATTGACAAGTCGAATATTCCCAATTAACCATTTTATATTCAACCTGATTTGTTAGCAGATAAAAAGGAAATTCTGCACAAGGTATTTAATTTTTTTGCTATATAGGACTAGTATAAACTTCATGCATGCATCTTTTCGAAAAAGTTTCATAATATACTTTAGAATTTAGATGGCTAACAAGTTTTGGCATGTTCCATTTGTAAACAAAAAAATAATACTCTTTCTCAAGGAGAAGAAAGAAAAATGATTGGTGAACAGTAGTTCGAAAAACGAGAGGAAAATGCATTTTAGGCCCACCACTAAGTAATGACTTGATCTATCAACCCAAACACTTTAGGCTGTAATTTGTCACCTTTTATAATAAAATGTTACAAAAAGGAAATTCTATGAAATTGGATAATTTGGGCAACTTGATTATAAAATAGAAAGTAGCAGTAAGCCTTCTGCCATCATTATGAAGTGTTTAAGGTCTTCTTCATTTTGTCAATTTTTACAGAACTCTTATTTCCATAAAAAATACCTAAAAACTATTGAATTTCTTTAGCTATCCATTCATACCAAAACCTCAAGGCGTTAGTAGAGGCAGCAGAAATACTTTTCAATATTCTCCTTTGGGTGGAGCCCACTCTTCAATACTCCCCCTTAGGTGGAACCTAGTCGGAGCACTTTTGGTGACACGCAATTTTTTTTTTTGTCGTTCCTCCTAGGATTCGAACTTATGACTGGTTCGCTTTGATACCATAAAGACTTTTAGATAAATTCACCGTAGAATTGATTGACATCTAAACTACTTAATTTATACAAAAAAACATACACTGATGAGATAATAAGTTTAAATTCAAATTCTTTATCTATCCCTAGAATTTCTAACAACCTAAACCTATTCTCTAACAAAAACAACCCCGTCCCTTGTATCTATAAACAAGTGCTTTATGACCAATGACTTTGCATTACTCATTGTTAGGTTTTTGAGTGTTGACAAAATTCATGACTTGGACAAAACTATGGGTCTTTTGAGTTGTAATTTTTTTTAGAAAAGGACTCTAAAGATAGAAGATTAGAAAGACTCAGAAGAAGAAAGTCTGAAAGAATTAAAAGAAGAAAGCTGGAGAAAGAGAGCTTAAATTTCGGATCAACCAGAATGGGGTTCGCTCGAGCAACCACATCATCCGTTTAAGCGGACATAGTCAGAATAGCCAGACGCTGAAACAGAACCTCATCCGCTCGAGCGGACAATATGGCAGAGTCCAAGTTTATTTAGAAACTGATTTATAATCGTTCCCAAACTGCTTATTTTAATCCTAATGAAGTTAGGCAACTTTAAGCACGACCTAAGGGCTATTTAAAGGACTCAAGGGCTATTCTAAAGCTACACCTCATCTCTCAAAGTTCTGAGTTAGAGATTTTCATTGAGAGAATTCTTCTCAAGATATTTATTAATGAGTTATGCTGACAAGTTCTCTAGAGCCAGTTCTTCTACATCCTTTATAGAAGATTATCTTCTTGCGAGAAGACTTGAGAAGTCAAGTGCTGGATTGAATCTGTTGCAATCAACGGTGTGAAGTTGTTGAAGCGTGAAGCGACACAAGGTAATTTCAGTCATTGGGTAGGGGATATCTAGGGAAGAGATATGAGTTTCTTGTAATTGAGAGATTCATAATGTTTGATTTGATCCGTTCGGATCGGTGGTTTTCACCCGGTTAAGGTTTTCCACCTTAAATTTGGTGTCATTGTGGTGTGTGCTTGTTGATTTTATTTTCGCTGCATATTGTTTATTTCTGCACACTTTTGGGTTGATTGTTTGATTAGACTAATCTAGAGACCGCGGACCCTAAATCTTTCACTCATATCATTATCAAGATATATCTTTTGAGTTTGAAAACTCCCTCCTATTTAAACGCATACAAATGCATTGGTGGGGCCTATATGGCTCTCGTCCATTATCTCCATAGGCAACATTGCCTGGAGATCGCGACCATTAAACCCCCTATAAATCAACACTCACCTAATTAAAAATTACCTAAATTATACTCATAAAAAGGCTGAATTTCATAAAAAAAAGGGCTAACCATTGAACAAATGAGGCCCTTAAATCAATAGTTGTGGTTATCTGATTAAGATGTTAAGATGTTTCTTCCCCAAAATCTAATCCATTAGAAGCCTTTCCATCAAACTATCTCTCCAATTGGTTCCCAAAAGGGTTTAAATTTTAGGTCGCCCTGGAACCTATATATTTCCAATCAGAAACGAGCTGGCATGTAGGATAATTCACCTGCCCACCCCACCATCACTCATCCAAATTTCACTCTAATCAAATTTATGCACATCCTCACATAACTTTGATTGAAGTAAATTTTTTCTTAATGATAAAATAAGGCCTAAAACTAGGATTTTGAGTGTTTTATTTGAAGGTAGGCCTCAACCATAAAGTTTATCAAAAGCCACATAATTCACCAAGCAGAATCTTCTAATGAACTCCTGAATGAAAGAAACTTCCAGGGTTATCATCTATATATTCACCCGTCTCCATCTTGAAGTTTTAGCACCCTCAATTTTCACCATATTGATTAGAGACTATGATCGAGTAGACAAAATGACTGCTGTGCCTGTATATAGGAGAAAACACCCATAAAGACACGATCCCAAAGTATAAGCGGAAATCTAGTGTATTGTTCTGCAAGGCTCAGACATCATCCCACGTTTGGCTGACTGTTACGTGTTTTTTGTGATAGTGATTTAAACACTTTAGCTCCATTGTAGCTCTATATTCCCCATCACTTCATGACATTTGAAGTTTTATCTACCAATAAAACATCAGGATGACGATTTGTACACTTTCATAAGGCATTTTAAATAAAAATCATCTGAATTGGGCCTATGTTCTGTTTTCTCTGCCACTACTGTTAAAAAGCTTAGTCCCAAATCAACCAAGGTTGGGGTGATTTTCTCCTGAGAGGTACCTATCAGAGGTAAAACTCTAAGCTTCATGTAAACACTGCCTCATATTCAATTTTGGCAAGGACCCAACTTTCACTTTTACTGAGAGGGCCCATGTTGAGAGAATAGTGCCTAAGAACTTGTTGGAAGTCTGGGACCTTGCACAGTGTGAATTGGGCTGTCGGAAATTTCAGTTTCATCGACCAAATCTCACGTTTGATATGGAGAATATTGATGATGCAGAGAATATCTGCTTCAGTCATTTGGCCATTTTGGTCTTTAAAATTCTTTAAATTCTAAAATTTGGAATGCTCTATGATTTTCATTTGGGAGAATCCAATTGCAGAACTTATGATTGAAAAGAAGGGGATTATGGGTACTTCTCTGAATATTAATCCTCTAAATTCTTGCAATCAAACAAGCTCTAAAGCATGCAATTAGTCTTCAAATTGAATGATAAATGTAGTTAATGAAGTGCTTTTTATGTGATCAAGCTTCTCACTCAAATTAGCATTAACTTTGGTTGGTTGTATTTATGAACAGGGAAATTTACATATAATCATTTGCCTCCTTTGATATTTACCAGATCATCTCTAGGTTGGCTTTTATATTTAATCACTTTTGCATTCTCAATTACCTTAAGCGGCAATCAAAGGGCCAAAAAGGGGCTTTTAACCACTTATGCAATAAGAAACACTCTAAAAGGATAGAGAAATGACTTTTAATTGTAGTTAACATCCACAATTTACTTTTCATTAGGTTTAACTTTGAAAATAAACAATTGTTAAAATACTAGGGTGTCACTACTTGGTTCAAAGAACAAAAAGGTAAATAAGTATTATAATTTAAATTATTTTAACCAAGGTCAAACACTAAGTTTACCATACAACATTGCATGTTCATGTAATGTTTTTTTTTTTTTTTTTTTTTTTTTTCAAGTAGTAGAGTGAGAACAGTGAGAAAGTATTCTCAACGGATTTTTTTTAATTTACCCATATTTGGATGGTCGCAACAAGTGAAAAAGTAAATTCCAAAAATCCACTGGTACCTTTTCCGCTCGCCATGCAAAAATTTTACTTCAATTAATACAAACAAACCAGCTAACTTACCCAGTTGGCGCTTGTTAACTCTCATCACCCCATAAAAGGATACACAAAAATATATATATATATATATATATAGTTGCCGGAAGTATACTTTGCTCTTGGACAATCATTCCCTTTCTATTGATATGATATTTATTTTATTTATTTAAAAATATGTGGGGGGGTGGGGAGGGACATATTTATATATATCTTCATTCTATTGCAAGGCATGATCCCCCCATGTGGATTTGAGGGCGAACAATAAATTAACTAAGGTTAGGCCCACAGTTTCTAATAAATGGACAGTAGCGAGAATCCCAATGATTCGCTCAAGGAAATGATATGGTGGAGACATTCCATCTATGACTAATTAACTTAACCAAATGCCTCTAAAGGAAATGATCCATTTCCTTGCCAGATTTTAACATTGGTAGGCCCAAATCCTCCTCCATTGCTCCTCCCTAAAGCTAAGTATAATCATTTATCATTTTCATACCTCTCAGTTCCCTTTTCAGGTTACTTTCCTTTCCTTTTCTAGTCTCGATTGCTATCCATCCAAGCAAAAGTCACAGCCCCTTCCTCACATCAGTGTGGTGACTGATTTGCATCAATCAACAGACACCCCCTCACTTTCACAACTCTTCATAATCTATTTATTTACGTATACACGTTCTGAACGACAAAGTAAACAACCCAAAGCAATACTCTCTATTTTTCTTCTCCATGCTTTCTTATTGGCCAATCACCTTGACTTATCTTCCCTTCTCAATAACATCAATTTCTTCACTAGCTCAATGAAAATATTCCCATGAATCGATTCAACTCCACTATCATTAAACTTGGCCAAAAACCACTTGAAGACACCTTAGAAGATAAAAAAACAACAACCCATATGAAACTCGGAGACATGGACAACAACAGTAGAGAACCATGGTCTGTTGGGTAGAATAAGAAGGACCTCGAACACACACAGCATAAAGGAAAAGGACGAATTGTCGCATGAAAAGCCGAAAGATATGGCAAGAGGAAGAGGAGGATAAAAACAAATCTTCTTTTAACTAAAGGCCTCCCTAAGAGAATTATGTGCAATGAATGAATTTCTGTAGTTGATTGGTGATTAAAGCCTTAGGATTAGGCATGACAATGGGCCGAGTTCATTACTGGACCAGCCATAGTTACCTGGTTCGCTTCGCACTTGATTAAAAAATTTCATGGGTTAGGTTCATATGATTTGCTTTTCGATTCATCTGATTTGAGCTTGATGAACTAAATCGTCCAAGTCCATGTTATATATATCCATTGCTTATGATGCACACTTCAATGTTAACAATGCTAAATTTCACTCCAATGATTGTAATGTCGAAGTAAAATTCTATAATTTACAATCGAATAATCTCAAGGCAGGGCCTACTTCTATTGGAGTTGGATATGAACTACTATGTAACCCACCTTTAGCGAATTACAAGTGAATAATCTTAGTACTGACAATTTGAGGGCCTATTTCCAAACTAGTTAGTAACTATGACCAACCCATTAATTAAATGGGTCCAAAATTCGTGCTTGTTGAACTATCGTCTCAGCTAAACTTTTTCAGGAAACCCATAATATGTAGAGTGCTACTCCATTAAAACTAAGACTAACAAAAAATTTGATTCAACAATTTTTTATGGTTAACAGTGAGCTTTGATCCTCCTAATAGTTACAACCATAGGCATCTTGTCCATGTTTAAATTAGCAAGGTTCAGATTATTACAAGTTTGTTGAATTATACAACTATCTGTCGCACAAGAGCCATCTTGTTCCATCTAAACCACTTTTATTAAAATCAAATACTTAGAAACCAAGGTAATGGGCGAAAATAGAATATTAATGGTGTTCTAGTAGAAACCAAGGTGGCCAAATATCAGCCAGCCATAGTCTTAATAGGAAATCTGATTTCTCCTCCTTTTAATTTTTGGTTAAGATTTTGGAAATCTTGTTAAACCTGGGCCGAGATTTGATTTGCTATTTTGACACTTAATCAAGCTGGGCCTTGGGCCTATAACAGGTCGGATCTCTAACCCAGTTGCTGGTCACTCAAAATCACACAATTTTATATCATTGGGCCACTCCAGTTTTTAATTGGAAAATGATGCAGGGGACGAATGTCCCCCACTTTCATCAGGAAAGAACTCATTGGAGCAACTAAAATAGCAGTCTTGTGGACCACCAAACCTTTTACCATGATTATAATTATTAGAAATTTAAATGTAACAACCTGAGTTTCTAATATTTACAATCAACAACCTCTGGTTTGAGTTTTTGCCTATAAGCCTCAGTTCTCCCCTGGGAATATCAAACTAGTCACCTGGAACTCTAGTTGTTTAAAGAGGAAGACCATCACTTAGAGCCTCCTTGGAAACTCTTATTTATTTGAAATAGTGCTTATTGGTTTAAATCTATTTGAAATATACATGTTTCATTAGATCCTCTTTTACAAATAGATCCTTGGTATGTTTGAGAAAAAGCAAATTTGTCACATAGTTTTAATTATTTAGACAAACATCTCCTATAATGTAAGTGGTACAGGCAAACTTGTCACGTATGCCAAAAATAAAGGATCAAAAGTTATCTCATGGCTTTGGAGGTTAACGTCTGTCTAAGGGCGTGTTTGGATGTGTGATGAAGTGAAGTGAGGTGAGGTAAAGCCTCCATTATCCAGACAAGAAAAGACAATGGGTTATATCAAAAGTACAAAATTTCAAAATTCCCCCCATATTTTTCAAAAAAGTAAAAAAAGTAACCTCGTTTCTCCACTAAAAGACAAAAAAACTTCACTTTTCTATACAAAAAGTAAAAAAGATTCCATACAAAGCAACTAAGAACAAAACACCATCATAACACCTTATATTTTATTCTTTCTTGATTTGATGCTTCACCTCACCATACTTCAATTCACTATACATCTAAACAAGCCCTAAAAAATTTACAAGAGACAAAATGCTTTTAAGCTAATTCAATAAGAGATTCACATAAATTTATCGAAACAACCTAAAGTACTCAAGCATCTATTTCAATCAAGTTTAACCGAAATTGACCCAAAAGGTAGACTCGCTGAAAAACATCAAATTTACTACGGTAAACACATATAAGAAAAGGGCAGTTTTATATTTCTAGAAAAAACATACCAGCTTAGTTTGATTAACCTGACCGATGACAGGTCCAGTTACCGATCAAGGTGGTTTGCTGATATGGTTGAGGAAGTATAAGCACTCAAATGTAAGAAGTGAAAGTAGAATTGGAAGTTGTTTACTGTTATTGTTGTTGTCTCACTATTTGGCATCACCAAAACTCATATTTAAGACAGAGAGGGGGGGTTTGGTACGCAAAGTTGGTTACTAATAGTCTGGGAAGAGAGAGAGAGACAGAGAGAGTAGGCTTTACGTAACAATGCCTGGGCCTCGAGACATGGCTGCTTGAAGTTGGTTACATAATACAAGAGTCTACGTAGAGAAAGGGAGAGACAGAAAGAGAGGGGTCGATGCCAAGTCGTTTTAGGGTTAGATAGAAAGTTATGAGGGGAGAGTAGGACCCATCAGGTTCACTTGTCGGACAAGGGCACTGCTTAAAAGAGTTAGGAAGCAAACTGGCTTCTGCCTCTTTCTTCCCACAAGAAGACGAAGCGAAAAGGAGGAACAAAAAGAATAACTCATGGGTCACCATTCCTGCTGCAACCAACAAAAGGTCAAGAGAGGCCTTTGGTCTCCTGAAGAAGACGAAAAGCTCATTCGCTACATCACCACCCATGGCTATGGATGTTGGAGTGAAGTCCCTGAGAAAGCAGGTCTTCAAAACTCTCTCTCTCTCTCTCTCTCTCTCTCTCTCTATATATATATATATATCTATCTATCTATCTTACCCCTTTTTCACTCAGGGCTTCAAAGATGTGGGAAGAGTTGTCGCTTGAGGTGGATCAACTATCTAAGACCAGACATTAGACGAGGGAGGTTTACTCAAGAGGAGGAGAAGTTGATAATCAACCTTCATGGTCTTGTGGGGAACAGGTCGGCTAAGAACACTTCATGCCTCGACATTTTTCTTTCCAGTGAAAAAAAATGCCCACATAAGCTATAGGTGGTGCAACACTCTTTTTTTTTATTTGATGTGGTTAAATTGCAACCTAATGTGTCCAATATGTTAAAACATTTTACCAAGTTTGAATTATAATTTTAATTGGGTTTGGATTAAAGTTTGGATTACACTAAATTTTTTACTCTGTACAGTTGATTTATGAAACTGTAGTCCCTAAATTTCCTACGCCCAAACACGGTGAAAGGGCCATCATCATACCATATCCATGGACCACAATTTAAAATCCCATGATACCACAACATCAGCCTCCCTACATAGCTCATTGTAAACTGGCTCCCTGCAAGTCTTCCTTTCTCTTTCTTTTTCATGAAGAATATACTAGCATTTGCCAAAGAAGCATATTCAGGGCAATGTGTAGCTCTCTGTCTTAACACGAACCCATAATGCCAAAAAGCCCAACTGACCCATGTTAGATTCTTCCACAAAATTTAATGTTTGTATGTGTGTATTGTATTTGATGCTTTGTAGGTGGGCTCACATAGCAAGTCACTTGCCTGGAAGAACTGACAATGAGATAAAGAACTATTGGAATTCATGGATTAAAAAGAAGATTAGAAAGCCTCAAATGCCACCACAAACCTCTTCAACCACTATTCCAATGACACAAAGCATGGAGTTCATACCATCGAGTTTCAGTTCCCTTCAATTAGATGCACTAAACCAAGACGCATCAACAAAGCCATTTCCGGAAACCATGTTCTCTTCTCCTTGCCCACTGTTCATGCTCGACAACAATTTGGTTGGGGGTACAACTTCAAGAGAAGATCTTGTACCTAATGAAATAGCAGGGATGAGTTCCGATGCATGGAGCTTCAATCAGCATCAAGTACAGGCAATGTCCGCTCCATTCTCATTCTCAGGCAGCAGCGCAGATACAAACTGCTTGCCTCCATTGTTGGATAACATGGAGGGCATGATGGTGCCTATGGTGGTGAAGTCATGTTCTATGGATGACCCAGTAGAAATGGGGGGTGAATGCATAGAAAGGCAGGACTTCAATGAGTGGGCCGAGTCACAACAATGCCCTGGTTTTCTAATATGGGAGCATGTTGAAGGCCAGCTGAATGGGGAAGGAATTACACCAGTTTCATCTAATATGGAAGCTATGCTTTCTACTTTTCCTTCATCGGTGTGAAATGTCAATGAAGGAGGAAGGTTGAGTTGTTAACAGGGTGCATCTCTCTCTCTCTCTCTCTCTCTGATGGGTGGATTTGATTTGATTTAGAATAATGTGTTGTTTGTGAGGGTTTATTTTATTTTATTTTTTTTGAATTTTTTTGTATGAAGAGGAATGTGTATTTATAAGCATGCAATGCTTCAAACCCAGTGAAGTTTGTCTTGGTGGAACAATGAATGAAAAGACCATATTAAAAGTGGAGGAGCTAATGAACATTCATGATAAATACGTTCTTGGATCCCTCGCTGTATTGTCAAGTTATTGATGACCAGTGAAGGTTCGCTTTCCTACATTTATGGGTGAGTATCTTTAATAGACACCATAGCTCTGCAAATAGTACTATACAACCTTTCCTTTGCTTGCCTTTTACTTCTACACGTGATATAAACTGTCAATGTATATACATATATAATATAAGGCCATGTCGGCCAGGAGTGAGGAGTTTATAGCAGGCGAATGATGGAGACTCCATGGCTGTGTCTAACAGTACTGCACAACCTTTGCGTACTCTCTGATTTTATACGTGACATAACTTATACATACAAAAATATATATATTTCTCACAAAAAACATGCAGATGTCTTTATATGTCTCTGGCCCTTTGGAGCCCACCTGACCTGAGGAGCTGAAAATAGTACTAACAAATTGGTGCAGATTTTAAGAAAGGGACGTTGAATGTACCTTTAGATTCGATGAATCTGCCCTCATGGCTGATCTAGATATAAATCATGCAAAGTCAATAGCAGAAAACAACTTAATCCCAGGATCAAAGTTGGTCCAATCCATATGGAGCTTAAACTATAGAGAGAGATCTTTCATCCGAAGGGGGAATTGGCATCTCAATGGGGATAGAAGCGATCCCCCTAGTGGGAACTATGTGGGGCCGTACGTGGAAATCAGGTGAAAAGGTGAGCCTTGATGGGCCTGCCTTTGTGCAAAATTTCAAGTACATCGGACCATCTAACCTTTGATCAATGCCCCTCGAATTTAACAGTTTTAGTAGGCACTCCTCTTTTTCTTTTTCATACTATTATGATCCAACAATCAATTTTATTTGGATTTGGGTGTTAAAACCCTGAATCCGTGACATGCGTGTTTGTGTGTGGAGGATTGAAGGGGTCCCTAGTTGGGCCCCACAACCTCTCCATTTGGCCTAGTTGTTACTCAGTTGGAAATGGAATCCTAAAAATTGATGTTTCTAAAAGAAAGTAAATTTGAAGAGCATGGATCAAGGAATTAGAATAATGAAACGGAGTAAGAATTTTTCACACAGATAAAGCTTATCCAGATAGGGTGGTCAAAAACTGAGCGGGCCAAGTTTGTCCAAGCTAAACCCTCAACAAAAACAAGTTCGGCTCAGAATAAACCAAACTTCTCAAATGGCCTACACAACCTGGGCCCTTACTCGACCCTTAGGGCCTATGCTTGAAGAGAAAAGAAAAATCAAATTGTGACATTTTTACATTGCTATTGGGCACTAAAGTGTCAAACTTACACTAACGACCCTCCTTTATATGAGCTTGAGATAGTCAATGTAATGCAACAAGCAATACCACGGGAGATGGAGATCTCGCTTTACTACAATATAATTTAGTATGCTTATTTGATGATATTGTTGTTGTCATCGCAATGCAATTAGCAATATAGTTGTAGATGGAAATCTTCCCTTAATACAAGGTGATTTAGTAAGGTGATGACCAGACAATCATTTACTATCCAAGAGAAGACTATTTGATGGTATTGGCAGATCTTATTTTTAAAATCATTAATTCTAGGCCCTTCATAAAATGGGCTGCATTGAATTCTTATGAATTAAACACTAAACAAACAAGTGGATTCTATATATGTATGTGTGTATTGCCTTGTAATCTCCTTTACAATGTGCCATTGGGATTTTGTAACACTTTGTTTTCATAGTTGTGACCCATCCAAGAGGTAGGGAACTGAAGTTGAATCAGAATATAAGGTTAAAAACTAGATCGCCAGTCAATGGCTAGGGCCCACTAGGCACGGCCTGTGGCCGAGGGAATGGGCATGGTCGGCCTGTTTCGGTGTAGCCTGCTATGGGTCGACACATTCATAAGGGTCGGCCCGCCAGGCCCTCCAGGCACGGCCCCCCTGGCATGCCCAACAGCCAAAATGGATATATTTTTAAAAAATATCCTTTTTACCCCCCAACAGTTATAAAACGGTTATATAAGGGGTATTTTGTGTCAATTTTAGTTTTACAAAGTCTATAAATACTCTGACTCTCCCATTCTTTTTTCTCACTAATTTATACAATTCTCTTACTCTCTATATACTTTCTAGCTCTCTCTCAAAGCATTCAACTCTTTCACTCTCTCTAAGAAGCTTTTGGATGGCCAAAGATCAAGCTATTGAGAGACAAGATTAAAGGGGCCCTAAAAAATTTAGAGGTTCTTATGTTATTTAAACTTGAGATTCCATATATATATATAAGTTTATAATATATTATATTAACTCTCATTTTCTCCCATTTCTTATATTAATTATCACAAAACAAGGCTATTACTGTTATTATTTTTTGAAATATAATTGGATGATCTTCTATAAGATTTCCCACTGAAGCTTCTTTCGTTATTTAGAGGAAAAAGAAGATTTTATTGAATTAGTAGATGAAGTAGGTGATTTACCACCCCTCCTTCCTAGTAGTTCCCATAAACTAACCAAGAGGAATATAACTTCAATAGTTTGGGATATATATATGAAAGGTTTTATGTTATTGAAGACGGAAAGAAAATCCAAAAGGCAAAATGTAAATTTTGTAGTAAGATTTATTATGCCAATTCAAAATCGGTTATCGACTATTTGTTAAGACATATGCAAAAATATTTAGCCTTACATAAGCTGACAAATGTAGGGGCAGGGGAGTCTCGTTCACAAACCCAAATTTCTACTACTGGTGGTGGTGGTAGTAATAGCAGTTTGAGTCATTTTTCTTTTAATACGCAAAGTGCTAGACAAAATCTTATTAAAAAGATTGTGTTATCCAAACTACCATTTTTCTTTCGTTGAAAATGAGTTTTTTTTTCTAAGAATGGGTCCAAAAAATAATGTTAACCACAATTTCACATTATTTCAAGAAATATAGCTAGAAATGATGCTATTAGACTCTAGCAGGAAGAGAAGACAAATATTAAAAATTACCTTTAAGAAATTTCTGGTAGAATAGCCACAATTACATTTATGTGGACTTCTAAAGGAGGTGATAGTTTTATTTGTATTACTGCACATAACATAGATACAAAATGGATTATTAATAAATGAATAATTAGTTTTGGCTGTCTTCAATGGCCATACAATGGCACTAGAATAAGTACAATTATTTTGAGAAAAAACTAGATGAACACAATATTAAGGAAAAAGTTATATCTATAACTTTAGAGAATGCCAATAATAACATAGTGGCTATTGAACTAATGAGATTGCAGTTACCACTTGCAACTCTGATAGATAGCTCTATTTTCCAAAATTGATGTGTATGTCACCTCTTAAATCTCATTGTAAAGGTTGGTTTAAAACATATTGTAAGTTACACAAATGCTATTAAAGACATAGCTAAATTTATTTTCTGCTCTACACAAAAAAGACAATTGTATGTCCAAATATGTGCGAGGCAAAGTGTATCAGCTATAAAAATACCTAAAGAGGTAGAACATAAATGAAATTTTATATATGATTTGTTAAACAAGGTAATTGATCGGAAAACAATTTCGAATGAATTTTGTGCTTTTCATGCACAAGATTTGTTGATGAGTGATGAACATTGAGAGTTTTTTGCCCATATAAGAGATTTATTAGAAGCTTTTTATATTTCAACATTATTTTTTTCCGGGATATATTATCCCATCTAATGAACCTTTAATGAAGCCTTTTCAAATTACTTTACAATTCAATAGATTTTGAGATCATTTTTTACTGAATAGCACTATTAGAGGCATGGAAGAAAATTTTAATAAATATTGAAAAGAGGCTCCAATGACATTTTCTTTAGCTGTCATATTTGATCCTAGGTTAAAATTAAGTGGTATACAATTTTTTATTGATGGAATAACTAAAAATATAAATTATCAAGATTTAAATATTTTTTCAAATATAAGGGCAAAATTACATGCACTTTTTCAATTTTATTGTGAGCAAATGGGTACAACTGGGGTTAGTATGGCCCCTTCAGAAGTCTAGCAAACATGTGAAGCTATGTGGGATTTGTGGTATTCTTCCCTGTCCACGGGCATGGCATCCAGCTCAAGCTTAAGCAATACAGTGACGGAGTTATCATCGTATCTTGACGTTGGTGTAATACGGGTGCGGATGCATCTAGTTTTGACATTTTACCCTAGTGGAAGCAACAATAAAGCATTTATATGGTGTTGGCCGCCATGGCTCGTGATCTTTACTATTCCAATGTCTTTTATAGCATCAAAACAGGCTTTTAGTGCAGGTGGATGTGTGGTGGATGACAAAAGAAAAAACTAACTGAAGAAACAGTGGAGAGTTGTGTTTGCCTAAGAGACTAGTATTTGGCAGATAAGAGGAAGCAAGAGTTAACAGCAATGGGAGATTATGATTCAGTAGAATACATTAGTGGATTACACATCTGATTTTTTACTTTTTTCTTCATTATAATTTGTAAATATACAAGTTTTTCATTCTTGTTTTTTTATTTTTATTCTCTAAAAAAATTGTAAGGTTTTAAAGGCAATCTTATTTATAAGCCTTCAAGAAGTTAAGATCCAAATGGTTCTCTTCTCATTGGAGTAAGTCAAGTTTAATTGAACCACTTAAATATCTTTGTCATTTTTCGTGCTTGTGTTTTAATTTTTAATTTTAATACCAAAAAGGAGAAGAAAATTAATCGAGAAAAAAAATTAACGAGGCACGCTGAGCACGCCTGTCACGGAGGCATGGTACGGCCCAGCCCGCTCCAGGGGCCGTGCCAGTTTGACATCTCTAGCTAAAGAGAAGTGATCATATGCTATTTAAAACCCACATAAGAATCACATAAAAATCATGCTCATGTAAACTTAGATATATGCTCAAATAAATCCACATATACAATAACTGTATTTAGATAAGCCATTGCAGTATATACAATCTCCTCTCATGCGCTCATGCTTACAACTTCAAATGATTGTGGGGCCCACCTTGGATTCCCTCAACTAGTGCCACCTACTTGTTTATGGTCATGGTGTCTAGGATGATGATCCAAACCACTTGATTAACGGCTGACAATTTCTCATATTCCAAAATGAGTGCCCAATTGACCCAATGGTCTAGCCCATTCCGATGGGTGCCAAACCTCAAGATCAGCGATATCAGGGGGAATCTGTTTTATGGTATGCTCGGATGCATCATCTAGTGGGCCGCACTTGGTGTCTCCGCATGTGAGCCGATGAGTGCATGGGCTTAGGAGAGGAAAATGGTTCCGTATGGATTCGGATCTTATGCATGTGCACTTCGTTGTGGGTCCCACATGGGATGGATAAATTGGAAGATATGGTTGGGCCCGTTGATGCACAAAAGGGCCCACATGTTTTCACTATTAGAAACGGATGCACAGTCATTTGAATAGTCTAGCCCATTTGAATTGGTGCAAGCCTAGGGGTGCTGTCAACCGGTATAACCGGCGCTAGTTGGTTTTTTTTTTTTTTAGGAAAAATGATTCTCCTAGTTGGGCAACATATGATGATCGTGGAAGTATATTGGATGGAAATATCTATATAAAACCTATCTATATACAAAATTTTGACTTAATAAGATCATCATAATATTTTGATTTATGACCCTAAAATTCAATGGTTTAAAGGCATCATTTTATTATGATTTCTATCCAATGATGAGGGAAATTTGGATGAGTGTCAAATTTGGACTTGTGACTATTTATAGGAGGATGGATTAATATGTGTGAAAAGAATAGATTGACTCAAAACGGGTCCCATGACCAAAAAAAAAAAGGAGGCAGTAAAGAGGCATTTTTAAAATGGAGTGTTTCAAAGAACTACCCCATACCATGTGTAAGCGCACAAAAACTCACAGACCTGGGGGGGTGAATTTGCGGCCCACTGGAAGAGGACGGAGGCTAGAGCTCCTTGTAGATGATAGAAAAACCGATGCCTCGAGCCTGAAATGGGAAAAAGGAGAAGGTCAGAGGACCCTGGCTTGGGCAGCGCAGGGCTCTCCGATGCCTTTGTTAGTTGTAAGTGCAGGACTAAACAGAGGTAGGAGATGAAGTATGGGAGGAGACGGCGTACCAGCAGCATGTGGATAGCCCCCCTTTTTACCTGTTGAAGGCTTCTGTATTTATAGAGAAGGAGAATGGACTTTGGGGTAAGCACTTGAGAGGCTGTCCCATCGTAGCTCACTCTGTCCCATCGTAGCCCACTCTGATGGATGGGCGGTGCAGCTGTGTCAGGGATTTTGGGCGGTGCCCTTATCCTGCTGCTGTGGCATGACAGCTGTCCATGGTCATCCCGATCAGCAGTCTGATCGAGACCGAGATGGAGCATGGCCGAGGCTGAACTCCTGGTCTCATGCTTGTACCGAGGCCGAAGCCAAGGGGCATGTTACCGAAATGGAGCGCCTGGCAGAGGGCTGAGGTCGGTATTCATGCTTTTGCCGAGGCCGGGACCTGAGGTCGGTAGCCTTGGGGAATACCCCCACACAAAGCCCCCCAGCTTTTGACCTCTTAGAGTTCCAAACTCTTTGAGGTTAAAAGCTAAATAGCCTAATGGTTTTTGAAAGCTGGTGCCAGCACCGAGCTTGACGGTTGTTTTTGTTCAAGGCTAGTGGCATCACCGAGCCTGATTATTCTGAAGACTGGTTGGTACTTATACCGGGGCCAGTGTAATCTTTCGGGCAGCGATCTGGTGCAGGACCGAGATGCTGTATGCTTAATTCGGGACTCGACTGGCTGGTACTTATACCGGAGCCAGTTTAATCTTTTTCTCGAGGCTGGTGGCATCACCGAGCCTGCTTTTTTCGAAGCTGGTGCCATCACCGAGCTTGATTTTTTCCGAAATCGGGACGTAACTGGCTGGTACTTTTACCGAGGCCAGTGTAATTTTGTTTCTCGAGGCTGGTGGCATCACCGAGCCTGCTTTTTTCGATTTCATCTGAAAGGGCGAATGTTACTGCTGCAGAGCGGGAGAAGGCACTGCTGCCGAGCTGGAGAGGACCGAGTCATGCTCGCCCAGCTGGTACTGTCACCGAAGCTGGTGGCCTCGATGCACTGCTGCCGAACTGGAGAGTCTACTTCTGCCGAGCTGGAGAGTAGCATTGCAGCTGAGGTTGATGATGAAGTATCCCAGCGGCAAAGGATAATGCCATCAAAGCTGATAGTAGAGGACCGTGCCGCCAATGGCGGTAGAAGATCGTGCGATCGAAGCTGACGGCGTCGCCGACATTGGGCGTGCCGAGATGGGCGTCGCCGACATTGGGCGTTACCGAGATGGACGTCACGCGCTGAGATGGGCGCCGCGGACATGGGGCGTCGCCGAGATGGGCGTCGCCGACTTCGGGCGTCGCGGACTTCGGGCGTCGCCGAGATGGGCGTCGCGCGTCGGCGTCGCCGCGCCTAGGAGGGCATCGGGCGTCGCCGCGCCTGGGAGGGCGTCGGGTGTCGCCGAGCCTGAGAGGGGCGTCGGGCGTCGCCGAGCCTGAGAGGGGCGTCGGGCGTCGCCGAGATGGGAGTGCCCTCGGGCGTCGCCGCGGTGGGAGTGCCCTCGGGCGTCGCCGCGGTGGGAGTGCCCTCGGGATGGGCGTCGCCAAGATGGGCGCCTCCCAGGGCGTCCCCGTTCTTCATCTGCTTCGCCATGAGCCACTTGATCAAGATCTCTAGGATCGTCGACAACCTTCCATGCGTCGTGGAAGACGATGCCGAGCTGGGGTTGATGAAGCTGCTGCAGAAATCGTCCCTCTCTGGCTCTTCGAGGCATGGTGTTTGGGAAGATGGCTTTTTGATCCATTCCCACAGACGGCGCCAATTGTAAGCGCACAAAAACTCACAGACCTGGGGGGGGGGGGGGGGGGGGGTGAATTTGCGGCCCACTGGAAGAGGACGGAGGCTAGAGCTCCTTGTAGATGATAGAAAAACCGATGCCTCGAGCCTGAAATGGGAAAAAGGAGAAGGTCAGAGGACCCTGACTTGGGCAGCGCAGGGCTCTCTGATGCCTTTGTTAGTTGCAA
Organism: Umbellularia californica; assembly: GCA_028538565.1. Taxonomy (NCBI): domain Eukaryota; kingdom Viridiplantae; phylum Streptophyta; class Magnoliopsida; order Laurales; family Lauraceae; genus Umbellularia; species Umbellularia californica. The sequence continues at coordinate 11,829,554 of JAPQWN010000005.1, forward strand.
GTGCAGGACTAAACAGAGGTAGGAGATGAAGTATGGGAGGAGACGGCGTACCAGCAGTATGTGGATAGCCCCCCTTTTTACCTGTTGAAGGCTTCTGTATTTATAGAGAAGGAGAGTGGACTTTGGGGTAAGCACTTGAGAGGCTGTCCCATCGTAGCTCACTCTGTCCCATCGTAGCCCACTCTGATGGATGGGCGGTGCAGCTGTGTCAGGGATTTTGGACGGTGCCCTTATCCTGCTGCCGTGGCATGACAGCTGTCCATGGTCATCTCGATCAGCAGTCTGATCGAGACCGAGATGGAGCATGGCCGAGGCTGAACTCCTGGTCTCATGCTTGTACCGAGGCCGAAGCCAAGGGGCATGTTACCGAAATGGAGCGCCTGGCCGAGGGCTGAGGTCGGTATTCATGCTTTTGCCGAGGCCGGGATCTGAGGTCGGTAGCCTTGGGGAATACCCCCACACACCATGTACCGTAAACCCAACCCAAGTGATTTGTGACTAGAGACTTCGACAGCTCGACCTTTAATATACATTTGCCGCATGCGGCCTAGCTTGTTGAGACCACTTATAAATGTTCTATACCTATCAAAGGAGGTAGAGCTGACTTGGAGGGGCAGTTGGCAAGGATGAAGCAAAAATCAGGGCCATCAAATCGTACTAACTCTTGATTTAGTCACTGCCTTAAAAGTCTGTCCTTTAACTTCAGATTTATTTTATTTGGATTTATTTTATAATATGTACCTTAATTGTGACCAAAATTCAGATGAGCTTTTTGGACCTGGCTCTAGATGATTTCAGGGGGTGGGGTTCAGTAAGTAAGTCTCAGGGGGAACACTGATTTCAAAAAAAAAAAGGCCCAAGAAATCCTGTGTGCCAGCTAGTAGGAGAAAATTTCTCCCAGGTTCGTTCTAGGCCTTTTCTATAACCCGATATTTTATATATTATTCTGGGCTCTCATACATCTAGATTTATAATTTAGTACTCTGTTGACTTAAAAGGTCCCTCTAATGATTCCATAGACATTTTAGTCAATGGTTATTTGATGATCATTGCACGTAACACCTTTTGATTAAACAATGGCAACAAGTCCGCAACTCATGATCGACATTTAGAAACATCTATTATTTCAATTAGTGAGGGCACTTACATAAATGATGGGCCAATTAAGAACGGTCAATGGTTTAATTAGATCGAGTGAAAGAAAGTGAAAAAAGTGAAAGAAAGTAAAAAAGCAATAGAAAATGGAGTGATTGCTTGGAGAGAGAATGAGCGAGGGGGCAATTATTTTATAGCTTATGATTAATAATGGATAATCCTAGAAGATTTTGTTAATCACTTTGGTAATTCTATGCTCGATCTTATCATGGAACCAACTCCTATTAGAAAAAGAGTTGGAGACATAAGACATCACATATAATGGGAGAGTATTCCATTTTGAACGGTTTGAATTCTGTTTAGGTGGGCCTTTCTTTAGTGTTCCATTTATATATGGATGGCAATCCGGGGATTGTTCTTACACGAACAAGCTTGACTCCAGAGTTCTTATTGGATTTGGGCCCGCACGATTTTAAAGCGGGTCATATTGAGTTAATACCAGATTTGACTTTCATGTTGAGTTAATAAGGGGTTTGACTTATAAGGCCAATGTCAGAACTTCGATATTTCTGATGTGGGACTAACGAAGACTCACTGTTGGAAGCCCTTGGTTGACACGCTATGCCCTATGGTTAAGAGTGCCGCCCAGACCAAGTTCTCACAATAGACCATCGATCATTTGGTCCAATAGCTGGACTGGTCCAAGGGGGTCTTCCTCAACAGGCAAGTACAAAGTGACCATGGCCTCCCAGATCTTTGTGAAAATTTTATTATTGTTTACAAAATGGCTTTCACATAATTTGTTTCTTTTTTTTTTAAATACAGTGATCAAAGGGAAGAAATTTCCTACTTCTGCCTTGTTTACTAGCCCGAATAGGGGTGCCAACCTCATCGGCCCATTGATGGGGAGAGAGAGAGAGAATATGAGAGAGAGAGAGAGAGAGAGAGAGAGAGAGAGAGAGAGAGAGAATATGTATTTAAAACTAGGATATGGGTATCTTATTGGAATGATTATGTGAAAATATTTTTCGACAAGGTGACTAAGCACAATCTAGCTCTACAGTGCCTATTTGAATTTACCTTTGATCAACACAACTCCTTTCTTACTTTGGTCATCTTATGGTCTAGCATTAGGTACAATCTTTTAATCATTGAGCCATCATTCACCATTGGATTAAATCTTAGAAAGATTTATGGTTAAGATACTATTAAAATCTAACGCCGTTAAAGCAAAGACTTGGATAATTTGATGAGACTGATTGTTAAGTCTAGGGAATTGCATTATTTTAGGGTTAATTAGGGACTTAGTTAGGTTAAGTGCATCAATTTTCATTTAATTGCGTCATCTCATTTGTTTTCACTTAGGAATTGGAAATTTCACATTGTTTTACACATTTTCTGCATCATTTAATATTTTATACAATCTTTCTCCGAAGAGTCCTAGTTGGCATAAAACTATATCCAGGCAGGCCCTGCTTCAAAATAGGCTCTTCAACATTTTACTTGTTGAATTAGAATGTGCAGGAAATGTAAGACCCGCAGAACCCTAGAGAAGACTTGGAGAACAGACCTAGGTGCATCAGGACTTTGCAATGGAACCCACATCCCTTTGGGACTTCCCCCACCCACCCATCTAGGAAGATTCCAGAAGCCTTAAGATGAATCCATATCTTTATCTCTCAAGAAGTTTGGAAATTATAAAAATTATCAACAGAGATAAAACTTGAGCAAAATGAAGCCATAGGTGGGCCCCAACTCACCTTGGACGTCCCACTCCCTCCTTTTTCTTATCTTGAGCATCAAAGAATTGTTCCTCTCTATCTCTCTCAATACCACCCAAATTTGAAAATAAGAAAAGAAAGAGAGATAGAGTTAGACTCAAATTAAAAGAAGGTAGAAGAAACAAGGAAGCGAAGTCCAAGAAAGACTCCACACATGTATGGGACGTCCAACACTCTCCCATGGGCCCCATTTCTCATGTATGAAATAGTTTTGAAGATTTTTGTGGGCCCTTTTGCATGCATTCATATACTACTGCAAGTGGGTCCCACTGTTATTGATTTCTGGCTCAAATTCAAGGAGATAATCAACAAAAAGACTCCTCCTTAACTTATATATGCTTATCAATATTGGAGCTTAAGAATGAAAGATCATTTGAAAGGCTAAGAGAAAGAGTCCTATTGTAAGAAGAAGTCAGCCCTATTTTTCTCAAGACAACCTATAGTAAAATGAACATAACTTCCAATCTGGCCGTCAGATTGGTGAGATTTACCTTCCATTAGAAAGCTTATGCAAAGTAGATGTTCGCGGACCCAAGAGCATGCAAATTGGAGCAAAAATGGCCAAGTTATGGCGTCAGGAAGTTGGATGTGAATTTTTTACTCAGGATAACAATTAGTAACAACAAAAGTGGGCCCAATCTTTGTTCAAAATTCAAATTAATTCTAGTAAGGTTAGGAGATTGGACCTCTCTCTCATCTTATCTCATCCAAACTAAGAGCCCAAGGGATCATCCTTTCTTAAAGATAATTGCAAGCAAGAGAAAACATCAAGAAGGACTTTGTGTTAAAAAGTTATTTAAGGGGAGCAACCCCCATGAGGAACAGAGGCTGACCAAGGGGTTGCTCCTGACGTCCCCTCCATTCCCCTCTCCTTTCTCTCCTTTCTCCTCTTCCCACCCTAATTAATGTAATTAAATAATTAATTTTTTGGTATTCTGGAGCCCTGTTCCAGAAACTAGGGTTTGAAAAAGGAAATGCTGAGAACTTTATTGTAAAATATGGAGAATTTAATGAGAAACTTTCCGAAGTTCTTTACCATGGAGGAGTAGTCTGCTGGATCTGAGCATTTGATGAAGTTAGTGTTTTATGTCTTTTTATGCATTCTAACTTACTAATTTGATTGTCTCTATTTAATTCATGCTTACTGATCTTAGTAAACTATCTTCATGTCTCTGACAAACCTTTGATTCTAGTTCTATTAGATTAGTCTTTAATGATGTATGCTTTCTTAATAGATTATGCTTAGATCTGAAATATTTGATAGTCTATTTTTGATTGATATGTGATGTTTAGATGGTTTCAGTCTTTTATGAGGTGAGGAAGGTTTTTACCTAAGTTAATTTTCTGAAAACAGTGTTCTCTTGATAGACAAATCATCTGGATAAAAAAAAATTCATTTGTTTTTTATCTGACTTAATTGGAGGCAAAAGCAGTGGGTCAATTGCATATTCTGGTTGATAAGTCTGCTTAACTGATTCTTGATGTTTATATTTGTTTTCATTATTTAACTCTCTGCACTTTAGTTTTAATGATTGCAAAATCTCTGGTTCACACACATTAATCTTGGATTGATTCCTATAAAATTCAGATTTTTATCGGTTAACTTAAAAAGGCTCCCTGTGGGTTTAACTTGTAACTGCCGTTGTCTTAACAAGATAATTCTGTACTTGCAGTTTTAATGGATTGAAATAGATCACACATTACTTATTTTTTGTCTCCCTCTTGTCCCTAAGAAGACCTTTCGATCTGCCCTCCTCCCATGAAGAGATATGCATTTAAGCGGGCCCCATGACCTGCTCGTAGGAGAACATTCTCAATGACTACATTGACGGAGAAGATACTAATCGGTCACATTGCTACGTTAGGTGGGTAAGTTTAGTTTGTTTGGGCCATTTGCATGAGAACAAGAGGCGGAAGTAGTTGTCCATGGCAAGCAATGTTGTGACATATGGCAAGGGGTTACATTAACTAATTGAAATATCGTTTGTATTATCCTTTTGATTTCAAAAATCAGCCATTAAACTCGAATCAGCCAAGGGATTTGAAGGGGATCCTGGTAACGGGGCCGATCCATTCTCAAATATTTGGCACCTTCTCCCTTATTTTGGTTATTTATTTTCAACTTAGTGAGTTTGGATTTTGTTTTGACTTAATTCATTGACCTATGGACTTAATTATCACCCTATCTGGATCTTATGATGACCTCATATTTAGATCTTCAAACTTGACCCATCATTAAGACCCAAATTAAAGTGACAGGATAACCGTCACGTGCTCCCTGTAGCACATCAGACGAGAGGAAGAACCCACCCACTTATTTTCTCCATTTTCTTCGACTTTCGTCGAAGAATGGTGTTACAGCTGTACCGTAGCTGGTGATAGTGATCCATCGATTTTGAAGGCAGTCAAAATCCTCATTTTCGATATAATTTTAAATATCATTTATAGATAAATGGCGATTTCCCTCCCTATGGGGATCAAAATTCACATCCGACATCCTGGCCACCGTGAAAGGAATTGTGATCCGTCGATTTTGAGGGTACTTGAAATCCTCATTTTCGATGTAAATTTTAATATCATATATAGATGAATGGCGATCTCCTGATGTAAATTTTCATATAAGGTCCAAATAAGATATAATCCAAATTTTAGGGGGGGTGAATTAAGCTAAATCAAATCCAAATGTACTAAGTTGAGAATAAATGAAACTAAAAGGGCGGAAGGTGCCAAATACTTGAGAAGGGGATTGGCCCTATTCCTGGGTACCCACTCAAGTCCTTTGACAACCTAAGGTTTGAAGGCTGATTTTTAAAATCAAAAAGATGATACAAACGAGATTTCAAGTTGTGATTTTGGTGAGTTTGTGTGCAATACATAGGTAATAAAAGTGAAAGGCCGATGGGCCAAAATTGATTTAAAGGAGTGGCCGATGGGCCAAAAGTAAATAAAATAAAACACAAGGTGTTTGAAATCATTCATTTCATCTCATTATTCTTATTAATTCAATTTTTAGAAGTCAGCCTTTATTCCCTTTCATAATTAAGTTCAATTAAATATATGGCACCAAACGTGGAGGGAAAAGAGAATAAAATAATTTTGGAGTTGATTTTGTTGATTTTATGGGTTTTTTTTTTTATTTTTAACAAAAGGGGCAAAAGGGCCTAACTAGGGGATTTCTACTTGGATTTGACTTGTCTAAATCATCATCTCTAAGGGATTCCTACCCTATCCTAAAGTCCTAACCACACACATCTGCTCTCCTGATCCCTTAACGTGGCCCGGAGAGAGAGAGTGGGACCCTACTTATTATCCTAAAAATAAAAGAGGCTAAGGATAGTCTAACCTAGCTTGGGGTCAAGTCTAGATCTATGTCCGGGTTTGACCTAGTCAACCTAAACTACTATTTAGTTTGGAATTTCTCTTTTTACTTTTTATTTTTTAAATTATTTTTTATTTTTAATGTCCTTTCTTTTGTTTTTGGTCTTTTTGGGTTTTTTTTTTTTTTTTTTTGGGGGGGGGGGGGGGGGAGGGGGGGGGGGTGTTATTTCTAAGATTCAGAATTTCCTAACTAATTTCCTAATCCTAATGAATGTGGAGGAGGAGAGGTGGTCAATTATCAAACCTAGTTTTTTTTTTTTTTTTCCTTAATTAGCCTAATTAATATCTAAGTCCTAATTTTTTTGGTTTTCTTTTTTTCTTCTTTTTATTTTTATTACTTTTCTTTTTTCTTTTTAAAAAGAAGCTCTTGATAATTAGACTAACTCTTTTTTGATATTGTTTTGTTCTCTTTTTTTCTTTTAATTATGCAGTTCTAAGTACTAAGGAATAAAATAAAGGAAAAAAGTAAAGAAAATGCGACTAGATTATATGATACACACGGACATAAGTGCATGGATAAGTTAAATATAAATCAGAATAAACAGAGAATTAAGTCTGACACAAAACTAATAAAATAATCAGAGAATTAAATCTGATGCAAAACTAATAAAATAGTGAGCTACTCATGCATCTGTTTGCTTTATGGATGATCTCAATGCAAAATGTCTGATTTAAATGCAAGCAAAACGATAATGCAAGAAAAAGAAACTAAACTAAATGCCAAATAAACAGATGAAATAAACATGCATGAACATAGCAATATGATAATCTAAACTAAACATTTGTGATCATGCTGGACCAAGTTAATTAAGCATGTTATATGAAGAAAAATAACATAAATAAATAAGTAAATAATTTGGAGGATCTCACTGATGTGCCTGATGCAAGTCCAAGATCTGACCGTTTAGATTCTACTCTTGGGATCTTCCTCTTGATACCACGATGATGCTCAGGTCATGCCGAACCACGTTATGACGTGGACTCCCAAAGGTGATGGCGTTGGATGAAGAGAGTCTAGGGAGGTGTATAAGCTAAGTAGGTGGGCTGAAATGGGTTGGATTGTGATTAGAGTGTGAGAACGGGGTGGTGTACTGGTAATGTGGAAAGTGAGTTTTGAATGGGTTATGTGGTGTGGGTCTTGGTTTAAGTGAGTTGATTGATGGAGTGTGGTTTGTTAGGAGATGGTATTCGGATGATGGTGGATGAGTAGGTGAGATGTGGGAGGGTGATGGATATGTGGGTCTGTTTGGTGATGGTGATGATGGGACTTTTTTATTAGTTTTGGTTATGTTTGGTTGAGTGGAATCCGAGAGGGAGATAGGTAGGAACGTGTTTGATTGGATCGGCGGAGGTGGCTGGTCTAAGTAGTGAGAAATGAATGTGGACGGTAGTGAAAACGGTGGTCAGAGGGGATGGTGTTGTAGATCAGATCTGATGCTGTTTGGTTAGATAGATAATGGAGTGAGGGAGAGAGTGGTAGTGGTGTTGGAGAAGATGGGATGGTGTTGTTTGGTTAAAGAGGGATACAGAGAGATGATGATGGTAGAGATGGCTGATGAAAGATGTGTTGGGTTGATAGGTAGTGAAAGTGACGGCTTGTATATGGAGATGAGATGAGAAAGGTGAAGATTGATGAAGTGGAGATAATGATATGATGAAGTTGTGTGGCTGGGTTTGTAATGAGATATATATCCTGTGTGGGTGTTTACTATTGGAGATGTGATGAAAAAAAAAAATGTGTGACTAGATGAGATGAAGGTAAAGTAAGAAGAGACCTGTTTATGAGGATGAAGGTGGGTCTCTGTTTTGCATGTTCGGATGAAATGAAGAAAAGATGATAGGGTGCATGCAATATGGTATCAGACCTAACCGATCGTGAGTGAGGAAAGACTCGGTGGCGTAGAGGAGTTCCCTCCAACCTAAGGGGAATATTGAAAAGTATTTCCATTACTAACGAGGTTTTGGTATGGAGTGAGGAATGACTCGGCGCAAAAAAAAAAAAAAAATGCGTCTGCCAAAAATGCACCCGGTTCCACATGAGGGGGAGTATTGAGGGGTGGAGCCGTGGAGGAGTGGGCTCACCCAAGGGGGAATATTGAAAAGTATTTCACGGCTTGAGGTTTTAGTAAGAATGGTTAGCTAAAGAAGCAAAGTGGGTTCGGATGTTGCTGTGATGACGCCTAATGAATGTGGGAGAGGAGTGATGTGCTCGTACCTCTTTTGTGGGGTGTTTAGTTAAATGGCGACGGAGATGATGAATCGTTACGATGAGGTGCAGGTCTGCTCTGCTTGGTTTGTGGGGTCGTCGCAGATGGTGGCTGGGTCATAATGAAGTGGAGTTGTTCATCGTGGGAAAAGAGAAGTAGGTGACGGGCTGGGGCTCTGTTTTGGGATGAGATGGATCGAGGGAGGGCGGAGATTTCCTGCGTATGAAGAGACGATGGAGTGAAGTGGGGAGGGGGAGAAGAGAGTCCACGGATCTGGGACTCTTGCTCCCACCAAATCTATGGGACTCTTCTCCCTCATCAGATCATGGGCAAAATATTTGGGTCAGGTTGATTTGGGGTCTGGGTTTGGTCCATGTTTGGTTTAGTTTTGGGTCAGATTGGGTCTGGTGGGTCAGGCCAATGACTTCAGGTGCGGGTCCCGGCTTGATGGGACTCAGGTCAGATTGGTTTGGGCCCAAAAGTTGGGTCGCAATGGAGCTGGGTCCGGGCCATTCTCAATGGGACCTAGGCTTCGCTGATTTTGATTAGCCCATTGGATTTTGATGTTTTATTTATGGACGGAAAGATCTCGACGAGCTCGATTTTGATGTTCTATATATGGACGGAAAGTTCTTGACGAGCAGGTCACAATGGACCAACTTCCTCGGTGATCAGGAGTCTAAAAACGATAGATTTTCTCATAGGGTTTTCTGGGGTCTAGGACCTACCGCAAGCATTTAAATTCCATTTTTTGCCCCAGTGGCCAACTAGGACCCTAAATGCCCTGATTGGTCCCCTGCACGCGAAGACCAAAAAAATCACTATTTTTTGTTGTTTACTTGTCCATTTATTTATTTATCAAAACCATTTTGCTAACCCTAATTTTTATTATTGATTAATTTCCATTCATTAATTATTTATTTGTCATTCTTTCCGTCTTATCATTTTGTTTCACTTCCGGTACTATTTAATGGCGGTGCTCTGATGAGTCATGAGGAGTCTGATGATAATTCATGGAGTTCATTTTTTAGATATTTTCAAAGACACATTTTAAATTAATTCAATTTTAAATTAAATGGTGATTTTTAATTCAGAGCCTAACTTTAGAATCACTGAACATGGCAGGTTGATTTAGCCCTCATAGGGTGCCAAAATGAGGTGTCTACAACTTCCATGCACCGGTTTAACCTAATCTATATCCAATGTCCTATTATGCTAATATAATAAGCAATCAATCAAGCAAAGACAGGGCACACAAAGATATCTAGTAGGTTCGTAACTTCTAGACAACTCCTAACTGGTTTGAAGAGTGCACCTAGGCCTCCAATCTGATCTTATGAAACAAATCGACCAGGTAAGTCCCTAAGATGAGTGGTAGGGTCACAATATTCTTGGTGAGTGTCCTGCTTAAGAACCATAATTTTACGGGTCAAAAAATCCAACCCGAATACGGCCTATTAATTTAATGGGTTACACGACCCAACCCGTTAACCAGTTAAGTAATTAAGTCATTTTCAAAAATTAATATATATATATATATATAAATAGAAGAAGAAAAATATATAAGCCATATGAAACTGTCAGTGAGGATCTTGAGTGGATCCCACCTAAAACTCCACTATAAAATAATAAATTTCAACTTCTTTTTTAATATAAATTAATTCTAGTTACATTTAGGGAGAAAAAAATTAACGGGTTGAGCGGGTTGTTAACGGGTTACTGATTTAATTTGTACACGACCTGTTAACTTAACGTGTTAATGAGTTTGACCTGTCAACGACCTGAACCTATTAAGAGCCCACCCGAACGCGTTAATATCGTTTGAGTTAGTGTCATGTTAACGGGTCGTGTAGCATTTTAACAACCCTACTAAAGAGTTAGATCTAAATAAACTACTAAAAATAGCTAACAATTCTAAATAAAATTCCTAAATAGAAAAATCAACCTAATCTAAATTTCAAATCTCTGAATTAATGAAATTTGAATGAAAGATGAAACTCTAAAACTCCTAATGCAATCTTAAGTTAAATGGACACTTTGTTGTCTAGTGCAAGAAAATTTTGAAGTGTTGGAACTGTTACACATGTCCGGTTTGACAGATTTGTACGACCCACATAGATCAGTGAAAGGGTAAAAAGAGTGGCTGGGATTCAGTTTCCCAATATGCAAGAATTAAATAAAAAAAGCATTTAAAATTAAGAAGTTATGCAATTATAAAGTTGGCTACTTAAACCAATTTCATTGTTGATTGCATAATCAACCTACCTGACTGGCCTTGTTTACAGTGCTAAAAGTTTGACTTTCCGAAAGTATTTTTTTCTGAAAATTTGAGGGTTCAAAATCTACATATCAAAGTCCTATCCAGAAAAAATTAAAGTCAAAAGGAGTCTGTTTGACTGGTTTTCCAAGTGCGAACTTTTGGGCAAAAACCAGGCCAAATCTGTCAAAATAATAGTGCTGAAACTTCGTCTTTTATGCACCCACTTGTAATTAGTCCGAAAATTAATTAAGAACCAGCAAACAAAACATAACAAATCAGCAACCAGGTATATAAAAGATCATAAAAACTAAATCTAATGCATGCTATGAATGCAAAAAATTATGTAAAGATGCGATGATGTGCACTAAAAATACTAAACAAGATATATATATTTTTTTGATTGGCTCCCCAGCAATGGCGTCAAAAACTTGATCGTGATTTTAATCAACACTAAATACCGCAAGTGCACAAGTGTCTACGAATAGACAGTAGCAAGTACAGGCCAAACGGAGAGAGTATCAAGAAGAAAAATCTAGAAGTGTCATAAGTAATTAATAATGCATAAAACTAAAAAAAGTAGTTAATGAGATAATGATAATGAAATAATTAATAATGATAAAATAGATCAAGGCATTTATAATCCATCATGTAATTCAAAACAACCTTTCTACATGAAAACATGTGTTAATTGGTTTTTCTACTTCATATCTGGACCTAATAAAGGCATCCAAATCCAAATAATCTAACTGTAAAACCAGTTTTTCTCAAAGAGATAATTTTTCTATAAAGATTAAGAAAAATATCTAAGACCTCCTTCCCTTTATCAAAGTACTAAAATTACTTAATCATTACCTATCAAGTCTAAGCATAGACCATAAAATGAACATATTCCCAAGCATGATCTATCAAAATCAAGCATCGATAATAAAAAGCTTATTCTAGCATTGATAAATAAAATAAGAAAGGCACCTATTGGTATGAAGACAAGTCTACTCAATCATTCAAGAACATAAATAACTAGATCCACAAGCATTCTCATAAAGAAAAGAAAAGTTAGGGACTACTTAACTTCATCTTGCAGCCCTAATCGCTAACTTAACCGGCCATTGCACCTAAGAAAAAGATGATTTTCATTGATAGCATTTTTAAGTACAACTTCCGCTCGTTCCTAAAACTATGTCTTGCTTGGACAAGGCCCAAAGCTACCTTAAAAAAATATTTTAAAAAAGGGAGAGCTAGAAATAGAAGACCTAGATCTACAATGGGGGAACAAAAGAAGGGGAGAGAGAAGAGAGAGAGTGGTGATGCTCATCCCACCCTAATGAGAGAGCATCGTTTTTCATTTGGGGGTTGCTCCCCTTAAATAGTTTTTTTAACACAAAGTTCTTCTTGTTTCTTTCTCTTGCTTGCAATTATCTTTAAGAGAGGATGATCCCATGGGCTCTAAGTCTGGGTGAGATAAGAAGAGAGAGAGAGAGTCCCAATCTCCTAACATTGCTGGAATTAATTTGAATTTTGAACATAGATGGCCCACTTTTGCTGTAACTAATTGTAATCCTGAGTAGAAAATTTAAAACAAAAGTTGGGTGTGGATTTTCTACTCGGGATTACAATTAGTTACAACAAAAGAGGGTACAATCTTTATTCAAAATTCAAATTAATTCCAGCAATGTTAGGAGATTGGGACTCTCTCTCTTCTTATCTCACCCAAACTTGGAGCCCATGGGATCATCCTCTCTTAAAGATAACTGCAAGCAAGAGAAGAAAAAAGAAAAACTTTGTGTTAAAAAACCATTTAAGGGGAGCAACCCCATATAGAAAATGTGCTCCCTCTCCATTAGGGCGGGATGACCATCACCAATCTCCTCTCTCTTGTCGCCCCCCCTTCCCCCTCCCCCACCCCAAATCTAGGTCTTCTAGTTCTAGTTCTCCACTTTTTCAATGTCTTTTAAGGTAGCTTTGGGCCTCCTCTAAGCAAGACATAGTTTTTAGGAAGGAGCTAAAGTTGTATTTAAGAATTCAATGAAAATCATCTTTTTCTTTCGTGCAATTGCCGGTTAACTTAGCGATTGGAGCTACAAGATGAAGTTAAGTAGTATCTAACTTTTCTTTTTTTTATTTTATTTATTATTTATGAGAATGCTTGTAGATTTAGTTATTTATGTTCTTGAATGATTGAGTAGGCTTGTCTTCATACCTGTTTGTGCTTTTCTTTTTTAAGCTCTCAATGCTAGAATAAACTTTTATTATCTATGCTTGATTTTGATAGATTATACTTGGAAATATGTTCTTTTTTATGGTCTATGCATTGACTTGATAGGTAATGAATAATTAATTCTAGTGCTTTGATAAAGGAAAGGAGGTCTTAGGTACTTTTCTTAATTTTTATAGAAAAATCATCTCTTTAAGAAAAACTGGTTTTAAAGTTAGTTTATCCGGATTTAGATGCCTTTCTTTGGTCCAGATATAAAGTATAAAAACTGATCAACATGTGTTTTCATGAAAAAAGGTTGTTTTGAATTGCTTGATGTATTCTGAGTGCCTTGATCTATTTTATCATTATTGATTATTTCATTATCATTATCCTATTAACTATTTTTTTTAAGTTTTATGCATAATTAATTACTTGTGACACCTTTAAATTCTTCTTCTTCATTCTTCTTCATACGCTCTCTGTGGGCTCGACCTATACTTGCCAATGTCTATTCGTAGACACACGTGCACTTACGATATTTAGTGTTGATTTAAATCACGGTCAATTTTTTAGTGTAGTTGCCGGGGAGCCAATCAAGAGAAAAAATCTCTTATTTTGTATTATTAGTGCATATCATAGCATATTTACATGATTTTTTGCATTCATATCATGCATTAGATTTAGTTTGTATAGTATTTTATATAGATGGTAGCTGATTTGTTAAATTTTGTTTGCTGATTTTTAATTAATTTTTGGACTGATTTCAAGTGGGTGCATAAAAGACAAGTTTCGACAGTTTTATTTTGACAGATTTGGCTTGGTTTTTGTCCAAAAGTTCACACTTTGAAAACCAGTCAAACGAGCTCCTTTGACTTGAAATTTTGCTAGATTGGTCTTTTTTGATATATAGATTTTTAACCCTCAAAATTTCAGAAAAAAATACATTCGGAAAGTCAGACTTTTAGCGTTGTAAACTAGGTCTATCCAACCGGGCTAGTGCAACAGTTCCAACACTTAGGACAACAAAGGGTCCAATTAACTTAGGACTGCATTAGGAGCTTTAAAGTTGCATCTTTCACAAATTGCTTTAATTTAGGGATTTGAAATTTAGACTCGGTTGATTTTTCTATTTAGGGACATTACTTAGAATAGTTAGCTGTTTTTAGTAGTTTATTTAGATGTAACTCTTTAGTATTTTATCTTAAGTACAATTCTAGGTTTAGAAGGACTCTAGAAGGAAGGAAATCAAGGGAATTTCTCTTAAGCAAACAAGTTGCTTTCAAAATTGCCAAAAATAAAAATTGCTCTCAGAATTGCACAAACTGCCAAAAAACTACAGGTTAAGTATTAGAGTGGACCGTGCTATAAGACTTTCTAAACTTTACCCAATGAATCTTTTACTTGCAAGTGGGGCTAGATCGACTTAAATTTTCGCAAAGTGATTGTTTGATTGACACACCAAAGTAATTGGACCCATACACTTAGTTAAGAGCAATTGACCCCAATAAGATAAGGACCAGATTTTATCACCGGATCCTTGCCCAATTAGGTTTAACCACATCTCACATAGGTACTAAGCTTTAATTAAAATCAAATAGGAATGAGACCCTAGGAACTCGAGCTCATTAGGAAGAAGACCACCAGAGGTTGCACCAGTTGCGCTCTTTGGTAAATTCGATGTCTTAGTAAGTCTTGTCCCTACAAGAAGGATGCCAGTCTTTGTTCTAGGAGTCTAGTTCTTAAGCGGGACCCTTGCCTAAAGCATTGTGTCCCCACCACTCATTCTGGGGACTTACCTGGTCGATTTGGCTTCATAAGACTGAATTAGAGGCCTAGGTGCACTCTTCAAAGCAGTTAGGAGCTGTCTAGAAGTTAGGAACCTACTAGAATTCCTTGTGTGCCTTAGTCTTTGCTTGATTGATTGCGTATCATATTAGGATAATAGGACCTTGCATATAGATTAGGTTAAACCAGTGCATAGAAGCTAACCCTAAAAGACAAAAATTGTGGGAATATAGAAATAAAAAGTTGATCATGATTCAACCCGAATTAGCATTAACCGTTGTTGGAACTTCTTCAATTTTTGAAGAAATTACCAGGATGGCTGATCAAGGGGACCCCACTCATGACTTTGAAGGATTACATATACCCCATTAGGACAACCCAACCGTCTTGTATTACTTTGCCTCAGACCAATGCTACCGTTGAGCTTAAATCTGGTATGATCCAGATGCTTCCAGTATTTTGCGAGCTAGACTAGGAAAACACATACCAAGATATTAGGGAATTTGAGGACATTTGTGTGACCAAGAAAATCAATCGTATGACTAAGGATGCCCTAAAGCTTAGGTTATTCCCATTTTCATTTTAGGAGAAAGCTAAAACCTAGCTTTATGCCTTACAGGCCGGGTCCATGTCTATCACAACATGGACCAAACTAGTTGAAGAATTTTATAAAGAAACTTATTCCAAACAAAAAGCCGCTTCGATTAGGCTACCCGCCATGGAGTTGAAAAAAATCTGATTAGTTCAAATTAAAATATTTTACCTAAAGGAGGGGGAGACCCTTTACAATTTCTTGGAACGGTTCAATGGGTTCTTGATCTAGTATCCCTACCATGGAGTTGAGAAAATCCGATTGGTTCAAATTGTGCATGTAGGAATGGATTATCCTACCAAACAAATGGTGGAATCATTTTATAGTAGAAACTTTACACAGAAAACAGCAGAAGCAACATGAACATTCTTGAAAGAAACTCCTGAAAATACATTGCAATGGCCTCCAATCAAAAGGGAACCACCAAAACCCCTATTCCAGATAAAGGGGGAATGTTCAAAGTCAAAATTCGCTAAAAACTAGGGGTGTACACGGATCGAATTGGTGCGGATTGGGCCAAATCCGTCACCAATTCGTTGCTGTTAAAATCCGATCCGATCCGTGGAGGACCGAATCGGATCGGATTAATCCGTTCAATCAAATGTTAAATGAAAATTATCAAATATGTTGTGAAGAAATTACATTTTGACCCCTTAAAATTTTTTCTTATTTTAAATTTAGACATCTTAATTTATATTTAGACCCCTTATATATATTATATTTAATGTCAACAGATTGGATCAGATTGAATTCGCGGATTAAGGGTGAATCCGCCACCGATCCATTGCTAATGGATTACAAAATTTTCAATCCGTCACCAATCCGTTTACCTTCAGATCGGATAAAAATCCGCGGATTGGATTGGATTGGATTTATGGATCGACGGATTTTTGTGCACCCCTACTAAAAACCCTTAATTTTGCATGAGTTTATGAGATTATTATAGTACATCACCACTGGGTCCCGCCAATTAGATCTAAAGCACTATGACCCCATTGCATTAGCTCATCTTGCATTAGGTAGGGCCCATGCATCCCACACATTGCATCATTAATTAATTCATTACTTATGAGTTAGTTGTTTTATTATGTAAGATTTGTCAAAGCAATGGGACCCAACTCCCTATGGGACGTCCCACACTTTCTCCACTGGATAGGGACGTCCCACACTTTCTCTCCTCATCCAGGAAGATCTAGAAGCCTCCAAATTATTCCTCTACCCATATCTCTCAAGAGGTTTAAAAGTTATAGAAATTATCACAAAAGAGAGATAGAGTTGGACTCAAACTGAAGGAAGGCAGAAGAAACAAGGAAGCATAGTCCAAAGAGGACTCTACACATGTATGGGACGTCCAACACTTTCCAATAGCCCCCATCTCTCATTTATGGAATAGTCCTATTGCAAGAAGAAAGTCAACCCCATTTTCTTATGATAGCCTATCATAAAATGACCATAAAATGACTGTCGGATCGGTGAAATTACCTATCGTTAGAAAGCTTATTCAGAGTAAATGTCCATAGAAGCCAAGATCAAGCAAATTGGGGCTAAAAGGATGTCACGACCCGAGCCCGAGATCAGAGTAATCAGGGTTTAACCCTGGGTCGCAAAGATGATCATACTTACTCCCGTAAACCCCAAATTAACCGAAGTTAAGACGAAGTTCACAAGGGATCTTACATAGGCACCTGCGAATGTATAATTGTGCGGAAACATATATATGTATACATTGACAACCATTTAAAAACTAAACAAATCCTTTACATGAGAGTAAAGTTAATATACATTTCTAACAAAGTAAACCACTGCATATTTAAATACAATGCAGGTGACATTCAACTACTAATCAAAATGGCCTATACAAAATGTTCATCAAAATTTTCCCAACATTTTATTCATTTGCACTCCGATTACATTAATTCGATCAAGCCTCCTGGGGGTCTCGGATGGGCATCCTCCGCTGACGGCCCAGCCTCTGCGGGGCCGGCACGGGCAATTGGGCCTATAACATCATCAGTAACACTGTGAACACGACGGTTCAATAGTGCATATACAATTCTATGACAACATGTATCAATTTTATCAATTCATTGATCTAACAATTCTATAATAATATCTTGTGCAATAGTAAACACAAGAAAAAATAATAACTAAATTGGCAACTACAATAGTATTGGTTTCATTTTAGTTTCTTCCCAAAGGAAGCAGTCAGTTCCATTCATTTTCAGTGTTTACATTCAATTTATTGATTGCATTAAGCCTTTATTAGATGACTTATCAGTGAGATTCTTTCTATCCAATGTGTGGCTTATGGTATCTTATCAGTGACTTTTCAGTCTATGACCTTTCGGTCCAAATAGTGTGGGATCTCCCAGTGTCTGGATCGGAGATCACTAATATCACCACGAAGCTCCGGAACACCCCCAAATTCCATCTACTGCAGTAAGATTGTTCATTAATTAGATGTGTTATTCAGTATAGTTCATTATGCATATTTTTCCTTGTTACCTTTAGTAACTGCGGATTGTTCATTCAATGTGAATTCATTACCAATTCAGTGTAGCTCAATAATGAGCATTAGAAACCCACTATGTAGTGTCAGACTCATAATTCAATCGATCTAGTCATTCTATTTAATTCTATTTTAATTCTAAACAATCATCTAAACCAGGGAATTGAGTGGACCATTCATTATCAATGCACGTGTTACTGTAGATGACATTACATTAGTTAAATTTATACATAATGATAACCTTAGTTCACACTTATGAAGGTTTAGACATCACTAACACTAGCCTCAATGGTTGGGTTTTTCAAATCGGAAGAATCAGAAATTAATCTGAAATTTTCCTCTCTGGCGGTTACCTTGACGGTTACCTGAATTCTAGCTGGCTGGTAGCCAAACCAAGTTCGGTAAGCTTTCCAGAACCTTAAAAATCTCTGACACATTTAGTCAGTTCGGTCACCTTGTTGGTCACCCTGCGGCTAACCGAAATTTTCATTTCGGCTAGCTGAACTCATTTCGGCTACTTACGGTTAGCTTTCCATAAACTAGCTCTCTGACAGAGATTTTCGACTCAAATTTGGTCAGCTTATGGTTACATTTCGGCTAGCCAAAATTAATTGAAATCTGACGGTTAGCTGATGGTCAGCTTTCCAGAGATTGACCCATTTTATGGATTTCGGCGGTTAGCCTCGCGGTTGGCCTTACGGCTAGCTGAAATGCACCCAGAACGAACTTCTGGAGCTTCAAATTTCTGAAGTAAAACTCTGGAAATTGAGTTCTATGAACTCCAATCACTCCAATAACATCACTAAACATAGAAGGTGTATATACTTGCCTATATTTAAAGAATAATCACAAAAACCCATTTTCTTAGCTTGGATTGAGGTGGAAACTTATCAACTTGAAGTTCTTTCTCCAAGGAAACCTTGAAGAAGAAGATGAAGAAGGTGAAGAAGATGAAGTCTTTTCACTCGAATTACTCCAAAACTTTAGCCTTAGTGCTTGATGGAGTTTAAACGGAAGAAGAGAAGAGAATGAAAGAAAAGAAAGGTGTCTAGGATTTGCAATGAAATGAATGAACTTATTGAAGGCATTTTAGCTTATATAAGCTGTCATTTTGCGTTTAAGTCCATTATACTCTCTCATTTACAATTCGAGTCAAATGAAGGGTTATTTGAGCTCATACTCGTCGAACGACTTCAAGTCTTATACGAAAGTTAACGTACTCGTCAAGATACATGTGTTGGCATCAAGAGTTTCCGTATTTAGCGAAATACACGAAAATTCGAATTTACAAAAAAGTCCTTGTTATACTAGTCTAAGTCTAAAATCCTCTCAATTCACTTCATAACCTTGATTATCACTTCATTAAGCCTTATTCACTCATCGTAGGCTAATTCGATTCCATTTGGCTATAAACCATCATTAATTCAGTTAAATATGACTAGTTAGCCTTAATTCCGAATCAATTAAAGTTAATCTCGATTAACTCAAGGACAGACCTGACAAAGGACCAATTTATGACCTCGGGAAATTTACTGTGAATTTCTTACCCCAGAATACAATTAATTACAACAAAAGTGGGCCCAATCTTTGTTCAAAATTCAAAATTAATTCCAGCAAAGATAGGAGATTGGAACTCTCTCTTTCCAAACTAGGAGCCCAAGGGATCATCCTCTCTTAAAGATAAATGCAAGCAGTGGGTTCGAAACTACACTACCACACTGGGGCTACACGGGAATTTTATCCGGCTTTCCCTCCTGGGCCTGTACGGATTATTCTAGCCCAAAAGGCTGGGAACCTGTGTTATCAAAAAAAAAAAAAAAAAAAAAAAAGAAAAAGAAAAAGAAAAAGAAATGATCAAGGACTTTGTGTGAAAAAACTATTTACGAGAAGCAACCCCCATATGGAATAGCATGCTCTCTCTCCATTAGGGAGGGATAACCATTACCACTCCCCTCTTCTTGTTCTTCTCTCTCTCTCTCTCTCTCTCTCTCTCTCTCTCTCTCTCCTTCCTTCTAGTTCTAAGTCTTCTAGTTCTCCACTTTTTCCGTTTTTTAAGGTAGCTTTGTGCCTTGTCTAAGCAAGACATAGTTTTTAGAAGGAGCTTAAGTTGTGCTTAAACATGCTATCAATGAAAATCATCTTTTTCTTACATATGATGTCCGATTAACTTAGCGATGGGGCATGCAAGATGAAGTTAATTAAGTGGTCCCTAACTTTTCTTTTCTTTATAAGAATGCTTGTTGATCTAGTTGTTTACGTTCTTGAATGATTGAGTAGGCTTGTCTTCGTACCAGTAGGTGCCTTTCTTATTTTAGTTCTCAATGCTAGAATAATATTTTTATTATCCATGTTGGATGTTGATAGATCATGCTTGGGCATATGTGTGTGTGTGTGTGTTTTTTTTTTTTTTTATTTATTTAATGGTCTATGAGAAAAAACTGATTTTAAAAGTTAGATTATCCGGATTTGGATGCCTTGATTGGGTCCAGATCTGAAGTAGGAAAACTAATCAACATTTGTTTTCATAGAAAAAGGAAGTTTTGGTTTGCCAGCTTGATTTTAAATGCCTTGATCTATTTTACCATTATTGATCATCTCATTATCTATTTGCTTCATTTTATGCATTATTAATTGCTTGCAACACCTTTGGAATTTTTTTTATTGATTCGCTGTCTGTAGGTTCAACCCGTACTTGCCGCTATCAATTCGTAAATACCCGTGCACTTGCGGTATTTAGTGTTGATTGAGTCACGATCAATGGGCATCTGCATTTATATTTGAGTAGGCTCTACTGGGAGCCACCGACTGATTGTCTGGAAAATGTCCACGACAAGTTGTCGATGGTTGATATTGCATAATGTACATCTATCAGGAGCACTGGATTTGAATTTGGATATTTTTCCATTGTGTAGGAAAGTTTGAGTCTTCCCAATTCTCAACCCATTATACATGAGTTGACAAGGATATGATAAAGTCCTTTACACCGAGTATCCTAGTACAAGCCAGATTAAATCATATTCATATAAATGGATTGTATCATATGATCTGAAGAGTGGTGTGTTCGAGTTATAGTTAGTCCTCAAGGGGATCTGCACTTGTTGGCGGAAGTTCTTCCGATACACTCCCACTACCATGTGCATATCTGTGAGGTAAAGCTATTGTTATTATGTTATATGCTTCTTCCAAGCCATGGAAATGTTTGGTTGTTTCTATGTTCTTTTTTGTGTGAATACTCTAGTTTTAGTTTGTGAGCCTGAACCGGTTGGGCCTGATGTTGGATTGCAATATTGCATCATTAACCAAGGTTTCTTAAATCCATACCATAATTCTTACTTGTAGAATGTTAAGAGCACTAAATCTAGCCTTTATGAACATAATAGTCACCACTGGATTCATTCACTTCTACTACTACTAGCTGCTGCAGCTGCTACTCCTACTCCTACTGCTACACTGCTACCTACTGCTGCTGCTGCTACGACGTACTACTACTGCTACTACCTACTGTTACTACTATTACTGCTACTACCCACTACTATTGCTACTCCTGCTGCTCCTACTACTACTCTTACTGTTGCCGCTGCTACTACTACTACTTCTACTACTACTACTGCTACTGCTGCTGCCGCTACTATTGTTACTGCTCCTGCTGTTGTTGTTGCTGCTCCTACTACTGCTACTGTTGTTGTTGCTCCTACTGTCGCTGCTGATGCTACTACTACTGCTACTACTCTTACTCCTGCTACTCGTGCTACTACTACTGCTAGTACTCTTACTCCTGCTAATTCTACTACAACAACTGCTACTACTCTTACTCCTGCTAATTCTACAACTACAACTGCTACTATTACTACTAATACTACTGCTGCTGCTGCTACAACTGTTACTGCTGCTGCTGCTACTACTGTTGCTGCTCCTCCTCTTACTACTACTGCTACTGCTACTACTATTACTATTGTTGCTGCTACTGTTGTTGTTGCTCCTACTGTTGCTGCTGCTGCTACTACTGCTGCTGCTACTCTTACTCCTGCTACTCGTGCTACTACTGCTGCTGCTACTCTTACTCCTGCTAATTCTACTACTACAACTGCTACTATTACTACTAGTACTACCACTACTACTGCTACAACTACTGCTGCTGCTGCCCCTCCTACTCCTGCTACTACTGTTGCTGCTCCTCCTACTACTACCACTCCTGCTGCTGCTGCTACTGTTACTTCTACTACTAGTATACTACCGCTACTGCTGCTACTATTACTGCTACTGCTACTGTTGCTACTACTACTCCTGCTAATGCTAATACTGCTGCTGCCGCTACTACTATTGCTCCTCCTGTTACTGCTGCTACTAATGCTCCTCCAGTTACTACAACTCACGCACAACCCCCACACGTCCTACTACTACTGCCCACACACGGACAACTCACGCACAACCCCCACACGTCCTACTACTACTGCCCACTCACGGACAACCCCCACACTACCCTTACCAGCTTACCAACAGCCAGGACAAAGTAATTTTCATTTGAATGAAACAAAGGACCTCCTCTTTTGCATAATGAATATCATGATTTGGCCTGCTGACATGGGTTCCTATACTGATACTTGAAGCACACCAGTTCATTTCTATTAGTGATAGTGGTACTAGATCTTTGAAGAGAGAGGAGAAAAATGCTTCAAGGCACATAATTGTTTTCCTTAAGACGTTTTTTGCCATCCACTTGGCTGAAACAAATCAGCTATGGGTTACCAACCAGCCCACCTCCAAGATATAATGAAGCCGAGCTAAAGCTGATGTTGATCTGCGTTTACTGGTACGAAGATCAACCCGGAACTCAGGCCCATTAAAAACCCAATAGCAGAGCCCAACCACATACAGAAACCACAATGCATGCATTAGAGAGAGAAATGTGCTGTTATGTATTCCCGAATGAGATTTGTATCCAATTTATAAAAATCAAATGGTAACTATGGTCATGCAGTTTGAGATTTGAAGATTCTTTTGGAAACTCTCGAAACTTTTGGTTTGCGAAAGAATACAAGTGTTAGGACATATGGGACATTCGGACATAACTACCATTGGTAGTTAAAATAACATATAATCACTTTCCACGCCCATCGAGTCCATTCTGACTTAGCCTAATAAAGAAATGAGTCATCTCAGGTTAGGCCCAACAAGTTGTAAAATTAATAAAGGTCTCATCATCCTGGCTTAAAGCTCCAAGCCAAAGTACATCAATTCGGGTGCCTGTCTATATATAGACTAACACGGTTAGCAAAGGAGATCCATACAAAAATATATAAGGAGAAAAATATAAGTGAGGATCTCGAGTGGATCCCACCTAAAACCCCACCATAAAACGATAAATTTTAATTTCTTTTTTATGAATATAAATTAATTCTAACTACACTTAGGGACTAAAAAAAATTTAACTGGTCAAGCGGATTGTTAACGGGTTACTGGTTTAATTCATACACGACCCGTTAACTTAACATGTTAATGGACTCGACCTGTTAATGACCCAAACCCATTAAGAGCCCACCCGAACTCGTTAATATCTTGAGGTTCGTGTCGTGTTCACGGGTCGTGTGGCATTTTGACAGCTCTACTTGTAATGCATCAAGTTGCTGGGCTCAAGACTCAAAGTAAGAGTCCCCGCCTCCCAGTTCTATTAGAATAGGACTTGGGTCTGAGCCTGGCCCGGCAATTCATGAGTAAGGCTTAAACCCAAAAATTCAAAACCATTCAAATCAATATCCCATCTTGCATTGGCATCAATTGGAAATTTACTCTAACTAGAGTATGCAGAATTGTTAGATTGATATTGAGTAGTAGAACTTATTTGATCTGTTTTGTTCTTTTATCCTATTCAAGTGGTTTCACTTTTGACTTTACTGCCCAAATTCTTTACCAACAAGAATATTTTCTTAGGACCCGTTCATATATTGTGTAAAAGGAAGGGGTAGAAGAATTCTCTCTCTAGATGAGTGGGCTCCACCACAGATGTAACTATCGATTACTTTCAAACTCACCAAAACATATATTTTAAAATAAAGAAAACAGGACAAAAACTAAATACTAATATTTATTTACTTCCACTTTACCATTCAGTTTACTTTTCCTACAAGTAGCAGTAGGTGCCCAGAAAAGTCCATAGCCCTCTCAGCTTTGCATTAGGTGGCACTTGAATTGACTGACCCCTTCCATCACTACTAATTAGAAAAGAAGGATTAGAGCTATCTTTCCCTTTCCCCCGTCATCCTATATTAATTTATGGACAAATGATCGGCCACCTGCCCCAACGCTATTGAACCAAATGTCTCTACTATTCTAGAAGCACAACGATTGAAAAAAAAAAACCTAATCCAGGCCATTTGGGCCATCTCTACTCATTTCTTATCATAAGTTTATTTTAATGCAATGATAAATTCAATCACTTTATCTTTACATCCGTTAAATTTGGACGTACGATCAATTCAAGGGGAGATATCACTTAATCTTCACACCACCAATTCTAATATTAAATTTAGTTCACTTGTACTACCACCTCAGGACACAGGGATTTTACTCAACTTCTGTCGGCTTCTTGGCCCGATTTGGTAACTCTACTAATTGAGTCAAGTGAAGTAAAGTTGATTTTGAAGAAAAAATAAAATATAAAAGGATCATGATGGTATTTTATTTTTAGTGGTTTATTATGAAATCTTTTTAGCTTTTTGTATGGAAAAATGGAGTATTTTTGTCTTTTAGCGAGTAAAGGCAGTTGCTTTTTGACTTTTCTGAAAAAAGATGGAGGGAATTTTGGTAAAATGTGCTTTTGATGGAATGTTTAAATTGACTTAACTTTACTTGAATTTATAAATAAAATTACCAAACGGGCGAGCCTGAGGAAATAGTCAACCCAAAGGGTCACTGTGCAAAGAAAAAAAAAAAGAAAATATCTATATATATATATATATTAAATTTAGTTGCAAAGGTGTATCTCAATTCATCTTTTAAATTTGAATGCATTATCAATTCAATGGTGCAGATGATGCATTAGTAAGGTGAAATTTGGCACCTTTGCAGGTGACTTGTTCAATTCAAAACAAAACAGATAAGAAGAGTAAGAGTACGAAATCAAAACTCACACTAAAATCAAGGCTCATTTAGGGGGCTAATGAGTGAAGGCGTACACGGCCGTGGAAATGTAAACAACAAGTGCAGTGGACACGAGCGTGATGAGCGTCGCGACTGCACGATTCGTGTCAGCCTTCCCACACGAAAGCCTCCCGATCCTGATCTGGATCACATTCACCATCGACAGCATCAAAAAGACGCAGCCCATCACGGACCCAGCGGCCGAGCCCATCATCCCAAACCTCAGGACCTTCAGATTGATGTGGGCTCGAAAGGCGTCGTCCACGTCCCTGCTGTTGAGGAGATTGATGGCCAGCTTCAAGCCCTGTGCGACCAGGCTTGAGAAGAGGAAGAAGCTGAAGGAGACGACCTCGAAAACCAACAGCTTCTTCGCCACATCTGGGCCCGCGTCGCATTTTTCCTCGAGGCTCCGCTGTCCTGGCGTGGTGAGGGAGAGGCCGACGAAGACAGCGATGGTGAAGAGGGAGTTTACGTTGACAAGGCCGTCGAGGGCGATGACGTGGACGCTGGTGGTGGACCGCCTGGCGTCGGAGCCGGTGCGGTTGTATGGATCCTTTGCGTATGTAGCAGATCTGGAGAAAGAGAAAGAGAAGGAGAGATTTTGAGAGAGGGTTTTGATTGAGAGGAATGTGAGAAGAGAAAAGAGGGGGATTTAGGGTTTAGTGGGGGACTTACTCTCCATCCATTGTGGGGAAAGGGTTGATCTGATTGCTTGCTTGATTGCTTGATTTGTTGGGATTGATTGAAATGGAGACTTGAAAGAGGCGATGTCTTCAACAGCGTTGGGAGGAAAAAACAGGAAGGAAAGACCAACTTTTTTTGTATGTTTTTGGGTGGGTTTGCCTTTTTGGAGATGCTTTATTACCACTGCCTGGAATGGGGTCACTATAGTACGGATATAACGTAAGGCACAAGTAACTTATCCTTGTATTGATTGGCCCACTGGTGTCACCTGGCTCGTGATGTTTACGCCATGCCTAAAATGGACTGTCTCTGCTAAATATATAAATATATATAGAAAAAGTCGTCCCGAGGGACTTTTCCCGAGTCTGGCCAAATGACCAAAATACCCCTCCCATGTGGAGTCGGGCTAGGATCGGGACAAGTAGCATGGCTCATATATATATATATATATATATATATACACACACACTTCTGATAATCCTCCTCGTTGTGATTAGGAATATAAATGGGTGTTCGATTCTTTAAGATTACTTAGAGGTTTTGACCCACTAAAAATCGGATCTGGATTCATATTTAGGCATCAATTGATAAATGGTTCACGGTCCGGTTCCACCTTGGTTCGGACCCGTAGACCCAACATATTACTTCAATTTTTGAAAATTTCTCTTAAAACTCATGTTTTTTAAATATCATTCTTTATTTAGACCCGGACCCAGATTAGGACCTGTCCCATATATGGTTCCGATTCCGGTTCCGAAGCAAAAAAACCCATAGATCCAATCCCACATTCTCCTTAACAGTTCCGGGTCCACCGTGGACCCGGACCAGAACCGACCCGTTTACAACCCTACTTATGACGGTGGTGTTGTCGTGTGAGTTGCTATGATTATGTGAAGATATGTATATTATGCTCCTTTTAAATGGTATGATAAGCATTAGGTTGCATTGTCAATCTTTGTTTTTTATCTTCTTTTTTTTTTTTTTGCTATAGTGGCTACAAGTTATACTTCAAAACGGTTAACCCAGGTATCCATACTCATGCATGTGATGATACCATAGTATAACATCACTCAATCATGAATGTGTTGACAAAGGCCTTGAGGCCTAATCTTTCAATATAATTTCTGATGGGAGTTTATTTTATTGGGGATTCCAGCTGACACCATTTTGTGATGGTTGTACCCTAGCCTTTTTGGAAGCATTATTTCCCCAATAGAGTTTTGAAATCCAACTACATATAAAGTCCCAATGTCATTTGGGATTCTTAGAATTTGGGTTCTTTCACATTTGCAAATGTTTCACCCAAGAGGGGGGGATTTAGGAACTCCAACCTAAGCGATAGATTTAGAGAAAAATGAATTTCCTAAATTCTAGTAAATAAATATGCCGCTAAGTGCAAATATGAACATAGAAAGAATAATAAACAGAGTATTTTTCATTAGGAGGAGAAACAGGAAGAAAAGTAGGGTGGAGAATCTTCTTAAAGAATGAGTATGTTTTAATTTAAAATGGACAAATGGGAGTAAAAAAAAACTTATTATAAGAAGTGAGATTTTCAATTGTTAAATATCAGTCTTTTATCAATTAAAATTTTATTTTTTAGAGTAAATTGTGGTTTCTCAACTGCCTTGAAAATAACTACTTTTCTCTTAGATTTTCCTTTTTGCCTTTCTCCATTAAATACTCCCCTTTCCACACATATATCACCAGAGTTCCTAATCGACATAGCCATAGCCAGGATCCATCTCTTGTATTTGTGTAAAGGAAGATGCTTGGGTTTGTACTTTGAAAATTATATATTGAACTAGAGAGAATTTCAATCCTGCTTCCTTTTATACAATATATAAATGGGCCCTAAGAAAATGTTCTAAAGACACCAATTCCTAATTGTTGATAAAGAATTAGGGTGGCTGGCTCATTATTCAGTCAATAAGGCTTACCTATGAAATCCAAACCGCTTAAAATCTCTATCCCCACTTTATGAGATTTCACACAAACTTTACTCGAATCTAGAGTTGATCATACTTTCAAACTAATAAGTGAAACACATGAATAGGATAAAAGAACAAAACGGATCAAATAAGTTCTGATATTCAATATCAATCTAACAATACTAAAACTCTTATTTAAAGTAAATTTCTAATTGAAGACAATGCAATGTCGGATATTGAATTGAATCATTTTGATATTTCAGATTTAAACCTTACTCATTAACTACCAAACCGGACTACGGGGACCCTACCCTCGGGTGAGGAAAGTAGACCTTAGGTGAGATGAGAGAGCCCTCTGACGAGGGATGGTGGCATGTCAAGATTTGAACCATGGTTAGTCCAGTTAATTGACGCGTTTTATTAGGTAAGACACCAATCTCGGTTTGAATCCATTCTTAAATGACAATTTTCTCAAAAGGTCACTGTAACGAATTGAGAGTCAAGACTTTTCAAATAGCGTTTAGTGTAGTGAATGGCTTTACCAAAAGGTAGGCACAAGTGGAGCCTAGCCTACTGACTTACACTGAAAAGAATGTTGGTAGATCAGCCGGTCATCAAGAATGTTTGTAGACTAGCTGGTCATCAACTCCGAGGGGTCTTGGTATCCACAGGCCGAGTCGTCAGGACCACGGTTTCTCCATCTTCTGAAACTAGAGGTCTTGGTATCGACCTCCGGTTGAATCCACTTGTGCTACCACTCATGGGCCACAGGGATTTTACCTGGCTTTTCTCTGGGCCCGTAGGAAATAGTTCAGCCCATAGAATTGGGAACCCTCCGTTAGATAAAAAAAGGGGAAAAAAAAAAAAAAAAACACCAGCTGGTCACCAAATTAAATTAAGTCGAATGAATCTAACAGTCGTTCTAAATCCGATAGTCAGCAACTACCAGTAAATGTTTGTGCCCTGAAAACATACAATATAACGTCTAACATGTGGAAACAAAATCATGGAAAATCTGTACAGCATTTTAGTTTCAGTAATCAGAGGCCTTCATTTCCTGTACATTTTCTTATCTTTTGTTTTGGATACTGACTTTCATTTCCTGTACATTATCTTCATTTCAGTGTCCACAAAGAGGATTATAAAGTCGAGCTGTTTTGTTTTGTCGAATCCTTTGTGATGTGGGTGGGAATCGGATGCTTGTGGCTTGTGGGGAATTTTCTTCCCCCGTCTGTGTCACGCTGGTTGCCATGAAATTCAGGGGTTCGATTTACTACGCGGTCTCATATCATGAATATTCAGATTGTGATATCAGCATGTAGACATTTTTGTAAGAGAAATTTTTACTTTTGCCCGTTGCAGCCTAATATGTTGAATATTCAGATTGGGGTATCTGTTTGTAGACGTTTCTGTAAGAGAAATTGTCATTTTTGCGTGTTGTGTGGAATGGCGAAATAGACATTGGAACGTGTTGTATGTCCATGTTTTTTTCTTAAGACGTGTCTTTCCAATAAAATGATCCTATAATAACATATTTCTGTTTTAAAAGATGAGAAATTCAGCCTTGTTACCCTTTCATGGGAAATTGAAATATTTCCGGTCAGAAAAAGTGATTGTATTATTTTTTTTTCCTTTCTTTTGTGAGAAAAAAATGTATAGCAGTAAAACAATTGGCTAACTGCACAAAAATCAAAATGAATTCCGTGATTTCACTCTATCATAGAATTCTCTCGTCGCACAAATGCATTTTTAGACTATGATTTGCTTCGAATGTCAATGAACCGCGGAGGTTCCATTATACCTGTGCTGTTATTGGATTGAAGCCCGAGTTCATATCCAAATGCCCGTATGTCCAAGAAAAATCTATAAATTGTATTTACTATGACTCCAAATAAGGAAGCTAGAGAAGGGGGTGCCCACCCTCAAATGTAGTGCCGGCAAAAGCTAACTCAACCTTACCCGACTCGCATATGACCCTCACAACCCAATCCACATAATATACGGGTTGGTCGCAGGTCAAGCTTTCCTAACCCACTTTTAAACAGGTCGGATTAGGGTCAGCGCGCTAGTTTAACCCGCATAAGCTGTTTGTCCTTTTCTTGAATCTACAGCTTATATACTCAGTACTTAATTCTATGAAGTATATCTTTTTATTTTAATATGGTATTTTTTTATGAAAATTTTATTTTATTTCTATTAGTTTTGCTATACTATATCTACAGTCACTATTTATTTTTTTAAATGTATACTCTACTCATTGTATAAATAACTCCTTCTCTTTTCTTTCTTTTCTTTTTTTTTCCCTCAAGCATGACCCTTTGTGAACTTATGAATATTTTTAGGGCTCTTCTCTCTTAGGAGGATTGTGCATATGAAGAAAATACAATCGATATCACATGAATAAAATAAAATAATCAAGTAACGTCTGAATTCATGCTAGTTTCCACATTATTTTCTTCTTGCGCCGGCACAAGCCAGAGAGTACGGTGAATATATTATGGCATCATGACTCAGGCCTAGGCCTAGATTTTCATTCCAATATTAGTTGAAACCAAGTCTGATTTAAGATCCTATAAGAAGCAAATTAACATTCGGCTGATCATAACTCATACAAAACTTATAATGCCCTTTCATGATAGGTTTTAAATTGCACCAATAAGATTTATAAAGTTAAGGATTGTTCATTTAGATCTTATCTTTTTTTTTTTATGAATTAACTTATCGGTTTGACACTCCTGAACCACCTCCCCCCCCCACCCCCCCAGACCTCCGCCAAACCCTAGAACCAGCTCCTACTCCACTACCCAATCCTGCTAACATCCATCTCCCATTCTTTGCCCCCTTTCCTAACCCTACCTCTCTGTCCCCTGTTCCCACCTCCCACCCTGTTCCTCTCATTCCAAACCATATAGCCCCAGCAAACCCATCTATAAACCCCATTGCTCCAAACTTCCCCTTTGTTCCCATAAACCCTTCCTTCAATCAGCCCCCTAGATTCAGACCTCCTTTCAGACCTCTCGGGTCCTCTATTGCCCCCTTTCCCAAACGACTCAGGCCAAACCGTTCCCCCCTTTCCATCAGACCTAGGAAAATCCGTTCCCTTTTCTCTCTCAACTCCTCATCCTGGGCAGGGCCTCCTTTCTTCGCCATGGGATCCACCTCAAATCCAGCTCCTGCAGCAGCATCTGGGCAGCATATTACAAGCGCAATCCACTTCTCAAGATGGTCAGTCGCAGCAGAAATCTTATGGTAGCTTCCTATCTCCACCCACAATCACCGCTCCTCCCTCTATTCCTCCTCCAGCATGGATAGATGGCAAACTCACTCTCAGGATTCCCCATCACATGGTTGCCAACAGTAAAGAGTCCTCCTTTTCTGCTATAGGGAAATTTGTTGGTCGTCACCCACCTTAGAAGGAGTAGAACTCTGGGTCAAAAATTCCTGGAGGCTATCCAGGCCATGCCTCTTCTCTCTCTGTATGCCTCTTCTCTCTCACAGAAAAAGGTTTCTTCATCTTCAGATTTAACACCAAGGAAGACAGAGACTGCTTGGTCAACCAAACTCCTCTGATTATGGAAAGGAAAAAAACTCCTTCTTCAGCAGTGGTCCCAGGGGCAGGATATCAGTTCATGGCCGACAATCACTCCTGTTTGGATTCGTCTCAAAGGTATTCCCTATCACTGTTAGAGTAGTGAGATTCTTCTCTCCATAGCAGGATCTTTCGGCAAGCCTCTTCGTCTAGATGAAATTACTGCTTCCTGGAAAATGCTATCCTATGCCAGAGTCTTGGTAAATCTGGATGTGGCTCAATCTACTGTGTCTTCTCTTATGGTCGATCTGGAAGGAGAAGGTTTAGTGAAGGTGGAAGTTTCCTATAAGAACATCCCCTGTTCAGAATGTCTCTCAGCTGGCCATCTTTCATCCAAATGCCCATTCTCCTACACACCCCCGCTGCTTCCAACACCAGGCTCTATCTCCCAGCTACCTCCCCATAGTCAAGTTCAACTCCCAGAGGTAGAAGATTCCCCAGGTGGCCTAGAGTCCTCATCTGATCCCCAAGAGCCCAATTCCTCTAGGTCGGATATCCCCCACATTCCTCCTACTTCCTTTAACTCCCTAGCCCTGAATTTGATCCAAGCAGACACATAAACTCCTCCTCTCCCTCTAGAATCCTCTGTGTACAGTCCAGAGACCAATCCGGCTCATAATATAGATTGTTCCAATCCTTTTTCTGTCCTAGAGACTCCCTCTATCCTAGTCCCTCTCATCTCTTCTCCAAATTTCAAAAATCCAGCAACCGCCCAAAATTCCCCTGAGTCAGTAACAGAAATCAACCATCCCCAAATTGAAGATCCTCTGACAGAAAACTCCTCTCTCCTCTCTATCCATGACTTGGTCCCTTTGGCTGAAAATGAGGCTCCTTCATCCTCCCCTCTTGTGGTGGATCTTTCTTCTTTTAAGATTAAAGGGAGGAAGAAATCCAAGAATAAAGGCTCAACCTCTCAAGGCCCTAATACCAAGAGCTCTACTGGCCCTCCCCAACCAACTTTGTCCAATGTATAAGGTCCTATACTGGAACTGTAGGGGAATTGGAAACACTCCCACGCAAACAGAGCTGTTCCACCTCATTTTTCCCACTCTCCTCATATCATCTTTCTTTCTGAACCTAAAATTCCTTTGGGCTCTCCCATTTCCCAAGCTATCCACTCTTTTGGCTATACTCAATCCTTTGTCTCTCCTTCTAACTCAATTTAGTGCTTCTGTAAACCCAACCCCAACCTTACTTTCTCCCTTATTGATATGTCGCCCCAGCACATTTCCATCCAAGCAACAAATTGTTGACACCAAAAAAGTTACTATGTCTCCTCAAGATCAAGAAGCCACAAGAAGCTGCATCCTGCTACAAAACAGGCAAAGCTACTTCAAGCATCAGATCCTGTCGAAATCAAACAAAAACTACAAGATCCTTCAAGACAGCCAAAAGAGGGGTACACCTGAACTTTCAGGCCATTCCGACAACGTTTGACCCTCCATTAACACTCGAACAGCAAAATCAAGCCCCCCGGCGGCGGGAACCACCGAACCCATCACTCATCAAACAAAGTACATGAATGGCTTCATCAAGCTTCTAAAGAGCTGCACGTCGAATTTCAGGTCATTCCGACAACGTTTGACCAGGTTTCGATGCTCCGAAAGAAAATCAAGCCCATCGGCGACGGAGCACCCCGAGACCATGACATAAAAATTGGAGCTAATTGGTCATCTCAAAATGACTCCAATAGGCTCCCCGTCTAATTTCAGGTCAATTGGATATCGTTTGACCACATATCAAAGCTTGGCATTTTCCCCGCAGTAAAATCAAGTCAAGAATCTACGGGACCCCAAACGGCTTCAAAACTCAAATAAAGCCCATGGTTGGTCCTATCCACTGCTCAAGAAGCCTCACCTCAATTTTCAGGTCATTCCGACATCGTTTGACCTAGTTTCGACTCTTGTCGGAAAATTGGCTACAAAGTCTTCGGCTTTCCCGAAAAATGGGAAACTTTGTGCTCCGGTTTTGTGCGAGTTCCCATCAAGCTTTCTCCAAGAAAATCAAGTCAATAATTGAGGAAAAATGTCAAGAAAAATACAGAAGAAAAAAGGAGCAAAAAAGAAGGAAAAATGCCCGAAAACAAAGCTCGGCGACGAAAAGGGCCAAAGCCCCCCTATGGTCGCCGGCGACCTTGCAAATTCGGGTCGCCGGATTTCTCACCGAATGACTCGTTTTCCGATCCTTTTCGCGTTTCGAGTGTTCCTGCCTCTGTGATTTTCTGAGAATCCAATTTTTAATGCTGGAAAACCACTGATCTTCATCGACATCTTGGATCCGCTGTCAAAAGCATGAAATCATCACTGATCGCTCCAAGATCGCCAACCGGCTGACCAAAAAAGTACACTTTCTGCCCGATTGATCGTGAAATCGACAAGACAGATGTCACCGGCCCACCAACATTAATAAATGTTTGAAATTGCACTGCAATCCGACATCAAACAATATGTGGATCCACCTGTGATGATCACAAGAAGAATCCCAAAAGATGCGGCGCGGCACGTGACTCTTCACATGCCCTGGCGACCACTTAATATCGTTAATTGACCCGTTTATGACAACTTAATGCGGTCATTAACTCATTATTTTGGACGGCCCAATCAGATTCAAGCATTTGGGAGTTACAAATCCAAGCAATCATGGCATTAAACCCATGAAACTCCCATCACCATGAAGATTAAAGGCGATTAAATGCCCACTATCCTTCATCGGCCAATCACAAGCCAAGAAAAAGGAGTTACAAAATCAAGAAATAAAACTTGTAACTCCTCTCATAAATATCATCAATTCTCTCATCATGGCCATCAATGACAATAAACACCTCATGGCTACCAAAAGCCTATAAAAGGAGGTCCATTCCAAGCTGAATACCAAGTGTGATCCCAAGCCCCGAAAATCCAGAAAATTCAAAAGAGAGACGAAGTCCTGCCGCTTTACTCCCAAAAGCACTACAACGTGATCAAAGTCCCTTGGGGGACCACCCCCAAGGTCCCCTCCTTCTACAACATGGCTTAAACACGGCTTTTCAGCCCGTTTACTCGGTTTTTTCATTGGATATAAGACCTCCTCTTGATCCTTGTCCTTTAAAAAATTGATGTTGGAGCCAAGCTGAAGAATCGAAGCATCAAGCGTTCTCATTTGAAGGACGATGGTTAAGTCCATACATGACTTGCGACTGTTGATCTGAACGTGTCCCCACAATCTCCTGAGAAGTTAGATTCATTTTCTTTGTTTTCTATTGTAATTTGTATTTGTTTAAAGAGACCAAAAAAAATCACAATTCTTGTCTTTCATATTTGATGAGTTTTGTAAAACCGCCTTTCACGGCAAAATCGCCTTTCACGACAAACAAAGAAAAAAATGCCTTCTACGGCATTCTCAAAAACAAACTTGTCTCTTTTCTTAAATATTTATGTAATTTGAAAAGTTAGAAAGAATGATCGATTTCCTTTCTACTTATGAAGGTGAATCTCCGGATCATCACCATTCCAAATTCCAAGTAGAATAGTAAATCTGGCATACCCGTACAAAAAGTTGATACCCGCGTTTTCCCTCCTCCGCCGAGACCCAGGCAGCCCCAGGGGCGGAAGGAGAGGACGGAAATTCGAGGGTCCATACCCTGGCATATCAACACAATTACTGAAGACGCCAATGCTTCTACAGAGACGTCTTCAGCAAATGACAAGGATCAACCCCTCGATCCTGAGAGTGATCTTCTAAAAGAAGACCCTTCTCAAAAAGCACTCTAAGTAAGCAGTCAAGCTCCCTTTGTGATCTCTCTCAAAACATCAAAGCCTTTGGTCATCACTACCAAAGCAAATAAGACAAAACAAAAGGCTGGGGGCAAGTTCATTGTCTCCTTTGTGTCTATTATGCATGACACAGACTCGGAGTCAGAGCCAGAAGATGACACAGCATCAAGCCAAGCTGATACTCAGCAAGATCAGCCCGCTCTCACTCCATCGGAGACACTTGTTGACATAGAAGATCCTAAGTCTGCTTCCTTTGTTATTCCGGCAACTTCGCCAGAAGAAAAAATAATCTTCTTCCACAGATCAGGAGCATTTCCACTAAACTCTCTGCTTGAACCTTTCCAAAATGAAGGTATGCCTCAGCTATCCCTGTATAGTCCGATGGCACAAGCTATCATGAAGAAAATGGGCTACGATGCTCAGAATCTGACTGGTTTGGGAGGTGGCCGTGGTATTCTCATACCATTGGAACCCACCATGACCAAAAGTCAACCAGAAGATTGGAAAATCCACCTTCATAAAGGTAAGTCTTCATATGGGTTGGGGTATGATCCTACCGCTCCTATGAGACAGTTGACACCATGGCTGCAAAGTCGCTTTACCAACTAAGCCTCAACATCTCATGAAGACATTGATCTTCCTGGATATCTCTTTGAGGAGTCACTCGTCAAGGATCCAGAAAGCTCTTCCAATTGGTATAATTTCTCTGATGATAAAGAGGAATTGCCCGATGACACAGACGTGCGGTTCTCTGACCCAGAAGAACCATCGTCTCCAAAAGAAGTACCTTACTTCGACTCAATTCCAGCAAATGATAGGGACCATCTCATTGCAAGTCTTGAGAAGGATACTGATAAAGAAGATCCATGGACAGAAACAGAGCCGCAGTCTGAAAATGCCTCTGGCACTCCAGAAGGTCTTGTTGAGTTGGAAGCCTCCGAAAATATTGTGGAGGAACCACCTTCAAACCTTCCGACAAAAGACCCTGTTCAAAAGATAAACTTGAGAACACCTGATAACTCACGTCCTGTATTCATAAGCAAGAATATAAAGGATGATGAGTTACCCGAGTATATCTCTTTTTTTCGTGAGTTTGTTGATTACTTTGCATGGTCTTATGCTGAAATGCCTGGCTTAAATCCCAAAGTAGCAGTCCACAAGCTCAACTTGCAAAAAGAAATCAAGCCTGTCAAACAAGGCCAAAGAAGATTCTGTCCCGACGTGATGGACAAAATTAAACAAGAAGCTCAGAAACTTAAAAACGTTGGCTTCATCCGCGAGGAACAACGTCCTGAATGGTTGGCCAACATCGTCCCCGTGACAAAGAAAAATGGGCAGATAAGGGTCTATATCGATTACAGAGACCTGAATAATGCATGTCCTAAAGATGAATTCCCGCTCCCCATACCAGAGGTGATGATTGACAACACCTGTCGGTTTGAGCGAATGACATTCATGGATTGATTCTCTGGCTACAATCAGATAAAGATGTATCCTGAAGATGAAAGGCATACATCATTTCGGACTCCATTTGGAGTGTATTGCTACACTATCATACCATTTGGTCTGAAAAATGCAAGTGCAACATATCAGAGGGCTATGATGAAAAAATTCCAAGATATGCAGCACAAGACGATCGAATGCTATGTTGACGACCTTGCCATCAAAAGAAGAAGAAAAGAAGACCAGCTCGACGATCTTCAAGAAGTCTTCCTCCGACTTGGCAAACACAAATTACGGATGAATCCACTAAAATGCTTCTTCGGTGTCTCAACGGGTAAGTTTCTCGGATTCATAGTACGGAAAGCTGGAATAGAACTTGACCCCACCAAAGTCAAGGCTATCCTGGAAATGCCATCTCCAAGGACCCTAAGAGAATTAAAAAGGCTTCAAGGAAGATTGGCATACATCCGACGGTTCATCTCCAATTTGTCAGGGAAGTGCCGTCCATTCTCTCGCTTGATGAAGAAAGGCGTGGACTTTGTCTGAGATGCTGAATGTGAAAATGCATTTCAAGACATCAAACCATACCTCACCAAACCTCCAGTGCTGGCTGCCCCCACAACTGGAAAACCATTTATCTTGTACACAAGAGCTCTCGACCATTCTTTGGGTGCTCTGCTCGCACAAGAAAATGACGACGGAAAAGAAGCTGCTCTATATTACCTTAGCCGCATGTTGGTAGGTGCAGAGCATCGCTACTCCCCAGTCGAAAAAGAATGTCTTGCAGTGATGTTTGCCGTACAAAAGCTGCGTCACTACCTGTTGTCCAACACAGTCTACCTGATTTCGAGGATCAACCTCCTAAAGGTCCTTGTTACAAAAGTAGGTTCTTTCAATGCTCGACTGGCCAAATGGTCCATCCTTCCATCACAATTTGATATTAGGTATGTACCACAAAAGGCAATCAAAGGCTAAGCTCTAGCAGACTTCCTCGCAGAGCATCCATTGCCTAAAGGTTCTCCACTCAGGGATGATCTCCTAGACGAATTTGTCTACAATGTGGAAACTTCCTTATCAAATGCTTCTTGGGACATGTACTTTGACAGTGCAACCAGGACAAATGACAAAGGAAAGCAAATATCGGGAATTGGCATCCTCTTTGTCAGCCCCGACAAATACATGATTCCACACGCCTTCTCTCTACTAGAACCATGTTCAAACAATGCAGCTGAGTACCAAGCCCTGATTGTAGGATTGGAAATCGCCCTCGAATCCGGCATCACCATGCTAGAAGCTTTTGGAGACTCTCAACTGATTGTCAACCAGATGAATCAGAAATTTAAAGTCAGGAAGCCTGATTTGCTACCTTACTACAACAAGGTGCAGTCGCTTCGACAAAAATTCAACATCTGTCACATCACCCACATCCTCAGAGGTGAAAACATTCATGCAGATGCCCTGGCTGGACTCACCGCATCCATGGCAATTTAAAAAGGGGAAAACATTCAAATCACAGTGTGTCAAAGAAGGATTCCCCCGCCTCTTAACACACACCAAGGAGTTGTTGAATGCCACCAAGTGGTTGGAAGTCGGATGTCAATCCTCAAACCTCCGATCGGCGACTGGAGGGATCCGGTCATTGATTACATCATGTTCGGAATCCTACCTGAAGATCCAAAAGAGCAGGTAAGCATCCAAAGACGAGCATCGAACTTTCATTTGGATATACCTTCAAAAGCACTTTACAGAAAATCCTTCAACGGAGTACTTCTACGTTGCTTGTCACAACAAGAGGTTGAAGAAACCCTTAAAGAAGTACATGCTGGTCTTTGTGGAGCCCATCAGGCTGGTCCTAAGCTCTACAACCAGATAAAAAGGCTAGGTTATTATTGGCCTACCATGGTAGCTGATGCAATGCAATTTGCCAAGCGCTGCCAAAAATGCCAAATTCATGGAGATTATGTCCACATGCCTCCAGAATGGCTACATCCAACAGCAATCTCATGACCTTTCGAAGCCTGGGGTATGGACATCATAGGTCCTATCTCTCCCCCATCAAGCAAAGGTCATCGCTTCATCTTCGCCGCTACGGATTATTTCTCTAATTGGTTAGAAGCATTTGTGCTCAGCGAAATGAAGACCTCATTAGTCCTTCAGTTCTTGCGCACCAACATTATTTGTCGCTTCGGCATACCTAAAAGATTCGTCCATGATAACGGACCACAATTCCGGGATCACAGATTCTACAGGTTCTGCAATAAGTACAAAATCTAAAGTTGTCCTTCGACTCCATATAATCCATCAGCGAACTGACTAGCAGAAGCCTTCAACAAGACACTCTGCAAAATTCTCAAGAAAATGATCTCTAGTCACAAAAGTGACTGGGGCGACAAACTACCAAAAGCTTTGTGGGCCTATCGAACCACCGTTCGAGGACCAACCTATGGATGCGAAGTTGTTGTCCCTTTGGAAGTACAAATTCCTTCCTTAAGGGTATCTCTGTAAAATGACATGACGCAAGAAAGCAATGTCAAATTGAGACTCCAAGAGCTGGATAATCTCGATGAAAGACGACTCGAAGCTCTACAAAGCATTGAGTTGTACCAAGCACGCATGGCAGGATCTTTCGACAAAAAGGTTAGGCAACGCATCTACAAAAAGGGTGACTTGGTTCTTCCATAGTCTTTGCCCACAATTCCAAAGGCAAATTTGAACCAAAAGGGGAGGGACCCTTCGTCATCGACAAAGTCTTCTCTAACGGTGCATACGCTCTTCTAAACATGGAAAGAGACAGATGTATGCTGCCCATCAACGGCAAGTTCTTGAAGCGGTACTACCCTTGGAGACTTCCTCAAACGGGTCAGAGCGATATCTACACGGCCAAAGCCTATTTTCAGGTACTTGCTCGTCAAACCCATTTTCTTTTGAAATTTTCATCTTGAAATTTCCAAAAAAAAAAACTCTCAAAACAATAGTTACTTTTCATTGTTAAAAAAAAAATCAAAATCCAAAAATCCAAGTTTAGGAGCCTCTTCCCAGACTTGACCAAAATTTTCGATCCTTAAACCCAAGATTCTTGGTTTGAAACAAAAACCAGGACTCAGGAATTTCCACCCTAGTCCGCCTCGGCTTTTACAACAAAAAATGGTTTTAAGTCAAAACTTATGGCCCTTGCGTCTTTAAACAAAAAAAAAAAAGATTTTTAGAAACCGCGAGGAAGCGACACTTAGTTGATACTCGCAAAACCCAAAAACCGGAAGGATGCGAATCCCATTTGATACTTCCAAAACCCAAAAACTGGAAGGATGCGAACCCCATTCGATACTTCCAGAACCCAAAAATCGCAAGGAAGCGAACCCTATTCGATACTTGCAAAACCTCAAAATCATGGAGACGCAATATTCCAATTGATATCCATAACCCAAATTTCAAATGGTTCGAGAAAACCTCAAATTTAAAAGATCGCGGGGAAACGACACCAAGTCAGTACCCGCAAAACCAAAAAGTTTTGGGAAAAGCAGGGAAGCGACACTTAGTCGATACTTGCACCCCAATCCGCGAGGAAGCGACATTCCATCGATACTCGTAAATCCAGCCCGCGAGGAAGCGACATTCTATCGATACTCACAAATTGAATGAGCAAGGAATCGACATTTCATCGATACTTGCAAGATTATTCAGTGGGGAGGCGACATTTAGTCGATACCTGCATTTTGAAAACCAAAATTCGGCTATAAAAGCCAAAATCGGCTATAAACGCCAAAATTCGGCTATAAACGCAAATCCCGCTATAAAACGCCAAAATCGGCTTTCATGCCAACAAAACAAAACTTGGTTTTCAAAAAATTTGGCTCCCATGCCAAAACAAAACAAACAACAACAAAACAAAACTCGGCTTCTATGCCATTCTAAAAATTGGTTTTCTTGCCATCTCAAAATTTCGGCTTTTATGCCAATTCAAAATTTCAGGCTTTCATGTTATCACAAAATTTGGCTTTCACGCCATCTTAAAACTTTGGCTCTCATGCGACAAACCAAAAAAAAAAAAAAAAACTTTGGCTCTTATGCCACAAACAAAAAAATTTTGGCTTTCATGCCACAAAGAAAAATTTTGGCTCTCATGCCACAAACAAATTTGGCTTTCATGCCACAAAATAAAATTCGGCTTCTATACCATTCCAAAATTCGGCTTTCATGCCATCTCAAAAATTCTGGCTCTAATGCCATTTCAGAAAATTTTGGCTCTCATGTTACAAACAAATTTGGCTTCCATGCCACAAAATAAAATTCGGCTTCTATGCCATTCCAAAATTCGGCTTTCATGCCATCTCAAGATTTCTGGCTCTAATGTCATCTCAAAGATTTTGGCTCCCATGCCGTAAAACAAATTTTGGCTCTTACGCCACAAAATTAGGTTTCCATGCCGTTTAAAATTCGGTTTTCAAGCCATAAAAGACTAGGCTTCTGCCACAAAAATTGGCTTTCATGCCCAAAACAACCCTTTGACAAAAGATTTTCACAAAATGACAACCTTTTGATCAGATTCTTGAACAAACATTCCCATCAGCTTTTACTCAAATTTGTTTTCATCAAAAAATGATTTAAGTGGAAAGAAGGGGATACAAAAAATATAGTACCAAAATTGTTTATACATGGAGGTACCAAAAAAAAAAAAGAAGAAAAAGAGTTTGTTACAACACAGGAGCTCAATCTAGCTTAGTCTTCAACCAAAGGTTCAACTCCTCAAGCAGACCCTTGGCCTTAGCTTCTAAAGTTTTTAGGCCACGCTTCTTCAGAATATTCCCATAAAATGCGGCCGAACGCCGCGACCCATCTGCAGCACGAAGAAGTTCTTTCCAGAGGACCTGCCACTGCTCATACTCTTGAGTCTTCCTCCGGAAATTGCTTTCAGCTTCCTCAACCTGGCGAATGAGAGTCCACTCCTTGTCACGGGCCTCCACAATGGCGGTCCATTTGGCAGCAACTTCTTCCTCCAAAAGTTCAAGATGTTACCTAGCCTCGACAACCTCCTTATCAAGGCGGTCCAAGTCTTGCTTCAGCCCCATGATGGATAACTCGGTAACGTTCTTCTCCCGAACAAACTGCTTCCGAGTCTTCGCGATCTCACTCAGCTCAGCTTTGACTTTGTTGGATGGCTTCATAAACATTTCATCAAAGAGGTCACCATCTGGGAAACTCTTGGTTTCGGTCTACTTGTTCCCCAAAGCAATGACTTCATCAACAAAATCTTTGGCGCTTGCAATGTCCAGACCGACTTCTTCGCTATCAGCAAGAATGTCATGTACATGCTTGATCATGCTAAACCCAGCTTCCGAGTGACCTGAAGAGAGAGTCTCAACCCATGAGCTCAAAACAATCTTCAACACCTTCCTTGCATACTGAAGGTGCGGCGCAGATGAGGATTCGCCATGCTCTGGCGCCCGACTACCCATGTCATGCTCCATTGGAAGAGTAATCAATAAACTCTTTCCAATCGAAGAAGCTGACTCGTTGAAGGAAAAAGAAACCCTTACTCTTGGATCGGCCGCAGGTATCCCCTGTTCTGGCTCTAAGGAAGACGGAGGAACTTCTCCTACTGCTCTACAATCTGTCAAGGAAAAGAAAAAAAAGGTATGAATATGATCTTGTCAAAAAAAATATATATCAAGCTTATTATTACAAAATACCTTCTTCGAAGACCGACGGAGTACTCTCTACCTCTCTGAACTCATTCGAAGCATCGTCAAAGGTTGTGTCCATTGATGGCTCATTGATGGCTTGAAATCGTCAGAATCCTCTGGCAAGTCAGCTAACAAGAAAACAAAAGCTACATGTTGGCAAAAGACAGTACAAACAAAAAAAAAGAGAATAAAAAGAAGCCAAAGCAATCATACCAGGTGAAGGTTCTGGAACCACTCCAGAGTCTCTGGGCTCTTCCTCAGATGCCACGACTGGATCCGTCATTGCCTCATTGGTAAGAACCTCGGGCATCACCAGGTCATCGTCCTCTGCCAAAAGAAATAAAGCAGCGGATCAAAACAAAAATCTCTCATAAAAGAAAAGAAGTAGCAAAAGAAAGAAAGAGGATCATACCAGTTGTCTCCTCTTCTCTGCTCCTCTTCTCCGGAGGCTCGTCAGCATCCTCAGACACCTCCTCATCAATGGTGAGATGAACTTCAAGATCAGAAGGACTATCATGCTATCTCATATTATGGCACTGTCCTCTCTTCCTCTTGCTTCGGCGGGTCAATCTGCTCGAAGATCTTGCCCTACTATCAAAATCAGGCCTCTCACTAGAGTCCTCACTGGATGGTCTGCTTTTCTCGGTAGACTCCATGGAAGCCTTCGTGTGCTCTGCTTGCATCCAGGCATCGATCTCGGCCTCCTCCTTTTCTAGTTGTTTCAAGACCTCACCAGGAATCCCTTGTGCAACTCCTGATCTGATGACGTCCAGCTCATTGAGAAAGCCTATCTTATGCTTCTCTTCAGAAAGGAAGGCCAAAACTTCCTCCCGACGAACACCATTTGATCTGCCAAGACTCTTCCCAGGAGACTGCTTGACATCAAGCTCCTTCTTGGAAAGCTCCTGGTACACTGAGAAGCTCTCCACGAACCATTTTGTGAAGCCAGAAATTCGGAAGGTGGGCAGCTCAGGATAGGAAATCATGGCGGTAGTGTCCTCAACGCTATAAAAAGCCCATGATTCCTCCCATCCTGCAGACCTCCAAAATGCTTCACCATGCTCGAAGGCGCTCCAACAACGCCTTGAGAGAAGCCAAGCTGCAATGCAAAATACGAAGGGACATACGGCTGGATATCCACAAAAAGATGTCTACGGTACATCATTATACCAACCTGTATATTGAAAAGCCATCTCTTATCCGCGTTTGTCAAAGCATAGTGTCTTCTCGACCCTGCCCTGGTCGAATCACGGGAGACACCAAAGTCAAAAGCCTTCTTCTGCAAACCGGGAGAAAGCTTCACTGAAGACTGCCCAATCTCGACGTCGCTGAACCGTCGGATCCTCAAACGGGCAGACAAAAGAGATTCGGAAACGACTGTCCCTCTAGCCAAACGAATCATAAACGGATCTTCGTCCTGTGCAACTCCCAACTAATG
Organism: Umbellularia californica; assembly: GCA_028538565.1. NCBI lineage: Eukaryota > Viridiplantae > Streptophyta > Magnoliopsida > Laurales > Lauraceae > Umbellularia > Umbellularia californica. The sequence continues at coordinate 11,873,010 of JAPQWN010000005.1, forward strand.
GAAGCTAGGATAGTGGTAGATATACCACGAATAGAAGATATGGGCAGAAAATACCCTGTTCATAGGGAGCCCAAGCCGAACCAGGAAAGCAGCAGCTTGCAGTTCGGTTCACAGATAGGAGTAAAGAGCAGGTACCAAAGCCAGCCACTCTCCAAACTCCATTTGACAAGCCGAAAAAATACAGTGCGGCCTGATGTGCGATCCATCTCCTCCAGCAAAAACAGCCTCACCGAGCCAGTAAGCGAGGTAAACCACGAGATCTCTCCGCAGCGTAATGTCAGGACAAATGGCATCTGTGCTTGCGAAGAACTTCATCAACTCTTTTCGCATAGCGGCGATCTTCTTCAAACTTGATGCTTTAGCCCTAGCATCCTGGGCTATGCCATCAGAAGACTCCTCGCTGTCATAAAAGTTGGAGCTGTAACTCCTCCAACTGCTGCATCTAACTTTCGAGTCCTCCTTCTCCTTAAAAAAATCATAGAATGCGATGAGCTGAAAGTATACAAGCCTAAACTCCTCAAGGACGTTGTCAATAGGCATAAACTCCTCATAGAGTTTACCGAGGATAGGCAACCCGGTGATGGCGCTCAGTTCCTTCAAAGAAAAACCAATCTCACCATTCGTCACAATGAAGGTGTTGGTTTGTGGAAGGAATGACACCAGCATGGCCATGAAAGCCTTATCGGATAAAACAATGGTTTGCCGAAAAGTGCGAACCGCATCAAAAATCTCCGCCGCCCGCAGAATGGCCTCGCCAATCTTCAGGGTGTGTTCAGTTCATGATTCCCAGCTCGAGTCAGCACTGAAACGACCACGAAGTCGAAAAGGCTTCACCCAATTGCTGCCGTCATCCCGAAAAATGCCAAGGCCCACCGGTCTCAAATCGACCGATGGATTATCAGAACCTTGGTAGCCACTGGCTGGCATCAACATGTCCATACGGACATGCGACTTCTCTGCAAAACCGGAAGGGCCACCAACAAAAACCCCGGTCTTGATCATACTGGTCCTCTTCACCCAGCTTGGAGGATCTTCCCTCTTAGGGCACGTGGGAGAAAGGCTAAAGATCGAGATGGTCCGATCAAAAATCGACCGGGTAGAAATAGTTCTCTCCTCACCATCTAATGTGTAAGAGAACTGAAAACATCTCCTTTAGTATGTCAAGTCGTCGGGGACTGCATCACCAAAGAAGAAGGTAGGCTTGGGCACAATGCTCTGATCGTCCGTAATCCAAGGATGGCTGCTTACCATGATCTTGTAGAATTCCTCATCTTTGAGAGCGATCAATCACTGTCTCATCTCATCACGACTGAGGGAATCACACTCTTCCAAGTTCTTCTCGACAAACTGGACCTTCTCCCAAGCTTGTTGGACGGCCGCATTAGAAGATCTGGCAGACCGACGAGGTGCGTCACTAGCAGGACCTTTACCCTTGTTCGTTCTGGAAGAACTACCTGCAAAAGATGGAAAAGAAAAGATCAATAATCATCAAAATGACAGAGTTTTGCTATAAAAAATTCTATCAAAATTTTAACATGGTTCCGAGGCAATTCCGAAGAAAAGGGAAACACCCCGAAAAAGACAAGAAGCCTGAGGATGAGCTCAACATCGCTGCGAGCTCATAGTCAGTGGAAAATTCTCAAAGAAGGTTCGAACTCAACATTGCTGCGAGAACAAGCCAATCTCATCAAATTTCCGTAAAATTTGGAAAAGAGCTCAACATTGCTGCGAGCTCCAAAATCCAAAAATTGCAAAGTTCCTCAAAATCCAGCAAGACCGAGAAAGAGCTCAACATCGCTGCGAGCTCAAAATCCCAATACTTACAAAAGATTTTCAGGTAAGCATCATCATGCTTCAAGTCCATTTACCAAAAATCATGCATCAAAGAACATCATCATGCATTAGATGCTAGGAAAACCTTGACCAAAGTTTGACCGATTCCAACTCAATTTAGTCAAAACCAATCAAACTTTGTCCAAGTGAAAAATCATATTGACGTGACCTAGAGACTCTAGCCTTCTATCTTGATACATAAAAAAAAAAATGCATGACATATTGAAATTGCATAACCTCATTATCATGGTGAGCAAACAAAGAAGGAAAGAAAAAAAAAACGAGAGTGAGAGAAAAAAATCTCAGCAAAAAAAAAAAAAAATTTTGGGCCCACAGTCCGTGTCCCACTGCCACGTGGCAGTACGGTCAGGTCCGTACAGACATGTCCGTACAGCCAAGAAAAAGAGAAAAAAAAAACGTTGAAAAAAAAAGAGGAAAAAACAGTGAAAAAAAAAGAAAAAGAAAATCACCGTCTGAAAAAAAAAACAAGAAAAAAAGAAGAATGAAACAAAAAACCGTGCGAAAAAAAAGAAGAGAAAACACGGTGAAAAAAAAAGGAAAAAAAAACCGTGAAAAAAAAAATAGAAAGAGAAACACGGTGGAAAAAAAAACACACGGTAAAAAAAAAACAGAGAAAACCATGAGCAAAAAAAAAAAAAAAAAAAAGAAACAACAGCATGAAAAAAAAAAACAAAGAAAAAAAAACGTGCTTGGAAAAAGAGAAAAAAAAACGAAAGAAGAGAAGAAGAAAAAGAAAACAAAGAAAGAAACTACTACTTCTACAATGGTGTTTCTTGTGGAAGAAGACAACTTACTTGAAGCTATTGATGGAGAAGAAGAAGAAAAAGCTTGGAGATCCTTGGAGAAGAAAAAACACTTCTTGATTTTGGAGCATTTTGACACCAAAAAAATCAATATGTCTCCTCAACATCGAGAAGCCTCCTGAAGCTGCATCCTGCTAAAAATAGGCAAGGCTACTTCAAGCATCAGATTTTGTCAAAATCAGACAGAATCTGAGAGGTCCTTCAAGACAGCTAAGAGAGGGGTACACCTGAGGTTTCGGGTCATTCCGACATCGTTTGGCCCAACTTCACCGCTCCGACAGCTAAACAAGCGCTCCCGGCGGCGACATTATCAAAGACACCAAAACTTTGATAAAAGCCTACGGATGACTCCAGAAGGTCTCCAAAGGGCTCCATGCCAAATTTCAAGTCAAACTGACAACGTTTGACCCTTCATCAATACTCGAGCAGCAAAATCAAGCCTCCCGGCGGCGGAAACCACCGAAGCCATCACTCATCAAACAAAATACATGAGTGGCTTCAACATGCTTCCAAAAGGCTGCACGTCGAATTTCAGGTCATTCCGACAACGTTTGACCAGGTTACGATGCTCCGAGAGAAAATCAAGCCTACCGGCGGCGGAGCAACCCGGGACCATGACATCAAAAACGGAGCCCATGGAACGTCTCAAAATGACTCCAATAGGCTCCCCGTCAAATTTCAGGTCAATCGGACATCGTTTGACCACATATCAAAGCTCGGCATTTTCCCCGCAGCAAAATCAAGTGAAGCATCGATGGGACACCAAACGGCTTCAAAACTCAAATAAAAGCCCATGGTTGGTCCTATCCACTGCTCAAGAAGCTTCACCTCAATTTTCAGGTCATTCCGACATCGTTTGACCTAGTTTCGACGCTTGACGGAAAATCGGCTACAAAGTCTTCGGCTTTCCCGAAAAATAGGAAACTTCGTGCTCCGATTTCGCGAGGGTTCTCGTCAAGATTTCTTCAAGAAAATCAAGTCGATAATTGAGGAAAAATGTCAAGAAAAATACAGAAGAAAAAAGGGAAGAAAAAGACGAAAAAACGGCCGAAACGACACTCGGCGACCAAACGGGCCAAAGCCCCATGGTCGCCGGCGACCCTGGAAATCCGGGTCGCCGGATTTTGGGCCGAAGTGTCCGTTTTCGATGCTTTTCGCGTTTCGGGTGTTCTGGCCTCTGTGATTTTCTGAAAATCCAATGTTTGGTGCTTCAAAACCACTGATCTTCGTCGACATCTCGGATCCGCCGTCAAAAGTATGAAATCATCACCGATCACCTCAAGATCGCCAACCGGCTGACCAAGAAAGTGCACTTTCTGTCCGACCGATCGTGAAATCGACAAGACAGATGTTACCGGCCCGCCAACATCAATCAATGTCTGAAATTGCATTGCAATCCGACATCAAATGATGCGTGGATCCACCCGTGATGATTGTAAGAAGAATCTCAAAAAGCGCAGCGCGGCCCGCGACTCTTCACATGCCTTGGCAACCACTTAATGACGTTAATTGACCCATTAAAGCAGTCATTAACTCATTATTTTGGACGGCCCAATCAGAACCAAGCATTTGGGGGTTACAAATCCAAGCAATCATGGCATTAAACCCATGAAACTCCCATCATCATGAAGCATAAAGGTGATTGAATGCCCACTACCTTCATCGGCCAATCACAAGCCTTGAAAAAGGAGTTACAAAATCAACTTGTAACTCCTCATCAATTCTTTCATCATGGCCATCAATGCCAATAAACACCTCATGGCTACCAAAAGCCTATAAAAGGAGGTCCATTCCAAGAAGAAAAGAGAGGAGAAGAGATCCTAAGTGCAAGTTCTGAAAAAACCAGAAAATCCAAGAGAGAGACGAAGTCCTGCTACTTTGCTCCCGGAAGCACCACAAGGTGATCAACGTCCCTTGGGGGACCACCCCCCCAAGGTCACCTCCTTCTCCAACATGGCCTAAATGTGGCTTTTCAGCCCATTTACTTGGTTTTTTATTGGATATAGGACCTTCTCTTGGTCCTTGTCCTTTAAAAAACTGAGGTTAGGAGCCAAGCCAAAAAATCAAAGCATCACATGTTCTCATTTGAAGGACGATGGCGAAGCCCATACATGACTTGCGACCGTCGATCTCAACGTGTCCCCACAATCTCCTGAGAAGTTAGATCCCTTTTCTTCCTTTTCTATTGTAGTTTGTATTTCTTAAAGAGACAAAAAGAAATCACAATTCTTGTCTTTCATATTTGATGAGTTTTGTAAAAACGCCTTTCACGGCAAAATCGCCTTTCACGGCAAACAAACAAAAACTACTCTTACGACATTCTAAAAACTTGTCTCTTTTCTTAATATTTATGCAATTTGAAAAGTTAGAAAAAAGGATTGATTTCCTTTGCACTTGCGAATGTGAATCTCCGGATTATCACCATTCCAAATTCAAAGTAGAAAGTAAATCTGGCATACCCGTACAAAAATGTTGATGCCCGAGATCTTCCCTCCTCCGCCGAGACCCAGGTCAGCCCCCGGGGTGCGGAGGGAGAGGACGGAAGATTCCTTTCGGGTCCATCAAGTTGGCATACCCGGTGGGACCCGTTGACTTGAGAACGTGATGCTATGATCACTTGGCTCCTTTCTAGTTGGTGGCCTATGTTGCATTTTGCATCTAAAAGAATACGAGATGGGATTTCAATTGTTCTTTCTCACTTCAAAAAAAAACAAATCTGATCACTTTTCTTAGATTCAACTTTGAGAAATTTTGATCCTTCCCTCTTCGAACTCGATAGCTCACAGAAATGTTCGCAGCTATCGTTCATATCGGGGGTTGGGCCATCTTTTCTCTTTGATGAGTCCAATTGAGATTTCAAAAATTTTATTCTTTAAAAAAAAAATGATCTCTTTTTCTTAAAAACTCAACTTTGAGAAACTTTGATCCTTCCCTCTTCGAACTTGATAGCTCACAGAAATGTTTGCAGCTATCGTTCGTATCAGGGATTGGGCCATCTTTTCTCTTCGACGAGTCCAATTGAGATTAAAAAAAAATATATAATTTCAAAAAAAAATCTTCTTTTGAATTCAAATTCACAAAGAAACTTTGGTTCTTTCCTTTTAGGATTTAACGCTGGCAGAAATGTTGAGTTGTGGTTCGGATTGGAACACCACTTGTTCTCTTTGACGAGTTCATTAGAAACCTTTCAAAAAAAAAAAAACACTAAGATTCCACCAGTTGCGTTCTTTGACCAAAGTGGATTTAAGAAATGCCTTGTCCAGAGTGTGGAGACAGCTAGACTGTTCGAGGCAAGGGTCCTCCAAACGGGTTCATTAAGTAATCCTACCCTTACCTGGGGGCTGATCTATCTACTAAGGTTTCATAAGATCGAATTGGAAATCTATGTGCACCTTTCAAAAAAAAAATTCTCTAAAAAAAAAAAAAAACTTCTGTCACTTTGAATTCAGAGTTGAGAAATCTTGGTTCTTTCCCTTTCGGATTTAGAGCTCGCAGAAATGTTAAGCCCTTGTTCGAAACGGAACACCATTTGCTCTTTTCGATGAATTCAATCTTGACCTTTCAAAAAAAAAACTTTTGTCACTTTGAATTCAGAGTTGAGAAATTTTGGGTTCTTTCCCTTTCGGATTTAACGCTCGCAGAAATGTTGAGTTGTGGTTCGGATTGGAACACCATTTGCTCTCTTTGATGAATTCAAATTTTAAACCTTAAAAAAAAAAAGAAAAAGAAAAAAGAAAAAAAAGCACTTCCGTCACTTTTGGATTTAGAATCGAGAAATTTTGGTTCTTTCCCTTTCGAATTTAACGCTCGCAGAAATGTTGAGTTGTGGTTCGGATTGGAATACCATTTGCTCTCTTTGATGAATTCAATCTTGACCTTTAAAAAAAAAAAACTTCCGTCACGTCTGGATTTACATCCGAGAAATTATGGTTCCTTCCCTTCTGAATTTAGCGCTCGCAGAAATGTTGAGCCCTTGTTCGGATTGGAATACTATTTGCTCTCCTTTATGAATCCAAATTTGACCTTTCAAAAAATCCCATCTCGTGTCCTTCCCAAGGATGTGATTTGCAACATTTGTGCCTAGCGGTGCTAGTACGCCCTTTCGGGTCTACTGTATTCGCGACCGACACATTTGTATCTCCAACCTTACATCATTTTACCTCGAGTGAGCCTTGCTTCTCGGTAATTTGAATTAAGGTCTACAATTGCTTCTAGCAGTCACTGGAACGCTCGCTCTGAGCCTACCATACTTGCATTTTAGAACAATTGTATCCTCTATGGATTTTTGCCTTCTTCATCGTCCTTGGGTTGGGCCATGTCCCCTCAAGTGATTTGAAAAGACAAAACCATAGTTGTTCTCCATTTACGATCACCATATTCTTGTGATTACTAAAGGATTTGGTCTTGTTTCAGAAGTTTTCCAAAAACTAACAATGGCAGCTTCATTGACCATCACTTTCGATGAGAACAAGTACCAGCTTATGCTTCAAGATAAGCAAAACAAGCATAAGCGCCCTGCCAGTTGCCGAAGCATCATCTCTCTCGACAACTCCCCAAACACCGGGTCAACTTCAACTCCCCGGACCATCGTCTTCGGATCGCTGAGACCATTCCCACTTCCCGCAGAAGACACTGTACCTGCCAAGAAGCAGAAAACCGCCCCGCAACGTGTCACTAAAATGGCACCAAGGGCGAACACCAAGAAGCCTGAAGCCCGTGGCGTTCCCACAAAGCCTCAACCCACAAGAAACCAGGTTTACACCAAAACTTGGTCCCCGAGATCTTCGCCAAAGCAACGGAGGTCACAAACATCTGCAAAGCCAGCATACCTGGCCCCTCTCAAGGAGAATCAGTTCTACCCTCTCTCTTACATGAAAGAGGAGAAACCTACCCTCCACCCAAAAAAACAAACAAAACCATCATGAGCAGGCTTGCTCCTACAAGCCCAAAATCAAATCCTGCATTGTTAGGCCCACGCAAAAACATGCTGAAGCCTGCACTCTTGCGAGTCGACCCTTCATCTCAACAGGGGCCGAGCTCGCAAAATTCAAGTCTTCATTGCAACAGACAAAGGACCGCATCCAGATTCTGTCCTTGCCAAGCTTCAAAGAAGACAAACTCGGCTGCTGTGCACGAGGGACTACATCCTTCATCGCCAGAACCCAGCCAGAGCTGACTGAAGCTCAAATTGCTCGTCGTATGCGTCACCGCACTGCATATCGACAAAAGAGACTCGAGAAACAAAGAACCCAGCGTTCTACTCTCCACGTCTCAAACAAATGGGTTGAAAAAGAAAGACCCGACCAAATCGTTGCTGTTCATATGGTTGGTAAAACCAGAAAACGCCGGAAGTCAGCAACCAAAATCAGTGTTAGACGTCCAGTGACTCGCAGCGTCTCTCGGACACGAACACATCTGGAGGAATCTTCCACTCCTCCAAGCCAAGAATGTCGGAGTAACCACTCCTCAGATTCTTCATCCAGAAGAATGAGCCCCAGCTCAGTCACCAGGACGATTTCTTCGTTCGAATCCCGAGGGATAAACGTCTTGGCTACAAGTTCTGAGCAGCCTCCACCGCATGATGACGTAACTGCACGCATCCAGCAGTTGGAGCAAGGACAACAGAGAACTGAGACTCTGATGGAAAATTTGATTCTCACTCTACAGCGTCCACCACCTAACAATGAAACCCCTCCGAATCATGAAATGACGAGGGCAATGCAGGAAACAATGAGTCTCACGCCCTTACCAGAAAGGACGTGGACGATATCCTCGCAAAAGCAAAAGAAGAGGATACATTGAAGGAACATGGGATCAAGCCACCCTACCCTCTATGGATGGACTCGGTTCCGTTCCCTGCAAAATTCAAACAACCTACTCTCCAGACATATTCTGAGAAAGGTTCAGCCAGACAGCATGTCATCCACTTCAAGATCCTGACAAGAGCTATTGCGGATCAAGTTGCCCTCAAGATTCGCCTCTTCGCAAGTACCCTAAAAGGAACAGCCTTTGATTGGTACTCCACTCTGCCGGAGAACTCCATCCAGAACTGGGTTATGCTGGAGACACGCTTCTTGACCCACTTCCAAGGTGAGGATCATCCTGTTACTATGGCTCAACTCTGCAGCCTAAAACAAGGAGAGAATGAGTCAACATACGACTTCATTCACAAATGGAAGGCAATGGCGTACAAATGCTCAGATGTGCTGCCACAAGCGTCGCTAGTCGACATCTGCCGTAACAATATGAGAGCTAAAATCCGCTCCATGATTATCGGCAATAAATCAAAGAACCTAGGGGAACTCCTCGAAGCTTCCATGGAAGCTGAAATGGTGATCAAAGACCTCAACAGTCAGAAATCATCAAAGAAAGAGCCGACTGCTGTTACAACCTTAAAACCAAAGAAAAAGGAGGTTCTCAATGTGCAGACTAAGTCAGCTCCTCAGCAGCCAAAGAAACCTGAAAACAAAACTGCAGGTAAAAGGCCTGAACTCTCTGATGCCTTCAAAGAACGTGTAGAAAAGAAATATCCGTTCGATGAAGACGTTGAAGAAATCTTTGAGGCTCTCCTAGCAAATGGCAAACTCATTTTGCCAGAGCCCAAAAGACCGGGAGACGTTGGCAAAACCAATGATCCCCGATACTGTCCATACCATCAGATGATCTCACATCCTCTCAATCAATGCTTCGTTGTGAGAGAGAAGATCAATGAGATGTGGAAAAACGGAGTCATAACCTTTGATAAAAACTATGGCCCCGCCTCTGTCAACATGGTGTCATGTCGGCAAACTTCAAAGTCACCGAAGGAGAAGATCACTACTTCATTCAAGGTGATAAAAATGGCTCAAGCATCCCAAGAATGGGTTCCCTATCCAACACCAGATGGACAACCTATATGAGTGCATCCCGATCTCCTAGATGATGAAAATTGGGAGATCGTCAAAACAAAGCCAACCACTCAGCAGCGAAGGCAAGTCAAGAGACAGCTCCGCAAGCTCAAACAGCAGCAGAAGTCTCAACCAAAACAAGGAGTCCTTGAAAAAGCAGAAATTTCTTCCATTGCTTCACTCAGGACGACGGAAGAATCTCTTCCCAAAACCTCCAAGGCGGTAAGAAAATTCACTCTTGATGATTTCATGCCACCTTTATACAAAAATGAAAATGTGCAGGGGGCATCATACTCTTGCAACTCGGTAGTTGGATTCTCCATGGATGGATACGAGTCCAGTGATACTGCCAGTGATATAGATGAGTGGGAAGAATTCTTTGAAACAGGAGAATACCTCTCTGACGAGGAATGGATTCCCGAGTCTCATCTTATGCCAGTAATCTGGTATAACCCATTACAGCCACAAGGATCTTGGTCTGATGATGAAGAAGACCAGGACACTGTTCAAGAAAATGCTGTCGATCCAGCACCAAACAATGCTCTGGTGGAACCCAACATGGGCGAACCACAAGGGGCAAATGACGAAGAAGATTTGGCTCCCATGCCTGATCTTGAAGAATATGCAAGAATCTTGCAACATCTTGCCATAGAGCAGGAGCAGGATCGCATAAATCTTCGTCATGATCCAGAGCCGGAAGTCCTTGAAAATCAACGGGAACTTTCTCCCTCAACTCCTGAAAATGGAGAAAACAGTTGGATCGATGATCCTCTCACATCTGAGGATGAGTCTGATTCCCAACAGTCTACACTGGGGGCATCTCCTATCAGGATAACCTGCAATGCAATAGCTCAGGACGACAGTGCCTCTGAAGCTTCCGAAGACACGTACTCCCCAACCGGTAGCGTATCTTCCGGAGCTACATCCTCTCAGGTGACTTCCACTGAGATAACATCCTCTCAACCTTCGTCTCCTGAAGCTGTGACATCGAAGTTCAAGCCACTCCCGATTGATCATCTTGAAGAAACTTCTGCCAATGAAATCTTCTTCAATGAAAACTCAGTCAATTGGTCCCAGATACCCGATCTCACGGGCAATGTCTGGGCTAATAAAGAAAAGTTGCCGGCTGCTGTTCAGGACTTGTTCCTAGAAATTGGTCCGTGCAACACAATCACTGAAGACACCAATGCTGTTACAGAGACGTCCTCAGCAAAGGATCAACCCCTTGATCCTGAGAACGATCTTCCAAAAGAAGACCCTTCTCTAGAGGCTCTTGAAGTTGGTAGAGGTACCCGTTCTGGCCGGGATTACCACAAAAATTACAATCAACCCTCTTCTTCTTATGTAAATCCTTCAGGAAAGCAAGCTGTAAACGCCTCAAGTGGCAATAATAATGAAAATGCAGGCCCGAAGGAGGCTTTCAAGTACGACTTGATTGAGCACTTCAAACACATACCTGCACGTCTGCACATCCTTGACTTATTGCGAATGTCTCCACAGACTCGTGATAGTCTCATTTCAAAATTACAAAGGCTGAATACGGATGTCGACAAACATGCCCCACAAGTCCTACAAATTGAAATGGACTATAGGGTAAAAAAATCAAAGACTCCCTCAAAGGGAGAAAAGAAGAAAACTGAGGGATCAAGCAATGAATGCCTCTCGGTACAAAAAGCAGCAAGTGCAACAATTGCCTTCGATAAGGATGACCTCCTCCTAGGCGAAGCAAAGCACAACCGTCCCTTGTACTTTACGGGGTACGTCAAAGAAATGCCAATACAAAGGATTCAGATCGATCCAGGTTCTGCACTCAACCTCATCTCTACTTCGGCACTCGAAGAGCTAGGCATCCTACCTAGCAAGCTGAGTCACACGTTCGTATCCATCTTCGGATATGACAGTAGCGCTCAAAGGCCTATCGGCAAAATCAGGTTCAAATTGCAAATCGGTGATCTTATTTCTGAAGTCACTGTGTATGCAATAAGGACCCCTTCATGCTACAATATACTCCTTGGACGCCCCTAGATACATGAGAATGGTGTCGTCCCTTCAACTCTACATCAGTGCATCAAGTTCATTGGCGACGATGGCCTGATACATCAGTATTTGCAGACAAAAAGCCCTTCAAAGGCAGAGATGTCCGTTTTGCAGATGCTCAAATGTATAAAGATGGAAAAGAAGAACAGGAGGAAAAAACAATTCGCTTTGTCGACAGTCTCCAGAAAGATAAAGGCAAGGCTCCTTAGCAATCATCGGAGGAAAACAAACCCTCCACCAAACTCGAAGTAAGCGGCCAAGCTCCCTTCGTCGTCTCCTTCAAATCTCCAAAGCCTTTGGTAATTACTACTAAAGCAAAGAAGACAAAACAAAAGACTGGGGGCAAGTTCACTGTCTCCTTTGTGTCTATTATGCATGACACAGACTCAGAGTCAGAGCCAGAAGATGACACAGCATCGAGCCGAGCTGATACTCAGCAAAATCAGCTCACTCTCACTCCATTGGAGACACCAGCAGACATAGAAGATCCTACGTCTGCTTCCTTTGTTATCCCGGCAACTTCGCCAAAAGAAAAAACAATCTTCTTCCATAGATCGGGAGCATCTCCACTGGACTCTCTGCTTGAACCTTTCCAAAACGAAGGTATGCCTCAGCTATCCCTGTATAGTCCAATGGCACAAGCTATCATGAAGAAAATGGGCTACGACGCTCAAAATCTGACTGGTTTGGGAGGTGGCCGTGGTATTCTTACACCATTGAAACCCACCCTGACCAAAAGTCAACTAGAAGATTGGAAAATCCACCTTCACAAAGGCAAGTCTTCATATGGGTTGGGGTATGATCCTACCGCTCCTATGAGACCGTTGACACCATGGCTGCAAAGTCGTTTTACCGACCAAGCCTCAACATCTCATGAAGACATCGATATCCCTGGATATCTCTTTGAGGAGTTAGTCGTCAAAAATCCTGAAAGCTCCTCCAATTCGTATAATTTCTCTGATAATAAAGAGGAATTGTCCGATGACGTAGACGAGCGGTTCTCTGTCCCAGAAGAATCATCGTCTCCAAAAGAAGTACCTTACTTCAACCCAATTCCAGCAAATGATTGGGACCATCTCATTGCAAGCCTTGAGACGGATACTGATCAAGAAGATTCATGGACAGAAATAGAGCCTCAGTCTGAAAATGCCTCTGGCACTCCAGAAGGTCTTGTTGAGTTGGAAGCCTCCGAAAATATTGTAGAGGAACCACCTTCAAACCTTCCAACAGAAGATCCTGTTCAAAAGATAAACTTGGGAATACCTGATAACCCACGTCCTGTATTAATAAGCAAGAATATAAAGGATGATGAGTTACCCGAGTATATCTCTTTTCTTCCTGAGTTCGTTGATTGCTTTGCATGGTCTTATGCCGAAATGCCTGGCTTGGATCCCAAAGTAGCAGTCCACAAGCTCAACTTGCAAAAAGAAATTAAGCCTATCAAACAAGGCCAAAAAAGATTCCGTCCCGACGTGATGGACAAAATCGAACAAGAAGTTCAGAAACTCAAAAACGTTGGCTTCATCCGCGAGGAACAGCATCCTGAATGGTTGGCCAATATTGTCCCCGTGATAAAGAAAAATGGGCAGATAAGGGTCTGTATCGACTACAGAGACCTGAATATTGCATGTCCTAAAGATGAATTCCCGCTCCCCATACCAGAGGTGATGATTGACAACACCTATGGGTTCGAGCGAATGACGTTCATGGATGGATTCTCTGGATACAACCAGATAAAGATGCATCCTGAAGATGAAAGGCATACATCATTTCGGACACCATTCGGCGTGTATTGCTACACTGTTATGCCGTTTGGCCTGAAAAATGCAGGTGTGACATATCAGAGGGCTATGATGAAAATATTCCAAGATATGCAGCACAAGACGGTCGAATGCTATGTTGACGACCTCGCCATAAAAAGCAGAAGAAAAGAAGACCATCTCTATGATCTCCGAGAAGTCTACCTCCGACTCCGCAAACATAAATTGTGGATGAATCCACTAAAGTGCTTCTTCGGTGTCTCATCGGGTAAGTTTCTCCGATTCATAGTACGGAAAGCTGGAATAGAACTTGACCCCACCAAAGTCAAGGCTATCCTGGAAATGCCATCTCCCAAAACCCTAAGAGAATTAAAAGGGCTTCAAGGAAGGCTGGCCTACATTCGACGGTTCATCTCCAATCTATTAGGGAAATGTCGTCCATTCTCTCGCTTAATGAAGAAAGGTTTGGACTTTGTCTGGGATGCTGAATGTGAAAATGCATTTCAAGACATCAAAGCATACCTCATCAAACCTCCAGTGCTGGCTGCCCCCACAACTGGAAAACCATTTATCTTGTACACAAGAGCTCTCGACCACTCTTTGGGTGCTCTACTCGCACAAGAAAACGACGACGGAAAAGAAACTGCTCTATATTACCTTAGCCGCATGATGGTAGGTGCAGAGCATCGCTACTCCTCAGTCGAAAAAGAATGCCTTGCAGTAATGTTCGCCATACAAAAGCTGCGTCACTATCTACTGTCAAATACAGTCTACCTGGTTTCGAGGATCAACGTCCTAAAGGTCCTTGTCACAAAAGCAGGTTCTCTCAATGCCCGACTGGGAAAATGGTCCATTCTCCTATCACAATTTGATATAGGTATGTACCACAAGAAGCAATCAAAGGCCAAGCTCTAGCAGACTTTCTCGCAGAGCATCCATTGCCTAAAGATTCTCTACTCAAGGATGATCTCCCAGACGAATTTGTCTAAAATGTGGAAACTTCCTTGTCAAATGCTTCCTGGGACATGTACTTTGACGGTGCAAGCAGGACAAATGAAAAAGGAAAGCAAATATCGGGAATCGGCATCCTCTTCGTCAGCCCCGACAAATACATGATTCCACACGCCTTCTCGCTACTGGAACCATGTTCAAACAATGCAGCTGAGTACCAAGCCCTGATTGTTGGATTGGAACTCGCCCTCGAATCCGGCATCACCATGTTGGAAGCTTTTGGAGACTCTCAACTGGTCGTCAACCAGATGAATCGGAAATATGAAGTCAGGAAGCCTGATTTGCTACCTTACTACAATAAGGCCCAGTCGTTTCGACAAAAATTCAATATCTGCCATATCACCCATATCCTCAGAGGTGAAAACATCCGTGCAGATGCCCTGGCTGGACTTGCCGCATCCATGGCAATCCAAGAAGGGAAAACATGCAAGTCACAGTGTGTCAAAGAAGGATTTTTCCTCCTCTCAACACACACCAAGCAGTTGCTGAATGCCACCAAGTGGTTGGATGTCGGATGTCCATCCTCAAACCTTCGATTGGCGACTAGAGAGATCCGTTCATTGATTATATCATGTTCGGAATACTACCTGAAGATCCAAAAGAGCGGGTAAGCATCCAAAGACGAGCCCCAAACTTTCATTTGGATATACCTTCAAAAGCACTTTACAGAAAATCCTTCAACGGAGTACTCCTACACTGCTTATCACAACAAGAGGCTGAGGAAACTTTCAAAGAAGTACATGCTGGTCTTTGTGGAGCCCATCAGGCTGGCCCTAAGCTCTACAACCAGATAAAAAGGCTAGGTTACTATTGGCCTACCATGGTAACTGATGCAATACAATTTGCCAAGCGCTGCCAAAAATGCCAGATTCACGGAGATTATGTCCACATGCATCCAGAATGGCTACATCCAACAGCAATCTCATGGTCTTTCGAAGCCTGGGGTATGGACATCATAGGTCCTATTTCTCCCCCATCAAGCAAAGGTCATCGCTTCATCTTCGCCGCTACGGATTATTTCTCCAAGCGGTCGGAAGCATTTGCGCTCAGCGAAATGAAAACTTCATCAGTCCTTCAGTTCTTGCGCACCAACATTATTTGTCGCTTCGGCATACCTAAAAGATTCGTCCATGATAATGGACCACAATTCCGGGATCACAGATTCTATAGGTTCCGCGACAAGTACAAAATCCAAAGTTGTCCTTCGACTCCATATAATCCAGCAGCGAACGGACTAGCAGAAGCCTTCAACAAGACACTCTGCAAAATTATCAAGAAAATGGTCTCTAGTCACAAAAGAGACTGGGGCGACAAACTACTAGAAGCTTTGTGGGCTTATTGAACCACCGTTCGAGGACCAACCCATAGCACACCATTCTCTTTGGTCTATGGATGCGAAGCTGTTGTCCCTTTGGAAGTACAAATTCCTTCCTTAAGGGTATCTTTGTAAAATGACATGACGCAAGAAAGCAATGTCAAACTGAGACTCCAAGAGCTGGATAATCCCGATGAAAGACGACTCGAAGCTCTACAAAGCATTGAGTTGTACCAAGCACGCATGGCAGGATCTTTCGACAAAAAGGTCAGGCAACGCGCCTACAAAAAGGGTGACTTGGTTCTGGCAGTAAAAAGACCCATAGTCTTTGCCCACAAATCCGAAGGCAAATTCGAACCAAAATGGGAGGGACCCTTCGTCATCGACAAAGTCTTCTCCAGCGGTGCATACGCTTTTCTAAACATGGAAGGAGACAGATGTATGCTACCCATCAACGGCAAGTTCTTGAAGCGGTACTACCCTTGAAGACTTCCTTAAAACGGGTCAGAGCAATATCTACACGGCTAAAGCCTATTTCCAAGGTACTTGCTCGTCAAACCCACCTCTTTTGAAATTTTCATCTTTATGTTGAAGTTTCCAAAAAAAAAACAATCTCTCAAAACAATGCTTACTTTCACCGTTTCATTGTTCAAAAAGAAAAAAAAATCAAAATCCAAAAATCCAAGTTTAGGAGCCTCTTCCCAGACTTGACCAAAATTTTCGATCCTTGAACCCAAAATTCATGGTTTGAAACAATATTCGGGACTTAGGAATTTTCACCCTAGACCGCCTCGGCTTTTACAACCAAAATGGTTTTAAGTCAAAATTCATGGTTTGAAACCGCGGGGAAGTGACATTCAGTCGATACTCGCAAAACCCAAAAATCGGAAGGATGCGAACCCCATTCGATACTTCCAAAACCCAAAAATCGCAAGGAAACGAACCCCATTCGATACTTGCAATTTTCAAAAATCGTGGAGAAGCAACAAACCAGTTGATATCCACAACCTAAATTTCAAAAATCGTGGAGATGCAACATACCAGTTGCTATCCACAACCCAAATTTCAAATGGTTAGAGAAAACCTCAAATTTCAAAAATCGCGGAGAAACGACATCAAGTCAGTACCCGCAAAACCAAAAGTTTTGGGAAAAGCAAGGAAGCGACGCTTAGTCGATATTTGCACCCCAATTCGCGAGGAAGCGACATTCCATCGATACTCGCAAAACCTAACCCGCGAGGAAGTGACATTCCATCAATACTCGCAAAACCGAATGAGCAAGGAAGCGACATTCCATCAATACTTGCAAGACCATTCAGCGGGGAGGCGACATTTAGTCGATACCTGCATTTTGAAAACCAAAACTCGGCTATAAACGCCAAAATCTGGCTATAAATGCCAAAATTCGGCTATAAATGCCAAAACAAAAATTTTTCGGCTATAAACGCCAAAATTGGCTTTCATGCCAATAAAACAAAACTTGGTTTTCAAAAAATTCGGCTATAAACGCCAAAATCTGGCTATAAACGCCAAAACTCGGCTATAAACGCCAAATCCGGCTATAAATGCCAAAATCTGGCTATAAACGCCAAAAATCCGGCTATAAATGCCAAAATCCGGCTATAAATGCCAAAACAAAAAAATTTTTCGGCTATAAACGCCAAAATCGACTTTCATGCCATCTCAAAATCGGCTCTCATGCCACAAACAAAATTTTTGGCTCTCATGCCATCCCAAAATTCGGCTATAAATGCCAAAACAAAAAAAAATCGGCCATAAACGCCAAAATCTGGCTATAAATGCCAAAATTCGGCTATAAATACCAAGACAAACAAAACAAAATTCGGCTTCTATGCCATTCTAAAATTCGGCTTTCACGCCATCCAAAAATTTTTGCTCCCATGCCGCAAAACAAATTTTGGCTCTTACGCCACAAAATTAGGCTTTCTCGCCATCCAAATTTTGGTTTTCAAACCATCAAAAAACAAGGCTTTCCGCCACAAAATTGGCTTTCGTGACCAAAACAACCCTTTGACAAAAGATTTTCACAAAATGACAACCTTTTGATCAAATCCTTAAACAAACATTCCCATCAAACTTTTGCTCAAAATTGTTTTCATCAAAAATGATTTAAGTGAAAGGAAAGGGACACAACATATAGTACCAAAATTATTTATACATGGAGGTACCAAAAAAAAAAGAAGAAAAAGGAAAAAGAGTTTGTTACAACTCAGGAGCTCAATCCTACATGGTCTTCAACCAAAGGTTCAACTCCTCAAGCATACTCTTGGCCTTGACCTCCAAAGTCTTTAGGCCACGCTCCTTCAAAATGTCCCCATAAAACGCGGCCGAATGCCGTGACCCATCTGCAGCACAAGGAAGCTCTTCCCAGAGGACCTGCCACTGGTCATGCTCCTGAGTCTTCATTCGGACATTACCTTCAGCTTCCTCAACCTGGCGAATGAGAGTCCCCTCCTTGTCACGAGCCTCCAGAATGGCGGTCCATTTGGCAGCAGCCTCTTCCTCTAAAAGATCAAGACGTTGCCTAGCCTCAACGACCTCCTTATCAAGGCGGTCCAAGTCTTGCTTCAGCCCCATGATGGATAACTCGGTAACATTCTTCTCCCGAACGATCTGCCTCCGAGTCTTTGTGACCTCAGTCAGCTCAACTTTGACTTTGCTGGAAGGTTTTATGAACATCTCATCAAAGAAGTCACCATCTGGGAAACTCTTGGTCTCAGTCCATTTGTTCGCCAAGGTGATGATCTCCTCAATAAAATCCTTGGCACTTGCAATGTCCAGACCGACTTCTTTGGTATCAGCGAGGATGTCCTGCACATGCTTGATTATGCCAAAACCAGCTTCCAAATGACCTGAAGAAAGAGTCTCAACCCATGAGCTCAAGACAGTCTTCAACACCTTCCTTGCATACTGAAGGTGTGGTGCAGATGAGGATTCGCCATGCTCTGGTGCCCGACTGCCCACGTCATGCTCCATTGGAAGAGTAATCAATAAACTCTTTCCAACAGAAGAAGCTGACTCATTGAAAGTGGAAGAAGCCCCTACTTCTGCATCAGCCGCAGGTATCCCCTATTCTGGCTCTGAGGAAGACGGAGGAATCTCTCCTGCTGCTTCACAATCTGTCAAAGAAAAAAAAGAAGAAAAAGACAAAAAGGTATGAATATAATCTTGTCAAAAATATATCAAGATTATTATTTCAAATATACCTGCTTCGACGACCAGCGGAGTACTCTCTGCCTCTTTGAGCTCATCCGAAGCATCGTCAAAAGTTGCGTCCATGGATGGCTCGAAATCGTCGGAATCCTCTGGCAAGTCAGCTACATGTTAGCAAATGACAGCAAAAGAAGACAAAAAAGCAAAAGCCAAATCAAATCATACCAGGTGAAGGTTTTGGAACCACTCCAGAGTCCCTGGGCTCTTCCTCAGATGCCACGACTGGATCCGTCATTGCCTCATCGGCCGGAACCTCAGGCATCACCAGGTCATCATCCTTTGCTAAAAAAAAAAAAACAAGAAGCAGCGGATCAAAACAAAATCTTTCACGAAAAAAAAGGGAAGGGAAGGAAGAAACAAAAGGAAAAAAAGGGGATCATACCAGCTATCTCCTCTTCTCTGCTTCTCTTCTCCGGAGGCTCATCAGCATCCTCAGACACCTCCTCAGCAATGGTGAGAGGAACTTCAAGATCAGAAGGGCTATCATGCCATCTCATGTTACGGCATTGTCCTCTCCTCCTCTTGCCTCGGCGGGTCAATCTGCTCGACGATCCTGCCCCACTATCAACATCAGGCCTCTCACAAGAGTCCCCACTGGATGGTCTACTTTTCTCAGTAGACTCCATGGAAGCCTTCGTATGCTCTGCCTGTATCATAGCATCGATCTCAGCCTCCTCCTCTTCTAGCTGCCTCAAGACCTCACCAGGAATCTCTTGTATAGCTCCTGATCTGATGATGTCTTGCCCGTTGAAAAAACCTATCTTGTGCT
Source organism: Umbellularia californica (assembly GCA_028538565.1). Lineage (NCBI taxonomy): Eukaryota > Viridiplantae > Streptophyta > Magnoliopsida > Laurales > Lauraceae > Umbellularia > Umbellularia californica. The sequence continues at coordinate 11,892,680 of JAPQWN010000005.1, forward strand.
TCTCTCCAAAAAGGAAGGCCAAAACTTCCTCCCGACGGACACCATCCGATTTGCCAAGACTCTTCCCAGGAGATTGCTTAATATCAAGCTCTTTCTTGGAAAGCCCCCGGTACACTGAAAAGCTCTCCACGAACCACTTCGTGAAGCCAGTAGTCTGGAAGGTGGGTAGCTCAGGATAGGAAATCATGGCGGTAGTGTCCTCTGCACTGTAAAAAGCCTATGCATTTCTCCCATCCTGCAAACCTCCAAAACGCTTCACCATGCTCGAAGGCGCTCCAACAACACCTTGAGAGAAGCCAAGCTGCAACGCAAAACGCGAGGGGACATACGGTTGGACGTCGACGAAAAGATGTCTGCGGTACACCATCGTACCAACCCGTATGTTGAAGAGCCACCTCTTCTCCGCGTCCGTCAAAGCATAGTGTCTTCCCGACCCTGCCCTGGTCGAATCACGGGAGACACCAAAGTCAAAAAGCCTTCTTCCGCAAGCCCGGAGAAAGCTTCACTGAAAACTGCCCAATCTCGACGTCCCTAAATCGTCGGATCCTTAAACGGGCAGATAAAAGTGATTCGTGAACGGCTGTCCCTCTAGCCAAACGAATCATAAAGGGATTTTCGTCCTGTGCAACTCCCAAACGATGGAAGCTAGGACAGTGGTATACATACCATGAATAGAAGATGTGGGCAGAAAATACCCTGTTCATGGGAAGCCCAAGCCGAACCAGGAAAGCAGCAGCCTGCAGTTCGATACATAAATAGGAGAAAAGAGCAGGTACCAAAGCCAGCCGCTCTCCAAACGCCATCTGACAAGCCGGAAAAATACAATGCGGCCTGATGTGCGTTCCATCTCCTCTAGCAAAAATAGCCTCACCCAGCCAGTAAGTGAGGTAAACAGCTGGCATCAACATGTCCATACGGACAGGTGGCTTCTCTGCAAAACCGGAAGGTCCACCAACAAAAACCCCGGTCTTGATCACACTGGTCCTCTTCACCCAGCTCGGAGGATCTTCCCTCTTAGGGCACGTGGGAGAAAGGCTCAGGATCGAGATGGTTTGATCAAAAGACGACCGAGTAGAAATAGTTCTCTCCTCACCATCTGCTGTGTAAGAGAACTGAAAACATCTCCTTTGGTATGTCAAGTCGTCGGGGACTGCATCACCGAAGAAGAAGGTAGGCTTGAGCACAACACTCTGATCGTCCGTAACCCAGGGACGACTGCTTACCATGATCTTAAAGAATTCCTCATCCTTGAGAGCGATCAATCGCTGTCTCATCTCATCACGATTGAGGGAATCGCATTCTTCCAAGTTTTTCTCCACAAACTGGACCTTCTCCCAAGCCTGCTGAACGGCAGCATTGGAAGATCTAGCAGACCGACGAGGTGCGTCAGTAACAGAACCTTTACCTTTGTTCGTTCTAGAAGAACTACCTGCAAAAGGTGGAAGAGAAAAGATCAATCAACATCAAAATGATAGAATTCTGCTACAAAAAAAAAACAAAAAAAAAATTCTAGTAAAATTTTGACATGGTTCCGGGGCAATTCCAAAGAAAAGGAAAATACTCCGAAAAAGACAGGAAGCCAGAAGATGAGCTCAACATCGCTGCGAGCTCATAGTCAGTGGAGAATTCTCAAAGAAGGCTTGAACTCAACATCTCTGCGAGAACAAGCCAATCTCATCAAACTCCGCAAAATCTGGAAAGGAGCTCAACATTGCTACGAGCTTCAGAATCCAAAAGTTGTAAACTTCCTCAAAATCCAGCAAGACCGAGAAAGAGTTCAACATCGCTGCGAGCTCAAAATCCCGATACTTGCAAAAGACTTTTAGGTATGCATCATCATACTTCCAAATCCATTTACAAAAATCATGCATAAAAAAATATCATCATGCATTAGATGTTAGGAAAACCTTGACCAAAGTTTGACCAATTCCAACCCAATTTGGTCAAAACCAATCAAACTTTGTCCAAGTCAAAAATCATGTGGGCTTGACCTAGAGACTCTAGCCTTCTATCTTGATGCACCAAACAAAAAAATGCATATATATTGAAATTGCATAGCCTCATTATCATAGTGAGCAAACAAGGAAAAAGAAAGAGAAAGAGAGAAAAAAAAATCTCAGCAAAAAAAAAAAGAAATTTCTGGCCCACAGGCCGTGGCCCACTGCCACGTGGCAGTACGGTCAGGTCCGTACGGACCTGTCCGTACAGCCAGAGAGAGAGAAAAAAAAAACAGCAAAAAAAAAAAAAAAAGAAAAAAAGAGAAAAACGCTGAAAAAAAAAAAGGATCAGCGTGGAAAAAAAAACAGAAAGAAAGAAAAAAAGAGAAGCATGAAAAAAAAAAAAAAAAGAGAAAGAACGTGCAGGAAAGACAAAAAAAAGGAGAAAAAAAAAACAGGAAGAAAGAAAAAAAAAGAAGCATGAAAAAAAAAAGGGGGAAACGTGCATGAAAGGAAAAGGAAAGAAAAAAGAAGAAAAAAAAGAAAAAAAAAAGAAAACGAAAAAAAAATGAAGAAGCTACTTCTACAATGGAGATTCTTGAGGAAGAAAACTTACTTGAAGCCATTGATGGAGAAGAAGAAGAAAAGCTTGGAGATCCTTGAAGAAGAGAAAGTATTTCTTGCCTTGGGGAGCACTCTTGAAGATTTCTTGCAAAAAGAAAGCAATGGAGCAAAAGCATCAACCCTCTTGCTTTTATAGAAGAGAGCAAGCCAAAAGAGGAAACAAGGAGAAAAGAAAGGAGGTAAGTGCTAAAATTTAGCTACTTTCCCAAAGAGAAAGATATTTTGAGAGAATCTTTCCACAAAAAGGAAAACTTGAGAAATTCTCTCTAAGTAAAGATATTTTTAGATATTCTCTACACAAAAGAGATATTTTTAGATATTCTTTACAAATATGACACCATATGAGATCTAGGCCATCTCCAAAGCCTAAGGTCCTATGGGTTAGCCCATATGAGCCAGGTTTGACCACCTAGGCACTAAAATTGGCTTTTAGTCAAAATATTCCTCTTACCAAGAGCAAAAAAAAAAAAAAAAAAAAAAAAAAAAAGAAAAAAAAAAGAAAAGAAAAGAGCAAAAAAAGTCCCATGCCTCTTTTGAGTTGATGGGACCATTCAAAAAAAAAAAAGAAAAAAGAAAGTCCCATGAGTTTCCAAAAACCAAACCATCCAACCTCATGAACCAAATTGAGCCAAAATCTTGAAATTGACATTTCACAAAACCAAATTCTGGTCCCCTAGCTCGCCACATACAGCTTGTTAGGTCACAAGACCAAAACCAAAATCAAATCCAAAACCTACAAACCAAACCTGACCCCCCAACCTGCCACATACAGCTTGTTGGGTCACAAGGTCAAAATCAAAATCAATCCCCGACCCCCTAACCTGCCACATACAGCTTGTTAGGTCACAAGGTCAAAAACCAAAATCCAAAACCCAAAATCCAAATACCCCATGTCATTTTCAAAACTTTGCCTTGAGATGGTACGTGATCCCTCTCACTACCATAAAATTCCCCCGGAAACTCAGAAGGCTATTAAAAAAAAAATGCTCAAGACTCTCGGTCAAGTTGGAACCTTTCCTCCAAGTTTCTCTTCGAGGCACATCGACTCCAAAAAGCTACTCGTCGCTGTACCTCGAGGGGGCATTTGTTGACACAAAAAAAGTCAATATGTCTCCTCAACATCGAGAAGCCTCCTGAAGCTGCATCCTGCTAAAAATAGGCAAGGCTACTTCAAGCATCAGATTTTGTCAGAATCAGACAGAAACTGAGAGGTCCTTCAAGACAGCTAAGAGAGGGGTACACCTGAGGTTTCGGGTCATTCCGACATCGTTTGGCCCAACTTCACCGCTCCGACAGCTAAACAAGCGCTCCCGGCGGCGACATCATCAAAGACACCAAAACTTTGATCAAAGCCTACGGATGACTCCAGAAGGTCTCCAAAGGGCTCCATGCCAAATTTCAAGTCAAACCGACAACGTTTGACCCTTCATCAATGCTTGAGCAGCAAAATCAAGCCTCCCGGCGGCGGAAACCACCGAAGCCATCACTCATCAAACAAAATACATGAGTGGCTTCAACATGCTTCCAAAAGGCTGCACGTCGAATTTCAGGTCATTCCGATAACGTTTAACCAGGTTTCGATGCTCCGAGAGAAAATCAAGCCTACCGGCGGCGGAGCAACCCGGGACCATGACATCTAAAACGGAGCCCATGGAACGTCTCAAAAAGACTCCAATAGGCTCCCCGTCAAATTTCAAGTCAATCGGACATCGTTTGACCACATATCAAAGCTCGGCATTTTCCACGTAGCAAAATCAAGTGAAGCATCTATGGGACCCCAAACGGCTTCAAAACTCAAATAAAAGCCCATGGTTGGTCCTATCCACTTCTCAAGAAGCTTCACCTCAATTTTCAGGTCATTCCGACATCGTTTGACCTAGTTTCGACGCTTGACGGAAAATCGGCTACAAAGTCTTCGGCTTTCCCGAAAAATAGGAAACTTTGTGCTCCGATTTCGCGAGGGTTCTTGTCAAGATTTCTTCAAGAAAATCAAGTCGATAATTGAGGAAAAATGTCAAGAAAAATACAGAAGAAAAAAGGGAAGAAAAAGACGAAAAAACGGCGGAAACGACGCTCGGCGACCAAACGGGCCAAAGCCCCATGGTTGCCGGCGACCCTAGGTGCATGGTCGCCCGCCGACCCTGGAAATCCGGGTCGCCGGATTTTGCGCCGAAGTGTCCGTTTTCGATGCTTTTCGCGTTTCGGGTGTTCTGGCCTCTGTGATTTTCTGAAAATCCAATGTTTGGTGCTTCAAAACCACTGATCTTCATCGACATCTCGGATCCGCCGTCAAAAGCATGAAATTATCACCGATCGCCTCAAGATCGCCAACCGGCTGACCAAGAAAGTGCACTTTCTGTCCGACCGATCGTGAAATCGACAAGACAGATGTTACCGGCCCGCCAACATCAATCAATGTCTGAAATTGCATCGCAATCCGACATCAAATGATGCGTGGATCCACCCGTGATGATTGTAAGAAGAATCTCAAAAAGCGCAGCGCAGTCCACGACTCTTCACATGCCTTGGCAACCACTTAATGACGTTAATTGACCCATTAAAGCAGTCATTAACTCATTATTTTGAACGGCCCAATCAGAACCAAGCATTTGGGGGTTACAAATCCAAGCAATCATGGCATTAAACCCATGAAACTCCCATCATCATGAAGCATAAAGGTGATTGAATGCCCACTACCTTCATCGGCCAATCACAAGCCTTGGAAAAGGAGTTACAAAATCAACTTGTAACTCCTCATCAATTCCTTCATCATGGCCATCAATCCCAATAAACACCTCATGGCTACCAAAAGCCTATAAAAGGAGGTCCATTCCAAGAAGAAAAGAGAGGAGAAGAGATCCTAAGTGCAAGTTTTGAAAAAACCAGAAAATCCAAGAGAGAGACGAAGTCCTGCTACTTTGCTCCCGGAAGCACCACAAGGTGATCAACGTCCCTTGGGGGGCCACCCCCCCCAAGGTCACCTCCTTCTCCAACATGGCCTAAACGTGGCTTTTCAGCCCATTTACTCGGTTTTTTATTGGATATAGGACCTTCTCTTGGTCCTTGTCCTTTAAAAAACTGAGGTTAGGAGCCAAGCCAAAAAATCAAAGCATCACATGTTCTCATTTGAAGGATGATGGCGAAGCCCATACATGACTTGCGACCGTCGATCTCAACGTGCCCCCACAATCTCCTGAGAAGTTAGATCCCTTTTCTTCCTTTTCTATTGTAGTTTGTATTTCTTAAAGAGACAAAAAGAAATCACAATTCTTGTCTTTCATATTTGATGAGTTTTGTAAAAACGCCTTTCACGGCAAAATCGCCTTTCACGGCAAACGAACAAAAACGCCTCTTACGGCATTCTAAAAACTTGTCTCTTTTCTTAATATTTATGCAATTTGAAAAGTTAGAAAAAAGGATTGATTTCCTTTCCACTTGCGAAGGTGAATCTCTGGATTATCACCATTCCAAATTCCAAGTAGAAAATAAATCTGGCATACCCGTACAAAAATGTTGATGCCCGAGATCTTCCCTCCTCCGCCGAGACCCAGGTCAGCCCCCGGGGTGCGGAGGGAGAGGACGGAAGATTCCTTTCGGGTCCATCAGAGCACCCTTGGAGACTCCTGCAAAAAAAGAAAGCAATGGAGCAAAAGATCCAACCCCTTTTGCTTTTATAGAAGAGAGCAAACCAAAAGAGGAAACAAGCAGAAAAGAAAGGAGATAAGTGCTAAAATTTAGCTACTTTCCCAAAAGGAAGATATTTTGAGAAAGTCTCTCCAAAAAAGAAGGAAACTTGTGAGATTATCTCCAAGTAAGGATATTTTTAGATATTCTCTACACAAAAGAGATATTTTTAGATATTCTTTACAAAAATGACACCATATGAGATCTAGGCTATCTCCAAAGCCTAAGGTCCCATGGGTTAGCCCATATGAGCCAGGTTTGACCACCTAGGCACTAAAAGTGGCTTTTAGTCAAAACATCCCTCTTACCAAGAAAAAAAAATTGTCCCATGCCTCTTTTGAGTTGATAAGACAATTCAAAAAAAAAAAAAAAAGGAAAGCCTCATGAGTTTCCAAAAACCAAACCATCCAACCTCATGAACCAAATTAAGCCAAAATCTTAAAATTGACATTTCACAAAACCAAACCCCGGTCTCCTAGCTCGCCACATACAGCTTGTTAGGTCACAAGACCAAAACCAAAACAAAAGTCCAATACAAACCAAAAACCAAAACCAAAAAACCAAATCTGACCCCCCAACTTGCCACATACAGCTTGTTCGGTCACAAGGTCAAAATAAAAAATCAAACCCCGACCCCCTAATCTGCCACATACAGCTTGTTAGGTCACAAGGTCAAAAACCAAAATCCAAATACCCCATGTCATTTTCAAAACTTTGCCTTGAGATGGTACGTGATCCCTCTCACTACTATAAAATTCCCCCCGGAAACTCAGAAGGCTATTCAAAAAAAAAAAAAAAATGCTCAATCCTCTTGGTCAAAGTGAGAAGCTCTCCTTCAAGTTTCTCTTTGAGGCACATCGACTCCAAAAGCTACTTGTCGCTGTACCTCGAGGGGGCATTTGTTGACACCAAAAAAGTTACTATGTCTCCTCAACATCAAGAAGCCACAAGAAGCTGCATCCTGTTACAAAACAGGCAAAGCTACTTCAAGCATCAGATCTTGTCGGAATCAGACAAAAACTACAAGATCCTTCAAGACAGCCAAAAGAGGGGTACACCTGAAGTTTCGGGCCATTCCAACAAAGTTTGACCCTCCATCAACACTCGAACAACAAAATCAAGTCTCCCGGCGGCGGGAACCACCGAAGCCGTCACTCATCAACCAAAGTACATGAGTGGCTTTAACATGCTTCCAAAGAGCTGCACGTCGAATTTCAGGTCATTCCGACAACGTTTAACCAGGTTTCGATGCTCCGAAAGAAAATCAAGGCTACCGGCGACGGAGCACCCCGGGACCATGACATCTAAATTGGAGCTAATGGGTCATCTCAAAATGACTCCAATAGGCTCCCCGTCAAATTTCAGGTCAATCGGACATCGTTTGACTAGATATCAAAGCTCGGCATTTTCCCCGCAGTAAAATCAAGTCAAGCATCGACGGGACCCCAAACGGCTTCAAAACTCAAATAAAAGCCCATGGTTGGTCCTATCCACTGCTTAAGAAGCTTCACCTCAATTTTCAGGTCATTCCAACATCGTTTGACCTAGTTTCGACTCTTGACGGAAAATCGGCTACAAAGTCTTCGGCTTTCCAAAAAAATGGGAAACTTTGATCTCCGGTTTTGCGCGGGTTCTCATCAAGTTTTCTCCAAGAAAATCAAGTCAACAATTGAGGAAAAATGTCAAAAAAATACAGAAGAAAAAAGGAGCAAAAAAGAAGGAAAAACGGCCAAAAACGAAGCTCGGCGACCAAAAGGGCCAAAGCCCTATGGTCGCCGGCGACCTTGGTCCAAGGTCGCCGGCGACCCTGGGTGCATGGTCGCCGGCGACCCTAAAAATTCGGGTTGCCGGACTTCTCGCCGAATGGCCCGTTTTCCGATCCTTTTTGCTTTTCGAGTGTTCCTGCCTCTATGATTTTCTGAGAATCCAATTTTTGATGCTTGAAAACCACTGATCTTCACCGACATCTTGGATCCGCCATCAAAAGCATGAAATCATCTCTGATCGCTCTAAGATCGCCAACTGGCTGACCAAGAAAGTACACTTTCTGTCCGACCGATTGTAAAATCGACAAGGCAGATGTCACCGGCCCACCAACATCAATCAATGTCTGAAATTGCACTGCAATCCAACATTAAACAATGTGTGGATCCACATGTGATGATCACAAGAAGAATCCCAAAAGATGCGGCGCGGCCCGCGACTCTTCACATGCCCTGGCGACCACTTAATGTCGTTAATTAACCCGTTTATAACAACTTAATGCGGTCATTAACTCATTATTTTGAATGGCCCAATCAGATTCAAGCATTTGGGAGTAACAAATCCAAGCAAAGTCCCTTGGGGGGCCACTCCCCAAGGTCCCCTCCTTCTACAACATGGCATAAACGCGGCTTTTCAGCCCGTTTACTCGGTTTTTTCATTGGATATAGGACCTCCTCTTGGTCCTTGTCCTTTAAAAAACTAAGGTTGGAGCCAAGCTGAAGAATCGAAGCATCAAGCGTTCTCATTTGAAGGACGATGGCGAAGTCCATACATTACTTGCGACCGTCGATCTGAACGTGTCCCCACAATCTTCTGAGAAGTTAGATTCATTTTCTTTCTTTTCTATTGTAATTTGTATTTGTTTAAAGAGAAAAAGAAATCACAATTCTTGTCTTTCATATTTGATGAGTTTTGTAAAATCGCCTTTCACGGCAAAATCGCCTTTCATGGCAAATAAACAGAAAAATGCCTTCTACGGCATTCTCAAAAACAAATTTGTCTCTTTTCTTAAATATTTATGCAATTTGAAAAGTTAGAAAGAATGATCGATTTCCTTTCTACTTGTGAAGGTGAATCTCCGATCATCACCATTCCAAATTCCAAGTAGAATAGTGAATTTGGCATACCCGTACAAAAACTTGATACCCGCGTTTTCCTTTCTCCGCCGAGACACAGGTAGGCCCCGGGGCGGAAGGAGAGGACGGAAATCCGAGGGTCCATCACAGATGTTCCATCCTCTTCCTCCAGCTTGGTTGCAGGGATTTATGGCTCTACAGACTACCGTGAATGGCGGGTTCTTTGGAATTATTTAATCAATGTTTCCACAACTGCACTCCCTTGGGCAATTATAGGAGACTTCAATGCTATTTTATTGGCTTCAGAGAAATTCAGCACCTCTCGATTCTCTCACTCCTCAGTTAAGGAATTTTCAAACATGGCGATTTCGGCAGGTCTCAAAGACCTTGGGTATAGAAGGAACAGATTTACGTGGGCAAATAACAGGCAAGGTTTCTCTTATGTTGCAGCGAGGCTTGACCGAGTTCTGGCCAATAATGTCAGGATGGCTCAATTCACTGACCCTCTAGTTTCTCATCTGCCAAGGATCTCCTTTGACCACAGTCCTCTCCTGCTATCCCACAACTCCATTTGTAGTCCCAAGAAGGCTCCCTTCAGATTTGAAGAGATGTGGCTCTCTCATGACTCTTTTATCCCCTTGGTTAAAAAAAGCTGGGCTATGTACTGTATAGGTACCCCCCAGTACATTCTTGCCCAAAAGCTTAAGCTCCTCAAGAGTAATTTGAAGACTTGGAACCGTGAGATCTTTGGCCAACTAAGGAAGAACATCTCCGAGGCAGAGAATAAGGTGTTGGAAGCTCAAACTCTGTATGATTCCAATCCCAGTGACTCTCTCTTGTTAGCCCTAAACAATAGCAAAGCCTCCCTTCACAACTGGCTGAAAGCGGAATCTATCCATTGGAAACAAAAATCTAAAATTAGATGGCTAAAAGAGGGAGACAGAAATACCAAGTTCTTCCACTTATCTGCCAAGTCCAGAAGTTCTTTCAACAAAATAGATAGTATTACAGTAGATATTATTATCATCGAGGATGAAGAGAAAATCAAAGAAGAAGCTAGCTCCTTTTTCTCTAGCCTGATGCAGTCCTCTTCTTTGGTGCCTGATGAAACTCTCTTCACCAATCCTGGCCCAGTAGTCTTTGAAGATCAGAACTCAGCTCTAGTGGCCGTCCCTTCCCTTACTGAAATCAAAGAGGCTGTTTTTAGCCTAAAAATGTCTAGCTCCCCAGGGCCTGATGGATTCTCTGGAGCCTTCTACACCAACTGCTAGGAGATTGTAGGACCTGATGTTTCTAAGGCAGTCTCTCACTTCTTCTCTTCAGGCAGACTGCTGAGAGCTACTAATGTGTTCTTCCTTTCCCTCATTCCTAAAAAGCCTTCCCCTTCTACCTTCTCAGATTTCAGACCAATCAGCCTCCTCAATTTTTCTTACAAAATCATCTCAAAAATCTTGGCTTCGAGGCTTTCTAAAATTCTTCCCATCCTGATATCCAAGCACCAATCAGGTTTTGTAAAAGGAAGAACCATTCATCACCAAGTAGCACTAGCTCATGATCTTCTTCAAAATCTCAAGTTGCCTACTAGAGGGGTGGTAGCCTGTCTGAAATTGGATATCACCAAGGCTTTTGATAAACTTCAATGGAACTTCTTGTTCAGGGCTCTCCAATTCTTCAACTTCTCATCTAAGTGGATTAACCTGATGAAAGAGCTAATCTGCACATACAAAGGTTAGGTACTGGTTAATAAATCTACTTCTGGTTTCTTCAGTATCTCTTTTGTAGGCTTCGCCAGGGAGCTCCTCTCTCCCCTTATCTATTCATTCTGGCAGAAGAGATCCTCAGCAGGAAATTAGATGAGCTAAGGCAGGAAGGCTCCATCCTCCCCATCTCTCAGGCAAAAGCTACCCCCTGTCACTTACTATATGCAGATGATATCCTGCTCTTCATTAAAGGCAACATTAGAGGTCTGAGTAGTCTTCAAAAGCTACTTCATCTCTACCAAGACTCCTCAGGGCAATGTTTCAATCTAGTGAAAAGCCATCTATATCTTGGCAAGTGTAGCATCAGGAAAGCTAACAGGATCTCTGGTCTACTGCAAATCAGCATAGCCCCTCTTCCTACGAGCTACCTGGGAGTGCCTCTTTTCCTTGGTACTGCTAGGCATTCTCACTTCAACCAGTTGCTAGACTCTATTAGAACTAAGCTGGCAGGTTGGAAGATGAAATGCTTATCCTTCGCTGGAAGGCTGATCCTTATTAGACATGTTCTAGCATCCATCCCTCTCCACATTTCTCTAGTCCTTCCAATCCCCACCAAAACTTGCCTTCAAATTGAGCGCCTGATGAGGAACTTCCTTTGGTCAGCCTCTCCGGACAATCACAAAGTTAATTTGATAAGATGGGATACTGTTTGTCTTCCAAAAGCTGAGGGTGGGCTGGGTCTTCGTCGAGTAAAGGAATTCAATGAAGCCTGCCTCAGGTTCCTAGCTTGGTCTGCCATAAGTTCTGACTCTTTATGGGCTTCCTGGTTTAGAGGTAGGTATCTAAGGGATCCTCTGCTATGGAATCCCAAAATTAATTGGGGAGGCTCCTGCATTTGGAAGAAGATCAAGCTTCACTTGCCTTGTATTAAAAAAGAAAGGAAGTGGACAATTGGCAATGGCAGATCCATTAGTCTCTGGCATGATAATTGGATAGGCTCTATCTCTGTTGCCCAAAAGTTTTCCTCTCTTCATTTCTCGGCCAAAGATCGGGTGGCAGACATAATAGATGCTAACCTCTGGAGAATCCCTACCCAGTTTCCCTCTCAGCTTCAGGATCTTCTTACTGTTTCTACAAACCTCATCACAGCCCCCTCTACAAACCCCATCATTCCTGATTTCCTCATCTGGCTAGGAAATTCTTCAGGTGCCTTCTCTATCAAATCTGCTTGGAATTCCTTAAGGACCTCTGCTGCTGAAGTTCCTTGGCACAAGTTGATATGAAACAATCTTATCAATCTGCGTCTTGCCTGTATGAGTTGGTGTTTACTTCATAGAATAACTCCTATGGACAGTTGGGCTAAACATAAAGGTACTTCTTTGGCTTCAAGGTGTTATAATTGTCACATGAAAGAGGAAAATGATCTTCATCTGTTTTTCTCATGTAAGCTGACTTCTCACTTTTGGACTTGGCTGCTATCTCTCAGAGAGGATCCTCCTTCCAATGCCCTCTCAGCCTCTTTCATCTGGGCTGCATTGAATAGTGGAGGTGGAATTCAAGGAAGGAAATGTGCTGCAGCTATTTTCCTCCACGCCATTTCAGTCCTCTGGACCATTAGCAACAATTCTAAGCACAAATCCAAGGATCCTTCCCTTCAAAGAGCAAAAATGATATTCTTGGACAACATAAAAGACATGGCCTCCTCAGCTTCAAGACTGTATCCCAACCCAATTTTGCTTCACCTGGGTATTCTTCTCTAATTTCCTCTTCTTCTCTTCCTTGCTGCTGGGTCTTCCACCTCAAAGTGCTCTCTTGGGTGGTAGTTTAGTTCAGTGCATTGGCAGGCTTTTCTTTCTCTGCAGAGTTGTTGTTTGGGTTTCGCTGGTTTAGTCTCTTTGTGCGGGAGTGTGTTTGGATCCTTTTTGGTTGCAGCCCTTTGGAGCTCTCAGAAGCTTTCCCCCTGGTAGCTTCTTTCTCTCTGCAGCTGAAGTTGTGCTGGGCTTTGATTGTAGGTTTCTAGCGTAGTCTCCTTGTGCGTTTCTTATTGCTAGCAGCAGAGTTGGGTGCAGGTGCCTCTGCTTTATATTGTTTCTTCTTAGCCTTTCCTGGTGTGGAGAGCCCTGTCCGCAAGCTAGTTCTTCCTTCTTGTGTTGGTTTGGCTTCGTTCTGCTCTGCTGCTTTGGGAGTAGATGGTAGTCTTCTTGAAGCGGCAGTTGTTTTGTTCCTGTTGTGGGAGTGCAGGAGTTCTGAGCTTGGTCTTTTTCTGTAGTCTTCCTCTTCCTTCTTGGGTCTGCTTTGTGCTGTTGTTGAGGAAGTGGAGCAGGTTGCTCTAGCTGGGTGCTGTTTTGCTATTCTGAAGTGGAGGCCCTGCTTGTGGCTCTGCTTGGGCTGTTATGCTGCTAGGTGCTTCAACTTCAGTTGGTCAGAGCTGTATTTAGGGGCCTTTGGTTTCTTTTCCTTCTTCTCTGTTTGTTTTCCTGTTTGCCTCTTTCAGTGGCTTTCTCATTGTTTCTTGGGGGCCTCTGGCCTTTCCCCTCTCCTTAATTCAATTTGCCATTTAGCAAGAAAACTTATCGGTTTGGATCTAATTTACACTTTTGCCTTAGAGGACTCTTGTTAATAAATTTAGATTTGGGTGCAAGTTATCTAGGTTGACCCGATCCGTAGTAACCCAAAATGGTTATGAGTGTGAATGTAGGTCAGGTCTGGTTGACCCGTGCGGGTGCGAGTTAGGAGTTTCTAACCCATTTAATGAACATATCGAATGTGAGTTAAGAGCATCTAACCGATTTAACCCAATTTGACCCGTTTGCCACATCTACTCAAATGGTACAAGCCAAATAAAGCCTCGCAAACAAGCATCAAATAGCCATAATAAATAGCAGTCATAATCATAAAATTAAACCCGATTTTAGTAAATAATCAATTCAATAGTAGTCTATCAATTTTATAAAAAGAAGGGTAGGGTTACAAGATGGTAGGGCCCATCATCACAAATTAATTTTAAACTTAGAATATGTCGTTATAAAAAATTAATCTATAAAATATATTTCTTATATTCACATAATCACATGAGAATATCTAATATTCTTTAAATAATTAGATTTCAATGAGAGATAATCTTAATGAAAGCTAAGATATTATTTGTGAAATGTTAAGTTAAATTATAAATTCTTATACGATACAAAACATATGTATATTCTGTTTTTCATTTTCTTTCACAAAGACTTATGTAGCATTTTTCAATACTTCAAAGAAAAATCAATTTTCATAAATTAGATCCTTCATAGATTTTACAATTCATAATCATCATATAATTTAGGGAAAACGACGGGAAAGATCCCCATAGTGAGCCATGAGTAAGTGGACGACCCAGTAGGACTTTAGAGACAGGAGGGGCACAACTTTTTCTTTCTTTCTTTTTTTTAGATATGTTTATTGGTAATGTCGATATCAACAATAAATGCGGTTATACAAATAGCGCAAGAAACCCCTTCCTCTTTCCCTTATCCTCTTCCATAGTCCCCTGTCGACACCTCTCCTTTTCATTGGTCCCAGGCAATGGTCCATAGCATCATTTGGCACCTTCTTTCAAGGCTTTTTCACAGTTGGCAAGCACATGGAGGTGTGTATTTTAATCGTTTTCTCTTATTTGCATTAGGTTTAAATAGAGCTTTCGTTGTTTTTCATAAGATTGGGACTGCAAGTTCATTCTTTTTTTTATTATTCTTAAACATGAAACCCAATCCCTAGATTAAACGAACTTAGAGTGATTTTGTCTTATTAGATTTGTTGATTGGGCTTTTTGAAGAAAAAAGGGGTTATCTGGCTTTATTACCCAACTGAGAAGGGGTTTTTTTTTTTCAAACCCTCTCAATGCATAGAGATGTTAATAATGACAAATGTTTGCTAGATTTGGGTTTCACACCTTTATTGGCATAGAGATATTTTGGATCAGTTATACATTTACATACAAAGAGAGAGAAAGAGATTAAAAAGTACATGTACAGATTGTTGATTAAAAAAGGTTTAGGGAGATTAAAAAGTCCATGTTCATAATGTTGACTAAAAAAGATTTAGATCACAAACTGTTTGTGCATTATATGACTGTTTGTGTTTCTCCATCACATCTTTAATATTGTTTATGAAACCTATATGATTGAAACAAGAAATGGATACATATATTGACTATTATCTTACTTGCTTGTAGTGGCAACAGTTTGGGTACTATGATTGTTTCAAATTGGGAAAATCCAATTTTGATTTCTATTTGGCAACAGTTTTAGGGCATTTGGGGGGTGCTTATGCTTTAATATTTTTGCATAATGGATTTCATGTTAGTTATCAAACAGTTCATACCTTTGTAAGTTGGCATTAGTTTCCCTACATTTCTTAATCACATGACTATTATTTCTTAGATCCAACCAAATGCTTGTACATTTCCTAAACAATTTGGTACGAGGAATAAGGAGGTATTGATGCAATAAGGCAGGGTCACAAAGTATTGTACCCTACAACTAATACTCGTGATTTAGTAATCATCTTATTGACCCCACAATCAGCAGGGAATTCCTACCAACTCTACACTATCATAGAAATTCAATGTATTGTTGATGTTTTGCTGTCAGCATAGTCTTTTTTCAAGTTGTTTCTTTCTACCAGTACTTGTTAAGTGTACTATGTTCTCTTCATTGGAGAATCAATCTTCCAGTTATCTCATCTATTCTTTCATTGCTTGTACCACATTATATTTTGTCTTTCTACAAATTATTTTAAAGCTTGACTATGCAAGTTGATGGCCCACCTGGTGGAAGGGGTAGTTAGAAGAGGACGTGGACATAAGTAGTAAAAAAAATATTTGAAGACGTGTAACTTATTTGAGGATTTCGCTCAGGATAGATTGGAATGGAAAAACATGATTCATGTAGCTGACCCCAACATAGTTGGGATGAGGCTTTTATGATGATGATGTTGATGGTGATGGTGATATGACTTATTTTAAAACCCTTGGATTTAAACCCTCCCACCGACTGTCGAGTTTCACATTCTTGCTATCTCTCAATTCATGTATTATGCAAACAACATGCACCAAAGTACCTCCTCTTGAATATGACTTATCCATAATCAATCTAAAAGGATAAGGGTTTAAAACTAACTACCGATGCAAACATACATTCATTAGAAACTCACATATCTCCCTACAGGAAGTTCTCACACTCATTACCGCTCATCATATGTCTTTAATGATGCCAATAAAACTTCTTAGCTTAGGACACTCATTTTGTCTAAAATCACCAAATCAAAACTCTAGGCATACTATTGTAGTCTTTCTAGATCGACGGGGACTTAGTATTGCAGCTCAATATCCTCTTAAATTACTGGCAGGTCTAGAGTTTGGAACTCCACTCCAACTAAAGGTAGAGTGCTAGGGTTATTCATACTACTAGTTTAGGATTTATGATTGAAGACTTTCTTTCCAAGGAAGTGAGGAGTCATGAAAGTCAAAAGTCTTCCTAACTATATTGTAAAATACTAATATTGATATTCCCTAACTGTTAAAACTAATATTCTCTAGTCTAATGATACACTTCCATGTTGTAATGCAATTCTCAATTGTGTAATGTTACTTTTTGTTATTGTATTTGTGTTACTAGACCTATACTTTCAGGTGAGAGATTATTGTATCATGTACTGCAGCACATGTATAGTTTATTGCACCTCCTACACCTGTACATTAAGAAAAGAATGCAGGCAATACAGGTTGGGAGATGTTTGATAATTTCTGCATAGGTTGTGGGGTTCATCAAAGGAAGGGTCTGGAGCAACCAAACAATGGACTTGCTTCCATGGAATTGGGTCACTGGCAAAAGTGACCTCATTATTCTCCGGTTTTGAGAGGGAGACGTATGTCTTGGTGTTGCAAACATTGAAAATCAATGCATGGCCTCTTTTGACGTGGCTTCCACCATGCACTATGGATGTGCTACTGAAGGTCATATGTTTCCACTATTGGCACATTGTCAACTTTTGTTGCTTTGGTTACTATTATGATGTTCATTGGACATGTTGTCATCATAGATCTTCAATATTTCCTTTTGGCCTTGTTACATATAAGTCCTTGTTTTCTGTAGAATTTTATAAAATAAACATGGGTGTGAGCGATACCACTATTGAAGTTTCATTAGAAATATACAATCAAATGGGAATTCATTAAAACAATGGGCACCAACATAAAAACTATAATGTCGAATGAAAGATATGAAGCTTACATAAATCTAGCAATTTCCCGTAGTGGTCCACCATCCCACATTTAGAACCTCAAATAACAAGCCAAAATCTCACATTACTGATTGCTTAAAACCTATATGAGTCAACTGAAGGATATCCCTTTTTCTTCAACCTAAATGAAGAATTTATCGCATCTTTATTCCGGGCTTTAAGCTTTGTTGTAAAGCAAGAAAGTGCTCATCCAATTTGATGCTTTCGCGAAGTGACTCCCCTTTCCACCTAAAAAAAAAAAGGAGTAAAACGTGAACTCTTAATTTATCAGTGTGGTTACCAAGAAATGATGCTTTGAACCATAAAATGCATATCCAACCAGTAACTAATTTGCATTTGCATTTTATTATCAGTGGTATGCATTTTTATTTGTAAAAGAATATCACACTTCTGTGTTCTTTTCATTTATTTGCATTCCTCTCCTCGTCATCACCAACAAGTTCTACCCTATGCTTTAATACGAGCATTGGCCTTAAAAAGTCTATCTAATACAGAACTGCATAACAACGCATATTGAGACAACACTGTAGAACATGGTGTTGGAGTGCGAACTGCAACGTAATTGCGAAATAACCTTTTCTGAATATACTGTCAATTAGAAATAAATTTTGTATCAAATAACTGACCCTCTTTGTGCTAAGGCACCTATGGTTTCCAATGTAATAACAATTATGTTTGTTACTTTGCTGACGAACGAAGAACAGCCCACTGAATCTCCGAGAGTTATATCGGAAGGAATTTTCATGAGGGAAAGGTATAT
Organism: Umbellularia californica; assembly: GCA_028538565.1. Lineage (NCBI taxonomy): Eukaryota > Viridiplantae > Streptophyta > Magnoliopsida > Laurales > Lauraceae > Umbellularia > Umbellularia californica. Next base: position 11,910,504 of record JAPQWN010000005.1, read on the forward strand.
TGTAACTACATATAAACTTTCATAATTGATTTTATCAATCTTCCTTGTGTTTCCTTTTGGTGTATGATTCCTAACTAGCCTTGTAATACTTGATACAAGCAAGAATTCGGTCGCCTTAAGTGCATCCCAACATACCCTGACATAGCAATATGGGGGCTTACAACAACCCAAAAGGAATGCGTGAGGCAGACGAGTCTCCATCATTTGGCATAGATAAGTCGAATGGTCATAGAGCACACGTTAACCACAACATTGGTAGAGAGGTGGCATCCTGAAACAAAACTCGTTCCATTTTCCATCTGGAGAAGCAACTATAATGTTAGAGGACGTTGCTTATATATGCCGCCTACCCATTGATGGGGCCCGAGTAACAGGTTGAACTTTCCTAGGGAGGCGAGTGCAATCAGTATGTCAGGAGTTGCTCGGTATTACTCCACAAAAGAAGGTTAACTATGTCGGCATGACATTGAAATTTAAGTGGCTCGAGGACAATTTCAAGGCTAAAGAATTGGAGAAGAAGAAGAAGAAATACAAGGACTATGAGATTCAAGCTACACGGGCCTACCTCTTTTTCTTGGTGTCCGGCCAAATCATCTTGCAAACTTCTGGTGCCCGAGGTCCTACTTATCTTCTTGAGTTGTTTAAAGATTTTAAGCCTTACGCATGGGCACTGGCTTGTCTTGCGAATCTTTACAAGATGTTGGCAAACACTACTCAGTGGAATAAGGAGAAGACTGAGGTAGGAGAAGAGGGGAAGAATGAACAAGGAGATGAGGGGAAGAATGTACACGAAAATGAGGAAGGACACCAACTCATGACACCCACCAGGCCTCTTTAGTTGTTACAGGTGATTGTTCAGAATCTTAACATCTTATGTCAGTGGTATTAATTAAATCATATATAACATTTAAATAATTTATGGAATGGTGCAGCTATGGGCTTACACGAAGATGTCAATTGGGCGGTGTCCTAAACCGGCAAATAGTTGGAAGAATGATATACAGTTTCTATTGTTTAAAACCTAGCAGAAGAGGCTTGAAGAACACCCGGGTCTCGCAACAATGAAAGAAGTTAGAAATCAATTGAACAACCTGAAGGCTGAAGGGGTAATGAAGAAAATTTTTTGAAATCCTTTTTTTTAAAACTTACTACACTATTTGTACAAACTCGTTAATGATTCCTAACTCATGTTGTATGTAGTTCAATTGGTTACTCTATTATGGTTACGGGAAAAAGTTTGTTAAGAAGGGATGGAAAGTTGATCGTGCTCTGTTTTCATCATCCACCATCCTTGTCTTTTATTGGATCGTGGAACAACACAATACGCGGCGTGTTATAAAGCAGTTCGGATTCAAACAGTGAGTGCCACCCCTATTCAATATGTCATTCATCAGAAGAGAACGAACATGGTATGTTGTCGTTGATTACGACACACAGGTGGACGAGGAGGTGGAGGAATTATGGGCTGCTAGAGCCCAACTTGTTTTACATGGAGAGAAGTGTAAGTTGAAAGCCGATTCTGAGGAGTATTTGACGTGGTATAGTGAAAACTCGCTAATGTTTATTCGGATGTCAACTCAAAGGGAGCATACGGAGGATAGCCAGGTAGAGGAGACTGCCCAACCTACGGAACCCACCATCCCACAGAAGCAAGTATGGCAAAAACGTTGCCTTTAAGTTACTGCGCAAAACAGTGTTTTACATTTTTTTTCTCCTATTAAAACATTTGCTTTGCTAGTATGATTTGATAAATTAATATTGGATGTGTTTCGTCTTCAAGCGGAGGATCTGGTGGCTCGTTTAGAGCGCCCCTATGATAGAGCGGAGCACCAAAAAGTGTTTTTTGAGAAGCGTATCACATCAATCTGGAAGAAATTGACAAAGGTTAAGGGTGCCTTTGGGACAACATTTGAGGACTTTTCTATGGATGGGTGTAGTAGCTCGCACTCCGATGAAGAGGACATCCAAAAGAAGAATACAATAACGTTTAAGCATCGGAAAAGAGCTGTTGTCAAGTGTTCGGGGTTCAAGAAAAGCACCAAAAGGACTACAACACCAGTTGATGCCGAAACACTCCAACAGTTTATGATAGAAGGTTCTGGTAGTAGGCCTCATTCTCCGGCAGCACCACCAATCGAAGAAGTCATTGGTACCCCCTCAGTAAGCAGAACATTGTTCACCTCTCCAATCCCGATCTCCAGTGAGTCTGCTTTGGTGGTTTCAGCCTCCTTCACTACACTCGACTCACTTTTGTGGAGGATCAAATGGCTGCCTTGTAGGTGCAAAATACATATGAAGTTTGAAGATTACGCTCATTCTATAGTTCAAAGCAGTTACGTGCTGTATGACCTTGATATGTATTTTCTCAAGGGATTCAAAGAATATTATGAGGAAAAGTAAGAAATTAGGTCATACGCTGAATTGAGTTTGATAAATACCTACTTGGATTTTATGTGATTGTTTATGATTTGTTGTAGGAAGGATGAGTTGGATAGCATCTGCACAATGATCTTAAGCTCCCATCTGCACTCTTCAATCTTATATGAAACCCATTTACATCAGCAGCCAACCCAAAAAAGAATTGCACTATTCAATTCTGGAACAACCCATTTACATCACCAACCAAATAAAAAAATAATTGTAATCTTCAAGCTTACATGGAATTGCTTTATATCACCAACCAGCCCAAAAATAAATGCACTCTTTAAGCCTACATGGAACCCATTTACATCACCAACTAGCCCAAAAAATAACTGCACTCTTTAAGCCTACATGGAACCCATTTACGTCACCAGCCAGCCCAAAAAGCACTGCACTCTTCAACTGAGTGTTCAACATATCAAATCACTGATTCAGCATATCACATCACGTGGAGGATTGCGACAGCCTCCACGGTTATGGCCCTTCCCTTAACAATTGGAATAGGTAATTACCCTTCGTTGGTGGCCACAGTCTTCGGTATGAATCCCTTTTTTTTTTTTACGCCCTGGTTGTTTAGTTGCTCGTAGTGGAAGAACTCTTTCTTGAATTGTGCGTTCCTATTGCTTGTTGTCCCGGGCAGCATGCAGAACTTCATTATACGTTGTACAATAAATGCTTGATAGGCACCAATGCTCACAAAATGCATATGGATCATAGTTCCTTACCTTTATTGATGCCAGTGCATTACAGCATGGGAGGCCCAAAATCTCCCATTTACGACATGTACAAGTTCTACATTCGAGATCATCTACATCCACGTACTCTACAGACTGTACTTGAAACTCGATCAGGCCAAGAACGCGAACATGAACCCCACGAGCTTCCTCCATTTCTTGGCTCAAGATTTTTTCCACATATGGAGTCGAACGAGTAGTTACACTCTCTGACTGAAGATGAAACTTTTGATAAAACTCCATTAACTTGGTACATATCTTCTCGACCTGTTTTACAATAGGCAGTACCCTTGTATCCTTTAACAAACTGTTAGTACACTCAGTCGCATTGCTAGTTAGCATGTCATACCGACGGCCTTGTACGTATGCATTTGCCCAACGGTGCCTCCCACTTGCCTCAATATAGCTGAACGCCTCTTGGCTAACCGCACGTATATCTGTCATATATGCCTCATAAACATAAAGCCTGTAGGACTTTGCGGCACGCCAGAATTTCTGAACGATGGTCCTGTCACTAAAAGCGGTTTTGATATTTTCAGCAATGTGACGGCAACAGTAATAGTGCACTGCGGAGGATATAATGTTCTGGAGTGTTGGAATAAGACCCTTCTGACGGTAAAAAACAATGGTCAAATTGGGTGGCTCTCCAAGCGCCATGAACAAGTTTGCAAATAACCACTCCCAACTATCACGACGCTCGGCTTCCGTAAAGGCAAAGACGATGGGGAGTACCTTATGATTCGCATCGTATGTCACGGCTACAAGCAAGACATCAGGATACTTGCCTCGGAGATGTGCACCGTCTACATCAATAATCGGTCTCAATGAAGACGTGAAAGACTTTATATAGGGTTCGAATGCCCAAAAAGACCTTCTAAAACGGTCATCAGACGTAGTGTCTATATTTGTTATTTTGCCATGGTTAGTTTTCTACAACTCAATACAGTAGGGAGGCAGAAGCTAGAAAGACTCCTCATATGATCCTCGCACTATATGCAGAGCTATCTCCTTTGCTATAGGTGCCTTCCTATAGCTGATAGTCAACCAGGATATCATTTGGTAGTAATTCATTATTTCCTTCGGCTTTAAATCACGTTCTGCCAGACTCTATCTATGATGAATTCACAAATAAGCGCCGAAGTTGCTTGTCGATGTTCCATGCCCATCATTGGCTTCAAGCATCGGTGGTTAGGATTGTACGTTCTAACTTTAAATTGTAGTCCTAATTTTATAATAGAAGCGTAGATCCGCCAAGGACAGCCCCTATTTTTGCAGCCAGCCGTCACCTTGGTCGAGTTGGTCTTCAAATGTTTAAGAGTGAAGTTGGCATAAATTACAAACTTGGTAAGAGTATTCTGAAACGTATGTCGATCAAGGAACTTATGGCCAACCCACATTTCCTGAGCCGAGTTATTACCAACCTCCGTGTTCACCTCCTCAGGCTCCATTCTATCCTCAAAATTAACAATTGATGTTTCATCTGAACGATTTGTAGTGTTAACTAGATTGGCATCGACACCGTTGCTTTCAACCTTCACATTTAGGATCCGATAAATCTGTCCAATGGCAGGATGTTCATCGAATTGAATCTCATCATGATTGTTTGTTCGAACGTCAATATCATCAATGGTCATATCTTGTCTTGCCGTTTGATGTGGATTGCATTCATTACTCACGGAAGGAAAATGCATGTCATTGTCTTCACGGAGATCAACGATAGGTAGGTCTTGAGCGGGCGTTGGCTCTATGGCTTGCTTTCATGTACAAGTTTTTAATGAGGTCCTCACTTTTTCTACATAGTTGTGAACTCGAACATTCCTTTCATACCTACAATGTATCAACAAAAGACAATAAGCGAGTAGGGAGATGAATTTAGTATTTGGTAATCTATTGATTTAACGATACAACCTATGGACATACCCCTATTGTTCTCCTCCTATACATTGTCGGTTCTTCGGACCATTGAAGACATATAAATATATCCCATTCACATCATTCCCCAGTGCTTTGAACATTCTCTTCACATCATTGTCGTCGTCAATGCTTGCCATTGAAAATGCATGTCCATTGTGATGAAGGAATTGTATGCTTAATCTCTGGATGGATGAGCCCTAATTAGATGCTTCAGTTGCTTCGTTAACCAGTGAGTCATATGTTATGTCCGTCGGTAAATATCTCATCTTTTGATTTCCTCCATTATACACCGGATGGATTATATCGAATTGGAAGTCACCATCATAGTGGAATATGACCAACACCTCGCTAACTGACATTCTATGATCAAATCAAAAAAACATAATTTAAAGAAATATGAAAGATACATAAATTTTGAAAGACAACAAGTGTATATTTCTAAACCATTAGCGACTGTTAAAATGCCCATGGTGGGATATATTTGATCATAAAACAATGTTTATAGTCATATTAGAGTAATGTAATGTGGTAATAAAAAAAACTATACTAAGTGCCACTTATAGAAAAAATGTGATAAAGAAAAATAATGACTACAAAAAAGAAACTCCTTTTCAAGCCCTAAAACCCAAAACGAAAATGATATTAACCAAGCCTAAAACGAAAATGATATTTACTACACAAATGGTAGTCTTTACGCAAAGCTACATACAAATATGCATTTACATTGGACAACAGGTATAGTTTCAAAATGACGTTTTTAGGGTTTATACAATAGTTTTAGGTCAGTAAAAGAAGTCAGTACTGAAAAAGGAATCAAGCCGATGACATTTTAGGGTAGATGGTACAATATAGGAAGGTGTTTATTGTGTGTACCAACCTTTTAATGGAATCCAACCACCATTTTGATTAATTTTTTAGGTGTTTTTCTGTGAAGGTAAATCGCCAAAGCACGTGTTGTAGTCGATGAAAAAGGTCTGACAAAAAAATACAGTCCCGGGGTGATATATAAAGGGTTCATGCATGATGGTCGATATTGACAATTATATGGTTGATATCGACAATATCACTAAATAACAAAAAAAAAAAAAATACAGAAACCCATTCAAATGACTCCACCCGTTTCTAAAGTCTTGCTGGGTCCTCTTCTTACTTACGGCGTGCTATGGGGATTTTTCTCGTAGTTTCTTCTATAATTTAAGAAATAAAAATAGAGGATTTTACTATAAAAAAATACCTTAGATGTACGGTAGACCAAAAAAGTCACTTTATTTTCCCCCACACCAAAGAGAAATTCCTGACCGAAATTCCTTTTTTAAAACTATTTTTCAAGGGTTGATATCGACCCTCTGCATAGGCTTTCGACCGTCTTCTTCCTCCTCTCTTCCCCAAACCTTCCAATGGGGATAAATAAACTAAATCATTTTCATATCTTCCGAAGTGCTAAATCTCAAAGGTAATATGGAAGGAGTGTCTGAATTCTAATATTTTATAACTGTGTGACTGAGATTAAGTGTTTTGGATTGTCGACTCATGTCAGTACGAGTAGGCCCGACTGAAACAAGATCAAAGAGGCACGTGATTTTTCCTTTGCCAAAGTTTCTGGTGCATATTATGTATCTTGTTAAATCACATTAGAATCATTGTTTGAGGTTAATGGGTGCAAATGCATGATATAGTGTGCAACTGGGATCAGCTGAAAAGTTAAATCATTACTAATCAATTTCTAGAGCGAACAAAGGTGCGGGCATGTAGATCTTGATCCAGCTTGGAACCATAGCCATTAGCCCAAAGGTTGGAACCTTACTTAGCTGTGATCGATAGACCAAATTATCGTATTAGGTGGTTTATCATCAATGAGCAAACGTTTTATCCGATTTTGGTCCATTGGTATGAGTCATTCTTAAATCAAACCCAACTCTACCATATTCTAAAATATTAGAATTCAACCACTCCGACCATATTACCTTTGAGATTTAGCACTTTGGAAGATATGAAAATGATTTCGCATATCCCTAGTTGAAAGATTAGTTCATGGGTTGGGTTTGGAGAAGAGATGAGGAAGAAGACCTCCTAAATGGGGAGGGTTGATATCCACCCTCACCCCGTTTAGGGGAGTGCTGATATGGACCCTCGAAAAAAGATAAAAAATAAAAAGGAATTTAGGATTGGAAGGCCTCTTTGGTGTAAGGGAAAATAAAGTTACATTTTCAGTCTATTTTGCATCTAAGGTGTTTATTTTTTAATTTTATAAAATCCTCATAAAAATATATTTAATTTTTTCCAAATCTTGAAAAAAAAAAGAGTAATTAGAGTATAGTTAAATAAATAAATATAAAGCTTAAGAGATCAAATGTAAGTATCCAAATTCAGCATTGAATAAAGTAAATAAAAGTTAAATAAAATCTTATATTGAGATAATGCTAGCATGGTATATTTAAAAATATTTAAGAAGGAAAAGAAAAAGAACCCCTATATGGAAAAAGATTGCAACTAGACCTGCAAACCCAGTGCGAGTTGAGTTCGACCTTTTAATTAGAGCTTCAAGTTGAAAAAGGGATTTTTTTTTTTTGGAAACCAGCCTCTACAGTCATTGTCTCTTTTAGATTAAAAGAAAAATGATAATATTAATACATGATAGAGATTGAATGATTTGTTTAAAAATCAATAATTGTTTAAACTTTTTTTATTTTATTTTTTTTGAAATTAGGAAACGAACTCCACCTGTATCACCAAATGCATGGGACATCATTGCATGGGTTAAGTCTCATGCAAATTGAATATTAAATTAAAATAAATATTCAGAAATAAAGAGATTAAACATCTATCTATCTACTCTTATAAAAGAGGCTAAGTTGCAAAGTTTTTTCAACCAACCATTGTGGGGCCCACCCAAAATATTTTATAATAAAATATAATAATATATTATTATTATATAGTAGTAATAATAATAATAATATAATATCTTTTTCACCCAACCTTGTGGGGCCCACCCAAAATATTATAATAAAATATAATAATATATTATTATATCATAATAATAATAATAATATAGTATCTTTTTCACCCAACCATTGTGGGGCCCACCCAAAATATTATAATAAAATAAAATATAATATTATTATTATATCATAATAATAATAATATAATATTTCTTTCACCCAACCATTGTGGGGCCCACCCAAAATATTATATCTATCTATCTATCTCATACAAACTTTTTCACTACACCATTGTGGGGCCCACCCCAAATATTATAATATAATATATGAATATATTATTTTGAGAAATTGCAAAATTCTTCACTACACCTTTGTGGAGCCCACCCCAAAATATTATAATACAAACATTTTCACTACACCATTGTGGGGCCCACCTCCAAATATCTGCTATCTCCTATCTACTATCTACTATCTACTACTTCTATAAATGAGGGAAAGTTGCAAACTTTTTTCACTACACCATTGTGGAGCCCACCCCCAAATAATATCATATAATATAATAATATATTATTATGAGAAATTGCAAACTTTTTCACTACACCATTGTGAGGCCCACCCCTGATAAGTACCTAATTGTTAAGCAATTAGAGACTTAAATTCCTTTTCATCACCTTCATTCGTGTTTAATTCCTTTGATTTCATATAATTTTGCACGAATATTGGTCTTTGGTCATTTGCAGGGAATTAGTGAAGCATGAAGCTTTTAGGATGATGAATAGATCAAGTGCAGATTGAAGGATCAAGTGAATTAGAAGATTTGAGCAACAAAAAGCAAGAAATTGAACTTCAACACTCCAACCGGAAGATCTACCGGTAGAAATGTCCAAAAATTGGACAGAGAGCTGAAGAAATGGAGCTTCCACAGTTCTACCGGAAGTTCTACCGATAGAACTGCTTCTACCGCAAGTTCTACCGGTAGATATGGCTGAAATTCAAGCAGAGAGCTGGAAAAGCAGGAAATCCTCAATTCTACCGGAAGTTCTACCGGTAGAACTGCTTCTACCGGTAGTTCTACCGGTAGACAATGCTGAAAAGTTGGCAGAGAGTTGGACATCAGAAGTGTACCTGTTCTACCGGTAGAACTACTTCTACCGGTAGAACACTCGGATTTCGCTTTTTGGGGCATTTTTGTAATTAAAGTTTTGGGACCTATTTAAAGCATTGTAACTCGACAATTAGGGTTATCTGCGAATTGTCTTCGTTTCCCAGCCCCCTTTTCTTTCCTTCTTTGATAGATGAATGTATAGGGAGTTTTCAATTGAAAATCAATGTTCAATTTTGCTTAGTTCTTGTATTAAGACAGAATCCTTCAATTTACTTCAAGTTTTCAATAGAAGTAATCTTTCTATTATGTTCTTGCTGTTCTCTTGCTTTCATTTAATCTGTATGAAGACCTCTTCATTAATGGAGGGGTAAAATCTCAGATGGTTTGACCTAAGGGGAATTCAACCTGGGTTTTGCATAGTTTCTTCTTCCTGATCATGCTTTACTGATGAAAGATAATTTCCATTGATGTTCTGTTTTCAGAAATCATGAATGAGATGTTAAGCCTTTGACTAATTGTGTTAATCTATGATGATACAATTAGTGCTTAGGTCGATGACTCTTAGGTTATTGAATAGAAGGTCTTAGAATCTCTTTGGAAATTATTCAATTAGGCTTAGATTTGATTTCCACGAAGGAATTTTCCAGGTTAGAATTGGATTGCTCCAAATCTAACCTATGTAATGGAAAGGAAGATGAAAACCATGAAAATCCATGTGAATTAAACCTTAGGTTGAACCATCTCTTAGTTTAACAATTTTAATTAGTTTTCTACAGTTTTAATCAGTCTTTAGCTTAGAATTAATTCCACCTATGAACAAAAGTTGGTCACTCTCGACCAAAAGAAGTCTTCTAGAGTTGAAACCCTAGTCCGTTCTCTGTGGATTCGACCTCTTCATTGAGTTAAGTGCTACACAGTGACAATTTCTGTCCTCCGCTTAGGACAAGCACCCAATTTTAGCTAAGCAACCCCCAAATATTATAATATAATATAATAATATATTATTTTGAGAAATTGCAAACTTTTTAACTACACCTTTGTGGGGCCCACCCCAAATATTTATCTACTCTTATAAAAGAGGCAAAGTTGCAACTTTTTTTCAACCAACCATTGTGGGGCTCACCCAAAATATTATACTAAAATATAATAATAATATATTATTATATCATAATAATAATATAATATCTTTTTCACCCAACCATTGCGTGGCTCATCCAAAATATTATATCTATCTATCTATCTACTATTATAAAAGAGGTTATGTTGCATAGTTCTTTCACCACACTACTGTGGGGCCCACCCAAAATATTATAATAAAATATAATCATATATTATATAATAATAATAATAATATAATGTCTATACCCTTATTATCTATCTATCTCATACAAACTTTTTCACTACACCATTGCGGGGCCCATCCCAAAATATTATAATATAATATAATAATATACTATTTTGAGAAATTGCAAAATTTTTCACTACACCTTTGTGGGGCCCACCCCAAAATATTATAATGCAAACTTTTTCACTACACCATTGTGGGGCCCACCTCCAAATATCTGCTATCTACTATCTACTATCTACTACTATAAAAGAGGAAAAGTTGCAAACTTTTTTCACTACACCATTGTGGATGCTTTGGAAGCTGTGAAAGCTTTTAAAGGAGTTTTTTCAGTGAAGGATTTAGGCGGTCATCAGAGATATCCAGGCTTGCGGTAACTTTCTTGAGTCCGTAAAAAAGCTTTTTGCATTCTTAGGCAACTTAAAATGGCTGCCCACTAGCTTGCCAAATGGGGTCAAGTAGGTCTCAACTTTTTGTGGGTTAGGGACCCCTATCAATTGGCTTAATTTCTGTGGGCGGTTTTTGAGAGGATTGCCTTTTTTTTTTTTTTTTTTTTGATTATTAGATCATCTCTTATCCAGAAAAAAATAATAATAATAAGTAGAACTATGTCAATGAAGGTGATTTTCATTTACAGGACTAGCTAGTAAAAGTAGCATACCTGAAACAACTCTTTGAAATTCAGCAGCAAATAATTAGCTTACACTAAATGAACTCTTCACTTGCTTGACCACAACTCAGTCAAGCCCACCAACAAACCACAACCAAGTCAAGACCACCAACAAGAGTATGGTCAAAAGATGACCCTCCCCTTCTGCATAAGAGCTAGCCTATATCCTGTAAGCAGGCCAGTTTTGGAAAGTGGAGGGAATCTTATACTTTTCAGAGTCTCGGACCAACATAGACGATATAAAATCAAATTCTCTGTAGAATCACATATCTGTATTCCACAACCCCACCAAGTCCCAACTAAGAGCACGTGAATCCATCCTAAATTCCTAATTGGGTTGGAATTGGATGATGTTCTTTCAAATTTCTATGGCTGAAACAACCCAACCTTATTTCCATGTTAGAATTGATTATAAAATTAACAGGGAAGACTTTTTCTTTTTGGGCATTTGGGCGGATCCACACTTTCTTTTGATAGTGTTGTAAGTTCTTCTTCTAAATTTGAAGATCTAAAATGTCCAAATTGCCTTTTTTTTAAAAGCCCTTATTTATTTAAAGATAAATCATATCCAATGATTAGTGGGATATGCCATTAATAATAGCCAGCTACTATTTAATTGGCCACGATTAATGAAAATCCCATTAATGAGATTTTCAAATAAATTAAAAAAACACAAATAAAATTCAAAAGATGCAAATAAATTTCAAAATAATACAACTAAATTTCAAAAAACACACATAAATTTCAAAAGAACTCAAATAAATTTAAAAAAACAAAATTTTTTTCAAAAGATTCAAATAAATTTAAAAAAATGTAAATAAATTTCAAAATACATAAATAAAATTCAAAAACACAAATAAATTTCAAAAAACGCAAATACATTTGCCAAACCAAGATAAACCAATTTTCTAAATTTCAAAATAAATTACAAAACACTCAAGTATTTTTTCCAAGAACTCAGTTAAATTTATTTCGAAACACGCAAATAAATTTCAAAATACAGAAATAAAATTAAAAAACAAAAATAGATTTCATAAAACGTAATTTTTTTTCCAAACAACCCAAAGGGCACGTTTGGCAACATGGTTGGAATCCTCCATCCATAGGATTCTTTTAGTCTTCTTATACGATGACATCCTCTGATTTCTGATGTAGAAGAATCACCTCTGATTTCTCATGAAAAAGAATCACCACAGTCCATGTTTGGGAACAACTAAGGCTTATGGATTTGTATATTCTACATTCAATGGTCACAAGTTTTTTGCCATTTTCTTGTAATTCGCCATGAATTAACCCCTAAATTTTGAACCCTTAGCCATTTATGGCCTGCTAGAGATGATGGGCGGTTCCGATTTTCTTTGTGGGTCCCATAGAAATTAAAAAATATAATTTTAAGGTATGGTTTTTTTTTTTTTTTGTTGTAAATAACTAAAAATATAAAAATAGTCAACGGCTGAAAATTGAGTTAGTAGCCGTTTTCAACTCTCCAAACATTGTGGATCGTTCGGATCGTGATTGTGGGACCCAAAAGATAGGTTTCCAAACCCAAAACCATTACTAGTGTATTACTGTTGTGATCACTGTCCATGTTCATTGTTCATGCGATTTAACTATTCATGCGCACTTCAGAAACCGGGATGCCATCAACAGTCAATATGTTTTACAAATTTTTCTCCCATTCCATGATGAATTGGAATGCCAAATTTGACCCCATAGCCATTGTATGTATGATGAAGATACTGAACGATTCAGATTTCACAAACATGGCCCACAGAAATCCAGATCTCATGATCCAACGCTCTGGACATTTTTGCAAATATCTTAAAATTTAAGAAGAATCAACAACTGATATTTGATGACAAAGTCGTTATGGATCTTATTAACTTGATTAACGGTTTGGATTGGGATTATGGGACCAAAAAAATGGGGTTTCAAGATAAAAAACGGACAACCTCAAGTTAACGGTTACTGTTCATCTGCCTTTCTGTGCAAGAGCAGATTTTTGGAATTCGATGGGGGGGAGGTCCGATAGTGCTTTTCTTTGGGTTTGAGGACCTTTTAAGTATTCTGAGACATCCTCCCATACGGTGGGATTGGTTCCCAAACATGGGTTTTTTGCGATTATGAGGAAACGTGGCAAGGATTCTATCCCGTGGATGGTTGCCAAACGTGCCCAAAAAGATTTGTTCAAAAACTCAACTAAAATTTCAAAACGGAGATAGATTTGTCAGAAACTTAGATAAATTTGCCAAAAACTCAAATAAATTTTTCAGAAACTCAGATAAATTTATTTGAGTTTTTGGCAAATTCATCTGAGCTTTTGTTAAATTTATCAAAGTTTCTGAGAAATTTATCTGAGTTATTGGCCAATTTATCTGAGTTTCTTAGAAACTCTAATAAAATTTTTAAACTCAGATAAATTTTTTAGAAGAAGAAGCCTGGTGCTATGTGCTAGACTTCTACAAACGGGTTAGATTCAAGCGACCCGAGCCAAGACTGGAACCGACCCTTGCTATAGTTCCAACCAATCGCCTTCTTCCTCTTCATCGTTCTGCAATAGAACTCCGCATGCGCTCAGGCCCGATCCAATGCGTCCTCTTCTGCTTTCTGCAACAAAACTCCGTAAGCACCCATTCTAGATCCAAGTGCGTCCTTCTCTGACGAAGATGGCACAACGACGAAAGGGGAGGCAGTGCAGCGACGAATCCTCTCTCTTTTTTGTCTATTCTCTACAAATCCCGTAGCCCTTCTCCTGGTTTCATCAAGATCGGCAATCTGCGATCTTTGTGTCCCCACCAGAGATCAATCCAATCTCCTTGTCTATCCAAAACCAGAGCAGAGTCTGGATCAACTCTATGTTCTTTTATCTGTTCACTACAACAAATTCTAACCAAAATGGCTTGCAAGTCTGCTCTCCCTCTGCGTTCCCTACAACAATTCCAAAACAGAGATAAGCAATCTTCTTCGATCAACAATCTTGGCCCACCTTGAAATGAGGGGGAGAATGAAATATTTAAAATTTTGAAATTCAATTTTTTATGCCTAAAAAGTTAAAAGGGCAAATCAGCTATGAAAATGTCTGATGTGGTGTATACAGCGACCTATCGCCAAACTATGTACTGCTGTATGGACCATAGGCTTTAGAGGACAAGTCGTTGGACTAGATGCCTTACAAGACCAATATGAAGAACTTCAGGCTAATTTACCCTTTTCTTTTTGGGTCACATTGTGCTATTGTCTATTGGTCTAGGAGTGACACTTTAGTTTGAGCACTCAAAAGATCATCCCCGTGTGTTTGTGTGAAACTAACCACGAGTGTGTTTGCATTCGGAAGCCAAGTTTAGAGAGAACCAAATATATATAGAAAACTTCAATGAACTAGCAGAGCCGCATGTAGGCCTTCATGTGAATCATTTGAGAGTAATGTCATTGAGAGGGTGGTATTTGGCATCCCTATGTGCAAGTGCACTAGTTGGTGAAAAGTAGTTTAAATGTTCTGCCTTAACCAAAATGAAAGGAGAATTCTCTAATCAGGTCGTCCTTATATTTTGTAGAGTAGGGCTGACTCCTTCAGAAATTTTCATCGACTAATTACCTAGATAGGCTGAACATTGAAGCTTGAAAACCAATTGTTAAGACTTGTGTGGTTATGGTAATATTTGGCAAACGGATAAATTTCAAAACAAAGCTCAATTTTTGCTCAGGTTTCAAATTACGGGAAAAAAAAAAAAACAAAAAAAAAAGAAGAAGAAGAAGAAGAAGTCACATTTCAGGGCTTAAGTTTTCCATTCACATTTCAAATCAAGACATCTGGTGAGGATATTGATTTTTTTGGCGACTTTTCTAGAGAGATGCTAATGCCACGTACGAAGCTTTCCACATCCCTTTTTTGCATGACCATCATATCCTTGTATAAAATTACCTAAAAGGACATTTATCAAAAATCTCCCTCCCCAACTCCTTTCTACACTCACCCACCCCCACCCCAACTAGCCATCATCGTCACCTCCGGCAATACTGCTCGAGGGGGAGAGGGAGAGAGTGTTGTGGGCGGAGGGTGGCAATAGGGAGAGGAAGAGAGGGAGGGAGAGGGAAATAGGGAGTGGGAGAGATGGAGGGCAAGGGAGAGAACATAAAGAGGGAGATGGAGAGAGTCTGGGAGAGGGAGAGGGAGAGAGGGCGGCGACATGGAGAGGGAGAGAGGAAGAGGGAGAGAGACAGGGAGACGGACAGGGAGAGGGAGGGATAGAAACAACGGGTGGAGGGCGGCGGCAGGGAGAGGGACAGTGAGAAGGAGAGGGAAAGAGGGAGAAAGGGTGGCAAGTGGAGGTTGTTGATAGAGAGAGGGAGGGAGAAGGAGAAAGAAAGAGGGGGAGAGACATGGAGAATGAGAGGGAGAGAGGGCGGCGGGCGGCGACAGGGAGAGGGAGAGAGGGCGGCGGGCGGCGACAGGGAGAGGAAGAGAGGGAGGAAAAAAGGATATGGAAAGAGAAAATGAAGGTGAAGGTAGTTTGAAAATAATGGGGTGTGTAGAGAAAAAATTTGGAAAGGGAAGGGATGTGGAAGGAGAAACTTGGTATGTGGCATTAACTCTCCTTTTCTATCAGTTTTTCTAATGAAAATACCAAAAATGCCCATGGCACCCTTTTCTCTTCTCTCGTGATGGTTGTTCGGAACGGGAAGATTCTACACTGTTTTTTGGTGCTTATATTTGGAATCTGGCGAATCCTTCTCCTGCAGCACCATCGACAAGTGCCTCCACTCCAATCCAAAGGTCTTTTTCAGCTTCAATTTGACCTTAACTATGAATTCTTCAGAACCCAGTACCAAACAAACAAATAGGCATGAACATAAATTTCATAGTTCTGAAATCCATTTGTAGAAGATCAAACAGATTTACAGGTTACGTTCTTTTTTTTTTGGTATGTGCTTTTGTAATAGGTCTAACAAACTGAGGAGATTGCCCAACATACAAGTCCGGATCCTCATCCTATGTAGCATTTTTAAATATTCCATAGATCTCACCACTCCCACCACTATGTGTATGTATGTCCGCTAACTACCAAGAATCAGATAAAACCATGAATTGGACATTACACATTAGCATAAAATTTAGGTAAAAAAGAGACATCCTGCACTGCTAACATAGCATGTGAAGTGACAGTGCCTGACTATTAGTTTGCATTGAAATACATAGCATTTGAATACATAGGATTTTTCATTCTGCAACTGGTTAAAAATAAAAATATACATTCTCCTTTTATCTTCATTTTTAACCACTTATAATATGAGTATTATGTATCCAATTCCTATACACTACAATGCAAACAAACAGACCCTTAAAAAGTGGTTTTACTAGAGGCGGCAATATTGCAAATTAAACAAGGTGTTGCTTTTGTATAAAATCACAATTTTTTTTTGTTCCGCGCTGTGCAAAACAGCCTGAGAGGCCCACCTGGAGGCCCCACCAATCATGGCTGAGATGGTATATCAAAAGATCAAAATGGGACCCATTCCCTAATTAAATTATGAGTCAATAAGTCAATCTTTTCATCCGACCCTCAAATTAAAACATCTATTTTATTCTAATGGGACGGTTTATTCGATTCGAATGAATTCCATGACTTCTGCTCTGGTCTTACTAAACTAAACCGTGGAATAAAATAATTTAAATTGGCTTGAAATTTCTCAGCTACGGTTGGTGGAGCCGTAGGTGGGGTCCATTGGTTCTCTCCCACAGTCCCCTCTCAATCAATTACAATCTTTAGAAATCTCTGAATCATAAGCAAAATTCCCTCAATCAAGCAAAATTTACTCCTCTTAGATCCTTAAAATTGTAAGTTGGCTGCATTATTTTGTTGTGCTGAAAAAGATATAACATAGGCACAAGCCACGGTAGGAAAAGGCCTCCTGCATAGACTGCAACAGCAATGTGGCAGTGGGAAAGTGCTAATAGACATTCAACTACAAGCAGTGCAAACGATGACAATAATATAGGAGCTGCACACAAATCTAGCCTCTTATTAGAATTTATAAACCATTTCTAACATCTCAACTACAAAGATGAAAAAACACACCTATACATACAAAGATCAACTACGACAGGAAACAACAAAAGAAAATGAAAAACCCAAGTTTATATTTACATGGTAATCTCTATTATGCTTTTGTAAGTGTGCCTATCTAGTATCTACATCCTCTTCCACTTGCAGGAGCCTTTGGTTTTTAAACTTCAGTCCACTTCCTCCATCTTGCTCTCTTCATTTCCAACCTCTTCCAAAGCAGGCATATCAGTATCATCCCCACCATCCTCTTCTTCTTCAATGCTCAGACCCAGCTTCAACATTCTATGAATCCTCACTGCGAAGGTGTTGGGATCCTCCAAGCTGAACCCAGAAGTGAGCAGAGCAGTATCATACAGCAGCAGCACAAGATCCCTCACAGACTTGTCGTTCTTATCGGCCTCTGTCCTCCTCCTCAACTCATCTATAATGGGATGATCCGGATTGATCTCCATGGTCTTCTTGCTCGTCATGTACGCACTCATGCTATTATCTCTCAGTGCCTGAGTCTTCATGATCCTCTCCATGTTCGCAGTCCAACCATACTCTCCAGTCACCAAACAACATGGGGAGTCCACAATCCTATCGGACACCACCACCTTCTCCACCTTGTCTCCTAGTATCTCCTTTATTGCCTTGCAAAGGCCTTCAAAAGCAGCCTTTTTCTCCTCCCGTTTCTTCTTCTCTTCCTCAGATTCATCATCAAGCTGCAACCCTTCTTTGGTAGCTGAAACCAGTTTCTTCCCATCATACTCCTTCAATTGCCCGACCACATATTCATCAATGGCATCAACCATAAAAAGAACTTCATAGCCCTTCCTTTTCAGCCTCTCTAAGAATGGGGAGTTCTCAACAGCCTTTCTGCTTTCACCAGTGATATAGTAGATATATTTCTGTCCCTCTTTCATTCTAGTTACATAATCCCTCAAGCTGGTCATCTCGTCACCACTCTTGGTTGAGTGGAATCGGAGCAATTCTTCTAGCTTTGTTCTGTTCTGTCTGTCTTCATGAATACCCAATTTCACGTTCTTGGAGAAAGCCTCATAGAACTTATCATAGTCCTCCTTGTTCTCAGCAATCTCATTAAACAACTCAATGCATTTCTTCACAAGATTCTTCCTGATCACCTTGAGGATCTTGTTCTGCTGGAGCATTTCTCGGGAGATGTTGAGGGGTAGATCATCAGAATCGACGACACCTTTTATGAATCCAAGGTATTCTGGAATTAGCTCTTCACAGTTATCCATGATGAAGACCCTCCGCACATAGAGCCTGATGTTGTTCATCTTCTTCCTCGTGTCGAAGAGATCAAAGGGAGACCTTCTGGGCACGAAGAGAATTGCCTTGAACTCCAGTTGGCCCTCTAAGAGAGATTATTGGACGACCCCTTGAGAAACATCATCTCTAATCTTCCACTTTAAACTCCTCCCAGTAGAGATGGATTGCTCCAAAATACCCAAGAGCATGATTTGTTTGCATTTAAACTAAGGAAAAGGTAAGGGGGTGAAGGATATAAAGTATTTATTATTTACAAGAGTCATGGGTGGGTATTCATTTTGTTGGGTTTATGTCTTGTATTTCGAGTTTACTAGAGTGGTACATTCGGTTAGCAATGACCGAGTTCAGGGTCGAGGGTTTTTCGGTCATCGTACCAAGATTTCTTAGGGGCTAAGAAAAAGGAGATTATATATATATATATATATATATAATGTAGTTATAAATTTATACTTTGAAGAGAGCCAAGATGTGAGTCATTGCTCTCTTGCCATGGGCGTAGGCAAATTTGCCGAACCACGTAAAATCTTCGTCTCTTTCTTCTGTGGCAAGGTTGATCTATTGCATGTTTCACGCTTCCGCATGCATGCGCACAACACATTTGCCATGACTTGCTTGTTTCATGTAATTGAATGCATAATATTTATAAGGCTCATGTCTATAATTAGAAAGAATTGAAGAGTAAAAGTTAAATATCCAAAAATAACCATTAATAATCTCCCCTGATAGGATATGAATACCCACTAGCACTCTACCTATTAAAATCCTAGGCCATTTTAGAGTATTGTGATCTAGGGCCTATAAGAAGAGATCAAGCGCACACAAGAGAATATAGAGATTTACATCGTTCGGCTTTTGGCCTACGTCCACGGGGGATACAGGAGAAATCACTATGCAATTAGAAGAGATGAATATTATAGAAACTGTTAGCTTCTATTTATAATATCAGCCCCAAAACCCAAAACCCTATTACACCAAAAAATTACTTCTAATCACAGTAGACCTACAATAATAGACCTACTTGGCCCAGTTTACCAGACTTATTACTTCTATTGAGCCATACAAATTAATATAGAGTTCCATCTATATCACTACCTTATATCTTTCACCCCTTGCCTCTTTAAGAAGAAGCTCATTTGAGCTTGAGTTCTTATATACTCTATGCAAACAAACAGGTTATATTTCTTCGATATGTTAACTAGTATTTGAAATGCATTTCTTAAGAATCCTTACTAATTCAGACGAGCCTTATGATTCAATATACCAAGCAATCAACAGATTTCTTACCTGATCTTCCTTGAGAAAGAGGGTGACTCTTGTGCCCCTGCCCAGCCGCTCCCCATAGAGATCTCTTGTGACAGTAAAAGAACCACCAGCTTGGGATTCCCAAATGTACTGATCGTCGTCATTGTGCTTGGTTGTAACGACGACCTTGTCTGCCACAAGGTATGCCGAGTAGAATCCCACACCAAACTGCCCAATCATGCTCACATCAGCACCCGCCTGTAATGCCTCCATGAACTCTTTTGTTCCAGATCTTGCAATTGTCCCAAGATTGTTCACCAACTCTACAGGTAAACAGATGTTCATATTTCATTTAATCAGATCATGGAAACAGGGTAATCTAAGGAAGCAATAAAGAGGAATTTATTTTTTCTGACATGGGTATCCCAGTAGGAAGAAAAAAGATGATTTAATGCAAAATTTGATGTGAAGTGTCCACATAACATAGATAAATCAAAGCTTTCAAAATCACCATAGACCAGACCAAAAGAAAAGGGGCAATGAAAAATGGAAAGATTGTTTGGTTTTATAGGCATCTTATCTTAAACATTGGAAGCTTTTGACCCTACTCTACTATTTTGTAGCAGTTAGAATTTCAATAATTAAATAGGGCTTCAAATGGATACACCATCATTCAATCATCCAAAATCTTTAAATTCGAATAAAGCGAGTATAAAATCTACTTTTAGATCTAGCAAAAATTCACAGATCCAAAACCGGATCCTTGCATGTTTGGGACTAAAGATCTGAATCTAATATCATTAGAACTAAATATTAAAAACAGATGTAAGTTTTAAGGACCTTATAATTAAATAGGCTTAAGCTACATTCATACTTAAGAGTATACTCAAATTTAGTTACATTTGAAAATTTCTTATCTAATAAACACATTAGAAAAAAAAAAAAAAAACATTTTAAGTGTTACTATGGACCCACATCTGAAAACTGGATCCAAATACAATACATAGGTTCTATGTCGGATCTAGATCCTGGTTTGAAACCAGAACTTTAAAGATGGATCCAGGTCTAGAACCACTAACCCTTGCAGATATTTATATGACCAGGGGCGGACCTACGTGCTCTCATGCGGGTGCAGTCGCACCCTCGAGATTTGGGTGATTCCTTAAATAATGCCTTAAGATTTTTATTTTCTTATTTAACTTTTTAACTCGACCTTACCTGCACCACCAAATAAAAATCCTACTTCCGCCTTTGTTTATATTCTTCCAAATTTCCTTTGCCAGTATAAAGTCACACACACACTGGAACTGGAACATACCAACTCTTTAAAACATATACACCAGTTTCAGAAATTCTGATTAGTATCAAGCATCTGAAAAAGAAAGTAGTAACAAAAACACTCACCTGATTTGGTCATTCCACAGCCACTGTCGATGATAGACACTGTCTTGTTCACCTTAGCAGGAACTATCCGAATAAACAGCTCTGGCTGCGCATCCAGCTTTCTCTTATCCATCAAGCACTCATACCTGATCTTGTCCAAAGCCTGCAACCAAACCCAAAAGCAAAGTGAACATGAACAAACGTAAGTGTAGGATGTTACAGCCCATTGAGATATCACTTATACCAAAACCAATTGGTGATGAAAATGGTTTTTTTTTTTAGTGAGGGCGAGGGCTCGACCAATGACTGTTTAGGAACGTGGGTGGTCGTTGACCTCAACAGTTAGAAGCAAGACAAAAGGTCCCTTAAGGTTTTGAATCTTACATCAGATGCGTTGCTGATGAGTTCTCGGAGGAAAATCTCCTTGTTGCTGTAGAAGGTATTGATGATGAGGCTGAGGAGCTGGTTGATTTCTGCTTGGAAGGCGAAGGTTTCAGATTCAGATTCAGATTGTTCTCCTCCTCTTCCTCCTTCTCCTTCCATTTGAATATCCACCATTGAAATCTGATGGGAACGAAGTCAGAAATTAATAAGAAAGGACGAAATGGGATGCTAGGGATTTGATTGAGATGAACGGATTCGAGTTTCAGATCCGAATAGGGAAATGAGGAATTTATATTATATCAGCCTGATTTGTTCTTGTGAAGGTGGTGAGGTGTTGGAGACACAGGAGGTGATAAGGCGGGTTCTGGACAGTTCTACTGTTTTCCTTCTTTTCGCTTGCTTTCGATTTCGTTCGAGAAGCGTCACCTTCTGGGCACGTAGAGCCCGGATCCTCTGAGCGTCTCTCCCCAAATTAAAATCGTCATCTTTTTGCAACCAGGAGGTGGACCTATGTTAATTTGACTTGGGGCGAGTAAAATATCATTAGAGAGTTGCATGTGCCTTGGCCTTGGCCCCATTTAAATAAAAAAAATCGCATCGCCCCACTTCGTTAACTCTTTTTTTCCTCTTCCTTGGTGTAAAGGAACCAAAAAAAAAAAAAAAAAAAAAAAAAAAAAAATTCTTTTCCTTCAATCTCTACAAGGGAGTAAGATCAAACAACTCGTCTCCATTTTATGACCGGAGGAAGATGGAGACTCTTATTTGCTCTTTTATGTTTTTTATGTGATCTTGGACTTGTTTTTTTAGATGTTGTCTATCTTTTTATTGGTTTTATCATCTGGGTCGTCTCCAAATCTACCATTGTGATGCGGGCTAAGAAGAGATATAGAGAAAGAAACTTGAAATTCAAGAACACAAAGTAGGAAGGAAGATAAACATAGATCAGAGCAGAGCTCTATCTCTTTTCATTAACAAAATAAGTAATCACAACATATTCCCACGTTCTCATACTTTCCTTCTATTTATACTCTCAAAAGCAATTAATTATCACCAAACTACACCTTCCAAAGACACAATTTACAAAACAGAGTATGACTATGAAAATGGGGACTGTTCAGCTCAGAATCTGGATTAAATGGTGAGGTTTCACTTTCCAAGCCATATACCATTGGAAAGGTCTTCGAGTCTACTTTCCAACGCATCAAACGATGTGCGATTTGGAGCTTCCAATGTTGAGTTATGACCTAAATATCAAAAGGTGTCTGTGCAGGATTTTCCTATGTGGGAATACATGCTGCATTTGCTCTTTGGCACTGCATCATCCTCTCCGGGTGAGAAAGAACTCGACCACGAGTTGTCTATTTCTTCTCCATGATATGCTGATAAGTCACGAACATTGAAAGTAGGATGTGTGCGAACATCAGGAGGAAGCTCAATCTTGTAAGCATTGTCATTTATTTTCTCAAGAATCCGGCATGGGCCAATCTTCTTTTCCTTCAACTTGTTATAAGAACCAGCTGGGAGTCGCTCTTTCTTCAGATATACCCACACAAGTTCACCTTCCTTGAAAGTCTTTATCCGACGATGAACATTTGCCGCTTCTCTATAAACCTTATTACTGACTTCTAACTTATTTCTAAACCTTATTACTGACTTCTAACTTATTTCTAACTTCCTTATGGATCCTTGCCATTGTAGCAGCAAAATCTTCAGCCTTTTTGGCTTGTCATGGATGATTCAGGTATGGGAGCAAGATCAAAATAATGAGTTGGAACACGCCCATAAACTACTTCAAATGGACTCTTCCCTGTAGAACGATTCATAACTGAATTGTATGCAAATTCAGCTCTAGATAATACTGAGTCCCACTGTTTAGGTCTTTTGGATGCAAGGCTTCTAAGCAAAATTTCCCAAAGTTCGATTGACAACTTCAGTTTGCCCATCTGTTTGAGAATGATAAGCACTACTATAAAGAAAGCTAGTGCCAATCCTCTTCCACAAACTCCTCCAAAAATGGCTAAGAAATTTTGTATCTCTATCTGAAATAATTGACTTAGGAATTCCATGATGCTTAACTACTTTCTTGAAATATAAATTAGCAATATAAGAAGCATCCATAGTCATTTTGCAAGGAATAAAATGAGCCATTTTTGAAAATCTATCAACAATAACAAAGATTGCATCCATACCTCTTTGTGTTCTAGGCAAACCAACCACAAAATCCATACTAACATCTTCCCATGGAGCCTTAGGAATTGGTAATGGAGTGTATGCACCAGTATTTTAAGCTTGACCCTTGCAAGTTTGACAAGTTCTGCATCTCTTCACATAATGAGCAACATCTCGGTAGATAGTAGGCCAATAATACTTCTCCTTGACCAACAAAACAGTCTTGTCTCTACCAAAATGACCACCCAAACCTCCGGAATGAAACTCCTTGATGATATATTCTCTAAGAGAACACCTTGGAATGCACAAACGTGTCCCACGAAAGAGAAAATCATTTTGGAGAACATAGTCTTCATGATACCCCATTTTGCATACCTCCCAAATATCACCAAAGTCTTCATCATTTGCATACATATCCTTGATAGAATCAAAGCCTTCCAGCTGCACCTTCATAGTGTTTAAAAGAGTAACACGCCGACTAAGTGCATCAGCCACTTGATTGCACTTTCCCTTCTTGTGCTTCAAAACAAATGTATATTCTTGTAGGAAAGCTACACAATTACCATGTCTTCGGTTCAGACTAGCTTGAGTATTGATGTGCTTGACTGCTTCATGATCTGAATTTAAAATAAACTCTCTTTGAATCAAGTAAGGCCGCCAATGCCGAAGTGCTTGAATAATGGCATAAAATTCCACATCATAAGTAGAGTAATTCTTCCTTGTTTCATTGAGCTTTTCACTGAAGAAGGCAATTGGATGGCCTTCTTGGCTGAGAACTCCACCAATCCCAACATGTGAAGCATCGCAATCAACTTCAAAAACCTTCTCAAAATCTGGTAATGCAAGTACGGGAGACATGAACAACTTCTCCTTAATGAGTTCAAAACTCTTCTCCGCTTCGGGAGTCCACCTAAACTCTCCTTTCTTCATGCAATTAGTCAAAGGGGCTGCAATGGAGTTGAAATTTCTATGAACCGACAATAAAATGAATCCAAACCATGAAAACTTCTTACTTGATGCAAGCTCTTTGGTGCAGGCCATTCTTGGACAACTTTTATCTTCTCCTCATCCACCTTGATTCCTGCAGAGGTTAGTATAAAGGCTAGAAAAGCAAGGCTTTCTGTCATAGAAGAACACTTTTTGAGGTTTACATAAAGCTTCTCGCCTCTCAAAGTGATTAGTACAGCCCTCAAATGATCAATGTGCTCACTATTGTTACGACTATAACCAAGAATGTCATCAAAGTAGACAACAATAAATTTACCAATGAATGGACGAAGGGTTTGATTCATCACCCTCATGAACGTGCTTGGAGCATTAGAAAAACCACATGGCATAACTATCCATTCATATAGGCCTTCTCTTGTCATGAAAGCAGTCTTCCATTCATCACCAGGCTTGATACGAATTTGATGATACCCACTTCTAAGATCAATCTTAGAAAATACTTGGGCACCAGCAAGCTCGTCAAACATGTCATCAATTCTTGGAATTGGAAACCTGTACTTGACAGTAATCCGGTTGATTGCTCTACTATTAATGCACATTCTCCACGTTCCATCTTTCTTTGGAGTTAAAAGAGCCAGTACTGCACAAGGACTCAAACTTTCTCTAATGTAGCCCTTTTCCAGCAGCTCCATAACTTTTCTATTCAGTTCTTCATGCTCCTTTGGACTCATTCGATAATGAGCCTTGTTTGGCAAACTAGATCCGGGGATCAAGTCAATTTGGTGCTGGATATCTCTAAGAGGTGGAAGACCACTTGGTAATTCATTAGGAATATATAACATCTTTGAACTCTTCCAAGATGGCTCCTACTTCATAAGGAACCTCAAAGGACTGCTCCTTCTCTTTGGCCACCAACATGTACACAACACCACTCTCTTTGCTTTCTCGCACAAATCTTGACAAAGCAAGAAAGTTGTTGTCCCCTTCTTTGGTAATAGTTTTTCGGACTCTCTCCTCCTTACAAGGCAAGAGAACAATGTCCACTTTACCCATTCTAAAAGTATAAGTGTTTTTTCGGCTACCATGTGTAACATGTCTATCATATTGCCAAGGTCTCCCCAAGAGTATATGAGAAACATCCATTGGAACCACATCACACCAAACATTATCATGATAATTCTTTCCCATGGAAAAAGAAACTAGACATCGTTTAGTAACTTTTACCTCATTGCCTTTCTTGAACCAAGAAATTCGGTATGGTTTCGGGCGAGGTTCGGTGTTGAGCTTGAGTTTGTCCACCATCTCTTGAGAAACAATATTTTCATAGCTCCCTCCATCAATACCAATGGAACACACCTTGCCATGAGATTTGCACCGTGTTTTGAAGATATTAGAACGAAGCCATTCTTCGTCTTCTTCAACTTTTGGAGTAGTAAGGGCTCTTTGGATCACCAAGCAATTCCCTTCTTCAGGCCTAATTTCCTCATGCTCTACCTCATCATCATCATCATATTTAGGTTCTCCAAGAGAGTCTTCATGTTCACCAGCAGCCGCTTCTTCCGCAAGGTTTACATGAGCATCCACCCACCTTTTAGGACAATCTCTAAGATAATGACCAACCTACCTACACTTGAAACAAGTAGGGGAACGATTAGTATGAGTTGCTTGACCTCCTCTATGGTTGCTAGTGCTCGGCTTAGCTACACTCTTATTGGTTTCCCCGATCTTTGAACCAACATGACCTCCACGTGAGGACTCACCCTTAGAGGAAGGGTAAAAGCTACGAACATCAGCATATTTCTTTCCACGGCCACGAGTCAACTTTGCCTCCACCTTCAAAGCAAGTTGATAAGCATCATTCAACCTCCATACTCGTTGCATCTCAACTTCATCTCGAATTTCAAACTTCAGTCCACCAATATACCTTGCAACAAGTTGTTCCTCGGTCTCTTGAGTTTTGTTATGGGCCATCAACTTATAGAACTCTTCGGTGTAATCAACAACACTCTTGTTATCTTGATGGATGTTGTTGAATTGAGAGAAGATACTTTGAGCAAAATCTGGTGGAAGAAAATTCTCCCGAAGTCTACACTTCATTTTCTCCCACGAAGAGATCTTAGGTTTACCTTTACGAACCCTCATTTCCTGAACCTTGTCCCACCATGTCGAAGCGTAGCCACGCAACCTAGTAGCCACAAGCTTCACTTGCTGGTTTTCTGGAATGTTTTTGTATTCAAAGAATTTCTCAATAGCGCTAAGCCATTCAAGAAACTCTTCGGGTTGGAGTCGACCATAAAACTCCGGTAAATCAATCTTAACAACCTCCGAAGCTCGAAGAAACCTTTCCAATCATAGTTCCTCCACGAAGCTGGTTGCCAAAAGGATTTAAATCCTCAGATTCATCACTACCATAACCATGACTTGAAAAGCTTCGCCCGTTACTAGCTTCCCGACGCTCAAAGCGCATGGTAAGTTCTTCAACTTGCCGTCGAAGTGCCTGAATTTCTTCATCTCGATCGTCTTTGAGATTACCACGTCCTCTACCTCTTCTTGTCGCCATGAAAGAAGAAGGAAGTACACCAAGAGAGTTACACAAGCTCTGATACCAAATGATGCTGGCTAAGAAGAGATATAGAGAAAGAAACTTGAAATTCAAGAACACAAAGTAGGAAGGAAGATAAACATAGATCAGAGCAGAGCTCTATCTCTTTTCATTAACAAAATAAGTAATCACAACATATTCCCACGTTCTCATACTTTCCTTCTATTTATAGACTCTCAAAAGCAATTAATTATCACCAAACTACACCTTCCAAAGACACAATTTACAAAACAAAGTATGACTACGAAAATGGGGACTATTCAGCTCAAAATCTGGATTAAATGGTGAGGTTTCACTTTCCAAGCCATATACCATTGGAAAGGTCTTCGAGTCTACTTTCCAACGCATCAAACGGTGCGCGATTTGGAGCTCCCAAGGTTGAGTTATGACCTAAATATCAAAAGGTGTCTGTGCAGGATTTTCCTATGCGGGAATACATGCTGCATTTGCTCTTTGGCACTGCATTACATTGTAGAAGCTATTGAGGGAAGCTATGGTGGAGTTTGGAGTCGGCGGCAGAGGCGCAGGAGAAGGGGTTGAAAGAACAATTATGTGTGGTTTTTCTCTCTTACCTTATATGAGTGATGGGTTTCTTTGTAGAAATGAGAGATATAGCAATGTTTAACCTTCATTTGCTTGAGACAAAGGAAAGGAAAAAAAGGTGCCCAATAAGGCTTAGCTTCTTTTTCTCTCCAAAGAATATTAATGGAACTCTAGATTTGGATCAATGGAATTTAAAAAATTAGGGTTAAATCCAAACTCTTAATCTCTAAATTATAATTCCAAACCTAAATCACCAAATCTTATATGCAAACCCGAATCCCTAATTCCCTAAATTCCCTTTATTCGTAAGCCCTAATCCTGTGTAGAGTCCCCTAGTTCAAAATCCCTAATTCCCTAGTTTCTCATTTTTGAAATTTTTTCTTGGGCCATAATATGATTTTATGATTATTCTAATAATGTTCATTTGAAAATATAGGTGGGTCTCATGTGATACATGAACTATTATGAGCTTATGGAAAGGATAAAGACTAAGAAGATACTAATTTCCACAATATAATGATTATTACTTTTTTAGGGTACTATGTAATTTTTTTTTTAGTATTGTTGTAATATGGTTGCTAATTGATGCGCTAATTTTTTTGAGTAGTAGAAAATGCTTATTTATGAATTTAGTGTTAGTAGTATGATTCATCACAAAAAGAAAAACTAGTTGAAAATCATGTTTTTAACCTATTATATAAATGGAGATTGTTGGTAGTCGGTAATGATTTTGATGCAATTGACTTTATCTTTAAATTAGATATGGAAAGATATATATATAGAGCAAGGCTCTCCTAAGCTCAAGCTTAGGATAATATTTCGTAAGCTCATGCTTGTGGGGCCCACCTTTGGTTCATCTAAATGGACCAAATACATGACCTCCCTAAATTACACATGTCCACCAACTTTCGGTCAGATCCGAATTTACTGGACCGTTGGATCGACTATGTATCAATCCAAATGGACCGTTGACCGTTAAATTTTTGGGCCCATATGGAGATAATAGAAATCACATTTGGGGTTGATTTTTTGTTGAGAGGAAGATCTCAGGGAGTCCTTGAAATGCCCCCCATCCCCATCCCCATCAAAAAGATCAAAATTGGTAATCTATTTAAACGCAATACTTTTTTCTCCTTTTCTATTGTTAATGTGAAAAAAATCTAGTAATATTTTCAATTGATCATTATCTGCCCCACCCAAACTAAAATCTTGGTCTGCCACTGTGCTAGTAAAAGGAACTCTTAGATTGATATCTTGGCACTGCTCTTGCTGGCGCCTCTCCTCCTCGATCTCTTTACCAGTTGCTGTCGTAATTACACCGCATGATTTATGACAGATCGCCCAACTGACACCAATGGCTCCACAGTACCACAACACAACCCAACTGAGGCCCCACCTGCCAAACTCCCAACTCCCATTAGAGGCTTATAGCCCATACATATCCATATAGAAAAAATGGAAAACACACTTCATAGATGATATGGTATATAGAAAGTCCCTTGAGTTGATCTAGCCTGTGGTGGCCATGGAAGTTGAAGATGATAGTTTCTTTGCAGACCTCACTAAGAGAATTTCTCTTCTAATCATGGATGAGGACGACAATGCTGATAACTCTCCGGCCTGTTATCCATCAGTGTCTCAACAGGTGGGTCCATTTCTCCTGTTCTTGTTATAGGCCATTGTTGGTTGAGTGCGCTTGCATGGACTAATATCTGTATGGACTTTTCTGAATTCAGTCACTCTCCCATCCCATGATCCAGCCTTTCGCATATGAGTCAACATGTAGAAGAGAATGCAAGGGAACTGGAGTCTTCATTCGTCGCTCTTCAACGCCAAGGAGGATGACCAAGCCCAGCGATTTGCTTCATTCAACACCGACTAGTTTCATAGCTAGACAGCCTGATAAACCAACAAGGGAAGCATCAAATATGATCGACTTTAACAAAAGTTAAGATATAAGTAGGAGTACAAGCAAAACATTAAGAGCGTGAAATCATGTCATCTTTCTCTTATGTAATATTACTGATGCTTTAAGTGTTTTCAGCTATGGTTATGTAAATAAGAATATTTTTTCTGAAAATGGGCTATTGCTTAAGGTTTCTACCTCTCTTGCCAAATAAATTTATATCCACCGGCGGACCTACATGTTACAATGTGGGTGCGGTCAAGATTCTAGTAATTTCTTAAATAGCACCTTAAAGAAAATTATTTTAATATCTAACTTCTTAATGTGACCATTACCTGCACCACCCAAATGAAAATTCTAGGTCCGCCATTGGTTGCAACCATGCTGTGGGACCCATTTATTTCTCATGTGAGTCCTTTTTTTTTTCTTCCCCGATGGAGAGTTCCCAACCCTTTAGGTTGGACTAATTCCCCAAGCCTAGAGGGAAGCCGGGCAAACTCCCATGTAGCCCCAGTGTTGTAGTGCAGTTTCGAACCCACAACCTCCAAATGCAAACCCTGATCATAAGCCAACTGAGCTACCCCTTGGGAATGTGAGTCCGAATATGATGAGGTAGAACCCCGCTGTGAATAATGTGATCTTGAGTGGATTATTCACTATTTGCCACGTAACCGCGGGCAACCTACCATGCATTCGAATAGGTACTGTCCATGGTGACATGACAGACCCTAAGTAGTCCACTTTCGCTCACCATGTATATACACATATAGAGGATTCCGATTATTATAATCTGAGCAGTTTAAAATAAATTCCATCCTCTATGTCACGTACCCTCAAATTTTACTTTAATTATAATTGTTCTCGTTGTAAAAATTTATATATAGCGAGACTCAGAAAATGATTGAGATAATTTTATATGTTATTCTTTTGGTATCATGTCTAGACTAGATGATATCTTATGCTTAGAGCTTATTGAATGGGTGACTTGTGCACTTGGGGCTCCAGGTGATCAAGATTAATTTTATCAAATTTAACTATGACTCAATGGAGATTTTAATTAACGAAAAAAAATGCAATGCATAGAAAAAGGTGTAAGGGCCTTTTTAAAGTGGTAGATAACAGTAAAATAGGGTAGGAATGGTACTCAAAGAGTGACCCTTTTAGGATCACTACCAATTGAGTTACAAACTTCTTTAAGCAGTTGAGTGCAATATTTAATAAATATATAAACTTTTTTTACCAGAACAACCCCATCTCCGTGGCAGCGCCTGACTTGACTCAGTCCTGGCAGGAACAGGGTTGACTCACCCGAGTTGGCCTGGTGCCAACCAAGATTTAATATCATAGATATTGCCCACAGTATCTTTGAGCGGTCAAAGTTTAAGTATTAATCCCCACGGAGCTATTCATACGAAATTCTAAGGTGGAGCGATTTTGCACGTATCATACTATGCAATATCCTAGCGCCGTGCAATATTGCACATAGTGTCCTGTGTGATATCCTACAGACATGCGATATCGGACCTTTATTGTAAGAACAATTCTGCGAAAAATACTTAAACTTCGATTGTTATGTGAAAAATATCATATTTAAGAGCAATTGTACTGTCATAATCTCATTTAAATTACTCTTAGGCTATCACATCATAAGATAGGAGTTAGACCCATCAGAAGATTGCCCAATTCACAGTAAATAATGCATTAGGTTGTATTAATACCTTTATTTATTAAATGGACAATCTTGTGGTGGGACTAAATTCTATTCGAATAACATTTAAGGCATATTTTGGGCAAACCCCTTTTTTTTGGAAAGAAAAAGGTATGCCCTCTTTATATTTCATACTGTCTTTTTTTTATTGTTTGGTGCAAACAGATTCTTTGCAGAAAATTCCTATTTTATGGGATCTTTTTGCGAGCTATGAATAAAAAACCACAAGTCCAACTCCCTTCACCAGAACGACACTTCCATGGAAGAGGCGTTACACAAACAAGTCTTTAGAGATATCCCATAAATTGAAAAGGACTTTAGTTTGAGTGGTTTCAATTTTCGATAGTGGGCCCCACCGTGAAGTTGCACTTTTTTAACTACAGATTTCTCTAAACCAATGCATGAGGATCCAAACTCACTCCATCAACTCGAAAATCAACGGATACACTGCCACCACCAACTATGGCACACGTCTCCACCACCGCCACCACCATGGCAAACGTCATCACCATCGCCAATATTCTCCAAAGCATTTAATCCAAGTTTGGATCCTCTTAGGCTTTAACCTAGATAAATCCATAGTTAAAGAGGAGGAGGAACTCTACAGTGGGGCCTATCTATTAAATTTAAGCCATTCAAAATAAATTCCCTTCAAATATATAAGTTATCCTAAGAAATAAAGTCAGTCCCGATTTGTTCTATCGTTGGATTGACAGTTTGATGAAAAGCATGATAATAAATATGCATAACATTTTGTTAGCCTTGCTTTTTATCAAACATTTAAAACAATGTTGGAACAAAAATAGAGTCAGTGTCAGTTAGTACTTTGTAGTTGTGCATTGAGAGTAACTTGGAGAATCTTATCTGCTTCAAAGGGGGCATTCAGACCGTCCCAAAAGGAGGAGCCGCCCTGGATTTTATCGAATCTGGCGCGCTATGATGACGGCAATCTAAATGAACTACCGAGAACCGGAGAAAATCTTCTAGCATTCCTTATTTATGTAGAATCTTTTAAAAGCTAAAACCCTCACTTTTTTTACAATGATATCTTATATATTCCAATTTCACGCAAACAAACTGGCCCAATTGATAATGACTTCCTACATATTCCATCCTTTGCAAACAAATACGCTCATTTGACAATCACTCCCTATGTATTGCAACTCCAGACAAACAAAAAGGCCAAATCGCGCAAATCAATTACTTACTATATATTTGAATTCCATCCGAATAATTAGACTCATTTGAAGACTTCTAAGTATACCAAAATTAAAAAAAAAAAAAAAATAATGCAAATCTTACAATGAGTTTCTTTGTGTTTCAACTCCATGCAATATAAAGGCCTACTTGAGTCAATACTTCCTATTTATTTCAATTCCATTTGAATCTATTACTTTTTATTTGTTTTAATTCTATCTAGACAAATAGGCCCATTGAGTCAATTCATTCCTGTCTATTCTAAAGGACCTGATTTTGGCCAATTTGATCAGATTGGGTTGGGCTGCCTTCTCCTCCTCGTCCATGTGGGCGAGCTGGTTCAGAGCTAAATATTATAAAGGATTTTCCCCTTGGCACCATGCCTCCCTTCTCTCTGGTTCTTGCATTTGGAGGTCTATCAAGAGAAGCTTGCCTGGCATTTTCCAAAACAGTTATTGGATTTTGGGAAATGGTAAAAGCACTAGTTTCTGGTACGATAAATGGCATGGCCCCCTCTCTTTGGCGCAGATTTATCCAGAGGTTGTTTTTCCCAGCCATGATTATGTGAACGAGTTCTTCTCTAACAGCCAGAAGCTCCCCAGTCTCCACCTTCCTCAGTTGGTGAATTCGTTCTCTACCTCTCTTCTATCTTCCCTCTCCCTTGTTGAAGAGCCAGATATGTTGCGTGGTCCAGCTCCAACTCTAGTATTCTCTCTTTTGCAACAGCTTGGGAGCTAATTAGATCTCGAAACACTCCTTGTGTTTGGTCCAAGTTTGCATGGAACAACCTCCTAAAGCCTACCATAGCTTGTTTTGCTTGGAAGTTGTTCCCCAACAAACTCCCCACCAATGCATTGGGCCCAATCATTTGGAGTTCATTTAGCTTCTTCATGTTATCTATGTGGCACGCATAAGAAATCTGCTTACTTCATGTTCTTCCTCTGCCCATTCGCCTATTCCTTTTGGGCCTGGCTTGAAGCTGAAGGGAATTTCCAATTTCTCCCTCTCAGTTCTATCTCTTCCAAATGAGAGTCTTTCTCTGCCAACTCCTACTATACAGCCAAAAAGGGTCTGAGTGCTCTCTTCATCATTGCCATCTTCAGCATCTGGAAGGTCAGGAATCCGGCTCTCTTTTCTAACAAAATCCCCTCTCTGGACTCTGCTAGCTCTTTCTTTTTGGAGGATGCTTTTTTCTCTCTAAGTAGACTCAATTCATCTTTCTCTAGTGCTACTTTAGCCTCTTTCTTCCTTCCCTGTAACCAGCTCTATCCTAATATGAGATAGAGCTCTGCTTCTTCTTTCTTTTCCTTTGTTGTCATTTTCTTGTTTCTGTTTGCTTGCTTTGGCTGTTTCTCTTTCTCTTTTAATTCAATTTGCAACTCAGCAAAAAAAAAAAAAAAAAAAATTGCTGCTTTATTAAATCAACATTTCAACAATGCTTTATTGTTTTTATGTAATAAAAACTTTCTAATCCGCCACCAACTTGAGAAAATTAAATTAAAATTAACTCCACCAAGTTTATATAAAGAATGAGGGTTAAGGTCTTCCTGATTGCTAACACTTGGGGCCTGATGGCAATGTAGAAAAATCACTTAGTGCCTGATGGTAGCGTAGAAAGAAAATAAAAAAATCATTTTCATTCCTTTAGGCCTGTTCACAAGGGTCGTGTAACGGCTTAGATAGTGTAAGCCCTCCAAGGGCTTTTGCCCGCCTGCCTAATCCACATATATTGACAATAGAATAGGGACAAGCCCCTATCTAGTCTAGCACCTCTCTTTGACAGACCTAAAAGTGTGACAGGCACTGTGATTAAGAAGCATTTAGTTGATGGAATTTCTTAGGGGAATTCTATGGCTGGGAATTTATGAGAAATTCTTGCTATAGATTTTTTGAATTTTTTTTAATTAGTGAAATTTCAAAACTCAACCTTTGAAATATCACTTCTAATCTTTTAAATTCCTAAATCCCAACATTGGGGAATCCGAATTCTCTTGCACCCAGCATCAATATCACATTGGCAGAATTTAGAGTATTTGTAATTAAGGCTAATATTGATATTATAAAAGGATACATTTTTAAAATCCCACTAAAAAAATATAGGATTTCTAGAGAGCTAGATTGTTGAGATGGATGTAATATTGTAAAACTAGGAAAGATTGACTAAGAAATTACCATATTCAATAGCATTTAGGGGGAGCATAAATAGGTGATAAATTAAGAGAGACTTATTTTGAGATGGTTTAAACGTACCCAACAAAGGCAAACAATGACACTTTTGAAAATAAAAGCTATGCTAAGCAGGTTAATGGCCCCTGAAACAAAAGAGGTAAGAGAAAAATGATATAGATGGAAGTAGTAAGGATAAATCTAAAGACCTACAACTTATTTTAGTATTTGGGCAGGATAAACTAGAATGATGAAACATAATTCATGTTGTTGATCCCAGCAAAGGTGGGCTAAGCTTTTGATGATGATAAGGAGGAAATTCAGAGAGAATGAGTAATAATGACGTAAAATATTCCCAACATAGAGAAATTGGAAGAAATTATTGCGAACAAATGCCCGCCTTAGAGACAATCTAAAGGAAAATTTGCGATCCAACATCGCAAGGCTTATGATGTTCTAAAGTCAAAATAGCAAGGTCCATTTTCCTTTTGAACGTAGGGAGAGGGTTTTTTTCAATATTACATGTAATCCTAAGCAATTGTTTGCTTTTTACGAATGGAATTGGAAAATGGGTTTTATATGTCAATCTTATTTACACAAATGAATATATATAAGAACGCCACTCAGTTGAAGAACATAATCATGTTTATCAAAATCATTATTTTCACGTGACTAAGTGAGTACATTCAATGGTTTTAGATGTGTTTGGATGTTTGGGTATTTTCCACAAACTTATCATATATATTCCTGAATATTTAAGATATGGAAATAAGCTTCCACCACACCAAAATAGGATATTAGTAACGCCCAAGATTTTTGGTAAGTAACGGTTTTTAAGTGTAACTAATTTCCTAACGTTTTATGTACGTTAACATTGGTTTTAAAGTGTTACATTAATTTTATTTAATTTAATAATTATTTTGTTACGGTATGCTCTTTTTTTTGCTCCAACAGTAAGCGTTAATAAACCGTTCTAGACTTTCAAGCATTGGCGCAAGAACTTTTTCCTTCCCACCTTTTTTTTGCCCTCCCGCGCTCTGCCCTCCCTCATTTTCCTCTTATCCCTCACTCATTTCTTTCTTTCCCTCCTCTCCTCTCCTCTCATCTCCATCGTCGTCCTCTCATCTCCAGAACCCATCTCCTCTCATCCTTTTCTATCTCTCCCTCCCTCTCCAGACCTCTCCTAGGCGCACGACCCTCTCATCGCCAGCACTGCCAAGCGCACGAAGGAGCCCCCGGACGACAGCAGAGCCTTCATCTTCCTCCTCGCGCCGCCGGACGCCTCCCTGATGGAACGCGCTCCGAGGCGCCGTGGGGCGGCTACCGGGGTCGGCGGAACGTGGGAGTCCGTCGGGTCCGGCCCTTTCGCGCCCTGGCGGGCCTGAAGCGTGTTTCAACATTTCTTTTGTGTGGGTGTGCCAGATTTTCTATTTTACTTGGAATTGCAAGTGGTAATCCGGAGATCAACCTTCGCAAGTAAAAAGG
Source organism: Umbellularia californica (assembly GCA_028538565.1). Classification (NCBI taxonomy): domain Eukaryota; kingdom Viridiplantae; phylum Streptophyta; class Magnoliopsida; order Laurales; family Lauraceae; genus Umbellularia; species Umbellularia californica. The sequence continues at coordinate 11,946,705 of JAPQWN010000005.1, forward strand.
AAATCAACTTCTTTCAAGTTTTCCATTGCACAAATATTTAAGAAAAGAGACATTTTCTTGGTTTGCCGTAAAAGGTGATTTTGTTTGGCATTTATAGCCGATTTTGGCGTTTATAGCCGATTTACAATTCTTATCAATAATGAAAGACAAGAGTTGTGATTTTTGTCTCTTTAGAAAAATACAAACTACAATGAAAAGCAAGAAAAGGAAGATCTAACTTTTCAGGAGATTGTGGGGGACTCGTTCAGATTGACGGTCGCAAGCCATGTATGGGCTTCGCCATCATCCATGCAGATGAGAACAGAAGATGCTCTTGATTCGCTTGGCTTGGCTATAACCTCAGGTTTTTAGAGGACAAAGACCAAGAGAAGGTCCTATGTCCAATAAAAAGCTAAGTAGACGGGCTGAAAAGCCATGTCTAAGCCATTGAAGGCAGCAGGAGAAGGCAAGGACCTTGGGGGGGGTGCCCCCCAAGGGACTTTTGTCACCTTGTAGTGGTGGCCGGTGCAGAACTTCAGCAGAGTTTTTCTCTCTTTTTTTCTTTCTCTGGATACGAGCTCTGGATTCTTTCCGATCGATCGATCTCGATTTTCTGATCTCGATTTTCTGATCCCGATTTTCTGATCTCTTTTTCAATGGAATGCTCTCCTATTTATAGGCTTTTGGTAGCCATTTAGGAGGGTTTATGAGCCTTAATGGCTTTAATGGGAGGAGTTACAAGATTTATTTCTTGATTTTGTAACTCCTTTTTCCTTGAATCTGATTGGCCGATGGAGATTAAGTGCTTTTAATCACCTTAATTACCATAATGGGAGGAGTTTCATGGTTTAAATGCCATGAATCAATTGACTTGTAACTCCCAAATGCTTGCTTCTGATTGGGCCGTCCAAAGAAATGAATTAATGACTATAATAAAGCTAGTCAATTAACCACATTAATTGGTCGCCGAGCAGTCGAAGAGTCGCGGGCCGTGCCGTGTCTTCTGGAATTCTTCTGGCGATGATCATCGATGGATCTTCATGCTGATCGACATCGGATGAACATGTAACTTCAGACATTGATAGCTAAGAGCGGGCCGGTGACATCTGTCTTGTCGATTTCTCGATCGGTCGGACAGAAAGAGCACTTTTTTTGGTCGACCGGTTGGCGATCTTGGAGCGATCAATGATGATTTTGTGCTTTTGGAGGTTGACCCGTAATTTTGACGGATGTCGGAGGATATGAGTCAATTTCAAGCACTAAAAATCACATTTTCAGGAAACCACAGGGGCCAAAGTGCGCGAAACGCGAAAAAAGACGGAAAAACGGGTCACCGGCGGAAAATCCGGTGACCCGGACTTCCATGGTCGCCGACGACCATGGGCCATGGTCGCAGGGGCCTGCGACCCTGGGGGAATTTTCCCCTTCGGAGCCCGTTTTGCGGTCGTTTTGAGGTCTTTTTCGTCGCCGTTTTCTTCTGTATTTTTCTTGACATTTCTTCTCATTTATTGGCTTGATTTCCCTGTAGAAAACCTGATGAGAATCCTTGCATTTTTAGAGTACAAAGTTTCTAATTTTCCGGGAAAGCCGAAGACTTTGTCGCGTAGAGCTGCTGATTTTCCGCCAGAAGCTGAAACTTGGTCAAACGATGTCGGAATGACCTGAAATTTGAGGTGAAACCTCCTGAGCAATAAATAAGACCAACCATAGGCTTTTGTTTGAGTTTTGAAGCCGTTTGGGGTCCCGTCGATGCTTCACTTGATTTTGCTGCGGGGAAAATGCCGAGCTTTGATATGTGGCCAAACGATGTCCGATTGACCTGAAATTTGACGGGGAGCCTATTGGAGTCATTTTGAGACATTCCATGGGCTCCGTTTTGGATGTCATGGTCCCGGGTTGCTCCGCCGCCGGTAGGCTTGATTTTCTCTCGGAGCATCGAAACCTGGTCAAACGTTGTCGGAATGACCTGAAATTTGACGTGCAGCCTTTTGGAAGCATGTTGAAGCCACTCATGCACTTGGTTTGATGAGCGAAGGCTTCGGTGGTTCCCGCCGCCGGGAGGCTTGATTTTGCTGCTCGAGCATTGATGGAGGGTCAAACGTTGTCGGTTTGACTTGAAATTTGGCATGGAGCCCTTTTGAGACATGCTGGAGTCATCTGTAGGCTTTGATCGAAGTTTTGACTTCTCCGATGTTGTCGCCGCCGGGAGCTCCCGTTTAGCTGTCGGAGAAGTGAAGTTAGGCCAAATGTTGTCGAAATGGCCCGAAACTTCATGTGTACTCTTCTCTTGGCTATCTTGAAGGATCTTGCAGTTTTTGTTTGATTCTGACAAGATTTGAATTTTTGGAGAAATTGCATTGCCTATTTATGGCAGGTTGCGACTTCATGCAGCTTTCTTGATGTTGAAGAGGCAAAGTGACATTTTTGGTGTCAACAAATGCCCCCTCGAGGTAGAGCGACGAGTTGCTTGACTTTTGTAGTCGATGTGCCTCGAAGAGATTTTTGAAGTAGAGCTTGTGTCTTGACCAAGAGTCTTTGAGCAATCCTTCCTTTGGTAGAGTAGCCTTTGAGCTTCCAGGGGAATTTTATGGTAGTGAAAGGAATCACACACCATCTCGAGGCAAAGTTTTGAAGATGACATCAGGGATGTGGATTTGGGCTTTTGTTTTTGACCTTGTGACCTAACAAGCTGTATGTGGCAGGTTAGTGGGTCGGGTTTTGGTTTTGACCTTGTGACCCAACAAGCTGTATGTGGCAAGTTGGGGGATCATGATTTGGTTTTTGGTTTTGGTCTTGTGACCTAACAAGCTGTATGTGGCAAGTTAGGGGACCAGGATTTGGTTTTTGGTCACTCTTTGGGACTGTGTGGGTCCATTGGAGTGGTTTGGATTTTTGTGGAATGTCAATTTCAAGATTTTGGCTCAATTTGGTATATGAGGCTGGATGGTTTGATTTTTGGAAGCTCATGGGGCTTGGGATTTTTTTTTGTATGGTTCAATCAACTCAAAAGAGGCATGGAACCATTTTTGTATGCTCTTGGTAAGAGGGATTTTTTCCTCACTAAAAGCCCATTTTTTTTTTTTTTTATAGTGCCTAGGTGGTCAAACCTGGCTCATATGGGCTAGCCCATGGGACCTTAAGCTTTTTAGGATGGCTTAGATCTCATGTGGGGTCATTTTTGTAAAGAATATCTAAAGATATCTCATTTGGATAGAGAATATCTAAAAATATCTTTATGGGAGAGAATCTCTCATATTCCCTTAATTTGGGAGAGAATATCTCAAGGTATCTTTCTTTTTGGGAAAGAATCTTTAATATCCTATTTTGTTGGAGAGAATCTCTCATTGATTGATTTTGGGAGAAAATCTCTCAAAGACATCTTTCTTTTTGGGAAAGAATCTTTCTAATTCCTTCTCTTTTGGTAAGGTTACTAATTAGTAACACTTACCTTTCTTCTTTGTTTCCTTCTTTGATTTGCTCTCTCCTATAAAAGCAAGGGAAGGTAGGATCTCTTGCTCTTATTGCTTTCTTTTGCAACAATCTCAAGAGAGCTCCAAGACCAAGAGTTTTTCTTCTTCAAGGATCTTCAAGCTTTTTCCTTCTTCTTCTCCATCAATGGCTTCAAGTAAGTTTTCTTTCTTTTTCTTTCAAGAAAACTCTATGTAGAGAATAGGATGGTAAAAAAAGAAAGTTTCTCTTCTCTTTTCTTTTTCTTTCATCTTCTTTTTTTTTCTTTCTTTCTATTCTTATTCTCTTTTTTTTTTTTTTTTTTTCACGTGTGTCTCTTTTCTCTTTTTTTTTTTTTTTTTTTTTGTGGGACGTACGGACAGATTCGTACGGATCTGGTCCGTACGGCCACGTGGCCTGTGGGCCACGGCCTGATGGGCCTGATATTTTTTTTTTTTTTGCTGTTTTCTTTCTTCTTTTTTTTTGAGAAAGTTTCTTCCTTTTTTTTTTGTTCTTTTCTTTCTCCCCCCTTTTTTTTTTGAGAAAGTTTTTTTTTTTTTTTTTTGAGAAAGTTTTTTTTTTTTTTTCTGCTCATCATGATAATGCGTTTTTTATGCAAATCTAGATGTTCATGCATGTACTTTTTGTAGATTGAGTATGATAGCATACCTGAAAATCTTTGCAAATTTGGGAATTTGGAGCTCGCAGCGATGTTGAGCCCTTCTTGATTTTGCGGAGATTTTGAGGTTTCGAAAGTTTGGAGTTTCGGAGCCCGCAGCAATGTTGAGCCCATCTTCAAACTTTCTATTTCCGTCGGGGTATTTCCTTTTTCTTTGGAATTGCCCCGGAGTCATGCCAAAATTTCGCCAGATTTTTGATGGGACAAAGTGACCCCTTTTTTTTTTTTTTTAGCGAAATCCTGTCATTTTGATGACGATCTTTTTCTTTTCCAACCTTTGCAGGTGGTTCCTCCAGAGCGAACAAGGGTAAAGAGCCTGCTACAAGCGTACCTCGTCGATCTGCTAGATCTTCCAATGTGGCCGTTCAGCAAGCCTGGGAGAAGGTCCAGTTTGTTGAGAAGAACTTGGAAGAGTGCGATTCCCTCAATCGCGATGAGATGAGACAGCGATTGATCGCTCTCAAGGATGAGGAGTTCTATAAGATCATGGTAAGCAACCGTCCTTGGGTTATGGACGATCTGAGGGTTTTACCCAAGCCTACCTTCTTCTTTGGAGATGCAGTCCCTGACGACTTGACATACCAAAGGAGATGTTTTCAGTTCTCTTACACAGCAAATGGTGAGGAGAGAACTATTTCTACCCGGTCGTCTTTTGATCGGACCATCTCGATCCTGAGCCTTTCTCCCACGTGCCCTAAGAGGGAAGATCCTCCGAGCTGGGTGAAGAGGACCAGTGTGATCAAGACCGGGGTTTTTGTTGGTGGACCCTCCGGATATGCGGAGAAGCCACCTGTCCGTATGGACATGTTGATGCCAGCCAGCGGCTACCAGGGCTCTGATTATCCGTCGGTCGATTTGAGACCGGTGGGCCTTGGCGTTTTCAGCGGTGACGGCAGTACTTGGGTGAAGCCTTTTCGACTTCGTGGCCGTTTCAATGTTGACTCCGATTGGAAGTCATGGACTGACCACACCTTGCTGATTGGGGGCGCCGTTTTGAAGGAAGCTGGGATTTTTGACGCGGTCCGCGCTTTTAGGGAGACCGTGACTTTTTCCGATGATGCCTTCATGGCTATGTTGGAGTCTTTCCTCCCTCAGACCAATACCTTCGTTGTTACGAACGGTGAGATTGGTTTTTCTCTGAAGGAGTTAAGTGCTATTACTGGATTGCCCATCCTTGGCAAACTCTACGAGGAGTTCATGCCGATTGACAGCGTCCTCGAGGAGCAGTCAGAGGAGTTCAGGCTCCTATACTTTCAGCTCGTCGCCTTCTATGATTTTTTGAAGGAGGGCTCGAAAGTAAGATCCAGCAGTTGGAAGAGTTGTGGCTCTTCGTTCCCTAACTTCTTCGACGGTGGAGAACCTTCTGATAGCATGACCCGGGAAGACAGGAAGAAGACTTCGGCCATGCAGGAAGAGTTGAAGGGTTTCTTCGCGAGCACAGATGCCATTTGTTCTGACATTACACTGCGGAGAGATCTTGCTGTTTACCTCACTTTTTGGCTGGGTGAGGCTATTTTTGCTGGTGGAGATGGGACGCACATCAGGCCGTATTGTATTTTTCCGGCTTGTCAGATGGCGTTTGGAGAGCGGCTTGCTTTGGTGTCCGCTCTTTACTCCTACCTGTGTACCGAACTGCAGGCTGCTGCTTTCTTGGTTCGGCTTGGGCTCCCTATGAATAGGGTATTTTCAGCTCATATCTTTTATATTGTGGTTTGTATACCACTGTCCTGGCTTCCACCAGCTGGGTGCTGCACAGGATGATGATCCTCTGATGATTCGATTGGCTAAGGGAAAAGCCGTATCCGAATCACTTTTGTTTACCCGCATGAGGATCCGACGATTCAGGGACGTCGAGATGGGGCAGTCTTCAGTTAAGCTTTCTCCGGAGTTGCGGAAGAAGGCTTTTGATTTTGGTGCCTCCCGAGACTCTACCAGAGCAGGGTCGGGAAGGCATTACTCTTTGACCAATGCAGAGAAGGAGTGGCTTTTCAGCATACGAGTCGGCATGATGGTGTACCGCAGACATCTTTTCGTCAACATCCAGCCGTATGTACCTTCTCGCTTTGCGCTTCAGTTGGGCTTCTCTCAAGGCGTTGTTGGAGCGCCTTCGAGTATGGTGAAGCGTTTTGGGGGTTTGCAGGATGGCAGAAATGCATGGGCTTTTTATAGTGCTGAAGACACTACTGCCACGATCTCTTATCCTGAGCTGTCGACTTTTCGAACTGCCGGCTTCACGAAGTGGTTCGCGGAGAGCTTTTTGGCATATCGGGGGCTTTCCAAGAAGGAGCTTGATGTAAAGCTGTCTTCGGGGAAAGGTACTGGAAAGTCGGATGGCGTCCGGCGAGAGGAAGTTTGGGCCTTCCTTTCTGGAGAGAAGCACAAGATAGGCTTTCTCGGTGACCAGGGCGTCATTGGTTCTGAAGCTGTTCGGGAAGTACCTGATGAGGCTTTGGAGCAGCTAGAACAGGAGGAAGCTGAGCTCGACGCTTGGATGCAAGCGGCACAGAGGCGAGCTTCTGCGGAGTCTACTGGCAAGAGCAGACCATCCAGTGAGGAGTCAAGTGAGAAACCTGACTCTGATAGTGGGGCGGGTTCTTCTAGGAAGCGAACCCGTAGAGGTAGGAAGAGGAGGGGGAGTCAGCGTCACACGGGGCGGGACGAAGACTCTCCTAATGTGGAAGTCCCTCTCACTGTCAATGAGGAGGTGCCAGGGGAAGTTGACGACCCTCCGGAGAAGAGGATTCGGGAAGAAGAGACCATCGGTGAAGGTATGATTCCTCCTTTTCCTTTTCTACTTCTTTCATGGGGCTTTCCATGTTCTGATTTGTTTTCTCACCCTGCTGCTGCTTTTCTTTTAGCAGAGGATGAAGACTTGCCGATGCCTGAGGTTCCAACCGATGAGGCGGTGATGGAGCCGGTTATGGCATCTGAAGAAGAACCGAGGGACTCTGGAATGACTCTGGAATCTCCAATTGGTATAACTTCTTTCGCTTTCTCTTTTTTTTTTGTGCCTGCGACTTGATTTGCTAACATTTTCCTTGTCAGCTGACTTGCCACAGGATTTCGATGACTTTGAACCATCAATGGACGCAAATGTTGATGATGCTTCCGATGAGTTCATGGAGGAAGAGAGTGTTCCGCCAGTCGTCGAAGAAGGTACTTTGTAGTGATGACCCTGATGGTTTTTTTTTAACAGGATCATATTCATACCTTTTTGTTTTCATTTGCAGGTTTTGAAGTGACAGAAGAGAGTCCATCGCTTTCTTCAGAACCAGAGCAAGGGATGCTAGAGGTCGATCTGGAGGTAGAGACACCTACAACCAGTTCTGACGCGATTGAGGAGATGCCTCGTGTTGAGATTCCCTCTCCAGTGGCTCCAAGTGAAAAGAGTTCTTTTGTTACTCTTCCAATGGGACATGACATGAGCAGCCGATCAGCGGAGAAGGGTGAATCTTCATCCAGTTCGTCTCTTCAATTTGCGAAGAAGGTGCTGGCTCGGGTTTTGAGTTCTTGGGTCAAGACTCTCCTTTCTGGACACTTGGAGGCAGGATTTGGCATGATCCCACATGTACAAGAGATTCTGACCGACACCGAAGAGGTTGGTCTGGATGTCACAGGTGCCAGGGCGATCGTTGATAGGATCATTGCACTGGGTGACAAGTGGTTTGAGACCATGGGTTTCCCTGACGACCAATTCTTCAAGGAGATGTTCTTGGACCCTGCTGATAAGGCTAAGTCTGACCTGAATGAGGCTACACAAAGCAAGAAGCAGCTAGTTCGGGAGAAGAACAAGGAAGAGCTAGCCATCATCGGATTGAGGCATGACCTTAACGTCCTTGATAGGGAAGTTGAGGAGGCCATGAAACGTCTTGAACATTTGAAGGCACAAGTCGATGCGAAGTGGGCTGCTATAACAGAGGCTCGTGACAGGGAGAGTACTCTGATTCGCAGGGTTGCAGATGCCGGTCAAGTTCTCGAGAGGAGGACTCTAGAAAACGAACGATGGCAAACTGCTGGGGAAGAGCTTCCCGGTGTAAAAGAAGGGTTACGGCATTCGCCAGCATCTCATGGCAAGTTCCTGAAGAAGCGTGCCTTGGAAACTCTGACGGCTGAGGCCAAAAGTTTGCTTGAGGAGCTGAAGCTTTGGCTGGAGACCATTTTTGGCTGAGCTCCTGATTTTTTATAGCAGAAACCATTCTTCTTTTTTTTTGGTACCACATGTATTTTTTTGGTACTCTTTTTTTTTTTTTTAGTGCTTGTGAACACTTTCTTTTTTTTTTTTTTTTTTTTTTGCTTTGGTACCACATGTATTTTTTTTGGTACCTTTTTTTTTGTGTTCCCTACGCTCACTCAAATCTTTTTGTGATGAAAGCAATTGCTAAATGGGATTTGATCAAAAGCTTTGTCATTTTGTGAAAATCTTTTGTCAAATGGTTGTTTTGGTAGGGGAAACGAATTTGGCATGAAAGCCGGATTTTTGTGGCATTTACAGCCAGTTTGGTGGCATTGATAGCCAATTTGTGGCATTTATAGCCGGTTTTGACATGAGAGTCAGGTTTTTTTTTGTGTGGCATTTGTAGCCGAGTTTTTTGAAAACCAAGTTTTGTTTTATTGGCATGAAAGCCGGTTTTGGCGTTTATAGCCGGAAATTTTTGTTTTGGCATTTATAGCCGGATTTTGGCATTTATAGCCGAGTTTTGGTTTTCAAAATGCAGGTATCGACTAAATGTCGCCTCCCCGCTGAATGGTCTTGCAAGTATCGATGGAATGTCGCTTCCTTGCTCATTCGGTTTTGCGAGTATTGATGGAATGTCACTTCCTCGCGGGTTAGGTTTTGCAAGTATCGATGGAATGTCGCTTCCTCGCGAATTGGGGTGCAAATATCGACTAAGCGTCGCTTCCCTGCTTTTCCCAAGACTTTTGGTTTTGCGGGTACTGACTTGATGTCGTTTCTCCGCGATTTTTGAAATTTGAGGTTTTCTCGAATCATTTGTAATTTTGGGTTGTGGATAGCAACTGGTATGTTGCATCTCCACGATTTTTGAAATTGGGTTGTGGATATCAACTGGTTTGTTGCTTCTCCACGATTTTAGGTTTTCTCGAACCTTTGAAATTTGGGTTGTGGATATCAACTGGTTTGTTGCTTCTCCACGGTTTTTGGATTTTGCAAGTATCGACGAAATGTCGCTTCCCTGCGATTTTGGGTGCAAGTATCGATGGAATGTCGCATCCTTGCTTTTTTTCAAAATTTTTTGTTTTGCGGGTACTGACTTTGATGTCGTTTCCCCACGATTTTTGAAAAACCATTTTTTTTTGTTTAAAGACACGAGGGTCGTAAATTTTGACCTAGAACCATTTGGCGGTAAAAGGTAAGGTGGGCTAGGGTGGAAATCCCTGAATCCGGATTTTTGTTTCAAACCATGAATTTTGGTTCAAGGATCGAAAGTTTTGGTTAAGTCAGGGAGAGGCTCCTAAACTTGGATTTTTTGTTTTGTTTTTTTTTTTTTTTTTGAACAATGAAACGGTAAAAGTAAGCATTGTTTTTGAATCTCTAGAAATTTTGACATTTGATATGAAAATTCTAAAGAGAGTGGGTTTGACGAGCGAGTACCTGAGAACAGGTTTTGGCCATACAGGCATTGCGCTTACCCAGTTGGGTAAGTCTTCAAGGGTAGTACCGCTTCAAGAACTTGCCGTTGATAGGCAGCATACATCTGTCGCCTTCCATGTTTAGGAGGGCATATACGCCGTTGGAGAAGACTTTGTCGATGACGTAAGGTCCCTCCCATTTTGGTTCAATTTTGCCTTTGGATTTGTGTGCGAAGACCATTGGTCTTTTTACCGCAAGAACCAAGTCACCCTTTTTGTAGGCGCGTTGCCGGACCCTTTTGTCAAAAGATCCTGCCATACGTGCTTGGTAAAGTTCAATGCTTTGTCGAGCTTCGAGCCGTCTCTCATCGAGATTGTCCAGCTCATGAAGTCGTAATTTCGCATTGCTTTCTTGAGTCATGTCATTTTGTAGAGATACCCTCAGAGAAGGAATTTGTACCTCTAGGGGCACGACAGCTTCGCATCCATAGACCAGCGAGAATGGTGTGCTATGGGTTGGTCCTCGAACGGTGGTTCGATAGGCCCACAAAGCTTCAGACAGTTTGTCGCTCCAGTCTCTTTTGTGACTAGAGACCATTTTCTTGAGGATTTTGCAGAGTGTCTTGTTGAAGGCTTCTGCTAATCCGTTTGCTGCCGGATTGTATGGAGTCGAAGGACAGCTTTGGATTTTGTATTTGTCGCAGAACCTGTAGAATCGATGATCCCGGAATTGTGGTCCGTTATCATGGACGAATCTTTTGGGTATGCCGAAACGACAAATGATGTTGGTGCGCAGGAACTGAAGAACTGATGAGGTCTTCATTTCGTTGAACGCAAATGCTTCTGACCACTTGGAGAAATAATCCGTTGCGGCGAAGATGAAGCGATGACCTTTGCTTGAAGGGGGAGAGATAGGACCTATGATGTCCATGCCCCATGCTTCGAAAGACCATGAGATTGCTGTAGGATGTAGCCATTCCGGAGGCATGTGAATGTAGTCTCCATGAACTTGGCATTGTTGGCAGCGCTTAGCAAATTGCATTGCGTCGGGTACCATGGTAGGCCAGTAGTAACCCAACCTTTTGATTTGGTCGTAGAGCTTGGGACCAGCCTGATGAGCTCCACAAAGACCAGCGTGAACTTCTTTGAGTGTTTCTTCAGCTTCTTGTTGTGACAAGCAGCGTAGGAGTACTCCATTGAAGGATTTCATGTAAAGGATTTTTGAAGGGATATCCAAATGAAAGTTTGGGGCTCGCCTTTGGATGCTTACCCGTTCTTTTGGATCTTCAGGTAGGATTCCGAACATAGTGTAATCAATGAACGGATCCCTCCAGTCGCCGATTGAAGGTTGAAGGATAGAGATCCGACTTCCAACCACTCGGTGGCATTCAGCAACTGCTTGGTGTGTGTTAAGAGGAGGGAGGATCCTTCTCTCGCACACTGTAATTTGCATGTTTTCCCCTTCCTGGATCGCCATTGATGCGGCAAGTCCGGCCAGGGCATCTGCACGGATGTTTTCACCTCTACGAATGTGGGTGATGTTGCAGATGTCAAACTTTTGCAGAAGCGATTGTGCCTTGTTGTAATAAGGCAGCAGATCGGGCTTCCTGACTTCATATTTCTGATTCATCTGGTTGACGATCAGTTGAGAGTCTCCAAAGACTTCCAGCATGGTGATACCAGATTCGATGGCGAGTTCCAATCCTAGGATCAGAGCTTGGTATTCAGCTGCATTGTTTGTGCATGGTTCCAGTAGCGAGAAAGCGTGTGGAATCATGCATTTGTCGGGGCTAACAAAGAGGATGCCAACTCTCGAGATCAGCTTTCTGTTTTCATTTGTCCTGGTTGCACCGTCAAAGTACATGTCCCAGGAGGCATTTGGTGAGGAAGTCTCCACGTTGTAGACAGGTTCGTCTGGGAGATCATCTCTGAGTGGTGAATCTTTAGGCAATGGATGCTCTGTGAGGAAATCTGCTAGAGCTTGGCCTTTGATTGCTTTTTGTGGCACATACCTAATATCAAATTGTGACAAGAGATGGACCATTTTGCCAGTCGGGCATTGAGAGAACCGGCCTTCGTGACAAGGACCTTCAAGAGATTGATCCTCGAGACCAGGTAGACTGTGTTGGAAAGCAAGTAGTGACGTAGCTTTTGTACGGCGAACATCACTGCAAGGCATTCTTTTTCGACTGGAGAGTAGCGATGCTCTGCACCTACTAGCATGCGGCTGAGGTAGTATAGAGCAGCTTCTTTTCTTTCATCATTTTCTTGTGCAAGCAGAGCACCCAGAGAGTGATCAAGGGCTCTTGTGTACAAGATGAATGGTTTTCCAGTGGCAGGAGCAGCTAACACTGGAGGTTTGGTCAGGTATGACTTGATATCTTGAAATGCGGCTTCACAGTCGGCATCCCAGACAAAGTCTACACCCTTTTTCATCAATCGAGAGAATGGACGGCATTTCCACGAAAGATTGGAGATGAACCGTCTGATGTAGGCCAATCTCCCTTGAAGCCCTTTTAATTCTCTCAAGGTTCTTGGAGAGGGCATTTCTAGAATAGCCTTGACTTTTATGGGGTCAAGTTCTATTCCAGCTTTCCGAACAAGGAATCCGAGAAACTTACCCGACGAGACGCCGAAGAAGCATTTTAGAGGATTCATCCGCAGTTTGTGTTTGCGAAGTCGGAGGAAGACTTCCCGAAGATCTTTGAGATGGTCTTCTTTTCTTCTGTTTTTGACGGCGAGGTCATCAACGTAACATTCGACTGTCTTGTGCTGCATATCTTGGAATATTTTCATCATAGCCCTCTGATATGTGGCACCAGCATTTTTCAGACCAAATGGCATGACAGTGTAGCAATACACGCCAAACGGAGTCCGAAATGAAGTGTGTTTTTCATCCTCGGGATGCATCTTTATCTGATTGTAACCAGAGAAGCCATCCATGAATGTCATTCGCTCGAATCCGCAGGTATTGTCAATCATCACCTCCGGTATGGGGAGCGGGAATTCATCTTTAGGGCAAGCGCCATTCAAGTCTCTATAGTCAATACAGACTCTGATCTGCCCAGTTTTCTTTGTCACGGGGACAATATTGGCCAACCACTCTGGATGTTGTTCCTCACGGATGAAGCCAACGCTTTTGAGTTTTTGAACTTCTTGTTCAATTTTATCCATCACATCTGGACGGAATCTTCTTTGGCCTTGTTTGACAGGCTTGATGTCTTTTTGAAGATTGAGTTTGTGGACTGCTACTTTGGGGTCTAAACCAGGCATTTCAGCATAGGACCATGCAAAGCAATCAACGAACTCACGAAGAAAAACGATATACTCGGGTAACTCATCATCCTTCATATTCTTGCTTATGAATACAGGACGTGGGTTATCAGGTGTTCCCAAGTTTATCTTTTGAACAGGATCTTCTGTCGGAAGGTTCGAAGGTGGTTCCTCCACAATATTTTCGGAGGCTTCCAACTCAACGAAATCTTCTGGAGTTTCAACTGCATTAACAGACCAAGGCTCTGTTCCTTTCCATGGATTTTCTTGATTGGTGATCTCCTCAAGGCTTGCTATGAGGTAGTCCCAATCGCCTGTTGGGTCTGGTATTTCTTTTGGAGACGAGGGTTCTTCTGGGTCAGAATAGCACAAGTCTGTATTATCGGACGATTCCTCTTTATCATCAGAGAAATCGTACCAATTGGATGAGCTTCCTGCATCTTTGTCAGGTAACTCTTTAAAGAGATATCCAGGGAGATCGATGTCTTCATGGACTTGAGATGTTGAGGCTTGGTCGGTAAAACGACTTTTAAGCTTTTGTGTCAACTGTCTTAGAGGAGTATCAGGATCATATCCTAACCCATATGAAGACTTTTCTACATGACCGTAGAGTCTCCAATCTTCCAGCTGGCTTTTGGTCAAGGCGGGCTCCAATGGCGTGAGAATACCGCGTCTTCCTCCCAAACCGACTGGGTTTTGAGCGTCATAGCCCATTTTCTTCATAATTGCTTGTGCCACAGGACTATATAGAGATAGCTGAGGATACCTTCATTTTGGAAAGGTTCCAGCATGGAGTTTGATGAAGAAGCGTCTGATCTATGGAAGAAGATCGGCCTTTGCTTTGGTGATATTGCCGGAACAACAAAGGTAGCAGACGTAGGATCTTCTACATCAGCAGGTGTCTCCATCGGAGTGAGAGCAGGCTGAACTTGCTGAATGTCAGCTTGGCTTGACGATGCATCGTCTTCTGGCTCTGAGTCCGAGTCTGTGTCTTGCATGATAGACACGAAAGAAACAACAAATTTGCCCCCAGACTTTTGTTTCGCCTTCTTCACTTTAGTCGTGATGACCAAAGGTTTTGAAGATTTGAGGGAGATGACGAAGGAAGATTGACTACTCTCTTCTAATTTGCCGGAGGAGTTGTTTTCTTCCGGTGATTTTTGAGGGGCCTTGCCTTTATCTTTCTGGAGATTTTCAGCAGGGGGTGCTATTTCCTCTTCTTCTTTTTCTCCTTCATACATCTGGGAGTCTGCGAAGTGGACTTCTTTACCTTTGAAGGGTTTTCTGTCCGCAAAGACACGATGTACCATGCCGTTGTCGCCGACGAACTTGATGCATTGATGTAGAGTTGAAGGGACAACACCGTTCTCGTGTATCCAAGGACGTCCGAGAAGGATGTTGTAGCATGAGGGGGTTTTTATTGCATACACAGTGACCTCAGAGATAAGATCACCGATTTGCAATTTGAACCTGATTTTGCCGATAGGCCTTTGAGTGCTCCCATCGTATCCAAAGATAGATACAGATGTGTGGCTTAGCTTGCTGGGTGGGATGCCCAACTCTTCAAGAGCCGAAGTGGAGATAAGGTTGAGTGCAGAACCTGGGTCGATCTGAACTCTATGTATCGGCATTTCTTTGATGTACCCTGTGAAGTACAGGGGTCGGTTGTGCCTTGCTTCGCCAAGTAGGAGGTCTTCCTTAGTGAAGGCGATGGTTGCACTGGCTGCCTTTTGAACCGAGAGGCATTGGATGCATGATCCCTCAGTTTTCTTTTCTCCCTTTGAGGAAGTTTCAGAGTTTTTGACCCGGTAGTCCATTTCAATTTGGAGGACTTGCGGGGCATGTTTGTCGACATCCTCATTCAGTTTTTGTAATTCTGAGATGAGATTATCACGAGTGCGTGGAGACATTCGTAATAAATCCAGGATGTGAAGACGTGCAGGTATGTGTTTGAAGTGCTCAACCAAGTCATACTTGAAAGCCTCCTTAGGGCCTGCATGTTCATCATTATTGCCACTGGGGGCGCTTACAACATCTTTTCCCGAAGGATTTACATAAGTAAAGGAAGATTGGTTGTAATTTTTGTAGTAGTCCCGGCCCGAACGGGTGCCTCTACCAACTTCGAGAGCTTCTTGAGAAGGATCTTCGTTTGGAAGATTGTCTTCAGGATCAAGAGGCTGTCGTTTTTCATCTACTGGGGATGTATCTGCAGCAGAGATGCCATCCTCAGTGATTGTGTTGCACGGAGCATTTTCCGGGAGCAAGTCCTGAACAACATCCAGCAGCTTTTCTTCTTCGTTGACCCATCCATCACCCCAAGTTGGGTTTTCTTCATGATGATAAGTCGGGAAGAATGTGTATCCTGAAGTCACAGTCTCAGGAGAAGAAACCTGAGAGGGTGCCATCTCTGTGAAAGTCACATGAGACGAGGTAGCTCCAGAGGATACATTGCTAGGCGTCGTCGGAGTGTAGGTAATCTCATCAGACGACGCTTCAGAAGAGCTATATTCCTGATATATTACATTACAGGAAGCTCTGATAGGAGATGTTGCCTGCTCGGAGTCAGACTCATCCTCGGATGTAAGAGGATCGTCAATCCAGCAATGTTCTCCATTTTCAGGAGTTGAGGGAGGAGGTACCTGATGGGCTTCAGGGACTTCCGGCTCTGGATTGTGAGGAATCTCGTTGACGCGGTCTTGCTCTTGTTCTAGAGCGAGACGCTGCAAGATCCTTGCATATTCTTCAAGATCAGGCATGGGAGCCAGATCCTCTTCTTCGTCTTCTCCGTGTGGCTCAACATAGTTGATTTCCACTGGAGCAATGACAGGTGCTGGGTTAACAGCATCTTCTTGTGTAGCCACTTGATCTTCTTCATCATCAGACCAGGATTCTTGTGGTTGCAAAGGGTTATACCAGATTACTGGCATACGGTGAGTTTCAGGAACCCATTCTTCATCGGAGAGATACTCTCTTGTTTCAAGAGATTCCTCCCACTCGCCGGTGTAGTTGGGCTCGAATCCATCGTCGGTGTCGCTGGACTCGTATCCATCAATGGAGAATCCAACTACCGAGTTGCAAGAGTATGATGCCCCCTACATGGCTTCTTGTTTGAATTGAGGTGGCATGAAATCACTGAGAGTGAAGTTTCTTACCGCCTTTGAAGTCTCTGGAAGGGACGTTTCTGTTGCCCCGAGTGAAGTGGTAGAGGAGGCCTCTGCCTTTTCATGGACTTCTTGTTTTGGCTGGGTCTTCTCTTGCCGTTTGAGCTTGAGGAGATGTTTCTTGGCTTGCCTTCGCTGCTGAGCGGTCGGCTTTGTTTTGACGATCTCCCAATTTTCATCTTCCAGGAGATCGGGATGTACCCATATGGGTTGTCCGTCTGGTGTCGGGTAAGGAACCAACACTTCGGACGTTTGAATTCTTTTTATCACCTTGAAGGAAGTAGTGATCTTCTTCTTCGGTGATTTTGGTGTTTGTCCACATGACACCATGTTGACGGAGGCAGTCTCATAGTTTTTGTCAAAGGTGATGACTCCGTTTTTCCACATCTCGTTTATCTTCTCTCTCACAACAAAGCATTGATTGAGAGGATGCGAGACCATCTGGTGGTATGGACAGTACCGAGGATCATTGGTTTTGCCAACGTCTCCAGGTCTTTTGGGCTCTGGCAAAATGAGTTTGCCATTTGCTAGGAGAGCCTCAAAGATTTCTTCGACGTCTTCATCGAACGGATATTTCTTTTCTACTCGCTCTTTGAAGGCATCAGAGAGTTCAGGTCTCTTACCTGCAGCTCTATTTTCAGCTTTCTTTGGTTGCTGAGGAGCTGACTTGGTTTGTACATTAAGGACCTCTTTCTTCTTTGGTTTAGAGGTTGCAATGGCGGTTGGCTCTTTTCTTGATGACTTCTGACTGTTGAGGTCTTTGATCACCATTTCAGCTTCCATGGAAGCTTCGAGGAGTTCCCCCAGGTTCTTTGATTTATTGCCGATGATCATGGAGCGGATTTTAGCTCTCATGTTGTTTCGGCAGATGTCGACTAGCGACGCTTGTGGCAATACATCTGAACATTTGTACGCCATTGCTTTCCACTTGTGAATGAAGTCATAAGTTGACTCATTCTCTCCCTGTTTTAGGCTGCAGAGCTGAGCCATAGTAACAGGATGATCTTCACCTTGGAAGTGGGTCAGGAAGCGTGTCTCCAGCATAGCCCAGTTCTGAATGGAGTTCTCCGGAAGAGTGGAGTACCAATCGAAGGCCGTACCTTTTAGGGTACTTGCAAAGAGGCGAATCTTGAGTGCATCTTGATCCGCGATAGCTCCTGTCAAGATCTTGAAGTGGATGACGTGCTGTCTGGCCGATCCTTTCCCCGTATATGTTTGGAGAGTAGGATGTTTGAATTTTGTAGGGAACGAGACCGAGTCCATCCATAAAGGATATGGTGGCTTGATCCCATGTTCTTTGAGTATATCCTCTTCTTTAGCTTTGGCGAGGATACTGTCTACGTCCTTTTTGGTAAGGGCGCGTGACTCATTTTCTTCTCCATTTCCCTCGTTATTGCTATGATTCGGAGGAGGCTCATTGTTCACTTGATTTTGGACGATAATGAGAAGGTTTTCCATCAGAGTTTCAATCCTCTGCTGGCCTTGTTCCAACTGCTGGATGCGTGTGAGCGCATCATCTCGAGGTGGATTCTGAGGTGGCGGCTCAGAACTTGTAGCCAAGACGTTCATCCCTCGGGATTCGAACGAAGAAATCGTCCTGGTGACCGAGCTGGGGCTCATTCTTTTTGATGAAGAGCTTGATGAAGGATTACTCTCCCGTCCTTGGCTGGAAGGGGCAGGAGATTCTTCGGGATGTCTTTGTGTCCTGGTGACGCTACGGGTCACCGGACGTCGGACATGGATTTTTTATGCTGACCTTTGGCGTCTTCTGGTTTTTCCAACCATATGGACGGCAGCAACTTGGTCGGGTCTTTCTTTTTCGACCCATTTGTGGGAGACTTGAAGTGTAAGAGGCTGGGTCCGTTGCTTCTCTAGTCTCTTTTGTCGATATGAAGCACGGCGGCGTGCTCGACGAGCGATTTGAGCTTCAGTCAGCTCTGGCTGGGCTCTGACGATGAAGGATGTGCTCCCTCGGGCGCAGCAGCCGAGCCTGTCTTCTTTGTAGCTAGGCAAGGACAGGATCCGGACCCGGTCCTTTGCCTGTTGCAGCGAAGCTTTAAACCTTTCGAGTTCGGCCCCTGTAGAGATGAAGGGTCGAACTGAAGGAGTGTAGGCCTTGGCAGGTGCTTGTAGAGGCCTGGTGATGCATGATCTGATTTTGGGCCTGTAGGAACAAGCCGGCTCATGCTGGGTTGACTTGGGAGTCAAGTTGGAGATGGGTCTCTCCTCTTTCATGTAGGCAAGAGGGTAGAACTGGTTCTCCTTGAGTGGGGCCAGGTATGCTGGCTTGGTGGAGGTTTGAGACCTCCTTTGTTTTGGGGAAGGTCTTGGAGACCAAGTCTTAGGGTAGACCTGGTTGGTTGTTGGTCGAGGCTTCGCGGGGGTGCCGCGGGCTTCGGGCTTTTGGGCTTTCGCCTTTGGTGTCACGAGAGTGACACGTTGAGAGGCGATCTTCTGCTTTTTGGCATGAGCAGCTTGTTCTTCGGGAAGTGGGAATGGTCCCAGTGTCCCGAAGACGATGGTCCGGGGAGTCGAGGTCGACCCGGAGTTCAGAGAGTTGACGAGGGAGTTGACGCTTCGGCAGCTAGCAGGGCGCTTGTAAGTGCGCTCGGTTTGCTTCTGTTGAAGCATGAGTTGGTGCTTGTTTTCATCGAAGATAATGGTTAAGGCTGCCATTGTTAGTTTCGAAAAAGTTCTGAAACAAGACCACATCCATTAGTAATCACAAGAATATAATGATCATAAATGGGAATTTCTATGGTTGTCTTTTCAAATCGCTCAAGGGATATGACCCAAGCGACATGAAGAAGGCAAAAAGCCATAGATGGTACAATTGTTCTGACAGCAAGCATGGTAGGCTCGAAATGAGCGTTCCAATGACTGCTAGAAGCAATTGTATACCTAAATTCGACTTATCGAGAAGCAGGGCTTGCTCGAGATAAGAAGAATATAAGGTAGGAGTTACAAATGTGCCGGTCACAGATACAGTAGACCCTGAAAGGGCGTACCAGTACTGCTATGCACAAATGTTGGAGATCGCATCCATGAGATGGGATTCTTTGTTTTGAAAGGTCAGAAATGGATTCGTCAAAGAGAGCAGGTGGCATTCCGATTCAAATACGGGCTCAACGATTTCCGCGAGCGCCAGTACTCAGAAGGGAAGAGACCACAATTTCTCGAATCTGAATCCAAAAGTGACGAGTTTTTTTTTGAAATGTCAATATTGGTTCCATCAAGGAGAGCAAATGGTATTCTGATCTGAACACGGTCTCGGCGATTTCCGCGAGCGCCAGTGCTCAGAAAAGAAGAAACCAAAATTTCTCAGATCTGAAATCAAAAGTGACGAGTTTTTGGAGAATTTTTTTTTTTTGAAATGATTTTTTTTTTATTTTTTTTATTTTTTTTTTAAAAAAAATATTTTTTTATTTATTTATTTTTATTTTATTTTTTTTTTGAAAATTTTTGTGTTTTTTTTTTTTTTAAGATTTTTTTTTGAAAATCTTTTTTTTTTATTTTTTTTTATTTTGATTTTAATTTTTTTAAGATTTAAAGACGAGAGAGTACACATAGGCCTCCTAACCCGGTCTTATGAAACCTCAATTGATAGAATTGCCCCCAGGTAAGGGTAGGATTACTTAATGAACCCGTTTGGAGGACCCTTGCCTAGAACAGTCAAGCTGTCTCCACACTCTGGACAAGGCTTTTCTTGAATCAATCGTGATCAAAGAACGCAATTGGTTTAACCTTAGTGGTCTATGTCCTTCTTTATAAAAAATCCCAAATAGACTCATCGAAGAGAAACGATGGCCCAAAACCTTAGTCGAACGGGCTCAACATTTCTGCAAGCACCAAAGAACGATAGGATAGGATCAAAGTTTCTCAATTTTGAATCCAAACTAAGAAAACTGATTTTTTTTTATTTTTATTTTTTTTAATATATTTTTTTTGAAATCTCTAATGAACTCATCGAAGAGAAACGATGGTCCAAAACCTTAGTCGAACGGGCTCAACATTTCTGCAAGCACCAAAGAACGATAGGATAGGATCAAAGTTTCTCAATTTTGAATCCAAACTAAGAAAACTGATTTTTTTTTTTTGAAATCTCTAATGAACTCATCGAAGAGAAACGATGGTCCAAAACCTTAGTCGAACGGGCTCAACATTTCTGCAAGCACCAAAGAACGATAGGATAGGATCAAAGTTTCTCAATTTTGAATTCAAACTAAGAAAACTGATTTTTTTTTTAAAAGAGAAAGAATGGAAACAAACTCAAAGAAATAGAAATTTCCAAAAAATCCCATCTCATGTTTTTTTTAGGATGCAAAATCCAACATAGGCTACCAGCTAGAAAGTAGCCAAGGAATCCGGAAAAGAAGTATAAGCATAGAGCAAAAAGTATGATATGCAAATATTTCATTTCCAAGCACCGTGTTCTCAAATGAACGAGTCCCACCGGGTGTGCCACCTTGATGGAACGCGCTCCGAGGCGCCGTGGGGCGGCTACCGGGGTCGGCGGAACGTGGGAGTCCGTCGGGTCCGGCCCTTTCGCGCCCTGGCGGGCCTGAGGCGTGTTTCAACATTTCTTTTGTGTGGGTGTGCCAGATTTTCTATTTTACTTGGAATTGCAAGTGGTAATCCGGAGATCAACCTTCGCAAGTAAAAAGGAAATCAACTTCTTTCAAGTTTTCCATTGCACAAATATTTAAGAAAAGAGACATTTTCTTGGTTTGCCGTGAAAGGCGATTTTGTTTGGCATTTATAGCCGATTTTGGCGTTTATAGCCGATTTACAATTCTTATCAATAATGAAAGACAAGAGTTGTGATTTTTGTCTCTTTAGAAAAATACAAACTACAATGAAAAGCAAGAAAAGGAAGATCTAACTTTTCAGGAGATTGTGGGGGACTCGTTCAGATTGACGGTCGCAAGCCATGTATGGGCTTCGCCATCATCCATGCAGATGAGAACAGAAGATGCTCTTGATTCGCTTGGCTTGGCTATAACCTCAGGTTTTTAGAGGACAAAGACCAAGAGAAGGTCCTATGTCCAATAAAAAGCTAAGTAGACGGGCTGAAAAGCCATGTCTAAGCCATTGGAGGCAGCAGGAGAAGGCAAGGACCTTGGGGGGGGTGCCCCCCAAGGGACTTTTGTCACCTTGTAGTGGTGGCCGGTGCAGAACTTCAGCAGAGTTTTTCTCTCTTTTTTTCTTTCTCTGGATACGAGCTCTGGATTCTTTCCGATCGATCGATCTCGATTTTCTGATCTCGATTTTCTGATCCCGATTTTCTGATCTCTTTTTCAATGGAATGCTCTCCTATTTATAGGCTTTTGGTAGCCATTTAGGAGGGTTTATGAGCCTTAATGGCTTTAATGGGAGGAGTTACAAGATTTATTTCTTGATTTTGTAACTCCTTTTTCCTTGAATCTGATTGGCCGATGGAGATTAAGGGCTTTTAATCACCTTAATTACCATAATGGGAGGAGTTTCATGGTTTAAATGCCATGAATCAATTGACTTGTAACTCCCAAATGCTTGCTTCTGATTGGGCCGTCCAAAGAAATGAATTAATGACTATAATAAAGCTAGTCAATTAACCACATTAATTGGTCGCCGAGCAGTCGAAGAGTCGCGGGCCGTGCCGTGTCTTCTGGAATTCTTCTGGCGATGATCATCGATGGATCTTCATGCTGATCGACATCGGATGAACATGTAACTTCAGACATTGATAGCTAAGAGCAGGCCGGTGACATCTGTCTTGTCGATTTCTCGATCGGTCGGACAGAAAGAGCACTTTTTTTGGTCGACCGGTTGGCGATCTTGGAGCGATCAATGATGATTTTGTGCTTTTGGAGGTTGACCCGTGATTTTGACGGATGTCGGAGGATATGAGTCAATTTCAAGCACTAAAAATCACATTTTCAGGAAACCACAGGGGCCAAAGTGCGCGAAACGCGAAAAAAGACTGAAAAACGGGTCACCGGCGGAAAATCCGGTGACCCGGACTTCCATGGTCGCAGGGGCCTGCGACCCTGGGGGAATTTTCCCCTTCGGAGCCCGTTTTGCGGTCGTTTTGAGGTCTTTTTCGTCGCCGTTTTCTTCTGTATTTTTCCTGACATTTCTTCTCATTTATTGGCTTGATTTCCCTGTAGAAAACCTGATGAGAATCCTTGCATTTTTAGAGTGCAAAGTTTCTAATTTTCCGGGAAAGCCGAAGACTTTGTCGCGTAGAGCTGCTGATTTTCCGCCAGAAGCTGAAACTTGGTCAAACGATGTCGGAATGACCTGAAATTTGAGGTGAAGCCTCCTGGGCAATAAATAAGACCAACCATAGGCTTTTGTTTGAGTTTTGAAGCCGTTTGGGGTCCCGTCGATGCTTCACTTGATTTTGCTGCGGGGAAAATGCCGAGCTTTGATATGTGGTCAAACGATGTCCGATTGACCTGAAATTTGACGGGGAGCCTATTGGAGTCATTTTGAGACGTTCTATGGGCTCTGTTTTGGATGTCATGGTCCCGGGTTGCTCCGCCGCCAGTAGGCTTGATTTTCTCTCGGAGCATCGAAACCTGGTCAAACGTTGTCGGAATGACCTGAAATTTGACGTGCAGCCTTTTGGAAGCATGTTGAAGCCACTCATGCACTTGGTTTGATGAGCGAAGGCTTCGGTGGTTCCCGCCGCCGGGAGGCTTGATTTTGCTGCTCGAGCATTGATGGAGGGTCAAACGTTGTCGGTTTGACTTGAAATTTGGCATGGAGCCCTTTTGAGACATGCTGGAGTCATCTGTAGGCTTTGATCGAAGTTTTGACGTCTCCGATGATGTCGCCGCCGGGAGCTCCCGTTTAGCTGTCGGAGAAGTGAAGTTAGGCCAAATGTTGTCGAAATGGCCCGAAACTTCATGTGTACTCTTCTCTTGGCTATCTTGAAGGATCTTGCAGTTTTTGTTTGATTCTGACAAGATTTGAATTTTTGGAGAAATTGCATTGCCTATTTATGGCAGGTTGCGACTTCATGCAGCTTTCTTGATGTTGAAGAGGCAAAGTGACATTTTTGGTGTCAACACTCCCATGCACCAGGTACACTCCTCTCTTTCTTCTCTGTTCTCTCTCTCTCTCTCTCTCTCTCTCTCTCTCTCTCTCTCTCTCGTTCCCCATCTCTCTGTTTCCTCTTTGTCTGCTCTCCTCCCTCCCTTCCTCTCTTCTTCCTCCCCTGTCTCCCCTCGCCTGCGCACCTGCACACCACTCCCTCTCTCCCTTTCTTCTCTTCATCCTCCATGGATCTGGATCTATCACTTCTTAGACGCCTCCATGGATCTGGATCTATGGATTTCGAAGGTGAAAGAAGGCAACCATTTAATGGAAGACGAGCTTCAACTCCTCTGTGAATACGTAATCTTCTCATCTTCCTTCTCCTTTAACTCCTCCCTATAGGGCTTCTTCTTCTCTCCTTACATTCCATTTTGTTTCAATTTTAGGGTTTCATGCGATCTGTTTTGTTTTGAATTAGTGCGCGTTCGTTTTGTTTTGCATTTTGTCTGTACTCGTTCTATCAAGTGTATATGAATTTGGGCTTCCTTTTTATACATTTGTGAATTGATTGAATGGTGGTGTTGGATTCGATATAGCTACTGTGAAGCAGATTCCCCAAACGGGATAAAACCCATGCTGGAATAAGGGTTGTATTGGTGACCCCTGCTGTCATCAAATTGAGTTGGGTGTTGTTTGTTTGGGGAATCTGCAAAAAATATTCAGGATCAACCAGTGGTTGCCAGTGCTATTGGTGATTACTGAAATTAGACTAAACCACATAGAGTTGATTGTGCATTATGGTGGAATAATTCCATATTTTTCTGGAACTTTTGCACTTCTATTAAGAAATATTTGGCAATCTACAGTTCAGTCAACTTTCAGTCACAGTTTTCATCTACTCCATTAATTTTTTGTGCGGATCTGTTGGATTTTTTCCTGATGCTTTTCCCTTTGGTATGTCCTTGATTCATATTGTTACTTATTGGATCTAATCTGAGTTTAAATAAAGCCATTCTCTAGATTTGTGAAATTTAGCTCTAGCTAAGGGGTCGCCCAGCCCATTCCATTCAGTCCACTCGTTTGCCATATCATGTATGATGGCCACAAAGTTTTGTTGTTAAATTGGATGGTACTGATTATTCTTATGGTCCCATCTCATTCAGAAATACTTGGAAGGATTGAAAATTTGGAAGTATATCACAGGGAAGATTGAGGCATCCGATGAATCATCTCCAGAGTATGAGCACTGTGACACTGATATTAGAAAATTCAACCCTGGATTGCCAATACTCTCTCAGAACTCCTAGCAGGAGAATGAACAGAAAAATCTTTTCATATAAAGAAGAGCATAATTGCCAAACTGTCCTGGTTAGTTCATTCGATTCTCCTTCCAGTTTGGTGGCTACAACTGTAATCAGAGTATTGTAAATTATATAACCTTGTAAATAGGATCATAGTCATGTAGTTAGACTTTCCACAAGCACATACACTCTGTTTTCTACCATTTCCAATGTTTTAAATTCAGGCTTGTAGCATCGACACACATGATTCCTCAATAGTCAATTCCAAGTTCAATTATCTCATAACCGCCACCAGAATCTTTAAAAATATAAATAAAAGAACAATTCTATCCTAAACAAACTAGAAATGCTCAAAGATGTATCCTTGAATACACGCTAAATTTTTTCGGAACGAGTAATATCCTTAATTCTTCCAAAACTGATCTCCCTTCCATTATTGGGAACCTAATTAGTCAAAACTGATCTCCCAAGATTGATAATTAATGGTTTTCTATTGAAGGGGCTGAAAGGAAATGATTAAAGGCCAAGATTGAGAAAGGGCCACTTATCATTCTCTTTCTCTCTCTCCCTCTCTTCTCTTCATCCTCCCCTGCTTCCTCCTCTGTTCCGCCCTGCACCCACCTGCACACCACTCCCTCTCTCACTTGGTTCTCTCTCTCTCTCTCTCTCTCTCTCTCTCTCTCTCTCTTCCTCTCTTCTCTTCTTCCTCCCCTGTCCCTCTCCTCTCCTCTGCCCTGCGCAGCCGCCTTTTCCTCCTCCCCCTCTTCTTTCTTTCTTCCTTATCCTTCTCCCTTATCTCCTTTCCCCTTTCTCACTCCACGCTCTCAGCAGCCCCCTCTTTCATTTCCCTCTCCCTTCTCCACTGATTCATTTCTCTCTTTCTTCCTTTCTTTATTTCCTCCTCATTCACTCTTCCTAGCAACGTGCCTGAGCACCCACCCATTTCACTCTCTCTCTCTTTCTTTCTCTCATTCTTTCTGATTTCTTTCCTCCCCCTCTTTGCCCAGTGGACCATCGAGTACCATCACCACCACTATTCCAGTGGGCCATCGGTCATGGTGGCCCCACGATCTTCATCATCCCTAATTTCAAGCTTGATTAGGTTTTGTTAATTGGGGGTTTTCCATTAATTAGTGTTAGATGAGTTTGTTAGCATGTTAGATTGTGCTCTGTATAGTTATTTATGTGGGTTTGTTTCTAATCCATAGGTTTTCGACTTTGAATTCAGGAAAGCAACCAAACCTGCTTGGCCGGACATGTGATCAAGCATGATCAATGCCCAGCACAGGACATCAGTGCTTCCTTCTAACCTGTAATATTTGACAGCCAATATCTAACAAGACCTGTTAGTTCGGATAGGCTGCATCTTTAATTATAATTCTCACGTCGAGAAGGTTGAATCACCTTTTCTGTATTCCTGTTAATATTATCATGATCCTTAATTTTGAAATGAGTCTTTATAATTATGATTTACTTCTGATAGGACTAAGTATGTTTTTGTTTCCAATGATCAGCAACTGCAGTGAAAGTTAACCATTTCATTCTGCTTACATCCTTGGGGACAAATAAGATTGGATTCCCTGCATCTATTCTAAAGTAAGTCATTGTTCATATTGTTTAAATAGATAAATGATTTTTGTACATATTGGAAGAAAGCTTAAGAAGAGTTGAGTTTCAAACGTAGTCATTGTTAGCTTTTTCAGTTATGTCTTAACTAAATAATATACCCACTGCAAGCAGTACAAGGATGAGAATATGCTGATCTAAAAATTTATCAAAGGTTAAATAAGGAATTTATTGTCAGTGGGATTTTTTGTTCTGTTAACAGTGCAGTTTAAAAGCATGTTTAATTGCTTCATAAATATTTCATAGGTGGTGTTGGTGATAATCACTACTATAATGATGTTTGGGTTCTTGAATTGCATACTTTTTTTACTGAAGATAAGTGCTGAAGATCTAATCTTTTTTACTTGTTGTATGTAGCAAGAATTTGAGCCTAATGTTCCCCAAGCAGTGGCACAAAAAGCAGTAGAAAAGGACTTTTCCCAAAAGTTCAGATCAGCAAAGTATGCCTTACGGAAAGAGATTTTGAGTAAGTGCGGGGGTGTGGAAGAAGCTATTGCAGCATGTCCATTGGGTAAAGATCCAAATCATTGGGCAATGTTTGTTAGAAATGAGAGTACTGATGAAGTGAAAGCTAGAAATGCAAAGAATGCAGAGAATGCGAAAAAGAATAAATATCGGCATACTAATGGGCGGGGCACATACGCCCATATGTTGGATAAAATGGTAGGTGTCTATTCTTGCACCATTAAATTATATTCGCTTTATCCCAACAACTAATGAAGATTGTTTTAGGATAAAGAAGATCCTAGCAGAAAACATGGACGGGTAGATAGTTGGAAAAAATGACATGAGCGCCGTGATGGGACTATATTGGAGAGTGCTCGAATTCATTACGTAAGTTCTAAAAAAAGAATATTAATTCTTTTAATTTATATTACTACTTGAAGGAGGGTGCGACAACAGCCGACCTCCCCCAGCCAGGTATTGTGTCACGACCAGCCAGACAACAGCCTGCACTGTGTGTTCTGTCCCTCATCCCACATCGGAAATGAGGGCGCCTCCCCCGCACTTTATATGACAACGGCCACATAAAGGGAGTACCACACCTGGAGTGGGGTTTCTGGATTCTCGGAGTTGGTAACTGAATGAGCTTGGATAGGAAAAGGTTGTGGAGGTTTAATCGAGGCTTTGGAATCGATCAGCATCTGATCCTTGGAGAAGACATGGAAGAGAGCATCGGCATCTTCACCTTGGAGGAATGCCAAAACCCTGTGGTAACGCATGCCATTTCTCCTCCTTATCCTCTCTTTTTGCACAAGTTCTGTTTCTACTTTCCACCTTCCACCAAAGAAGCACCACGTGTGTGGAGTCTGGAACGTTCCTCCTGGGCCTGGATGCTTTCTGTTCATGGCCCGGGGAACAAAGAGCCTCGTTGTCGGCCGAAGTTTGTCCCTTTAGTCAAATGGGCTCGCTTAGGCTCTCAAGTATCATGCCACAGACGATCTCGATCCAAACCAGATCACAACCAGGGACTACACCTCTGGTGATGAGCCAGCAGGTCATATCCTTCATCTCGGCTCCGCGCCAGATTCAGCTCACGTGGCCACAAAAATCACTGGCTCTGGTAAAAGTACCAGCCAGTTACTTCCCGATTTCAAAAAAATCACGCTCGGTGATGGCACCAGCGTCGAAAAAATCAAGCTCGGTGGTGGCACCAGCTTTCGAAAAAATCACGCTCGGTGATGGCACTAGCGTCGAAAAAATCAAGCTTGGTGGTGGCACCAGCTTTCGAAAAAATCACGCTCGGTGATGGCACCAGCGTCGAAAAAATCAAGCTCCGTGGTGGCACCAGCTTTCGAAAAAAATCACGCTCGGTGATGGCACCAGCGTCGAAAAAATCAAGCTCAGTGGTGGCACCAGCTTTCGAAAAAAA
This sequence comes from Umbellularia californica, assembly GCA_028538565.1. NCBI lineage: Eukaryota > Viridiplantae > Streptophyta > Magnoliopsida > Laurales > Lauraceae > Umbellularia > Umbellularia californica. The sequence continues at coordinate 11,974,656 of JAPQWN010000005.1, forward strand.
TCACGCTCGGTGATGGCACCAGCGTCGAAAAAATCAAGCTCGGTGGTGGCACCAGCTTTCGAAAAAATCACCCTCGGTGATGGCACCAGCGTCGAAAAAATCAAGCTCGGTGGTGGCACCAGCTTTCGGAAAAATCACGCTCGGTGATGGCACCAGCGTCGAAAAAATCAAGCCGGTGATGGCACCAGCTTCGAAAAAATCACACTGGTTCCGGTAACAGTACCAGCCAGTTACATCCCTCATCTCGGCTACGCGCCAGTTTCCGCCTACACGGCGAAGGACTGCACCTCTGGTGATGAGCCAGCAGGTCGTGTTGCTCAAACTCGGATGAACAATCAGGCTATTTAGCTTTCAAACTTCCAAGGGGTTGAAGCACCCTAAAGAAGTTAAAAGCTGGGGGGGCTTTGTGTGAGGATATTTCTTCTCCCTTATCCATCTTTGCCAAGTGCATGGCTCACAATGGCCTGATGGGACTGGGCCCAGAAGTCAGGCCCGATGGGACTGCAGAGTGGGCTGTGATGGGATCAGGCTCTGACAGAGCCTCCCTCTTGTCTCCTCTCTTCCTCTATGTATACACAGCAACAGCTCCAGAAGCTGGATGGCCAACGAACACCACACTCACTGGTATGTCATTTCTTCTCCCACTACATCTCCTACCTCTGTTCTAGTCCTGCACCTGCAACTAACAGAGGCATCGGAGAGCCCTGTGCTGCCCAAGCCAGGGTCCTCTGACTTTCTCCTTTTTCCCATTTCAGGCTCGAGGCATCGGTTCTCCTATCATCATCGAGGAGCTGCACTCTCCATCCTCCTCCAGTGGGCCGCAAATTCACTTCCCCCCGGGTATGTGAGTTTTTGTGCGCTTACACTACTCATATCATTGGTTGATAATATAGGAACAAGTTGAGGCTGCTCAAAAAAGAAGAAAAGAAGCAAGCTCAAACGGTGAGGGTAGTGTATTTGAAGCAGACTTGGATAACGATGAATTGGTTGAAGTCTTTGGGCCCTAGAAAAGCAATAGAACTCGTGGAATCAGCTCGACCAAGTCTAAGAACCAATTGCAACGTACAGCTATTGCAAAGGCATTACTGCAACAAGCAACCTCTTCATCCAATTCTGAGTTGAAAGGGGAATTGAATGAGATGAAGGCTTCCATATGTAATGTCATGGGTGTGTTAACGGTGAGTTACACTTGTGCCTCCTTGCATTTAATACCATTTATATATAACTAATTGTTATCTCCATTGTGTCAGGATGTACTTAAGCTCATAAGAAACAATGGAATGTCGAGTGCTCAAGCCGCATGCCGGACAACACCACCCGAAACTGAAGTTGGTTTCAATTCAGTGGCCCGTCAGACTTGGCCTTTGTTTCTTTCTTTTCTTCTCCTCTTGTTTCGTGTCCTTCTGTGCTTCTCTCCTGTGGGCTTTCTGCCTCTGTTCTCCCTTTTTTTTTCTTTCTTGCTGTGGAGCTGTGCTGTGTGCTGGCTTTTGTCCTTCCATGTTGGAGCTGTGCTGTGCTTGGCTGTGGCCGTGCTGAGCAGTGATTCGTGTTGTTGTTTTGTGTTGTTTTGTTGTCGTCTTGTGGTGCTGTGCAGTTCTTCCTGTGGTGCTGTGAAGCTCTCTGTTTTTGTGGCACTGTTTTGTTCCTCTGTTGCAAAGTGGAGCTGTGCAGTGTGCTGCTTCTGTAGGCCTTCTGTTTTCTGTTGCTTTCTCCTCTAGTTGCTATGCTGTGCGGTTTTGTTTTACTTCTGTTGTCCTGCGCTGCTGTGGTTTTTTGTGCTGCTTCTGCTATGCCTCACTGAGCCCAGCTGCAGTGAGGGTTGGGTGCTGCAATGCTTATGTAGCTTCCAGTGATGTTGTTTTGGTTCTTGTTAGGTAGCTTTTGCTAGAAGTGCATTGAATTTCCAGAGCTGAGGATGGCAGCTTAAGTTGTCTCCACTTGTGGGAGGTGCTCTTTTCTTTGCCGATGTTTTCTTCCCAGAATCTCCATTCATTCTTACTGCTTGGCATCTTGTTGCGGTAGTGGGTGTTGGGTCCTGTTTATTGGTTTTTCCTTTTGTTTTTCTGTCTCCTTTGTATTCTATCATGAGAGGAAAACTGTCAAGATTTATACTGCTTCTCAAATCCCTTAAATGTCACAGACAAGCTGTCACATCCCGGTCCCGAATCACCCTGGCCTAGGGTAATCCCCGAGGTGAAACACACGTACTCCCGTGTGATTGTACCTGTCGCGAGTCAAACACAAGCACACGAAGGAGAAGACTATTCCACTCGTGAGTCGAACTCACTGATAACTATCAATCAACAGTTCATATAGCGGAAGCTTATAACAAATGATCATCATAACCCTGTACAATCCCATAAATAACATTCAAGTTTAAAATCAAAAGAAGTTATACATTGGTACAAAATGTTTGTCCAAAAGAAAGTTCTATACATCGTTATCAAAATACATAACAAAATGAATTGAATTTGGTGTGACTTCACAAAAACATTAGTCGCACATCTACTATGCTCTCAAAATGTCTTGGCGCTCTCCGAACCGAGGAGTCTCTACATGGGCCCTACCCCAGGCCACTCCTCTAGTCCCGAAGGTACCTCCTGGGTACCCTTATCTCCCTCCGCGGTCTCTGTAGGACCGGGGGCTGCGTCTGTGCCTGTGACACCAAGAATAGTATCTCAATACAACTATTTAGCAAGCCTAAACAGTAAACAGGGATACAATGAAGTTTTTAAGGACAATAACAATTTGAGAATAAAAATATAAGACGAGTAAAAGAGAAATTAAATAATCCATTTTCATGAATAAATCCTATATGTCATTCCTTTTAAAACCATTAAAGAAACTATAATACAAATTTTGGCAACTACATAAAGCTCATCCTCTCATTGAGAGCAAATCGTGTTGGGATGTCACTAGGGGTCCGGCCAAAGATCCTCCTAGCTACCCGGTCCTGGAGTTCCGGTGCTCCAGTCTGTCAACTGCGCAGCGACGTTCAATAATAAACCAAGACTTAACCCCGTCGAGTACCGTCCGGTCGAAGCTAAGTAGTGCCGACTTATTCAAATCAATTTCGTTTGCAATTCAAATCGAGTGACTATTCAAATATTTGGATACACCCAATGGCGTTATCCATATCAATATCACATAATGTATAACAATTGGAGAGCAATATATATATAACCATTTTATCGAAAATTGATGTAATTACAATTCTCGTTTTCAATACTTAAAGCAATTATTTAACGACTATAACAATTGATAATAATTTATTATTCATATAATCTATTGTCATCCAATACAAGATTAATTTATAAAAATCAACATGTTATTGTTTTCTTAGTGTCACTTATGATGATCTCATGTTGGATTTCTAAATTAATCCTCATGGCTTAACAATAGGTTAATGATTTCATTTGGGCTTAATTAGAAGGATTAGGGTCCCAATACTAAGACATAATGAAACCTAAGTTCCTATGGTAAGGGGGTGTACATCCTAATTATCCATTTGGGATTGATTAGGATGGTTAATTATGGACTAAGAGTAATAATATACCTTCATTGAACCAAAAAGAGGCTCTCCAGACTGGTTTAGGCAGTTCTACCGGTAGAAATTCCGGTAGAAGAAGTTCTACCGGTAGAACTACCGGTTTAGGCTTCTCTACCGGTAGAACTTCCGGTAGAGACAGCTCTACCGGTAGAACTACCGGTTTAAGCATCTGGATTTCCTTCTCCAGGCTCTCTGCCAGATTTTTGACTGTTTCTACCGGTAGAACTTCCGGTAGAACAGGGGTTCACAGTTTTCTTCAACTCTCTGTGTGATTTCGAGCCGTTTCTACCGGTAGAACTTCCGGTAGAACGTCTCGAGTTCAATTTTTCTTCTTCTTTCTATTTTAATCTCTTCCAAATGAGCCTCCTTGCTCTCCAAACACATACACAAGAATTCTATACTTCCCAAAACAATTACAAGAAGAAATCCAACTCATTTACCTTCTTTAAACATAAAAACCCAATTTTATGGAAAGAGAAAGAGAATACTTGAATCAATTGAAAATGTACAAAATGCAACCCAATTTATGTTTATACTTGCCTCAAGGAAGAGCTTATAACTTCACACCCACTTGACTTGAGGAAAAACCCAAAAGCCCCAATGTTCAAACCCTAATCATCATAAATACATAAAAACTTGATGAGGATGCAATGCATGAATGAGGATGGGTCTATTCATCTCTAAGATGCTCAAAATCATGGTCAAAGGGTTTTGTTACTCACCTTTAGTAGAGATTTCGAAATTAGGAGGAAATGGAGAGAGTTGGAGAATGCCTCTTGACACAAGATGAAAGAAGAATGGAGAAGATGAAGAGATGATGATTCACCCAAGTTATCAAAGTACATGCAAGAGTTCTCTTGATGATTGAATGAGGAGAGAAATGAAGAAGAGAAAGGTTATGGAGAGTTGCAGAGAATGGGAATGAAATGAGTGAAGGAAGGAAATGCCTTATATATGAAGTAAGAGTGGATTTGCAAACTAGCCCAATAGTTAAGGTCATTTCCAGATTAAGTCAATTGGGGTCCATCTTCTCAATAAGTGGTCAAATGAGGTCGAGCCTATTATGAAAGTTGATAAGATTGACGAAATACACGTGCTAGTGGCAAAATGACGCGCAAATGATGTACTTTATGAAAATCGAAAATTATGAAAAAGCTCTTTTAATTACATTAAACTGAGTCAATCGGTGTCAACTCATCTATTTTGGGTTCAAAACTCACCCAACTCAAATCAAATGCACCAATCAATAGTAATTCATCATAATTAGGAGTCAAGCATAATTAATTTGGCTAATACTCAATTAATTAGCAATAATCAAGGTTCATTAGGCTTGGGGTGTAACACAAGCCAAGATCTCATCTTTCATTGCCAATCCCCTTTCAAGACTGTTACTCTTTTTTTTTTTTTTTTTTCTATTTCCTCTCTCATGTTTTGGTTTCATTTTCTGTCCTTTTCTTTTCAGGTTTAGGATCTGGAAGCTTGAATGAAAACATGCATTGTGGGGCTTTGACAGGGGTTAGAGGACCATTTACCCCATCTCAGTGGATGGAATTGGAGCACCAGGCCTTGATCTACAAGTACATCACTGCAAATGCGCCTATTCCAACTAATCTGCTCATCTCCATCAGGAAAAGCCTCCGCCCAACTGGATTTTCTGGCTTCTCAACTGGATCTTTGAGGTCTAACTCATGTATGCTTCCTTCCTTTAAACGGGTGTTAAAGAAATGAAGTTATTTAAATGCTTGATCCACATTTCTAGAAGTACATGTTGTGGATTTTCACATTACTGATTTTGGGATCATATACATGTGAGACTGTTTCCTTTCTTTTAGATTTTATACTAGCTTCATTCAGTTAAAATTTCTTGTTTGACATTGAAATCTTTCATTCTTTTTTGGGTTAGAGATATCTGTTACTGTGTAAGCTTTTTGTTTTTTGCTTGATCTGTTTTGTATTGGATGGTTTGTACTAATTCCATGTACTTAAGTGGCTAGGATCTTCTTCTTTGGATATTAAAATCATGGTAACAGTGGATTTTCAACACAAAAGCTCCTTACAAACAAAAGCAACCCCAGAAAGAAAGAAAAGGAAGAGTGAGATCAACAGAAAGGGAAGAGGATTCACGAGTCTCTCACTCTCTTCCTCTCTCTTTTTTTCTATCCTGTTTGATGTAGCTTGAATTGATTGATCTGGGTCTAAAAAGAGTCTTCGAGCGAATGGCAAGCATCACGCGCAAGAACAAAAGCGGGGCAGAGGTGTTGGATGGTTCGGATATAAGAGATTTGGTGGAGAACGAAGAGGTATTCAGCAGTTTTGTGGATCATAAATTCCAAGAGCTAGATAGGGACTGTGATGGGAAGTTGTCTATGAGAGAGTTGCAGCCTGTTGTTGCTGATATTGGTGCTGCTCTTAGTCTTCCTGTTCAGGGCTCTTCTCCTGACTCTGACCACATCTACACAGAGGTTCGACCTGAAACACACACCACCCCCCCCCCCCCCCCCCCCCCCCCACTCTATCTTCTCTCTCTGTATGTCTGATAGTTTAGTTTTGGACCTTTTGTTTCATGGACGGTTGAGCTTTTTTTTTTTTTTTTGATATGTGGTGGTGAGTAGCCATGGGGTGGGTCCCATAATAGATGGTCCAAATGGAGGAGGCATTTCTGGGTTTTATTATGATATCAACGGTTGTATGATCTTATATTATAAATGTGGTGTGTGACAATATCACAAGTTCAACGTGTAGTGTGGCAGGTTGTGTGGAGTTGGTTTACTGGACATCTGTTAAAAGACTAGGTACTTCATTCAGGCTCCTTACATCCAACAGCCTCACCATTGCTCAGCAGCAGTTAAAGAGCTTGGAGCCTGGTGTTGATACTTCTTCTACACATGTCAGCAGGTAGGAAAACTTACACGGATTTAGCTTTTCCTTTCCCTTTTAAAAGCTGCTCCTTTCGGTTCTCTCGTTGTTCATTCTTAATCTCAAGGTCACATGCTACACGTCAGCAAGTAGGAAAACTATTGGATATTTTTTTTTACACATGAAAAAGTTTTGTAACGGTTATAAACCGTTACTAATTTGTGCGAATTGCAACACTTAAAAACGTTATAAAAGATTTCACAACCGTTAGAAATGTTATGAATCAGTAACACAAATTTGGCACGAAAAAAACGTTACAGAGTTTACAAAACCGTTACAAATATTTAAGTGTAAAATACCGTTACAAAACTTGCGAAACTGTTATTGTTTTTTAAAAATTATTAACACAAATGAGTATTAAGACCGTTAGGAACTAATTTTAGTAACGGAAATAAAGCGTTACAATTAATATGTTTGTAACGGTTTATAACCGTTAGGGATGTTTCTAACAGATTAGAAACGCCCAAACTGTGACCCAAAAAAACCGTTACAAATTTTTTTAGTAACAGTTTTGAACCATTAGGTATGTCCTGAAATGGTGTAGTGTTCTTAATCCTTGTCATTAATATAAGAGTATTGAGTGGCTTGGACCATGAGTTGGGGCCCACAAAGTCCAAGAATTAGATCCATTTGGTTAGGATTTTTTGGATTTTTCACAAATTACTCAAAATAGATGAAGATTTAAGATAACTAGCTTAAAGGTCTTCATATTTATCAGCTTCATATATAAATTGAACAGTTTTGATTACAAATATGGAGCCCACAAGAATGAAAAAAAAAAAGTGGTTGATGAAATTTGATCCTGTGACAAATGATATAACCAAATGCACTCACCATGTAAAACATGTACATTATTTACACAACATCTTTTTAGGTGTGAAAATTTTGGGATAAAAATGACCTTATTTAAACAGCATTTCAAAAGGGGTCGTTTGTTTCATGCACATGCGTAATGACTACTATCATCACGTTTGTTTCCGCTCATTTACGCATGTGATATATAAATGAAGTGTAAAAATGGTGTGTAATAAGACCATTTTCTAAAAAAGAATTTCATACCTAAATAGGTGTAAAAGTTATTCTCATATCTCCCAATTGTGAAAAGTTGCTAGTATAGTCTAAAAAAGATGATTGCATTTGATTTTGTAATTGGTCATGAGATTATATCCCATCAAGTGATTTTATTTTTACATTCATGTGGGCTCCATATTTGTATTTTGAACCATTCAATTTTTTTTATTAAATCAGTAAACCTCAAGACCTTTTAGTTTATTATCTTAAACCCTTGAAGATTTTGAGAAAAGTCTTGAAGAATGCCTAAAATTACCCTAACTCGTAGATCTGATTTTTTTACTTTTGCAGGCCGGGCCTCAATTTATGATCCAAACCATTCCATGTTCTCATAAGCAGGCTGAATTCAAGATATTGAAGTTTCATATTTGTATCTTCTAGTATTTTGGGAAATGTATGAAAAAATTTAAAACTACTAAATCATACTTTTATAGTTATCTGTACTTTATAGCCCCAAAATCATGATCCAAAATCCCAAACCATTCAATATTTTCTTAGATAAGATCAACTGGGTGCATGAATTTTCATATCTTAGACCCTAAATGGATTTGGAGTAATAAGCAAAAGGCATAAACACAATTTAATCCTAATTATTAGTTTATGCACATTTAAGGCCCCGAATTCTTGATCCAAACACACCATTTCCCATCCAAAATAGCTTTTGGGTTATGGGGGCACTAAATTTTATAAAAACCATTACATCCTTTCTTGTTCTTTCTCTTGTGGGACCCATGAATTTAATCATGTTAAAGTGGTGCTAATGTGTTTTTTTTTCCCTTATATATGAACGTTATATGTGCAAATTCCTTTTTTAGTAAAAAAATGTGCAAATGTTAAATATGCGCGCGTTATAAATGTCTGAATCCTACTTTCATGTCCCGTGGGAAGATACAAGTATACAACGGCTTTTGCTTGTACGACTGAGAAGTTCCAAAAAGTCACCCACCTTTTTTTATCAAATCAGGCAGAAATTTCGTGACGTCCTTATCTTTCTCTTTTATCTTTTTTGGAAAATTCTAAATGCACCCATCATTTTTGGTGCCTGCCTATATTTTTAAAAATACCCAAACTAGTCTTATCTTCTTTCCTCTCTCCTTCCTTGTTTCCTACTACGGCCACCTCTGCCCAACCGAGCCACCGCTGATCCCTCTCCCTCTCTCTATCTCTCTCGCCCACAGCTGGCAGCCCTCGTCCCACTCCCCCCTCCCCACTTTCTGTAAGTTTTTGAGAGTTGGCTGCTTCATGTGGATGGACAAAACATGGGAATAAATGTAATTTTATGATTTTTAGATTGGACTGTAGCCTCATGGAAGAAATCCGAAGACGAAGAATTTCGAAGACTTGATAGGATGTCAACATGCAGAATGGGCAGAGCTTCTGTTTTTTCATAGTCCGATCGATCGGTCCTTTGGTCCAATCGATCGCCTCTGAGAAGCTCTCAGTTATTTACAGTCCGATCGATCGGACACATTGGCCGATCGAGCGGACCAAAATAACTCTCAGTTATTCTCATTCCGATCGATCGGACATCGGCGAACTTAAACCTTTTTTTGTGGATCTCCTTTTGTCCCATCTCTATCCAAGTCTAATAGAATCTCTCCCATTCGTTTTTGAAATACTCTCTTATAAGAGTTAAGCCTAAGTAGAGAGGTTTTGAGGCTTTGACTGTATCTCTCCCAAAAACCCTAGATCATCCTAGAGAGATTGCTCCCCTCCAGAGAGCACTTATGAGAATCATGTGCTGAAGCCTTCATTCTCTGGAGACTCATCCTCAACATACTTGCAGATTCGCCTTGTTCAAGGCGTGGAGATTAAAGTGCTGGAGAAGGTGAACGGCGTGTTCGTCGACTAGATCTACTACGGTCTTATGTTGTGTTCAACTATAAAAGGGGTAGTGAGTATCTTGTAACCTTCGTTTTCATTAGTGCTTTGATCATTTCGGACCAGGGTGAGGTCCCGTGGTTTTTTCCCTATTTTGGGTTTTCCACGTATAAAATTGAAGTGTCCATCTTGTGATTGATTGATTGATTAAATTAGATTTCTTACTTCCGCAAATCCATATTGGAATCTGTATTGGGACTTATTTATCATTAGGGTGGATTCGTGATCGACCCTTTTGGAATTTCACTTTCTCTTTTCCTCTCTTCCTCTCTCCCCCTCTCCCTCTCGCCCGCCACCGGCCCCTACCCAAAATCCCTCCTATCTGCTTCTCCCTCTCCCCCTCTTTCTCTCCCACTCTCTACCTCTCGCCCACTACCCATCGTCGTAGCCCCCCGCCCGCCCTCTCCCTCTTTCTCCCTCTGACTCCCTCTCCCCGAGCGCCCTCTCCATCTCCCTCTCCCTCTCCTAGCCCTCCGCCCGCTCAGTCTCCCTCTCCCCCTCTTTCTCTCCTGCTTTTTGCCTCTCACCCACCGCCCATCGTCGTAGGCCCCGCCCTCCCTCTCCCTCTTTCTCCCTCTCCCTCCCCTGCCCTCTCCCCACTCGCCCTCTGCACTCTCAATCTCCCTCTCCCACCCTCCGACCACCCAGTCTCCCTATCTCCCCCTCCTCTCCTTCTCCCTCCCTTTCTCTCTATTGCTCGCTCCCCTTCGACAACATGGAGAGGATGGTCGGGGTGGGGATGTGGGTGGATGCAAAAAGAAATGGGCAAAAGCAGGGGTCGGCAGCGAGGTCGGGCGGAGATCAGGGAGAGGGAGGGGTATTTTCGTCTTGTGTAATTTTGTTTTTAAAATTATAGGCGTGCTTAGAAAAAACCGGTGGTGTGTTCAAAATCATCCTTCTCTTTTTACTCTTCTTCTTTCTCTCCTTTCCTACACCCCCATCACTTACATGCTTCTGGTTTCTCCTCTATCTGATGGAAAATTCCACATCCGAATCTTGTGGGGATGTGAGGATCCAAGTGGGTCCTGCCACCTTCAGATGCAAATTCAAGTAAGGGAACGCTAACGGCGGGTCGTCGTAACGATATTGACCAAGGTGAGTCGCATAAAGTTGATCGTAGACCATGAAAGTTACTGGCGTCCACAAGCAGAAATGGGAGACCACGAAAAACCATGTAGCATAACTCATTACTAAATGGCGTTCTCTGTAGACTAGAGAAGATAGTATAATCTGTTTAATTTGGAGTCTTGAGTCTTGACCATGGTAGGCCATGGCAGGCCTTGCCAAGTTGATGGTCTTGATAACCTGACACATAAGACCTCCACTGGCAAGCGAAAAATGGTAGACTATGAAGAAGGAAATGTACAGTACATGCTTATGTGGCCATTGGCCCAGTCAAAAAAAATGTTAAATATGCGATAGTGGGTCCTTAGAATGGTGGGTGGGTGGGTGGGTGGGATGTCATTATTCCTTTTATATGGAGACAAACTATTGGCTTGGGTAGTGGGCCTCACTTAAAAGGAATTTCTGCGATCCTCAAAATCAAATAATCTGATTAAAAACTCGCCATTCGCATGGGAAAGAGAACGTGATAAAGAAATGGCATGCAAGGTCATTTCATTCTTTTTTTAATAAAAAAAAATTGGGATAAGTCTTAGTCAAGTAACAAAAGAAAACTCTTAACTCTGCCAATTGATGAGATGAGGTCCATGAGGACTTTTGGTTGCAACAGTTTCTGGCCCATTTCCTTAATTTCCCTGTCATTTTCCTTTGCCCTTTGGTCTTCCAAGGGCATTGTTTGTGCTGTCTGCTTTTCCAAAGAAAAAAAATTGTGGAAAGTGGAAATTAAGTGGAAAGCACTTTTTTCATTCTACAAATCAATCATTTGGTGTGGCCATTTTTTTCAAGAGGGAAAGCAAAATTAAATAAATATATAAGATTTCTACCATTGCATGGAAAAACTTGTCAAGGAGTCCACGGATTGGAAATCCGTGTGGCTACGCAAAGGTGTAGAATTTTGTGTAGAAAAGACAAAGATGAGGAATGATGCATTGAAAGACCACCAGCGAGTTCGGATCGCAGGTGTAGGGATGATAACTGGGCCGTGCCGTGTCCAGGCAGCTGGGCTCAGCTTAGCACGGTCCAAGGTGCCGATTTACCCATATTGTATTGGGCCACGCCGCCCATGTCTGGCCCACATGCATCTTCTAATTTTTTTAAAATTTTTCTTATATAAAACTTTTTTTGCTAAATGACAAATTGAATTGAAGAGAGGGGAAAGGCCAGAGGCCCCCAAGAAACAAAGAGAAAGCCAAAAAAAGAGGCCTACAAGAATTTTCTTATATAAATTGAAATAGACTTTGTGGACTTTTATGAGTTCTAAATTTGAAATAAAGTTGAAATTATTAAGATAAATGCACGGATATTAAGCTAATTTATAAATGAATTATAAATCTTTAATTATTTTAAGTTTTATATTTTATTTATATAAAAATATTAAAAATTTAATATAAATGGGTTGTGCCTTGCAGTTCCTCGGCCTTGCATGGCACGGATATTTTCGGTGCCATGCCATGCTGTGATGAGTAGAGGGATCCCTGGCCCAATACTGCCAAGGTAGGGAAACTAAGCCGCGTTGTGCCAAGGCCCAGGGATCCCTGGCCCAGCACGGCCCAAGTGGGAAAATCAGGCCGTGTCGTGCGGGCACATTGACCAAGTCAACAACCCAACAACTATTTTTTTGGTGATGGGCCATGCCGGACCTGGGCGGCCCGCCCAGATTATCATCTCTACCATGGTGTGGTCTCATGCACACTTCCATGAGTGGAATGTATCCAAACCGTTAGAATTAAATGTCATTCCATTTGGTGGCGCATGCATATCCTCAAACTGTGCTTCAATAAAATTTGCCCCTGTTATGAAATTGAACATTTGATTGATAATGTAATTGATATGCATGATTCATAATATATAAAATTGTCCTAATCACATTGAATTTGGTCCCAACATAAAATTGAACGCATGATCGATAATGTAGCCAGTTAACACATATGATTGTGTTACTGATGAGTGTTAAATATTGCATATTTTACCCCTCATTAGTCCTAATTTTATTGTCATCTCATATGCATATCATTTGCTTTACACAGAGATTTTATCATTCTATCACATTAACGAATTATCGGATTATCTTGCATAAATCTGATTATTTGTAGCGAATTTTTATGTAATTTCTCTTGTGTAGGTGGACCCCGTGATTATTCCAACCTTCCGGCTAATGTCCCAAAGCATCAAGAAGAGATTTCAAATAAAGAAGTTACATGAAGAAATCTTGGTGAAGTGTTAAAGAATTCCAAAATAAGAGGAGAAGACTTAAAAGATAAAAGAAGTCATTTTCTAACACAATAGAGTGGTTGGTGTATTGGTTAGAACTTGTGTTGGTATGAAATAGGTTATGGGTTCAAATCCCTACAATTGTATATTATTATTATTATTATTATTTTACCTATAAAATATTCCATCCAACTCACCTCACCTCTCCACCAATCAAAGCTTACCATGTCACAAATCCATGTGAAAGGATATGAGCCAATCAAAAGAAGGATCACATAAAGCAAAAAGCACATATCCTTTTGGAAGAAAAGTTTGTTGCAACCAATCACATTGAAGCAATCCATGTGAAAGCAAAAGAGCCAATGAAAAGCCTCCAAATCAACTTCAAGCAATCCATGTGAAAGCAAATGAGTCAATCAAAAACCTTCAAGTTGCAACCAATCAAGTGGAAGCAATCCTTGTGAAATGAAATGAGCCAATCAAATGTCTTCAATGTTCCTATAAATTGGAATGTGTTTGTATAGTAAAGGATCTTTTGGCAAGTTAGTCTTTTTGCATTTTTATTTTAGATTGTATTTAGGAGCTTCTTTATAACAAATCTAAAGAGAGTGTGTAATTGAAGATCATTAATGAAGTTTTGGAGCTCTTTATTGATGTTTAGTGGCTAAAGTTCTTGGATTAGGCTCTCCTTTTGAAGCTAAGTAATGTGATTAGTTCATTTACATGCATGTTTTAGTTTAAATTCCCTATTTGTGCCTTGATTAATTAGTAGATTTTATATCTAATTGTACTAATCTCTCTCATTTCTCATGCTCTATCTCTACACTTGATGCTTGGATAATCTTAATTGATGCTTTGTAGTTTGATTAAGTTCTCTCACATAGCATGCTCTAGAGCCCTTAACTTTGATCTTTTGTACCTTGATTTTGATGATTAATTGTTAGGGTAGTTAGGTTATAATATAAGATCTTGGCTTTTTATTTTCTTTACTTTAATCCTCATTGTTATATCATCCAATCCAATTAGGCAAGAGATTGCTAATTGGATTGTAGATTTGGGAATTGAATTAGAACATGCATTGTTTGAATTAATTACTTACTTAGTGGATTTAGGATTGCCTAATCTCTTCTTTTTATTGTTGTTAATTTAAAATCTTTGCTTAATTTGTTATTTTCACTTTTAGATTGTTAGATCCACATTTCAAATCACTTGTTTTAAAATCCTACACATTTCACACCACATCTTCACCTTAAATCTTTCATTTCCATCACCATTCATCTACTACTTTAGTGTAGTTTGTTAGGTTAGCTTAGATCTCATTCATTTCATACTTTAGATTGTTAATTAGAGTAGTTTTAATTTTGTTTCACATTTCAATTTATTTAATTTCATTTTTCACATATAGTTTAATAGTTTTAATTGTCCACTTAAATTGTCTTTATTAGCTATATCTTAGTTCAACTCTCATTTAAATTGGATTTATTGCTTTCTCCATCCTCTCCTCGTGGGATCAATAATCCGGACTCTTGAGTCCTTTACTACTTGACGACACCGTAATCTTGCGGTTAAATATTGTACATTTAAGTGTCAATCAAGTTTTTGGCGCTGTTGCCGGGGAAGGGCATCGAAAAGCATTGAATTTCATAGGGTTGAACTAATTTTTAGCTTAGTGTACTTTTTATCTTTCCTTTATTTTCCTTGTGGATTCTACACATTGTTTGTGTTTGTTTTGTAGAGAATTCCTCACTTGAAGCAAAGGAAAGTGGAAAAGTACATTGGAGAATTTAAAGATTTTACTTGCTTTCCTAGTTTAGGATTAGTTTAGACTTTTATTTGCTTTCTTAGTTGATTGTATTAGGTATTTATTATCAAAGTTGTAATAATTTTAGTTGTGGGTCGGCCCGTGACCCATTTATTTTACTTTACGTACTTTACTTGCTTTAAGTAATTAGTTGTTTAGAATTTCAATAAATTCCTTGTAGTGAAGGAGGACGGTTGGACTATACCGTCGCAGCCCCTCACATTCGTACACGGAAATTGGTGTCCGTGGTGTGAGTCGACAACAACCGATTCGACCCTCGAAATAAATCGGGAGGTTTGCATTTCATAACCCACGCGAATCCCTTGCAAGCGGATTTACTTTGTTGGTTGTTCCTTGCTTTGTAGTGTAATTGTTTCAAATACACTTGTAATTTGGTGCACTACTAGTAAAGGGCAAATTACCCCAACAAGATAAGGATTCGGATTTCATCACCGTCTCCTTGCCCTTAGGATTTCATTTTAATTCTCACTTAGTTTAGGACCAATAAATCACAATAAAATTGAGTAGAAACATGACCTTAGGTTACGAGCTCACTAGGGAAGACCACCGTGGTTGTGCCAATTGTGTGCCTTGGTGGACTTTTTGGTGCCTAAGCAAACCTTGTCCCTTGGCACCAGCTTGCCAAATAGGGAGACAACTTTGTTGTTCGATGAGTTGGTTTTTAAGAGGAACCTTCGCCTAACGCGTTGTGATCCCACCATCTACCTGGGGGTTAACTGGCCAGAACTTCCATTTCATAGGTCCAGGTTGGAGGCCAGAGTGTCATCTTCACAGTTAGGAGCTGTCTAGAATTCTTAGATAACCTTAGTTTAGATTAGCTTTTTCATTTAGTTTTCAAAATTTTTGTTATGTTGCATTCATTTCGTTGAGCGGGCCATTGCGTTGCTAGGTTAGTCGCAGTTGTATGCAAGTGTGGATACGTGATCAAGGCCGATTAGTGAGGATTGATTACCTTACTTTACCCGCCCCACCCATAGTACCCACAATGGCTGCCGAAAACCCGCAGCAAAAGACCCTCAATGAACTATTTGCACCATTTTCATCCACTTCACCTAGTTGTATAGTTTTGCCAGAAAATAATGCGGCCCAATTTGAAATCCGGCCCGCCACCATCAACATGTTACCAAAATTCCATGGATCTGAGTGTGAGCAGCCATATATGCATTTGAACAAATTTCTGACCATCTACCACACGTTTAAGAATCAAAATCTAAATAGTGAAGCTGTGAAGCTTAGGTTGTTTCCCCTCTCACTAGAAGATCATGCAGCCGCCTGGCTGAATTCATTGACTCCAAACTCCATTACCACCTGGGATGAGCTTGTCAAAAAGTTTATGTCCAAATTTTTCCCAATGAGCAAAACAGAGCAGTTTAGGAGTGCCATCAGGAATTTTAGGGGACGACTCGAGGAAGAGTTTTCTGAAACCTGGGAGAGATTCCATGACCTATTGATCAAATGCCCACATCACGGTATTGATAAAGGAGAGTTGATACATTTTTTTATAGAGGTCTTACGAACCCCCAGCGTATCTTGATTGAATCAATGCACAAAGGAGAATTCATGAATCAAACTGCCGATCAAGCATACGAATTCCTTGTCAAGCTTGCAGAAAATTCACAAAATTGGAGCAGTAATAGGAAAGACTTAGAGAGAGATGAGACAGGGATCTAGAAGCTTGGAATGTACAACATCAAATAGGACCCTGAGTTGAAAAATGTAATGACCAGTTTAGTTCAAGGAGTGGAAAATTTGAGCAAAAAGATAGGATCTATGTCTGTGATGTCATGCCAACCCACCCCTCAGCAGCATGAGCCCACCTTGAGAAGTATGAGTGAACCACATCATGTTTGTGTGTTATGCGATAGTTGTGAGCACATGGTTGAGAGTTGCCCTAGTCTGTCATTTGTTAAGGCCGAGCAAGCCAATGTACTGAATTCCTACGGGAACTTTCAGAAACCAACTGTTAACACTTTCAGTCAGTCCTACCACCCAGACAATAGGTTTCACCCCAATTTTTCGTACCGTCAAGCAGAACCTATTCAGTCCCACGGAGGTCAACCAGGTTTCCAACCGCAGTATCCTAGGCAGCAACACCAACAACCTGCTCAAACTAATCATCCCATTTTTCCTCATCCTCAGCAGCCCACACAGAAGAATCAATTTCACCAACAACATCAGTTCCAAACACAGAACCAGTGTAGGACACTAGTTCCAGATCAAATGGCTAACTACTCTACACCAGCACAAGCCCCTCAGCAATCATCTCATCTGGAGAACCTTTTGACCAAATTCATTCAAATCCAAGAGCAGACTAACCAGGCCCAGAACCAATCCATTGCAAAACTAGAGGCCCAATTAGGTCAGCTCACCTTACAGTTTTCCGAGAGAGAAAAGGGCCAATTCCCGAGCCAAACCATTCCTAATCCAAAAGAACAGTCCAATCAGCCCAGAGGCCAGTGTTCGGTAGAGAGTAATGAGCATGTGCATGCGATCCACACATTGAGATCGAGAAAAACTGTTGACAATAAAGTTAAGATGCCTGAAGAGGATCAAAGAGAGAAGATTTTTTTAGGAAAACCAGAGAGTTCGAGGAAAGTTGTCGAACTCGAGAAAGAGAAAGTAGAAAGAGAGAGAAGAATATACCAAGAGAAGAGCCACAGAGAGAGAAGATTCAGAAGCCCATTGTAGTTGAACCATCATCTTTAGAAGTGGTACCTAAAGCACCATTCCCACACCGATTGAAGGAGATTAGAAAGAAAGATCATTTTGAGGGAATCTTGGAAGTTTTCAAGAATGTTCAGATAAACATACCCCTCCTTGAGGCTATAAAGCAAATCCTTTCCTACTCCAAGTTTTTGAAAGACCTGACTACTGTCAAGCGGAAAACATCAGTACCCAGAACCGCTGTGATGGCATCTCAAGCATCAGGGTTGATCCAGCAGACCATTGCACCTAAATACAAAGACCCCGGCTGCCCTACCATTATCATTCAGATAGGAGACTCCGTCATGGAGAGGTGTCTCCTTGATCTTGGGGCAAGCGTGAATTTATTGCCGTACTCCGTGTATATGCAGTTGGGCCTAGGAGAACTGAAGAAGATTGATATTACTCTTTGTCTTGCTGATAGATCAATCAAGTATCCGAAAGGAGTGGTTGAAGATGTGATCGTGAAAGTTAAGGATTTTTATTTTCCAGTTGATTTTGTGGCTTTAGATACCAAACCAGTGGCAGCCCCCGACCGACATATTCCTATCATTCTTGGTCGACCGTTCCTTGCAACATCAGATGCAGTGATTAGATGCAGGAATGGGGTTGTGACACTTAGTTTCGGGAACATGAAGTTGGAGTTGAATGTTTTTCGTAATGGACTTCAAACATCAGACCTAGATGATGATGAGGAAGTGAACATGATTGACACATTAGTTGATCAAACAATTCAATCATCATGTTACAGAGATCCGCTAGAGGAATGTCTGGCTCACTTTAATGCCAATATAGACATCGACGGGTCCATATGCGAAATTAATGCATTATTAGATTCGGCCTAGCTGATGGATGGTGGCCAATGGAAGCAGAAAATTGAGCCTATCTTTACATCCACCTCTGAATCTAAGGTTGAAAAAGAATCTGTTATTTTTGAGCCACCCAAATTAGAATTGAAACCATTACCCGAGAATTTAAAGTATGCCTACTTGGGGCCCTCTGCTAGCAACCCAGTAATTATTGCCTCAGACCTTGAGGAAGAGCAGGAAAAGAAATTACTGGATGTGCTGAAAAACCATCAGAGTGCCTTAGGTTGGACCATCTCGGACATTAAAGGAATCAGTCCCTCTATAGTTATGCACCAGATTCATCTTGAAGAAGGTGTCAAACCATCTCGTGAACCACAGAGGCGACTGAATCTAAAGGAAGTAGTGAGGGAAGAAGTAATCAAGCTTTTAGACGCTGGCATTCTTTACCCGATTTCTAACAGTCAGTGGGTGAGTCCTGTCCAAGTAGTACCCAAGAAATCTGGCGTAACCGTTGTCGCCAACAAGGATAATGAGCTAGTCCCAACCCGTGTTCAAACAGGTTGGAGAGTCTGTATTGATTACAGAAAATTGAATTTAGTGACCAGGAAGGACCACTTTCCATTACCCTTCATTGATCAGATGTTGGAAAGATTAGCCGGCCATGCTTTCTATTGCTTCTTGGATGGTTATTCAGGGTATAACCAGATCCATATCTCCCCCAAGGACCAAGAGAAGACAACCTTCACCTGTCCTTTTGGCACATTTGCCTACAGCCGTATGCCGTTTGGCTTGTGCAACGCACCTGCGACTTTTCAAAGGTGTATGTTGAGCATTTTCTCAGACATGGTGGGGAGATTTTTGGAAGTCTTCATGGAAGACTTTTCTGTTTTTGGCTCGAGTTTTGATAGTTGTCTACACCATTTGACCCTGGTATTGCAAAGATGTAAGGAAAAGAACCTGGTCTTGAATTGGGAGAAGTGTCATTTTATGGTCAAATCGGGAATTGTTTTGGGTCATATTGTGTCAAGTAAGGGCATTGAAGTAGATAAAGCTAAGGTTGACTTGATTGTGAACTTGCCCCCTCCTAAAACTGTGCGAGAGGTGAGGGCCGTTTTGGGCCACGGAGGCTTCTATCGGCGCTTTATCAAGGACTTCAGCAAAATTGTGCGCCCTCTTTGTGGTCTTTTAGCAAATAATGCTAATTTTGATTTTTCTGCTACATGTTTAGAATCATTTAATCGTTTGAAACGAGAGTTGACATCTGCACCCATTATCTGTCCTCCTGATTGGACGAAACCTTTTGAATTGATGTGCGATGCCTTCAATTATGCTCTCGGAGTTGTGCTGGGACAGAGGATAGACAAATTGCCTCATGTCATCTACTATGCTAGTAGGACCCTTAACGACGCACAACTTAACTATACCACCACTGAGAAGGAATTACTGGCTGTTGTCTTCGCATTGGATAAGTTCAGATCCTATCTCATAGGGTCAAAAGTCATTGTCTTTACTGATCATGCCGCATTGAAATATTTGTTGAGCAAGAAAGATGCCAAAGCTAGGCTGATCAGGTGGATACTGCTTTTGTAAGAATTTGATCTTGAGATAAGGGATAAGAAAGGGTCTGACAACGTAGGAGCCGATCATGTTTCGCGTTTGATTGTCGATTCCTCTGACGACGATCCGATTTTAGAAACCTTCCCAGATGAGCAATTACTGTTGATTGATAGTAAAACCCCATGGTATGCAGATATAGTTAACTATC
The DNA here is from genome assembly GCA_028538565.1 of Umbellularia californica. Lineage (NCBI taxonomy): Eukaryota > Viridiplantae > Streptophyta > Magnoliopsida > Laurales > Lauraceae > Umbellularia > Umbellularia californica. The sequence continues at coordinate 11,994,506 of JAPQWN010000005.1, forward strand.
TGGTGACCGGGAAAACACCAAGCACTTGGTCAAAAAAATGACCAATTTCGCTTCTTGTCTAGGGCTAAATACTATTTTTGGGATGATCCCTATTTATTTAAACAATGCCCTGACCAAATCATTCGGAGGTGTGTACCCGAGATGGACCAGAAGAGCGTACTTGAATTCTGTCATAACCATGCTTGCGGGGGACATTTTTCTGGTAAAAAGACAGCAACAAAGGTGCTGCAATCTGGATTTATTTGGCCTACCATTTTCAAGGATGCACATGAGCACTGTAGGAACTGTGACCGGTGTCAACGATTAGGGAGGATCTCTAAGAGGAATGAAATGCCCCAACAACCTATCTTGATCGTTGAGTTGTTTGATGTTTGGGGTATAAACTTTATGGGACCATTTCCCGTTTCTTTTGGTTATCAGTATATTCTTGTTGCGGTTGATTATGTGTCTAAATGGGTAGAGGCCATTCCTTGCAAGACCAATGACCACAAGATAGTGGTTGAGTTTTTGAAAAACCAAGTTTTCGCTTGCTTTGGTATACCCCGCGCAATCATCAGCGATGGTGGTAAGAACTTTTGCAACCGAGTATTTCAAGCTTTAATGGGGAAGTACCACATCACGCACAAAGTTGCCACACCATATCATCCCCAGACTAGCGGGCAAGTAGAAATTTCCAATCGTGAGATCAAGAACATCCTGGAGAAGACAGTCAATCCAAATCGGAAAGACTGGTCTTTGCGTTTGCATGATGCACTGTGGGCGTATCGGACAACCTTCAAGACACCTATCGGAATGTCTCCGTACAGGTTGGTCTTCGGCAAGGCATGTCACTTGCCGGTAGAGCTAGAACATCGAGCATATTGGGCGATCAAGCGCCTAAACTTTCACTTAGAAAAGGCCGGGGTCCAACGGAAACTGCAGCTTACGGAACTGGAGGAAATGAGGAATGAATCATATGAATGTGCGAGGAGTTATAAGGCCAGGACCAAAATGTTTCATGATAAGAGAATTCTAAGAAAAGAGTTCCATCCTGGCCAGAAAGTTTTGCTATATAACTCCATATTGCACTTATTTCCAGGTAAGCTGAAGTCTCGATGGTCAGGACCCTATGTCATTCAGACAGTCCATTCCCATGGTGCAGTTGAACTTTTGAATCCCAGAGATGGTAGCACCTTTCAAGTGAACGGACACAGATTAAAAGAGTACCTTGAGTTTATGGATTCCGAGAATGTTGTTGAGGAGGTCCTTCTTGTGGACCTTGGATAAACTAGCTTCATACCATGTTAGTTGTGTCTGGCTGAATACATTAAACTTAGCGCTTGTTGGGAGGCAACCCAATATACCCGTGTGTCGGCACCCCATGGTGAGAAATTTCAATTTATCTTCCTTGCCCTATTTTATTTCTGTTCTGCATAAACATTGGGGACAATGTTTAGGATAGGTTTGGGGGTGAGGCATTGCATTTCATTGCATTTTATATATACATAAGTTGTTTTGTTTCCCATTTATACTAAAAAACCCTAAAAAATTGAAAAATTCCAAAATCACAAAAAATCTAAAAATTTTCAAAAATCGTCCTTGGATTTTAGCTTGAGGAGTTGTCATAGATACAAGTCCTATAACCTTTTTTTTTACACATTTAGCCACATGAGTGTAGTCCAAGAGAAGAGCAAATCACTTCTGAGAGACCCGAAAGAATCATTAGTGGAGACTAGAACCCATTGAGCGATTGAGCCTATCTATATTCGTTTGGGTGAGGACTCTTCTGCGCCATTCCTGAGTAGAATGAAGCGCTACTCCTAGAGCTTCTTAGTCCAGCACTTCTGATCTCATAAGTGCTATTCCTCATTCTAACCATAGAGGTGACATCAAAATGCAAAGAAGCCTTAACTTGTAGCTCATGACCACTTTTCCGAACTTAAGAGAAGATGATAGGCAGTCTAAAAAAAAAATAAAAAAGAGCCAAATTACATTTTATACACTTTGTAGACCTCTTGAGCCTAATTTACAAGAAACCTTTCTTCATTGTCCCAAGCCTCATCACCCACATACATATAATCCTTCTTGACGTATTGTTTTGGGAAGGGTAAGGATACATGAGGAAAGGAAGGATTTGAGCATTAGCGGTAAAAACTTCACATGGGCTACCAGAAGATAGATGTTCCACAAAGGAATGACAAGGGAATAAAGGAATTTGAAAGTTGAAACCAAAGAGAAAAGTAGAAAAAAAAAAAAAGAAAAAAAAAGAGAGAAAAAAAAAGAAAAAAAAAAGAAAAAAAGAAAAAAGATAGAGTGGAATAAAGAACACAGAGCAAATGAAAGGAGTAGAGATAGTTGAAGACCTTCCTATGAAGACTTGAAGACCCTTACCTTCTCAAAAATTCTTAGCCACATTTAACCCTTATCCTACCTATTAACCCTAACCCCATTACAACCTATGAAAGACCTATTGGATCTTAGGAAAGGTTAGGTGTTGAATGAGTGAGAAGTTGAGTTAGCATTTCTACCTTCTATTGGTTATATCTTGTTCTATGAGATCAATCCTTCTAACATAAGCTCCGTTCTTCATCAATTATGTGAGTTCTTAGCCTTGTTCATACTCGCATACTGAGAGTTAGTCAGTAAAATTTGTGTGTTTCCATTCTTGAGAGTATGACCTGTAAGGCTGTAGTCAAGGCGAAATGTATTTCGAAAGGAATTAAGGTTGTGTGAGCTTCGACTTGAAGATTGCATGATTATTGGTTAAATACACACACATACACAGTGGGACTTAGGTATTGACTGACAAAACTTCAAGAGTTGGCTAGTATTCCTAACTTGACATTCATTCTTATTAGCTTGCTAAAAAATGTTGGACACCAAAAATATTTTCTTTTCAAAATAAAAAGAATTTTGTGGGATTTATTCGCTGAAAACCCTCACGAGACAAAACTCGTCCACTAGGGGAAACCTAGGGGTTTAACGGCTTGTTGCACGAGCTAAGTGCAACCGCGATTCCTGCGAAAGTGAGTTAGGATCTTTTCTTGCTTACAGCTTAGATTTTCTTTATAGTTTTTGCTCGAGACTAGCAAAATGTAGGTTTGGGGGTGTGATCAGTGTTAAATATTGCATATTTTACCCCTCATTAGTCCTAATTTTATTGTCATCTCATATGCATATCATTTGCTTTACACAGAGATTTTATCATTCTATCACATTAACGGATTATCGGATTATCTTGCATAAATCCGATTATTTGTAGCGAATTTTTATGTAATTTCTCTTGTGTAGGTGGACCCCGTGATTATTCCAACCTTCCGGCTAATGTCCCAAAGCATCAAGAAGAGATTTCAAATAAAGAAGTTACATGAAGAAATCTTGGTGAAGTGTTAAAGAATTCCAAAACAAGAGGAGAAGACTTAAAGGATAAAAGAAGTCATTTTTTAATACAAAAGAGTAGTTGGTGTATTGGTTAGAGCTTGGGTTGGTATGAAATAGGTTATGGGTTCAAATCCCTACAATTGCATATTATTATTATTATTATTATTATTATTTTACCTATAAAATATTCCATCCAACTCACCTCACCTCTCCACCAATCAAAGCTTACCATGTCACAAATCCATGTGAAAGGATATGAGCCAATCCATGTGAAATGATATGAGCCAATCAAAAGAAGGATCACATAAAGCAAAAAGCACATATCCTTTTGGAAGAAAAGTTTGTTGCAACCAATCACATTGAAGCAATCCATGTGAAAGCAAAAGAGCCAATGAAAAGCCTCCAAATCAACTTCAAGCAATCCATGTGAAAGCAAATGAGTCAATCAAAAACCTTCAAGTTGCAACCAATCAAGTGGAAGCAATCCTTGTGAAATGAAATGAGCCAATCAAATGTCTTCAATGTTCCTATAAATTGGAATGTGTTTGTATAGTAAAGGATCTTTTGGCAAGTTAGTCTTTTTGCATTTTTATTTTAGATTGTATTTAGGAGCTTCTTTATAACAAATCTAAAGAGAGTGTGTAATTGAAGATCATTAATGAAGTTTTGGAGCTCTTTATTGATGTTTAGTGGCTAAAGTTCTTGGATTAGGCTCTCCTTTTGAAGCTAAGTAATGTGATTAGTTCATTTACATGCATGTTTTAGTTTAAATTCCCTATTTGTGCCTTGATTAATTAGTAGATTTTATATCTAATTGTACTAATCTCTCTCATTTCTCATGCTCTATCTCTACACTTGATGCTTGGATAATCTTAATTGATGCTTTGTAGTTTGATTAAGTTCTCTCACATAGCATGCTCTAGAGCCCTTAACTTTGATCTTTTGTACCTTGATTTTGATGATTAATTGTTAGGGTAGTTAGGTTATAATATAAGATCTTGGCTTTTTATTTTCTTTACTTTAATCCTCATTGTTATATCATCCAATCCAATTAGGCAAGAGATTGCTAATTGGATTGTAGATTTGGGAATTGAATTAGAACATGCATTGTTTGAATTAATTACTTACTTAGTGGATTTAGGATTGCCTAATCTCTTCTTTTTATTGTTGTTAATTTAAAATCTTTGCTTAATTTGTTATTTTTACTTTTAGATTGTTAGATCCACATTTCAAATCACTTGTTTTAAAATCCTACACATTTCACACCACATCTTCACCTTAAATCTTTCATTTCCATCACCATTCATCTACTACTTTAGTGTAGTTTGTTAGGTTAGCTTAGATCTCATTCATTTCATACTTTAGATTGTTAATTAGAGTAGTTTTAATTTTGTTTCACATTTCAATTTATTTAATTTCATTTTTCACATATAATTTAATAGTTTTAATTGTTCACTTAAATTGTCTTTATTAGCTATATCTTAGTTCAACTCTCATTTAAATTGGATTTATTGCTTTTTCCATCCTCTCCTCGTGGGATCGATAATCCGGACTCTTGAGTCCTTTACTACTTGACGACACCGTAATCTTGCGGTTAAATATTGCACATTTAAGTGTCGATCAGTTACTCACATTATCAATCATGTTATTCAATTTTATGGTTGGACCCAAATTTTATTGAAGTATAATTTTAGAATATGTTGCCAGCATTCAATTCCAATGGTTAGGATCATCAGTGGATGGCCCCCACAGGGAGTTCAACCCATCCCACACAGGGAATCCGGACTGACCGGAGTAAACCCTGCACAAAAAGACAAAATTAAGTCAAAATTAAAATGGGCCGATACCCTTCCTGGCTGGTGCGTCGAAACCTCCCGTTCAAAAGCCCTTTTTGACTCGTTTGGTCGTTCCTTTTCTTTTTTAACGACTGATGATGATGATGATCTGTAGAAAAGTCATGGAGATATGGACAAAGAACAATTACGGTAGATTGATAAAAAAAATAAGTTCTAATCAGATGATCAGAGCCGTAGAATACACGCTCTGAGTGGTATTTTAAGACTCTTGACAAAGAGTACGATCCCATTCAAACTCTCCTGGCTCCTGGACTACGACTTGTACAAGGTGGCCGGCCCAATGATTTCGAAAAACTATGACCACATGCACTAAAATTGAGTCAATAGTCTAACAGCTTACAGTTATAAAATCCCCCCTCCCAGAGCAACTTCAGAGCACAACCCAACCATCCCACACACATTCATTGAACAAGGGTGCAATTGAATTCTGGTCATTCTAGCTATTTCCAGCAATGAAGCCCTGGTTCTTCATCTTCGTCTGCCCTTGCCTTTGTCTGGGCCTAGTTCCAGCAAAGAAGCTATGGCTCCTCTTCTTCATTTCCTTCTCCATTTCTTTAGCTGTAGCAATCAAGCTACTCCTAGACTCACCCAATAAAAACAAGAAGAGAAATCTTCCACCTGGTCCTCCAACTATACCCTTCTTGGGCAACCTGCAATTGCTAAAGAAATCTGTTCTGGACATTGAGTCCTTCCTTTGCCAGCTGCATGCCAAGTATGGCCCCATCATCACTCTCAGAGTTGGGCTCTGTAACATGATCTTTATTAACGACCGCTCGCTCGCTCATAAGGCGCTGGTCCAGAAGGGATCCATCTTCTCAAACCGAACACCAGCGCAAGGGATGAGCCGAATCACTACCAGCAATCAACACACCATCAGCTCGGCTGGGTACGGCTCGTCCTGGCGCAACCTGCGCCGGAACCTTGTGTCTGGAGTATTCCACCCTTCCTGCGTCAAGTCCTACTCTCAAGGACGGGAATGGGTTCTCAAGACGCTGGTTGGAGAGCTCACACAGTATGCTGACTCGGGCGAGCCAGTGGTCGTCTTTGAGAAAGTACAATATGCTATGTTTAACTTGCTCTTGCAAATGTGCTTTGGACAAAAACTCGACCAAAGTACCGTAAAGAAGATTGAGAGCATTCAACGCAGAATGATCATGGGCTTAGACATCTCCACTCTCTTTCCTTGGATTGGAAAGATACTGCTCCACAAGAAGTGGAACGAGCTTTTACAGATGCGACAAGAAAAAGAAGATCTTTTCGTCCCATTGATAAAAGCTCGACAAGACAAAAAGCTACGTCAAGAGGGCGACGACAACTTTCTCCATAGTTATGTGGATTCGCTTCTGGGTCTCGAGCTTGCAGATGAGGGAGGCAGAAAGCTCACCCAAGGAGAGATGGTTAGCCTATGTTCCGAGTTTTTGACAGCCGGGACTGACACCACGACGACTTCGGTTCAGTGGATCATGGCTAATCTAGTGAAGCACCAAGACGTGCAAGCGAAGCTGGTGGAAGAGATAGAGGGAGTGGTGGGGAAGGAGGCAAAAGAAGTGAGGGAGGAGGACCTGGATAAATTGCCTTATCTGAAGGCAGTGATAATGGAAGGTCTGCGCCGACACCCTCCGTCACACTTCGTTATTCCCCACACTGTTTCGGAGGAGGTGACATTGGAAGGGTACGATATACCAAAGAATGCCACCATCAATTTCATGGTAGCAGAGATGGGGTGGGACGATAAGGTGTGGAATGAGCCCATGGCATTTAAGCCAGAGAGGTTCTTAGATGGCGGAGAGAAGGTGGACATAACAGGGAGTAGGGAGATTAAGATGATGCCTTTTGGAGCTGGGAGACGTATATGCCCGGCGCTTAATCTGGCTATGCTTCATCTTCAGTACTTCGTGGCAAATCTAGTGAGGGAGTTTGAATGGAATCCTGTGAAAGGAGAAGAGGTTGATCTGAGTGAGAAGCTGGAATTTACTACTGTCATGAGAAAGCCTTTGAAGGCAAAGATCACCCAAAGAACAAAATAATGGCAGGGTGGCAAGTTCTAGGTTTCGTTATGCATGTATGATGCATGTAGGAGTTAGGAGAAGTGATGCATGACAATGGCCCACTTCCCATTCTCCGAGGTCAACAATAATATATGCATATGGAAATATATATAAATTCCATGTTTTATATATGGAAGTATATATATAAATTCTTTGGCATGGGCATTCAGCTTCCAATCTGTCAATCATTGATGTCGTTGCATGGCTCTTTTTGTTTATTGCATTGTTCTATTATATACAAATAGTAAAGTAGCCCAAATTTACATTTTCGCTCATGTTCCCCACTTCCATATCAGAAAATTAAATTTTAGGGGTTTTGTCATTTCAGTCTCCTTTAAACTCAGATGTTCAAGTTTCATGACCAAAATTAAGGTAATGTCACTAGAGTCGTTTGACTCGATCAATATTTTTTTAAAACATTTTTGCCCTGGATCCCATGATTTCATGGGACAGTGTATGTCACAGAAATTAATAAATCCCTTGCTATCATGGCTTTCATGCAGCATCTTAGAAAAATTATTTTTCAAATGATAAAATTTGAAAAATAATAACCAAATGTGTATTTACTTTTCACAAAATGTCAGTTTCCATGTTCTATAAAAACATAATATTGTTTACTATTTGCTATAAAAATATGATTCAGATATCATGGGATATGGTGAAAAAAGTTAAAAAAAATAAAATAATGTTGACCAGAGTCAAACGACTCTATTGACGGTATCAAAATTTGGGTCACGAAATTAGGAAAATAGAGTTTAATGTGAACCAATTTGTCAAAACTCCTAGATTTTATTAGTTGCAGGTCTTCCTTGCTATTCAAAGCCTTTGTGATTAATTTAAGAATCGCCGAGAGGTTTACAAGGAAAATCTCCTTGCACTAGGATGTTCATACTCAGGATGCAACTATGCTGGGACCAAATACTTGATATCAGGGCTACCCATTGTTTTTTCTTCTCTTTTTGACCTTTATACTCATATATGTTGATATCTGACATATGTAAAATATAAAACCCTCCCAGTAGATGCACTACTCTTTCTCCTCTTTTTAGAAAATGATGGGGCCCCGCATGCCACGGCCCGTGTGAGTTCAAGTAAAACACAGGCCAACACAGAATACAATGTCACTTAGTATAGTGTAAGACTTGATCTATCCACAAATAAGACTCACAATAGGACCAATGGATGTTGAATTATTGGCGAAGAAGTTTCGAAGAAGTGTGACTCTCTGAAATTATCTATATCAGATAAGGGAGTCCTAAGGTTGGTTAGAAACTATTTTTATATTAAAGACAAGAGACGAAGAGATTTACATGACTTCTTGATTTTCAGAGCACACATTGATCGACGGCCGTATATCCGAGCTTGGCATGGTGTTGATCTAGGGCTTCATTTTGAGCCCTAGTTGTAGTTTTGGGGTTTTCTGTCACTCAAGACTTGAGGAGAGAGTTGTCCTCTACCGAGACAGAAGCGGATCCCCTGTTTGGACCACTCAGGGGGTGCCACATGTGGGGGTGCTTAGGTATTTTATGTGCGTGTCCTAAGCGGAGGACAATTTCATCGCTGAGTAGCACTTTGTTCATGAAGAGGTCGAATCCACAGAGAACGGACTAGGATTTCAGCTCTAGATGACTTCTTTTGGTCGAGAGTGACCAACTTTTGTTCAAGAGTGGGATTAATTCTAAGCTAAGGACTGATTAAAACTGCAGAAAGCTAATTGAAATTGTTAAACTAAGAGATGGTTCAACCTAAGGTTTAATTCACCTGGATTTTCATGGATTTCATCTTCCTTTCCATTACACAGGTTAGATTTGGAGCAATCCAACTCTAACCTGGAAAATTACTTCGTGAAAATCAAATCTCAGTAATTGAATAATTTCCAAGGAGATTCTAGACATTCTTTTCTATAACCTGAGAGTCATCGACCTAAGTACTAATTGCATCATCATAGATGAACACAATTAGTCAAAGGCTTAACATCTCATTCATAATTTCTGAAAACAGAACATCCATGGAAATTATCTTTTAACAGTAAAGCATGATCAGGAAAAAGAAACTATGCAAAACCCAGGATGAATTCCCCTTTGGTCAAACCATCTATGATTTTACCCCTCCATTAATGGAGAAGTCCTCATACAAATTAAATGAAAGCAAGAGAACAACAAGAACAAAATCGAAATATTACCTCTATTGAAAACTTGAAGTAGATTGAAGAATTCTGTCTTAATACAAGAACTAAGCAAAATTGAACATTGATTTCCAATTAAAAACTCCCTATACACTCATCTATCAAAGAAGGAAAGAAAAGGGGGCTGGGAAATCAAGACAATTCCCAGATAACCCTAATTGTCGAGTTACAATGCTTTATATAGGTCCCCAAAACTTTAATTACAAAAGTGCCCCAAAAAGTAAAATCCGAGTGTTCTACCGGTAGAACTATCGGTAGAAGTAGTTCTACCAGTAGAACTACCGATAGAACAGGTGCATGTCATAATGCCCAACTCTCTGCCAACTTTTCTGCCATTTCTACCGGTAGAAATTGCGGTAAAAGCAGTTCTACCGGTAGAACTTCCAGTTTGACAGGTAGAAGTCCACTTCTTCAGCTCTCTGCTTGAATTTCAGCCTTTTCTACCGGTAGAACTTGCAGTAGAAGCAGTTCTACCGGTAGAACTTCCGGTAGAACTGTGGAAGCTCCATTTCTTCAACTCTCTGTCCAATTTTTGGACATTTCTACTGGTAGATCTTCCGGTTTGAGTGTTGAAGTTTAATTTCTTGCTTTTTGTTGCTCAAATCTTCAAATTCACTTGATCCTTCAATCTGCACTTGGTCTATTCATCATCCCAAAAGCTTCATTCTTCACTAATTTCCTGCAAATGACCAAAGACCAATACTCGTGCAAAATTATATGAAATCAAAGGAATTAAACACGAATCAAGGTGATGGAAGGGAAATTGAGTCTATAATTGCTTAATAATTAGGTACTTATCAAGGGGAGATGCCATATCAATGACATATCATCTCCTCCACTTAAAAAAAAAATTTTTGCTTCCCATTTGGCACCCCTTCATTGATCCAAAGAGGGTTTTCCTATTTGGACCAAATTGGGGATCCTCTTCCAAGACCCAGAGGCCTTTTTCCCTTGTTTCCATATGCAGTTAACTCTGCATTATCTGCAGCATGCATTATATCTATATATTTGTGATAATATCTTAATGTACTATTTGTTATCATGTTCTTAAGTGAGTACTTTTGAAACTATATAGATATAAACAAATTATCAACTTGTTACATAATATAAATACTTAATTCCCCAAAAAAGAAAATCTTCTTGCGGAGTATACGTCTGGATTGTCATCAAAGACAGAAAGCGCCAATGCACAATGCGTGGTGTGCAAATGCATAAGAGAAAATCGTCTTTAATTTAATATACTATTTAATTATATTATATTGTATTGGTAATTAAAACCATTATTAACTTTTTTAAATATAACTTCATTCCAATAATACATTTATTATTGGAATATCTATAATTATTTCACAGATATATACTACAGTGTTTTGGGTTTGCATCTATTAATTTATAAATCAATTCATCGGTTCCTAGGCAGTAGTCTGACGACCCTTTAATTTTAATACATTATTTCTTAGCCTTCCTAAAAGGATAACTTTTTCTCCTCTTGCAGGTGCTGGTATTTCCATCATAGTCATTTTCGTCATGGGTACTTTTTCAATAAAATATCTCACAAACGAGGTCCCATCTGTTGGAATTTTGAAATATTCCAATGGTCCCACATGCATATTAACTGTCCATTTCTACATAGTTTGGATGTGTTTTTTCTTGAATGTGGAGCCCAAGTGTTAGGTAATGAAGACCATGAGATTGGTCAGACCCAAGCCTACCATAATCAGACACAAAAGAACATTTGTCTATTCTTCTTTCTTTTCCAGGAAAATGCTGTTGAGTTTTGATACATAGTTTTTCATGGTCTAACATTTCTGCTTGCACGTGGAGCCCATTAATTCTATAATCAGGACCATAAACCTGATGTGACTCAACTTGGGTCCATCTCCGTGTGAAAAAGTAACCAAATACTTTGCATCTTAGCATCCCATTTCAAAAAGAGCCTTTCATCTTTCCCACCATAGCCTGGACCTTGTAACTTGCCACCCTTTTCTTCCAATGCAGCTATGGCCCTCTGTGTCATTGAGGCTCAAACCTTTGGAAGAAGATGACCCACAATTAGCCTTGATTCCCTTTCTTGAATTTCATCTCTAGGAATTTCTGATTCGGAAAAAATGGTGACTGTGCTTTGGAACTTCTGAGTTACACAAGCAAAAGGAGGGAGATATATATATATATATATATATGCAAATGATGATTTCAAATGAAATGATAGGGAAAGAAGAGAAAGAAACTGTTTCCGGGGGTGACGGGGGCCACATCAGGGACCTCGCAGCAGTGAGCCAGAGACCCACTGGTTTGAGTATATTTTCAGCGGGCTACATCGAGGAATGGGGCATATAATTTTGAAAGGTGTTGTGTCACAAGAACGAGGACAGAACCCCAAAATCTTCCAAATGTAAACATGCAATATAAAAAATGTTCACAAAAACTTTAAAGTATTTTGATCTGTTTGCATGACATGCTACCCACTGTATGAATTACAGCTGTTTTAATTTAAGCACACGTAAGAAATATCAAAATCCAAAGGAGGACCATGACGTCAAAACTCCTTGTTAATCACATGGTGGTTGGTGGTGAGTTTGAACTTTGAAGACGCTCTTTTGTTCAAATCTTCACGTAAAGATATGGTATGGGCTAGCATGTGAGTGAATGAGTGAGTTCGTTTTGCATGAGTTGGGACAAATTTGACTCAATAGTCCAACTGAAGATGACAACTCACACGCGTCCTTCATCCATGAGCGTGCAGACTTTTCTTCTGTAATTCTTGGTATTCATTCTTTCTCCTCAAAGTTGCAAAACAGGTGGTGCAATTGAGACATAGTTTTAAGTATTTTTTAGTTTAAATCTATCCACAGTTACCCACATCAGTAAATGGAAGTGGGACCAATTAATACATCTCAATTTTGAATTAAAAAAAATCTATTTTATCTTGAAATGACTCATTGAAGGGATGTGTCTCTCCTTTCTCTCCATCTAACCTCATTCTTATGTCTTTCTCCTTTCCTAACGTACTCTTCCTCTCTCTCGTATTTCTTTCTCTCCCTTTCTAATCTTTAGTGTCCTCTTTCACTCTCAAATATTTGTTTTACTTGTTGTAAGCGCACCAAAGTTCACAGACCCGGAGGTGGGATTTTGAGGCTCACTGGAGGAGGACGGAGATTGCTGCTCCTTATAGATGAGAAAAACCGCTGCTTGTCTTGAACCTGAGAAAGGGAAAGAGAGAGATGACAGTGAAGGACCCTGGCTTGGGCAGCTCAGGGCTCTCCGATGCCTAAGTTAGTTGCAGGACTAAGCAAATGTTGGAGATAGAGTTGGGGAGAAGATGGCGTACCAGCGTTTGGATAGCGCCGCGCCGCCCCCCCCCCCCCCCCCCCCCTCCCTTGTTGAAGGCTTCTATATTTATAAAGAAGGAGAGTGGACTTTGGGGCAAGCACTTGAGAGGTTGTCCCATCGCAGCCTACTTTTCTTTAATTGTAGTCTCATCGTAGCCCACTCTGTCCTATTAGGCCATACCCCGACGCCTGGACGGTGCAGCTATGTCAGGGATTTGGACGGTGCCCTTATCCTGTCATATGTTCCGGACAGCTGTCCATGGTCGTCATGATCAGCAGTTTGACCGGGACCGAGGTGGAGCATGGGACCGAGATGAGGCTGCAGTTGTGGTCTCATACTTGTACCGAGATCGAAGCCAAGGGGCATTTTACCGAAATGAGGCACATAGCTGAGAAAGCCAAGATGGAAAATCTGGCTCTTTCCAAGTACTGGTCGAGATGGAGAGTCTTGTTCTTTCCAAGTACTGGCCGAGACCAAGCACATAGCTAGTGACCTCGGTAACGTAGAATTGCATACCCACACAGAGCCCCCCAGCTTTTGACCTCTTAGAGTTTCCTAATTCGTTGAGGTCGAAAGCTGAATATTAGGAGGGCCTTTGTCTCTCGCTTTGCGATTTATAGGCAGCTTTTCCAAGTCTTTCTTCAGCTGGTTCGTCATCAACTGAGAAGTCTGAGAGATCGGGACATGACTGGCTGATACTTTTACCGGAGCCAGTGTAATCTTTAATGCAGCGATCTGGTGCTGGACCGAGATGCCTTATGTCGAGATCGGGACTTAACTGGCTTGTACTTTTACCGGAGCCAGTGTAATCTTTTGGACAACGATTTGGTGCTGGACCGAGATGGCGAATGACACTGCTGCCAAGGTGGAGAAGGCGCTGCTGCCGAACTGGAGAGGACCGTGTCATGCTCGCCCAGCTGGTACTGTTACCAGAACTGGTGGCCTCAATGCACTACTGCCGGCCGAGCTGGAGAGGTCCCTGCTGCCAAGCTAGAGAGTGGCATTGCTACTGAAGTTGATGAAGTATCCCAGCGGCAAAGGATAATGCCATCAAAGCTGATAGTAGAGGACCGTGCCGCCAATGGCGGTAGAGGATCGTGTGATCGAAGCTGATGGCTAAGGATCGTGCCGCAGAAGCGAGGGCCGCGAGGGATTTTTAGCAGCTCTCCTTGTGGTGGAAGAGATTGGTTGCCTGCTGAGCTGGAGGAGGCACTGCCGCCGAGCTAGAAAGGATCGAGTCATGCTCGCCCAGCTAGTACTGTTACCAAAGCTGGTGGCCTCGGTGCACTGCTACCGAGCTGGGGAGTTTACTTCTGTCGAGCTGGAGGAGGCACTGCTGATGACGTTGATGAAGTACTTGGCCGAGGTGGAGAACCTGGCCGAGATGAAGTACTTGGCCGAGATAGAGAACCTGGCCGAGATGAAGAACCTGGCCGAGGTGAAGAACCTGGCCGAGGTGGTGAAGACCGAACTAGCTGGCCGAGGTCGATTGGTACTTTTGCCAAAGTGGACCTTTTGCCGAGGTCGGGACTGAGGTCGGTCATCTTGGGGAATATCCCCACACAGAGCCCCCCCAGTTTTTGATCTTCTTTAGAGTTCCCAACTATTTGAGGTCGGAAGCTATAAAAGAGAAACTCGAGAAAAGAGATATGACCAGCTGGCTCGTCACCAGAGGTGTAGTCTTGTTTGGCCGGTCATCTGGTACTGTTACCGAGATGCCATGTGGCTGAAGATCTGGCGTTGCAGCCGAGATGCGGGGGGTCGGGATGACCGTGCGATCAAGGTTGACAGTAGAGGGCCGTGTCGCTGAAGATGACGGTGTCATCGAAGCTGGAGGCATCATCGAAGCCGATGGTAGAGGAACGTGCCGTATGACGGTAGAGGATCGTGCCATCAAGGCTGATGGGCCATCGAAGCTGAGTGACGGTGTCAGCAAAGCTAGAGGCATCATCGAAGCCGATGGTAGAGGAACGTGCCGTATGACGGTAGAGGATCGTGCCATCAAGGCTAATGGGCCATCCCAAATGGAAATCTTTTCGGTTCTTCGAGACATGGTGTTTGGAAAGATGGTTTTTTGATCTTTTCCCACAGACAGCGTCAATTGTAAGCGCACAAAAATTCACAGACCCGGGGGGGGGGGTGATTTTGAGGCTCACTGGAGGAGGACGGAGATTGCTGCTCCTTATAGATAAGAAAAACCGCTACCTGCCTTGAACCTGAGAAAGGAAAAGAGAGAGATGACAGTGAAGGACCCTGGCTTGGGCAGCGCAGGGCTCTCCGATGCCTAAGTTAGTTGTAGGAGTAAGCAAAGGTTGGAGATAGAGTTGGGGAGGAGATGGCGTACCAGCGTCTGGATAGCCCCCCCTCTTTTCCTGTTGAAGGCTTTTGTATTTATAAAGGAGGAGAGTGGACTTTGGGGCAAGCACTTGAGAGGCTGTCCCATCGCAGCCTACTTTTCTTTAATTGTAGTCCCATCGTAGCCCACTCTGTCCTATCGGGCCATACCCCGACGCCTGGACGGTGCAGCTGTGTCAGGGATTTGGACGGTGCCCTTATCCTGTCATATGTTCCGAACAGCTGTCCATGGTCGTCCTGATCAGCAGTCTGACCGAGACCGAGGTGGAGCATGGGACCGAGATGAGGCTACAGCTCTAGTCTCATACTTGTACCGAGACCGAAGCCAAGGGGCATTTTACCGAAATGGGGCACATAGCTGAGAGAGCCAAGATGGAGAATCTGGCTCTTTTCAAGTACTGGCCGAGATGGAGAGTCTTGTTCTTTCCAAGTACTGGCCGAGATCAAGCACATAGCTAGTGACTTCGGTAACGTAGAATTGCATACCCACACACTTGTTATCTCTGATTTCAGTAAATATAAAAGCAACTAAATTGGTTTTTGATCCAGATTCAAATTTTTCTTCAAAGTTGAGAAATTATTGTTACAAACATGGTAGTTTTGTTTTGAATTTTCAATGAATTAGTAAAGATTTAACCCGTTACGGGATTTAATGCTAGTATTTAATGAACACCCATTCTATCACTGTCACAATTCACAGATACAATGTCCTTCATTTGAAACTGTATTTTCACTATCATATCATGATATCTTTAAACCATCAAAACCGGAAAAAATAGAGCGAATTAGAATAATATCATTAAGTGAAAAACAAAAACAAAAAAAAAACCAGAATTTTTCTTTTTATTGTTAATCCGTGTCTATGTATGGTTTTAATGAGCTAAAAAATAATTTATATTCATTAAATATTTTCATAAAAAGTCTTCCAAGGAAAACCAAACGTCTAAATTTGTCTTCATTCCTAAAAAAGCTATATTTTGATAGTCTTGTCTGTAGTGTACACGCTTCCTCAAGCCTGCCCTCAGCCATTCATCTTAGGCCTTGTTTGGTAGCCATCCAAAATAGATTCAGCAAAAAACTAAAAAGGGGGATAGAGAGACTAAATTCAGATCATGTTGTGTCTTAAAAAAATAAAAAATAAAAATAAATAAAAAATAAAAACTTCCACCTCTCGTTTTTTTGAGACCCTCGCAACTCTTATATTTTGAAGCCCAAAATTGAGGCTTCTTATTTTAAGAGGATTTTGCCCTTCTTTTTAAAGTGGGGATAGGAAATCATGCATGTGGCAAATGTTCTTATTTTTCAAACATCTATCTAGCACTTTAGGTATTTAGACAAATAGAAATTAAAAATAAAGATACGAAACAGGCACTTATTCATCTCTTTTTCCAACCCCATTAGCAGCTTTACAATTGAATCAATATTTTTTCAATTTTTTCCTGTTACTTTAATGGGCTAGTGGTGAAAAGTAAAACTTTTTTAAAACTTGAAGTCTCCCAGGGACGTCCTGGGCAAGTGTGTGTGACAGGAATGTGTCAGCACCATCAAACCACGTTTTCGTAATCAACTGTTTCACACAGGCAATATAAATCTCACCAGCACCTAGTCTCCTCCCTTTTTACTAAAACCACGACTTTGGTGGTGCGTGTGTCGGTGGATCGTTCCTCACTTCCGTATTCACTCTCATCAACTTAAATGCAAGGACCCCAACTTAAATATGAGGGGCCCCACCCATCTCTCACTAAGTTGGTGAGAGTGTCTTTTATAGAAGCACTTCCCATATATATATATGTATATATATATATATATGTTAATTACCTATTAGGTATAGTGTTGTCCCCATCTATAAGTCCCACCCAAGCCATAATTTCACATATGGAATATAGGAAAAAAAAAAAAAAAAGAGTGTTCCACGCCTGAATATACCTTGGTGTAAAATCTGGTGGGTCCCACTGATCAGATCTAAAACACTAGTGGATCTAATTCATCACCAGACCAATACATATACCTTAAATAACTTAGATGGAATGATCATATGTATATTGATATCAAGTGGACCATGGGGTCCCACAACCCCGGTCGACTTATAGTGGTACCTAGGAGACATAATAATTTTTCGATTTTTCTGCACAGATGTAACATAACCATTACATAGGAACAACAACAAAGAGAAACAATGCAGACGGTTACACCTTTGATTGGTAGGTTATTCAAAGAATGTCCATTTTGGTTTTGAATACTTTGGAATGGAGAATGAGTTCTATTACAGTACTTACCTTCTTCTTGTTGAGTCTAAGTTCTGTTCCGTCCACCCTTTTCTTGTGGTCGAGGTATTCCCTTTATAGTTTCCGCCGTGCTCCAGTCTTCCGCTTCCGTTTCTGGTTTCCTCCGTGCTCTAGTCTTTCCGTTTTGGTTTCCGTTTCTCTCTAGTTCCCGTTTTTGTATTTAGAGTAGTAAATAGTAGTTTAGATATGAAGTGGGAATTGAGCGCTATTTTTTTAGGAAGTTACATTGTTGAATTATTTTAGAGAGAGGAGATTTAGGAGACCGGAGAGAGAGGGGAGTGGAGGGTGAATGGATATTCTGACTGTTGGCCTGATGTATTTTATGAAATGTGGAATTGTACTTTGGAGGCAAACCACATTCCAATAAATATATATATTAAGCGGAATTTAAGGGAGAAGTCCCCGTAGGACCCCATACGTTTTACTAGGTCCCCGTATCATATTAGACATGGGAGGGGTCCTCATGTGGCCCTTTTATTTTATTTTATTTTTTTTGCGATATAGTCGATATCAACTATTCTGTCAGTCAGATTTTCTTCATCATGTAACTGTCTTATTTGCTGAATAAAACAGAATGGTCGATATCAACCATATCGCAAAATAACAAGAAAAAAGACGAATCTGCAGGTCCACTTGTAGATCGTCCGCCCTCGCCTCCTCTTACTCTCCTTGGGTCTGCAGGTCCACCATCTCCTCCCTCCCCCACTACCTACAAGACTAGCCATCTTCCTCATCTCAGCCTACAACCTCGCCTCCGTCTCCCCTCCCCTCTTCTCCATCCTCCTCTCTCTCCATGATGATCCTCCCTCCTCCTCCGACGAAGATGACCCCATGTTTACCGCCCTCTATTCCTTTGTAGCCTCCCTCTCCCTGCCTCCCTTGGTCCCATCCACAGCTCTGGAACAGCACCAGCAACCGAGATAGAAAAAATTCAATTTCTATTTGGGTTCTGCAAATCAAGAGCAACCACCGCATAATGGTCGATATCGATCATATCACTAAAAGAAAAAAAAAAAAAAGGAAAAAATATAAGGCGAATTAGAATAATATCATAAAGTAAAAAACAAAAAAAAAATCTGGAAAAAAATTAAATTTATTGGTAATCTGTGTCTATGTACGGTTTTAATCAGCTAAAAAATAATTTATATTCATTAGATATTTTCATAAAAGATATTCCGAGGAAAACCAAACGTCTAAATTTGTCTAGGCCCTCTATAGTCCTTGGAGGCCAGATTTTGATAGTCTTGTCTGTAGTGTACACTCTTCCTCAATCCCGCCCTCAGTCATTCATCTTACACCTTGTTTGGTAGCCATCCAACATAGATTCAGGAAAAAAAAGGGGGAAAGAGAGACTAAAATTAGAAAACATGTTGCGTCTTAAAAGAAAAAAAAAACCTTCTACCTCTCCTTTTTTTAGACCCTCGCAACTGTTATTTTCAGAAACCCATAATTGAAGCTCCATAATTTAAGAGGATTTTGCCTACACTTTTTTTAAGTGGGCAAAGGGTGAAATCATGTGTCAAATGTTCTTATTTTTCAAACATCTATTTTTATTTGGGTGGGGCAAAATTTTCATTCCACTTTGCTAGACTTTTTTTACATTAACAATACCAAAAGAGAATGTATTTTATTTAACTAGGCACAAACTTTTTTCCATGCTTAGGTCTTCTACCCAATTCAAGTATCTTCCCAATACCCAATTGAAGTGTCTTCCTACTACCCAATTCATCATCATTAAAACAACCTAACATAACATTTCCTTTAATCATAGGTATTTGGATGCCCTAAAAAGGTGATTTGGGTGAGCACCCGATTACCCAATTTGGATTTCCAAAGGGTTCTATTTGGATTTTAAAAAATGTGGTTGTCTGCTAACAGTAAAAACAATTCCCTATAGTTGGTTGTAGGATTATGGCAAAGAAGAAAAATTACCAGTTAAATGTAACTCAAGTTATCCTAACATACGAGCCCTAATGTCTGATTTATGTATGATTTGAGGATTAAAGTGTGCTCAATGGTGATTTGGTAATCTTCGGACCTATAGATATTCTCTGATTTTGTGATTTAGGGCTTAAGGTTGAATTAGAATTTGGCGATTGAAATTATGATTTGGAAATTGAGGATTCAAATTTAGGTATAAAGTGATTAGAATTATACTAGAATTAAGAAGGGAAGCGAATTGCTTTATTTAGTGTTATTTGGTGAGAGAAAGAGACTAATCATGAGAAGACTGATGACGAGGCGTGAAAATGATCTAGCACTCTTCGCGAGAAGATGTCAAAAAAGAAGAGAGGTGTTTTCAATAATATTTTGTGATGTGGGGCGATACCAAGGTTTTGATGTAGGGAAATTATTTATTACATGCATATGGGACACATTGAAGCTCATTCAAATCTATAGCATTTTTTAAAATTGACCTAGGGTTGGTATTTAGGTCCGCCTACGTGGGCAAGTGTGTGTGAAAGGAATGTGTCAACACCATCAAACCATGCTTTCATAATCAACAGTTTCACACAGGTAATATAAATCTCATTAGCACCTAACCTAGTCTTCTCCCTTTCTACTAAAACCACGACTTTGGTGGTGCGTGTGCGTCCGTCGGTCGGTCGTGCCTAAGTATTTAATCATGGAACACAACTAATCCTATTAGCAATGCACTCCGGATTTGGCTGCTCTTTCAGGTGGGGTCCACTTAACACAATTTTTTTTTTTCTGGTACTTAACACAATTTAGATGTGTGTTTTAGATGGTTAAATATGATGCGATGTCATGAATTAAATATTTAAAAGGGTCACATGTTGCTGATTTTTTTTTTTTTTTTGTCACACACATGCAGTCCCACCCACTCCCCCAATTCAAGTTTGAGACTCTTCCATGTTAGATTGACATCTAATAAAATATTGTTGCCAAGGGCAATAGATTAAGGGTTTAACACGACTTACTGGTGTTGATATATTGCGAAAATCTAGGTTTTATTAGATCCTACCATGAAACCCCCTCCCCACTTTTCACAATTGAAAAGGCTCCATGTGGGCCCTACGGACAAGTTTGAACATTGTATAATAATATTAAACTTAATCAAGTCTAATAATGAATACTTCGCAATTTGCATACATCATCTTAAATGGTTGTTTTTTATTCTTTTTTGGGGGGTAGAAACATCTGATTGATGTTGAAAATGGTTGTTGTTTAGAATTAGTTGTTACATAGTCAAAAGAATCTCCAACAGATTTAAGAAAAAGACTTTTACCATTCCTTGTGCTAATCATCATAGCGCAACCCACTTTCACATTGCCCCTTTGACTCATAAAGCCAAGCTTGGTCTATATTCTTCTTTATTAGTTTTTAAAAAAAAATTATATATGATGCAACTTTTAATAAATATCTAGATATATATGTCATAAAAAACACCAAAAGAGCCAGGATATTCAATAGGGCTTTTGACCGTACAATAGTCTATCGGCAAAGAATTCCCACCTCCCCTTCGTAAATGTAATTTATAATCTTTTGGGATTTTTCCTGTAAAGTTGCCCTTACACCTGATATTCACCCATGTCTCATGAATTACAAAAAATTAAATATTTCCCAAAGAGCTCTCCATCGAACATCCTAGGGCTGTCAATCGTGCTTTGTTAACGAATTCGAATTACGAATTAACGAATTCGTGTTAAAATCACCTCAACCCGTACAGTTAACGGGTTAACAAATCCAACCCCATCACAACCCGTTAATTTAACGGGTTACATGACTCAACCCGTTAACCAGTTAAGTAATTAAGTCATTTCGAAAATTAGAAGAAAATCTATATAAAAATATATATGGAGAAAAATATATAAGCCACACAAAACTGTAAGTGAGGATCTCGAGTGGATCCCACCTAAAATCCTGCTATAAAATATTAATAATTTTCAATTTTTTCTTTATGAATATAAATTAACTCTAACTACACTTAGGTACAAAAAAATTTTAACGGATTAAGCGGGGTTGTTAACGGGTTACTGATTTAATTCGTACACGACTCGTTAACTTAACGTGCTAACGAGTTTGGCCCGTTAACGATCCAAACCCATTAAGAGCCTACCCGAACCCGTTAATATTGTGTGGATTTGTGTCGTGTTATCTGGTCGTGTGGCATTTTGACAGCGCTACAGCATCCTATGACCATGCGATATCAAACACATCACACCGTGCAATATCGTAAGGCTATGCAATATCGCACATATTACTCTATACGATATCCTAGGGATGTGTGATATCACATCTTTTTTGTAGGAGCGACTCTGTGGAAAATATTTAAGCTTCGACTGTTGTAGAGAAAATGTCAGGTCTAAAGATAGTCGTACGGTTATAATCCTTAATTTTTTCATCAAGTATTGTGGATATTGGAGTGTTTTTTTTTTATTTTAAAGAATTAATGAATTATTATAAGGTTTTTTTAAATATGGGATATCGAGAAACTTTACATATTAGGACATGAGCAATAATCAAAATGTGTTAACTAAGGAATGATATTGGGTTAATTATAGTCAAGCTTAATAAATCGAGTGTTCTCACTCCTCTTTCTTCCCATTTTCTTCTAATGTGGAACATTTCTATCATTAAATAACGATGATGCTATAATTTAAATGGTCTTCGATACTGGACCCTTGTTTTGTCCCTTCTTTTGTTTGATGTGGTTAGGAAGATTTGAATGAATGAACGAGACGCTGGATGGGTCACAATTTGAGGACAAGTGCATTGAATTCTTATGCAATTTCTATTTGATTTTCTTTTTCTACATCTGCATGAAATTA
Organism: Umbellularia californica; assembly: GCA_028538565.1. Classification (NCBI taxonomy): domain Eukaryota; kingdom Viridiplantae; phylum Streptophyta; class Magnoliopsida; order Laurales; family Lauraceae; genus Umbellularia; species Umbellularia californica. Next base: position 12,016,718 of record JAPQWN010000005.1, read on the forward strand.
TACGTCAAATGTTTTGATAGGTAAGCCTATTGCTTAGGGAATATGAAATGTGGGACTTCCCAACACTCCCCCTCACATGCTGGCCCAAATTTCATAGACGGACCTGTCACATAGGCTACACAAGAACAGCGGGTTCAGAACCCACTCTAATACCATGAAATAAGCTATATACCCACCTAAAAGATTAAGCATATAGGTGGAAAGTTTATATTAAGACATTTCAAACCTATTACTTAGGCAGGCGACATGAGATGTGAGACTTCCCAACAGTAACCTCTCTAATTAATGTTTTAAGGGCTGCTTAAGGGCCTGTTTCTTAGCTGCCTAGCTGGTAACCTCTCTGCTATAATTTTAAACCTTTATCTACTTCTTTTTTGGTAAGCAACCTTTCTCTACTTATAAGACTATAAAAACACCGACTTCTCCATCAACTGACCAACTTTACCATCAATATAGTCTTCTTCCAAGCAAGTCGGTTTTGGGAAAGAATTTTAGGCCCATGGACTAGGCCCAATTTATGTATAACTAAATGAGCTGAGCCCATGGATTTGTGTGTAAAGACCAGAGTAGTTTGTTGGATGTCCAGCTTGGCATGATCCAATCCAGTGAATCAGACCAGACCTACCTATTGCTAGATATGGGCATCCACTGGTCTTTCTAAACTTTAATTGTATTTGTATGGAGGAATGAACTTTTCATTCATGGTGTGTCACATTTGGTCTTAGCTGGTTAGATTCGGGGTTTGTTTGGGTGAAAGGCCATTTCTCATTTAGAAACACAATGAGGAAAAATATATGAAACATAATAATATGGTCCCAGCCAACATCATTGCAAAAATGTCAGTCTAGAATTTTTTTTTAATTTATTATGATTATTTTTTTTTTTTTTTTTTTTTGCTATCGGAGAGTTCGGCTGGACTAATTTCTCGGGGCCCAGAGGGAAGCCGGGTAAACTCCCCTGTAGCCCCAGTGTCGTAGTGCAGTTTCAAACCTACATCCTCCCGATGCAAACCGTAGTCATAGGCCAACTGAGCTACCCCTTGGGGTTCAGTCTAGAAAACATAATCGTTAGACAACATGCACAACTTAGGGTGCGTTTGGCATCGTGCCATTTGGATGTCCCATATTCCCACGAGATAAAGGTGTAGAAAATACATTTGGTATGTGTAAATGATTGTTCCGAATTTTGTTCTCATGGGAAGGAACCTGCCAGCATAAGAAAGTTGGAACAAAAAAACTTTATTTTTTTTAAGAAATAGCTTGCTGGCACAATTATTTCTTCCTTATCTATTGCTTTTTAAATAATATAATTTGAAGATCCACTACTAGAAACAGTACTATTAGCGACCGCCAAGAGCCGTCGCTAAAAGTCTTCTGGCAGTCTCTAATACCCTTAATTTAGCGACTGCCAAGTATCCGACGTAAAAAGTTCATCACAAATACTATTAGCGACCGCCACGCGACCGTCGCTAATAGTTTTTGCGACGGCTTAGCAACGGTCAAAAGCGTGGATAGTTAACACTTTTAGCGGCCACCATGGCCGTCGCTAAAGCTCAAACCAGCGGTCGCTAATAGCCTTTTTTTTTTAATATTCAAAAAAATTAGCGATCGCCATTGATAGTACCTTTTGCGACCGCCATTGTGCTGTATTTTTTTTTTTATTTTTTTTTTGCTAATTTTCCAATTTTTTTCTTGCTTTTTATACCTGTACCTGAATATATTATATCCAACAACTACAATCAATTAAAAAAACTAATAACAAAACAAAGTCTTATATTAATAATATTCAAAACATTACAAAAGTTTCTACAAATTATATTCATTACAATTCATTACAAAATTTTCAACAAATTATATTAATTACAAAAATAAACATATTGTCTGAGAAGGGTGCCATGATCAATCCGATGCTCTTAAACCTGAAGAGAAAAAGGGAAATAAATATTAATAGTTAATTATAAAAACTGACAATATATAGTAAATATAAACAAAATTAAGTATTAAAATTAAAATTTTGAAAGTTAAACCTACGTTTCGGCTCTACGGGCAATCCGTGTAAGGTCCGTGACCTTACTGGGTCAGTTAGACCCAATAACCGGCCCATTGACCCACTTATTTTGATATTATTATTATTATTATTGTTTTGTTAGATATTTAGGTGGGTTTAGATGGTGAGCGAGTTTCTTTTAGCGTTAGAATAGTGCCTACGGAGTTTCGTGATATTCTGAGTTCGTTTGACCCTAGTAGGGGGTACTTTGCAATTTAGGAAAAATTGAGTGTTTTTCCGAAAAATTCCTATCGCCGTGATTTGGGGTTCGTTGGAAAGATCTCATCGTGTTGATCATTTTTGTCTTCTGGCTCGTTGCGATCCGACGACCAGAAACCATTCTAATAATTAATTGCTTCTCTGGACCCACTTAAGGGTAAACTAGTCTTTTCCTCCTCCCTTTCTTCTTAATCAAGAGATTAACCCTTATGTCTTTCCATTCTCTGCAACGAACGAGAACTCTACCGCAGCCATCTTCTTCTTCTTCATTTTTCCAAGGCTCCAGAACTCTTTCCCAAAAAGACCATCTCGAAGATCCGAAACCACTCATCTTCTTCCTCGCGATCTCCTCTTTTCATTGACATCAGTTAGGTAAGATTTCCCTTACTTTCATCTTTTCAATCAATTCTCTTTGGTTTAGATTTAGGTTCGATCTTGATCTTTTCCTTTCTTTTCTTTTCCTTTGCGTGTCAGGTTGCGTTTGGTTGGGTTAGATTTGTGGGTTGCATGATAGAAAGCTTTTCCTTGAATTTCCTTAATTTCAACTTTCTTCTTGGTTAAGGCAAGTAGATTTGCATTGTATAATGGATCATGTGAGTATTTTCCTTATTGATTGGCTATATTCTCTTGTTAGGTTACCTTAATTCCAAGCCTTTTGTTATTGATTGAGATTATAGGCTAGATTGGGTTTATGGGGGTTTTGAGTTAAATAAAAGATTGTAATTGGTAATTAAAGGTTGTCTTTAAATTGTTGAAGATGATGAAAATGATGAATGTGATGATTGGGGAGCATGGTGGCTCATTTTATGCAGGTTAGCCATGGATTGGCAGGAGGAAAAAGGGCACGAAAATCCATTTTTCGGCCATTTTCGGGGTTCAGGTTGTAGTGCCGATTGATCGGACCTGCAGACCGATCGATCAGTACTGATACCAACTGTGACTGATTATAGTCCAATCGATTGGACATTTTTGTCCGATCGATCGGACTGCTTTTTTCTGACAGCACAAGAAAACTTCGGAGACGCATAACTGTTAATTCGTCCGTTGGATTTCTATATGTAATATACCGTTGGAAAGCTCTCGAGATGTAGAATCCAATGGTTCTAGTTTCATCACGATCGGAGGTCGGAAAGTTATGTAAATACTCAGATTATTGATTCAGTTCATGTTTTATTGTAAATGAGACTAATAACTTAAGTTTGGGCCTTAAATGTTGGAAACCATGCACTCACTCTCATTTGACCATTAATGTGGTTAAAATCGTAGCACGTGACTTGGTATGCTTCAATGGGTTGTCTAGGTATTCGTGTACTAGACATGGTTTAACCGAATGCATATGGAATTGTTCCATTAGATGCTTCATGATTGTACACCAAGGAATTTTCCTAGAAGCATCGTTGATTCAATTTCCACCCGTACTCCGCTAGAACATGTGGAATACAGGGATGACACCACTTGCCTAGGTTGGATTGTAATTCCTCATTGACTTGTGAATTCTATCCGTTGATATTATTCCTTGTATACTCTCTTGGCATAAAACACTTAACTAAGTATGAAACATAAATTCTTGTAGAACTAGGATATGGACCTGACTTAGAGTGCATCGTAGGAACCATGTGTCATGTATTGATAAACAGGACTGGCTAGTATGGAAGGGATTATCAGGTGTTTGATTTATTTTGTATTGTCTTTGAATGAGATAATCCCTATGATCATGTCGTGTGCATTGAACTAGCCAGACTTGCTTGTCTTGGTCTATTCTCGTGTCAACACCACTTTGTTTTATTGCATATCATGGCCATCTGCAGATTGGGGGTTTATTGATGGGCCGGTTACTCGGACATCGGGGTGGACAGTCTGCTTTGGACGGCGTCCATGGCGTTGAATAGCTGGGAGCGGGCTTGGACCGTGTTGCTATACCTAGGACCAGGAGCTAGGATCCCACTGGAGTCAGACTTTGGTATCAGTAGTTTGGTCTAGATTGTTTCTGTTACCCCGGGAGGTGGCTTGGACATCCTCGGAGTCTCCCTCTTGTTTCTTGCATTACATTGTTTTGATAGTGGTTATTGCCAGATGATGTTAGGATTTCTGTCATTGTTTCACACTATTATTATTCATTCTTTATGCCTAGCTCTATTTTCCTTGTATTCACATGATATTACACTTGTCTCTATTCTATACTTGATGCATGTCATACCTGATTATACTTTGCTTATCTATTGCTCAACATATCATTGACTCTGTTCCTTTGTGTGCAGACACCCCAGGTGACTACTATGAGGAGCAGGCAGGTGAGGAGATCCCAGAGGATCTCCAACCAGTCGAGGAGGAACGGGAGGGCGTGCCGATGGCGTAGAGTAGCGTCATCGATCTTGGCACGAGAGAGATTCATGGGGGACTTCATTAGATTTTATTTATTCTTTCTTTACTCCTCGTTGGACCTTTCACATTATTGACATCTTTCTATTGTTTTAATGGCCTTGATTATTGGGTTGGCCATTGTAATAATTTAGTACTTTGTGTAGTTTTATTTATTCTTTCTAACAACTTTAAATTTAAATGAGATTCATTATTCCATTATTGGTATTCCATGTGCCTAAGATTTTATGTATTCCGCAAATTTAATAATGCTCGAGGCTTGAAATATTATATCCTCACAGCGGACCTACGATCCTTGGGCCTAAAGGATAAAATTTTTAATTAGTCCTAAATTTCACTCCTCGAATCCAGCTATTCCTCTAATCGGGTTCGGGGGACGTGACATGATGGTATCAGAGCAATGGTTGGATTCTCAGGGTAAAAATTTTAGAAGCCATAGGACGCATGTGAGGACTCCGTTAGTCAGTGGGTTGGTCTTTTAGTTCTATTTCTAGCATTGTATTGTTAGATTGAGTCATAATGGAACTAACCTTGAATATTGTACAGGGCAATGGCTAGTAAATCCATTCGATCCGGTAGTGTGCCACCACCGGAGAGTAGTTCGTCTCAGAATGGCTAAGATAATCAATTCCACCAATTCATGGCAGCTTTCATTCAGTCCCAGAAAGACCTAGCTGAACGGAGTAATAAACAGAATGAGGATCACGCTGTGTTCTAAGCTCAAATGCTGGAGGTAGTACAGAAAGTGGGCCAGCCACAACCTAAGGAATATGACTTCAATGATCTAGTTGAGAAGTTTAGGAAGAGGTTTCCACCGGAGTTCCGTGGCATAGAGGACCCCGCTGATGCTGATGAGTGGGTTGTTCAGATAGAGAAGATTTTTGAGGTATTCCAGTGTACGGGGGTTCAGCAGGTGCAGCTAGCGACCCACATGTTCCGTGGGGCAGCAGAAAGATGGTGGAAAACCGTCAAAAACCCTTACGCCAGTTGCTGAGGATGTAGCCTGGAAGACCTTCACAGAGCAGTTCCAGAAGAAGTTTATCTCCGAGCATTACAGAGATCAAAAGATGGAGGAGTTTGAACGATTAGTCCAGGGTGATTTGTCAGTGTAGGACTATGAGATTTCCTTCACCCATCTATCTAGATTTGCAGAGGCTCTGATTCAACCCGAGTCTGAGAGAGTTCGAAGGTTTATCAAAGGATTACGAACATACATTAAGATGCAAGTTCAGTGCAGCAGGTTGACCAATTACGATGATGTGGTCAAGGAAGCATATTGGGCAGAGGAGTCTTTGAAGGATGTGATTGCATTGGAGCAGCAGAGGATTTGGCGTTGATGCCTCAACCCAAGTCACAGAGTTCGTCATCCCATCACTTTCAGCAACCAGCACCGAAGAAACTGCGGTTCGAACCAGTGCTGAGACATTTGCCGGAGCAGATCACTTGCACCTATTGTGGGGGAATTCATTATACTCGCGATTGCAGGAAGCAGTCTGAGCATGTTTTCATTGCGGGGACCCAGGGCACAAGGTTCGCAACTGCCCAAGGAAGACAGGAGTGGCACCACCAACATTTCCAGCTCCGGCACCCAGGCCACCACATCCTGCACAGCTGTTGAGACAGATGCCACCTGCACAGGCTAGACCCCAGCAACAGCAGATGATAGTCAGACCACCCCAGCCACCGTATCAGCATTCTCTAGTACCACAGCAGCAATTTCAGCAGAGGCCTCCAGCACCACCCAGATTTCAAACTCATGGTCCTAGGCCACAGCAGCAGTATCACCAGTAGCGCCCCCAGCAAGTAAGGAGAGCTTATGCTCTGACGCATGAGGAAGCAGAGGCCGTGGGCAATGTTATAGAGGGTACACTTTCAGTTTGTGGATTTGATGCTAAAGTTCTATTTGATCCTGGATCCACACACTCTTTTGTTGCACCAGCTTTTGTATTTCACTTAGGGGAGAATAAAGAGACACTGCCTTATGATTTGATAGTAGCCACCTCGGTAGGTAGGTAAGTTCCTTGTAATGTCATCTACCCTAGATGTAGTGTTCAGATTGGAGAAGTTCTGCTGACCGCCGGTTTGATCATCTTACCAATGTCGGGTTTGATGTGATACTTGGTATGAATTGGTTAGCAACGAACCGAGCGGTGTTAGATTGTTTTAATAAAACCGTGAAGTTGCAGAGTGTAGACTATAGAGTTGAGTTTGTTGGCACAGAGAAGCCCATCTCCACTCGGTTAATTTCAGCATTGAAGGCAGAACGGTTAATGGGGAACGGTTGCAAAGGCTTTATCACATTTATCGTGGTAGACAAAGTCCAAGACTGTTGATGAAATTCTAGTGGTGCGAGAATTCCCAGATTTGTTTCCGGATGAGATTCCTTGTCTGTCACCTGTTCATAAGTTGGATTTTACGATAGAATTAATGCCCTATTTCGAAGGCCCCGTATAGGATGGCTCCAGCAGAATTGAAGGAGTTGAAGACTCAGATAGAAGATTTGTTAGATAAAGGTTTCATTAGAACTAGTGTTTCACCGTGGGGAGCTCCAGTGATATTTGTGAAGAAGAAGGACGGGACAATGAGGATGTGCATAGATTACAGACAGTTGAATCAGGTGACTGTTAAGAATAAGTACCCATTATCGAGGATTGATGAGCTATTTGATCAATTGTTGGGAGCTCAATTCTTTTTGAAGATAGATCTGCGTTCCGGTTATCATCAGCTACGAGTCAAGAAGGAGGATGTTCCTAAGACTACATTCCGGACGAGATATGGTCATTTTGAGTTTCTTGTGATGCCTTTCGGGTTGACGAACGCACCAACAGTTTTTATGGCATTGATGAATAAGGTGTTTGCCCCTTTCCTGGATCAGTTTATGGTCGTCTTCATAGATGAAGTGTTGGTATATTAGAACACTAAAGAGGAGCATGCGCATCACTCGAGAATATCTTTACAGCTTTTGAAAGATAATCAATTGTATGCTAAGTTGAGCAAATGTGAGTTTTGGTTGGAGCAAGTGGCATTTTTGGGCCACATTATTTCTAAGGATGGACTAACAGTGGATCCCAAGAAGACAGCAGCAGTTGTTAATTGGGGTGGTCTACGAAATGTAGCGGAGGTTCGCAGTTTGCCCGGTTTGGGCGCTCGGAGGCAATTTTCTTAAGTTTAAAGTTAACGTTTTAACTTAAACCTACGTTTCGACTCGACGGGCAATCCGGGAATCGGAATCCCAAGCCGTCAGCTCCGGTAGGTCATGAATGACTATGTACCCGTGCCTGTCCAGTTTCACGGGCACCGGAGCCCGTTTGCCCTGTTTGGGCGCTCAGAGGCCATTTTCCTAAGTTTAAAGTTAACGTTTTAACATAAACCTACGTTTCGATTCTACGGGCAATCCAGGAGTCGGAATCTTGCGCCGTTAGTTCCGGCAGTTGAGGAATGACTAGGTGGTCATGCCCATTCAGTTTCACTGGCAACGGAGCCCGTTTGCCCGATTTGGGGGCCCGAAGGCCAATTTCCTAAGTTTAAAGTTAACATTTGAACTTAAACCTACGTTTCAGCTCTACGGGCAATCCGGGAGTCGGAATCCCGCACCATCAGTTCCAGCAATTGAGGAATGACTAGGTGCCTATACCCGTCCAGTTTCATGGGCAACGGAGACCGTTTGCCCGGTTTGGGCGCTTAGAGGCCATTTTCCTAAGTTTAAAGTTAACGTTTTAACTTAAACCTACATTTCGGCTCTACGGGCAATCCGGAAGTCGGAATCCCGTGCCGTCAGTTCCGGCAGGTCAAGAATAACTATGTGCCTGTGCCCGTCCAGTTTCACGGGCACCGGAGCCCGTTTTCTCAATTTGGGTGCTCGGAGGCCGATTTTCTAACTTTAACTTAACGTTTTAATTTAAACCTACGTTTCAACTCTACAGGCAATCCGGGAATCGGATTCTCGAGCCGTCAGTTCCAGCAGGTCAGGAATGACTATGGGCCCGTGCCCGTCCAGTTTCACGGGCATCGGAGCCCGTTTGCTAGGTTTGGTCGTTTGGAGGCCAATTTCCTCACTTTTATATTAACATTTTAACTTAAACCTATATTTCGACTCTACGGGCAATCCAGGAGTCCGATTCTCGAGCCGCCGGGAGTACTTTCTAAGTTTTTACATTTATAAGTTTCCAACTTTTTAAGTTTCAAAATCTATAAGTTTCTAAGACAACTTTAAAAATTTCTATATATGTTGAAATCTGGAATTAAAAAAATAATTATACCTGGTCAGGATCAGTCGAGGATGCTGGATCATGACTGCCCTCTCCAACCGAGTCATGTCTCACCATGTGGCCGCTGCCAGCGTCAGGTGCCTGTAATTATTTATTATACAGTTAAAAACAATAAAAAAAAACATAAATATTGACACATCAATGACGTAATTGACAATTTAAACGTACAAAATTTTTTCTTACTAACCTAAGTAGTTGGTGGCGGGTCTAATGCGAGCGGGCCGCGACTCTGTGATAGACGAGCCTCCAACTCTGCAATCTCGGATCTCCACTCGGCCCTCATCTCTGCCCTGACCTTAGCCGTCACCTCCTCTCTGATCGCTGTCTTCATGGACTGCAGCAACCGCTCGACCTCCTCATCTGTACGGAGGCGTAAGCCCTGGGAGGAGCTAGCACCGGATGACTCCGCTCGCGCGATGTGCGAGCGTGGAATCCCGTCCCATACGTGAGCGTGTATCCGTGCCCGTCCCGGCCAATGACGGAGTGGAATATCTCATCCCTCCGCGATGGCAAACTGCGCTCCTCCTCGGGCAAGTCCTCCAGACGTGACTGAAATAGGGCCTGCGTAATTGATTCATTTAATATACTATCATGCATAACAGGACATAGTAATAGACAGATAATATAAGCGGTTCAATATAAAAACTTACCATGATAGCTATAACCTCCGGGTGGCGAGGATCACGAGAACACATCCAAACAGACATCCTGTCGATCGGACCGCCCTCGGTCCGTAACTGTTTGGTGGAGAGTCATATTATTAGTATAATATCATACAAAATGATAAAAATATAAATTACATGTACGATCTAAATTTTTACCTCGTGGCGGACCTGCGTGACATGTCGAGTCCCCAACCTGTGTGTGGGACCTTGCATTGCGCGGTTCCGCGCATTGGTATCGGCCTCTTGATGTGGCTTCCAGTATGTCAGGGGCATCCTGATGTGGCTTCTAGTGCTGCATCTTTATTTTATTTTTATGATCTTTCTACATTTTTCTGTACTTCGACATGCACACTGGCCGGAAAAGCTCAGGACATGCCCTCAAATTGTCCTGAAAAGGACAAATAATTTTTCATTAGGTTATGATTTAAATTGACATATCCTGTTAAGAAATGTTAAATTATTACCTTAACCTGCTGCCGGACACGGTCTAGTGTCTCCACCGGGAATGCCTCCCAATCGAGTGTAGTCAAAGGGAATGCATATGGATCCCGGACCATATGTCCCAACTGGCTGATGAGCTGCCGAGCATGCGGACCCACCGGATGCCACGTCTCATCAAACTCCACATCAATGGGATTATCGGAATTCCACGTCCGGATCCCTCTCGTAGGGCCACTCCCCCTGCTGGAAGATGGGCCTGTGCTCATAGAATCTATTCAAATTAGAGATAATCTAATTAAATTGAAATAAATTAATTTGCTAGAATTAAAATGTCTAACTATATAAACGTGTACCGGTCTGTGAAGCTGATGGACTTGGCTGGGAGGTCGATGGCCTACTCGGTGGGGCCATCGAACTAGGCTGGGCGACACCCGGTGTAGGAGTAGGGTCCCCAGATGGCCCATTGGCCTGGGCCTGGTGCAGCAGCTCCTCGATCGTCCGCGGACGATCTCTCATCTTTTGTCCTGACATATCTGTTCAAATGTTTGTAAGATAAATTAATTTAACGAGATAATTGAAATTAACATTAAAAAAAAATTTACACTGAAATTAACGAGATAATTGATGGATTTATTCTGCTAGTTATTCCAGGGAACTTAGAAGGGGCTGCACTCGCACCTCAACAACAAATTTTCTACCTCAATGGGGAATTCTTGATAGGCTCACATACTCTAACAGCTTCCCATTTAGTGAGATGACATTTTATCTTTTTCTTTGTTTCTTCCATTGAAACTATCTTAATACCTATTCAAGCATTTGCACTCCCCTCACACTAACTTGTATCCCAAGTATCTCTATTTCTGGTTCCTAAATTGATTTGATCTAGCATTCCCTCCCACTTAAAAAGCCAAGTATTGTATTGGTACTGATTAGCCAATCCACTTCAAAAACTGCTACAAAAACCAGCCCTCCATTTGTTCCACCTTAATACTTAGCCCCTCACCATCTCATCATCTATCCCCAAACATAGAACAGCTTTGAATCATCTTAGAATTCCATTCAAGTTCTCGACTTCCAAGAATCATGCCGAAAATGCAAAAATAAACATCTTCCCCAAATGACAGATTTGTGATTTCATAATCTCCTCTTCCATCATAAACGTCACCGCTTCTTTATCAAAAGATATTTCGATTCATTCATAAGGAAAAAAGAAAAACTATGGTCGAGTTAATGCAAGTTGAGTCACCCTTTGATTCACCATTTGGTCGAGTTAATGCAAATCGATGGTGACAGTCACCCCTCAAGTCCAAGTTTTAAACCCATCCTAGTCTATCGAGTATCAACTTCCTGTTTGGCTAATGAATCCACCCCATCATTGACCAATCTTAAAGTGTGAAAGAAATCCATTTTAAATATCCACAGTGCCTGAAAAAGATGGAGTAGACAAAAGTTTTCCAGTATGAATCAAAACACAAGTACATTGAAGAAGAAAAGTCTCAACTGTGCGTCAACATACAAGCGGTGATAAAACTACCTTTACATTATGCATCAAAGAAAGTTTCCACTATTCGTTAGAGAAGAAAGTACCCACAATGCATCAAAACGTCAGTTCAGTGAAGAAGAAAAGTCTCCACTATGTATCAAAACAGAGGAACAATGATAAAACCATCTCTAAGAAAAGTTACATAATCTATAGTCGAACGAAAAAGTGTCAAAGTTCAAAATCTACAATCCCTAGAAACATATAGGTACTTCTGAACACCCAAATGATATGGTTCTACAGCATACAGGCCCCTTTCCCCACCACAAATTACAATTGAGTGTACAGGGGGCTAGATCAAGCAAGGAAATATTGAAATAAAAATAAAGCAGCATATAGAAAAAAAAGAGCTAACCTTGAATAACCTTTAAATGTTCTTCCACCAAGAAAATGAGTCAACAGCAATTAGCTTATGCTCATAAGTGTTGAAGCAATAATATGCTTAGTCTTCATAGTTCATTTCCCATCTTCTTTTGATTCTATTTCCCTTAAAAGAAAGGTTATTTGCTGCACATTTTTAAAATTCACATTTGATCTTCATTTTTAACTCCTTATGGTATGAATTATATGCATTCAATTCCTATATATCAGAGTGCAAACAAACAGGCTCTCAACGGTAGTGATTTTTCGAAACTTTCATTTTTGGGAATCTTTTATAAAATAATTTTAAAAATACAAAAGCAAAAAATCAAACAAACTGATAAAGCGGCATCTGCAGCTCATTCTGAAGGTGATGTGAGATTTTGCTACTATCTTGTTGGAATAAATGGTGTAAAGCATGGACAGCATCTGCAAGCTCATATCTGCCCAGAGGAGTGGATCCCCATAGTTGATGAGTGCTCAAGTAGAGGCTTGTATAACATTACTTGGTTAAGAAAGGGAGAAGGACTGGAACAATCAATGAGATCACAATTTGCCATGTATAAAATGTTTCAGCAACAGTGTAGCAGGTAAAGAGTTGCTAGTTTGTCCTGTAATTAGATGCTCTGTAAATCTGAATTGAAGTTACCACATAAATCGCTTCCAACGGATTATAGGGTTGAGACAGTGAATCCTCACTTGCATGACACTTCTTATGCTTATTTCTGATAATTTTTGTTAATTTTCTACACCCTTTTTTCATTACCAAATGAATCATGTGTATAGTGATGTCGATCATTTGGGATCGTTTAGGAAATTCAAGAATTAAAAGATGAGAGCTTATGCATACATGGATATTGAAATGTACATCCGTCCCTAATTTCTCTATGTTATCTTCAATAAGCTCAATCAAGATAGATGGAATAAGGCTTCATCAATTATGATCTCATTGAAAAGTTAAACATATCATGGCTACTCTCCATAGGAGAATGACTGGGTCATTCCTCTCGAACATAAAGCACTCTACAATTGACCACCAACAAACCACCCACCAGACACATAAAAAAGGGGGAAAACTAGAGACCAAAAGAAAAAATGGAAAATAGAAATAAAAATATCCAGAAAATTTTATAACATACACCTGCGAACAAACAGTAAACCCATACTGCTCAGATAGCTTTGTCATATGAGATTGGAGGTTGTGCCATTTAGCAATCAAAGGTGGAGCCCCTGTCCATCAAGCTCACACCATACATCAATCACAAGCAACCATCTTTCTTCAAGAATATTTTCTTATAAGAATTCTTCTTCAAGCAATTATTTCAACAAAGGCGAACATCAATCAACAACCACATTACAACAAAGAAGCTGAACGCCCATTTCCAGAGAACCTAATTCATCCTAAAAAATGACACCTCCAACATCATCTCATGGGAAAAGAAACAATCCCTAGAATCCAAAAAACAAAAATCATCTTATGGGAAAAGACACTAAGACCCTATGGCCTAATCAGAAGAGTCATCTAAGGCTTTCAAATAGAAAAAAAAAATTCCAAAAGAAGAAGTGAAGTAAAAAGAATCACACTGTTGTAAAATTAGATAGAAATTAATCTAGTTTGGATCCTGTGAGGCTTTAAAAACTGTAACTACAAGGCTCTCATACAACAAGTTTAAGTTTTAAAACAATGTCAAGTTCTCAAACAGGGCATCTACAAGAACATTCTTGTGTGTGCGTGTGTACGTGTGTAGTTCATGGTGCAAACTGCGAGCCTTCAGCTGCGACTTGTAACATACTTCATTTTCCTTGGGTATACAACAATTGGTAGAACAATCACTGAAGTACCGGAATAATTATATTTATTTACTATCTTGCATATAAAGGAAGAACAATAAGATCCTCATGCACCGGGACAGTTGCAAACAAGTGTGGTCCATGCATTCATATCAAGGCCATTGATTACATTCGGCCCCAGTAGATGAGGAACACTCCAACAATCTTCTAGATTAAAAGAATATTATCTGTCCAAGATTTGGGATTTTTTTTCCAAACCTTTGTTTCATACTTCTTGTTTTTACTAACCATCTAATTCAAGGCCATCAAAAGTAATTTTAGGATCTTCATATACGAACAAGAAGGGTCCCCCAATCAAGAGACTTGATCATTGAACCATCGGCACCACTGTGTATAACAGTAGCAGCCAGGGTGGCATCTTCATTTGTAACCCCACAAACTCCCTCCTAGATGGTCTAAATTACGTGAAAAATACATGAAAGAGTCATAAAAGTTCACCATCTAACACTAGTTTATCAACCCATTGATGTAAGTATTACCCACCACCACTCAATAATGAAGGAAATTAAACACACACAAACACACACACACACACACACATATATATATATATATAGAGAGAGAGAGTTCTTAGAAGCAATTATATCCAAATCACATATCCAATATATTCTTGCTATCCTAAAAAAATATGGGTCGGTGAAATCCGGGCATCCAAACAAAAAGTTGAAATCTTTAGGCAAAATACAAATCGTTAATGAGTCAAACAAGAAAACGGAAAACTGAATCTAAGAATGATGAAACATTAAGCGGCCTGCAAATCTACAGTAACCCAATTTGCAAAAAAGTGGGAAACCCAATCCAAATCACAGATATCCACTAAAGATAAAAAAATAGAATTTAAACATCCAACCTCAGTCAAACAAACAGAGAATCCCACCTATTGTAATATGAACTGTTAAAAAAAAAAAAAAAAAACAGTTAAGATTCCTAAACATGGAGTTCTACTCCTTGGATTTCTCTAGGCCTTAGAGGATCTGGATTCATTGACATCAAAAGGAAGAAAACACCTCACATGAACAAAAGAAAATTATTTTTCAAATTTTTTATCAGATAAGATCGATCTAAATGGCTGAGATTATCTGTTCCTTGAAGCAAAGTTGCCTTGAAGTTCTCCTGCTCCTGAGTGGAAATGGCTGAGATTGAATGGTGCAAGCAAGAGAATGGAAAAAAAATCTGTAAGTATATACATAAATAAATCGGGAAAGAGAGAGAGAGACCAATAGAGAAAGGGGGAGAGGGAGGGAGGGAGAGAGAGAGAAATAGAGCGAGTGAGAGGTAGAGGGAGAGGTAGAGGGAGAGGGTGGGAGAGAGAGAGAGAGAATAACCGGTGGCGGCTCCGGCGCAAGAGATCGTTCGGCGGTGGCGTACTTGGTGTGGCGGGAGGGCAGAGCGCGGGAGCAGAGCGCGGGAGCAGAGCGCGGTAGCAGGCAAAAGAAAAACTAGGAAGGGAAAGTGGGAAGGGGAGCAGAGAGCACGAGAGCAGTGGGAAGGTAAAAAGTGGAGGGAGAGGGAGAGGGAGAGGGAGGGCAGAGTGCGAGAGCAGGCTGGTAAGGGAAAGTGTGAAGGGGAGCAGAGCGCGGGAGTAGGGGAAAAAGAAGTGGGAAGGGAAAGTGGGAAGGAAAAAAAGAGGTTTTCATGGGGATCTTTAGCGACCGCCATTGGTGGCCACAATGGCGGTCGCTAATGGGGCCTTTAGCGACGGCCATAGGCGGCCGCCCGCCTTTCCCTGTGCCGAAAGACAATTTTCTAGTAGTGATCCTAAATCCTCTCACTTGTCCTAAATGTAGGCCTCACGTTTACAATCCCAAAGGAGGTGGCCCCACTTTATAATTCCTAGAGGTGGGTCACATGGTCACAATTACAAAAGGTGGACCCCTATTATAATTTTATAATGGTGGGACCACATTATAAATCATTTATAAAGGTAGGCATCATGCTGTAATTTCTCTAGATGGGTCATGTGTTCACAATTAACAAAAAGTATGGCCCCACTTTTTAATGATGGCCCCATGTTCGGATTTCTAAATGTGAGTACCACTTTGTAATTTTTTAAAGGTGGGTCCCGTGTTCAAGATAACAAAAAGTATGGCCCCACTTTATAATTCCTATAAAGGTGGGCCCACATTGTAGATTTTATAAATGTGCTAACCCCTTGTTCTAATTTTTAAAAGTGAGGCACCACATTCTATTTTCTAAGGTAGGCAATGTGTCTACAATTACAAAAAATATGGCTCCACTTTGTAATTCATAAATATGGGTCACACGGTCTCGTTTATAAAAGGTGGACCCACATTGTAAATCCTATGAATGTGAGCTCATATTCTAATTTCTAAAAGTGGATCACATATTGACATTTACAAAAAGTTGGCCTACATTATAATTCCTATAAGGTGGGCCCACATTATAAATCCAATGGATATGGGTTCCATGTTCTAATTTTTAAAGACGGGTACTACATTGAAACTTTTACAGGTGGGTCCCATATATGATAATAATAGTACCGCAAACAATAAAAGGTGGGGTCCCACATTGTAAATCCTATGTTTGCTCCTTGGAGCAAAACTTTTATAATGTTACCAAACAAATTCCATACGGCATGTGTTTATGCTATAGCGGCTTGTGAAGCAGCTAAGTGAGCAGTATCGCTCAAAACATTCCTTTTGGAACTGGGAGTGGTACATTTGGCGCAACAGCCGCTCACAGTTTACTGTAACAACAGCGGGGCAATCGCTCAGTCTAAGGAACCCAGGAGCCATAAGAGCCAAAAGAACGTACAGAGGAAGTATCATTTGGTCAGAGACATTGTGCAGAGAAGTGATATTGCAATCACCAAGATAGCCTCTGCAGACAATCTAGTAGATCCCTTTACTAAATCTTTGACAACCAAAGTCTTTAAGCAGCATGTAAATGGGATAGGCATGAGATGCAACCCTAACTGGCATTGAGCCCAAGTGGGAGATTGTTAGTTTGTATGGTCTCAATCCATCAGATGATGTATTAAATAGTTTTATTTCTTCATTGATCAATATAATCATGCTTTTCTTTTATGAGATGAATGGTGTTTTATTACTCAATGCACATAACCAATACATATGACATGATGGTTTATGAAATGAACCGGGTCCCATTAGTATATTAGATGTGATATATGTGTATGGATGACATCTACATGCATGAGACATGTGTCGCAAATTTTATACTTAAATATCTTCACAACCAGTGATGAGATTGGGCATCTCATCTGATAAGGTTGCAGCACTTTGATTACTATGAGATAGTGTGATTTGTCTCGATTATCAGAATGTAAAATTCTGAATCATGGTGCTGGTACATTAGATGTATTGAAAGACCATGAGAAGCACCTTATGGAACATTGTCTTTACTTTAAGATCTGCTCTCATAATTCTCTAGCAATAAGCTCTCAATCCTAAGACATTAGTGAACTCAAGTTTCTGTCTATTCATTTTCTTTGAGTCACCAATGAGTGAGCTCAACTGTGGGTCAACACCTCGGTGTCTTGGGTACGTGATAGTAGGATTATGGGAACATTTAATGGTCAAGATGAAATCTATCTATATTATCCCCTTGTGCCAATTAATGAATTTATCATTAGTAAGTGCGCACCCATCTCAATTAAGAGTTAATTTGATGGTACTGATGATTACTGGAATCAATTGGTCTCAAGGATAATAAGATATGGATCCAATTATGGTGGACAAGACCAATTGATCCATGGATATTGATAGAGGGGCCTACTTGTGGTAATTGGAAAGTTTAGGGTCTTCTTTTTAATTTATTCCTAAGACTGGAGTGTAATTGCATTTATATAATGGGGTTATTTGCAATTAACTGTAGGCCCGGATTGCACATGAGATGTGGGGTCGCGGTATCCCAGTTGGAGCCAGCTTTCTATGGAATCCCTAGTGGTCCCCACGCTAGCCCAAGTTATTAGCAAGTTTCTAATCCTACTTGAATTATAAAAGAAAAGAACTAGAAAGTTACTATTTCTATTTGAAGTGGGACTTCTAATAGTGGTAATAGTAGGTTACTAATTGTTGTGGAAGTGAAACTTCTATAATAATTAGAAAGGAGAAAATTACTAATTCTTAATGGAAGTAGGACTTCTATTTTAATTTGTAAAGAAGAGGATTGAAAAACCATAAATAAGGGAGCAAAGGGGGCTGGACGACCATGTTGGAATTCACGCCCAGTCCCCTATAGTGCAAGAGTTGCACATCTCCTCCCTTTCTCTTCTAGTTCTCTTCTAGTTTCCTTTAGAGTTTCTAATTGTTTTCTTTAGAAGATCCCACCCATCTACTTTAGAGAATAAATCTAATACGGGACAGGGTGGAAGGCTAAGAGGTTTTGGAGATCCTAAATTTGTTAACAAGAAAGAGTTTTTTCAACTAGCAAGTCTTCTTCTCCATTAGAGCACTACCGGGCTCCTAATATATGATCTACTTCTCTATTTGTTGTGGCTTATTTATGGCTGCATGGTGATGCTATATTCTATCCTAGAAATAGTTTTCTACTGATTGTGATTGATGAGTCTAAGGTCTTAGATCCTGGATGTGGTTTATGGCATTATGGGTACTTGATCCCTGAGTCAAGTGGGTTAAAAAGTTTTGAAAACCTATCCACGAGGACCACCTACTTTCAACAAGCACGACTTTGTAATTTTTTTAAGATGGGTCCCGTGTTCATAATTAACAAAAAGTATGGCCCCACATTATAATTCCTATAAAGGTGGGCCCACATTGTAGATTTTCTAAATGTGCTACCCCCATGTTCTAATTTTTAAAGGTGGGGCACCATATTTTAATTTCTAAAGGTGGGCAATGTGTCTACAATTACAAAAAATATGACTCCACTTTGTAATTCATAAGTATGGGTCACATGGTCTCATTTACAAAAAGTCGACCCACATTGTAAATCCTATAAATGTGAGCCCATATTCTAATTTCTAAAGGTGGATGACATATTTACATTTACAAAAAATTGGCCCACATTATAAATTCAATGGAAATGGGTTCCATGTTCTAACTTTTAAAGGTGAATACACTACTAGAAAAAGGACTTTTAGCGGTAGCCAAATGCCGTCGCTAAAGGTCCCCTGGCGGTCGCTAATACCCTTTAGCGACGGCACAGGCACAACGACCGACAAGAACGGGCCGCAACAAATTCGTCGCCAATAGTATTAGTGACCGCAGTGTGGGTGACCGCCGCAAATAATTTTTTTTTTTAATTTTTTTAATTTTTTTTATTTTATTAACACTATTAGCGACCGCCATTAACGGTTGCTAATACATCATTAGCGACCGCAACTGGGGATCGCTAATAATTTTGATTTTTTTATTTTTTTTAAAATTTTTCCACTGGTGGTCGCTAATGGTAAAAAAAAAATTTAATATTTTTTTATTTGTTTGATAACTTTCCTGCTTTTTATACCTGTACATAAATATATTATATCAAACTACGAGAACCAATTAAAAATACTAATACCAAAACAGAGTCTTATATTAATGATATTCAAAACATTACAAAATTTCCAACAAATTAAATTCATTACAATTCATTACAAAAGTTTCAACAAATTATATTCATTACAAAAATAAACAAATTGTCTGAGAAGAGTGCCGAGATCGATCTGATGCTCTCAAACCTGAAGAGAAAAAGGGAAATAAATATTAATAGTTAATTATAAAAATTGGAAACATATAGTAAATATAAACAAAATGAAAAATTAAAATTAAAATTTTGAAAGTTAAACCTACGTTTCAACTCTATGGGCAGTCCGGGAGTCGGAATCCGGAGCCGTCAGTTCCGACAAGTCAGGAATGACTATGGGCCCGTGCCCGTCCAATTTCACGGGCATCGGAGCCCGTTTGCCCGGTCTGGGCGCTCGGAGGCCAATTTACTAACTTTTAACTTAAACCTATGTTTCGACACTACAGGCAATCCCGGAGTTGGAATCCCGAACTGTCAGTTCCAGCAGGTCATGAATGACTATGGGCTCGTGCCCGTCCAGTTTCATGGGCACCGGAGCCAGTTTGCCCGGTTTGGGCCCTCGGAGGCCCATTTACTAAGTTTTAACTTAACGTTTTAACTTAAACCTATATTTCAACACTACGGGCAGTTCGGGAGTCGGAATCCCGAGCCGTCAGTTCCAACAGGTCATGAATGACTATGGGCCAGTGCCCGTCCAGTTTCACAGGCACTGGAGCCCGTTTGCCCGGTTTGGGTGCTCGGAGGCCGATTTCCTAAGTTTTAACTTAAACCTACGTTTCGACACTACGGGCAATCCGGGAGTCGGAATCCCGAGCCGTCAGTTCCCACAGGTCATGAATGAACCTTGACATCTTTCAGAACAGAGAGGAAGACATCTTTTTCATCTTTACTCATCGTGTACTGCACAGGAGGCATGTACGCCTTATTAGACTCTCTCATCTGCAAGTGCAACGGTTTTCTCAATCCCATTTCTTCCAAGTCACGACGTGCATTGACACCATCCTTCGACTTCTCTTGAACACCGAGAATGGTCCACAATATATTATCACATACATTCTTCTTGATGTGCATAACATCTAAGTTATGCCTGAGTAAGTTATCTTTCCAGTATGGTAGATCGTAGAAAATACTTTTTTTCTTCCAATTATGACTTCGCCTTCTATTTGCACCGGTAATAGAAAGAAGCGGGAGGGCCAGTAAATCTTGAAAATCATACACGGTACGTACTTGCTCCTGCTCCAGCTGTGATAACAAATCAACTCCCGTCAGTGTTCGAGGTGCTGGACCATATTCTCGAGTGCCGTCAAATGACACTCTGTCCCTCCTGAACCTATGCAATGGAGGTAGAAAACGCCTATGACCCGTGTATGCCCATTTTCTGCCGTGCTTAAACCAAGTTGACTTCTTCTTCTGATTGCAGCAACGACATGCAAACTCTCCCTTTGTGCTCCAACCCGACAAGTTAGCGTAAGCAGGGAAGTCGTTAATTATCCACAATAATGCGGCGCAGAGTTTAAACATTTCATTGCCTTCGGCATCAAATGTCATCAGACCATCAGCCCATAATTACTTCAATTCATCAATCAAAGGTTGCATATATACATCAATCTTGTCCCCTGGTCCTCGTGGTCCATCTATAATTGTGGATAGAATCAGAAAAGGTTGCTTCATACACATCCATGGCGGGAGATTATATGTTAGATTGTATGGACTCAATCCATCAGTTAGTATGATAAATTGATTAGTTTTTTTATTTATCAATATCATGCTTTACTTTCATGAGATGAATGTTATTTTATCACTTTATGCACATGACCAATACATATGACATAATGGTTCATGAGTTGAACCGGGTCCCATTAGTATATTAGATGTGATATATGTGTATGAATGAGATCCACACACGGGAGATATATGTCGCAAATCCTTATACTTATATATCTTCACAACCAGTTATGAGACTTGGCATCTCATCTGATAAAGTTGCAGCACTTTGATCACTATGAGATAGTGTGATTTGTCTCGATCATCAGAATGGAAGATTCTGGATCATAGTACTAGTACATTGGATGTATTGAAGGACCATGAGAAGCACCTTATGGAATTCCGTCTCTATAATAAGGTATGCTCTCATAATTCCCTACCAATAGGCTCTTAATCCTGAGACATTGATGAACTCAAGTTTCTATCTATTCATTTGCTTTGATTCACCAATGAGTGAGGCCAATTGTAGGTCAACACCTCGGTGTCTTGGGTATGTGGTAGTAGGACTGTGGGAACATTGAATGATCAAGATGGAATCTATCTCTATTATCCACTTGTGCCAATTAATGGTTTTGTCATTAGTAAGTACGCACCCATCTCGATTGAGAGTTAATTGGATGGTACTGATGATCACTGTGATTAATTGGGGCTCAAGGATAATAAGATATGAAACTAATATTGGAAGAGATAGATTTATTCCAATTGATCCATGGATATTGATAGAGGGGCCTACTTCTGGTAATCGGGAAGTTTAGGGTCTGCTATATAATTTATTCCTAAGACTGGAGTTCAATTGCATTTATATAGTGGAGTTATTTGCAATTAACTGTAGGCCCGGATTGCACATGAGATGTGGGGTCGCGAGTCCCAGTTGGAGTCAGCTTTCTAAGGAATCCCTAGTGGTCCCCACGCTAGCCCAAGTTATTAGAAAAATACTAATTATAGTAGAACTCTAAAAGGAAATAGAAAGTTACTATTTCTATTAGAAGTAGGACTTCTAAAAGTGGTAATAGTAAGTTACTAATTATAATGGAAGTGAGACTTCTATTTTAATTAGAAAGAAGAGAGTTACTAATTGTTAAGGAAGTAAGACTTCTATTTCAATTAGATAACAAAGAGGAGCTTGCTTTTTAGCAATAAATAGAGGAGTATACATGACTGGACGTCAATGACATATCCCACCTAGGGAATCACGCCCAAGGCTTGTATGTGCAAGAGTTGCACATGTTCTTCTCTTCCCTCTTCTAGTTCTCTTCTAGTTTTCCTAAGAGCTTTCTCTTGGAGATCCCACCCATCTTCTTGAGAAAAGAGAATCTAATACGGGAAATAACGTGGAAGATAAAAAGGTCTTGGAGATTCATTTTTGACAAGTAAAAGAGTTTCATCATCAAAGAAAGAATCAACTTCTCCATTAGAGCACAGCCGAGCTCTAAGGTATTATCTACTTCGTTGCATATTGTAGATTTTATGGATGCTTGTTGTATGCTTGTTTCTATCTTTTAGATAGATTTACTTACTGTACATGATCATGAGATTGAGACTTATGCATCCTGAATTGGGTTTTTACCCTTCTGGATAGATGATCCCTGAGTCAAGTGGGTCAAAAGTTTTTGAAACCTATTCTAGAGGCCCACCTATTTCCAACAATTATAAGGCACCAAAACAACTGGCCACGTACTGTGATTTGCCCCAGTCATGGATCGGAATGGACTACAACCATCTACAGTCAAACCAAGCCGCACATTGCGACAATCCAAGGCAAAGTCTGGGTTCCTCCGATCGAAGTCTTTCCACGCTGGGGAATCTGCTGGATGGATTAACTTACCATCTTCCCTGCTATTCTCGGCATGCCATCTCATCAGTTTAGAAATCTTTGATGACATAAAAAGCCGCTTCAGCCTGGGCTTAAGTGGGAAATATCTCACTTGCTTTGCTGCCACATATTTGCCACGATTGATAACACTTGTAGAACTATTCTGACGATTGTGACCAACCCCATCCTCTTTCCATCTCGATGACTGACAGACAATGCATGTATCAAGATGGGCATTCTCATTCCTAAACAACATACAATTGTTTGGACATGCATCAAAAGTCTCATACGTGAAGCCTAAATTTTTAGTTAACTTGCGGGCCTGATAGTAGGACTCAGCAAGTTTTGCACCGGACGGGAGCACTCGATGCAACAACTGGAGGAGCATATCAAAGGACGTGTCAGACCACTGATTCAATGTCTTCAAATGCAACAACTCAACAATAAAGGACAATTTACTGAAGTCCTTGCATTCGGGATACAATTCTGTCTGTGCATCGTCTAAAATTTCAAAATATCTCATGGCTTCTTCATCGGCACCGGAGCGAGGATTACTCCCACCCGCGCCGTCAGTCTCACAGCTTGTGTATTCTGGTGCCAACCCGCATGCGATATCATTTAGCATCGCGATCATTGGATCAGTCTCTGACATATCATCCACCTTAATTTCATCTCTAGCCCGTTTGCGACAGGAAACATACTCTTCTCCATGTCTTATCCAATTCCTGTGCTGCTTCAAGAATCCGTTCAGAATCAGATGCTCTCGAACAAGCACTCTTCTGTAATAATACCGATTCGCACATTTTCTACATGGACAACTGATGAACTCATTGTCAAACACATTGGTAAATTCCATGAACTGGTTAATCCCCTCCATGTATTCCCTGGACATCCTATTCGGTAAATCAATCCAGCTCTTGTCCATCTCGGTAACTATTTCTGTGGAAATCTAAAATGAGCAAGTACAATTAGCCACGGGTACCATGCATCATGCAAGTCACCTATCCATAAACTACAAACTCCTTACTACAGGGTGGTTGGTCCTATCCCATTCGAAAATGCACGATCCAACTTGCACTCAACAACTCGAATGCTTCGTCCCCTACTCAGACAAAATTTCGGCAGCATGTCCTCGTGGTTCTCCAAGTACAAGACACAGATACAACATCAGTCGTACCTATGTATGTACCCAGAGAACAATGGGACATCAACCGAAACTCTATCTAACATCGGACTTGCATGAGCCATTGAGTATAAGATGGATAATTGCATTCCCTAACTGCCCGAACTGGACAATTCAAGAATCGCATACGACAAAGTTCGAATGTACATCAAAAGAACAACGAATCTAGTCAAAGACCCAATCCGTTGCGTCAAGGATTATCGAACAGATGTCGTACACAATTCTCCAACGGGTCTAAGTTTCACTAATGCATGCAAATGAATAAAAGTTTAACATCAGGC
This sequence comes from Umbellularia californica, assembly GCA_028538565.1. NCBI lineage: Eukaryota > Viridiplantae > Streptophyta > Magnoliopsida > Laurales > Lauraceae > Umbellularia > Umbellularia californica. Next base: position 12,041,036 of record JAPQWN010000005.1, read on the forward strand.
CATATCAAACCAAATTAATCGATACCATCAAAACCAGATACATCCAGTTTAACACAAATCGAAAGAAAAAAAAATTCTTTCTAGCTCATACATTCAATTGACATCAGGCCATATCAAACCAAAATCCACAACTGAACGTAACAAAAGCGAGAGATCAAATACAATGCCACATGAAAACTAAATCAGATCCAAATCAGATCCAAAATCCACTCTTCGTCTTTCTCTTCACTTATTTTTTTTCTCGTACTCTTTCTCTCTCAAAAAGGAAAAAAAAAAAAAAAAAAGATAAACCCACATGTAAAAACACTAGAGGACATTTGGCTGTAAAAGAAAATTAACTATCTATATATAGCCTAACAAAGGAAACTGGGTGAAATATTAGATGACTTTTAGTTAGATAATGCAATAATCGTTGAGTCTTTTTTTGGCAGACATAATAACGTAATAATGGTTGAGTCTCAAAACACATAAGCCCTAAGACATGACAGCAAGACACTGAAGTGTTAACATTAGGTGGATATATACCTACTGGGCATGTGATCATTTAGAAACAGGAGCAGGAGAAAGAGCGGGTATGGCCCCATGGGAGCAGCACTCGGCAGTTATCAGCCTCCCTCGGTTTGATTACAAGGCCCCTTCTTCGCTTCTCCACCACTCACATTCTGGGTTTCTAATCACATGCAGTTAGTCAGTTTCTCCATCTTTGATTAATCTGAGACATGGGTTCGGTTCTAAATTTCATTTCACTTGTTGGGGTGCTTTCCTTTTCCATTTTAATCTAATTGAAGGCAGTGGAAATGCATCTTAAACCAGAAAACTTATTTAAAATTATATAAGTAACAATGGTTAAAAGCTGAAGTTGAGCATTCAAATGGAGATGAAAGATGGATAGGATGATTCGATTAAAGTGGAAAATATCTTATCTTTTTCCTTGTTTGATTATTTATTTTGGTTTTTTTTTTTTTTTTACTCTGTTTTGTTATTGAATGGAATTCATTTTTGTTTTGTTTAAATGTGTAGCTGTTTCTGATTATAATGGTAATTGAATTCTCTTTCTTTTGTTCGCAACAGAACGAGAGAAAAGTGCGACAAAAGAAGCCATTTCCATCCTTGAGAAGGTTAGAATTGACTATTATTCTCTTACTGAACGTCAAGATCTCAGATGCTACTTGTTACTTTGAATTGTATGTTCATGTGGTTTATGTGCATGTCCCTAGATTGCAATGCTCCCATTTTGACTATAGCTTTTATTGATGTGCACGTCCATCAAAGAAAAACATAAGATGGTGATTGACATTCAATCTTCATTTGAATAAAAGTTGTGATGAGTGGCCTTCAATGCATTATCAGCAGTCAACTTCTCCCCCCAATAAGTCACCCACCCTCTCAATATCACTGACAGGGAGAGGACATATCCATTGCCAAAACCGTAAGTTGTCACCAAAACAACAGAGACCATGAATGCAGTAGCCTATTTAGGATTGGGAAGTACTTCATTGTTACTTTACTTATTCCCTCCATGATTTAAGTGACTGCTGATTAGGGTCATTAATCAATCGATTTCAGCAATTGTTGGCTGTGTTGCCAACTTTCTACAATGCTATGATGAGCTCACTAAATCTTCAGACCATCAATGTGGAATACAAATAAATAAAATTCATCATAACCCTCAAAACTTTCTCGTAGAAAATGAATGTATAAACCAAGAGAATTGCATATCTAAGCAAGAAAAGAAGTCAACCACATGTTTTAGACCCCAGACAGTCTACACAAGGAAAGAGATGATCTCCAGTCATCCTGACCGGACACACAAGATGAAAGCGTATCATAAGCATTGGACATTTTATCAGAAGAGAGGGTCTTCTGACATCATTGACTATCATCTTTCTAACAAAAAAAAAAAAAAAAAAAAAACCATCATTGACCCTATAGAAAGGAAATCAAAACTCATCATCCTTATAAGACAAAATAGAAAAATAACCCATGAAAAACAAGTTCACTGATTCTGGAGGTGCCTTTCAAATTCAAAAGCCTAATAGAATAGAAATCTCTTAATGATGACATAAAGTGCTTGATTTCTAAACAGAGAAATAGGGAATCAATAGAAAAATCTATTCAAATTCAGATGGAATAAATTATTAAAAGAAATGACAAATCCATAACCATGCTTGCAAACATCAATCCTTCTAAGCCACTGGGCAAAAGAAAGCAACCTGAGTCATTCCCACCCAGATTAAGATTTCCATTCAACCAGGGAGAGGACGAGATAGTAGCATATGAATATCAACACTTCCGAATATTGCAATCCAGTCCTTAGATTGGAACAGAGACCATGAATGCAGGTCCCACATCTCAAGATATATTGAAAATGATTCTCTTTTTATTATTAAGAAAGATATAACTCATGAATCTTATATAGAAGAAAAATGGATGCTAAATAGTTTTCTCATCTACTCCCCTGGTAAAATATATTCCACCATGTGAGAAAATTGGATGGTCTTCATCCTCTTCAACCTATCAACTATCATAAGTAAATGACTTCCCCTATCCATTTGATAAGTTGAATCCCCGTGTATGAGAATTCAAAATCCCAGTAGATTCTCCAAATTCTCCAAGAGAATTCCAAAAACCAAAATTTGCCACGACAAATGGCTGAAATAGCACTTGAAACACTCCAAATTCAAGAATTCCAAATATTTTTCTTTTGATATTAGCATTTGAGAGATCACAATAGAAGAGTTCCCAACAAGAATTTGAGGGAATTTTTTTTTTTTTTTTTTTTTTGTTGTTATGAAATTCTCCAGTCAAAGTCCTCACTATCAAACGGAACCCTAAATAGATCGGATTTCCCTATGATGCCAGTAGTGTCGTTGACCCCTTATACACTCACTCTCCTTATACACTGATGTTACAAAGCTAGTATTTTGTAATCCTAAGACACATGGTCTTGTCTTGTCTAACACAAGCGATGGGATAGCAGTAAATTGACAATGATGAACAACACCAAGAAAAAAAAAAAAAAAAGAAAAAGAAAACCCCAATCCTTAAAACCACATAAAAAGTGCAATTCAGAAGAAGAAGGCATACTTAAGTTGATAAAAATGAATAACATCAAGAAAAAAGCAAACCCCAAATCCTATAAGCACAGGAAAAATCCCAATTCATTGAAAGAAGAAGGCATACTTAAGCTGATAACAGGATTAAAACGGCAGTTAGGCCCGTTTTGAAGAGATTGGGGCTGGTGGCGGCGGTGGTGGATATATACCAAACATATATGACAAAACCCTAGCAGCACCGCCTCTCCCTTAGATGTGACCCTCAATCAATGGAAGAAGAAGAAGATTTAGAAAAACAGAGAGCAGTTGCAACAGATTTAGGAAAAAAAATGGGGAAAGACAATGGAAGAAGAAGAATAAGAAATTTTGTACCGGCACTAGAAAAAGCATGGATGGGGCCTGGGCTCCGACTGGGCGTGGCAACGGCGACTGGTGAGTGGCGATCGGTTGGCAAGTGTGACGGCTTTGCTGGACTGGCAACGGAGAGGAGGGAGATGTGTCTCCGGCGCGTTTGGGGGCACAATGCAGAATGAGAGGGAGAGGGAGAGGGAGGGAGGGAGGGAGGGAGAGAAATATAGAGAGACAGGGAGAGGCAGAGGGAAAGGGTGGCGGCTCCGGCGCAGGCGGTTCGGCGGAATTGTCGATGGCGGGAGCAGGGTCGAGTGCAGAGTGAGGGAGGGAAAAGGGAAAAGGGGGAAAAAATGGTGGGAAGGAAAAATGGAACAGTGGCTTTCGGGATGGGGTGTATATAATGACCTTTAGGCCCATTCGGTAATTTTACTTATAAAGTCAATAAAAGTTAACTCAATTTAAACATCACATCAAAAGCACCTTTTACTAAAATTCCCTACATCTTTTCCCAAAAAAGTCAAAAAGCAACTACCTTTACTCACTAAAAGACAAAAATACTCCACTTCTCCATATAAAAAGTCAAAAAGATTCCATAACAAACAACTAAAAACAAAATACCAAACCATTTGGTAAACTTCACTTGACTCAATTTGTAGAGTTTGTAGAATTGCCAAACCGTTTGGTAACTCTACAAATTGAGTCAAGTGAAGTAAAGTTGATTTTGAATAAAGGAAAAAATATAAGTGGGTTATGATGGTATTTTGTTTTTAGTTGTTTGTTATGGAATCTTTTTGACTTTTTGTATGAAGAAGTGGAGTATTTTTGTGTTTTAGTGAGTAAAGATAGTTGATTTTTGACTTTTTTGAAAAATGATGGAGGAAATTTTGGTAAAAGGTGCTTTTGATGGGATGTTTAAATTAACTTAACTTTACTTGACTATATAAGTAAAATTACCAAACGGGCCCAGCGACCGCCATTAGCGGTCGCTAAAGGCTCTTTTGCAACTACCACAAGCGGCCGCCCGCCTGTTCATGCGCCAAAACCTCATTTTCTAGTAGTGGTACCACGTTGAAACTTCTACAGGTGGGTCCCATAAATGATAATAATAGTACTACAAACAATAAAAGGTGGGGTCCCATATTGTAAATCCTATGTTTGCTACTTGGAGCAAAACTTTTATAATGTTACCAAACAAGTTCTGTATGGCATATTTTTAGTAGAGTAAATAGACTCGACACAACCTGATCTCAGCACAACCTAATCCGAGCGCAAAATTGGGAATAACACAAGAATGATGCCAACCAGGCCCTTAGCTACCTAATGGACACCTTCATTTAATTCTTTAGGAATATAATTAAAATCAACAAAATCAACATGACATGCGACTTTTAAGATGACATACCACTTTTAAGATATCCAAGATTAATCAAGACTTGATGAACCAATCCTCCACCTAGTTTATCGTCTTGACAGCCTCTAGAGCGTCCGAGAGGATCCAGATTCGTACAATTAGCTTATTAATCAAGAGTAGATTGAAATCTGCTAAAGCTCCCTCTTCATTTTTTTGAGAATTCCTGTGAATCTTCCCATCTATGATTGCTAGATGTTGTTCTGGCTCAGTTTTTGGTGACCTCTTTTGTTTTTCCTCCTTCATGGAGGTTTTGTACATTTGTTTTCTTTCTTCTATTCCGTAATACAATTACCTCTTATACAGAAAAAAAAGTCTGTCAGCTCTTCAATAGAGTGATGAAGCCCAAGGAAGACAGTTTGCAGCATCATTTTTCTTCCTAGCCATCATCGTCCCCTGGTTCTTCCGTAAAGAAGCTAAGTCCCGCAACTCCTTCTTTGCTGAGTGGTCTTCTGTGGTACCGTGTGGGGAGAGCTTGTATCCTTATCTCCCAGTGCAGGCCTATAGTTTTTTTCCTTCTATTTGGTTGCTGAGTGTTGCTGAGTTGGGTGATTGGTGTGGGCTCTAGCCTCTATTGCAGAAGCTTCCCAGAGTAGTTCTGTTTTCTGCTGCTTCTTTGTAGCCTTTTGCAGTGTTGTTGTGTAGTGCTCTCCAATGCCTATTTCAGTATGAGCTATGATGTGGCTGTGTATTCCTGCTGCTGGTTTAGCAGCTCTTTGCTGTACCGTGCCTTGTCTAGTCTTGGTGCCTTCTTTGTGCTGGTGCTGCTGGTTTGTGCAATTAAATGCTGTTTGCAGTGCCATAAGGTGTTGTGGAGCTCTCTTTTTCTTCCTGTCGGCTGGATCTCTGTTTTGTTGAAGTGCTCGGGTAGTGCCTTGTATTGCCGGGCTGTCTTCTCTGCTCAGAGAGGTGCTGTTTTCTGCTGCTTCTTTGTAGTCTTCTGTAGTATTGTAGTGTAGTGCTCTCCAATGCCTATTTCTGTGTGCGCTATGCTGTGGCTCTATGTCTTCCTGCTGCTGGTTTAGAAGTTATTTGCTGTGTTGTCCCTAGTTTTGTCTTGTGTTGGTGCCCTCTTAGTGCTGGTTTGTGCAGTATATTGCTGTTTGTAGTGCTAAAAGAGTAGGGAATAGATGTCTAAGAAAGAAAGTATGCGACTGCATTATTCTTCCAAACCATCTATGTCCTCTGGTTCATCAGTAATAAAGCAAAGCTACGAAGCAAGCAACCTTCATTGATGATAGCTCAGTTGGTTATTTTGGACAGTTTTTGTTCAGCTTAGTCTCAGGCAAGAAAAAGTCCTTCTCACCCCATTTTGAAGTCTTTTGGGTGGACTGACTGGTTCTCCTTCTAGGTTCCCATATGCTCTGCTCCTTTTTGTTGGTTTGAGCTCTTCTCTGCCTTTGTTTTTTCAGTTTTTGCCCCTCTAGTTTAAGGGGTGGGCTTTCTTGTTGTATTTTTTGGGAGGATGTATTTTTTTTTTCTCCTAGTCTTGGGGCCTTTGGCCTTCTTTTCTTCTTTTAATACACATTTACCAATTAGCAAAAAAAAAAAAAAAAAAGCTTATTAATCAAGAGCACAAAGTTTCTAATAATGGGTTTGTCTTGTGTTTTGCTTTGGACCCAACCAAATTGAAGGAGCCTATCCAGACCTGGACATAGTCAGGTCTCGCTATAGGTCATGTGGATGATTGATTTGGATTAATTAAGAGGAGCTAGGCTTGATGGCACTGAATCAAGCTTAAGTTGCTAGGAAGTATATACAAATTGGTGACAAATACTAGGGTTCGTTATATGCATGTACGCAGGAGTCAAGGTAAATGATAAATGAAGTACTCCACTTCTCCAGAGTAATATATACACCCTTGGAGAGTTTTTTTCAAAAAAACACCCCACCTCATCGGGCCCACTGTTTTCCATGACAACCATGGAATGCTGTTGGATGAAAAGATATGGATAAGACCTGCCTATATTTAAATTCTTACCTCCATTACATCATCCAAACACCTTGATCTATGTCGGTTTAATGGTATTACATTCAACATTTTCTTAGGATTTCAATCCAACAGTGCGCAAAAGTTTCTTGAGCATCAATTCTAGACATGCCAAGGTTCATATGGGGGAGTGTGTATGAAAAGATTGGATTGGCTCAAGATAGTCTCCGTGGAGAGCAAAAGGGGGAGTTTTTAATTTTAAAATGGGAAAACAGAACTAGGGGCTGATGTGTCATCATTGTTGATGTGGCGTTGATCACGTTTTCATCACGGTGCTCAATCGTACACCAGTATCGATTCCCTTTGAACTGAAACTTGATAATATAGCAGTAAAGGAAATGGCATTTATTATCTCTATATGTCAGCCCAACAATGAAGTTCAAGAAAAGAGTTACAATATTCCACGTAATAGGTGCAACAGAGGATCCAGACTCCTTGCTAATGCCACTATTCTCATGATATATCCTATATTCTTATAGGTACCTTCCAATAAAATAACATCCAGGGGCGGAACTAGAGAGGGGCTGGCAGGGGCCTAGTTTTTAAAATCTCCTTTGTTTAGATTATTTGGCACTTCCATTTTGAGCACCCCCCCCCCCCCCCCCCCCCCCCCCCTGTGAAATCTAAGTGTGTGGAATCATTGGTTCCAAAAGTAGTGTTACACAATCTTAATTGATTTGCGAGAAAAAAAAATAAACCGAAGAAAAAGAAAGGAAAAAAAACGGATAGGAAAGGGAGGAGTTAAAGGAGAAAGAATATGCTAAATATTATTAAGTGATTTATTACATAAATAGGAATTCATTGTCCATGCTATTTATTAAAAAAAAATCATAAATGGGAATCTAATGATTTCTACTGTGTTAGATTAGCCAAGAGTTGCTCACACACCGTCTCCGAGTAGCAGATCTAAGATACCCTCATCTTGGGTTTTGCATAAACTTAAAAGTTAGAGGCCAAGTGGTAACATGTTTGTTGAAGAGAAACATAACAATCTTACAATTTTCTTACTTCAGTTATTTACACTTGGTAAATATAACCATGCATAGTACAATATTAATATTTTCAATTATTGAAGCTCACATACAAGATCTAAATCACTCGAAATTATCTTCTCCGTGAGTTCTTTATTACATAAATTCCTAAGCCAAATGGAGTTATATCCACTGTGAATTAAAATAATCATTTACTTTCTTATGTTTTAGTTATAGTTATACCCTTTAATGTACAGATACGACATGGATACGACAAAGACACATTGTAGGCACGGCAGGGACACGGATTTTACATGTAAAAAGTGATGTATCGGATATGATACAACACGATACGTTGCCTATTTTGAAGTATCCGTGCATCATAGGTTATACCTATGCTAGAATAATTTTGATTGGAACAAGGCCTTTTTAGATGATAAAAAGACTAGTGGGACCATGTTTCTGAACAATTTAAAATTTAAATATGAGTCTCTTTCATTGATATTTGTCTTTTTTTTGCTTAATGTCAAATTGAATTAAAGAGGAGGGAAAGGCCAAAGGCCCCCAAAATACAAGGAGACAACCACCATAGTGGGAAAACAAAAAACAAATCAAGCAGCTAGATAATCCAAAAAGAAAACACAGAGGAGGGAAAAGAGTGGGCTTTTTCCTCAAGGAGAGAGAAGAAAAACTTCAAAAAACAAAGAGGCGACCAGAACACCCCCAGATCAGGGACTGAATGCTCCAGGGGAAAGAAGTGCACACCTCCTTGCCACTCCCTGACAACACCACAACTGGGAAGACAACCAAACAACCCACAGCTGAATGGCGCTGCGCCACCACCACTGCAACTGCTCACAGAAGGAGGGAAGAAATACAACAAAGGCAGAGAGGAAGCAGCTGCTGCAAAACAACATAGCCCACAACCAAAACACCCCAGCCCCACTACCTAAGCTACAACACTTAGCAGATCCATAGAGAAACATAAACAAGACCGAAGAATAGGGGAAGCAGCAGCCTACTACAGAAAATATTCCTGCACAAACAGCACACTGACACACACTACACAACAAAGCACCAGACACTACGGGCTACTCCAAGCAACAGAAGACAGAGCGGGAACCAGAGAAGGGACTGGGCGGCGGAGAGAGAGATGAAACAAAACAAGATGCGAAGATGAATCAAAAGCGCTACCCTGAGCAGAAACTGAGAGCACCAAAACAGAGCAGCACACTGCCAACTCTCCTAAACCACATAGCAACTAAGCGAACTGCAGCTCAACCCACAACAGAAAGAACTACACAGCTCCAACTACCACTGCAACAGCTAAGGAAAGGAAGAAAAAAGCTACTGCAGGCTTTCTAGTAATGAGAACTCCTCCCAGCATAGGCACTACAAGCAGCAGGAACTGCACAAAAAGATTGCAACAGCAGAAGACAAGCAAGGGGCAATAGAGTCCAAGAGCTACTGATCCAAAAGCAGGAGAACAGAGCACGAGGCTTCCAAACTGCAGAAGACGGGAAAAAGTGAGCTACAGCACCACCGCCAAGAGCAGAATTCGAACTAGAACTAGATCACCCAATAAAAGCCTCTCCAGGAAAACTGTCCCTGATTCTAGATTGGCTATCGAAATTGAAGGCTTTTTGGAGTTGAACTTCACTTCATTCCGAGAGAACTAGAGAGTGGAGTTAACTTGGAAGAAAATGGCTGCCGCTTTCTTTCTACCATTAATATCTTTCCCTTGGGAGAGGAGGAGGTTCCAGATGACAGAAGCAGAGATATTTTTTTAGGGTGGGGGGGGGGGGGGGGGGGGAGGGGGGGGGGCACCAGAAGAAAGAATGATCCAATTCCATAACTGGGAGGCCAGATTGCAAGTGAAGAACAGATGCACATCTGATTCCTCTTCAGAACAGCAACTAGGACATCTAGAAGCCAGTGACCAGCCCTTCAGCTTAGCCCATAGGTCAGTGGGAGTTTTCCTATGCATAAGCCTCCAACTGAAACAGGCCAGCCTGGGGTTGATCTGCTTGCTCCAAATGAGCCCAGACTAGGGCAACTCCATATCTCTAGTTCGCATCAGGTTCCAAGCTTCTTTGATTGTAAGATCCACAAAGGAACTGGCATGCCAACACAGGATGTCCTTCCCTAGGCTTCTGTCAAAGGAGATAGAAGAGGTGGAGAGGTCCAGGAAGGCCTTCAGCTGAGAAGGAAGGTGGTTAGGGATACTCCAAGAGTTATCCACTATGATATCAGCCACCTTGTCTGGCTTCGAAAAGTGCATAGAAGGGAACCTTTCAGCTATGGGGATATGGTCAATCCATCTGTCAAACCACAAGGAGATTAACTGCCCATTACCAATCTTCCAGCTTGAATTCAAATGAATGATGGGAGAGAAAGACCTTAGGCTCTTACAGATGCAAGAACCACCCATGAACAGATTTGGCTGCGTAAATGAATTCCCTCTTAGGTATCTCTCTCTGAACCAAATGGCCCAAAGGGAGTTAGAGGAGGAAACTATCCAAGCTAATCTTAAAAGACAAGCATTATTGAACTCCTTAACTCTTCGCAGACCCAAGCCACCCGCTGATCTTGGTAAACAGACAACCTCCCATCTGACAAGATTGGATTTTAGTCTTCCCGGGTTTGAAGACCACAGGAAATTCCTGATCAGCCTTTCGATTACTTGACAAGTCTTGACAGGGAGAGGCAGCACAAGGGAAATATAAAGGGGGATGGAAGAAAGCACATGCCTAACAAGGATCAATCTGCCAGCAAAGGAAAGAAGCTTAGTTTTCCAACCTGCTAACCTCTACCTTATGAAGTCCAGCATCTTATTGAAGTAAGGGTGATGAGCACTGCCAAAGAAAAGGGGGATACCGAGGTAGAGAGAGGGAAGAGAGGCCTTGTTAATCTCAAGCAGGCTAGAAACCATAGAAGATCTTCTAGCATTACAGTTCCCCAAAAACAATTGACTTTTCTGCAGTTTGAAATTCTGGCTGGAAGAGTCCTGATAGAGTCTGAGAAGACCTTGAAGCCTCCACAAACTGGCCTTGTTAGCTTCTACGAAAATCATAATATCATCTGCATATAGGAGGTGGCAAGGAGAGGATCTTGAAGCAGATACGGGAAAGATAGCACCATCTTGCCTGAGCCTTTTCAGGTTAATACTTAAGATTTCCTCCACCAGGATAAATAGATAGGGGGAGAGAGGGTTACCCTGACGAAGACCACAAGTAGAACTGGAGAAGCCACAGGGACTTTTGTTGATCAACACTGATCCTTGCTACTACAGACTAGCTCCTTCATAAGTTGAATCCACTTAGGGGAAAATTGGAAGAATTCCATGGCCCTGAAGAGGAAATTCCATTGGAGCTTACTGAAGGCCTTAGATATGTCAAGCTTTAGACCAACTGTGCCTCCTCTAGATTTGGATTTGAGCTATTGGAAGAGCTCATGAGCATGAGCCACATGATGATGAATAGTTCTACCTTTAACAAAAGCAGATTGATGCTTGAAGATAAGGAGGGGAAAGATCCCTGCTAGCCTGGAAGCTAGAATTTTGGAGATGACCTTGTAGGAGAAGTTTAGGAGGCTAATTGGGCGGAAGTCTGCAAAAGATTTAGGGGCTAGATTTTTAGGAATCAGAGTTAGGAAGAAGGCATTGGAGGCCCTCAGCAATCTTCCCGAGGAGAAGAAATGAGCAACTGCCTTAATAACATCGGAGCTGACTATGTGCCAAAAAGAAGTGAAGAAAACCCCTGAGAAGCCATCCGGACCAGGGGAGCTACTCTTCTTCAGACCGAACACTGCCTTTTTAACTTCCTCAGCAGAGGGAATAGCTGTCAGCATCAAATTCTGATCACTTGTTACTAAAGGCCCTGAAACATTAAAGATAATAACACTGGGAGATGATGGGGTAGAATGGAACAGCTGGGAAAAGTAGGAAACTGCTTCCTCTCTAATTAGACCTTCATCATCAATAAGATTACCGCCAATGGAGATAGTATCAATATGATTGCGATGACTCCTTGATTTAGCTGATAGGTGAAAGAACTTGGTGTTTCTATCCCCATCCTAGAGCCAACGGATTTTGGATTTCTGTTTCCAGTGAGCTGCTTCTGCATTAAGCCAGTTGTGGAGGACTGCTTTGGTGTCATAAAGCCCCTTTTGAAGAGGATCAAATGGACTGGAATCGAAATCTTCTTGAGCTTTCAGAACTGCTATTTTAGCAGCAGCTATGTTATGCCTGAGCTGGCCAAAAAAGTCTCTATTCCAAACCTTGAGATTGCTTTTAAGAGTCTTCAGTTTAGTTGCAAGAATAAACTAAGGTGTGCCACTGCAAGTTATTGCCTAACTTTTTTCAACAACCTCAGGAAAGGAATCATGAGAGAGCCACATTTCTCCAAACTTAAAAGGAAAATTCCTAGGGGTCAGAAGATTCCTGTGAGTCAGCAAGATAGGGCTATGATCCAAAGAAATCCTAGGCAGGTGCAAAATTGTTGGGTCATCAAAGCTATCTAGCCAATGACCGTCGACAAAAGCACGATCCAATCTAGCCACCACATAAGCCAGACCTTGCCTATTATTAGCCCGAGTAAAACAATTGCCTTTAAAATCAAGATCCTTAAGGCCTGTAGTCTGAACCATATCCCCAAAATCCTTAACAGAGGAGATGGAGGGCGCCCGCAGACTAAGTTTCTCAGAAGCCAGGAGGATAGAGTTGAAGTCACCTATGACAAACCAAGGAAGAGATGTGGAGGAGGTGGCCACCAGGTAGTCCCACAGGCTCCTACGGACTCTGTAGTCAGTTGAACCATAGACTCCAGTGATCATGAAGGAGGCTGAGGAAAAAGGATTTTGAATTTTGATGGTGATAGGTTGGGTGGAGTGGTTAATAAGGGAGAAAGTGAGACTGGAATTGGATTTGCAGAAGCACCAAAAGGAGCTGTTGGAGTTGGAGAAGGAAGAAATGAAACCTAAAGAATGAACACCAATTGTCTGGATGGAATCACTTGGGATTTTAGGCTCTGACAGAAATAAAAATGTCCGGAGAATGGGAGGAAAGAAGGTGGTGAAGCAGGGTTTTTGTAGGGGTATTAACAATACCTCTATAGTTCCAGAATAAAGCTTTAAACATTGGAAATGGGGGGAGAGGGAGGACCAGTAGCACTTCTCGTTTTAGGGCCAAGGGATTGTCCTTTTGGCTTTGGTTTCCTTTTCCCTTTAATTTTGTATGGGGATAAATCAACAACAATGGAAGGCTGACCGGAGATTGGGAGAATAATGTGAACAGAGATAACTTGTTACGGAACTGCGGAAAGATCACATGGGGCGTGAGTGGAAGAAGACGTGATTGGGAGGTCCTTGGGAACTAAGACAGGGTCCTGCAAGGCTCTTGTATTCTCTGGAACTCGGGATTGGGTAGCGATGAGATTTTTGGATTGGGAGTAAGAGAAGGCAGGGTCAGCCAGGGTATAGTTTTCCATAATTGAGAAGGGGTTGGAACAGTCCACTACTGGAGCTGGGATTCTCCCCAGTACCTCAAATGCAATGTCCGAATGGAGAGCTGATAGGGGATTATCCGTACTATGGGTGATTGGAAGGGTGGACTGATTAGCAGAGAGAGGGAGAACTGGACCCGAGCTAGAGGGAGAAGAAGGGTCAGGCTGACTTGTATCTTTAGGAAGGGATTGTCTTAGAGGACTACCTGGCTCCAGATGCATTCCTGCTGGTCTAGAAGGAGGAGGCTGACGGATGTCAGTAGTAGCGTTCCCTGCGTCGACTGAGGAGGAGGGGGGTTCCAGCACTGCAACCTGAGCATGAGTCTTCAGTAATCCAGGCTCCAAATTGAAAGGATAAGAAACCGGGAGGTGACCAGCGGAGAGACATTTATGGCAAGGAATGTTTTCATACAAAACAGCCACTTCCACCACACCTTCCCTCTCTAAATCTACAAAGAGAGTCTCCGGATTAGGTTTGGCGACATTTAATAGAACTTGCAATCTGGCAAATGAAAGCATCCTCTGTTTAGCTGTGGTGTCGTCCAACTGAAGAGGCTTCCCAATAGAAGCAGCAATGGAGAGGAGAATGTCACTGCTTTAACAGTGATAAGGGAGACCCCTGAGCCTAATCCAGACTGGCACATCCGAGGGCCAGATGGATTCGTCTAGACCTGGGTGTCATGGCCTCAAGTGGATTTTCTTCCTTTCCATTTGGAGCGGACTGTGGCCAACCAACTCATCCCTATCTTCCTTAGAAGCAAAACGAAATAGGAAGTTCCCTTTCTCTGTCAGCGAGTTGATGCACGGTTGTGCTAGACACTAGGAAGAGGAAACCCATTGCTCCAGAGCTTCAAGTGAAGGGCGACGACCTGCAAATTTTCCTATGGCAGAGAAGGAGAAAGATTGCCTGCTGCTGTTGACCATCTGTTGGGGGATTCAAATGGTGAGTTTCCCATCTACAACGGCTGGTAGAGGGATAGCAAGGGGGATGGAGAAAGTTGGGGGAAGCAAGCAGCTGGCAAATATTTTCAACGGAGACACCTTTTTAGGGAAAGGGGTTAGGGTTTGATGGAGGAGGACCTTAGGGATATGGTTGGAAGGGGGCCGGGATAAATCCTGATTGGATTAGATCTGGACGGACTGAGCAGGATGGGAAGAAGGGACTACTAGTGGGTCTGGAGGCAGGGGAGGTGAGGATGACCAAGGGTTGGGCGGGGGGGGGGGGGGGGGGGGGGGGGGGGGGGGGGGGCGCGCTTCCTCAGGCATGCCTGCATATTTCGTTTGCAGTCGTTTGTATTGAACGCGTTGGTGGTACTTCAATTTGAGAATGGAAAGATAAAAGTTGTCGTTTGCACAGTTGCTTTCATTGATATTTGTCAAATGAGCATACTTAGTTGTCTCAAAAAAATTCCAAATATTATTGTGAGATTTCGGTGCAAACTATGATTCATCACCGCGGGACCCACGAAATTTGAGGAGAAGAGTACTGCATTTGAAGACGGTCTAGATGGTTGAAAATTTTTTGGTACTTTGGCCCCTCCAACAAAAAATTCCTGACACTAATAACATCCTACAAACAACGTCTCACCTGTCGTAATTTTGGGAAGATGTCTATGGATTTGATTGGCAGTGGTCGCATGAACATATTTATTAGTGGCCATTTCTTCGTAGTTTAGCATTTTTATTGCATGAGGACTCCAAAAACATGTATCTATCCTTTTTTTTCCTCTGAAAACTGCCATTGAGTTATCCTACATGATTCCTCATGGTCTAACATTTCTACTTGCACGTGGAGCCTATTTTTATGACAATCAAGAACATCATTATCAACTTGATGTTACTCACCTCGATCAATCTCCATGTCAAAAGTAACCTTATAACGTGGAGCATCTTAGCAGTGAATTTCATGATAAGAATTTCTGCTTGCACGTGGGCATATGTCTTTTCTAGAGTTTTTTTATAAGAATTTATGGTGTTGGGGTTTTTTTATTATGCGTAACACTTTGTCCCCTAGTATTTGCTAATGCTATATTTTTTTCACTGACATTTCAAAATCTAAACTTCCTAGAAGGTCTCCAACCCGTTTTCTTTTTTGTAGAATTTCTGGATACCCGAATAGAATAGACCATTCACAAATTCCACCATATCTATAAATTTCAAAATCTTTTAGACAAGATTTCAATAAATTACACTAACAAAACAGGCCAGCCCTTTTTTTTTTTTTTTGAATAATGGGTAAGTTCTATTAAAAAAAGAGAGAGGAGAACAGAGAACAAGCCCTAAAAGGGAAAAACGAAAACAAGAAACAGAGACATAGGAAAGAGAGAGAAAACAAGAAGGAAAAGACGGATCTTCACAGAGGAGCAAGGAGAACGGAGAGAAGAAGAACCAGATGGCAGATCAGCAGGACCGGCCTACCAGCGCCTGAAAATCGCTGCAAGGAAGAAGGCTGCAGCAGAAGACTATGGAGGAAAACGCAAAAAAACCAGCCTAAATTGGGGAACCATGAGGAGAGCGAAATCTTGCCGGAAACTGCAGATCGCTGCGACCTGATCTGCAGCGGAAATCACCGGTGGCGGCTGCAGTTCTGTGATGCTGAAGATCGATGTAGGGAAGTGGGAGATCAGATCCATGAGGAGATCGAAGACTTGCTAATTCAGCAGGGGCGACTGCAGACCTATGATGCTGAGAATCGATGCAGGGAACTGGGAGATCAGATCCATGAGGAGAGCGATGGCTTGCCAGAGTGTGAAGATCACTGCGGCCAGAACTGGATCGGAATTCACCTGGAGCGGCTACAGTCATATGTTGCTGAAAATCTTTGCAGGGAGGGTGGTCAGCAAGATTCAGCAAGTTGGTTATGGAGCTGATCTGAGGACTGAAGAGAGGCCTGGAGATCTTTTTCAGGGAGAAGCAGAGCTCTTCAAGGAGGTGATCAGTGATCTGGTTGAAGGTGAGGGGGTGATTTTCGAAAATTGCTGCATTCCTAGCTTTCCAAATTGAGTAGATCATAGAGAGGAAGATCGATGCCATGAGCTTCTGGCCTTTCTTGTCATTCCCTGAAGAGGCCAGCCCTTCATCTTCCCTTCCACAACATAGACATTGTAGCTTGCCACCCTTACTTTCGGTCTCTAAAGCTCCAACTGTTGGAAGAAGATGACCTACCATTAGCCTTCCCTTTCTTGAATTTCATTTCTTATTGCATCTGGGCCTATGGGGGCAGAAGCATAAGAAGCACCGCCTCATTTAAAATCTTGCAAACCAGATCAAGGGGGAGGTGGCATCCTACCATAGGCACCCACTTGCATCCTCCCATCCCCACAAGATTTGGATATAAAATTGGTTGAGTTTTCTTCCCTAACTATTTCTAGTAAAACTGTAAATTAAAGTGTTAGTAGAGGCGGCAAATATACTTTTCAATAAAAGCTTTCATTAGACTGATGGGAGACAAGCGAGTGTAAGGAATTGCGTGTGCGGGAGGAGAGAGTTGGAAAAAGACAAAGGTGAGCACCTCTTAGGGTATCTGATTTAATTAATAAAATAAAATAAAATTGGTGCGTTCAAGCAAGAGAGAGGTTGATAGATCTATGGCAAATAGGGGTGCAAAAAAAAAAACCACTAAATCGATCTAGAGCGGGCGGTTTGGATTAGTTTTGCAGTAAATCGGTTCAGTCACAATTAAGATTTCCTTCAAACCATTCGGTTTGATTTGGTTTTCAGTTTGAAGGTGCGGTTAAACCGCTTAAACCGAACTGAACTGACCAATTATATAAATATATTTTTTTTATACAATATATATAGGAAAATGAAAAAATTACTTGAAGAAGACTTGAACCCTCAATCCATTACTTGAAGTCCAACGTCTCTCACAAACTAAACTGCCATTTTTTGTGAAAAAATATATAAGAAAAGACCAATAATTGAATCGAACCGAACCGTTTCATTTTGTACGGTTCGGCTCGATTTGAGCACATGGGTGGTTTGGTTCGGTTTGGGAAAATAGATAACCGATGGGTTCAATTTGATTGATAATTTTCCCTCTATACCGATTCGAACCATCTATGTGCACCCTAGCGGCAAATGAACCAAGCGAATAAGAGAAAAAAGTTGTCTGTGAGGTGAGTGGGGCCACATCAGAGGGCTTCCAGTATATTAGCCCATGGAGGCTCTATTACAACAATGGTGACAAAAAGGCAAAATTTTGCAAAATTTAATATGCAATATGAAAAGATTGAGTATCTTGGACCTTTAGGCATTGCATACGTCACTAGTAGTGAAAGTTTCTTTTTCGTTTCTTTTTTCGTTTGTTTTTAACACATGAAAGTAATTTCAAATTCCAAAGGAGGACCATGGGGTCAAAATTTCTCAATAATCAAATGCTGGTTGGTAGGTTTTTTTTTTTTTTCTCAGATAGGCTGGTAGTGATTATGACGCTATTTTGTTGAATTCTTCAACCATATTATTTATATAGCACGTGAATTGATAAGTGGCTTTTGTTAACAATATATTGGGCCAAGTTTGATCCAATGGTTCATCTAAAGTTGGACTCGTCGTAAAGTTGACGGGACACCCTCCCTTCTTCTTCCTCTTTTTTTTTTTAATTTTTTTAATTTTTTTAATTTTAATTTTATTTTTATTTTTATTTTTATTATCCAACAAGATTAATTCCTTATGTGGCACATACTAACCATATAAACGCACACCGCATAAATCTAAAATTAGTTTCGAATCCAAGAAATACTAATGTCCTCCGTGGACAGACCTTTCTACTGTTATTGTTAATATTTAAAAAGCACCCGTTATGTCACCATCACAAGTACAATGGTGTTCATTTAGAAACTTTACTTTCAAAATAATATCTCAATATATTTAAAGTGTCATCAAAATTGGAAAAGACACAATTATTAAAAGGGCCTCAAGTATTTGGAAATCTTCAAAAGAGTCCTCCAAACCAAAAAACCTCCGAAGTGGTCGTCTTTTCATACATCCTTTTCTTTTTTTCTTTTATTATTTTGTACTAGCGCACGGTACGTTTCGATTGGTGGTGTATTCACATGTGTGAGTGTATGAACAAAAATGTTGTATTAAAGTTGTACATGGACTATTTTGAAGGTTTCTCCCTTTGTAGGACTCTTTTGGAGGTTCTTTACATATTTGAGGTTCTCTGTTTTATAACTGTCACAGCCGATAAATGTAGAGTGAATTAGAATAATATCATAGAGAAAAAAAATCTAGATATATATATTTTTTATTGTGTTGTAGAAATCAATTTTTTCCCCTAGATATTTTCATTAAAAGAAAAAAGACCTTCCAAGCAAAACAAAATATCTAAGCCTGTTTGGAGTGTGGACCCTGTTGGGTCGATAGAGATGATATTTTGACAGTCTTGTCTGTACACTCTTGCAGAATCCTGCTCAGAGTCAATTCCTCTCTCGTTTGGTAGAAGTTGCTATCACACCAATAAAAACAGAAATGCTTAATTGGTTGATAGACTTTTTGCCTTCCCTTAACGTTCTAATCAATAGATTTTATTTTTTTTAAAGATGGCTACTGGTGAGAGTAAAACTTTAAACTTGAGGACCAATGATTTCTATTGGACACGTGTCTAAACTAACGTTCTAAGTCCGCCCCAATTTTATTAGATTCTTCTACATCTCCCTCTCCATAGAAATAATCATCAAATTCTGAAATTATTAGAATGACTGACTTGGGTGGTGCATTTCGTTCTCTGAGAATTTTTGAAAGGAAAAAAAGGATTTTCATTAGCACGTTTACTAATAGGATCACTTGTTGTTGGGTGTAACTTAGTGCAATGACAATCATGGTTGAAGAGGGAGATGGAGTCAATATCAAACCCATTAGATCATCCTAATCTTTGCTCTATGGCTTTAGAATTTCTCATTTTCAGAAGGCATACGTTTTGGGGATTTCAATTCAACGGTGAATAATGGTTGAATGAGTATTGAGTTTGGACTTGTGACAAATCATGAGAGGTAGTGTGCACCAGGAGTAACTTGATCACAAGTGGATTGTATCGCACCTTCATTGCACCCATTGCAAAATAAGCCCATCACGCCAAATCATTTGCCTATGCGTTGTGCCAAATTACATTACTCAAAAGTAAAAAAAAAAATAAAATAATGTGAAATAAGTTGCCAACACACTAATAATTGAGTAGTGCGGCCATCTTAGCATCACACACATATTCAAAATTGATTTCCGGGTTTTCGAGTTTAAAGAATCACACCTAACCAGTAGTCGAACTTAGAGAAACAAAGTGATCGGGTCATGGGTATTTGAGTTTGGCATGACCTAAGGTGCACCCAAAATGGTGTTCCTCTTTCTTGACCATTTGACGCTATGTTACGCCAAGGATACGTCACATACGTGTGAGAACACAAAATCATGCTGACTGGTTCCTTTGCAATATCAGAGCGCTATGGGTGGTCATGGATCGGGCCAGCCCGGCTTGGGCCGCACTCGAGCCTTAGCCTTTAGCTGGGCCCGAGTGATAGGCACTGTTTAAGTTAAAGAAAAAAAAAAAAAAAGTTGTATCACTCAGGAACAAACATCCTAACCTGGTGGTTACTAGTTGGATAATTAATTCTTTACCCTTTTTTTTTTTTTATAAAATATAAAAGACCCGGGCTTGGGCTTGCTCTAGTCTAGGCGGGATAGGCTCGGGCCTGTTGTATAGAATCCGAGCGGACTTAGATATTGCTCAGCCCGGCCTATGAACACCCCTACATAGCACAACCCATTTGCACATTTCCCCCACTACAACAATTTGCACTTTTGCTGGCACTAAATAAGCGCCGGTAAAGGTCCATAAAATGCCGGTGAAAACTATTACCGGCGATTTCTCTTGCACCGGCAATCCGTAGGGAAAAGCTCGCCCGTAATGACATTTGCCTATACATAGCCGGCGTTTTATTTCGCAGGGAAAAGATGTTTATTGCGCTGGGAAAAGTGTTTTATTTTTTCAAAAATAAATTTAGAAAAACTTTCGCCGGCGTTATTTTGCGCCGGGAAAAGTGGTTTATTTTTTCAAAAAAAAATTAAAAAATCTTTCGCTGAAGTTATTTTGCGCCGGGAAAGTGGTTTATTTTTTCAAAAATAAATTTAGAAAAACTTCCGCCGGCGTTATTTTGCACCGGGAAAAGATTTACAAGTTACAAAAATTATTTTTTCAGATTTTTTTGCTGGCGTTTTTTCTCGCCAGGAATAATTTTTTTTAAATATATAATTTTTTTATTTATTTGATTTTTAATTTTCTTTTCCTGTGTGTCACATGAATAAATTGAAATTGCTAATTCCATTATCCAAGACCAAATTTACTATACACCCAACATCCATTTTCATTCCAAAATCATCAAAAAATGAAACAAGAAAATTCATTCAACTTCATATTAATATTCAAACATCCTTTCAACATTGAAAAAACTTTACCATTATCATTACGAAATTAAAACAAATGCTAACATTCTACTCTGTACCAACATTCAAATGCTAATGAAAATTTACATATTCATATATGATCATTTCATTGTTACACCATTCCAACAACTACACCATTGTTTTAAAAAACTTCATGCATCCTATTTTAACATATAGCAATCTGTTACTCTCAGATCTGAGGCAAGCCATCATGCTGAAGTATGTCAGCTCTGCCATGTGATTCACCAAAAGCTCGAGAAGAACTTGCAGTTGTATCATTTTCAATGCCAAGTTGGCATTGTTTTTGTTCCACAGAATTGCACATGCCACTGGAAAGATGGTATTACAGAAGGGCATGATAAAAATGATGACTGCTTCTTCACATCACCGCTTCCATCTGAATATCAAGACAGGTAAAAGCACCACGATAAGATATAAGAAGGTGTCGGAAGTTCCAAATAAATATATCAAAATGTATAAGAATGGGTTGATGTGCAAAACAAAATCAAACACAAAAAAAGGATCTGCAATTCAACCAAACAAGAAGGTGTAACCATACCTGAAGCAAACATATTTTTGTGAAAATAGTTGATTTGGATGAAGTACATAATCTTTCATCATGCTTTGTTTCATCATGCTTTGCTCCCTTTGTGAGAAATGTTCTGGTACCAACCATTGGTGACACGGCGATCAGACATAAAAAAAAACTTCTTCCTTCATATTATATTTTGTTTTTTTCCCTTGCTTCAAGCCTCTTGAATTGTCAGAACAAGAGCTAATAGCAGACTGCAATTTAGCATCTGAATCATTGGTATTTGAGAGGCCTGAGATGGTGCCTTCGAAGGACAGATTTTTGCTAAATGTCTGAATCAACCCCTCTTTTCTTGTGACACCACTGGAAAATTCTCAAGTCAATTTTTGTTTCTGAGAAACATCATGTATATCTTTGGCTTTTGGCTTTGAGTTATTGACAGTAGATGGCCTTGAAAGAGGACCTAAAAGAGCCAATGAATTGTATAGCTTTAAAAAAACTTCACCAACCGAGAGATGAATTGCCTCTGCCTTCTAAATAAAGCAACTTACTAACCCAAAAACAGCGAAGGCAATTAAACTTACTAGAATTGGAGAATTTGAAAGGCCACAAGCTTGCTAATAATCTACAGAGTTTCTGTTTCTAATACAAATTCAGTTTTGAACTTGGGTTACTCATTCTATATCCATCCAAATTCCTACCTTCTTCAGCTTGATAAGAATCTGATTGCCCAGAAGACTCGGCTCCTTTTGTGACTAAAAGTTCAATATGACATCAAACAAATTCTGAAGCAATGAATTCAAATGATTGTAAGGTCATGTGACCCAATCATTTTTCTTTTATGTCATGTGAGTGCTTTGAAAGAGTATTGAGTCCTATGTCATGTGTGCATAGGTGGTGTTATATGAGTAGTGCTGAAAGAGTCTTTGTGTACGTGTATGATCAGGTGTTATGAAGTAGGCAACTATTGTTGCCTTTACTCCCAAATTTATGTTGTACATGGGACACCTGTATAGATTAGTTATTGTTCTGATTGCCTATACGAACAGTCAAATGTACTTGAGTTCTGTAGTGAAATGAAAAAAAAAAAAATAGAGGAATTTCTCTTATCTCTCTCGTGTTGCATTTTCTGTCATGCTGAAATGCAAAAGGTTTTCTTAGCATAAGTGTTGCAGAACTTAACAGCCTACAAGTCTAAGTTGCAGAACCCAATAGCCTATAAGTTTTGGCATCCGAGCCAGGTTTGCTCAAAGCTGGACTCTACCCAGGTGCTGTGCGTAGAGAAGAAGACTTGAAACAAGAGTTTGAAAATGGCTACTGTCAATGGTATCGTCAGTACTGTAAGTGTTTCTAAACAATTAATTCCTATTTTCAAAGGTGATAATTATCGATTTTGGAGTATTAAAATGAAAACTCTGTTTCTGTCATATGATTTATGGGATAATTTGGTTGAGAATGGCATGAATGAGTGTGATGTAGAAAGACTAACTACAGCACAAAGAAATGGGATGAAATAGAGTAAAATAAAAGAAGCTGCAAATGCCCTATTTTACATCCAACAAGCTTTGGATGAAACAGTTTTCCCAAGGATAATGGGAGCTTCAACCTCAAAAGAAGCACGGGACCTGCTTAAAGATGAGCATAAAGGGTCAAGTCATACCGATCAAACTAAATGGCATCCTCATTTTTTGGGTCATCAATTGATTTTTTTCAAATATGAGTTGGTCCCACCGTTAGATTGAACAATATTGATGCCTCTATATCTAACTAAATGCTCTATGAAAAGTGGGAGGGGCACGGTTTCTTTTCTTCCATCTTATCTACCATCCACTTTAAACCCTATAATATTGGTGTACATAATGAAGGTTTAATGACTCTTTCTCTCTAGCATTTATTACAAGCCAGATGGATGCTTTCAATTGGATATTAGATAGGAACAGAGGGGCATTTCTGTAGAATATATATATATATATATATATCACTACTAGAAAAAGGGGTATTAGCAGCCGCCAAAAACCGTTGCTAAAAGTGGACTGGCAGTCGCTAATACCCTTTAGCGATGGGTTAGCGACCGCCAAGACAGCGACACAAAAAATTCGTCGCAAAAAGGCGACCGCCTAGCGACGGTCAACAAAATAGTTAGTCAAAACTTTTAGCGGCTGCCATGGCCGTCGCTAAAGCTAAAAAAGGCGGTCTCAAATATGTTTTTTTTTTAAATTTTTTTTGATTTTTTTCAATTTTTTAAATCTTTTTGTGACTGCCAATGGCGGTCGCAAATAGTCCTTTAGCGACCGCCATTGGAGGTCGCTAATAATTTTTTCATTTTTTAATATTTTAATTTTTTAATTTTCCATTAGCGACCGCCACTGGCGGACGCTAATAGTCATTTTTATTTTTTAAAATTCTTTTTTATTTTTTTGCTAATTTTGTTCCTGCTTTTTATACTTGTACCTAAATATATTATATCCAACTACTAGAATCAATTAAAAATACTAATAATAAAAAAAATCCTTATATTAATGATATTCAAAACATTACAAAAGTTTCAACAAATTATATTCATTACAAAAGTTTCAACAAATTATATTCATTACAAAAATAAACATATTGTCTGAGAAGGGTGCTGTGATCGATCCGATGCTCTCAAACCTGAAGAGAAAAAGGGAAATAAATATTAATAGTTAATTATAAAAGTTGGCAATATATAGTAAATATAAACAAAATTAAAAATTAAAATTAAAATTTTGAAAGTTAAACCTACGTTTCAACTGTATGGGCAATCCGGGAGTCGGAATCCCGAGCCGTTAGTTCCGGCAGGTCTGAAATGACTATGGACTCGTGGCCGTCTAGTTTTACGGGCAACGGAGCCCGTTTACCCGGTTTAGGTGCCCGGAGGCCAATTTACTATCTTTTAATTTAACGTTTTAACTTAAACCTACGTTTCCACTCTACGGGCAATCCGGGAGTCGGAATCACGAGCCGTCAGTTCCGACAGGACATAAATGACTATGGGCCCGTGCCTGTCCAGTTTCACTGTCGGACATCGGAGCCCGTTTGCCCGGTTTTGGCACTCGGAGACCAATTTCCTAACTTTTAACTTAACATTTTAACTTAAACCTACGTTTCGACTCTAAGGGCAATCCAGGAGTCGGAATCCCGAGCCGTCAGTTCTGAAATGTCAGGAATGACTATGGACCCGTGCCCGTCCAGTTTCACGAGCACCGGAGCCCGTTTACCCTTATTTGGGCGCTCGGAGGCCGATTTACTAACTTTTAACTTAGCGTTTTAACTTAAACCTACGTTTCCACTCTACTGGCAATCCGGGAGTTGGAATCCCGAGCCGACAGTTCCGACAGGTCAGGAATGACTATGGGCCCGTGTCCGTCCAGTTTCATGGGCACCGGAGTCCATTTACCCGGTTTGGGCGCTCAGAGGCCAATTTACTAACTTTTAACTTAACATTTTAACTTAAACCTACGTTTCCACTCTACGAGCAATCCGGGAGTCGGAATCCCGAGCCGTCAGTTCCGGCAGGTCATGAATGACTATGACCCCATGCCCGTCCAGTTTCATAGGCACCGAAGCCTGTTTGCCCGGTTTGGGCGCTCGGAGGCCAATTTCCTAAGTTTTATATTAACGTTTTAACTTAAATCTACATTTGGACTCTACGGGCAATCCGGGAGTCGGAATCTCGAGCCGTCAGTTCCGGCAGGTCAAGAATTACTATGGGCTCATGCCCGTCTAGTCTTAGGGGTAACGAAGCCCGTTTGCCCGGTTTAGGCGCTCGAAGGCCAATTTACTAACTTTTAACTTAACGTTTTAACTTAAACCTACGTTTCCACTCTACGAGCAATCCGGGAGTCGGAATCCCAAGCCGTCAGTTCTGGCAGGTCATGAATGACTATGGGCCCGTGCCCGTCTAGTTTCACACGCACCGGAGCCCGTTTGCCCGGTTTGGGCGCTCGGAGGCCAATTTCCTAAGTTTTATATTAACGTTTTAACTTAAAACTACATTTCGACTCTACGGGCAATCTGAAAGTCGGAATCTCGAGCCGTAAGTTTCGGCAGGTCAAGATTGACTATGGGCCCTTCTCTGTCCAGTGTCACAGGCACCGGAGCCCGTTTGCCCGGTTTAGGCGCTCGGACGCCAATTTACTAACTTTTAACTTAACGTTTTAACTTAAACCTACGTTTCCTCTCTACGGTCAATCCGGGAGTCAGAATTAGGAGCCGTCAGTTCCGGCAAGTTAAGAATGACTATGGTCCCGTGCCCGTCCAGTTTCACGGGCATTGGAGCCTGTTTGCCTGGTTTGGACGCTCGGAAGCCAATTTCGTAACTTTTAACTTAACGTTTTAACTTAAACCTACGTTTCCACTCTACGAGCAATACGGGAGTCGGAATCCTGAGCCGTCAGTTCCGGTAGGTCATGAATGACTATGGACCCATGGCCGTCCAGTTTCAAGGGCACTGGAGACCGTTTGCCCGGTTTGGGCGCTCGGAGGCCAATTTCCTAAGTTTTATATTAATGTTTTAACTTAAACCTACGTTTTGACTCTATGGGCAATCCGGGAGTCGGAATCTCGAGCCGTCAGTTCCGAGAGTACATTCTAAGTTTCTACATTTATATGTTTCCAACTTTTTAAGTTTCAAAGTCTATAAGTTTCTAAGACAACTTAAAAAATTTCTATACATGTTGAAATCTTGAATTAAAAAAATAATTATACCTGGTCAGGATCAGTCGAGGATTTTGGATCATGGCTGCCCTCTCCAACCAAGTCATGTCTCGCCCTGTGGCCGCTGCCAGCATCAGGTGCCTGTGATTTTTTATTATACAGTTAAAAATAATTAAAAAAACATAAATATTGACACATTAATGACATAATTGACTATTTAAATGTACAAAATTTTTTCTTACTAACCTGAGTAGTGGGTGGTGGGTTTGAAGCGAGCAGGCCACGACTCTATGATAGACGAGCCTCTAGCTCTGCCATCTCGGCTCTCAAGTCGGCCCTCATCTCTGCCCTGACCTCAGCTGTCACCTCCTCTCTAATCGCTACCTTCATGGACTACAGCAACTGCTCGACCTCCTCATTTGTACGGAGGCGCAAGCCCTGGGAGGAGCTAGCACCGGATGACTCCGCTCGCAATGTGCGAGCGTGGAATGCCCGTCCCATACTTGAGCGTGTATCCGTGCCCCTCCCGGCCAACGACGGAGTGGAATATCTCATCCCTCCGCGATAGCAAACTGCGCTCCTCCTCGGGCAAGTCCTCCAAGCGTGACTGAAATTGTGCCTGCATAGTTGATTCATTTAATATACTATCATGCATAACAGGACATAGTAACATACTAATAATATAAGCGGTTCAATATAAAAACTTACGATGATAGCTGCAACCTCCAGGTGGCGAGGATCTCGAGAACGCATCCAGACAGACATCTTGTCGACCGGACCGCCCTCGGTCCGCAACTGTTTGGTAGAGAGTTATATTATTAGTATAATATCATATAAAACGACAAAAATATAAATTACTTGTATGATCTAACTTTTTACCTTGTGGCGGACCTAGGTGATGTGTCGAGTCCCCAACCTGTGTGCGGGACCCTGCATTGCGCGGTTCCGCACATTCGTATCTGCCTCTCTCTGTTTTCAATATTTATCAGTTAATTTTTGTTAGTCACTAGTAAATTGTTAAAATTAAGATAAAAAAATTATAAGTTTCTCACTCGAGCCTCCTCACTCGTCCAGTACCGGATGAGCTGAGTCCACTGATCCGGGAGAACGCCCCTCAGAACCCGCTCAAGTATGTCAGGGGCATCCTGATGTGGCTTCCAGCGCTGCATCTTCATTTTATTTTTATGATCTTTCCACATCTTTCGGCACTTTGATATGCACACTGGCCAGAAGAGGTCAGGACATGCCCTCAAATTGTCCTGAAAAGGACAAATAAGTTTTTATTAGGTTATGATTTAAATTGACATATCCTGTTGAGAAATGTTAAATTATTACCTTAACCTGCTGCCAGACACGGTCTAATATCTCCACCGGGAATGCCTCCCAATCAAGTGTAGTCAAAGGGAATGCATATGGATCCCGGGCAATATGTCCCAACTGGCTGATGAGCTGCCGAGCATGCGGACCCACCGGATGGTATGTCTCGTCAAACTCCACATCAATGGGATTACTGGAATTCCACGTCCGGATCCCTCTAGCAGGGCCTCTCCCCCTGCTGGAAGATGGGCCTGCGCTCATAGAATCTATTCAAATTAGAGAAAATCTAATTAAATTGAAATAAATTAATTTGCTAGAATTAAAATGTTCTAACTATATAAACGTATACCGGTCTGTGAAGCTGAATGGGTCGATGCCGAAGGCCCCACTGGGGTGGATGGCCTTGGCTTGGGGGTCGATGGACTCGGCTGGGAGGTCGATGGCCTACTCGGTGGGGCCATCGAACTAGGCTGGGCCACACCCGGTGTAGGAGTAGGGTCCCTAGATGGCTCACTGACCTGGGCCTGGTGCAGCAGCTCCTCGATCGTCCACGGACGATCTCTCCTCTTTCGTTCTGACATATCTGTTCAAATGTTTGTAAGATAAATTAATTTAACGAGAGAATTGAAATTAACATTTAAAAAAAATTTACATTGAAATTTAACATTGGTGAATTAGTTCCCAACCGTTCACTGGTCGTGTAAGTCAACTGTATCTCCTTCAATGGTTTCCCGAACCCAATTAACATCTTCATCACGTTGAACAACTGCATTTTGATCAAGAACTTGTTGGGTGAATGCATCAATATCTGGCTCATCACATTCAATATGATACACTCCCCTCCTTGACATTTTAATTGCAACCTGCCAGTTAGGATCTTTCGGATCTCTGACATAATCAACTTTCTCCGCCATTGAGGACAGTATGTAGGGTTCGGCACTTATTCGATCATCACGATGCAACAAATTGTTAAAATTTACCAATGTAAAATGGTAATTATCTGTTTTCACCCCTCGGATGGGATCCACCCGGTCACACTTAAACAATAGAAATTTTAACCCATGATTGTATACAACTTCAACACTATCCTTCAACCGGCCGTAGTAGTAACCAGCATCGACAGACGGACAACCGAGCCCACTATCTTGCGTCGCTCGTTTCTCATCTACATCCTTGGTGCGAAATCGAAAACCGTTGACATCACAAGTTGTGTAACATCGGGCCGTTATAAATGGACCATCAGCTAACTGGTTCATTTCATTGGTCAAATTAGGATCATTGGTTCTTCGTAAGTTACACACCTACGCAATGCATGTAATCACTGAATATCATTACATGAAAGTAATATGACAGGAATAAATGAAACTACTCCTTATGATTGAATACGTACGTGATTCTTGAACCATTCATGAAATGACCGATAATGGGACTGATGAATTTCATGGGCTGTAGCACGAGGCATGTCCCGTTTGAGCCCATCGATGTGTGTCCTGCAATGCATAACACGTGTTAATGACAACTACGATAATTCAGGCAAGAAATTGACAAGTTACACTTATGAATGAATGATAACTTACTGAGTCAAAGCCACAACAGATGGGGTGTTAAACAACACCCACCGGTGAGCTTGAACCCACTCAATGTTGTTGAGATCAAATGGCGTGCCCTCCCCAACTGGACCATCATTAATCCACGAGGGCCGAGTTAACTTTGTTTCAATATTATCATTGAGATATGTTGCGCAAAAATTGGTGCACTCATCCATCAAATACCCCTTAGCTATTGATGCCTCTGGACGAGCTTTATTACGAACATACCTCTTCAATGTGTTCATGTACCTCTCGATCGGATACATCCATTTGAATTGGACGGGGCCACCAAGATGGGCTTCACTGGTTAAGTGTATGGTCAAGTGAACCATGACATCGAAAAATGCAGGTGGAAAGATTTTTTCTAGATGACACAATGTCACAGCAATCATCTCTTGCAGACCATTCAACTCATCAATTCGGTGAACTCTTGAACACAGTTGTCTGAAGAAGTTGCTAACTTTAATCAACAACGCTACAACATTCTTCGGCAAACAGTTCCGTATGGAGATAGGCAGTAACTATTGAATGAGAATATGATTGTCATGACTCTTCAGACCTTGTAATGTTCTTTCTTTCATGTTCACACGCTTAGCGATATTCGAACAGTACCCATTAGGAACCTTGACATCCTTGATAACAGAGAGGAAGACATCTTTCTCATCCTTGCTCATCATGAACTGCGCAGGAGGCACGTACGCCTTGTTGGACTCTCTCATCTACAAGTGCAACGGTTTTCTCAAGCCCATTTCTTCCAACTCACGGCGTGCATTGACACCATCCTTCGACTTCCCCTGAACACCGAGAATGGTCCACAATATATTATCACAGACGTTCTTCTCGATGTGCATTACATCTAAATTGTGTCTGAGTAAGTTATCTTTCGAGTATGGTAGATCGTAGAAAATACTTTTTTTTTTCTTCCAATTATGACTTCACCTTCTATTTGCACCGGTAATAGAAGGAAACGGGGGGGGGGGGGGGGGGGGGGGGGGGGGGTGTGCAGTAAATCTTGAAAATCATACACGGTACATACTTGCTCTTGCTCGAGCTGTGACAACAAATCAACTCACGTCATTGTTCGAGGTGCTGGACCATATTCTCGAGTGCCGTCAAATGACACTTTGTCCCTCCTGAACCTATGCAATGGTGGTAGAAAACGTCTATGATCCATGTATACCCATTTTCTGCCGTGCTTCAACCAAGTTGACTTCTTCTCCTGATTGCAGTAAGGACATACAAACTCTTCCTTTGTGCTCCAACCCGACAAGTTAGTGTACGCAGGGAAGTCGTTGATTGTCCACAATAATGCGGCGTGGAGTTTAAACATTTCATTGCCTTTGGCATCAAATGTCATCAGACCATCAGCCCATAATTCATTCAATTCATCAATCAAAGGTTGCATATATACATCAATCTTGTCCCCTGGTCCTCGTGGTTCATCAATAAGTGTGGATAGGATCAGAAAAGCTTGCTTCATACACAACCATGGCGGGAGATTATAAGGTACCAAAACCACTGGCCACGTGCTGTGATTTGCCCTAGTCCTAGATTGGAATGGACTAAAACTATCATCAGCCAAACCAAGCCGCACATTCCGACAATCCAAGGCAAAGTATGGGATCCTCCGATTGAAGTCTTTCCACGTTGGGGAATCTGCTAGATGGATTAACTTACTGTAACGCCCCACCCTATAACCATGCATGATATTGTCAGCTTTGGCCCACGGGCCTCACAATTTTGCTTCTGATGGGCTTCAACCGATCAAAAGGCCTCATGCAAGGTAAGGATGTAAGCTCTACATATAACCCCATTCACTTTCCTCTCTATAGTCGATGTGGGACTCCGGGGCGTCACATTCCACCCCCCTTAGGGCTGCACGTCCCTGTGCAGTAGGCTGCCAGTCCCCGTAGCCTACTAGCCATCTTGGCCCACCCACATGGAGACCCGCCCACTTGCACCAGGCCACGGTAAGGGACCCACACTTGAACTAGTTGAGAGTTGGCTTTGATACCATTTGTAACACCCCACACCAATATATCATCAATGAAGACAACCACAAACGGATCTAAGAAAGGAGCAAACACCTTATTCATCAGTGCCATAAAAATTGTTGGTGCGTTCGTCAACCCGAAAGGCATCACAAGAAACTCAAAATGGCCATATCTCGTCCGGAATGCATTCTTAGGAACATCCTCCTTCCTGACTTGTAGCTGATGATAACCGGAACGCAGATCTATCTTCGAAAAGAATTGGGCTCCTTGCAACTGATCAAACAGCTCGTCAATCCTCGGTAACGGATACATATTCTTAACGGTCACCTGATTCAGCTGTCGGTAATCTATACACATCCTCATGGTTAATAAGTCCACAAAACTAGGTCATTAAGTCATCATTTCATTAGCATTTGTGCACTTAATTAGGCTTAATTGCATAGAATTGCATTTAATTTCATGATTACATGCATTTGAGTTTATTTTTGGAGAAATGGTCAAAATTCATTGAATTGCATGACTTTTTGAAATTAAGTTTTTCTCATCTCATTTATCACCCCAAAATTAAGCTTTTGGTTTTATCAATGCATATCTTGCTATTTTAGACACCATGTTCTATTTTTGAAAAGTTGGTCATTTTGGTGCATCCCTAGGCATGTAGGGTCCCATACATGGTTCATAATTATTTTCTTACATATAATTAATGTTAAAATTGCCTCTTTCTATTTGTAGGAGAAAACAAGAAATGGGACCCGCATTGAAAAGAAATTGAGTAAGAGGAGCCCCACTTTGTTAGCATGAGAATTCATATTTTTATGGGCCCACATGATGAAGAGAGAGATTTGTTCAAGAATGGAAAGAAGATTTAAAGAAGCTTAGAGGAATCAAACTTGCAAAAGAAGAAATCTAATCCAAGAAGGAATCCAACCAAAGATGGAAAGATTGGGACCACAAGACTTTAACATTATCAAGAAAAGTTGCCAAGAGAAGGATTGCTTGGAGTTCAAGCCAAGATGGAAGAGGAGTGTTACCAAACAAGGAATATTAAAAAAATTATAAAAAGCAAGCCTACAAAGGGATGGACGCCCATGGCCTTGTAGTTGAAAACTAGGAAGTTTTCTCTCTCTTTCCACTCCCATCCACCCTTTCTCTCTAATCCCTTTCTTCTTCTTCTCCATTCTAATTCTTTAGACATAGGTTGAGAGATCATGTTGAGAGAATGATGAAGAGGGAAGAATCTTAATTTTATGTACTTCAAGATCAAGGAATAGAGCCACTACTTGGATTGATTCTGCGTATTCTTTATGTAAGTGTGTTTATTTTTCTCATTCTAGTTCTTTTATGTGTTTTGAATGGAGACAATATTTCACATGATTAGATGTAGGGTTTGAAAATAAAATAAAAATGATTAAAAGTCGAGAGACAACAAGTAACCACTTGCATTAATTTTTCCTACTCTGAGAAGAGAGGACCTCATCATCGCATTTTCAATATTTGTAGGATTGTCTAGTTTCTAAATCTTTGGTACATCTTTTCCGCTTTTTACTTTCCACCTCTTTTACTTTTATTTTAAGTTAATATTCTGATTTCTTTTATTTACGAACTCTAGATTTAAAAACCCAACTTGCATCTTACTATGTTTAGTAGAAACTTTCTACTTTTGTTACTTGCATAGTATATGGTTGGAAAGTGTCATTGTGCATGTATCATATTTAGAAATTGCATTAGAACAAGTTTTTTGTTGCTGAAATCACAAGATCATCAACTGATTAGAAAGACTAAATTCGGACCTGGTATGAGAACAGTGAAAAATCCTGCACAGTTTCAGCAGAACTGATCCAACTGAGTTGCAAAAGTGCGCGATTTGAAAACTAGGTAAACGTGAGTGTTTTGGTCCGAAAAATAGCAGATTTAAAGTATGGTAATTGGACTTTGAAACCCCAGAATTTCAGCCAAAAATAACCTCAGGAACCATGTCAACCAGAGGCTCAAACGGGGTACTTGCAAAGCCTATATCAGATTTCAGCAGCATAACTAGTTCAAGTAGGCATCTTTAGATGATCATATCTTTTTCGTTTTAAGTCCTTTTTCCATTCTTCTTTTTTTGTTTTGTTCATGAATCATCAGAGTGTTGATAACAGCCATTAGATTTAGGTTCATATCAGCTTAGATTAGTCGTACAGTCCAGTGAAATTGGGCCTGTGCAAGAGTTTCCATACCTAGAATTTTTTACAGCATGCATCAGATTTTTTAGAAACTCGCATAAGATTGCATTGTTAGTATTTAGGGCATTATAGATCATTCATATTTTCATAAAAAGTGATTTTGGTAATTAGGATCTAATTTAGGAAATTTTTCTTTGATTTATTTTATATTAAACTGGTTGTTTGATTTGTGTATTCTTTTGCAGGTTTTTTTTGTTTTAGTTTAATTAGTATTGCCCAGATTAGGTTTCTTTGTTTAAATTAATGTTTTCATTTTTATTTTTTGGAAGGTTGATGTAATTTAATTAGTTTCTATTTAGGCCAGATTCAGTATTTATTTAGGATAGGTCAAAGTTGGAAAGACTTTCAAAAGGCTTTGCTCCCTGTGGATCGACCTGGACTCACCAGATTATTACTACAGTTGCACCCTACACTTGGGGTCCGATCAAGTTTTTGGCGCCGTTGCCGGGGAGCGCTAGTTAAGGTAACTTTCTAACTTTCTATTTAAATTGTGCATTACTTTTGGCATCTTGCTAGAAATAGGGGGCGCATGCATGGAATGTTGAAACTGCCCTAATTTGGATTAGGAAAGTGCATGGAATGTTAGAAATTCACATCATTGATTTTTAGAAAATTCCAAAAAGTTACCAAAATTTTCAATTTTTTTTTAGGATTTATTTTTAGTTAGCTCCTTAAGGAAGGAAAGTGAGACTAAGGCCTAAAGCTGCGTTCTTTGGTTAACCTCGATGCCTAAGAAAAGTCTTGTCCCAAAAAGGGAGATAGGCAAGCTATTCGAGGCAAGTGGTTTTCAAGCGGGACCGTTGTGACCTCACCACTTACCTGGGGGCTAACCTGGTCGAGTTAACTTCATAAGTTCGAGTCAAGGGCTGAGGTGAACTTTTTAACCTTTAGTAAGTTTAGTTGTTGTTCTAGGTTAGTTTCTTTATCTCCACCAATTTTTTTATAAAAAAAAAAAAAAATTCAAGATTCCCAAAAAGAAGGATTGGCCTCCACCAATTTGGCAAAAAGATTCAGGGCACAGATTAAGAAGGAAGGAATCTTCGATTAAGAGTAATATTGAAAACTTTGAACCTCCTTTGAGACCATCACCAATGGCGAGTGGGTCCGGTGCTGGCAATAACAATAATGACCGGAATGACCAGAATGACAATGAAAATAATGAGGAGGTAAACCAAAGGGCTAGGAGTTTACGAGACTACCTTCAACCCACACGGACAACCACACCTTCTTGCATGGTTGTCCCACCCAATGTGGAAAATTTTGAAATAAAGCCGGGCGTGATACAATTACTCCCTAAGTTCCATGGCCTTGATTCATAAAGTGCGTACTCGCACTTAAGAGAATTTGAAGAAGTATGTGCCACTTTACACTTCAATAATATTGGGGAGGACATAGTTAAGTTCAGATTATTCCCTTTTTCACTGAAGGAGAAGGCAAAAATATGGTTGCACTCCCTTAGGCCAAATTCGATTACCACTTGGAATGTTATGGTGAGAGAATTTTTGAAAAAGTTTTTCCCGCTTCACAAAACCAACACTTTGAGGAGACACATGATGAATTTCAAACAAAAAGACAAAGAGTCTTTCTTCAAGTGTTGGGAACGCTACAAAGAGCTCTTACAAGCCTGCCCACATCATGGATTCGAATCATGGCGCATAATTGGTATGTTTTATGATGGTTTAACTTCTGAGATGCGCCAATTCATTGAAACGATGTGTAATGGTGAGTTTTTGAGCAAAAACCCAGATGAAGCATGGGACTACTTAGATTCTTTGGCAGAAAGTGCCCAAAATTGGGAAACTTCGGATGGAGTTGATAATTCAAGGCAATCGAATAATCCTAAGGGAGGGGGAATATATCTACTTTAGGAAGATGAAATGGAACTCAATGCAAAAGTAGCCTCCCTAACCAGAAAAATTGAAGCCATGGAAATGGGGAAAAGCAAACAGCCCGTCACCATGTGTGGTATTTGTGACTGTGACACCCACTCTTCGGAGGATTGCCCAATAATCCCTGCTTTCAAAGAGGTGTTACAGGAACATGCCAATGCTACCAATGCATATCAGAGGCCGTTCAACAATCAACTCGGTAACTCGTACAACCCCACCTGGAAAAACCATCCAAATTTTAGTTGGAGGAATGGGCCTACTGCTAATTAGGATTCGGTTCCCCAGAGACCCAAACATCAAGGTGGCGATTTTAGGCCCTCAACACAAGGAGCCCAATACACACCACCTCCTCCACGGTCTCAAAATAGGTCTTTGGAGGATCTGCTGGCAAATTTAATTCAAACTCAAAATTCCATCATTCAAAACAATCAACAATCTTTTCTAGACTTTCAAAAAGAGGTGAGAACCTCAAGTGGCCAACTCAGCAATGCCCTTCAAAACAGGGAGAAGGGGGCTTTCCCAGCCCAACCACACCCGAACCCTAAGGGACAATATGAAGTGGCCAATACAGGTCCCTCTACCTCAAAGGAGCAGGTGCAATCTGTGACCACTTTGCGGAGTGGTAAAGAAATTTCAAAAGATGATCCGAAAAAAGGAAAATCACCTGCATCCTCGGTTCTAAAAGTTTCTTCAAATAAGGCTGAATTTGAAGAGGTCTTAGAAAAGGTTGCTGATGACAAAATGAAGGAACCCAAAATTTCTGTGTACAAGCCTGTGGCCCCATTTCCCCAACGACTGAGATCGCCAAAGCAGATGGGCCCAAATGAGGAGATCCTCGATATCTTCAAAGAAGTCAAGATTAATATCCCGCTTTTGGATGCCATCAAACAGATTCCATCTTACGCTAAGTTCCTCAAAGATTTATGCACAATCAAGCGTAAGATACATGTTTCTAAGAAAGCTTTCTTAGCCGAGCAAGCAAGCTCGATTCTAAGACAAGATGCTCCCCCCAAATATAAAGATCCGGGATGCCCCACAGTACCGTGCATCATTGGAAATTTCCAGATCGAGCAGGCATTACTCGACTTGGGAGCTAGTGTCAATCTACTTCCCTACTCGGTTTATCAACAATTGGGGCTAGGCGAGTTGAAACCTACCCAGGTCACTCTTCAGCTTGCTGACAGATCAATAAAGAAACCGAGGGGGATGGTAGAAGATGTCTTAGTACAAATAGAGAAGTTCTACTTCCCAGTGGACTTCATTGTTTTGGATACCCAACCTGTGGCAAACCCTGAAACTCAAATTCTGGTAATATTGGGTAGACCCTTCCTAGCCACTTCAAATGAACTAATCAATTGCCGGAACGGGGTAATGAAGCTTTCTTTCGGAAACATGACCATTGAGCTCAATGTTTTCAATGCATGCAAACAAATGCGGGATGATGGTTCTGATTTTGAAGAGATTGACATGCTTGAGGCCATTGTTCAAGAATCTCTTGCGGAGTTCCTTGACCCCAATTCCTTTTACCCCTTTGAATCTGATTTTCCAAATTCTCTTAACATTGAAGATGATATTGTTCAGATGGCTAGTAGTGTGTGGAACCCGAAAAATGAGGAGCCAATGCCATCTGGGTCTAAGTCTCTTCCCTCTCAGGTGAGACCACCCAAACCTGAGTTGAAACCTCTGCCAGTTGACCTTAAATATGCATACCTAGGGGATGATGAAACGTTCCCAATAGTAATTTCTGCGCACCTAGACAAGGACCAAGAGGTGCAGTTAATGGAAATACTTAAGCAGCACAAGGGTGCAATAGCATGGACTGTGGCTGATCTTAAAGGCATTGATCCCTACGTGTGTACCCACCATATTTACATTGAAGAAAATGCAAAACCGTTCAGACAAATGCAACGCCGGCTCAACCCCACCATGCAAGAGGTGGTTAGAGCTGAGGTTTTAAAACTTTTGGATGTGTGTATCATCTATCCAATCGGATAGTCAGTGGGTCAACCCTACCCAAGTAGTACCAAAGAAAGTCGGCGTCACTGTAGTCAAGAATAACAAGGATGAACTCATCCCTAGCCGGATACCCACAGGTTGGAGAGTATGTATTGACTACAGAAAGCTCAATGCGGTCACACGTAGCACCATTTTCCGCTACCATTTTTGGACCAAATTTTGGAAAGGGTAGCAGGCCACCCATACTACTGCTTCTTGGATGGATACTCAGGATACAACCAAATAGAGATCGCCCCTGAGGACCAAGAGAAAACCACATTCACATGTCCCTTCGGAACTTTTGCCTACCAGCGAATGCCCTTTGGGTTGTGCAATGCTCCTACAACTTTCCAATGATGCATTCTGAGCATATTCAGTGACATGGTGGAGCATTTCCTTGAGGTCTTCATGGACGATTCTCCGTTTTCGGTAATTCTTTCAATGACTGCTTAAGTAATTTGGAAAAGGTCCTTGTTAGATGTGAAGAAAAGAACCTGGTGTTAAATTGGGAGAAATGTCACTTCATGGTTCAAAAGGGAATAGTCCTTGGCCATATTGTTTCATCCAAGGGAATGGAAGTTGACAAGTCAAAAATAGATCTGATCTCAAATCTGCCCGTCCCAAAAACTGTTAGAGATATCCAATTGTTCTCAGGGCATGCAGGCTTTTACAGAAGGTTTATGAAAGATTTCAGTGCTATCTCAAGACCACTATGCAACCTTCTGTTAAAAGATACTCAATTTGAGTGGACTAAAGCATGCCACGAAGCTTTCACCAAGCTAAAGGGCATGCTGACTTCCTCTCCAATTATGTAACCGCCTGACTGGAGCCTGCCCTTTGAACTTATGTGTGATGCAAGTGATTATGCGGTTGGGGCTGTGCTGGGGCAACGTAAGGAAAAAAAACCTTACGTAATTTTTTATGCAAGCCGAACTTTGAATAGCGCACTGATCAATTATTCCACTACAGAGAAAGAATTATTGGCTGTGGTCTTTGCGCTTGACAAATTTCGCTCATACCTGCTAGGATCCAAGATCACTGTGTTCACCGATCATTCGGCGCTGAAATATCTTCTTTCTCAAAAGGATGCAAAACTGCGCCTCATTTGTTGGATCCTTCTACTCCAAGAATTTGATATCGAAATCCGTCATAAGAAGGGAGTAGAAAATGTAGTTGCAAATCACTTATCACGACTTGTCATTTCCGAATCTTTGGAATCCACACCCATCCAGGACAACTTCCCTGACGAACAATTGTTCGCAGTATCCCAATTACCCTGGTATGCAGATATTGCCAACTATCTTGCAACAGGCACAGTCCCAGAACATTGGAATAAGCAAGATAGGGGTAAATTCTTTTCTGAGGTTCGAAACTTTTTCTGGGATGACCCTTATTTGTTTAAATACTGCCCAGACCAAATCATTAGGAGGTGTGTGCCAGATGATGAGCAAAACAGTGTCGTCTCCTTTTGTCATTCACAAGCCTGTGGGGGCCATTTCTCTTCTAAAAAGACCGCCTTTAAGATTCTGCAATGTGGTTTTTACTGGCCCACCCTTTTCAGAGATGCCCATGAATATTGCAAATCTTGTGAACCCTGTCAGAAATTGGGTTCCATCTCAAGAAGGAACATGATGCCCCTGAACCCAATTTTGATTATTGAGTTGTTTGATGTATGGGGTATAGATTTCATGGGACTGTTTCCCCAAAGTTTCGGCTATCTCTACATTTTAGTAGCTGTTGATTATGTGTCCAAGTGGATTGAAGCTATCCCATGTCGGAAAAATGATGCTAATGTTGTCAAGAAATTTCTGAAGGAGCACATATTTTCTAGATTCTGGACCCCACGAGCCATCATTAGTGATGGTGGTACCCACTTCTGTAATCGTGTAATTGAAGCGTTGCTTAAAAAATATGGAATTACACACAAAGTGGCTACCCCTTATCACGCACAGACCAGTGGGCAAGTTGAGGTCTCAAATCGGGAAATAAAACGTATATTGGAGACCACAGTAAACCCTAATCGGAAGGATTGGTCACTCCGACTAACCGACGCGTTATGGGCTTACCGCACTGCATTCAAAACTCCAATAGGCATGTCTCCATACCGACTGATTTATGGGAAAGCTTGCCATCTTTCGGTGGAATTGGAACATAAAGCATATTGGGCACTAAAACAGCTAAACTTTGATATAGAGCAAGCCGGAATTAAGAGGAAATTCTAGATGAATGAATTGGAAGAGATGCGCAACGAGGCTTATCAAAGTTCTCGTATTTACAAAGACAGGACCAAGGCTTTCCATGATAAAAACATTTTTAGAAAATCTTTTCACCCTTCACAAAAAGTCCTTCTTTACAATTCTCTTTTGCATCTTTTTCCTGGAAAATTGAGATCTCGATGGAGTGGCCCCTTTATTGTTAAGCATGTTTTTCCGCACGGGACAGTTGACTTGGAGAATCCCAAGGATGGTTAAGTTTTCAAAGTCAATGGGCAACGTCTAAAACCATTCTTGGAGCCATTTGATTCAGAGGACACTATTTTACCTCTGACTAGTCCTGACTATCAGGATTGATGAGCGTTGGATCTGACAGCGTTCAACTCTGTGTACATATGTAAATAGATCTTGCTGCTTTGTTTTTGTGTCTTTTGCCTCATTTTGGATAGATTCAACGGGAGAGCTGCAGTATCCCAGGTGCTTTCTACACTTTACCCGTAGTTACTTTTATGTTCCTCATGTTTCGTTTTTTCAATGCATATCATTCATTCACAGGGGGAAGGGACAAGCACACCTGTCCATCTTTAGACAAAAGTTTTACACTTTTTATTAAAAGAAAAAAATTGCTCTTTTATGTTTATTTTTATTAGGGTTTTGAAAATGTTTATTTATTATTTTTTTAGGGTTTTGAGAAAAAAAACAGAGAGAGAGAGAGGGAAATTTCAAAAGGATTTTTACAAAACGAAGATACCTTGAATTTCGGAATTTTCAATGCTTTGCGCAAAAAGAGAACAAATGGTTCACTATTTTGTTTAAGGAAAGAGTTTTTGGAAAAGTGTTGAATTTTGATCCCTCACTTTTACAGTCTGTATACGTTTTCAAGGTTTTGAATGTGAAGCTATGATTTCCGTTTTCTTTGACGATTGGATTGAAAATATGATGGAAAACTGACCCTTAGTTTCACAGTCTCCTGGTTCATATGGGTGGTCTGATCAACCACAAACCATTGAATTAATTCGGGTACATGGAAAGGGCTGCCTATTGTTGGGGACTGTCAAAAAAAAAAAAAAAGTGTTCAAAAAAAAAAAAAAGATTCGTCACTAGTTTGGGTTCGTAGCCTTTTTAACTCGAGCCAGTAAGCCCATAGGGCTATTTACATACCTAGTGCCCTAAAGACATCTGTTTTGGGAGTCATTGGCCGAATGCTCGTTACATGGGTTAATTAGAAAGCTTAAGGGACCTGGGCATTGCACAGTCACATGTGTGTGATTCTTTAAAAAAAAAAAAAAAGATAGATAGATATATAAAGAAAAATTTACGGCCTTTGAAAAAACAATAGTGCGAAAGCCGTCATGGTTGCCTTGAGAGGAAAACTGTTTTTCTTTGCTAAGGTTAGGTGGCCCAGAATTTTGGATAAAAAATCGTTTTCACGGAAATTTTTGGTGGATCATTTGATGCCAAAGTTTTTTCGTATACGCACTTATCACCGTGCACGATCAATTCAGCATGATTTTGAGAATTTCTGACCAAAAGATGAGATTTGTGAACCTAATTTAAGACTTGCCTTTGAAAATTTTCCAAGAATCAAGAATATCCGGTGTTTGTAAATTTTCTTTTGGAAAAATTCCCATGGTTTTGTTAGGTTTTTACTTATTTATTTAATTTAAAAAAAAAGAAAAGAATTTTGTGGGTACATTCACTACAAACCCTCACGAGGCACAACTCGTCCACTAGGGGGAACCTAAGGGTTTAAGGGCTTACTGCATACGCTAAATGCAGTCGACAGTACCAACGAAAGTGGTGTTTTTCATTTCTGCTTTCTGCATTAGTTTGTTTTCTTTAGGATTAGTTTATGTGTTTTATTCCTTATCGCTTATTTTGCTAAGGGACTAGCAAAAAGCTGGTTGGGGGTCTGATAAGTCCACAAAACTAGGTCATTAAGTCATCATTTCATTAGCATTTGTGGACTTAATTAGGCTTAATTGCATAGAATTGCATTTAATTTCATGATTACATGCATTTGAGTTTATTTTTGGGGAAATGGTCAAAATTCATTGAATTGCATGACTTTTTGAAATTAAGTTTTTCTCATCTCATTTATCACCCCAAAATTAAGCTTTTGGTTTTATCAATGCATATCTTGCTATTTTAGACACCATGTGCTATTTTTGAAAAGTTGGTCATTTTGGTGCATCCCTAGGCATGTAGGGTCCCATACATGGTTCATGATTATTTTCTTACATATAATTAATATTAAAATTGCCTCTTCTATTTGTAGGAGAAAACAAGAAATGGGACCCGCATTGAAAATCAATTGAGTAAGAGGAGCCCCACTTTGTTAGCATGAGAATTCATATTTTTATGGGCCCACATGATGAAGAGAGAGATTTTTTCAAGAATGGAAAGAAGATTTAGAGAAGCTTAGAGGAGTCAAACTTGCAAAAGAGGAAATCTAATCCAAGAAGGAATCCAACCAAAGATGGAAAGATTGGGACCACAAGACTTTATCATTATCAAGAAAAGTTGCCAAGAGAAGGATTGCTTGGAGTTCAAGCCAAGATGGAAGAGGAGTCTTACCAAACAAGGAATATTAAAAAAATTATAAAAAGCAAGCCTATAAAGGGATGGACGCCCAATGCCTTGTAGTTGAAAACTAGGAAGTTTTCTCTCTCTTTCCACTCCCATCCACCCTTTCTCTCTAATCCCTTTCTTCTTCTTCTCCATTCTAATTCTTTAGACATAGGTTGAGAGATCATGTTGAGAGAATGATGAAGAGGGAAGAATCTTAATTTTATGTACTTCAAGATCAAGGAATAGAGCCACTACTTGGATTGATTCTGCGTATTCTTTATGTAAGTGTGTTTATTTTTCTCATTCTAGTTCTTTTATGTGTTTTGATTGGAGACAATATTTCACATGATTAGATATAGGGTTTGAAAATAAAATAAAAAAGATTAAAAGTCGAGAGACAACAAGTAACCACTTGCATTAATTTTTCCTACTCTGAGAAGAGAGGACGTCATCATCGCATTTTCAATATTTGTAGGATTGTCTAGTTTCTAAATCTTTGGTACATCTTTTCCGCTTTTTACTTTCCACCTCTTTTATTTTTATTTTAAGTTAATATTCTGATTTCTTTTATTTACAAACTCTAGATTTAAAAACCCAACTTGCATCTTACTATGTTTAGTAGAAACTTTCTACTTTTGTTACTTGCATAGTATATGGTTGGAAAGTGTCATTGTGTATGTATCATATTTAGAAATTGCATTAGAACAATTTTTTTGTTACTGAAATCACAAGATCATCAACTGATTAGAAAGACTAAATTCAGACCTGGTATGAGAACAGTGAAAAATCCTGCACAGTTTCAGTAGAACTGATCCAACTGAGTTGCAAAACTGCGCGATTTGAAAACCAGGTAAACGTGAGTGTTTTGGTCCGAAAAATAGCAGATTTAAAGTA
This sequence comes from Umbellularia californica, assembly GCA_028538565.1. Taxonomy (NCBI): domain Eukaryota; kingdom Viridiplantae; phylum Streptophyta; class Magnoliopsida; order Laurales; family Lauraceae; genus Umbellularia; species Umbellularia californica. The sequence continues at coordinate 12,083,643 of JAPQWN010000005.1, forward strand.
TGGTAATTGGACTTTGAAACCCCAGAATTTCAGCCAAAAATAACCTCAGGAACCGTGTCAACCAGAGGCTCAAACAGGGGTACTTGCAAAGCCTGTATCAGATTTCAGCAGCATAACTAGTTCAAGTAGACATCTTTAGATGATCATATCTTTTTCGTTTTAAGTCCTTTTTCCATTCTTCTTTTTTTGTTTTGTTCATGAATCATCAGAGTGTTGATTCCAGCCATTAGATTTAGGTTCATATCAGCTTAGATTAGTCGTACAGTCCAGTGAAATTGGGCCTGTGCAAGAGTTACCATACTTAGAATTTTTTACAGCATGCATCAGATTTTTTAGAAACTCGCATAAGATTGCATTGTTAGTATTTAGGGCATTATAGATCATTTATATTTTCATAAAAAGTGATTCTGGTAATTAGGATCTAATTTAGAAAATTTTGCTTTGATTTATTTTATATTAAACTGGTTGTTTGATTTGTGTATTCTTTTGTAGGTTATTTTTGTTTTAGTTTAATTAGTATTGCCCATATTAGGTTTCTTTGTTTAAATTAATGTTTTCATTTTTATTTTTTGGAAGGTTGATGTAATTTAATTAGTTTCCATTTAAGCCAGATTCAATATTTATTTAGGATAGGTCAAAGTTGGAAAGACTTTCAAAAGGCTTTGCTCCCTGTGGATCGACCTGGACTCACTAGATTATTACTACAGTTGCACCCTACACTTGGGGTCCGATCAATGGTCCCATCCTTTTTCTTCACAAATATCACCAGAGCTCCCCACGGTGAAACACTGGGTCTGATGAATCCCTTCTCCAACAGATCTTCTATCTGATTCTTCAACTCCTTCAATTCTGCTGGAGCCATCCTATACGGAGCCTTAGAAATAGGTGTTGTACCCGGTTGCAATTTTATCGTAAAATCCAACTCACGAACAGGTGGCAAACCAGGGATCTCCTCTGAAAATAAATCCGGGAATTCTCGCACCACAAGAATCTCATCAATAGTCGTAGACTCCTTGTCTTCCGCTATAAACGCGATAAAGCCTTCACAACCACTCCTTATCAACCGTTCAGCCTTCAACACAGAAATCAACCGAGTGGGTGTAGACTTCTTGACTCCAACAAACTCGACACTACAATCTGCATTCTGTAACCTCACGGTCTTGTTAAAACAATCTAACACCGCTCTATTCGCTGCTAACCAATCCATTCCAAGAATCACGTCAAATTCTGACATCGGTAAGATGATCAAACTGACAGTCAATAGAACTTCTCCAATATGAATACTACATCTAGGGTAGACAACATTACAAGGTACATGTCTACCTATAGGGGTAGCTACTATCAAGTCATAAGGTATTATCTCCTTATCCTCCCCCAAACGAGGTGCAAAAGATGGTGCAACAAATGAGTGTGTGGATCCAGGATCAAATAGAACTTTAGCATTAAATCCACAAACTGAAAGTGTACCTTCTATAACATTGCCCGTAGCCTCTGCCTCCTCATGCATCACAAGAACAACGAATTTAGTCAAAGACCCAATCCGTCGCGTCATGGATTACAGAACAGATGTCGTACACAATTCTCGAACGGGTCTAAGTTTCACTAATGTATGCAAATGAATAAAAGTTGCAGTGGAAGGTTCACAACCAATGAAATCTTCAAATATAAAACAAAGAGGCCACGCATGGCTATTTTGCGAAACAGAATTCTACCCAGATTTAAGAAACAGAATTTTACCCAGAAATACAGAAATATTCATAGCTTTTGTTGCTGAGCTTCTCAAATAAAACACACTATAATCAAATATATTCATAACTTGGCATATCCTATTTTTACTGTCACATTTCTACTTGTATTTTCTTAATTCTCAATCCAAATTGCAGCTAAATATATCACCTCTTGTACTTTTCCATTTTTTGAATTAGTAAGTATGTTTTAGACCTCAGTGTGAGTGAATATGCCAATAGAATACCATACAAAGCGAAACTCTATATCTTCTAGTGTGCCCTTTATATGCCAAGCACAAATCTATAAGACAAAGGTCTCTCACACAAAAGCATCTCAAGTTTGTATCACATGAATTCTCTCTTTCAGAAAATCAACCCACACCTATCAGCTTTCATTCACTGAAGAGGAGTCATGTGATCATTTCTTTCACAAGGCAACACATATGATCACAGAATTGTAACCTCTTAAACATTGGTGTAGAAAATTATTTCTGAAGATAACACCACCGTTTAATAAGGTAGTTTGAATCAAATAAAACAACGGCTCACAACAGGAAACAAAATCCAGTTGTACTCAAAGATGGCGGGCAGGCATATTTCTAACACTTCATAACTATATTATGGACATTCTTATGAAGTAGAACTTCGGGCAATAACCTAATTTCAAGCACATAAAAAACAACTCTTCAGTTCTTGTGATTTTTCGAGATAAATGAATCCAAAGTTTAGATTATTGTCAAGCAACATCAGAACCCAGAAAGAATTGGCAATTTGATTTGTCAGTGTCTCTAGATCGAGTTGTAGGTTGTGTTCTTGTTGTTCATATTAATTAATTAATTATTACTATCTTTGTACTATGATTGTCATTGTTTCTTTATAGATTCTAGCTCATATAAATATAGAAAATTTCAACTTACAGAAAGTAATACTGCTTCCTCCTTTGATATCATGATTCTATGAATAAACATGTTGTTAGGTCTCATAAAAATTGTTTTAGGTTTAAGAAAAATTGTTTTATCATGATATGCAACTCTCACCAACCTTGAATATTGAAGACAACATTCTTAATTTGACAGTACTAATTACTATATGTTTCCTTTCCTTTCAGTATTTGAATCTTCTAGGTCCGCCTTGGCCCGTCTTTGCCATTTTACACATGGAACAGTAAAAAGGGTTCTTACTACATATGCAGAAGTTATACAGGCAAATGTTTGTCAAAATTACCATTTTCACATTCAACGATTTTAGTTTTAGAGGTGTTTGGATTTAGACTTTTATTTATAAATTTATTAAAATCTATGAAGATTTAAGATATTAAACTAAATTACGTGTAGATGCTTATTGCTAAAATATGTGAAGATTGAATGGGAATGATCTTGAATTAAAGGCCCCATAAAAGTGCATAAAATTAATTCTATATAGGTTGGAGCTTTTTGGACAATTTTTGTTTACAAATTCCTCAAATACCTACAAAGATATAAGATAAAATTAAACATATTAAGATCTATTAGACCAATAAAGAAGATGAATGGCTTAGATTTTCAATTTGAGGCCTCCAAGAGAGCACAAAATAATGTTGCTGATGAAATTCAAAACCCACAAGATTATCCGACAGATGCATCTAATGCAACTTGTATCACCACTTCTTATTGACACATGCATCACCATTTCTCATTTACTTTCCAATTGTTTACCATCTGCTCATGTAGATAATGAGAGGCCTAAAATGGTCTCACTAACATATCGCCTTATTTATATGTAAATGAGAACAACTATCGTGATTGTGCATAACCGCTAAGCATGACTTGCATATGTAAATAAATGAAAACAAACAATCCTTTAAGACTTCTGAGAATAATCAAGAAAGAAAATTGGAAAATCCGATGGGATAAAGATGTCATTCACTTGAAAATTAATTGCAGAAAAAACCATCTGATTACTTTTGATCATCAGCTCGAAGAAGAATATTCCTTTCACATGATGGCAACTTTGATCAAATATATATGGGCTCTTGTGTGGAGTGGTTGTGTAAAACCGAGGTAATCTTCTACTTTGACACTGAAATACCAATTAGGGGTTATGCCGGCCTCAATTAACCCAGTTCGGCAAAAGTGCCAACTGGCATCGAGTTGGAGTTGGATTCGGTCAAGTATACCGGCCTCGTTCATTGCGGGCTCTGCCCCGAGCGCCTCGGTACCAATGCCCGACCTCGAGAATCCCTGATCTCGGTAATTTCCATCTCGGTCTACTTGACCGAGATGGGCATTGTCCTTCTAAATCTCCATTATGAGATAGGATGACTACATTACAAAGACCCCCTGACAGAGGGTGACCGCCAGATGTTGATAAGGGACCTTTCCTATCACGTCCACATTTATGTGAGGGATTTGAGGGGACATCTGATGGGACAAGTATCCTCACCTACCAAGGGTCCTAGGAGTGGGCTGATGGGACAAGTATCCCCACCTACCTCCACTATGGAACCTTCTACTCTCTCCTATATATACCTGCATGGTAATCCCATAAGAGGTATGCAATAAGACAGCTTACATCTTGTTGTTTTTTCTCACATCTTCTTCCTCACTTCACCCTAGTTCAGTGACTGCACTAACTCAGGCGTCGGAGTGCCTTTGGCTGACAGCAGCCTCGGGCCCTGACCTCTGTTTTCTCTTCCCTTTCAGATTTCGGATCATCAGAGACGTTCCCGTTCAGCTAAATAACTTCTCTATGAACTCTTACCATCTTCTACACCAAGTCCGTAATTTTTAGGCACGCACAATTTGGCGCCGTCTACTCGATCTAAAAATTCCATATTTTCATCCTAACAGCCATGCCTCCTAAGGCTAAGAAGGGAAAGAGCGTTGCTGGACCGTCCAGGTCCAAGCAGCCAGAGACATTCCTACCTCTCATGCCGCCTCCACTGGTGACGAACCAGGCAGGGGCATTGGTAACAAGCCAACAAAGAGAGGCCAGGCAAACACCACCCAACCCTCAGTCGAGAAGAGCGGGTGGAGAGCCTAGTATTCGAAGTGTAGGATCACCCGTCACGGTGACATACTCATCGTCGAGAGATGCAACGGCATCTCCTCGGCACGGTCCTGTAATAGAACGGGCCCGGCCAACAACCTCTCAGGCAGAGCGTCCGCGTCTGGAGGTTGTTTTCACCGAGTCACCTTGTAAGGACTTTCCTCCTCAGGAACAGTCCCAACGAGGTAGGGCTCCTGTGCGGTCTCATCCTCATCGGTCTCAAAACGAGGACCACATTGAAGAGGACCACGTCCACCTTGGTGATGAGGGTGACGGCGACATGGCCCTAGAGGAAGATGTTGAGGCCCAAGCTGAAGCAATCAAGGCTCAAAACCTCGTCATTGAAGAACAAAAGGAGCAGATCCTCCAGCTTCAGCAACAGCTTGAGACAAAGGACGGAACCCTACCCGAAGCCTCTCACGCGCCTCCACCTCGGCAGCAGGCTCGGCGAGGTCCTGGGGGTCAGCTAGACCTAAGGCATCAACTAAACGAAAGGCGTGCCCTAGCTCGCGAAGAGGGCTCGAGTAACACCCACGCCAGCGCCGACCAGCAGCGGCGCCAGAGACAAAGGCGGGAGACCGAGGCCGACCCCGACATGGCCGACTATATTGATCAACAAATTAAGCTGGCCGTGCAGCAGAACCTGGAGCACGTCGGCCTCGCTCGAGGTCGGTTGGCTACCAGGCATAGTGACATCCACGGCACATCTCCATTTACTCGGGAAATCAGAGATCATCCTCTCCCTGATAAATTCAACGTCCCGCGTTTCAATCTCTATGACGGGACGTCAGACCCCGAGGCCCATCTCCGACACTTCACCCAGAAGATGTCGGTATTCAGCGGCGACGGCAACCTTGATTGCAAGGTTTTCTCCTCCAGCTTGGGTGACCTCCCGCTTCGGTGGTTATGCGCACTCTCGGAGGGATCGATTTCGAGCTGGCGACAGCTCCGAAACTCCTTCGTCGAGAAGTTTCAAGCACACCGGGTCATCCCGAAGACTGACGCTGACCTAATCTCAATCAAGATGAGGCCAACCAAGAATATCGCCCGATTCGCCAAAAGGTTTTGGACCATCTACAGCGTAATCAAAAATTCCAACGACGAGGTAGCCGTCACGGCCTTCCAACAAGCTTTGCTACCAGGCAATGAGCTTCGGAAGAAATTGGTGCGTCATCCCACGGTTTCGGTAAAGGCATTGATGGCCCGGGTAAACCAGTACGTTGAGCAAGAGGAGGACGAAATCCGAGCTCGGGAGAGCCATAATGTTTGGCAGGAGGGCCGTCCTTCGAGAAAAGAAAGGAGGCTTGCTAAGAAAGAGGTGAATCGAAATAAAGAGCCATCCAGCTCGGCAATACGTTCTACCCCCACCTCGGGAGGCAGCGCGAGGCCGAAATCAAGTGGCACTTCTTACAGAGCAGTCAATACCATCTTCAAGGAGCCTATCTACAAGCTCCTCGGCAAGATCCAAGCCCAGCCCTTCTTTAAATGGCCCCAGCCTATGAAAAGTGACGCCGCCTCCCGTGATCAGAGCAAGTTCTGTGCCTACCACAAAGATAGAGGGCACAGAACCGAGGATTGCCATGCCTTCAAGGCGCACCTCGAAAGGCTCGTGAAAGACGGGCATCTCCGAGACCATATCAAAGAAGAAGGCAGAGTGAACCATGCTCAGTAGCGCCACCCCGACGATCGAGATAGCGATGAGCCTATAGGGACCATCGACGTCATCCACCTGGCCCCCGCCCCTAGCGACAGTGATCGGGCCCGAGCCGAGGCCAGGAGAGCCCAGCACGCTAAACAGATTATGGCTGCCAAGCTCGGTCCCTCGGCAAAAAAGGCCCGCATAGAGAGGCTAAAGATTTGGTTCTCAGACAAAGATTTGGCCGGGGTCCAGCTACCCCATAATGATCCTCTTCTTCTGACTATGAGGTTACAAAACTTCAACGTCAAAAGGATCCTAGTGGACCCCGGGAGCTCCTCAGAAATCCTCTATTTTGACTGCTTCAAGAGGATGGGTCTTAAAGAGGAGGACCTGCAGGAAGCTCGCACCCCTTTGGTGGGATTCAGCTCCAAGACAGTGTATCCCAAAGGGAAGATCTTCCTGAAAGTCGAGGTAGGAGGAGCTCCCACGACGGCAGATTTCCTGGTGGTAGATGCACAATCTTCATACAATGCCATCATGGGCAGAACCTGGCTTCACAATATGGAGGTTGTGCCCTCAACCCATCACCAAAAGCTCAAGTTCCCGTTATAAAACGAGAACGGGGGCTTTGAAGTTATTATAGTCCGCGGTGACCAAGAAATGGCCAAGGAATGTCTCATGGCCGTGGTCCCCGGAGACGCAGAGCCGCACCAAGTCCACATGACCGAGCTCGAGGCCGAGCTCGAAGCTGTTGGCCGAGCTCCCGAGCAAAAGAGCGTTGAAGGCCTCACTGAGGTCAGGATCGATCCCAACGATCCGGAAAGGTTCTTTCTGCTCGGTAGCCAGCTTGCAGCCGAGGAAAGGGCCAAGATGCTCGACTTCCTATTACAGAATAGAGAGGTCTTCGCTTGGACCCCATATGAAATGCCTGGCATCAACCCTGAGGTCATAAGCCATAAGCTCAATGCAGATCCCAAGCATAAACCCGTTGTCCAAAAGACACGCAGGACGGGCATCCAACAAGCAGAGGCTGTGACCAAGGAAGTCAAAAAATTATTAGAAGCTGAAGCTATCAGAGAAATCCACTACCTTGTGTGGTTAGCCAACACGGTTGTGGTGAAAAAGAAGGATGGGAGCTGGAGGGTCTGCGTCGACTTCACCGATCTTAACAAAGCCTGTCCCAAAGAAAGTTTTCTCCTCCCAAAGATAGACCAGCTGATCGACGTCACTGCCGGGCATGATAGGATGAGTTTCCTCGATGCCTACCGAGGTTACCATCAAATTCCGATGTATGAGCCTGATCAAGAAAAAACTGAGTTCATAACACCCAGGGGCACCTACTGTTACAAAGTAATGCCCTTCAGGTTGAAAAATGCCGGTGCGACTTGCCAGAGGCTGGTGACCAAGATGTTTCAGGATCAACTCGGCAGGACGGTCGAGGTCTATATCGATGACATGGTCGTTAAGTCTAAAAGGTCACAGGACCACTTGACTGACTTACATCAAACCTTCTCCGTCCTCAAACAATACAGGCTCAAGCTGAACGCCTCCAAATGTGCATTTGGCGTCGGCTCGGGCAAGTTCCTGGGCAGCCTGGTTACTAGGCGAGGGATAAAGGCCAATCCCGATCAGATTTCGGCAATCAGGGCCCTACAGAGTCCGACCTAGGCAAAATAGGTTCAGAGACTTACCGGGATGGCAGCAGCACTGAGCCGCTTCATCAGTCGAGCCTCAGATAAATGTCGTCCCTTCTTCCAGCTCTTGAAAAAGAGCTCCGGGTTCCAATGGACCCCGGAGTGCGAAGATGCCCTCCAGGAGCTCAAAGTATACCTCTCCTCCCTTCCCCTGCTTTCCACCCCGGCACGGGGTGAGGTCTTATATCTATATCTGGCAGCTTCAGACCACGCAGTAAGCTCTGTTCTCATAAGAGAAGATGACAGGCAACAAAAGCCCATCTACTACACAAGCAAAATCCTGCTGGATGCCGAAACGAGATACCTTCCATTGGAGAAGCTCGCATTTGCACTCGTTAGTGCGTCCCGCAAGCTCTCTCACTACTTCCTGACATATTCCATAGTGGTTGTAACAGAACACCCACTCAAGTCTCTCTTCAGGAGAGCAAACTTTTCAGGAAGAGTGTCTAAATGGGCTGTCGAACTCGGGCAATATGATATCCAATATCAGCCCAGAACGGCCATCAAAGACCAGGTACTGGCAGACTTTATTGTGGAATTCACATCTCCTAGTTCGGCACTGAACCTCCTCGGAACCGAACTGGGGGGCAAGGAGGCAGAGCCCACCACCGAGGCCGAGACAGAGCAGGAGCAGTCTTGGAAACAGTTCCTCGACTCATCTTGGAAGGTCTTCGTGGATGGATCCTCAACCTCCAGAAGGGCTGGCGCTAGCATCGTCCTCCAGTCTCCGGAGGGCCTCGTCATTGAGCAAGCTCTGACTCTTGACTTCAAAGCATCTAACAATGAAGCTGAGTATGAAGCACTAATTGTAGGGCTGGGCAGCGCAAAAATTCTGGGGGTACAACAACTGGTAATCTTCAGCTATTCACAGCTGGTCACAAGCCAACTCAATGGAGATTACCAGGCCCGTGACGACAGGATGGCGGCCTACCTAACCCACGCCAAGCAACTTCTATCTCAGTTCCAAAAGACTGAAGTCAGGCAGATCGGCAGAGATTCCAATTCTCACGCCGACGCACTTGCAAACCTGGCCTCTGCTGTTGAGACAGGAAGAAAAAGAACTGTCGAAGTGGAAGCACTAGACAGATCGAGTATAGAACTCCAACCACCTCGGCAGATCATGTGCATTGATCTCGGCCCGAGCTGGAAGGATGAACTTATCTCCTTTCTCAAGAATGACCAGCTGCCCGAGGACAAGAACCAGGCTCACAAAATCGGGCTAAAGGCAGCCCGATTCTGGCTCTCTCCAGATGGCAAACTCTACAAAAAGTCCTACAATGGACCCTACCTCCAGTGCGTTCACCCAAGCAAAGTCGAGGACTTCCTTTATGAAATCCACGAAGGGATCTGTGGCAGCCACATTGGAGGTCGGTCACTAGCTTACCGAGCTATCAGCTAGGGGTACTGGTGGCCCTATATGCAAAAGGACGCACAGGTCTATGCCAGGAAGTGTGAGAAGTGTCAGAGGTTCTCTCACTCTCTCCATCAGCCCGCACATGACCTAAGTCCTCTCTCCAGCCCCTGGCCCTTCGTCCAGTGGGGACTGGACTTGGTAGGACCTCTCCACCTAGCTCCAGGGAACAAAAGATGGTTAATAGTAGCTACCGACTACTTTACCAAGTGGATAGAAGCTGAAGCGCTGTCCTCCATTACCGAAAAGGACACCAAAAACTTCGTATGGAGGAACGTCGTGACTAGATTCGGAGTGCCTCGAGCCTTGGTCACGGATAACGGGACCCAGTTCGACTCCAATTTCTTCAAAAGCTTCTGTCAAGACCTTGGCATCAGGAACTACTATTCTATCCCAGCTTACCCCCAGAGCAATGGACAAGCTGAAATTTCCAACAAGGTAGTGCTTGACGGACTCAAAAAGAGACTAGATCGAGCCAAAGGGAGATTTCCAAGTGTCCTCTAGGCGTACAGAACTACCCCAAGACGCTCGACTTCCGTAACACCTTTCTCCCTAGCCTATGGGATGGAAGCCGTAATTCCACTTAAGGTCGGCTTACCAACCCTCAGGTCAGAACTATTCAATCAAAGCCGAAATTCCAAGTGTCCTCTAGGCGTACAGAACTACCCCAAGACGTTCGACTTCCGTAACACCTTTCTCCCTAGCCTATGGGATGGAAGCCGTAATTCCACTTAAGGTCGGCTTACCAACCCTCAGGTCAGAACTATTCAATCAAAGTCGAAATGATATAAACCTCGCCACAGAGCTCGACTTAGCTGAAGAGCGGAGGGAGTTGGCAGCCATTCGCCTCGTCTCTTATCAGCAACAGTTGACTAGGGGTTACAATCTGAAGGTCAAAGAAAGGAAGTTCTCCCCTAGAGAACTGTTCTTGAAAAAGACACTCCCAGCAGACAAAAATCCCAGCGAAGGAAAACTTGCACCAAACTAGCATGGACCATTCAAAGTGACTTCGGTAGTTGGGCGGTCTGCATACAAACTAGAAGACATGGAAGGTAGAGAACTGCCACGTCCATGGAATGCTACGCACCTCAAGAAATTTTATTTCTGAGATGTAATTAGGTTTCGGAAGTCAATAAACTGATTCTTTTTTATAGAAAATGTTTTTACTTCCTAAAAACTATCTCCTACTCTCGGAAATGGCCAAGTTATGGAACTCAGCACTTGCTCACAGCTCGGCCACGAGATCGGCTCCTCGGGCTACAAACATGATACGTTAAGTGCGGCTGGAGGGCCGAGCTCGTTTACTTATCTTACTTCTTCTTGTGTCCTGTTGTTTATTTTGATTACGGAGCCAAAGGCACAAAAAGAGCAAGAAAAATGGAAAAGACATTCACCACTCTGTATGAAGACTAGCAAAATAAAAGTTCCATTCAGTCAAAATAATGTGCAATGAAGGTTTCATTTTCACCAAAGAATTACATATATCTCCCTAAACCTAAATATGGCCTCGGGGGTATCAGCTAGACAACGGTAAACCCCTTTTCCCATGTTTTGAGGACTGTAACATAGGTGACGAAAGAAAAGCCCTAACTGAAGGAAGAAACTGGAAGAGAGGTGCTCAAAGGGAAAGATAAGGGAAAAGAAGACTTACAGGAAACTAGACGCAGAAGGACAGAAAAGTAGGGAAGATACAGAGATGGTCTGAAAATCGCACGAACAGAGTCTCCCCCAGAATCAGAATGGTAAAGTGATGAAAGAGGAGGAGGAATGCTGCTTTTATAAGGCAGCAGGATGACTCCTCGGAAACCGAAGGCACGCCCTCATCACACCGCCTCGAAAGGCGCGCACGTTGCTTCGGTATTCCGTACTGCGAGCCAGTTGACGCCACCCGTCAAGATCATGGCGGTTTCGGCAGTAAAAGCCGTCATAATAATTAATTGTCTCGGGCAGGCACAATGATTTTGGCGCTTCCTGGCAGACAGGCTGGCAACGGATGGATAGAACTCTTAAATGAAATCATGATGAAGACCGCGACACCTACGGCCGATTACAAAAAAGTGTGCTAGCTCGGTACTCATATGAGCTTCCACGTCTCCAGCTCCCTACCTCAATCCAGCCCCGAGCTGATGAGATCGACAACTAGGGGGCAATTGTGTGTAGTGGTTGTGTAAAACCGAGGTAATCTTCTACTTTGACACTGAAATACCAATTAGGGGTTATGCCGGCCTCAATTAACCCAGTTCGGCAAAAGTGCCAACTGGTACCGAGTTGGAGTTGGATTCTGTCAAGTATACCGGCCTCGTTCATTGCGGGCTCTGCCCGAGCGCCTCGGTACCAATGCCCGACCTCGAGAATCCCTGATCTCGGTAATTTCCATCTCGGTCTACTTGACCGAGATGGGCATTGTCCTTCTAAATCTCCATTATGAGATAAGATGGCTACATTACAAAGACCCCCTGACAGAGGGTGACCGCCAGATGTTGATAAGGGACCTTCCCTATCACGTCCACATTTATGTGAGGGATTTGAGGGGATGTCCGATGGGACAAGTATCCTCACCTACCAAGGGTCCTAGGAGTGGGCTGATGGGACAAGTATCCCCACCTACCTCCACTATGGAACCTTCTACTCTCTCCTATATATACCTGCATGGTAATCCCATAAGAGGTAAGCAATAAGACAGCCTACATCTTGTTGTTTTTTCTCACATCTTCTTCCTCACTTCACCCTAGTTCAGTGACTGCACTAACTCAGGCGTCGGAGTACCTTTGGCTGACAGCAGCCTCGGGCCTTGACCTCTGTTTTCTCTTTTCTTTCAGATTTCGGATCATCAGAGACGTTCCCGTTCAGCTAAATAGCTTCTCTGTGAACTCTTACCATCTTCTACACCAAGTTCGTAATTTTTAGGCACGCACAGCTCTCTAAAGAGGAAATCAAACCACTCATATTTTCTAGCTTCAATCAAGCTCTAACATAAAGGACTCCAAGGTATTTATTCAGAAATACTCATTTCCAAACATGTTTTGTCAGTTTCTAGAACTAATTTATAGGGTAATTCCAAATGGAAACACCCATAAAAAATCCTTTTTTCACAAAAATTGATTTTCACTACAGCCTTTTGTAAGAAGATTGCAGAAACAATATACAGATTTAGGGTGGATGGCAAAGAAGTGAAGAACATTTCTGCATATGACAATAGCATTAAAAAAATATTCAAAGAAACATGATATCCATAATCCCTGTTTTAGTTCACCTCATAATTGTCATAGTTACAACATTATCTATATGGACGCTTGGTCACAGCATAAACAACTATAAGGTCCCCTCCCTTTGGCAGCCAATCAGCATGATACATGGAACCTTTGACACTACTTACACCACCAACAACAACAAAACCCAACACCACCCACACTTAAAACACCAATATAAAAAACACAACGAACAATGGACCAAGCCAAACACTGACAATGACACGGCCTATCCAAAAGTGTTTTTTCCCCTTTTTGTTAAATCCAAGAGTCTCAAAGAAGGCATCAGTGCAATGCCTATAACATGCCCAAAAATCTGCGACCAATTGGACATCCAAACACAACCGAACCGCATCTCAAACATCAAATTCCATAAAACTCAGATCAAAACAACAGCACTGCATTCGATGAATGCAACCGCTCCTAAGACTAATCAGATACAAAATCAAAATCATAACGTGAAGAAGGAGAGAGACAAATCAATAGAGTGAACCTAAATCAAGTGCATGGTGAGCAAAAGAATATATTCTATCAAATTATCATCCACCATTCAAAGAAGCCTCATTTTTTTAAAAGTTTCAATATAAAATTTCTTACCAGATAAGATCGATCGAAATCTGGGGGACCAAAGCAAAGTTACCATGCAGTTCTGTTGCTCCTGAGTGGAAATGGCTGAGATTGAATGGTGCGAGCAAGAGAATGGAAAAAAAAATCTGTAAGTACATACATATATAAATCGGGAAAGAGAGAGAGAAATAGAGCGAGAGGGAGAGGGAGAGGGCGAGGGAGAGAATAACTGGTGGCGGCACCGGCGCAAGAGATCGTCCGGCGGTGGTGTGGCTGGTACGACGAGAGGGCAGAGCGCGGGAGCAGGGGAAAAAAAGCTGGGAAGGGAAAGTGGGATGGAAAAAAGTTGTTGGAGAGAGGGAGAGGGAGAGGGAGAGGGAGGGAGAGAGAGACGGCTCTGGCGCAAGAGATCGTTCGGCGGTTGCGTGGCTGGTGCAACGGTAGGGTAGAGGGCGGGAGCAGGGGAAAAGGGGAAAAAAAACTGGGAAGGGAAAGTGGGAAGGAAAATAGTTGTTTCGCTGGGGTTTACAAGAGAGCATTAGCAACCGCTATTGCGGCCGCCAATGGAGGTCGTTAATGGGGTCTTTTGCGACGGCATGAAGCGGCCGCCCGCCTTTCCCTGCGCCGAAAGGCTAATTTCTAGTTGTGTGTGTGTGTGTGTGTGTGTGTGAGAAATGCTCCTATACAAGCTTTTCTTACGGTCTTACGGTACAAGTCACTTAGTGAGGCATACTATTGGTTCATCCGAGCGGACCATTCAAACCTACTCCTCCTATTTACACAGGTGCCACCGAATTTTGATAGATCCGATTAAAGATGTTAAAGAAATGTTAAATATACGATAGTGGGTCCTATAGAATGGTAGGTGGGTCGGTTGGATGTCATGATTCCTTTTATCTGGAGACAAACTATTGGCTTGGGTAGTGGGCCTCACTTAAAAGGGATTTCTGCGATCCTCAAAATCAAATAACCTGATTCAAAACTCGCCATTTGCTTGGGAAAGAGAACCGTGATAAAGAAATGGCATGCAAGGTCATTTCATTCCTTTTTTTTTTTAATAAAAAAAATGGGGATGAGTCTTAGTCAAGTAACAAAAGAAAACTCTAACACTGCCAATTGATGAGATGAGGTCCATGAGGACTTTTGGTTGCAACAGTTTCTGGCCCATTTCCTTAATTTCCCTGGCATTTTCCTTCGCCCTTTGGTCTTCCAAGGGCATTTTTTGTACTGTGACTGCTTTTCTAAAGAAAAAAATTGTGGAAAGTGGAAAACACTTTTTTCATTCTACAAATCAATCACTTGGTGTGGCCATTTTTATCAGGAGGGAAAGCAAAATTAAATAAATATATAAGACTTGTACCATTGCATGGAAAAACTTGTCAAGGAGTTAGGAATCCGTGTGGCTACGCAAAGGAGTAGAATTTTGTGTAGAAAAGACAGAGATGAGGAACGATGCATTGAAAGACCACCAACGAGTTCGGATCGCTGGTGTAGGGATGATAACTAGGCCATGCCGTGTCCAGGCAGCTGGGCTCAGCTTAACACGGTCCAAGGTGCGGATTTACCCATATTGTATTGGGCCATACCGCCCATGTCCGGCCCACATGCCTCTTCTGATTTTTTTTAAAAATTTACTTATATAAATTGAAAGAGACTTTGTAGACTTTTATGAGTTCTAAATTTAAAATAAAGTTGAAATTATTAAGATAAATGCACAGATATTAAGCTAATTTATAAGTGAATAATAAATCTTTAATTATTGTAAGTTTTATATTTTATTTATATAAAAATATTAAAAATTTAATATAAATGGGCCGTGCCGTGCAGTGCCTCAGCCCAGCATGGCCTGGATATTTTTGGTGCCATGACATGCTGTGTCGAGGCCCAGGGATCCCTGGCCCAACACGGCCTCGGTGGGGAAACTGGGCCGCGTTGTGCCAAGGCCAAGGGATCCCTGGCCCAGCACTGCCCAAGTGGAGAAACCAGGCCGTGTTGTGAGAGCAAGTTGACCAAGTCAACAACCCAACTACTTTTTTTTTCCGTGCTGGGCCATGCCAGACCTGGGCAGCGCGCCTAGATTTTCATCTCTATCCTGGTGTGGTCTCATACACACTTCCATGAGTACTGGAATGTATCCAAACTGTTAGAATTGAATGTCATTCCATCTGGCGGCGCATGCATATCTTCAAACTGTGCTTCAATAAAATTTGCCCCTTTATGAAATTGAACATTAAATTGATAATGTAATTGATATGCATGATTCATAATATATAAGATTGTCCTAACCACATTGAATCTGGTCCCAACATAAAATTGAACACGTGACAGATAATGTAGCTAGTTAACACATATGATTGTGTTACTCACATTACCAATCATGTTATTCAATTTTATGGTGGGACCAAATTTTATTGAAGTAGAATTTTAGAATACGCTGCCAGCATTCAATTCCAACGGTTAGGATCATCAGTGGATGGCCCCCACAGGGAGTTCAACACATTCCACTGAGGGGATCCGGACTCACCGGAGTAAGCCCTGCACAAAAAGATAAAATTAAGTCAAAATTAAAATGGGCCGAAACCCTTCGTGGCTGGTGCGTCGAAGCCTCCCGGTTCAAAAGCCGTTTTTGACTCGTTCCTTTTCTTTTTTAACGACTGATGATGATGATCTGTAGAAAAGTCAGGGAGATATGGACAAAGAACAGGTGCGGTAGATTGATAAAAAATAAGTTCTAATCAGATGATCAGAGCCGTAGAATACACGCTCTGAGCGCTAAGACCCACTCCTAGTCTCAGATATGGACAGTGGCTAGAAGCCGAACGTATTTAAATTTTTATACGTATCTCCTCATTCGTATGGGAAGAGAAGTTAATACAATTAAGTTAGTGCCCATTCAATTTCAAGACTCTAGACAAAGAGTACGATCCTATTCAAACTCTCCTAGCTCCTGGACTACGACTTGTACTAAAATTGATTTCGAAAAACTATGACCACATGCACTAAAATTGAGTCAATAGTCTTAACAGCTTCCAGTTATAAAATCCCCCCTCCCAGAGCAACTTCAGAGCACAACCCAACCATCCCACACACATTCATTGAACAAGGGTGGAATTGAATTCTGATCATTCTAGCTATTTCCAGCAATGAAGCCCTGGTTCTTCATCTTCGTCTGCCCTTGCCTTTGTCTGGGCCTAGTTCCAGCAAAGAAGCTATGGCTCCTCTTCTTCATTTCCTTCTCCATTTCTTTAGCTGTGGCAATCAAGCTACTCCTAGACTCACCCAATAAAAACAAGAAGAGAAATCTTCCACCTGGTCCTCCAACTATACCCTTCTTGGGCAACCTGCAATTGCTAAAGAAATCTGTTCTGGACATTGAGTCCTTCCTTTGCCAGCTGCATGCCAAGTATGGCCCCATCATCACTCTCAGAGTTGGGCTCTGTGACATGATCTTTATTAACGACCGCTCGCTCGCTCATAAGGCGCTGGTCCAGAAGGGATCCATCTTCTCAAACCGAACACCAGCGCAAGGGATGAGCCGAATCACTACCAGCAATCAACACACCATCAGCTCGGCTGGGTACGGCTCGTCCTGGCGCAACCTGCGCCGGAACCTTGTGTCTGGAGTATTCCACCCTTCCTGCGTCAAGTCCTACTCTCAAGGACGGGAATGGGTTCTCAAGACGCTGGTTGGAGAGCTCACACAGTATGCTGACTCGGGCGAGCCAGTGGTCGTCTTTGAGAAAGTACAATATGCTATGTTTAACTTGCTCTTGCAAATGTGCTTTGGACAAAAACTCGACCAAAGTACCGTAAAGAAGATTGAGAGCATTCAACGCAGAATGATCATGGGCTTAGACATCTCCACTCTCTTTCCTTGGATTGGAAAGATACTGCTCCACAAGAAGTGGAACGAGCTTTTACAGATGCGACAAGAAAAAGAAGATCTTTTCGTCCCATTGATAAAAGCTCGACAAGACAAAAAGCTACGTCAAGAGGGCGACGACAACTTTCTCCATAGTTATGTGGATTCGCTTCTGGGTCTCGAGCTTGCAGATGAGGGAGGCAGAAAGCTCACCCAAGGAGAGATGGTTAGCCTATGTTCCGAGTTTTTGACAGCCGGGACTGACACCACGACGACTTCGGTTCAGTGGATCATGGCTAATCTAGTGAAGCACCAAGACGTGCAAGCGAAGCTGGTGGAAGAGATAGAGGGAGTGGTGAGGAAGGAGGCAAAAGAAGTGAGGGAGGAGGACCTGGATAAATTGCCTTATCTGAAGGCAGTGATAATGGAAGGTCTGCGCCGACACCCTCCGTCACACTTCGTTATTCCCCACACTGTTTCGGAGGAGGTGACATTGGAAGGGTACGTTATACCAAAGAATGCCACCATCAATTTCATGGTAGCAGAGATGGGGTGGGACGATAAGGTGTGGAATGAGCCCATGGCATTTAAGCCAGAGAGGTTCTTAGATGGCGGAGAGAAGGTGGACATAACAGGGAGTAGGGAGATTAAGATGATGCCTTTTGGAGCTGGGAGACGTATATGCCCGGCGCTTAATCTGGCTATGCTTCATCTTCAGTACTTCGTGGCAAATCTAGTGAGGGAGTTTGAATGGAATCCTGTGAAAGGAGAAGAGGTTGATCCGAGTGAGAAGCTGGAATTTACTACTGTCATGAGAAAGCCTTTGAAGGCAAAGATCACCCAAAGAACAAAATAATGGCAGGGTGGCAAGTTCTAGGTTTCGTTATGCATGTACGATGCATGTAGGAGTTAGGAGAAGTGATGCATGACAATGTCCCACTTCCCATTCTCCAAGGTCAACAATAATATATGCATATGGAAATATATATAAATTCCATGTTATATATATGGAAGTATATATATATAAATTCTTTGGCATGGGCATTCAGCTTCCAATCTGTCAATCATTGATGTCGTTGCATGGCTCTTTAGTAAAATAAAATAAGGATTTTTCATTTGTTGCTTATTGCATTGTTCTATTATATACATATAGTAAAGTAGCCCAAATTTACATATTTTTTTAAAACATTTTTTCCCTGAATCCCATGATTTCATGGGATAGTGTATGTCACAGAAATTCATAAATCCCTTGCTATCATTGCTTTTATATCAGCATCTTAGAAAAATTATTTTTCAAATGATAAAATTCGAAAATTGATGATCAAATGTGTATTTACTTTTCACAAAATGTCAGTTTCCATGTCCTATAAAAAAATAATTTTTTTACTATTTGCTAAAAAAATATGATTATCATATCATGGGATATGGTGAAAAAAAATTTTAAAAAATAATGTTGACCAAAGTCAAACGACTCTATTGACGGTATCAAAATTTGGGTCATGAAATTAGGAAAGCAGAGTTTAATGTGAACCAATAAATCAAAACTCCTAGATTTTATAAGTTGCAAGTCTTCCCTGCTATTCAAAGCCTTTGTGATTAATTTAAGAATCGCCGAAAGGTTTACAAGGAAAACCCCCTTGCACTAGGATGCTCATACTCAGGATGCAACTATGCTGGGACCAAATACTTGATATCAGGGCTACCCATTGTTTTTCCTTCTCTTTTTGACCTTTATACTCATATATGTTGATATCTGACATATGTAAAATATTAAACCCTCCCAGTAGATGCACTACTCTTTCTCCCCTTTTTAGAAAATGATGGGGCCCCGCATGCCACGGCCCGTGTGAGTTCAAGCAAAACACAGGCCAACACAGAATACAATGTCACTTAGTATAGTGTAAGACTTGATCTATCCACAAATAAGACTCACAATAGGACCAATGGATGTTGAATTATTGGCGAAGAAGTTTCGAAGTAGTGTGACTCTCTGAAATTATCTATATCAGATAAGGGAGTCCTAAGGTTGGTTAGAAACTATTTTTACATTAAAGACAAGAGGCAAAGAGATTTACATGACTTCTTGATTTTCAGAGCACACATTGATCGACGGCCGTAAGTCGAGTCTCCGCTTACGATCCATCGATTAATATCCGAGCTTGGCATGGTGTTGATCTAGGGCTTCATTTTGAGCCCTCGTTGTAGTTTTGGGGTTTTCTGTCACTCAAGACTTGAGGAGAGAGTTGTCCTCTTGTTGGGGAATATTGATCAACATGCAGAGGCCTTTTTTCCCTTGTTTCCCTCGAAAGTCAAAGATGACGTACGAAGAAATGAGTACTTTTGAGCCAAGCCAATCAGCTGGCTTTGTCTTCTTTGTCTTGTTTTCTAGCTGTATGTACCTCCAACTCTAGCTCAATTCTCTAACGACTATTTACCATTTCTCTTCTTCCTATAATTGTTTATTAATTTTAGCTTAGAGTTAGTTGGAGAGGTATCATGTGGACATGTGGAATCTATGTTTAATACACTACCCTATCTAATTCTACAAAATGAATTTTAGAGAAAATGTTTGATTCCTTACATCAGCAATTGAGAAAAATACGGGAAATTTTCACTTTATATCGAAAATTCTTTTCACATCCAACAATATTGCTATTACTAAAATACATTTTTCAATTAAAGTGCAGATCTTTCATGATTAGGCTTAATCAGTCCATAAATATAATATTCTTCTCTCCAAAATACTGCAACATGAAGGATTTAAAGCCAAAAATATATTACGATATGCAGTTAACTCTGTATTATCTGCAGCATGCATTACATCTATATATTTGTGATAATATCTTAATGTACTATTTGTTATCATGTTCTTAAGTGAGTACTTTTGAGACTATATAGATCAAAACAAATTATCAACTTGTTACATAATGTAAATACTTATTAATTCCAAGAAAGAGAAAATCTTCTTACAGAGTATACGTCTAGATTGTCACCAAAGACAGAAGGCACCAATGCACAATGCGCGGTGTGCAGATGCATAAGAGAAAATCGTCTTTAATTTAAAAAATTATTTTATTATATTATATTATATTGGTAATTAGAACCATTATTAACTTTTTTAAATATAACCTCATTCCAATAATACATGTATTATTGGAATACCTATATATAATTATTTCACAGATATATACTATAGTGTTTTGGGTTTGCATTTAATAATTTATAAATCAATTCATCGGTTCCTAGGCAGTAGTCTCACGACCCTTTAATTTTAATACATTATTTCTTAGCCTTCCTAAAAGGTTAACTTTTTCCAACCCAATAATCCAATCTAAAGATCCCAACGGTTTCTCCTCTTGCAGGTGCTGGTATTTCCATCAAAGTCAATTTCGTCATGGGTACTTTTTCCCACAAACGATGTCTCATCTGTTGGAATTTTGAAATATTCCAATGGTTCCACATGCATATTACCTGTCCATTTCTACATAGTTTGGATGTGTTTTTTCTTGAATGTGGAGCCCATATGTTAGGCAATGAAGACCATGAACTTGGTCAGACCCAAGCCTACCATAATCAGACAAAAGAACATTTGTCCATTCTTCTTTCTTTTCCAGGAAAATGCTGTTGAGTTTTGATACATAGTTTTTCATGGTCTAACATTTCTGC
The DNA here is from genome assembly GCA_028538565.1 of Umbellularia californica. Taxonomy (NCBI): domain Eukaryota; kingdom Viridiplantae; phylum Streptophyta; class Magnoliopsida; order Laurales; family Lauraceae; genus Umbellularia; species Umbellularia californica. The sequence continues at coordinate 12,104,484 of JAPQWN010000005.1, forward strand.
TTGCACGTGGAGCCCATTATATCTATAATCAGGACCATAAACCTGATGTGACTCAACTTGGGTCCATCAGTAACCAAATACTTTGCATCTTAGCATCCAATTTCAAAAAGAGCCTTGCATCTTTCCCACCAGAGCCTGGACCTTGTAACTTGCCACTTCCAATGCAGCTATGGCCCTCTGGGTCATTAAGGCTCACCAGAGCCTTCATGATGACTTGGACTTGGATGAACGTTTATCAATGATAATAGGGAAAACTACCTTATGGACAGCCTAGAACCTGACATTTATCCAATACCAGAAAAAAGACTACAAATTGCCTAATAGAAGATCGTACAAAAAAGGATCGGAAGTCCAAAGTGGGACAATTTTACCCTTTATCATGCAATATCCTAAGGCGGTAGGATATCCCAGGGTTCGATATCCCAGGCCTGTAGGATATCGCAACGTTCGATATCCTAGGCTCGTAGGATATCGCATTATTACCTACTCCCACCATACAAGATAACACATTTTTATACCACGAACTGAAGACCTCTGTTTCCATCTTCTCCCTTTTGGCTTGTGGGTTTCGATAGGATATTACCATTCCATCTTCTTTCATCCGTACTTTATACATTTTATTCATCATAACAGGTATGTGGGACCATATAATTTCTGAATGCGTTAAAAAAAAGCCCATAAATGTAGTATTAATATACATTTTTTCTACTTTGATTCTTATTATGGAAACTGTAAATCACTCACTAAGATTTAGATCCCTCCATGAAATGCATTATTTTGTTCAACTTCTTGCATTTGATGTGTTTTTTGTATTGATATACTGCTCCTTCATCTTGTATATTTTACCATTAACCTATTTAATAGTTCATTGGTGAAGCCTTTTTTTTTTTTTTGGATTTCTATGTTATAGTAAAATGTATGAATTTGTTACTCACTAGAAAATAAGATATTCTGAGTCCTTTATAGGTACTAATATTGTGGCATTATATTGTTCTTATAAATCTCATAACAAAGGATTTGATGGTGAAATTCATCCTATGATTACTACATATTTCCAATCCCTGCAATGTTTATTAATAAAATATATTGTATTTTTATTGTTTTAATTAGGATGTCAGATGTTGATTTCTGTCTTATACTGTACTTTGATGGAAAGCTAGATGTGGATCGCTCACATCCAATATATAACGGTGGATAATAGAAGCTTATCTTTGTCTATAGCAACATAACTTACAATTCACTAATTGAAAAAGTTATAGCAGAAACCAATTGGGAGATGAGAAGGTAACGAGAAGTAATGGTATAAAGAAGAGATTATTCATGAATGAAACTTATATAAACCCATAAATAGTCCTTGAGGATAAAGTCAGTCTTTTTCCAATTACCAAATTCAATAAGTTTGTACTAAAACTTTTGAAATTTAGTTTCTGAATATTTTTTTCCATCAATGTGTTTATGATTGATCATCCACTAAGCAGGTTTGATTTATCGGGCACTGAACCTATTCAGTTCGATTTAAACAGCTCGGGCATTGAACATATTCAGTTCAATTTAAACAGCCCCGTGGCATGTGCTACTTCTCCACCGCATGAATTCCAGCATTTTGTTATGGTAGAAAACGGAATATGTGTCGCAGAAGTGAATAGAGAGAAATCTAATGCAATACAAGACAATATTATTGTTGACACTTTGATTCCTGATTTAGAGCACACTGATGATGAGCATGTAGAGAATTCCCAATATGACATGTGGAAGGGAAGACAATTTCCAGATCATCATGATTCATTCAGAGAAACATTGGGGAAATTTGCAGTGCACAAAAACTTTACTATTAAGCCTCTGCAAACGAGCAAGACAGAAGTCACTACAAGATATGCTGATCTTACTTGTTCATGGCGTATCCACGCTTTGCTTGTATTACAATGTTATCCGGATCAGGGAATGAATAGGATCTGGGAGCAGGTCTCCGAAGATCGAGTAAAGTGGCAATCCTATTTGCATTCACAGACAGTGTCTTTCCCCGAACATAGGTCTTAAACCACTTCTTGTAACATCACATATGTTGCAATAAAAGTCCCGTACCCAGTCTTCAAAGCATTCATCAATCAAGTTCGTTAGAATCATGCAACGGTTAAGATGAAGCCAATGCAAAAACCTTGTAGTGGTGAGATCGGTCTACACAACTATTCTCTCAAAGATGATTGTGCGATTGATGAATCTTGATTCAAAACGTTGAGCAGCCTCAGCATCCTTAAACCGTTCAGTATTGAAATTAGAGGAAGACCCAGCTGGTCGCTTCCCTTTATAAGTTTTAGGAGACATGTTGTACCATGGAGAGTCATAGAGATAAATAAACAAACATATAAGGTGCAAGATTTCTCCTAGTCAATTCAACAAACACAGTGTGTGTAGAAAAATCCTATCCAACTTTGATGATATATATAAATGACTTCATATAATTCCAAAGGGTGAAACATCATATAGCACTTTGTCACAAATCATATAACCGAGTAATGTCATCTGTTAAAATGGAGAACACCCAAAATAAAATCACGGGAAATTCTATATGCACCCACACATTGTGCTGTGCACACCCACATTCTTCTATGAAAAATCACTATTCATTGAAGAATGTGGGTGTGTTCAGCAGAAAAATGGGTGCATATAGAATTTCCCTAAAATCACATGCACTTCCACTCAACCTTCAATCAAATTCAAAAGTTCCTTTTTCCTTATTTTTTTTAAAGCAGCAGGTTGTTGGGACTTATGTATTGAATAATGTTGTTAATGAACAGTTAGTTTCAAAATGGCTATCGACCTCCATTGGTAAACATCATCTTATTCCATATGACCCATGGTTACTGACATGACAGATCATGTATTTTTGAATTCCGAAACCTCTTTTTTTTTTTTTTTCTTTTACTAGACTTCAAAATATGTTTAGATATGAGTGTCAGATCTCAAGAGAACCCTTCCTCGTACACATTGTAAAAAGAAATGCCAAATACATAAGTTTGGGGTGAATCAAGAAAACCCAAGAAAATCGAAACTACACGAGTGAATGTAAGAGAAAAAATAATAATAATACCCATAAGAAGAAGAAGAGAAGAGGATCATACTTGAGAAGATGAGAGAAGAAAATGAAAGAAACAAGTGACGAGAGTAGGAGTGGGGTAGGATACAGTCAGATAAATGGCATTAATCCTTGAGAAGAAAGGGATAAATGGCATTAATCATTTTACGAAAATACCCCTGGCAAGGAGGGTGGGCTCGCTATAGCCAGGTTTGGCATTCGTGTGGGCTCGCTATAGCAAGAACTTCTCTGGAAAACCTCATATTCTCGCTACTATTCTCGCCTTAGTTAGAATCTAACGGTGTGATATCCTACGGGTCTGGGATATCGAACCCTAAAATATCCTACATGATTAGGATATCGCAGGATAAAAAGGTAAAACTGTCCAACTTTGAACGTCCTTTTATATACAATCTTCTATTAGGTAATTTGCAGTCTTTCATTTAGTCTTGGATAAATGTAGAGTTTTGGGACATTCGTAAGGTAATTTTCCCATGATAATATCCGTGACCGTGACAGAAAGCAAGGCCTCATGATTTGATCTGTCCTTAAAAGAAGCGAAGAGAGTTGAAAAAAGAGTCAGACGCTCTGTGGCTGCTATTTACCATGTAATAGATCCCATTGACTTCATCCTGACGCTCAACGTGAGCAGTCATCCACATATGGACATATGGTTCAAAAGGGACAATTACCGAACGAACTTTCTTAAAGTTGATAATAGCCCCAGAACAGCCCCAAAATGTATATTTACCACAGAGCGGTTCGATCCATAGGATATCGCAGCTTGCGATATCCTTGGAATGTAGGATATCCCACAATCACTTGAACAGTCCATGTATTTATTTTTTTTTTCCTTGACTGTGGGACCACCAAACCACCATCCAAACCGTCACTACAACAAGTTACACTTTTAGCGACGTTTTTTGGCGACGCTTTTAGAAAACGTCGCTAAAAGTGCCCTTTTACTGACGTTTTTGGCGACATTTTACAAAACGTCGCTAAAAGTGGCATTTTACCGACGTTTTTCACAAAAACGTCGGCAAAGTTGGATCTTGGAGGTGAAAATCAGAGATTATTACCGACGAATTAAAAACGTCGGTAAAATTGAATTTAGCGACGTTTCCTACGTTTTACCGACGCTTTTATTCGTCGTTAAAAGTATTTTTATTTTTTTTATTTTTCTTTTCTTTTTTGCCGACGAACAAAAAACGTCGGTAAAAGTATTTTTATTTTTTATTTTTTAATTATTTTTTAGTTTTCCGACGAAAAAAAACGTCGGTGAAAGTTTTTTTTTTATTTACTTTTCTTATTTATTTTTCCGACGAGAAGAAAACGTCGGCAAAGTTCAATTTTAGCATGAACTCGAAAATATGGTAGAGACATTTACCGCCGAATTGTTTTTTTACCGACGAAAATATGCGTTGGTAAAGAAATTACCGACGTTTATCTTCCAACGACGGTAAAGGTTGTTGATTTTTTTAATAACTTTTAAATAAGAAAAATAAAATACTTTTTACCGACGTTATTAAACGTCGGTAAATCCCTTTTTTTTTTTTTTTTTTGGCTCTCCCGCCCTCGAAATCTCTATTTTCCCTCTCCTCAATCACTTCTCTCTCCCGCCTCCAGAACCCATCTCTCTGCTCTCTCTCTCTCTCTGCTCAGACCCTCTCTGTCCATCTCTCCCATCGCCCTCTCTGGCCCATCTCTCCCATCGTCCTCTCTGCTCGGACCCTCTCCAGATCTCTACGCACGACGACCACAGAACCCATCTCCATCGCCCTTCCTATCTCTCCCTCGCTCTCCAGATCTCTCCAAAGCAGCAGCTCCCGGTCGCCTCACTCGCACCGCCAGACGCCTCCCCTGCACCAGGTACACCCCTCACTCTTCCTGCATTCCGCACACACCTCACACCCCATCTCTTTCTTCTTTGTTCTGTCTCTCCCTCGTTCCCCATCCCTCTATTTCCTCTCTGTCTGCTAAATGTGTAAACTGTTGTAGTGATTTTTTAATTTTTTTGGATTATATCAGATTATGTTGGATTGGGTATTTCTGCAACTTCTTGATTTTGATGTTGGATTGGGAATTTCTGCTACCAATCACTCATCTGGCTTGCAGTTCGTATCCAATTCCTTTGTGGCTGGAATGGTAGGGATTGATTGTCCTCTATCTGGCTTGTAAATCATTTTTATATCTTAAAAGCTGAACAATGATAGGGAAAAAACCCCTTCTCCGGCTTCTCCTTAAGCCACAACAGCCTCTTTAACCCCTCAAATCCATAATTTCTCTCTTTTGATCTTATCTTTTAATCTTCTTTAATACAATAGTACCCTAAAATTCTTCATTCAATGCCTCTCAACCTAAAAGGATCCATGAGGACGTGGTAGCCCAGTTGGTTGATACCGCGTTTCTCACCCTTTTCTTTCCAAGGATTGATCCCCGGATTCCTTCCTGTGGTGAGCAGGTTTCCTTCCTAGGGTAGTCTTCTAAAAAGGATCCCAGCCCCTTGGCTGGGGTAAAGAAAAAAAATAATCTGAAACTTCTCTCTCTGAATGTCTCAAGGCCAAAAGCAATCTCTCTCTCTCGACCCCACCAACCAAGAAAAGAGTTTTCTTTCTTTTTGTGGTGATTGCAACCAAGGCCTAGAAATCAATGATCACAAAGTGCTAGCGACCTCCGTCTTTGCCCCAAGTGCGATTTTCGTCTCCAGCGATTTCATTTATATCTCTATATATTTATCTAACTATCAATTTGTCTTTTAAATTCCTATCTGCCCTCTTATTTATGATGCAATCTCTCACTCAATGCTTCTCAGACTCAGCCTAAAAAATTTTGCTACCAATCACTCATCTAAAATTTGAACCTCATCATTACAGTACCCCTCCAAACCATGTTCAGAGACTCCCTTAAAGTACCAACATCAACATAACCTTTCACACTACCACTGGAAAAGGTAATGACACAGTGGGCCAAATCAAATAGCAGAACCAAGTACTCTACATGCTCGTGAAAATGTCACAGTGAAAAAAAAAAACACATGTACATACATAAAAATCCAATCTTTTTAGCAACTTAGTTATATTTGAGGAGAGGCATAGATAGATGGATGTAGAGTACAGATGTGAGTGTGAGTTCGTCCCTCCATGCAGAAAGAAGTTATCATTTGCTACTCTTACTGTGTTTTGGTGAGTTGCTATGTAATATATGACATGTGGACCTCTAGCTATGTGTGTGTGGGTCTGCTATTTATGCAAATATTGATGGGATGGATATTGATGTGAGTATATTTCAATGTTTACATGGAACTTAGATGCTCGGATATTGATGTGAGTATATTTCAATGTTTACATGGAACTTAGATGCTTGGTTTGTGTTATATTCTGGATTTAGTTTCAATACTATTTATGGATTATTCTTTAAGCTGCATATGGATATCCATCTGAAAAATGGATTAGTATTGTTTTGCTATTCTTCTGGGGCATTGTGAACTTCTTGTAATTTTTTTCCTTCTTCTTCTAAGGCCCAGTTGCAAGATAGTGTTAATTTGGGTTGAAAATTATAAATGTCATCATGGTTATGCTGGCACCCAAACACATCTTATCTTATCATATGCATTTTGATGTGGAGTGTTTTTCTTACCATCTGCCATGGTATGGAACAATAGAGAGAAATTATAGATTCAAGAGCAGAGGAAGAGTGGCTGCTTTTTTTTTTTTCATTAACATATATAATCTGATTGCATTTGGTACGTTATTTAATTACTTTTTAATGGGAAGCTCAAGGCTGTTTGATTTTGACCCAAAATGGGGAAGTCGCATCCATATTTAATGTTGTAAAGTTTGCTTTAGTCACTTCACAAGCATGAAGGTTTTAATCCTTGATGATTGATGCGGAGTAATTTTTCTCCTCATCTACCATGACAAGGAACTAAGAAAGGAAATTAAAGAATGGAGAGCAGAAAAGGAGTGTGTTTTTTAAATTTTTTGTTTTAATCTGGTTGCATTCGATAGGTTATCTAATTTCATTTCAATCTGTATGTGTAACTCATACCATCTCACATCTAACACCCGTATCATTTTCCCCAAAATAGAAACTTCTGTAATGCATAGAATCTCAAACCATAATTTATAGGATCTGAAACAGATAATACAGATATCGCATTACTCTCAAAACCACATTTTCACCACTTGCTTTTCGATCTTTCTTTTTTCTTTGCAATTTAATCTGTGTTTCTATTACAACACAAACAAATTTGAGGGGATAAGGCTAAGATGGTCATTATAATGATCATGATGATGAAGACAACCATGACTAAAATACAAATTGTCAACACTGATGCTACAGGTACAACTAGTTTAGAGGAGCTCTTGTACTCCAATTTGCAAATTGTTCACATATTTTGGCACTATAGCATTTGGGGCAACGTTGGAAATTGGAAATGGCATAAGCTTATAGACACGTCTCTCTCCACCCAAAATGAAATTAATGGGTTAGTTTGCCTATGAACTGAGGTGTATTCATATCAGCTTTTAGAGTTAAAGAAGGCATATCATCCTCAAATCTCTCAAACACACAAAAAAAAAAAAAACAGATTTAATTTCTTCCCAGGATAGGATAAAATTGGAATTAAGAAAACTCCAATCCCCTCAACATAGGTCAAACTAATGCTATCAAGTAATTTATACTTTTTTTTTTTTTTTTTTTGAAAGTTAACTGACACTCAATCTATTCAATATTGGTGAGCAAATTCTATTTCTAATTTCTAATTTCTAATTACTTGTGATTAGGTCAGATATGGACAGGAGTTGGATATTACGTTATCAGAACCGATTTAGTGCGGAGTACATAGCTGGGGTGATCTCATTTATTGATTTTGCAAAGGCGAATTCGGGCAGGGCAGTGTTGATTAACTGCCCGTGTAACGATTGCTGTAACTATCGAAAGCAAGACTATGAAACCGTGAGATGTCATTTGCACATTCATGGAATGATGGTCTCATACCTACGGTGGATATATCACGGGGAACCTATAGTTCAACCCGATGATTCGGATGAGAGCGATGATGAATCAGAAGAGAATCAGGATGAATACGATGAGTTGATAGAGGACCATTGTAGGGGAACTTACTTCGAGGAAGATGCTCAAGAGAGGGATGACGTGCAGGATTTTGAAAATTTGTTGAAGGCTTCACAGCGTGGCCTGTACCCAGGATGTAAAAGCTCAGATACTCTGTTATCGTTTGTCATCAAGATATTGCATGTGAAGGTAGAAAGTGGGTGTAGCAATAAGTCGTTCGACAAGGTCCTGCAGATTTTTAAGGACTTCTTACCTGAAGGTCATGTGGTGCCGGCCTCAGTTTACGAGGCGAAGAAATTATTACGTGACTTGGGCATGGGATACAAGAACATAGATGCCTGCAAACACAATTGTGTGTTGTATTGGAAGGAAAATGCTCAATTGGATAAATGTCCACAATGTGAAGAGCCTAGGTACAAGGTCAATGATGGCAAGCGAAAGAAGATCCCTCATAAGGTGCTCCGTTACTTCCCATTGACGCCGAGGTTACGCAGATTGTATATGTCTAGGAAGACAGCCACAGAGATGAGATGGCACAGTGATAAGCGCGTTGACGATGGGATAGCGCGCCATCCGGCTGATTCAGTGGAATGGAAAGGATTTGATAAGAAATATCCAGAGTTTGCCCAAGAGACACGTAATGTGAGGCTGGGGTTAGCCACCGATGGATTCAATCCTTTCGGTAACATGAGCACCTCTTATAGCATGTGGCCTGTCATACTTATGCCCTATAATTTGCCACCATGGATGTGCATGAAGGAGCCATTCTTGATGATGTCATTACTTATTCCAGGACCAAGCTCACCGGGAAACGATATCGATGTATATCTTAGGCCCTTGGTTGATGAGTTGAAGGAGCTGTGGGATCATGGTGTATCGACTTATGATGCCTCCACTAAACAGACCTTTCAAATGCATGCGGCTGTAATGTGGACGATAAATGACTTTCCTGCGTATGGTAACTTGTCTGGGTGGAGCACAAAAGGTTATAACGCTTGCCCCTCGTGTAACGACAGCTCGTTAGGGGTGAAGTTGAAAGATAAGATTGGGTATATTGGCCATCGAAAATACTTGGAACTGAACCACCAATGGCGTAGAAGCAAGGCCTTCAACGGTCAGCCTGAGCGTGAAAAAATTTCTTTGGATTTACCGGGGCAAAAGGTACTAGATCAGCTAGAAGAACTAGCGCCGGTCAAGTTTGGCAAGAATAACAAAAGACCGCGTGACTCCGGAGAACTGAATTGGACAAAGAAAAGCATCCTATTTGAATGGCCCTACTGGAAGTGCAAAAAACTCCGACACAACCTTGATCCTATGCACATTGAGAAGAACATCTGTGTAGCTTTGGTTGGAACAATTTTGGGCATAAAGGGCAAAAACAAGGACACCGAGAAAGCGCGTAAGGATTTGAAAAATATGGGCATCAGGCCAGAGTTGCATCTAGTGGAGAGGGGCGATGGATCCAGCTTGAAGCCGCATGCCTCTTACACTTTGGAGACAAAACATAGAGATGGATTTTATGAATTCTTGAAGTCGATCAAATACCCAGATGGCTATGCGGCGAACCTTTCGAGGTGTGTAACCTCGAAAAATGATAAATTAGCTGGTTTAAAGAGCCATGATTGCCACATCCTTATCCAACGCATCCTTCCTATTGGCATGCGCGGCTTTCTGAATAAAGATATTTGTACAACATTGTTTGAGTTGGGCAGCTTTTTCCAAGACCTCTGCTCGAAAACACAGAGACGCGATGATTTGAAAAAATTGGAGGAGCAGATAGTTTTAATATTGTGCAAGCTGGAGAGGATTTTTCCTCCTGCTTTCTTTGATGTGATGGTTCATCTATCGGTTCATTTGCCACGCGAGGCCATGCTTGGTGGACCGGTGCAATATCGGTGGATGTACCCGATAGAAAGGTAATAGTTGATGACTATTGATTAATTATTTATGTATTAATGCAACTAACTGCCTTGCATTGAAAATCGTAATTGTTATCATTGGTTGTCTAAAGGTTTCTGAAGACCCTAAAAGGATACGTTCGCAACCGAGCTAGGCCTGAAGGTTCGATCGCTGAGGCTTACATTGTTAAAGAGTGCCTCACTTTTTGCTCAATGTATTTAAGGCAGACTGATCGAATAGAGCGCTATGATGATGGTGGCGAATGTGGCCCGGGGATGTCGGTCTTCACACAAATTGTCCGTCCCATCGGACCGATGCCAAGAGCACATGATCCTTCTCAAAAAAAGTGTGACATGGCTCATTGGTTTGTGCTGAATAATTGCCCCGAGGTGGAGCCGTATCTGCAGTATGTGCTTCAATCTAGCCATATTTATGCATTGCTTGTTAACTCCTTAATTCATTCTCTACTCTTACTTATTCATTAAAAGCTATCTTGAGTAGGGAACACAAGAATTTAGTGCAAGATCAAAGAACTGGAGATGTCGGGCAGATACAACGAAAAGAATTTGCAGGATGGTTCAAACAACGTGTAAGACATATAAAATATCATCATTTTAATTGCTACATATTATTAAATTGCACTTCAAATAACATTATTCTAATACATTTGCCTTAATCTGCTTATGTAGATGAATCAATTGCGAACTCTAGGGTCACCAGAAGCTTTTGATGAGATGTGGTCATTAGCAAATGGCCCTAGATCCCTAGTTAATCTTTACCAGGGGTGTGATTGCAATTGCGTCCGATACCACACTATAGACCGTGAGAAATGCCGTAGGAGCCAGAGTAGTGGCTTGGTTGTGGAAGGGGAATACCAAGGGGTGAAGCATGACTACTATGGCTACATCTGCAAAGTCTGGGAATTGTCCTATCGGCACGGGGGTAAGGTGGTCTTATTTGAATGTGAATGGTACAACACTAGTACCAAGCACAAGATAAACATCGAAGACCATGTTACAAGCATTGATATCACGGGCCGTTGGTGTACGGATGATCCATTTGTCCTACCAAGTCAGGTGACACAAGTATTCTACGTCAATGACACCAGCAGAGGAAAAAATTGGAGAGTCGTAGAACGGGTCAAGCCTCGGGGAGTATGGGATGTACCTGCTAAGCGGGATGACGACGACGACGATGATGTGCCTAATGATGCATTTCAGCAACACGAAACGACATTTGTTGTCCCAGTCCTCGTCGATGGTACTAATGTCCAATACTCTAGGGATGATCTAGATCCTGATATCGTTCTTAGTGATGAGTCAGCAGACGAGGATGGCCAAGACGAGGATGAAACACTGGCGGAGTACGAAAATGAAGAAGAAAATGATGTTCATAGTCAGGAAGATGATGACATGGAATATGACATGTAGTGTTTGTTTCAGGTTTTGCATATGTAATGATTAAGTAAATTAATAAAAATCTTGTCTTACATAATGACATTGTCTTCAATTTCATTTTCTCTTTTGATTTGTTCATATATGGATAAGACATTTCTACATTTCACATTTTATTCTTACTTCTATATATCATAGTTGCAAAAGATGCCAAACAGAGGGAAAAAATGGGTCAAACCAGGAGAGTTGTCCCGTCAAGTGCAAGCATCCAATTATTTATTAAAGAGAAAAAAGACAATTAAGCAGAATGCAAAAAAACTTGCATCTCTAGGACTCCCGCCGACCGCATGTACTATATTTGGTTTGGCTAGAGGGACAAACGAGAAGGGAAAGAGGAATGTTAGTGTGAATGATGAGGATGAGAACTACATTCCCCGCGAAGATGATGTAGATGACGAGACATCTTGGTCTCAATCGGATGAGGTAATCTTTCTATGAATGTCTATGACGTGTACTTGAAAATATTAGTTTTGATAGTGAAACTCACGCTAAAATGATTTCCATTTCCATTTAATGTAAATTGTTGACATTCACTTTACTAATATTTTTGATTTTTGCTAATAATTATTTATTTTCCTTGTCACTTTGCGTTATGTCAGATTGCAGATATGCCTCGGGAAAATAGGGTGAAACGTGCTCGGAGGATCGCAGCTGCAATTCTAGTCACACCTGAGGCCTCGACACAGCCTCTGCCAGCTACTCTTCTAGTTACACGGTCTGGAGGATCAGGGAACACCCCTGATTTGGCAGCCCCCCTGCCTCTGCCGATTCAGCCTCTGACCACACGGCCCTCGCCGACCCAGCCTCAGCCGTCCCAGCTTCCGACGAGTCCTCATACAGTTGGGAGCAGCGTAGGTGAGAAAATTCTGACATTTTAAGATTCAGAATGGTTCACCTCAATTTAATGATTTGTGTTCACTAACTCATTTAGCACTTTCATTTTAACAGCATCAGCCCCAGTCTCGGAGGTTCCGAGCCGTGTAAGGGGTGTTACGCGAGGGAAGAATGTGACAAAGCTGAGGAAACAGCTGGGTCATAACATCCCAATCCCGATCCCCATCTCCAGTCATAGGCCAGTCGGGGAACATGCCCCATCACTGGTTAACCATCTCGGGTTAGCCATTAGAGAGGTTGCCCCAGTCAGGCCCCATGGATGGAAGAAGCTTGACAGTGGGATCAAGCTTGCTGTCATTGCTGCCGTTCAGGTAAACTTCAACGAGAAATATCAACCAAATTGATTATAGTTGTGCTCCGCATTACAATTTGATTATATATTTTGAGGGCATGGAATCCATGAAAATAGATGAGCCATTGTCTATTTTGAGGGCATGGAATCCATTTAATTTAGCTAAAGGAATCGCTTATGATCTCTAGCCTTTGTGAAACTACAGAAAAATATCTGACTTGCCATACAGTTTGCTCTTGAGAATATCTGAGTTGCCATTTCAAAAAAAAAGCTACTTTCAAAAAAATGTAGACTCAAATTTTGATTCGATGAAGTTTTATGACTGGATTCTTGTCTGACACCAATTGCAGCTTAATATATTATAGTTTGTTATTACTAATCTTTATATGGCTCTCCCCTAATTGCAGCAAATTTTCGATATCGGGGACTACGAGAGCGATATGCAGCTCAGGGCGGACATTGATCGCCAATGTGGGGTTTTGTATAGGAATTGGAAGTATGAGCTGCATAGTCACTATCTCGAGTTGTTGGAGCAGAGGGTTCCCCGACCCCAGGACCACCCTGCGGAGGGTTGTGATCTGGCTGATTGGCAGTTGATGGTCTCGCAGTGCTGGGAATCACCAGCCTGGAAGGTAACTTTGGGATGTTATCTACAACAATTAATTATATTCCAACGTAATTCTATTGGTAATGATTGCTACTGTATTATTGTTTTTCTATGTAGTCGAAGTCGAAAAAAGCTCAAGAGAGTCGAGCCAAGCTGCCATATAATCATACTAGTGGCTCTAGGTCATTTGCATCGAAGTTATCTCTGATGGTACTAATTATATTCATATGAAGAAACTTGATTAAGTTTATTAATTTATCAATATTTAGTTGGGTTCATATCTAATACAAAGCCATTTCAAATGACAGATGACACAGAATGCCGGTCAAGCGCCGCCTATTACTCAGTTCTTCCGCGACACCCACTATAGAGAAAAAAGTAATGAGTGGGTAAATGAGGTGGCTCGGCAGAGACATGTACGTATGCTGATAAATCAATTATGATCAATAATGCCATAAAAGCATTCTAAATCCCTTATTGATTTAAATGGCAGGAGGCCTTGGTGCAGCGGACTGAGGAGCAGTCGCAACCCTCTGTCACAGCTCCGATGACTGAGGAACAGATTGCTGTTGATGTGCTTGGAAAGAGGTCGGGATATTTAAAAGGGTATGGGATATACACTAGGACCTCTTTATCTTCTACACAGTCTCGGGCACCGGATCCTGAGGTGATCGCCCTGCGGGAGCAGTTAGCTGAGCAGGCTAGGAAGCAGGCTGCACTTGAGGCCCTCGTTCATCAGTTGGCAGCTGCGGCAGGGATAGATCCGACCACCTATGTCGACATCACGAGAGGGACCACTTCTGCTGGTGATGGCACAACTACTAGAGATCATGATGGATGCTCTTAAGGGCAGGTAGACAACCTTTTTGTTTTTTGGTTTTGAATACATAAAATTTTTTTTATTACAGGAGCCAAACTACCACATGTTTCATATAGTGGACTAGCTAATGAGAAATCCAACGGCATCCACATAGGGACCCACTCAAGGGAAAACTATGATCTTGCATTTTTATCACCTTGGCATGTGCACCTTGTGTGAACTGTGTTGGTTTCCATCCACATAGAACTTGGAATACTAGTAGGACTGTTTTACCAATATCATAAAAATCCAAAACCAGGAACCGACACGAGCACCTCGCTCTAGGGTAGAGTGACTTGTAGGAACTGACGGTTCGCTGATAGGACTCCCGGTTAGAGAATTAGAAGCCAAAATCGACGATTTTCCAACACTCAGGCTCGAAAACGGCCCGCCGGGGCTCCGGAATGGGAACCCGCCCCCGGAAAAATCCGAAACTGGTACGAGCACCTCGCTCGAGCGTAGAGTGACTTGTAGGAACTGACGGTTCACTAATAGGACTCCCAGTTAGAGAATTAGAAGCCAAAATCGACGATTTTCCAACACTTAGGCTCAAAAACGGCCCGCCGGGGGTCCGGAACGGGAACTGGCCCACTGAAAAATCGGAAACCGGTACGAGCACCTCGCTCGAGGGTAGAGTGACTTGTAGGAACTGACGGTTCGCTAATAGGACTCCCGGTTAGAGAATTAGAAGCCAAAATCGACGATTTTCCAACAATTAGGCTCGAAAACGGCCCGCCGGGGCTCCGGAATGGGAACCGACCCCCGGAAAAATTTGAAACCGGCACGAGCACCTCGGTCGAGGGTAGAGTGACTTGTAGGAACTGACGGTTCACTGATAGGACTCCCAGTTAGAGAATTAGAAGCCAAAATCGACGATTTTCCAATACTTAGGCTCGAAAACGGCCCGCCGGGGCTCCGGAACGGGAACTGGCCCCCTGAAAAATCCGAAACCGGCACGAACACCTCGCTCGAGGGTAGAGTGACTTATAGGGACTGACGGTTCGCTGATAGGACTCCCGGTTAGAAAATTTGAAGCGAAAATCGACGATTTTCCAACACTTAGGCTCGAAAACGGCCCGCCGGGGGTCCGGAACGGGAACTGGCCCACTGAAAAATCAAAAATCAGCACCAGCACCTTGCTCGATGGTAGAGTGACTTTTAGGAACTGACGGTTCGCTAATAGGACTCCCGGTTAGAGAGTTAGAAGCCAAAATCGACGATTTTCCAACACTTAGGCTCGAAAACGGCCCGCCGGGGGTCCGGAACAGGAACTGACCCCCTGAAAAATCAAAAACCGGCACGAGCACCTCACTCGAGGGTAGAGTGACTTGTAGGAACTGACGGTTCGCTGATAGGACTCCCGGTTAGATAATTTGAAGCCAAAATCAACGATTTTCCAACACTTTAGCTCGAAAACGACCCGCCGGGGCTCCGAAATGGGAACCGGCCCCCTGAAAAATCCGAAACCGGCACGAGCACCTCATTCGAGGGTAGAGTGACTTATAGGAACTGACGGTTCGCTGATAGGACTCCCGGTTAGAGAATTAGAAGCGAAAATCGACGATTTTCCAACACTTAGGCTCGAAAACGGCCCGCCGGGGGTCCGGAACAGGAACCGGCCCCCGTAAAAATCGAAAACCGGCACGAATACCTCGCTCGAGGGTAGAGTGACTTGTACGAACTGACGGTTCTCTGATAGGACTCCCGGTTAGAGAATTTAAAGCCAAAATCGACGATTTTCCAAAACTTAGGCTCGAAAACGGCCTGCCGGTGGTCCGGAACGGGAACCGGCCCCCGAAAAAATCGGGAACCAGCACGAGCACCTCACTCTAGGGTAGTGTGACTTGTAGGAACTGACGGTTCGCTGTTAGGACTCCTGGTTAGAGAATTAGAAGTCAAAATCGACGATTTTCCAAAACTTAGGCTCGAAAACGGCCTGCCGGTGGTCTGGAAGGGGAACCGGCCCCAGAAAAAATCGGGAACCGGCATGAGCACCTAGCTCGAGGGCAGTGTGACTTGTAGGAACTGACGGTTCGCAGATATGACTCCCGGTTAGAGAATTAGAGGTCTAACCATCTGATTTTCCTAACACTTAGGCTCGAAAACGGCCCGCAGGAGGTCTAGAATGGGAAACGACTGCCGGAAAAATCTGGAACCGGCACGAGCACGTCGCTCGAGTCAAAATTAACTTGCAGGAACTGACGGCTCGTAAATCGGACTCCCGGTTAACGAATTAGACCTAAAAACGTTGGATTCTTAACACTTGGTCTTGAAAATAGGCCGTTGGAGGTTGAAAACGGGAATCGGCATTCGGACAGCCCAGAAACCGGCACAGGTACCTTGTTCAAGGCTAAAGTAACTTGTTGGAATTTACGGTTAGTGAATCGGACTTCTGGTTATCGAATTAGACACAAACCGCCCGATTCTCAATACTTAGGCTGGAAAATAGGCCGCCGAAAAACTTAAGAAAAGATATTTATATATATATATACATGTTTATCTTTTATTTATAATTTCATTCGTTGAAAAGATTCTAATGTTATTGTTTTTTTTCATTGCAGATTGATTAACGCTTTACGGTCGGTTGCAGACTTTTGGGGGTGTTTTATTCTTGTTTGTTTATTTCTATATGTATATTGAATATTTATTTTGGACTGTATCTTTGTTGATTATAATATTTGGTTAATGAAATGAATGATTAGATGAAAAATGGCGATGATTGTTTGTTAATTTAGCAGCTTTTGTTTTAATGCATTTTTTATATTGAATATAGGTAGATGAACAGGTTTACTTCTGATACAGGTGTATAAATAGCTTTACAGGAAAATTATATTACAAAAACGAATATGATATTTAGCACCTTTTGTTTTAATGAATTTTTTATATTGAATATAGGTAGATGAACAGGTTTACTTCTGATACTTCTGATACAGGTGTATAAACAGCTTTACAGGAAAATAATATTAAAATAACGAATATGGTATTTTAAAAAAAAATAAAATCACTTTTACCGACGTTTTATTTTCGTCGGTAAAAGTGATTTTATTTTTTAATTTTTATTTTACCGACGAAACCAAAACGTCGGTAAAAGTTATTTTATTTTTTTGTATTTTTCCTTTTCATTTTACCGACGAAAAGAAAACGTCGGTAAACGTTTTTTAATTTTTCTTTTTATTTTACCGACGAAAATAAAACGTCGGTAAAAATGGTTTTTATGTTACCGACGAAAATAAAACGTCATTAGAAGTTTTTTAAATTTTTTTTATTTTTCCGTTTTATTTTACCGACGAAAATAAACGTCGGTATAAGTCATTTTGTTTTTTGTTTATTTTTTTCTTTTTTTTACCGACGTTTTATTTTCGTCGGTAAAAGTTCCACATTTTTTATTTTTTTTATTTTTTAATTTGCCGACGAAAATAAACGTCGGTAAAAGTATTTAATAAATTTTTAGAAAATTAAAATACGTTTACCGACGTTTTTAGAACGTCGGAAAAATTCAAATAAGCGTCGGTAAAGAGCTATTTTTTGCCGACGAAAACTATTTCGTCGGTAAAGGTTTTCACTGACATCTGCTTACCGACATCTGGCCGACGAAAATAATTTCGTCGGTAAATATCTTTGCCGACGTTTTTCGGACTTTTGGCGACGAAAAATTTCGTCGCTAAAAGTGCAGTTTGTAGTAGTGCGTTGGATAGTTGTATGAGTGTAAGAACTAATATCGCACCAAATTTGAACCGTTGATCTATCACGGTTATTGATAAATTTGTAAGAAAGTCACGTTGTTTTACAAATTATAAGCCACTTTTTTTTTGCAAATTTCTCGATAACCGTGATAGATCAATGGTTCAAATTTGGTGTGATATTAGTTCTTACACTCATACAGCTATCCAACGGTTTGGATGGTGGTTTGGTGGTCCCACGGTCAAGGAAAAAGAGAAAAACACGGACTATTCAAGTCTTCCTGCTTCTGATTGTATGATATCCTACGGATCGAACAGCTCTGCGGGTTTCCAGCTTTTCTGGGGCAATTGTCAGCTTTAAGGCCGTTCGTACGGTAATTGTCCCGATTTAAAATGAATCTCATAAGCTTCAGTAAAAAAGGAGTAGATTATGCCTTAGAATTGAGTGCTATCACATCAATGTGAATGGAAACTGATACCTATGACTGTCAAAATACCACACCATCAGTTGACACGATACAAATCTATACCACATTAACGAGCTCGGATGGGTTTTTAATGGGTTCGATTGTTGATGGGTCAAATCCATTAACATGTCAAGTTAGCGGGTTATGTAAGAGTTAAATTAGTAATCAGTTAACAATCTGCTTAATCCGTTAAATTCTTTTAGATCCTAAGTATAGTTAAAATTAATTTATATTCATAAAGAAGAAATTGAAATTTATTGTTTTATAGTGGGGTTTTAGGTGGGATCCACTCGAGATCCTCACTTACAATTTCGGGTGGATTATATATTTTTCTCCTTATATATTTTTGCATGGATTTTCTTTTAATTTTCAAAATGACTTAATAACTTAACAAATTAACGGTCTGGGTCATGTCACTCGTTAAATTAACGGGTCGTGTTCGGGTTGGATTTTTTTGACCCGTTAAGTTAACGGATCGTGTATAGATTGAGGTGATTGTAACACAAATTTTTTTGACATACGAACCACGTGATTTCTAAAATTTAAATTTTAAAAAATTAAAAATTAGAAAATGTAGAGTTTTTACCATGTTGGGAAACCCCGAATACCTATTTACAGAAACACTTCCCATCCACTTCAACAATAAACGAGGTTTAGCAGTAACAAATATCAAGATGACTTAGAGTTGTATTTTTATGTTTATGGGATTAAAACACCTATTTACACAATAATGAGGTGAGCAGATGATTTTTTTTTCTTTGGTGACTTATTTTTCTCCATTAAAAAATATCAAGATGACTTGGACTGGCGTTTTATCATGGCTACCTCTTCGATTAAAATTCTTAAAATGCGTGTTTGGCAATTAACTAGTTAAATTAAATCAAAGTGAGTTGTAGGTGCACGAAAATTCACGGACCCGGAGGTGGTGAACTCTGGACCCACTAGATGAGAGGATTTGATGCCTGCAATGGAACCTGAAAGGAGACAGACGAAGGAAGCAGTCAAAGACCCTGGCTGTGGGCAGCGCAAGGCTCTCCGATGCCTAAGTCAGTGTAAGAACGTGACAGTAGGGTAGAGATTAGGGAGAGTGTGTACTGGGTTGTCTATTGCGTACCTTTGGAGGAGACTAAGTCCTCTATTTTATATTGTTGTGAAGTTCCAATATCGTAGATAAGCATCAGGATGTAACTGATGCGATTCCCTCAATCAGGGTAACCGTTTCAGTCGATCCCGCTCCTTTAATTCAGATAACCGCTCAGTCAATGACTATCCCTTAATTACAGCTGTAACGTGACTCGTTCTCCTTGGTGTTCGCTGCATCATAAACCAACCCACCATGTTCTCCGGCCGTTACGCCACGTCTCTATCGGGGACAATGGGCGATGCCCTTTGTCCGAAATAGGTGGTCGAGACCGAAGTGAGGATGTCCGAGGTTCGATACATCCGAACTGGAGTATGACCAAGCTGTAGCTGAACGCGGGTAGGTCTACCGAGCTGCATGGCAAGGACGATCCTTCTACCGAATTGTAACAAATCAAGCCCGGTTCCGAAGTGTATCTCCACCCCTGGGGAATTGGGCCCAATCTCGGTGTTCAAGGAACGACCCCACACAATTGCCCCTAGCTTTCGTACTTCGGGAGTTAATGAACTCTCCGAGGTCGGAAGCTATAAGAAAGATGTGTAAGACCGATCGACTCGTTTTCTTTGGAGTTTGTCTTTCCATGACGCTGTGCTGACATCATCCTGCCCTTTCCCTATACCTTCGCGTCAATTCGAGAATTATAATGACGTTAAATACCGTAGTATGATCTACGAGACGATGATGCCACGTGTCACTGCTCGGATGGTGGCTCATGTATAGAGAGATACGTTCCCCATGTTTAGCACGCAGAATGATGCTTCGTAAATGGAAAGGCGCGGATTTCTTGTGCTTGGGATAAGCAGCCTAGGCCTATAAATAGGGCCCTTCTTCTTCTGGACGACTCATTCTTAAACTTTGACGATAAGGGTTTGGCCTCCATGGAACCAATACTCGTTGGCAGGAAGAAAGGTGTCTGTCTTTTCCTAACAGAGCTTGCGGCTTCATCCGATGCAATAACGATGGCTGGTTCCTCACTGGCGGGAGGAAACTGCCCCCGAGTGTCCTCCAACTGTGCTATCGCTCCTGAGGCTTCTGGCCAACTGCGCTATCTCTCCTGAGATAGATCTTGATCTCTTGATGATAGGAGATAAGACATCTATGTTAAGATGTCAGGAGATGGCGCAGAATTTATTCTGGGCAAGAGACCTCGAACGCCTCCGAATTGAACTCTGCCTGTCTCGTGGCGTCGCTCTCCTGTGAAGAACACACCTTTCAAAAGGAGGAAGATCACATCCTACAATTTTTGTGAAGTCGAGTAATCCATTGTATTAGATTTCATGTAACAAAAATGACTTAATAAAAAAAATCAAAGTTTGTCTGTCATCCAATCTCTTTCTCAGTGTGTTTGATTTGCTTGATTATTCTTGTAGCAAGAATGTCTTTTTTATATGCCTTTGAAGATAAAACTATCTTCCAAACTGGTAAGCTGAACTGCGGCTCCTGCCGAACTGGAAATCCGCCGAACTGGAAATCTGCCGAACTGTTCGCCGAGCTTGAGATACCCTTGTAAAGTGCAGTGTAAAAATCCGAACTGTTGAGATTCCTTGGGTATCAAGTTTTTGAATCTGACTTCGGATCAGTTCGATGTCACTTCATATCCATCCGATGTCGCTTCGTATCCATACGATGTCGCCTCGTATCCATCCGATGTCGCTTCGCTATCCGCGATATTAAATGCCTTGCCCTGACTGCGCGCGGAAAATAAGCTGACGGTAACACGTGTCGATTTTCCACAGGATGCGCAGTCTTTTCGAAGTGGCGCATAGGGCGGTTAATCAATAATAGAAACCGCCTTTTTCGAAATTCAAAAAGGCGCTGTTTTTATCGAAGCGACGCCATGATGGGTTGCCTTTATTGGATGTACCTTCTTCTTACTATAAATAGGGGAACTCCTCTTATCGTTTCTTCTTCTTCCTTACTCTGCATTCTGCTGTGAAAGAGAAGGGTTTCTTTCGAAGGGTTTTTCACGGGAAAGCTTTCGATCGATAAGGAGTGCTGTAGGAATCGAGTCTCATTCTTGCCCTCTGTCTTTGTAAGTCTTCTTATCTTTGTCTCGCTTTTATCTAGGGTTTCATTCTCCTCTTTGTTTTTTGCCTCTGTCTTCTCTTTCTATAGAAAAATGGGTGTCTATAGTTATTGGATAGAGTCCGAGGGTGCGTTGAGAGACCTTGGGGTTAGGTATTAGATTTCTGACGACGTTTTCCTCAAGGTTCCCGACTCCAGATCCTATATTGACGGCAGCTTATATGATGGCTGGATGCCATTCCCCTTAGTGGCCATCATAGAGGGCGGGGTCCGATTTCCCCTAAATCCCTTGCTCAGGGAATGCCTTCGAGCTTGGCGTCTCTGTCCGTGTCAGTTGATGCCAAACAGCTTCAAAATCATAATGGGCACTGCCGTGCTCAATAACATCTTAAATATCAATCTAGGCGTTCATGATATTGAGGACGCCTATGAACTGTGTAAATCGAGAGGTAGCTTTTACCTCCGAGTCAAGTCGCACAGAACGGGATTCGTTCGTGCCTTAGAGGATTCGAACAAATATGCCGGGGACGATTGCCTGCTCGTCTCGGGTAACTGGGAGTTCGGTGATGACGAGCCGATGTTGCAGAGGTTCAACCGGATCCCGCGCCGTCTCGGCACACCACCAAGTAAATACAACTGTACTTGAATTCGGTTTTGATTTCCGTTACATCTTATTCTCAGTGCGGCCGAACTGATGTCCTTTTTTACAAGTGCTCGTGAAAGGCGAAAGGAGGCCCGACGAGTCGGTTGGGTGAAGAACGAAGCCTAGTTTCGATTTGTCGAGAGCTATCACGGTCACGAGGATAGGGCGGCTTTTGCCCTTTTAGATTACGTGCCGAAGTACCGTTCTTACAAGAAAAGCCTTGCCCATCGTCAAGCTGTTGTAGCCGAAGCTGAGGAGACCGAAGTCGAGGAGGTCGATCATGAGCAGGCTGTAGGCGATACTGAGGGCCGAGCTTCATCAGGGGCTGAAGCATCCACGTCAGGTTCCGACCCCGGGGAGGGAAGTTCTTCAACGAGCAGCTCGGGAGAGGACGAGTCAATGGATAAAAATCGCCCAAGGCCCCCAGTGAAGAATCTTCGGTCTGCAGCCTTCGGGGGCGCGACCCAGGGTGCTGCTGCCTCATCCTCCAGGGCTCCTTCTTCTGGGCCCTCTTCTTCCAGGCCCCAATCTTCCACGCCTGGCATCGTGTTCCTCCATCTTCTTCAGCCCGAACCTCCGGGGTTGGACCCGACGGGGCTGCAATGGAAGAGGTACGCCGGGAAAAGAGGGCCAGAACTGAGGGTCAGTCTGCCCTAACGACTGCGCAACGGGGAGTTGACCCAGGAGCGACGAGCCAACAGTCTTCTGTGGCGCCCTGGAAGCCGAGCTTCCTGCTTCAGCCAGGAAGGCCGTTGACCGTAGAAGATCGCCTTGGCGGACATCCATTAGTGGTGGCCACGCTAGGTGATGCTTGCACTTTGCCCCGCGACATGGAGAAGCATGATGAGCTTGACGACGTCATGTTGCTAGTTTCGCAGATGGAATCTGCTCTGAGCGTAAGTTTAATCTCTTTCGTTTTTCTTCTGTGCTTGACTTCGGTAGCAACTGTCTGACAATTTGCTTTCTTTGCAGATTGTGCAAAAATGCCATCTCTCTGTACGAAGGATACAGTGAGCCAGGAAAAGCCAGGCTAACGCTGAGGCCAAGGCCGAAGAGTACAAGAAGTCCTTGGAGGCCAACAGAGACAGAATCAAAGAGTACGAAGAAACGTCTCGTACCATTCTATCTGAGCTTGACAAAGCAAAGACCGAGATTGAAGCAGGGAAGTTGAGGGAGGTAGAGCTTCAAAAGAAAATGGCCGAGCTTGAGAAGGAGAGGGCCGAGACCGAATCAAGAATCGGGGCAGACGCGAACAATGCATATCTCGAAGGATTCCAGGAGGCTGAAACCGAGTATGCGGCCCAAGTTGCCGGTGTCAGGGATGATTCTTGGGAGATGGGCTGGAAGGCCGTCCTTCTAAAAGTCGGAATCCCTAAGGACCATCCGGCTCTCTTGAATCCCGACAAGTTTTCGAGCTCGGTACCTGCGATCGTTTTGCCCCCTACTCCTGAGGTTCCTCCCGTTGCGATCGAGGATCCCATTGTCGAACCCCTTCAGTCTGAGAACGAGGTCATCCAGATAGAAGGCGAAGGACCTGTTGCCCCTGCTCCCTGATCATCGTCATGCATTTCGCTCTTCCTTCTTTTTTTTTTTTTTGTGGGGGTATGTCCCTTTTGTTTGCGAGCCATACTCGCCTGATGTATTTGGACAAATATTCGGAGAGTAATGAAAAACCAACTTTGCATCAAGTTTCACCATTTCATTTTTAAACCATCTTTTGCCGAAATGTGTACGGTTACCAAGGATGCCCTCAGAGTAGCTTTAGCTTACGAACCAAGAACCTAAGAGAGCAATTTCGGAAAAAGGACTTGTCCGTACCCCGTGCTGCTTTTGCTAGTCACAGCACGAGTTCCGACCTTGTTATGACTAGCCAGTTCTTACCGGTAGTGCAGTCCATTTTTGCCAGTGATCTGGTATAAGTACCAAGATCTTCTATGGCCATATTTTTGCTGACATGACCAACTGGTTCTCTACCAATGGTGTAGTCATTGCCTTGCCAGTGATCTGGTATATGTACCGAGATCTTATGTGGCTGACACGTGGCGCGTCTAGTTGGTGTACAAACCTAAACTAGGACACACGTCGGCACTTCTGCCGAACTGTATGAGTATTTGCCGAGCTCTATGACTTGTGGAAAATCGAAATATCAAGGAACAAAAGAATGGCTTTATTGACACTTGAAAAATCGATTACAAGTCAAGAATAGAACTTTTTGAGGTGTGAGGCATTCCATGGCCGTGGCAACTGGTTACCATCCATGTCCTCCAGTCTATATGCTGATTGACCCGCAGAAGAGACCACTTTAAAAGGTTCGAGCCATGTCGGTGCAAGTTTTCCCTCGTTTGGATCTTTGTCTGCTAGTAGCGCCTTTTTCAGGACTAGTTCCCCAATTGAGAACTTTCTTTCCCGGACTTTTTGATTGTAGCCTCGAGCCAATTGCTGCTGGTAAGCTGCTAAGCGAACGGCTGCAGCTTCTCTTCGCTCTTCGGCCAAATCCATCTCTCGTCCGAGATTGATCTCATTTTGGCCTTGGTCGAAGAGTTCCGACCTCATTGTCGGAAGTCCGACCTCAAGAGGTATCACTGCTTCGGTCCCATAGGCCAAAGAGAAAGGAGTGACCGAAGTAGAACGCCTTGGAGTCGTCCGATATGCCCATAGGACACTCGTGAGTTCTTCCACCCATCTCCCTTTAGCTCGGTCGAGTCTTTTCTTGAGGCCATCGAGGATTACCTTGTTAGAAATTTCCGCTTGACCATTGCTCTGAGGGTAGGCTGGCGTGGAGTAATGATTTCTGATGCCGAGCTCTTCACAGGAGTCCTTGAAGAGTTTGGAGGTGAACTGTGTCCCGTTGTCGGAGATCAGAACTCGAGGAATGCCGAACCTGGTAATGATGTTCTTCCATACAAATTTTTTGACGTCTAGTTCAGTGATCGAGGAGAGTGTTTCTGCTTCTATCCACTTTGTAAAATAATCAGTAGCTACAATTAGCCACTTCTTATTTCCCGGAGCTCGGTGTAAAGGTCCCACGATGTCCAAACCCCATTGGGCGAATGGCCAAGGGCTGGAGAGTGGGCTTAAGTCCTGTGCTGGTTGATGAAGGAAATGTGAAAATTTCTAACACTTCTCGCACTTCCTTGCATACACCTGAACATCTTTCTGCATGTACGGCCACCAGTATCCTTGGCTGATAGCCCGGTATGCCAGTGACCGACCTCCAATGTGGCTACCGCAAATCCCTTCGTGGATCTCGTAGAGGAAGTCCTCGACTTTGCTTGGGTGTACGCATTGAAGATAGGGGCCTGTGAAAGACTTTCGGTATAGTTTGCCTTCTGGAGATAGCCAAAACCTAGCAGATTTCAGCCTCATTTTGTGAGCTGCAATTTTGTCTTCAGGAAGCTGATTGTCCTTGAGGTACGAGATGACTGGATCCATCCAACTCGGGCCAAGGTCAATACAGAGTATATGCCGAGGTGTATGAAGCTGAATGCTGGGTTTTTCTAGGGATTCCACCTCGATGATTCTTTTTCTTCCGGCTTCGACAGCGGACGCCAGATTGGCCAAGGCGTCAGCATGAGAATTGAATTCTCTGCCGACCTGCTTGACTTCTACTCTTTCAAACTGAGAGAGGTGTTGTTTCGCAAGAGTAAGGTAGGCCGCCATCCTCTCGTCACGGGCTTGATATTCTCCGCTCAATTGGCTCGTCACCAGCTGTGAGTCGCAGAAGATGATCAGACGCCGTGCCCCCAGAGTCTTAGCGCTACAAAGTCCTGCAATCAGTGCCTCATACTCTGCTTCATTGTTGGTAGCCTTGAAATCAAGTGTCAGGGCCTGCTCGATGACTAATCCCTCTGGAGATTGGAGGACTAAGCCAGCGCCAGCCCTTTTAGCAGTCGAAGATCCATCGACGAAAACCTTCCAAGCGGAATCGAGGAACTGTTTCCAAGATTGTTGCTTTTCAATGTCGGTTTCGGTGGCATCTTCGGTACCCTTGACACCCCCGAGTTCGGTTTCGAGTTGGCTCGGTGCCGAACTAGGAGAGATGAACTCAACGAGGAAGTCCGCTAGTACTTGGGCTTTTATCGCCGTTCTGGGCTGATATTGGATATCGTATTGGCCCAGTTCGACTGCCCACTTGGAAACCCTTCCCGAGAAGTCTGCTTTGTGAAAAAGTTGCCGGAGAGGATATTCCGTTACGACCGTGATCATATGAGCTTGGAAGTAGTGGGAGAGCTTGCGGGAAGCACTCACAAGAGCTAACGCAAGTTTCTCCATTTGCAAATACCTGGTCTCGGTATCAATGAGGATTTTGTTGGTATAGTAAATAGGCTCTTGCTTTGCCTCCTCTTCTCTAACCAGTACCGAGCTCACCGCGTGATCGGAGACCGCAAGGTATATAAAAAGCATTTCTCCCTGTTTCACAGTCAACAGCAGGGGTGGTGAAGAGAGGTAGACTTTAAGCTCCTTCAGAGCTCGGTCGCATTCTTCGGTCCATTGGAATGAGGCCTTCTTCTTGACGAGCTGAAAGAACGGCCTACATTTGTCTGAAGATCGGCTGATGAAGCGGTTGAGGGCGGCTGCCATGCCGGTCAATCTTTGGACTTGTTTTGTATTGGTAGGACCTTGCACTGCTTGGATAGCCGTGATTTGATCTGGATTGGCCTCAATGCCTCGCCTGGTGACTAGACTCCCTAGAAACTTGCTGGAGCCTACCCCAAACGCGCACTTTGCCGCGTTCAGCTTGAGCCGATATCCTTTCAAGATGTCGAACACCTGGCGTAGGTCGGCCAGGTGATCCTGAGACTGTTTGGATTTGACGACCATATCGTCAATGTAAACCTCCACAGTTTTGCCAAAAAGAGCTTTAAACATTATGGTGACAAGTCTTTGGTAGGTCGCCCCCGCGTTCTTCAACCCAAAAGGCATGACTTTATAACAGTAAATTCCTTTTGGCATTATAAATGCGGTTTTCTCCTCGTCGGGGCCATACATCGGGATCTGGTGGTACCCCCGATAAGCATCGAGAAAACTCATTCTCTGATGGCCCGCGGTGGCGTCGATCATCTGGTCGATCTTGAGCAGAGGGAAGCAGTCTTTTGGGCAAGCTTTATTGAGGTCGGTGAAGTCCACACAGACTCGCCAGCTGCCATTTTTCTTCTTGACAACCACGGTGTTGGCAACCCACCTCGGATAGTGGACTGCTCTGATCGCCCTGGCTTGCAGCAATTTGTCGACTTCTTCGGCCACGGCTTCGGTCTGTGGGATCCCCGTCCTTTGAGCTTTTTGGATAACCGGCTTCTGTTTGGGATCCACATTCAAATGATGGCACAGGACTTCGGGGTCGATACCAGGCATTTCATTCGGAGTCCAAGCGAAGACTTCTTTATTTTCAATCAGGAAGTTCAAGAGTTCGGTCTTCTCCGGCTCAACAAGCTCGCTGCCGAGCAAGAAGTATTTCTCAAGATCTCTAGGATCGAGGTTGATCGAGGTCAGATCCTCAACGCTTTTATGCTCAGGAGCACGGCCAACTTTTTCCAACTCCTCTTCAAGTTCGGCCATGTTAACCTACTGTGGCTCTGCCTCTCCTGGGACCACGGCCATCAAACATTGCTGTGCTATTTGCTGGTCACCTCTGACCGTCACCACCTCAATTTTGCCATCCTTATTTTCAAAAGGAAATTTCATTTTTTTGGTGGTACGAAAAGGGCACAGCCTCTAACTGATGCAGCCACGACCTCCCTACGATGGCATTGTAAGGAGATGGTGCATCCACCACAATGAAGTCTGCCATGACAATGGCTCCTTCGACTTGGACTTTAAGGGAAATCTTCCCCTTCGGATACACTGGTTTTGCGCTGAACCCCACCAGGGGAATTCGTGCTTCCAGCAGATCTTCTTCTTTGAGGCCGATTCTTTTGAAACAGTCGTAGTAGAGGATCTCGAATGAACTGCCGGGGTCGACGAGAATCCCTTGTACTCTGCAATTCTTCAGCTTCAGGGTCACAATGAGTGGATCATTGTGAGGGAGTTGGACGTCTTCCAAGTCCTTTTCTCCGAACCAGATTTTTGGCCTGTCCCTCCGAGCTTTTTTCGTAACTGGCTCGAGTTCGGCTGATAGAACCTGCTTGCCATGGGAAGCCTTCCTCGCCTCAGCGCGAGCTTGGTCACTTTTTTTCGGAGCGCTCCCCTTCTGTGCAGACGCCAAATGAATGACGTTGATAATTCTTTCCGACTCATCGCTGTCTTGACCACCATTTCGGTGAGGAGCATGATCTTCGTGCTGAGTTCGGTTAACTCCATGATCACCTTTAACGTACTCTTGAAGGTGATCGTCTTTTACGAGCCTCTCCAAATGTGACTTGAGGCTCAAACAATCCTCGGTCATGTGACCGTTCTGCTTATGATAGGAACAGAACTTGTTTTGATCTCGGGTGGATGGGTCACCCCTCATTGGTTGCGGCCATTGGAAGTATGGTCGCGCTTTTATTTTGCCAAGAATCCTATAGATTGGTTCCTTGAAAATTGTATTGACAGCAGTGAACGCCGTGATTGGCAGCTGTCCTTCTCTGGCTCACGGAGCCTTCTTATATTTCTTATTACCCCCGGAGGGGGTATATGAAGGTGTCGCCGAACTGGAAGGTTTCTGGCCGCGCCGACATCCTCCCTTCGAGGCGATTTCTCCCTTTTGGAGAATTTTGCTTCTCGGGTGAAGGTGAAGCTTTCCCAAGCTCGGACATCGTCTTCCTCTTGCTCTATGAAGCGATTTACCCTGGCCATGAGAGCTTTCATGAAGGTTACAGGGTTCCAGATCAGGTACTTACGGAGCTCATTGCCGGGAAGTAGGGATTGCTGGAATGCTTTAATAGCCACCTCTTCAGTGGCGTTTTCGACCTGGCTGTAAATCGTCCAGAATCTCTTGGCAAATTGAGTAAGAGACTCGTTTTGCCTCATCCGGAGCGCCATAATGTCAGCGTCGGTCTTAGGGATGGCTCTGTGTGCTTGGAATTTCTTCAAGAAAGAGCCTTGGAGCTGTCGCCAGCTAGCGATCGACCCTTCTGGGAGTGCACAGAACCATCTTAAGGGGAGGTCCCCAAGACTGGAAGAGAAGACTCTGCAGTTAAGGTAATCGAGATCACCCCAGAGCGTCATTCTTTGGGTGAAATGCCGAAGATGCGCTCCTTGATCCGATGTTCCGTCATACAAGACGAACCGTGGGACAACGAACTTTTCCGGGAGCTTATACTCCCTTATCTCCATAGAGAAAGGAGACGTTCCAAGGTTTTCCGCGTCGCCGCCATCCAACTGTTCGCGGGCGATTCCGGCAGCCTCCATATTGCGCCGGACCGTCTGCTTGACCTCTTGGGCCAGCCATTCCCTCATGTCATTCTTGTCGTCGAAAGTGGGCTCTTGCTTTCTTTGGGTACAGCTATCGCCTGAGCCTTCGATGTGATCTCGGGAACGCTTTTTGCGGTTCAGGTGTTGCCGCAAATCGTTGTGGATGATAGGCCGTGAAACATTGTTCGTAAAGGCCTTTTCCATTTCTTGGAGCTGCTGCTGGAGCTGATGGATCAGCCTATCCTTTTCTTGGATGATCAGGTTCTGAGTCCTGATATCCGCACGTGAGGGGGAATCGTCATTGTGAGCCTGGTGTTCCACCAAGCTTTTGCCCTTCCGAAGCTGCCGAGGTGAAGGGTTGTTCGCTGTAGGAGGCCTTGTCTCCTCCATTATAGGTGAGCCAGTGTCACTGTGGTAACTTTCCACCACTGCTTCTCGCTCGGCAATGTTCTTGTGTCGAGATACTGCCCGTGATGGGCCAGGACGCTCCTTTCCGTCTACTGATTTCGTCTTGCCGCCTCTCTAGCTCCTCATAGGCATAATGGAAAGAAAGATGAGTAATGTAAAGATTACTGTTTCGTTTCCCACAGACGGCGCCAATTGTAGGTGCACGAAAATTCACGGACCCGGAGGTGGTGAACTCTGGACCCACTAGATGAGAGGATTTGATGCCTGCAATGGAACTTGAAAGGAGAAAGACGAAGGAAGCAGTCAAAGACCCTGGCTGTGGGCAGCGCAAGGCTCTCCGATGCCTAAGTCAGTGTAAGAACGTGACAGTAGGGTAGAGATTAGGGAGAGTGTGTACTGGGTTGTCTATTGCGTACCTTTGGAGGAGACTAAGTCCTCTATTTTATATTGTTGTGAAGTTTCAATATCGTAGATAAGCATCAAGATGTAACTGATGCGATTCCCTCAATCAGGGTAACCGTTTCAGTCGATCCCGCTCCTTTAATTCAGATAACTGCTCAGTCAATGACTATCCCTTAATTACAGCTATAACGTGACTCGTTCTCCTTGGTGTTCGCTGCATCATAAACCAACCCACCATGTTCTCCGGCCGTTACGCCACGTCTCTATCGGGGACGATGGGTGATGCCCTTTGTCCGAAATAGGTGGTCGAGACCGAAGTGAGGATGTCCGAGGTTCGATACATCCGAACTGGAGTATGACCGAGCGTAGCTGAACACGGGTAGGTCTACCGAGCTGCATGGCAAGGACGATCCTTCTACCGAACTGTAACAAATCAAGCCCGATTCCGAAGTGCATCTCCACCCCTGGCGAATTGGGCCCAATCTCGGTGTTCAAGGAACGACCCCACACATGAGTCATACAAGAAATGGCATGAGGTCATATCAAAAGTACATAATTTCAAAAATTCTTCCGAATTATTAAAAGAAAAAGTAAAAAAAACAACATCCTTTCTCCACTAAAAGACAAAAAAAGCCTCCACTCTTTTATAAAAAGATCAAAGAAATTTCATACCAATCAACTAAAAATAAAACACCATCATAACCTCTTATATTTTATTTTCTCTTAATTTATGATTCACCTGATCCCCACTTCAATTCACCTCACATCCGAACACGCAATGGCAGACTTGGAATACAAACCGTTGCTATTTAAAACAGGGCGCTCCGGTTCCACTAGAACTCACTAGGTGACAGAAAGCAAGTCCTCATGAAAGAAGCGAATAGTGTTAAAAAGGAGTCCAAACCTCTGTGGCCGCGATACCGTGTAAGAGATTCCATTGATCACTTCATGCTGACGCTCAATGTGAGCAGATCCGAATATGGTTCAAAATGAATCTCATAAGCGTCATTCAGAAAGGAGTAAATTCTACCTTAGAATTGAGTTTCATCGCATCAATGTGAATGGGAACCGATATGTAGGGCTGTCAAAAACCACACCACCCAACATTTGACACGAGACGGACCCACACCATATTAACAAGTTTGAATGGGCTCTTATAATGGGTTTGGATCGTTAATGGGTCAAATCCGTTAACACGTTAAGTAAACGGGTCGTGTAAGAATTAAACAACTAATCCATTAACAATCAGCTTAACCCGTTAGATTCTTTTTAGTTCCTAAGTATAGATAGAATTAATTTCTATTTATAAAAAAGAAATTGAAATTTATTATTTCATAGTGGAGTTTTAGGTGGGATCCACTCTAGATCCACTCGAGATCCTCACTTACAGTTTCGTGTGGCTTATATATTTTTCTCCTTAAACAGAGAGAGGGAGAGAGAGGTTGCATATCTCCCACAGTTTCCAGCAATGAAGTTCTGGCTTCTTATCTTCATATCTCCCTCCCTTTTTCTCAACGTACTTCCAGCAAAGAATCTATGGTCATTCTTCATTTCATTCTCCATTTCTCTGGGTGTGGTAATCAAGCTGCTCCTCAACTCACCCAATGTTGAAAAATAAACAAATTCATAGAAAGGAGTCGCGTGTTAGTGGGGTGTTATTGTTTGTGCTGTTATGGATGTTAATGAGTGGTAATGTGTGTGTGCAGTTATGAGTTAATGGGTGAGCATGTAACTGAATATAAATTACTATATTTGGAGAGTCAAGAGTCATTTTGTATGAGCCATATATATATATACTTGTGTTAAGAAACAGAGTCATATGAAGAATAGTTATCAGAAATAATATCTACTTCCTCCTTTATTTCTAACAAAGTGGTATCAGAGCTTCGGTGAAGAAAAATGGCTAATGGTATGGTGCCATTTCAACTTCCTCGTCTCACAAAGGAGAACTATGAGAATTGGAGTATTCAAATGAAGGCATTGCTAGGATCGCAAGATGCAT
Source organism: Umbellularia californica (assembly GCA_028538565.1). NCBI lineage: Eukaryota > Viridiplantae > Streptophyta > Magnoliopsida > Laurales > Lauraceae > Umbellularia > Umbellularia californica. The sequence goes on from JAPQWN010000005.1 coordinate 12,136,735, forward strand.
GGGACACCATCGAAAGTGGTTATGATGAACCAGGAAATGAAGGTAATCTGACACAAAATCAGATCACAATTTTAAAAGATGCTAGAAAGAAAGATAAGAAGGCACTTTTTCTCATCTATCAATCAGTGGATGAGTCTGCCTTTGAGAAGATTTCAAGTTCCATAAACTCGAAGCAGGCGTGGGATTCACTTCAAAGTTTCTTCAAAGGAGCAGTCAAGGTGAAGAAGGTGCGTCTTCAAACTCTTAGAAGTGAGTTTGAGTCCCTGCATATGAAAGAATCAGAACCCATTTCTAACTGCTTCTCAAGGGTTCAAGCTGTAGTGAATCAACTTAGAAGAAATGGTGAAAATATGGAAGATGTGCGGGTCGTGGAGAAAATTCTTCGATCCCTTGATTCGAAGTTTGACTACATAGTCGTGGCTATAGAAGAGTCCAAAGATTTGGATACTATGGCAATCAATGAACTGATGGGTTCGTTAAAGGTACATGAAGAAAGGCTTCTTAAGAAGAAGGAGCATGAATCATCTCTTGAGCAAGTGATGCAATCAAAGCTGTCATTAACAAAAGAGCGTGATGGCTCCAGCAACCACATTCAGAGAGGTAGAGGACGTGGACGTGGATGTGGTCAAGGAAGAGGCAGAGGTCGAGGAAGAGGAAGAGGTTTTAACACCTCAGGTTATGATGAAAATAAGCAAGATGGGCATAATATTAGAGGCCGTGGCAGAGGAAATTTTCAAAGGCCTCGAGATAAATCACAATGGCAGTGCTACAACTGTAATAAGCTTGGGCATGAAGCGTGGGAGTGTAAGGCTCATATTCAGTGCTATAATTGCAACAAATTTGGTCACTATTCAACAGAATGCAGAAGGGAAGGAAATAATGAAGAGAAGGCTAATTTTGTTGGGAAGATAACAGAGGTTGACTCCACTGTATTACTTGCATACCATGGAGAAGGAGGTAGTAAGCCAAGTAAATGGTATCTTGATACTGCAGCGAGCAATCACATGACTGGTAAGAAAAGTTTGTTTGTAGAACTTGATGAATCAGTGCATGGCAATGTCACATTTGGAGATGGATAAAAAATTGCAGTGAAAGGCAAAGGTAATATTCTGATTCAATTGAAGAATGGTGATCATCAATTCATTTCTGATGTTTATTATGTACCTAATATGAAGAGTGATATTCTAAGCTTTGGACAACTCTTAGAAAAGGGTTATGATATACATATGAAAGATGGGAAGCTTTCAATGAGAGACCACAAAGGAAATTTAATTGCCGAGGTAGCTATGTCAAGAAATCGAATGTTTCACTTGAAAATTCAGAATGATGTTGTGAAGTGCTTCAAAGCATGTGTGAAAGACACTTCGTGGCTGTGGCATATGAGATATGGCCACTTGAATTTTGGTGGGTTGAAGTTGTTGTCCAATAAAAGAATGGTGAAGGGATTGCCTTCGATTAATCATCCAAAACATTTATAACTATGTCAAGAAATCGAATGTTTCACTTGAAAATTCAGAATGATGTTGTGAAGTGCTTCAAAGCGTGTGTGAAAGGCACTTCGTGGCTATGGCATATGAGATATGGCCACTTGAATTTTGGTGGGTTAAAGCTGTTGTCCAATAAAAGAATGTTGAAGGGATTGCCTTCGATTAATCATCTAGAACAGTTATGTAAAGGGTGTTTGCTTGGTAAGCATCCAAGAAAGAGTTTTCCACAAGAAGCGTCAAACGGAGCCAAGAACCCACTAGAGCTAGTTCACACCGATGTGTGTGGTCCCATCACTCCCACCTCATTTGGTAAAAACATGTATTTTTTAATATTTCTTGATGATTTTAGTAGAAAAGCATGGGTGTATTTTTTAAAAAAGAAATCTGAAGTGTTTAAAACTTTTAAGAAATTTAAAGCACTTGTTGAGAAAGAAAGTGGATTTGAAATTGTGGCTCTAAGATCTGATAGAGGCGGCGAGTTCACATCAAATGAGTTTGAAGAATTTTGTGAAGAAAATGGAATTTGACATCCTTTGACAGCTTCATATACACCTCAGTAGAACGGTGTTGCAGAAAGAAGAAATCGAACCATCATGAACATGGCACGAAGCATGTTGAAAAGCAAGAAGATGGCAAAAGAGTTATGGGCAGAAGCAGTCAACTGTGCTACATACTCGTTGAATTGTTGTCCAACTAGAAATGTGTGGAACAGAACACCACTTGAAGCATGGAGTGGAATCAAGCCAGGTATTTCACATCTGCGAGTCTTCGGAAGCATAGCTTATGCACATGTGCCAGATCAGAAAAGATCAAAGCTTGATGACAAAAGTGCCAAGTATGTTTTTATTGGCTATGATGCATGAACAAAAGGTTACAAGCTCTATGACCCCATTATGAAGAAGTTGATAATAAGTAGAGATGAGTTCGATGAGAGAGCTTCATGGAATTGGAATATTCCAGAAGAAGAAATTTATGATTTCTTTCCCCTATTTGATGATGAGGAAAGAGAACACCAAGGAGTTCGAGAATCACAATCTCCTTCTTCTCCCCAATCTCCAGCAACACCAAATCAAGATGCATCAAGCTCACAATCTCCAAATTCTTCACCATATCTTGAAGAGTAAAGTTCAAGTGTGGGACCAAGAGGCATGAGGAGTCTACAAGATCTTTATGATGCAACAGAAGAACAAAATGATTTAACATTATTATGTTTACTTGCAGACAATGAAGCCATAGTGTTTGAAGATGCTGTTCATGAAAAAAAAATTGAAAGAAGCTATGGATGTAAAGATTTAGTTAATTGAGAAGAACAAAACATGGGTGCTTGTTGATCTTCCAGATGGACAAAAAGCCATTGGAGTTAAATGGGTGTACAAGGCAAAGAAGAATGCTATAGGGAAAATTGAAAGGTATAAAGCAAGACTTGTTGCAAAGGGTTATAGCCAGAAACCCGTAATAGATTATGATGAAGTGTTTGCTCCTGTTGCTCATCTTGAGACGATGAGATTGCTGGTTTCTCTAACAAAATAAATCAGTATCTTGAAGAGAATGGATATGTCAAATGTCCATATGAACATGCTGTTTTTTCAAAAAAGTCTAACAATGGAGATGTATTCTTTGTTTGCTTGTATGTGGATGATTTGATTTTTACAGGAAACAATCCAAGCATGTTCAAGGAGTTCAAGGACACTATGGTTCAAGAGTTTGAAATGACAGACATTGGTCTTATGTCTTATGTCCTCGGGATCGAAGTGAAGCAGATGGATGAAGGAATTTTCATCACACAAGAAGGTTATGCAAGAGATATTCTCAAGAAGTTCAAGATGGATAGATGCAATCCGGTTTCAACACCTATGGAGTGTGGACTCAAACTAACAAAGCATGGTGATGGAGAGAGAGAGGATCCTACTATTTTCAAGAGCTTAGTAGGAAGTCTTCGTTATTTAACTTGTACCTAGCCATATATACTATATGGAGTTGGGCTAATAAGCCGTTATATGGAGGAACCAAAATCTTCACATATGCAGGCGGCTAAGAGAATTCTTTGTTACATCAAAGGTACAATTAATCATGGGTTGTTTTATTCTTCTCATGGAGATTTTCATCTTGAAGGTTATTCCGATAGTGATTGGGGTGGAGATGTGGATGATAGAAAGAGCACTACAAATTTCATTTTCTACCTAGGAGAACAACTTTTACTTGGTTGTCAAAGAAGCAGCCTATTGTTACTCTTTCTACATGTGAAGCTGAATATGTCGCTGCATCAATTGCTGTATGTCATGTGATTTGGTTAAGGAAGCTTCTCAATGAACTTCAACTTCAACATGAAGAACCTACAAGAATCTATGTTGACAATAAGTCTGCTATTGCACTTGCAAAGTATCCTGTGATGCATGAAAGGAGTAAGCACATTGATACTCGTTTTCATTTCATTTGAGAGGATGTGAAGAACAAGGAGGTTGAGCTAATCTTAGTCAAGACTCAAGATCAGGTTGCTGATATTTTCACAAAACCCCTCAAAGCAGATGTTTTCAACAAATTGAAGGATATGATTGAAGTGATTTCTAGAAGTGAATTTGTTTTAAGACGGGGTGTTAAAAAATAAACAAATTCATAGAAAGGAGTCGTGTGTTAGTGGGGTGTTATTGTTTGTGCTGTTATGGATGTTAATGAGTGGTAATGTGTGTGTGCAGTTATGAGTTAATGGGTGAGACTGTAACTGAACATAAGTTACTGTATTTGGAGAGTTAAGAGTCATTTTGTATGAGCTATATATATATGTACTTGTGTTAAGAAACAGAGTAATATGAAGAATATTTATCAAAAATAATATCTACTTCCTCCTTCATTTCTAACACCCAACACCAGCAACAACAATAAGAAAAAGCTTCCTCCAGGACCCCCAACCATACCCTTCTTTGGCAACCTCCAATTGCTCAAGAACAAAACCCTTTTAGACCTTGAGCACTTCCTCCGACAGCTCCATGCCAAGTACGGCCCCATCCTCACCCTCCGTCTCGGATCCTCCACCATGATCTTCATATCTGACCACTCACTCGCACGCAAATCCCTCATACAGGAAGGATCCATCTTCTCAGACCGCCCACCCTCTCAAGGAATAAGCTGAATCACTAACAGCAATCAACACACCATCAGCTCGGCTGGGTATGGCTCGGTCTGGCATGTCCTACGCCAGAACCTAGTGTCGGGAGTCTTCCACCATTCCTGCGTCAAGTTCTACCCTCATGGACGGGAATGGGTTCTCAATCAACTCATTGGAGAGCTTAGACAGCATGCTGAATCTGGTGAGCCTGTCGTTGTCTTTGAGCGAATTCAATATGCCATGTTTAGCTTACTTTTGTTGTTGGTAAAGTAAAGCCCCACATCCCCCTAAGTAATGCCCTTGGCAAGGCTTCATGTATACTTGTTTGGGCCTTCCACCTATGAGCTTAAGCTTTTGGGTTGGCTTATGGTTTCTTACATGGTATCAGAGCGAGTTCCAATCCCGTGGTTCTTATGTAGCCTACGTGACGGGCTCATCCATAAATTCTGTTGAGTCTACACGTGAGGGGGAGTGTTGGTAAAGTAAAGCCCTACATCCCACATCGCCTAAGTAATGCCCTTGGCAATGCTTCATATATACATGTTTGGGCCTTCCGCCTATGAGCCACTACAACAATTTGCATTTTTCCCGACACAATCATTAAACGCCTGGAAAAGTATAACTTTTACCGACAAAAAAGGTTTTTTCACCGGTAAAAGACCGCGTTTTTCCGGCGATATATTTTCGCCGGCAAAAGGCCGCTTTTTCCTGGCGATTTATTTTTTTCGCCGGCAAAGGTCTATTTTCCCCGGCGATTTATTTGTTTCGTCGGCAAAGGTAGCTGTTCTCATTGTAATTTTTTAAAAACTTTTCCCAGCGATGTTGTTTCACCGGCAAAGGTTAGCTTTTGGCCGGCGTATTTGTTTTTTCGCCTGCAAAATTCATATTTTTCCCAGCGTTCTCCCTACTTCACCGGCAAATGTCACCCGCCAACCCCCCCCCCCCCGGTGATGTTGTTTCACCGGCAAAGGTTAGCTTTTGGCCGGCGTATTTGTTTTTTCGCCTACAAAATTCATATTTTTCCCGGCATTCTCCCTACTTCGCCGGCAAATGTCACCCGCCAACCCCCCCCCCCCCATTTCGCTCCTTCATTTGGAACATCGCGCGCTTTTATTTGAGAAATTTTTTTCCCACTATATTTAAGAATTATTTTTGCCGGCCGCGCCTCCCCCACGCCCCCCCCCCCCCCCCCCCCCAAAACTTTTTCCTTCCCCCCTCTTTCCCCCCTTCCCAAACAGAGGGTAAAGAAAACAAAAATCGAAAAATAAAACCCAAAAATCTCCCTCATCTATTTGCATCTCCTTCATTTCAAACCCCGTCTGCATCTCCCTCATTTCAAACCCCTTCTGCATCTCCCTCCCTCTCGGTCCTTGGCCCATCTCGCCTCGTCCAGCGCCCATCTCACAGCGCCGATCTCCCTCATCTCTCTGCATCTCCCTCCCTCTTGTGGTCCCTGGTCCATCTCGCGGCGCCCATCTCCGTCTCGTCCAGCCATGTCTCTGACCCATCTCTCTCTCGTCCGCCATCCTCGCCGTAGAGCAGCCCCGCAGCGCCGATGACACCAGCCCTGCAACTAGACTAGATTCCGATGCCTCAAGCGAATTGGGGCTTGCAAAGCGAAGCACAGAGCACATCCCGTCGGCATCTCTCTCACGCTCAAGGTCTTCCTCGCCGGCGCATCCTCTCGTTCCGTCTCTTGCAACTGGACTCATACTCAAAGGTAATGGCTCTGCCTCATCTTCATTGCATTGCTTCTTTTCTTTTTTCCTCCTCCCATCTCCCTCTTGCTGATGGATTTTGAATCTTCTTGTTAAGATTTACATTGAAACTCACATGCCCCATTTGGATTTGTTAGCTTTTGATTTTCTATTTTGAATCTTCTTGTTTAGCTTTTGATTTCCCTCATTGGTCTTTATTATAGGCCTAGCAGGTTTAACTGTAATACCCAGTTCAATTGGCCAGTCTGGTGTGGTTTCTAAAACACTGGTTTGGAGTTTATTTCTTTTTGTTTGGGTTTTCTTTTCCTTCAACTCAATGCTGATCTGGGGATCAGTTCTGCGTAGAGTCTTCAACACAACTTAAGTGGTTGTGTGGTGCATATGGAAGGATAGAAACTTTTAAGATGAATGCTCTCTGCTAAGAACCTTGGTAAATAGAATAGCAATTTTGACATGCAGCTCAAAAGCCAAGGAGTTAATGAGGATGTCCTTACTGGAACTGGAAGGGAGATGGTGATTCAATGGTTTCTGCCATCAAAGAGAAGGGAGGGTGCAAGGAATCAGCCAACTTAGGCAAATAGGGGTTGAATCTAGTTGGTAGTTCCCTAGGTAAATCTATTACCTTGAGAGTTGGAAAACAATAAAGAAAATAACGAAGGCGAACCTTTACTTGCATTCTTCAGATCCAGTTTTTGTTGGCCACTCAAATAGAACTGAAATCTTGATAATTAGGTCTTATATTCCTATAGAGTGATTTCTCTTTTAGCATTCAGAATTATTTTCTCAGTAGATATGGCTTGGCTTGGTGCATTCCCAAGTGTCTATTTGACATGGTTATGTCTTGGAGGAAGGGTCCTTTCGTGGGTGTGGTTTGGTAGTGTGGAGATTCATGTACTTGCAGTATATTTTAATTCTGGGCTGAGTTCCTTTAAGCCCAGAATTTGAATTGGGTGGAATGGACTTGATGAATCAGGTCTGCTCAAACAGGTGATTTTTCATTTTATTCTAATCTAAGATGTGGTAGCCAGTTCATTTGAACCAAATAATAGAACTTATGATTATGTAATAATTAAATGATGATCAATAAGCTTATTATCTCTCCTATAGCACCTAAATTTTTTTTTTTTTTTTTTTTTATGATAATTGATCAAAGTACTAACCTAATCATTAAATCATGTGCAATGAACTAAAAAAGAATTATTTGAGGAAGGAAAAAAAATATATGATTGCTTGAAACCTAAGACATATAGTGTGCCCCACCACGAACCATCAATCAATCCCCTGCATGAATCAAGACGGTTCGTTATAATTGCCTTATGGGTGGATCTATGCACTGATTTATGTTTTTATTTTTCAACTCATGACATAAGTTTACAGACCGTTGTAGCCTAAAATAGACACCTAAATCGAATAATTTCACAACCCATTTTATCGCATTTTTCAGTTTAGTCAATCCATTTTTCATCTGTTGGATAGATTGGACTTTGTATGGGTAGGATATAAACAGAAAAGCCTTTCATTCTATTTATGTTCCTATTTTCGTTTTTTGTGTGTATGATATGATTTATCCAATGATGATTAATTAAACAGGTGGGATGCAAATCATTATACTATTGAATATTGTTTATGGTTCTTTAAAAGCTTCATTTTATTCCTTTATTTTACTTGAAGTGGCCATGTGTTGTTTTCCATACAGTGGTAACCTTCTAATTTAACCTATGTGGAGCCTGCTTTGGCTTAATCATTTACTCATTTAACATAATCTTGCTGTATATGGACTATAGCCCAAATTTCACACTAGCTCCATGTTTACACACGCCTCTGAGCTGATCTTGTGCAAAGTATTAACCATATATTTAACACACGATCAATTTAATAGTGCATCTTATTGCAATCGGAGATTTGAGTGTGTCTGATCAATGCGAAGAATATTGCCTATTATACTCATCCGGATATCTTAGCCCTTCTAGATTTTTGACGAGACTGAATTATTAATGAAATCTTAGTTGAGTGGTTTGGATTGTCTCCCGATGTGGTGATTGGTTTTGATCTTGTAAACATAAACATGTGACACATGCACAAGTTATTTCATAAACACTGAAGTTGTGCTGATTGGGCTGATGCAGCACTCGCATCTGCAGTTGCCTGTGTAGCCAAGAGCTGTGACCTTACATTATCCAACTCCTTGAGGTACTGTCACATTTTAAAAATAACAATAAGTTATCTTTCCCCTAAATTATACCAAATTAAGATCGCATCTGAAGTTTACGTAACTGTCATCATCATCTGAGATTTGACTAGAAGAGTTCCACTCAAAACTCAAGTACTTATAAAAGTTTATACAAATATCAAGGTTTATGAACTATAAAAAACTATAAGTTTCGTAATTTTTCGTATGTAAACAAAAGCATTAGTTCCGATTCAAAAATCTCAATAAGTTCATGCCATTGTTCCACATGGAGCTTGGGGTCACATATAAGGCACTGTAAATTATGGGACTCAGCTCTGGACATGCAATACCAAGAATATGGGAAATTCCACAATTTCACTTGCAATTGGGACCACAAATAGATGGGGATAGGCTTTGATGACAATTATAATGACAACAACTTGCAGATGGGAATAATAAGCAGAGTTAGGCATTGAGTGTCACAACATTTTAGTTGATCCAGCCTCAATTGAGTCTTAGTAAACTGGAAGTCACTTCACGTGTGAGCAGCAAAGCAGCAATTCTAAAAAGGTCATAAAGCATGAACCTCCATGTAGGAGGGATAACCCGTTGAGTAGAAGATTATGCAACCAAAGCACAGGCAATGATCACCAACAAGGTGAGAGGCAAATGTAACATAGTTTTCCATGGAAGTTTATTACTATAGCATGTGATGTAACATTCATAGATGGCACAAACATCATTTCCCTTATGGTCTGAGTGTACATTAGGTCATATAAGTTTTGCTGCGTCTACTCAGACCTTACTTTTCACCTAATGCATGAAAAACCCAATGTCCTCACCAGGCAAGACACAGAATTGAATCTCCGTTCCAAACACCATGTGGTACGTGGTACTGGTAACCCAGATTATAAATTGGATGTGGATAATGGTTATGTTTTTAACCATCTATTTTTCATGCTACAAATGGTGTGATTGTTTGCCATGGAATCTTTAGGGTGGCCCTCACTCATATTGAGCTTGGATCACAAACTTGTGATACATGTTGGGGCATTGCATCTTCTTGAAGGTCTTCAATTTATCTCATGTAACATTAGAAAAATAGATCATAACAAAATCAAATGAACTAAAAATATAGAAAAGGACAGGGTAGAAACATTAAGAGAGGACTCAGTGTAGGTCATGTGCAAATTTGTAATTGAGAATAATGCTATACATTATGTGACAGAACCCTGACCCTGTTTCCAGTGAGTTAACTAGGGCACTGGAAAGGTAAGCATCAGCAAACAGTAAAGCTAGAAGCATGAGTTCTTTACACGATATTGGAAAAGACCAATTTTCCAGTGAGTTAACTAGGGCACTGGAAAATAATATGAGTCTATGACTAACGTACAGTTGTATTGCTTTCTTTAACACCTGATTACTTTGTGAAAATTCTCATATTATTTTATTATTGTTTTAAACTGTGGGATTCACTGTTGTTGAACATGATGATTGAAGATAATGAAGCATTGAGATTGGTTATTATGTAATGCTTAACCTGGTTTTGTATAGTCCATAAACCTATGCAATGTTGGTATTCCCATTTTATTGGACTTATTAATTACGTTGTGTGATTCACTGTTGTGGCCATATAAAATGATGATGATTATTGCTTGGGAATTTATCTTGTTTTACTGTTTGACATTACGATCACAACAGATAATGGGTATGTTGGGCTAAGGTGGAAATCCTTACTTATCATGTGAGGTGTAGAAATCTTTCTTGTCAAATTGTGGATCTTGTTAAATTTAAAAGAAAAAAAAAAGATTAGTCGTTGTTCCTTTCACTTCTTAATCATATGTTAATCTTGCTCTTTTTTTTTTTTTTTTATGCAGGATCGAATGAAAATTGAAAAAAGTTTTTTGTTGAAAGATTCATGCAACTAAGATGAAGCAAACATGAAGGAAAAATGGATGCAGACTAGCAAATTGCTATATGTTAAAATGGGATTTATGAACTTCTTTTGAACAATGTTGCAAGTGTTGGATTGGTGCAACAATGAGATGATTGTATATGAAGATGTAAATTTTCATTGGCATCTGAATGTTGGCAAAGAATAGAATATTAGCATGGATTTTTATTTTGTAATGGTAATGTGCTTTTAATATTGTAAGGATATTTGAATATTAATATGAAGTGGAATGAATATTTGGAATTGAAATAAATGTTGAGTGTGTAGTTGATTTGGTCTTAGATAATGGAATAGTAGTTTCATAAGATACAGGTTGGAAGTTGTAATGATGCAAAGATGTATATACAGGAAAAAAATTAAAAAAATTAAATACAATAAATGAATATTGATTGTTGGCGCAATCTTTACTGGCGCAATATTTTCGCAGGCAAAACACCTTCAAAATAATTACTTAAAAAAAAATAAATGTTTTCCCGGCGAGAAAAAACACCGGCAAAAATTTTTAAAAAAATAATTTTAGGTCAAATATTAATGTTTTGCCGGCGCAAAAAAACGCAGGCAATAAATTTAAAAAAAATAATTTCCGTAAAATAGAAATGTTTTGCCGGCGCAAAAAAAAACGCCGGCAACAAATTTTGAAAAAATAATTTACATAAAATATAAATGTTTTGCCGGCGCAAAAAAACGCCGGCAAAAGTTTTTCATCAATTTATTATTGAAAAATAAACCCCTTTTCGTGGCGTTTTATACCTCTTTTCCCGGCGAATAAAAACGCCGTTAATGTTCAACTTTTTACTGGTGCAAACCTTTTTTCGCCGACAAAGGGTATTGCTGGCATAGTTTTTGCGGCGCATTGCGGGTGCAAGGTAAATCGCTGGGAAAGTCTTTTACCGGCGTTTTATAGACTTTTGCCGGCGCTTATTTAGCACCGGCAAAAGTGCAATTTCTTGTAGTAAACTTAAGCTTTTGGGTTGGTATATGGTTTCTTACACTTACAAATGTGCTTCGGGCAAAAGCTCGACCAAAGCACTGTAAAGAAGATTGAGGACATTCAACGACGCATGCTCGTTGGCAACGACATCTCCGCTCTCTTCCCCAGAATCGGAAAGATAATATTTCGCAAGCGGTGGAATGAGGTCTTACATATGCATCGTGAGAAAAAAGAGCTCTTCACCCCATTGATAAGAGCTCGCAAAGATCGAGAATGTCATCAAGATGGAAATGCCACTTATGCCTTTAGTTACGTGGACTCACTTCTGGGTCTGGAGCATCTAGATGGAGATAGGAGAGATTGTTAGCTTATTGTGACGTTATGATTATATATATTATTTATTTTATTATTATTATATAATTAATTGCATTTTAATTAAATATGCGATTAGACTAATGGGGGACCACGTTAGGTTTAGGTTGACGAGTTAGACTTCTTGGATAGGTGTCTTACCTATAGTTAATCCGTGCCTAGTTTAGTTGTTTAGTTCTTCTCAAACCAAAACTCTAGTTTTCTTATAATCCGAACTCTTATCTATTTAGAACTCGAACTCTATTGTTTTTAGAATTTATGTTAGATTATAGCTTTTATTCTTATTCCCTATTTATACACCACCACACTCTTTTATTTTCACACAACTCTTTCTCTCTTCCAACTATTTTTTTGGGTGAGCACCTTGGGCTTTGGCAGTAGAAATTCTAGACCTTCTCCCTCGACTGCTGATTGCAGGCAAGTACCTAACCATAATTTGTAGATTTAATGCGGGTGTTCTTCTTTGATTCGTGTGTGGATGCATGTAGAAACCCCTTTTTATGCCGTTGATGTTTGATTTTCTCCTTTTGTGATGAGACCTTGCATGTCAATGGCCACCATATGATGATTCTAATATTAGGGCCCGAGTCTCCTTGGTTACTTTCTTTTATTTAATTTTGATGTGGGACCTAGGGGATGATTTGATCATGGATCAAGTCCGATCCTTGGGCCGTACATGGTTGGGTGACCCTGTTATAAAATTGATTTTGGGATTGTAATTGGTGGGGCCCACTTTCCAGACGGCCATCGTGCACATGATGCACCTGGCGAGAAGCTCGTCGTTTTGGAGAATGGGTTCTGTGCAGCTGTTGTGAGTTGTTCATAAGGGTAAAAAGGTGTGGGGTGGTTTGACCTGGACTTGAATGGGAGAAATAAAAAGGACTTTACCCATGTCTGATGTGACAGCAAACAGATCATTAAGTTCTGTTAAATCATTGACCTTGTCCTTCAGTTTCTGGGAATTAGAAAGAGACCCTGGATGTTTTATAAAAACTAAATTAGACCCCTTGGCTTATTTTATAAAGAATTGAATGTGGGAAATATTTTTGATGGGATCCTCGAGTTTTCTAAAATTATAAACTAAAATTTTTATTTCTTATTATTATTTACAAATTAAATTTGAAATTGTATCTTTGGTTTTTAATGTATTAAAATTATATTTTTGTACTTTATTATTAGATCTTTGGATAAAATAACACTACAACAAAAAACACCATTGGTGACACCCTTTGGTGACAAAAAAACAATGTTGACACAGAACGCACACGAAGGTGACAAAAGAATTTTTTGCTTGTCACGGAAAAGCTTTAACCAAGGTGCCAAATAAAGAGGAGATTCAGTGACAAAATTACAAAAAAATTTGTCACCGAAAGACAAATTTTGGGTGACAAGTACAAACTTGTCACTGAAGGATTTAAATTTCGCACTGGCGGGCTCCTCCTCATTTAGGCGCGTCGTTTCATGGAAGCAATAAACCCCACCACACTCTCCCTCCCGCCTCTTCCACACTATAACATCCTGAAATTCCAAGGTTTTAATTAGTCTAGTTAATTGTGCTTTTAGCTAATTAAGCTCGTTTATAAGCCAAATAGGTCCGATTAACCATTAGGATCGCGCATGCGAAGTTGGGTTGAGATCCGAGCGCGTTTGGGTAGAGTAGGGGTGTGTGTCGCTATTTCCGGAAAGTTTCGAGGGCTTTTTAGTATTTTTCGCTTTTTGTGATTTTGGCACCATCGCATAGATTATCTAATTTACCAGACTTTGTCCTT